>CAMZMU010000107.1:65285791-66560439 GCA_947311845.1 Poa pratensis | reverse complement strand
CCAGTGAAATCCAGGGTGTGCTGGGCCTGTCCTCTACGGCCCTCGACACTTGATGGCGAATTTTCGCTAAGGACCAAGCCTACGGCTTGGAGAGCCTCGCGAGGCGATTGCCTCGCGAGGGCTTTTGAGGCAGCAGAGGCCTGCGGAGGCCATATCCACTGCTGCCCCCTCTTCAAGGAAATCTCCCCGGGAGAGGTCAACGCCGAATTCTCTACAGGGCATCCAAGCCCTCGTGGAGATCGCTTCGCTGCAAAGCAACCTCTGCAGAGCGCACATGGGCTCTGCAGCGGCCGCAGAGTGACGCGCGCCTGCGCGCGTGACGACGACGCCGCAGTTGCCATTTTGGTGATTAAAGGGGTCAACAAAGCTGTGCCATCCGCACCGGACTACAAGGTTTCCTCTTTGGTGATAAGGGGACCGGCCGGCGCTACACTCCACGGCCAACGTCACCGTGGGCCCCCACGTTCCTCTGCGGCCCCAGCTGGCCGTCCTGCATGGACGGTGGTACTCTGCTACAGGAGTCAGCTTTACGCCATGGACCGCGTCCATGGACAACCGGGCTGCGTGCACCGCGCTCACCTTCTGCGCCACGTGACAGCCCTACCACAGTGCAAGTGCAGGAGGGAGCACGGGGCGCCTATAAAAGGAGGACGAGGTGCACCGTAGCAAGGATCGCATTCTCATTCCAGCATAGCCACTTACGCGCAAGGAAGAAGAAGACCATGCTTCCCTTCCTTGTACACCATTGCCAAAAGAGAGCCCTCGGCAAGCTCATTGTACTGTAACCTCTACAAGCAGTGCAATACAGACAAGCAGGAGTAGCGGTGTTACCTCCACACGAGGGCCGTGAACCTGGGTACGGGCTGGTGTTCATCTCTGTCGTGATGTCCCTCCACTTGCTCGACGAGCACCGTCGCCGTGCAGGTTGAGGGTTGTTTGACCAACGTGTTCAGCCCCTTACACGAACTCTCTTCGTGAGCTTGACTATCCCTGTTTCGTGGGAGTCATTCTCCGACAATTGGCGCGCCAGGTAGGGGGCTGAGGCGCGTCTTCAACCTTCATCGACCTCTGCACCATGGCGGACACTCGCGCAGCTCGCGCCACCCGGCGGGCATCAGGCAGGGCAACCACCGAGCCCGCTGCCAACACCACCAACCCTCGCGGCCGTCCCCGCGCCAGCCGTGCCACGGGGCGCAACACCGCTGAACCGCGGTGGAGCACCCCGAGGACGACGACGGCCACCACGACGACCGCTTCGACGACGACGTCGACCACGGGCACGGCGAGGACGCTGAGTCCTCGCATCCGTCCCAGCGCCAAGCGCCTCCACTCTTGGGCGTCCAGCGCCCAGCCCAAACACCGCGCTGCTCATGGCCGCGGAACTTTCGCTACCGCCCCACGCTGAGGCGCACGACAACTGGCTCGGCCGCCTCCAGCACCTCGTCGACATGCGGCAGCACCGCGCGCTGCCCTGCGGCGTCGCGCTCTCTGGTGCACCACAACTCCGGACGCGCTGGAACCACCGCGCATGGCGCACCTCCGCCGCCGCCTCCGCCGCCGCCTCCGCCAGGTCCGCCTCCAGCGCGGCGCACAAGGCCGCATCCCACGCGTCTTCGCCGCGCGATTGTCAAATCGTGCAGCGGACACCCCCAGACGCGCGGGTGGAATGGAGCGCCAGAAGGACCTCCAGAAGCGCATCGTCGAGGAAATCGGCCAAGCAGGGCGACAGAACCGCCGTGCTCTTCAGGGTGGCATCGCCTCGTACGCCACAGGTTGCGCGGCCTTCACCCGCAACCTGCGTCGCGTCGTCTGGCCACAGAAGTTCAGGCCTGACCTACCCAAGGGCTACGACGGCACGAACAACCCCATCGAGTTCTTGCAGCTCTACACCACCTCCATCCAAGCTGCGGGGGGAGACGACAAGGTCATGGCCAACTGGTTCTCCCACGCTCTCAAGGATTCCGCCTTGTCGTGGCTCCTGAACCTTCCCGAGGACTCCATTGACTCGTGGGAGGAGCTCTGCCAGCAGTTCGTTGCGAACTTCAAGGGCACGTACGAGCGCGCCCTCACCTACAACGACCTGCGAGCTGTGCGCCAGAAGCCTGGCGAGACCCTCCGCAGGTACATCCAGCGCTTCAGCCAAGTCCGCAACAAGATCCCGAACATCCCGGACTCGCACGTCATTGCGGCCTTCAGAGAGGGCGTCACCAACCACAGGATGCTCGAGAAGCTCGGCATCCATGATACCCTCTCCTCCGTGGTGAAGCTCTTCGACATCGCAGACAAATGCGCCAAGGCAGAGAAGGGCTCCTCTTCGTCAAGGTGGGCTCGACAGACGACCCTGTCGAGGGATCCAAGACCCAGAAGAGGCGTGACGAGAAGCGCAAGCCTACCGCAGTCCTGGCAGCTGAACCCGACGCCAAGCATGTTCGCGAGGACTCTCCAGAGGCTGGCGAGAAAAGGTGGACAACCGCCCGTTCTGCATCTACCACAACAGGCGCGGCCATGCGACGGAGAACTGCTATGACCTCAAGCAGCTGAGCAAGAAGCGTGAGCAAGAAGAAGGCAGCGGTGGCCGCGGCAGAGGCCGTGGTTACCGCAAAGGTGGACGCAAGGGCAACTTCCAGAGGCCCAGGGAACTCAGGCGAATGCCGCCGAGAAAAACAACAATCTCCCGACGAAGAGCCTGGAGGCTACCAGGCCCCCAAGGGTGCCATGGCATGCATCCTCGGCGGATCCCAGGCGCCCAAGTCGAACAACCAGTTCAAGCAGTTCGCTCGCGAGCTCAACGCAGCGCTTCCCGGGGTCGAGACGTCCCGCCCCCTCAAGTGGTCCCAGTACACCATCGCCTTCGACGCCAAAGATCACCCCAAGTCTACAAAGACTGTGGGCACCCTCCCGTTGGTGTGCACCCCCACCATCAACAACATCGCCGTCGGCAAGACGCTCATTGATGGGGGTGCAGGCCTAAACGTCATCTCTGTCGAGACCTTCGAGACGCTTCAAGTGCCCTACGAGTGGCTCATGCCCTCCAGGCCCTTCACCGGGGTCACCAGCGGCTCAATCTCGCCTCTGGGGCAAGTGAGGCTCGCGGTCACTTTTGGCACGCAGGAGAACTACCGCACCGAGCTAATTGACTTCGACGTCGCGCACATTGGCCTGCCCTACAACGCCATCCTCGGCTACCCCGCCCTCGCGAAGTTCATGGCCGTCACGCACCACGCCTACAACATGGTCAAGATCCCTGGCAGCGGTGGCACCATCACCATACGTGGTCACGTACAGGACGCCACGCGCGCTGTCGAGATCGCCTACAAGGCCGCTGCCATGGCATTCCCCGCTGACGAGGACATGGAGCCTCTCGAGAGGCCCAAGAAGAAGAAACAACTGTTCACTCAAGAGCAAGCATCTACAAAGAAGGTGTCGCTGAGCACCAGCGGCTCGGGGGCTGAGGGCTCGGGGGCTAGCGTCACCATAGGCGCTGGCTTGCCTCCCAAATAGGAAAGCGCGCTCGTCGCCTTCCTTCGGGCAAATTCTGACATGTTCGCATGGACTCCGTCAGAAATGTCCGGTGTACCAAGGGAGGTGATCGAGCACCACTTAGCCGTGTGTCCAGACGCACGCCCTGTAAAGCAAAAAGCGCGGAAACAAGCCCCCGAGAAGCAAGCGTTCATCATCAAAGAAGTAGAGAAGCTGAAAGCAGCAGACATCATTCGAGAAGTTGCCCACCCCACTTGGCTCTCCAACGGTGTGGTTGTCCCAAAACCCAATGGAGGAGGCCGGCTCTGCATCGACTACACAGACGTAAACAAGGCTGCCCCAAGGATCCATACCCCATGCCAAGGATAGACCAGATTGTGGACTCCACCGCCGGCTGTGATCTCCTCTGTTTCCTGGATGCCTTCTCAGGCTACCACCAGATCAAAATGGCCAAGGAAGACGAGGAGAAAACAGCATTTCTCACCCCTTGTGGTGTGTATTGCTACACTTGCATGCCCTTTGGCCTGAAAAATGCCGGCGCCACCTTCCAGAGGCTCATGAGGATCGCCTTGGGGGCTCAGATGGGAAGAAATGCAGAAGCTTATGTCGACGACATCGTGGTCAAGTCTCGCGAGGGAGACACTCTCTTGAAGGATCTCGAGGAAACCTTCGCCAGCCTGCGCAAGGTGAACATCAAGTTAAACCCCGCCAAGTGCGTCTTCGGGGTGCCTTCAGGCAAGCTCCTCGGGTTCCTCGTGTCCCACCGCGGCATAGAAGCAAACCCTGACAAGATCAAGGCTATAGAAGACATGCAGCCACCTCGCCGCCTCAAGGACATGCAGCGCCTAGCAGGATGCATGGCCAGCTTAGGCCGCTTCATCTCCAAGTTCGGCGAGAGAGCCTTGCCATTTTTCAAGATCATGAAGAAATCCGGCACCTTCAAGTGGACTCCAGAGGCGACGAAGCATTTGAGGACTTGAAGAAATACTTGGCTAGCTCACCAGTCATGGTAGCCCCCAGGGCAGGCGAGCATCTGAAGCTGTACCTAGCAGCCACTCCACAAACTGCTAGCGCCGTCCTGGTGGTGGAAAGAGAAGAGCCAGTTCTCCCCAAGAAAAGCACTGCCACACCAAGTCCAGAACCTCCCGACGAGGAACAGTCTCTCCAGACCCAGTGCCAGGCCCACAGCCTCAAGTCGAGTCCTCCACGAGCCCCTGCCGAGGCTCCTCCACAGGCAAACCTCGCCAAAGGTCCTGAGGAGCCTCTCGAGGGAGCCGACGCTGCCGCACCATCAACGACCCTCGTCGAGCATCCAGTCTACTTCGTCAGTACTGTACTGCGAGATGCTCGCGAGCGGTACCCAGTGCAGCAGAAGCTCCTCCTCGCGCTACTCATCGCCTCCAGGAAGCTGCGCCACTACTTCCAGGGCACCCCATCACGGTGGTCACGTCCTTCCCCCTGGAGCAGATCCTGCGCAACCCCAACGCTACTGACCGCGTCGCAGGATGGAACATTGAGCTGCAGCCATTCAACTTGCGCTTCGACACCACAAGAGTCATAAAAGGGAGAGCGCTGGCGGATTTCGTCGCCGAGTGGACAGACCCAACTCCTGAAGAGCCTCGCGAAGAAGAAACCGCGTCATCGGGAGATACAATGCCAAGCCACTGGACCATGCACTTCGATGGAGCTTTCGCCTGCCGCAATGGTGGGGCTGGCGTTGTCTTAACCTCACCAAAAGGTGACAAGCTCTACTACGCCATCCAGCTGTGCTTCACAATAGACAAGATCTCCAACAACATCGCCGAGTACGAGGGCCTCCTCGCCGGGCTCAGAGCCGCAATCGCCCTTGGCGTCAAGCACTTACTCATAAAGGGTGATTCCCAGCTCCTGGTTAACTTCTCCAACAAGAGCTACACGCCTAAAGACGACCACATGGCCGCCTACCTTGAAGAGGTCCGCAAGCTCGAGAAGCACTTCAGGGGCATGGAGCTCATGCACATCCCGCGAAAGGAGAACCAGAGGCAGATGACATCGCCAAGCGAGCATCACGAAGGCAGGCCCAGCCGGCCGGCGTCTTTGAAGAGAGACTCTCCAAGGCGTCCATAAAGCAGCCACAAGAAGCAGCAGCCGCAAGCACAGACGAAGTACTCCCACCACCTCCTAGGTGGGGCACCCAACTGCGGTCCATCCTCAGGGGAGCGTCTGCTGCTGGCTATGGTGCATCAAGAGACAGGCTGGGTTGACGAACTCAAAGACTACCTGCTGAAGGGAGTCCTTCCTGAAGAAGACGCGGAGGCAGAACGAGTGGCTCGACAAGCCAAGTCATACTACATCCTCGAGGGAGACCTGTACCGCAAGCGCCCAAATGGAATTGCACTCAAGTGCGTCCCCCCCGAGGAAGGCCGCATGCTGATCAGAGACATTCACAGTGGAGAGTGTGGCCACCATTCCTCTGCACGCACCCTGGCAGGCAAGGTCTTCAGGAGCGGTTTCTACTGGCCCCAAGTGCTTCAAGATGCCACCACCATCGTCCAGTCTTGCGATGCGTGCCATTCCACGCCAAGCAAGTCCATCAGCCTGCACTGGGACTCCAAACCATCCCGCTCTCGTGGCCTTTCGCGGTCTGGGGCTAGACATCTGGGACCCTTCCCGAGATCACAAGGGGGCTACCGCTTCCTCTTCGTGGCAGTCGACAAGTTCACCAAGTGGGCAGAGGTTGAAGCAGTGCGCAGCATACCGGCCAGGGCGGCAGTAAAATTCATCAGAGGCCTGGTCTGCCGCTTTGGTGTGCCTAATCGCATCATCACCGACAATGGCTCACAATTCACCAGCGGCATCTTCAGGGCCTACTGCGAGAGCCTCGGCACCAAGCTCTGCTTCGCCTCGGTGGCTCACCCACAGAGCAACGGCCAAGCCGAGCGAGCAAATGCTGAGGTCCTCAAGGGCCTCAAGACAAGAAGCTTCAATCGCCTGAAGGGCTACGGCAAGGGCTGGATAGACGAACTCCCGTCCGTGCTCTGGTCCATCCGCACGAACCCCACGAAGCCCACTGGTGAGACGCCATTTGCCCTCGTGTATGGAGCTGAAGCAGTCCTCCCCACAGAGATCAAGCATGGATCCGCACGGGTCCTTGCCTTCAACGAGGACGATCAAGCAGACCTCCACAGCGACGACCTGCTGCTCCTTGACGGGTTGCGCCGCCGTGCCGCCCTCAGGGCAGCCAAGTACCAGCAAGACCTGCGACGCTACCACAGCCGCCACATACGTCCGCGCACTCTCGAGACAGGCGACCTCGTCCTCAGGAGAATCCTCTCCAGGGAAGGTCTCCACAAGCTCTCGCCAATGTGGGAAGGCCCCTACAGGGTCTCACACATCGCCAGGCCTGGCGCGGTACGCCTCGAAACGGAGGACGGCATTCCGGTCAAGAATCCATGGAACATCGCGCATCTACGCAAGTTCTACCCGTGATCATAGTCACGCCAGACATTTTTTGTCTCTAGAGGGAAGCACACAACTTCACCTCCAAGCTTCACAAAAGCTTCTCCTCCCGAGGGCCAGCCCCTCTGAGCTCTCCTGATTACGTGCCGCCGCAGGCCGTGAAGAGTCTCAGCCACTGAATGTGGTCCCCATGCCTCGACATGGAAAACTTTATCTTGGTCACACCAAGTGTAATGAACCAATTCGTTTCTCAATGAAACATTGCGCTGAGGCGCCGCTATGTAATATTTTGGTGGTGAGTTTTACTTTTCATCATCTTAGTTCATTTCGCGCTCATATTCTTCCCCATGCGCACCTCGCGAGCGGGGGCTGAGTACGGTGACTGTGCCTCAAGAGCACCCCAACAGCACCGCAAAATCCAAAGGATCCGAGCTCTAGCACGTGAGCACGCTCTCACGCCTGTTACCTCCCAAAGAGCTCTGGCCCATGGGCTTGCTCCCAAAACACGCCACCTCACCAAAGGACCTTGGTACTTACTCTCCTCGCGAGATACCATGAGGAAGCCTATAAGCGCGCATGAGTGTTTACTACCATGTGCCTGCTTTGGGTTTGCCTCTCTAACCAATACAGGGAACAAGAGTCCTCCCCAAGGTCGAGAAGTCACGCTCCGACCCCTAGAGGGAGCGCACCATCAGGGAAGCCAACGCCCTCTACGAGGCCAAAGTCTCGCCAAGCTAAGTCTAGCGCTCGCCCCTCAGAGTTTTTCTCCCTCTCACGGCACCTGTCGTCCCTCGAGCGGTTTTTTCTCTCTCACACTCCATGGACTGCTTGTGCGTCAAAGGGGAGCCCTCGAGCACCGCGACTCGAGAGCCCTTACCTCTCCAAGCCTTAAACACCCCCCGGCCTTGCCGAGTCACGCTCCGGCATACCGTAGCGGCGGTGTCATAGCGCAAAGAGATGGGTCCTGACGACGTAGAGCGAAGAAAGACATGGAACAGGGATAAAAGGCCCTTCGAGGGGCACACACACACATGTTTGCATACGATCAAAGTATCTTACAAGCCAGCATGAATTAAAACAAGTCTTAAAACAAAGATAATTGCGCAAGCGCATCTTGTTGCAGGAGTGGCCTAGGCAGAGGGTTCACCATCGCCGTCCTCTTCAGCCTTCTCTTCTTCGGCGCCTTCATCCTCCTCAGCGGCCTGCTCCGCCTCAACCCTCTTGAAGCGGTCGACGTAATCGTTGACTTCTTCTCGAACCAAGTTGGAGAGCTCCCAGGCTTGGTCCCCTCGATGGGCTCGGTCACTGACTCGTAAGTCGAAGCCGGGGTGAAGGCGCTGGAGGTTGGCGAAGACGCGATCGATCGCCACGGTCAAGAGCTTGCGGCACTCCTCATCAACAACGTCGCCAAGTTCCGCCACAGGGCCCTCGAGCACAGTGAAGAGCTGATCGAAGTAGGCGAGGTATGTGGCGGCGTCAGCGTTCCCATTGACGGGAACAACAGGAGCATCCACTCCTAGCTGCCCCGCGAGAGTGTTCCCCCGGGTCACCAAGGACTTGAACACGCGCTCCCGCTGCTGCGTCAGGACCCGCGCCGCCTGCACGCTGTGCTCATCCTCTGCAGCACGCTCCACAGCAGGGCCCGCCTGCGCGTTCAGCTCCCTCATATCAGCCATCAGGGAGGCGAGGTCTTGATCTGCACGTTCGCGAGCCTCTTCCGCGCGGCGACGACCGTCCCTGGCGCGCCTCACCTGGGAGTTCAGGTTGGCGTTCTGGTGCTCCAGTTGAACAATGCGGGCATTGTCATCCGCGCGTTTCTTCTTGAAGCGGTCCTCCTGCTTCCTGAACTTCCCGGCATATTCTTCGGCGACGGCGGAGCGATATTCTTTTGCTTGGCGGCGGCATCCTTCTCAGCCTCTTCCTTCCTCGCGGCGAGCTTTCGGTTGGACTTCTCTACAAGCTTTTTGTGCCTGGCCACCTCCTCGTCATGCTTGCCTATGGCCTCGGCCAGTTTGCCCTCCCGCGCCTCAAGATCTGCGCGCTGCGTGGACAGCTCCTTGTCAGCCTGCAGTTGCTGCTCCTCGCGTTTGAGCACCTCCGCTTCGCGCGCCGCCAGTACTTGCTCACGGGCATCCAAGGACACGCGGTGTTGGTCCAAAGACTTCCGCGTAGCCTCCGACTCCGCAGCAAATTTCCCCTCGCGGTCGGCAAGCTCTTGGCGCTGAGCGGCTAGCGTGGTCTCGAGGGTCGCGCGCTCTGAGGCAGCGGCTTGGCGCTCCGCCGCGGCCGCCTCGCGATCTTCTGCAGCGGCCTGGCGCTCTGCCTGGAGTGGCTCCAGGGTCTCTTGAGCCTCGCGAACCGCGCTCTCGCGGACCTCCTTGGCGAAGCGCAGCGCCTCCTCTCGCTGCGCCTGCATGGCCTCGTTGTCGTGGCGGCGTTGCTCCACGACCTCGAAGAAGCGGGTCCAGCCCTCTCAAGTTCGTCATACTCTCTGGCGAGCTCGGCCTCCTCGAGAGCGAGTTGGGCCTCCAGCCCATCCAGTGCACCCCTCGCCAGGCGGAAGGTAGAGCTGCGGCGAGCGCCGCTCCAGCTCTTGCCACCCAGGACCAGAGCCCGCGAACTCCTACGAGACATGGAGGCTCCCTCGTGCGCACTAGTTTCGAGGGTGGGAGTCTCCAAGCTTGGGCCCGGGTCAACCTTGGCCTGGGGGCTGTGAAGCGAGCCCTCTCCGTCATTGGGGCCATGGGCTCCAGCACCGTCGTCTTCAACCGGCGCCTCCTCTCGAGCTTCAGGGGCTGGGGAAGATTGCCCAGCCACCGTGGGGTCCGCCGCCGCCGAGCCCGCTGCGACCTCAGAAGAAGCCGCCGCCCCCTCAGCATCTGCGTTAGGGGGGGCGGCGGAGGGACATTTTCCTCCATCGCGGCGTCGGTGCCTTGGGGCGGCGGAGTATATTCTCTCCCATCTCAACGTCAGCGCCTCCCTTCGCCGGCGAGCCGCTCCCCGTTTCTCCGCGGCGACCTCCTCTTGCCGCTCTGGTGGAGTGACGGGACGTGGTGGTGTTGGTGTCCGCACCACCGCCTCCTCCTCGGGCGCGCCTCCGCGGTAGAAGACGAAGTAGCTGCTCCGGCCAGAGGTGTAACCACCACATGCCCTACGTTTCCTCCGCCACAGGCTTCGTGGCCTCCTCCGCCACCGGCTCCGAGGCCTCGGTCACTACGGGCTTAGCAACCTCTTCAGCTGAGGGCTCCACAGGCTCCTCGACGGTTGCCGAGGCCAGGCCCCGGACCTCCGCGGCCTTGCGGAGCCTCCGGCGTTTTGCCGTCACCAAGATCCCTAACAAACAACAAGGAAGGCCATCAAGATGTGAAAACAGGACCAACGCTTACCCAGATGACTTGGCGCGTGAGTCGACCCACATCGTGGTGGACGACCGCCACGACCTCGACGAAGCAGCTCCAGAGCCGGGCCCCTCAGGAGCAGTCTCAGCTTTCCTCTTGAGGGGGTGCCCACTGGGCTCTTGGCGGCCCTGTCGTGAAAAGCCTTGGAGCGGGGATCGCAGCGTCCCGCTACGGCCTCCTCATCGCTGTCTTCCTCCCCCTCCGCGACCTGGCGCGAAGGGGCCACAAGGAAATCCTCGTCCCCGCTGGACGAAATCTCCAGAACTCTCCCTCAGGAGGAGCAGGTTTCGAAGAGCTCGCCTCCCCTGCCGAGGGATTCGCCCCTCCACAGGTGACGCCCAGATCGGCGTCAGATGCGGCGGGTGACTCCGAGGCCCAGTCCTCTTCCACCACGGGCGCCGCGTCCTCCTTCTTCTCCTCCCCAGCCAGGCCCTGAGGGGTGAACTCCGGCATCAGCTCCAGGATCGCGAGGCGCTTCTTCGGAGTAATCTGATGGAGTGGCTTCGCGAGCTCACTGCGCGGCACAGGAACCTCCGGGGCGGTGAAGAGGATGCCCATTATGGAAGCTACGTCGGGGAGGTGGGAGCTGCAGTGCAGCCGCATTGCGTCCGCCGGGCCTGAATACATCCACATCGGCTTTGTGTGCTTCTGGAGAGGAGCGATACGGCGCCTCACGAAGTCTTCAGCAATCATCTGCCCCGTGAGGCCAGCGTCGCGGACGAGCTTCATGCGTGCGACCAAGTCAGCAATCTTCGGGCTCTGAAAGGTTGCACTCGACCAGTTCGAGTTCTTCAGCGGCGGCGCCTCAGGGACGTCGAAGAAGGAATTCTGCGTCTTGGCGTCCACGAGGAACCACCGCTGGCGGAAATCGTCCACCTTCTTCGTCACCCGTGTGACGGGTTTGTCGCCGTCCCAGGACATGGGGATGTAGATGCCTCCCATCCCATCCGCGATGCGGAAGGACACACAACCAGACCGCTCGCCAGGCGCCGTGGAGCGGAGCGCATAGAAGCTCCGGAAGAAGGCCACGGAAGGCATCACCCCCAAATACGCCTCGCAAAGATATGCGAAGATGGCGAGGATCAAGATGGAGTTGGGGTGCAGATGCAGAAGTTGGATCTGATAGAAGGCCAGAACCTCCTCCAGGAAAGGGGAAAATGGCGGCACCAAACCAGCGAAAATGGTCTGGAAGAAAATGGGATACAGCCCCGCCGCGAGCTTGCCAAAGCGCGCCGCCTTGAGAACAGTGGCGCCGTGCTCGTTGTTCTTGCCTGCGGCCATCAGCCGGATCTTGTCCAGCGCCTCCGCCGTGTGGATGCGAGTCCCCACCAGCGCCGGCGCGAACTCGTCCTCCTGCTGCGCCTCGGCGGCACGTTCGTCATTGCCGCCTTGTCCTTCTTGGGACCCATGGTCGAAGAAAGAAGGGCGGCGGAGAAGCTCGAAGAAGGAGGAGCCGGAGACACAGGAGCGCAGACGTCAAGAGCGAGGAGACGGGCGCGCAAATGATGCAGTAACTGCTGCCTGAACCGGCGCTGCAGGCTTTATTCCCCTCAGAGCAGTTACCGAGACGTGGTGGGACCCCCCACTACGCCCATCATCTCCGAGGAGAACGTGTCGTCGCGGCGTAACTGCCCTACACGTGTCTCAGGCCGGCCGGACACTTTGGGCCCATGACGATTCGCCTGCGTCCATTGGACTACATCGTGCCCATCATGGGCCCGGGGGCTACTGTCGGCCCAGTGAAATCCAGGGTGTGCTGGGCCTGTCCTCTACGGCCCTCGACACTTGATGGCGAATTTTCGCTAAGGACCAAGCCTACGGCTTGGAGAGCCTCGCGAGGCGACTTGCCTCGCGAGGGCTTTGAGGCAGCAGAGGCCTGCGGAGGCCATATCCACTGCTGCCCCCTCTTCAAGGAAATCTCCCCTGGGAGAGGTCAACGCCGAATTCTCTACAGGGCATCCAAGCCCTCGTGGAGATCGCTTCGCTGCAAAGCAACCTCTGCAGAGCGCACATGGGCTCTGCAGCGGCCGCAGAGTGACGCGCGCCCTGCGCGCAGTGACGACGACGCCGCAGTTGCCATTTTGGTGATTAAAGGGGTCAACAAAGCTGTGCCATCCGCACCGGACTACAAGGGTTTCCTCTTTGGTGATAAGGGGACCGGCCGGCGCTACACTCCACGGCCAACGTCACTGTGGGCCCCCACGTTCCTCTGCGGCCCCAGCTGGCCGTCCTGCATGGACGGTGGTACTCTGCTACAGGAGTCAGCTTTACGCCCATGGACCGCGTCCATGGACAACCGGGCTGCGGTGCACCGCGCTCTGCCTTCTGCGCCACGTGACAGCCCTACCACAGTGCAATGCAGGGAGGGAGCACGGGGCGCCTATAAAAGGAGGGCGAGGTGCACCGTAGCAAGGGATCGCATTCTCATTCCAGCATAGCCACTTACGCGCAAGGAAGAAGAAGACCATTGCTTCCCTTCCTTGTGTACACCATTGCCAAAAGAGAGCCCTCGGCAAGCTCATTGTACTGTAACCTCTACAAGCAGTGCAATACAGACAAGCAGGAGTAGCGGTGTTACCTCCACACGAGGGCCGTGAACCTGGGTACGGGCTGGTGTTCATCTCTGTCGTGATGTCCCTCCACTTGCTCGACGAGCACCGTCGCCGTGCAGGTTGAGGGTTGTTTGACCAACGTGTTCAGCCCCTTACACGAACTCTCTTCGTGAGCTTGACTATCCCTGTTTCGTGGGAGTCATTCTCCGACAGAAACCGAATACGGAATTTTGTAGAGTGGATAGAAAAAGAGCCTCCCGTGAAATGGTCTTTGTTGCACGATACAAATGGAGCACGATATGGCATCATGACAACCAACCTTGCTGAGGTATATAACTTCGTACTCAGAGGTAGCGGGGTTTGCCACTTACAGCACTTGTGGAGGGGATTATGCACGGAACAATGACATATTTCAGAGATAGACGTCAAGAAGCTGTCGAACATATTGAACGTTACCCCAACACACCATATTGCAGGAAGATCAGGCTGTACATGGAGAGAAAGACAAAGAAGGCACGTTTGCATGGCGTCATTACGATTGGTAATGAAGAAGCCAGGTATGAGGTGCGCTTACCTACTGCGAGATTTGGTGCTGCTAATGAGATGAGAACCCACGAGGTTAAAATTACTGACGTAGCACCGCCATCTTGTGAGTGTACATGCAACAAGCCGAGGCTACTTCACCTCCCTTGCTGTCATGTGTTGGCAGTCTGTGGGCAGATGGGTTTGAACCCGTACTATTTCGTGTCACCGTATTACATGAAGGAGGCAGTGGTGCATACCTGGACCGGGGAGATGGCAGGATATAGAGTTGTCGGTAACTTCAACAAGGTTGATCCTGCAAAGCGAATGTACATTCCTCATCCGGCTCTCAAAAGGACAACGAGAGTGAGACGACAGTCACTGCGCATCCGGAATGATATGGACGAGTCTGAAGCAGGTGGAAGCACTCGACAATGCTTGCTTTGCACTCAGTTCGGCCATAGGGAAAAGAATTGTCCTAAATACGACCAAGTAGCCGGTCCTTCGAACCAACCACGGAGAGCTGTTCCTGCACGCGGTCAAGGCAACAGAGGAAGACGAGGGCGTGCACAGCGTGGCTAGCACGTGGTTTTTATTTGTAATATGTAATATGTCGTGAAGACTATGTTTTTATTTGTATGTGGCATCACTATGTTCGAATATGTAATAAATCGTGAAGACTATGTTTTTATTTGTATGTGGCATCACTATGTTCGAATATGTAATAAATCGTGAAGACTATGTTTTTATTTGTACGTGTCATAACTATTATGAACTAGTAATAAATCGTGAAGACTATGTTTTTATTTTCGTGTCTTGCCGTTAGTTTATTTTGCAATTTATTATGAACTACTTACTTAATCTATACTATGCAGATGGCTGGACGTGATTTGCTTGACGACACGATTGATGCCAACCATCGGGCTAGGATTTGGGAGTCTGGTAGACAACCACCAGTGTTGCGTACTCGGACTCCAGGAGCTAATTGGGCGCTGCACCCCGCTTGGGTTGATCGGTACGTGAAACCTTATGTTCAATTATAAGCTTCACTAGTACGCTAAAAATTGCTGACAGACTCGGGTCTTCTGTATGTAGGTTGGCTTGGTCTGGTCTGTTACCACTTGCTCGTCTAGTTGAGATGAGTCCAGAGCTGTCGGTTGATATTCAGCCAGAGGATGACGAACAGGAGGTCCAGCGCCACCGCCGTAGTGCTAGTAGTCGTGTCGGCGTGGACAAGTCATTGGTGAGCTGCTTAGTTGATCGGTGGAGGCCCGAGACCCACACGTTCCACTTTTTGTGGGGGGGGGGGGGGAGATGGCACCTACTCTTCAGGATGTGTCATACTTGTTGGGACTTCCTTTATCAGGCGAGGTGATTGGACCGACGGAGTCTGCAGTCGGTTGGCGTGACGCCATGCAGGCACGGTTCGCAGGCGTGCATCCGGAGAATCCAGAGTTGGTGTACAATTCTCACGGTGTGAGACAGGCATGGCTGAACAATTTTCAGGTAAACGCAGCGTTATTTTTAATGTTCAGTCTTTATCGATCGGTATGTCAATACTAACTGAAATTCTTATTCATTGCAGATTCATAACTTAGGGTACCCTGAGATGGTTTTGAGTCAGCCGCAGATTACTAGAAGTCTGGAGGCCTATCTACTGTGGCTATTTGGCAAGGTGATGTTCACTGAGACTCACCAGGACACAATTACTGCACGCTGGATACCTGTGGCGCACGAGATTGCAGAGGCGCAGAGGGAGGAGGACATTGTGCCTCGGAGTTTCAGGTCTGCACTCTTAGCCGCTACTTACAGAGCGATGTGCAACGCGTGCGTGAAGAGTAAGGCCACATCTTCGCTACTTGGATGTCCACTTTTTCTGCACCTTTGGTCTTGGGAGAGGTTCCCTGTTGGTAGACCTGACGTGAATGCGCACATCCCCTGGGACTACACGTTCATGGAGCATAACCTAGCCGAAGCGTCTACGTTTGGCAGCACATGGGAACGGCGAGAGGTAAACATTTACATCATTTAGTTGTGTTCGCTCGACTTACTTTGTTATTTCACGGTCAACTAACTAGTTTGTTTATGTACAGAGAAGATTCAGGGGAGTCCAAGTCAGGAATTGTTATAGAGCATTCACTGAGTGGTTCGATGCGCTTCAGGACCACCAGGTTATATGGGAGCCATACGGGATGTCGCAAGGCAGAGTAGATTTCCCGGCGGGCTTTCTGACCTGTGCACGAGAGATCGGAGGTACTAGTTGACTACAACTCGTATTGTGTTCGACGTCTCGGTGGAGCATATGGCACAACATCAGATCATGAGACAGTTTGGAGGACGGCAGTTGCCGGTGCCTCCTACTCGACCTCAGCTCCCTTCCCACGTGCACAGGTAACTCTTCTGGATGAAACTATTTTTTCTATTTTGTGTACGCATCCAGTTGTTTTTAATTGCTCTACACGTATATATGCTACAGGTTAAGTCGTCAAGGAGACAGACCACTTGCAACTTGGCTACAGAAGCTCCAACCGTACATGGTAGAATGGGCGACTGCGACCGCGATTGAAAATCTATGGCTGGACAATGAGGCGTTTGTGCGTGCTGATTTTGATCAGTACCTCCAGACATACAGACAATCCACTCGCGTACGGTTACTTCCGACGCTACAACCTGATCAGATGCAGCCAGCTAGTGTGATCGACATGTACCCACTACACGGTATTGGGGGGCCGCGGTACTCTGCGGTACGTACTAAATTTATGTGACTCCATTGTATAATCTATACCTTCATACAAATTTCTAACATTTTTTCCTTACTAAACAGGCTGAGCAGATAGCAGAGATTCAGCGTGATGTGAGTACGTACAACCCGCCACCTGAGTGCAGGCCATGGTTCAGACGACTAGAGGACAAGCTACGACGTGTGTACAGTGTGCTTACCTGTTCCGGTGTTGCCGATGTTGTGCCATGCCAGCCAGCTCCGCGTCCTCCGCGCCACTCTACACCCACTCCGGATGCACAGGTATCACCTTCCGCACACTACACACATCGACACGACCCGAGACCTCGTTTTACACCTCCTCAGCCTAGGAACACACGACCTACGTTCGAGGTCGGTTCATCATCTCACCAGCCGGAGCATTTCGAGACGGGTCCTTCTCAGCCAGTTCCTTCCCAGCCGGGTACTTCGTCGTGGGTCATGCCCCCTCATATGATGATGCAGCAGCCTGGTATGCATCAGTGGGGCATGCCACGTGATCAAGGTTTCGGGCAACACCCTAGTATGTACGATCAACCGTATGATTTGGAGCGGGGTTGCGCCGCCTATGACTCAGCCAATGCTCCATCTCGGTTAGTATCTTTTATTTTTTCCCACATATTACTCTTGTTCACCAACATCACATACTAACATACTATCATCTGCAGGTGGAGGTGGTTCGGCATACAACTCTCCACGATTTGACCAGGAGAATCCGATGTACTGTACGCCACCGCCCGTCACACAGCCTACGCAGGACGAAGATGAGGAGTTGCCGCTGCAAGGTCGTGGGACGCAGCCACGACAGGATGACGTGGACTTGACAGTGCCTCGTCAATTGAGGTTAGCTCACAGGTACGGCAGGTCAACGCCCGTCCAGCCCCCTCCTCGTCAGGCTTGGCCACGTAGGGGTCAGTGATATATTTGGGACATATTCGTAATTAGGTGTATGAGACATATCCGTATATCTATTTCTATGTGAGACATATTCATATTTATGTTCGTCTGTACGAGACATATTATAATCTATGTACGAGACATATTATAATTGATACGAAACATCCCACATTGAATCGATAAATTAATTTAACATACAACTAGAGATCTACGTTACAACTTCACTAGTTCTAAATACTGGATAGAACAAATTAAGGTACAACTTCAAATTACGATACAACACAAGTAAAACAAAGACTCTACCTTCTCCCATCGATGCAGCCTGCACCATCCGCCGTGTTGCCACCCTTGCCCTTTGACGAGGATTCTGCCTTCTTGCCTTTGCCCTTGGACGAAGCTTCAGCCTTCTTGCCATTACCCTTGCTCGATGCTTCAGCCTTCTTCTCCTTGCCCTTGCTCAGTGCTTCAACCCTCCTTTCCTTTGACGACGGCATGAAATCGTCGTCATCATCGCTGTCAACTACCCAGAGACAGGAACGACCGTACGAATCACGGTCAGCTTCAGTTAGGTAGAACGAACTATTCGTAACTTTCCTGTCAAACTTATCTGCAAGCATGAGCATTTCTGCACGAATTTGGAGCGGGGTCCTATACGGAAACCCATCGCGGCATAGCTTCGCCTCGAGCAAAGCGAGATGACTCTCAGTGTGCAAAATTTCTTCAAGTGGAACTACCCTACCATCTACCTTCAAATTGCTCGAAAGCCTGGCGAGATGCTCCGATGCGGAAATGTGAAACCCAGACACACACTTCTCGCAAGGACCAATACACACCATGATTGCGCTCAAGTGAGTACCATGCCTACCTTCGACTGGGTTTTATAGAACTACCGGTGGCGGGAAGAAATTGGACGGTGCCGGCATTTGGCGGGAAACGGTAGCGGGAAGTAATTGGACGGGAAACGGTGGCGCAAAGTAATTGTGCGGGAAAAGGTGGCGGAAAGAAATTTGGCATAAGACAGTGCTGGGAAAAATTAGGCGGACAAAACTGCGACAGATTTTTTTCTCCTACTTTCGGCTCGGCCCAGGCCGAAAGTCCCCCGGACACCGTTCCATGCAGGCCCAGGGGCCTTTCGGCGCGCCAAATGCCGAAAGCCTGGTTTCGGCCCCCTCCAGGCCGAAAGTCAGGTTTCGGCTCCCTCCAGGCCGAAAGCTGAGGTTTCGGCTCGCTCCGGACCGACGCCGCCCTATTTTTCAAATATCTGAACCTCGCGTGCTATTAGGCGAAATTACTATTAAAAATAATATTATTTAAAAAAAATTCTCCTCTTTGTAGTGGGAGATGACTCGATCATCAAATTAAGTCGAATCCAGAAGGGCCTCGTCGACTCATTGCATCTTTTATAAACTTGTACTCCCTCCGTTTTTTAATATAAGATATTTTAGGTGGTACACATGTTGTCTATATACACACTAAAATGAGTGAACATGCACACAAAAATGTGTCTACATACATTTGTGTACATGTGTATGTGGACAAAACCTAAAACATCTTATATTAAAAAACGGAGGGAGTAGTACAAAAGAAAAGAGAATGCTCGAGGGTGCAAGAGCCCAGCTGCTACGCATGCGGACCTACACGATGCAAGGATTTATTTAATGAGAAAATGTTCATTTTCTGTTTGACAACTCAAAACCTCCCTACTCAATATCAAAAAGTGGTACAACAGAGACTAAGGTATTAGAGTTAATTAATTGCACGAGCGGTCACACATCTCGTCGCGTATGTGCACTTAAGTCACACATCTGGAAAAACTGGTTTTTTTGGTCACACAACTGAACATTTTGGTGCATTTTGGTCACAAACCGAAAACGGTATCCGGTTTTGACAGGAATTTTTCAGAAAACCCCCTGCTGTAATATTAGGAGGGTTGTATTGTAAAAATCCTGTCATGCGCACGCCATGCAGGTGTTCGACGAAATGCCGCCGGCACCGCCGCCGCCGCCGAGCTCGCGCCCCTCCTCGTGCCTCTGCTTGCCCCAGCTCGGCCGAGCTCGCCCTGCTCGTGCCCCATTCTCTTTTTGGAAAATTTTACCTCCCTCGAAACATCCGCACGGATGGCTAAAAATTCCCCACCGAAAATCAGGTGCGGCCACCGGTGAGAGCGCGCGGTGGGTGATGCTGGTGCTGCTCCAACTTGTCGGCCGTCGCCGCGCGTCGGCCTTCCAGCTCGCGTCGCCGCGGAACTGCGCGTCGGCAGTCCAGCTCGCGTCGCCGCGCTCGCAGGCCGTCCCGGCCGGCTTGGCCGTGCCTCACCGTGTGCCCGTTCCTCGGCCGCGCTCGCCAGTTGTGCTGCCTCCCTTGTACGTATGCAAGCTGGGTGATGCTAGCTAGTGCGTGCCCTGCTGCCCGTGCGTGTGGCGGCGTGATGACGACCGCGGCCTTGAGGCATACAGGTCGGGTGACGCGTCTGTGACGTGACGCGGTGCCAGTGAGAAGCAGCAGTGCAGCGCCACACGCAGACGGTGGTGCAGCACGCGCCATGGCGACAAGTTCTTGGAGTTCTGGCGCGGTTCGGCACCGCGGGACGCGGACGGCCGTGCGGAACGCGCTATGTCGACGAGGTCTGGGCGTCCCGGCGCAGCTCGGCAGCGGCGTGCCCGGAGTGCAGCGGAAGACACACGCTATGGAGACGAGGTCTCGGCGTCCCAGCGCAGCTCGGCACGTTGCCGGCATCGGGGGTTAGTGGCGATGTCGCGGCCAAGGTTTCGGATACCGGTTCAAAAAAAATTCCGGAGGGGGCCGGTATTTCCGGTAACCGGGGTTACCGGAAAATACCGGCCGGTAACCGGCCCAATATTTCGGCAAGAATTTAGGATTTAAACTTAAAACATCGATTTTTTTTTTAAATTTAAATTTTTCGAGCACAAATTTATTTCAAATTTGACTAATCCGAGATTTTTCATCCGAGATATGCAAATTCCGGGGGGGTTCGAGAAATCCGGTTACCGGCCGGTTACCGCGGAATTCCGGCCAGTAACCGAAACCTTGGTCGCGGCACGGCGAGACGGCGCTGCGAGAAGCGAGCAGGCAGAGCACCGCCGAAATCGAGCGCCAATGGCCGTGGAAACCTTTCCGTCCTTGATGGTGTGCAGCGCGCCGGCGAGCGTAGAAACCTTTCCGTCCTTGATGGCCGTAGAAACCTTTCCCGTGGAGGTCGGGGATGTGACCGCCGGCGAGCGTCGGAGAAGGGGCTCGCGGAGCAGGAGAGGTGACCTCCGGCATGCTAGGTAGAAGCAGCCCATTCTCTTTTTTATTGAAGGAACAGGAGAGGTGACCGCCGGTGCGCCGCCGCCGCGCCCCAGCACGGCGTACAGGAGCGTTTTGACCTTTTTATTTATTTTTTATTTTGTATTTGCTGAGAAGATCTGACAGGTGGGTCCTGTCTAATTTTGCAATATTGCACTCCTAATATTATAGCGGGGGTTTTCTAAAAAGTTCCTGCCAAAACCAGATACCATTTCCGGTTTGTGACCAAAATGCACCGAATGTTCAGTTGTGTGACCAAAAAACCAGTTTTCCAGATGTGTGATTTAAGTGCAGATACGCGACGAGATGTCTGAGCGTTGGTGCAATTAACTCAAGGTTTTAATGTTGGCGGTGGACCATCCAACCAAACGGATTGGTTCGAGAATTTTGCTAAACTAGGCAGCTCAAAAGAATGTTTCCTTCTCTCATATTCTCGAGGATTTGTGACACAAGATGTCGGACAACTCCACTCATAACCGAAAGGGCTTGGCGTTCCTAGCCTGGTACCCCCTCATGGGAGATTTCGAGTGAACGCAACGCTCGTGTCTTCGCAACCAGCACGCACCTCCTACAATAATTTTCGAGAACATCAAGAGGGAGGCCTATTTTTGGGTTACCGCGGGTGCGAAACGTTTGAGTGAAATTATGTCGCGAGAGTAGTTGTTTTGTTTGTAATCATACTTTACTTTCTTATAATAATCCTTTTTAACTAACAGATTGGGGCAAACCTTTTGCCCGTTTCAAAAAAAAGGTCAATTTGTAATAAGAATCTGAAAGAACTGTGAAAAAGTACGCAATGGTAGGTCTATTCGTTTTTGAAATGAATGTAAAAGTTTTTCCCTATCTATTAATTAAGAAGAAGGTGTCCGGTTTATTTGGGGAAGAAACCGAGCGAAAACCATATAACAAACACCGACAACCAAAATCACAAGGAGGAGCCCACACAACCAAACAACGACTCGCCCAACCTATCACAACCATGAACTGACAACACGACAATCTCAAAAGGGCTCAACAATCAAGAAAAGGTGGAAGATTTCCATGCGAAGCCAAGCTTCTTCCTTGCCCTCCTTCTGTGAGACTTCTACACCTTCATGAATACACCGTCCGAAGTTGTCCCCGCCAAGACGGAAGTAATATCCTTGCCATATCCAGGGCAAGCCGCCTCCAAATCCACAAGCAAGTCGCAAACCTCTTTGCCAAACAGGGCCTCAGAGTTAGGCACCAACATAGCTATCTCATCAACAACCTGGTCACTCAAGGATGAGAAGGTGACAGAACCAACAAGACCTCCACTATCCACATAGGAGGGCAGCTGGCAGGACTCAGATGCAGGTGGGGATGGCGCAATGTCCACCTCCAAAGGCTCCAATAGGCCCAGCTCAATTGGAAGCACCACAGGTAATTCCCCACAATGATCTTGCAGCTCAGGCAAGATCTCCACAACCGGAGCCACAACCTTGGTGGCGACAACTCTCCTAAGGAAAGATGATGATGTATGCAGAGCACGGGGAGAAAATTCTCCAAAGCAGCATTCGGGCCCCTCATCAACAGAACCAATCTGTACCAAGGCACAACCGACACAACCTAAAGCTTGGCAAGAGTGTCGTGGACCTCAGAGCGAAGCAGCTCAAACTTCTGAAGGACCTCCATGCGTAGCAGGGCAAACTGGGGCCACAGTAGACTAAAAAGGCGTTGGCATTGGAATAGTTGCAACACGGCTCCACCGCAGCACGCAATGACGAGTGGCCCACAACCTCGGCCCAACTCTGAGGCGACGAGGGACGACGAGGCTGAGCGGATGGAGAACGGCTTCGCAGATAAGGAGCACAAGCATCCGGAGAAAAGGCCCGAGCATCCGGAGAGCGAGAACGAGTAGCAGGAGAGCGTGCATGGCAGAAACGCCCGGTGACCAGGACGACGACATCGGATGCATCTGAAGGGCCCACGACATGTGCGAACCTGGTGGCCATGCTCGAGGCACCGAAAACACCTCACTCGGTCCCAACGCTTGAAGGCGAGACCCCGGTCGAGACCTTCTTCCCGAAGCGGAGACGATGGCGAGTGGCCGGGACGGCTATCCCAACCCACCTGCACCTAACCATCCTCATCATCTAGAGCGGCACCAGCAGCAGCAGAGAGACCGACGCAGGGCTCCACAGGCACCTCCTCAACATGGCACACGTCAACGTTGTAATGGACCGAGCCCGAAACAACCAGCACTTCATCGTCCTCGGCGGAGCCCAAAGAAGAAGCATCAGCACGAAGTGGCACTCCGCAACCGGGTCGCCCGAATCAGCCGGCGGCAGCGACAAGGACCCGACCAAGGCAGGGTCGGACCCAAGCCCCCATCCGACAGGGGAGCCGAGGCGGCGGGCGACGGGGCCATGACGGCCGCAGCCCGAGAGCACTTGACCAACATCGGCGTAGCTTTTACTGGCTGGAGCAAGGTGGTCGTCGACGCAGAAGCCGCCGGCAGGAGCAAGGTTTGCCATCGATGCAGCTTCTACCGTCTAGAGCAAGAGCAAGGTCCATTCGTTAGAGCATCTCCAACAGCGGCGCCAAAAACGCCACGCGCGTGAAATACCGGCTTTTTCCCCCGCGCGGGGCCATTTTGCGCTGAAAGTGCATGTGTTGCCCCATGCGTGGTTTTGGTAATTAATGACAATCCTTATGGACTAATGTTTGCATTGAGATATTCTTGTAGATCTTGTCCATAGGTAAAGATTGGAGTTCATATGTTGGACTCTAGAAGATTATATGATGACCAAGATTCTATCCTTGGAAATATGAAGAATGGTCATGTGAAGAGTTGAGCTTATTGCAAGCATGGCTTGGAAAAGAAGATTGAGTGAACTTCATGTTTATCTCCAAGCCATCATCTATATCAAGATAAGAAGATGAAGTGCAAGTGGATTCATGAAGACGGAGTTTAGCAAGGCTCTCCCATAATGGTGTATGGGGGAGTATTTGGAGAAGTCTTCATCAAGCATGTGCTAGCAAGCACAATCAAGAAAGGTGTTCCAACTTGAGAAAGTCAAGATCGTCATCATCGAGCTCAAGTGGAATGCGCAAGGCAAAGGTATGACCTTGATAGGTTTTCTATTTTACCGGTCTCGTGGTGTTAGTGGGAGACCGGGTTATAGGATAGACGGCGTACTATCAAGAGGGGCTCTCAAGTGAGTAATTTGATCGCACCTTTGTGGAGAGCTCAAACCTTTGCATATTTGGCATATCATCTTTCTTGGTTCTTATTTGGCTTTTATTCTTGTGAGAATTTAGAGCTTGTGTTCATCTCCATACCAAGCTCTAGTTCATCAAAAACGGATTTCATTTGGATATCTTGTGGTGTTTTTGATGTTGGAGGTTTTACCGGTTCGTCTCTTGTAGAGAGGTCAATCTCTCCTCTTGTGTTATCCTCCTCACATGATGGACTATGATGTGTATATGCATGATCTTGTAGTGCTTGTGATTATCTTCGGAGCAAGCCCAAAATCATTGAAAACGGAGTCCGGATGGAAAACTTATTGTGTTCTCGGTGTTGGAAATATTACCGGTCCGCCTCGAGATAAGATCCACACCTCCCATGTGTGATATCTCCTCCATATTTGTGACCCTTAATATTTTAGAATGTTTGTTTCTACGCAGGCCGGCTCCCAGGCCGGCCCAGGCTAGGCTGCAGGCCGGACGGCTCGGGTAGCTGGCCGGCTCCCTGACCGGCCCAGGCCGGGCTGCAGGCCGGGCGGCTCGGGTGGCAGGCCGGTTCCCTGGCCCGGCCCAGGCCAGGCTCCAGGCCGGGCGGCTCGGGGAGCAGGCCGGCTCCCTGGCCGGCCCAGGCCGGGCCACAGGCCGGCTCGCTCAGCCCAGCTCGCAGAAAAACTGCCCAACGGCCATTTTTTCTAGTGGACTATTTAAAGGGGTTTCTTCCCCATTGTTCGATACATCCCTTGAGCAAGTTTTTCTCCCCTCGCTCCTCCATTGTTGATCTTTAGAAAAAGCTTGCCCTGCTCTCATTCCCTCCCATGATTCTTGCATATCTTTGAGGGAAATTGAGAGGAGATCTAGATCTACATATTCATCCAATCAATTCCTCCTCTAAGTGAGGGAAACCTAGTAGATCTTGATCTTGAAGTTCCATTTGTTGTGTTCTTCGTTGTTCTTCCTCTCTTCTCCCCCATAAGCATTAGTTGCTTGTGGTGGGATTCGAGAGTGAAGAATTTGAGCCTTGTGCTCTTGTCATTGCTTCATTGCATCGGTTTGTGCTCACCACGAGGATTCGTGGAAGTTGAAAGCTTGTGAACTTGTTACTCTTGAGTCTTTGGACCCTAGACGCCCGTGTGGTGGTTGAGACCCTTGTGTGGTCACTTGTAGCTGTTCGGAAGCCCCCAATCCCGTTGTGGGTTGTGTCCCGGATCGTTGTTGAAAGGCTCCGGATTTCCGCCTCGAAGGATTCCGATAGTTGAAGGTGAACTAAACCTTTGTGGTGCGGTTCATCGGAGAAGAAGGTGAAACCTTTGTGGTTGTTGAACCATTGTGTTGGTTCACACCTCTCCAACGAGACGTACTCCCCTAAAAAGGAGGAACTCGGGAATACATCCTCGTCCCGCGTGCCTCGGTTATTTCTATACCCGAGCTTTTTACTTATGCACTTTACATTGTGATAGCCTTCGTGCTTGAAGTATTCTATCGCTTTCACCTTGTTTCTTGTCTTGCTTAGCATAAGTTGTTAGGTGAGCCTAGTTTATTTAGGTTGTTGGCTTGTTAATTTAAACACATAGTTTTATTCCGCAATTATCAAACCTAAACCGGAAAAGTTTAAATCGCCTATTCACCCCCCCCCCCCCCCCCTTGTCCTTTCATGCGCGCTGCAGCAGACGCGGGAAAAATGCGCGCGCTGCGAAAACGGTCCCGCGCGCGGGCCAAAGCGGTACTCGCCGCCCTTAATATAGCCGTGCGTCCAGCACACTGGGCAAAACGCGCCACGCAAACCACCACTTCCCCTCCCGCGCTTCTCTGGAAGATAAATTCCCCACCGCGGCCGCGTACCGCCCGCCGGCTTCCGCACCGCCGAAGCCAGTCCGGCTACCGCGGCGTCCGTGCGCGCCCCAATGGAAGCTTTAGCGCGGAGATCCGGTCCGGCGACGACCGGATCCCGCTCGGGTCCTACCCGACGGCCATTGAGGCTGCCCGCGCGTATATGACGCGGCGTCGTGGAGGCTCTACCGCCCACGCGCGCAGATGAACTTCACCGAGCCCGGAACGCGGAGCAGGCGGCCAGGTTGGCACCGACGCCGCGCCTCGTGACCGCGGAGGACCGCCGCGACCACCGCCGCCATGTCATGCTCAGCCTCATCGCGGAGAGGGACGAGGAACTCGTCGTGGACTGGTACCTGTGCCACCCGAGCGCCGCCGCCGCCGAAGAAGAGTTCTGGGATACTCAGGCGGTCGAGCGGCCGGAGCGGCCGGCCGAGCGCCGTGCGGCGAAGGCAGCGGCGGAGGCGGACCTGGCGGCAGGCGCCGCCACCTGGCCCATCGGCGACGATAGGTGGCGCGCGCTGGAGGAAGAGATATTCGACACCACCGACGCATCGGAGTTCTCCTCGAACGAGTAGTTAGGGTTAGTTTAGTTTAGTTTAGTTTATGAATCATCCGAGTACTTCGTGTTAATGTCGAATCGAGTACTAGTTCGTTCTATCAAATCAATATATTTCTATTTCCAGTCTATTTATTTTTGTTTGTTTGATTTTGGTTTCATTGCAAAACATTGCAAAATATGTGTTTGCGGCGCGCTATTTTGGCGCGTCTGATAAACCAGTAGTTTCTGCTGCGAAATTATAGCGCGGCTGTTAAAACAAAACATGCGTCCAACACGCTAAACGACTATTTTGGCGCTGCAAAAAAATTATAGCGCGCCGGCGCGTTGGACGTCCGTTGGAGATGCTCTTATGATCTCTTCGCTGAAAAAAAGAAGCCCGTTCATACTGAACTACTGGACCTTACCATTCATCCGCGGCTGGGCTTTCATGGAGAAGCAGGTCACAGGACAGCGTTCTTGCGGCCCAGCGTTAGCCCAAATCCAGGCATCGATTAGAGCGAGTGGACGACACACACTCTTTCTTCATCGTGTGTCTGCCTCTGGCACAGGCGCACAGCTGATTCCAAAATTAAATATCTGTGTCGGGCATTGTTTTTTTAGATGTGTGTCGGGCATAGCTGATTAGCTAGAGACTCTTGTATAGTTCCCCGCAAAAAAAAAAAGAGACTCTTGTATAGTTGTATTCCTCAAACAACAAAATACAAACACTGGGGACTCTTGCGCGTCGGCACATTCTGGAGGAGGAATGGGAAACCTCAAGGTTGTGCAAGCTGCAAAGCTTTTCCATCCGCAAAAGCAACGCCACTCACAAAGCAGCTGCCAATGTTTCTGAAGACCGAAATTCACAACTCCTTAGATCAAAATAAAAAGGAGCAGAGAAAATTAGGAACAAACTCAAGGGCCAGAGCAGTACTTAGAACAATGATGTTTAACTAACTGTTGGGTTCAGTACATAGTTACATAATTTACACACGCAAACACAACACAGGAGCACTAGGTTCAGCCAAGGCTCCCACCTATGCGAACTGATCTTACTTCCCAAGTATACAGGTGCATATAAACATGGCTGCGGATAGCAATCCTTCTAGAGTTCCAAGAATGATGAGGAGATTCCCTCGCTGAAATCAATCAGGGCATGTATCTTATCTTCAACTAAAGGCATCAATTCATCAGTTATGTACACAAACGCCTCGACAGAACATCGCTGTAGGGATCTTCGGCGGCGAAGTTAAGAGAAACGTGGAAAGAACGAGTGCTATGGTTTTTCCGGTGACTGGGGGTCTTTTTCTCTGCTCCCGGACAGCAGCCTCTCCCTGATTGCTTTAAAAGACTGGAGCTCCTCAAGTGCATCAGAGGTCCTACGAGACATGGCAGAACTGGCCGAGGCTGCCGCGTTAGACTCAGCCCCTGGCTGAGACGAATAGCTAGAATCGCGCAGCGGGCGTGCAGTTCTAAGCAAATGAACCAGAGAGCCGACTGTTGCATCTTGTGATTTATGGGATGACGAGCCTGCCTGATCTCCGGCTTCCTTTCCATCACTGCTCCTGTATGAATAAGCTTGCATTAGGTGAATCAGAGAAAGCAGGTATACCAAAGATATGGAAGTGTAGATCTGAAACGTTTCTTAATGAGGCAAATATCTGATGGCAGAGGGGAGCCCTGCATGCTGCATAGAGTTCCTTCAAGAATTTGCCACTACATAACCATATAACAACCAAAATAACAATAATAAGCGTTAAAAAAAATCTACGTGAAGTTGGATAATATATGGCTGCCCCGGTGGGCCGTGGGCTATACCACCCCTAGATCTATCGTCAGTTCATTCTTTGAGATTCCCGTGTTCTCGCCATTTTCATTGTAGCACACCACACCTTAAATAGCAACTCTAAAGTGTCAAAATGTCTACAACAAAGGTCAATCAGGTCTAGATTCGACTATCGGTTAATCCTCAATTCATTTTCAATGCCTAACATACACATAAAGGGATTTGTACACACAAAATATGTTTAAGTTCATCAGCGGAGGGTACAATGATGCATAGTGTAGAGACATAAAGTATGTAAATCTTAAAACACGATGGGTGGACACAATAGGGGGTATAGCCCTCACGGGGTGAGAAATCTGCACTCATGTAACACTATAGCCCTGTGCATGGTATATAGCATGATAATACCCCTTCTTAATATTTCCAAAGCATATAACTTTGTCCATGTTGTTTTCATAATGTAAGGCAGGCATGCATACATATAACTTTCCTTCTTTACCATATAATACATGACATCTACCTCAAGCACTTGTAAGTACTAACTCACCATCTAGTATTTGTCCTATTTCCAAAGTATGGATATGATGGTCATTTTCTCTTCTCTATCTCTTGGTTTTATACTGCCTAAATTTTTTTGCCGCCCTCAAAATAAGCATTAAAATGTATGCACTACAAAACGTGAAGGGACTAAACACCAGTTTCCCAAAATTACCTCAAAGAGATGGACAATAAGGCCACTTTACAACTTACTATGAAATGAAGTATCCAATATGATCATAACACTAGAAATCTGGACCATAACAGACTCGTGTAATCAAAATTAGCTCTGCAATAACAGCAAAGGAAAAGAAAATGATGAACTTCACATTAGTGTGAACACCATGGGCAGCCTTTCAGCCATAAGGAAATTCAGGTCCGATTTATAGCCAGTGCAATGTTTTTTTTTTATCAGGTCAGTGCTATGGTTTTAACAAACAGCGTGGCTCTACTATAAACCCTATTATCCCTAAAACGAATCTAGAGAACTTGTGTATATCACGTCCAGCAGCTCTTTTTTCTCAGAAACATTCTATACCACTACCGCGATAGAGTGGGAGTATTCTCCTTAAGAACTTACAAATGACCAAGGGTAACCCTATGTAATTATTATCACATATCCGTATTTTCCCATATCGGTCAAAAATCCCAAACTGAGTTTCCTAGCCGCGGCACCTCGCAGGTGAAATGGTTGGTGTGGTTTTGGGTATTTTAACCAATGAGGATTGAGGCGAGATAAATATATATACCGGTAACTACATAGGTGGTACGTTGGTCATTTCTAATTTTAACTGATAATACGCACTCTATCACAGTAGTGCTGTAGAAAGATCAATTGAGATTTTGTACTGTCAGAGACAGTACCCTTCGCAATGGCATACAAATAACTACCTTTATTTGCATTGAATGCCTGCTCCCACTCGTGTGATGACACACTGATGAGTATTGTATGGTGGAAAGTGACTGAAGTACATTAAAACTAACAGCTGTACCCAGGGTAAACTTGTTTAACCAAAATATATCAGAAAAAAATTAAATGTCACACGAGTTCCAGTTAAACTGAAATCAGTGAAAATAGATGACTAAAATCAAATGTTACACATTTCTTTTACTAAGTATACTCAGGTTGAAACATTTGTATTGAACTAATGATATATGCAAGGTTAATGTAGAAATGCAGTAGTTTTATACTTTACGAAGTTAGATTTACCTAACATTCACAGGAAACATAATAGGTTATGAGATAGCTATTCTTCTACCAAGTACATAGCCAGGTAGCATAAAGGCTAAAGTAGGAAACCTTTTTTCAGCTCCCAGTCAAGTTCAAACTGAACTTCGCACTTTTAACAGCTCTGAACTTCTTCTTCTAAGCCTTTTGTCCCAAACAAGTTGGGGTAGAGTTGGGGTAGGCTCGATATGAAACCCTTTCACGAGGACTTCCCAGGAGGTCACCCATCCTAGTACTACTCTCGCCCAAATGGGTTTCATACCCATAGGACTGGCTAGTTTTTACGTTGGTTCGCCAAGCCTATCACAACCCATAGATATGAAACCCTTTCACGAAGACTACCCAGGAGGTCACCCATCCTAGTACTACTCTCGCCCAAATGGGTTTCATACCCATGGGACTGGCTAGTTTTTAACGTCCGCTCTGAACTCTAACAACAATTTCCTTTGTTCTATATCATACTACATACCCCCTCTGTCCACGATTACAGGGCATCCTAGTTTTGCGTGATCCAACTTTGACCATCATATTGACCAATAATACATGAAAAAAATCATAAAAGTATACCATCGGAAACTTTATTCAAATACGTATTCAATGGTCCAACTTTTACAGCACATAACTCATGTTTTTTGGCCAAAATGATAGGCAAAAGTTGACCCTCGAAAAACGCATGTGCAATGTGATTGTGGACAGAGGCAGTAGCAACCTACAAAAGTTGGTAACTACGCAAAATTTGCTCATGGCCAGTATCGTTAAATCATTAGTGTCCATATTAGAAAACTATAGGTTGAGACATCTCTGTCTGCAACACCGAATTGCTTATATTCATCATTTTAGAGCTATTGAAAGAGGTATTTCTTTCAGCTGTTAATTTAAGTTTGCTCATGCCATGGTCTTCAAACACAGAAAAAATGACAAATGGTTTGCTCATGCCATGGTCTTTAGATCCCCACATACCACAGTAATTACTTTCACCATGTACACATATTTGACAAAAGACACAATGTGTCTACGACTCTACGTTAAAAGAATGCAAGCTCCAACAATAAAATATTGTAAGTAAAGTTATATCCTCTGGCACTATTTAACAACTAGAATGTTGACTAACTAACTGGATTTTATTCCACTGTAACTCCTACTACTAACAAAGAGGACTTCATGTAATCCCCTTCCCAAATGCATAGCAAACGAAATTATCGAGCTCTCCATGGATAAGATGTGAGTTTTCTATCAGCCAAATGTTCGATATTTCGTTTCTGGGCGTGAGCACAATGCAGTGCATGCCATCCAATGCACCTCTCTTTTACAACATTGGAAATAACTTTGCTTGCCTACTATGCTCTCCTGATACAGAAGAAACTGTGGAGCATCTCTTTTTCCGCTGTCCTTTTAGTGAACTCTGCTGGAATGCGCTTGGCATTTGTTGGGATCGTGTGGGAGACCGATTGAGTCTCATTTCGGGAGCCAGAACTAGATGGAATAAGCCTATGTTTATGGAGGTGGTAACCACTGCTGCTTGGAGTTTGTGGAAAGAACGTAATGGGTTGTTGTTTGAGGGCATCCCGAATTCAGTTTCCTCCTGGAAGATGAGGTTTAAGGAAGATTTTGCTCTGCTTGAACATAGGACTAAGTCCTGTTTGCACCACTTTATTCACTCTCTAGTAAATAGCTTATAGAAAAGAACTCTTTTGGCCGCTGGCCTGATGTAAATATGTAACTTTGTGGTTGGTAATATAGAGGCAGTGGGAGCCTTTCCCACTGTCATAAAAGCTTCAAAAAAAAAATGCACCTCTCTTTTTCAATGAACACAGCTTGCTGCGAGCAGCCTATGTGACAGGCGCTAGATTAGGGGCTTTTGGATGTCACGTTCTGCGGCTACCACGTGGACGTCACGCTAGAGGTTTGTTCTAAGATATAGCATTTACTAAAAATCAGCCATTTCTACTTGTGTGAACTTGTGAGAACAAAAGATTAAACTGATCTGAAAAAAATAAGCTACTCAAGATATTTAGACATACCCAGGTCGCGAGATTGGTGGATCGACATCATCCACAGCAAAAGGATAATCTGCCTCATCTAGATCATCTTGCCGAGGTGAATCACAAGAGGAGAGTGCAGAGAATCTTCCAGATTCATCCCTACTGTCCTTGCCCTGTACATGGGGCAGCCAAACAATATCAAGGGATATAAACTTAACATGAAACTGCATGTCAGCCCTCATAAATGGCGCAAGGGAGTTTCAATGGATAAGATTTCATGAGCTAACTCAGAAGGTCAACCTAATTCCCTCAAACAGGACACAAAATAAAAATGCATGTCACATAAATATTCTACTACAAAAGTTAATTTCGAAGTTCACAACTATTTTAAGATTGAAATTTGATTTTCAGTTAAAATATTTCAGTGTGAACATAATAGCTTTAGAGAGGAATCAATCTTTAGGATCTAAATACCCTAAACAATATCAAGGGATATAAACTTAACATGAAACTGCATGTCAGCCCTCATAAATGGCGCAAGGGAGTTTCAATGGATAAGATTTCATGAGCTAACTCAGAAGGCCAACCTAATTCTCTCAAAGAGGACACAAAATAAAAATACAATGTCACATAAATATTCTACTACAAAAGTTAATTTCGAAGTTCACAACTATTTTAAGATTGAAATTTGATTTTCAGTTAAAATATTTCAGTGTGAACATAATAGCTTTAGAGAGGAATCAATCTTTAGGATCTAAATACCCTCTTAAATAAATGCTACATGAATTTTGCTGACAATAGTAATTGTCAGGTCCGGCATCATCACAATCTAGGCAGTCACTTCTATGTCAGACATGGGTAAGTGCTATTCTGCAACAAATCACAGAGACTAAATTTTTGGTTCCACATAGAACTGGGGTATGAACACCTAATTCTGTGCTTAGCTTCCCCTTCAAAAACTTCTTCTGCTAAGGAATTGAAACTTGGTCTACTAGGTTGTATGAGGGAGAGTACAACCAATTACAAGGCCGATTGCCCCATACGGGTACCAGTTACTTAGATTCAATTTGCACATGCTACTTTGTAAGTCCTGTGAAATTTAGATAATCAATCGGTTGAAGCTTGTCTAAACCCGCCGCAGTGCACTAAACCATCAAATCAAATTTAAAACTTGCTTACACCCTTAGTATCGTTAGTCCGCTAGATGTATTTCTCCACGAGACTAGCAAACAAATAAATTAAAGTTAACAGTTGCTACCAACTCTTAATCCTTAGGCTTCATAGCAGAGGAACTGAAAAAAAAAACTAGTCTACTTCTAATATACTTGATCAACAGTCTGAACACTCTCCAATACAGAAAACATGCAATCTTAAAGCTAAAACCATAAACACAGTTACTTAAACTAACATCAATTTAGCAAGTGCGAAAGTCATGAATGAATCACCTTGGGTCCCGGTGACAAGCTCCCATATGGATCCCCCATCCGAAGTGCTGCCCTCCAGAATGACGACCGGCTGATATCTGATGGGGACTCTTGTGAACCTGCTGACCCCTTGTCTCCTCTCCTCGGAGATGGCGGTGGTAGCATTGGGTCCAGCATGTTCTGACGGTGCACGGGGCTCCTTCTCTCACCGGGTATGGTCACCGGTAAAGACTCTCCCCTCCCCCTCAGAGGGGACTGCAGGTACCCACCGGGAAAGTTGGGGGGCGATGGTGTTGGTGAAGCATGATACAATGGCGGAGGAGAAAATCTCGTTTGCTGCGTCGGAGCATGAGGCCAGGGCGCAGGCTGAGCCCAGCTGTGCGGGCGCTGATGATGCTGCTGATAGGACTGTGGGAAAGCAGAGCCGGTGGCTTCCGTGAGAGAAGAAGGGAAGGCACGCATGGGCTCAGCTGCTGGGCTGACCGCGTAGTTGGGAATCAACATGGAGGGCGAGAGGGATGAAATCTCAAGTTTGAAACTGGCGAGGCTGGAGAGGTACTGGACGGAGACGACGAGACGGCCGGGCTGCGTGTCGACGGGGACGAAGCGGTGGGAGCGCATGGCAGCCTCCTCGTCGCGCGAGAAAGGCACGGCGAAGGAGCCGACGCCGTAGCCCATCTCGTAGTTGTACGACTCGCTGGCACGGCGGAGGACATGGAAGACGCGGTATGCCGGGAGCAGACGGAGCGTGGCGTACACCGCCCTCAGCAGGGTCATGCACCGCTTGTACGCCCGGTTCACGGCCATGCCCTCGCTCGACGCCGCGGCGTCCGGCCAGGGCTCGCACGCGACCGTCCACCTCTCCACGACCTCCCCACCGGCTCCCCCGCTGCCGGCGGGGGCCAGGTGGATGTCCACCACGAGCGGCTCCCCAGGGGGCGGCGCCTCCAGGCGCTCGGCGGAAGGGGGCGGTGGCGGGTCGTGGAGCGGGAGGTGGAACCACCTGTCGCGCCGGCGTAACGACGCCGACGCGGCAGCCGGCGCGGCGAGGGGCCGCGGCGAGCGCACGGCGAGGACGGCGTGGAGCACCTTGAGGTGGAACTGCTCCGTCATCAGCTCCGCGCCCGCGCGGCCGCTGCCCCCGGAGTCCGACATGCTGGACATTGCCGCCGCCGCGGCGGCTCCTCCTCGTCGCGACTGCTCAAGCTGTCGTCCCCTCCCAAGCTGCACGGCATGGCTGGCGCTGGCAGCAGTGGTAAGACTGCATAAATCCGATCTGCGGCGATCCAAATCGGGATGTACAGATCTGCACGCTAAATGGGAAGAGCCGAAGAGGGGAGGAGAGGTTGGAGTTGCAGATTTGGATGCCGGTGGGGAGTTGAGTTGAGTCAGGGTTGTTTATCTCTGAGGATTAAGAAGGATCGCTGGTTTCGTTTTTGGGTTACTGGGTCGCTGTACGTTGGTGTCGTCATCATGGGATTATTATGGTCGCGACGACAAAACTGCAAGTAAATTTAGTTGTTATAAGCTACTGTCATTAGGAATTAGCCCTCTCTTTTCATTCACTTGGTTGAGTTATTAAGATGGAAGACTAACTTAATTTCTCTCTTGGATGAGGATCACAGCGAGGATTCCGGGTCAAGGAACATAGACATGAAGAAGATGTGTGTGCGTGTCAACCATTATTCTCTCCACGCCTCTTTGTTTATGAATTTCTGTTAGGAATCTTTGAAGAGGTGCCACCGCATTTTTAAAAAAAATGATGAATTGGCATTTTAATCTTTTTTTCCCTGTATTTTCTAAAGAAAGAAAATACTCCTATATAATTTATTTGGTGTTCACATGCAAGGAGGAACCAATTCTTTAAAAGGATGTCCGATTGTGACAACAAGGGGATGTGTCTTTTCTCAATCCCCCTGGAAAGATGAGACGTGGATCAGTATGATATTTTATTTGTGGCCTATGTTGCCTTGTGTAGTTGTGTGTCGTGTTTGTCATATCTAAAGATGTAATTATCTAGCGGAAATGTTTTGGTTGGCAAAAGTAAACTGTGGGTTGAAGATGTTCACCCGATGTGAAAGGCTCCTTTTCGTATTCATGCAACTTTTTTTCTTTGCGTCCATCACCATTTCAGAAGTGACACATGCATGATTCTCTATTTCTACGTATGGCCCTGATTCGGTTAATGGGTTTATGCAATAGTCCAAATAGTATTGAGTACGTAGAACGAGTAACAGTTTACTGGTTCAAACAGATTGAGATGTCTTTTTGCGACATTGAACGAGTAATGGTGGACTATATGTAGATAAAATGAGACATCCTATATTAAAACAGCACCAGCAGTCTGGGATGCTTCCTAAATTCGTTGTATACTCTTAATCTCCTGCGATCTGTGGAGGATTGGTTCAAAGCATCTCAAGTAATTTAAGTTGCTTCAGTGACACGATATTTCAAATTGTTGTGAAATATTTTAAAAGTAAGTATACACGTGAACTAGAAGAAAACCCATTTTTTAACAAAAACTACAGGGAACCCCGACAATATAATTACTTCGAAAATGTAAGATTTTATGTAATAATATGGCCTCATGAGTAATACAATAAGCCTATCCAGAATCTACATTCGAGCAATCTACTAACTCTTACTTGTTTGAATTTCTCATACATGTGGGTAATATAGCAAGGAAATTAACTCCACTTGGTCTGAAAAAAGGTACCGAAAGTGTGAACATTTAGCAAAAATGTTTAAAAGGTTAGAAATGTTACTACTCCCCTAGTTCGAAAACCCCAAGTGTAGCCCGAGCTATATGAACGAGATATGCCTTAGAGTCAATTAAGAAAGATATTTTATTTGTCATATCTTGATTGTTCATAATATGTTTTATACCATGCTATAACTGTATTGAGCGGAAACATTAATACACATGTGGTATGTAAACAACCATGTCCCTAGTAGCCTCTTTACTAGTTCATTGAGATCAACAGATATGATAAAGGTTTTCTAGTCATGGACATGAATGTTAATTGATAATGGAGTCATGTCATTAGGTGAATGATGTGATGGACGCACACCCAATATATAGGAGAATGTAATACTCAAACCTTCGATCGTGAGATCGTATTTAATCACTATCTCTGGAAGATGCCTTGATTGCATCAAACGTCACACCTTATATAGGTGATAATAAATGTTCGCATATCAGGTATTCAAAGAAATAGGTTGATGCGTATGATCAAGAGCGGGATTTGCCTATCCATATAGCAGGATAGATACTCTGGGCCCACTCGGTGAGATTGCATCAATGAGCTTGCAAGCATGTGACTAGGTCACGAGGATGTAATATCACAAACGAGTAAAGATAGTATTGTCGGTAACGAGATCGAGCTAGGTATCGTGATACCGGAGATCGAGTCTCGGACAAACTAAGTATCGCCAGGCAAAAGGTATGAGACTTGACGTTTAAGGTTCAGACGACAAAGATATTTGTGGACGCACAGGGGCTATCATGGGTTTCCAGATCCCGCTGTTAGTCATTGATCGGAGAAATGTCTCGATCATGTCTGGAGTGATCCTGAACCGTAGGGTGGCACACCTAAGGGTAGACGACGGTTTAAATTAGATTGGATATTGAAGAGAAAATAGAGAAGGGTTCCGGAATGGTTCCGGGACATATCCGATGGAGTTCGGAGGGCGACGAAATGGTTTTCGGAGCCAGAATAAATTAGATAATATGCATTTAATATTAATTAATGTAATTAATGATTAAATATATTTTACTTCAATTATTTTTGGATTTTTAATGGTAGCCCACCTAAATGGGACTTGACCAAAGGGAAAATGCCCATGGGGGGGGGGGGACTTCCCCCTTGGTGCAAATTGGGAGGGCGCTGCCCTAAGTGGGCCAAATGGGGCCCACCTAGGGCCGGCGCACCCCTTGGTGCGGATGGCCATGTGGGAATAGTCCCACATGGCTATGCCACCAAGGGTGACACCCCTCCCTCCTCCTTTATATAGGGGTGCCCATTGCCTTTGGAAAATGCATCCTTCCTCTCTCTCTCTCATCCGTTTAAGACGTGACTCTGCAATTGGAGCTACGCATGAGTTGAGAAGTTCTCTCCACCATACGCACATTGTCGTGCTGCTGGGTCCAAATCTTTTGCTTCCGCTGCTTTGCTGGATCGGAGCCCGAAGGTCGTCGTCTACACTGTACGTGTGTAGAGTTACGAGGTGTTGCACTTGCGGCACTTGGAGGAGTTCGTCTACTCGACCTTGAGGTCGGTGTCGCCAACATCCTCTCGGACGTAACACTTTCGGTCTACAAGGGTATGTATATCGATTCCTCCGTTACTGTATATCTACATAGTAATAGATTCTGGCTATTTAGGTTATCGTTGTTAGGAATTTTTTTGTTTTATGCATACGATCCCCTTCAGTGGTATCAGAGCCGATCTATGCGTAGATATAGTTATACGGTTTTAGAACTCATTGTTGTATGAGGGCATCGTTCTTATAGTTGTAACCCTCTAGCGTGCACTTGCTTTTGCTGTCGGCATTGAGTTGAAGTCGCCCGGACCGACTTTACGCGTATGCTTATGCGAGACTGGTTCCACACTTGACATATGGCTTGTACCATATATGTGGTTGGCGGGTGTCTGTCTCTCTCTCAATAGATGGCCTTTGCATTTTCAATGGAGGGCCCCAAAGGGATATAAAACATACAATTATTGGATCGTTGTTGTGGTTGTAGGTTCGTAGGTAAGAAGCGGTTCTATTAATGAAGCCCCTAAGCCACGTAAATATGCAAAAGATGAAGTAGAAAGCGTCTAACTTTATTTTGCAGGGGCGTGTGATATGGTCACGGTAAGTTTAGTAAATTGTTTAAAACTGTGGACGGAGGAGACCAATGGCGCGAAGACCATATCACGTCGCATTACATTTGTTGTTTTTGAGTGCATATATATATGTATATGAGTACGTTATATTGTTTATATACTAGATATACGGCGGTAGTAATATAAGATGATCCCTTTAAAAATTCCACATTAGTGTTCTCACTTTAGAGTGCACCACCAAGAAAGTTCTCCGTTATGAGGCAGGCCGTGACGATCGGGTGTTAGACATATCGGCGTTCACATACAGTGGGTGTAAGCAACGTTGCACAAGCGTATACGCTAAAGGTTATTTTGGCAAGCCTAGCATGTACATACATGGCCTCGGAACACAGTGACCGAAAGGTTAAGCATGAGTCGCATGAGAGATGTGATTGACATAGCGATGTCTACCTTTGAAGAGTATGCTATCGGCCGTGGCGATCGGGGGTAGTATATATTGGATTAGGATCGTGTAATCACTAAAACAATGAGAGGGATGTTCGTTTTGAGTGGTATAGTTCGTGTAGTTTATTTTATTAAAAACATGAACCCATATGTATTATGAACTTAGTCTTATGTTTTTGCAAATTCCATTGTAGATGTCTCACCCCTTTTTAACCTAGGCCTGTTCCTTGAGAAATAAAAGCTTAAGACCAATGGGTCAAACTTCATGTCCTAGTTCCGCAACCTGAGGATCCTCCTCACTTCCCACAAGGTGGCCTACGTCCTGGAGGCCGCCATAGGTGATAATCCTGCAGATACCGCCTCTGAGGATGACAAGAATGTCTATCAGTTCAAGGCGGAGATTTCCTCTTTTGTCCATAGTGGCATGCTCTATGCCATGGAAGCTAACCTGCAAAAGCATTTTGAGAACAAGAGTGCTTATGAGATAATCACTGAACTCTTGACTGTATTTGCACCACAAGTCAAGGCTGAGAGTGTCGTGGTGGGATCACGGCAGATGCCATAGGTATGGCTAAGATGGGGCCGAATGGTCGTTGGGGGAATCCGGGGAGGGTTTATGCACTCAAGAAGTGCACACGCAAGAACACGCAAGAACACGAACAAAGAACCAAGAAAGCAAGAACACAAAACACACCACGATGTACCCTGCTTCGGGGCCCTCTTGCGGAGGTAACACCCCTACTGCAGCACTATCCTAGTCAGTGTATAGCTCAAAGTGACAAGTACAAGCTGCTCCTCGAGCTGTATGATGATACAATGGTGAGAACTGAGGTGGAAGATGATGCTACAAAGAGAGGAAAAGGCAGTCCGAGCCTGAACCGAGGTCTCTCCGAGGTATTCCGAGCTTCCTCTCTATCTCTCTCTCTTTATCTTCGATCCCAATCCGTCCGTCCCCCAGCAGGAGGGGGTGAAGCCCACTATATAGGCCAGCCGGGTTACCATTGTGCCCCTCGCAGAACACTGTTGCCATGCCTCTGCAACGGTCACCACCGTACCACCGTACCTCGGTCGGGGACAAGACGTGGCTTGCCCATCTCCTGTAGCCTACGGCAGAGCTAGCATGTCCCCTCTGACCGAGACAGGACGTGGCCTGGCAGAGCTACCTCGTAGCCTTTCCCAGACCTCGCGTGGTCAGCGGTCGGAGACGTGCAGGCCCGCCGAACCCGGAGCACGCCTCTGCCATGCTCCTTGACAGACGCTCCCGTGTCAGGCGCTCTAGTACCCGGCTGGAAGTGACAGGAGCATTGACTCCGGCCCGACCTACAGCCCACCACCTCGGTTAGCTCGCACGGATGTGACGCTCCGTACCTTGGGTCTTGCGCTTAATATCTTTTACTAGCTCGGATCTTACTTCCTTCCCACAGCTTCTCCTGCACCCACAACGCAAACCACCGCACTGAGGTAGTTAGGTCGGCAGAACATAGCTCGGACTGTGAACCTCGGCCCTGGCCACAGTATACCTCGGACCCCTCTGGGCCAAAATAGGTCGGCCTGTATTCTCCAGGTCAAGATGAAGCTCGGACCTTCCCAGGCCCAAACAGGCCGGCCCTTTCCGTACCTCGGCACAACTTGGAACACCACCTTATGCCAAGCCTTGACCCTACCCGGGGATACTCCCCGACATTAGTCCCCGAAGCTGGTGCGGTCCTACGACCTCGGAAGGAGGGCCGTAGCAGGTTCAAAACAAGCCTTACACCACCTCCTAAACCGACCTCCAACATAGTCATGCCGAGGTACCTCCCATACACCACCATCCAATCCGAGGTAGATATGCGAACTGAACTCTCCGAGCTATCTGACTCAGCACCAACTTGCCTCAAGATTTTCCGAGGTACGTGGCGAAGAATCTCTGCCCGGGCTTCGGAATCCGGACCTCTGCCAAGCAGATTCTGACCACACGCCGCCCTCGTCAGCCGGACCCACCGAACAGCGCACCTGCGCACTCAAGTACTTGACCGCCCACGACCCCTCGATTTTTGTGCTGACCAGCGCAGGAAATCCGGGGTGGGCGGTTGCCACTCTGCGGCCCACGATGTGGCCGATCGTGCGGCCGCAGACCGCGTAACCGTGCGCCCACTCGCACACGATCCCGCGCCTCCCGATAACCGCGCGGTAGTGGCGCAGTTAAGCGGGCAGTTACCGCGCGCGGCTATAAGTAGGGCCCCACGGGTAACTTCGCCATCTTCTTCCTCCTTCACTCGCCCTCTCGCCTCCATCGCCACCAGTGCCGCCGCTTCCGGTTGCGAAGAAACACGTTCCCGCCGCCGCCGACGAGCAGCTCCTTCGTCGCCGCTGCGACCGCGTCACCGGCGCCGCCCTTCAGCACCTCGTTTTCACGGTATGTACTCCCTTTCCTGATACCCTAGGCATTGCCCTAGGTTTCTTCCTCTTTGCGCTGTGGTTCTTCATATGTTCTTGAATAAAACTCTATTTACCTCCTCCGGTAGATCTTACTTGCATACTTTTTTGGGTAGTAGCGAGTTTCATACCTCGGATAGATGCTCGCCTAGCATAGATATGCCTCTATGTATATTAGATAGCCGTCCAACTCCTCCTGAGTTAGCCAGATATAGCCTTAGATTCCAGATTCACTTTTTCTTTTGCTAAACTTCTGTGCACTCTTCTGCAGATTGATTCTGCCGAGATGTCTCCTCCTGAGACTTCGGAACAAACCGAGGTTCCAGACCTCGAACTGGAGGTCGGAGAACGAGCCGGCTGGGAAGGTTCGGATGTAACTCCGGACGAAATCCAGTGGCTCAGGGCGACTCGGCGGATTCCCGCCGGGGTAGAGTGTCGCCTGCCAGAGGGCGAACTCGAGCCTCAAGTCAAGGAAGGGGAACGGGTGGTCTTCGTCGCGCACTTCCAGCGCGGCTTCGGACTGCCCGTTAGCGATTTCTTCCGGAGCTTCCTCGACAAATTCCGACTCCAGGTTCATCACCTCCCCGCCAACGCCATCACCACTCTCTCCTGCATCGTTTCCTTCTCTGAGGGATACCTCGGCCTCAAAGCCACGGTAGACCTCTTTTCTCGCTACTTCCAACTTAAGCGGCAAGTGATCCCGGATCCGAAAAACAAGGATCTGCCCAAGCTACTAACCGCCTGCGGAGCAGCCATCATAGCTCCTCGCCGAAACTCCATCTTCCCACGTATCGCTACTCCGGACACCGTTCGCAAGTGGCTCCGGACGTGGTTTTACGTGAAGAACTCCGGCGAAGAGGACTTCCTCAATCTGCCGGTGTTTAACCTCAGCCCTCCTACCGAACCGCTCAACTGGGACTACACTCCCCCTCTCACCAGCGAAATCAAGTCCATCCATGGGTATGTTGCGAAATGGCAGGACCCGGAGGACCCTGCGAACGACGGGAAAGTCCTGACGGCTGACGATCTGGCCTGCACATTTGTGAAGCGCAGGGTCTCCCCTCTCCAGGCGAGGACTCACAAGATCTGCCACATGAGCGGTCTTTATGATCCAACCCGCCATACGCATGTTGCACTGGACAACGCCGCTGTAGCTCGGCGAGTCCGAGCTATCACCAAGTCCAAGATATCTGACGCTTGGACATGGGGAAGGGAACCCCACTACAGGACCAAGCCACCAAAACAGGTACGCTGTTCCGACGTTTTCTTCGGTACTCCTTTACCACCGAGGTCTTGCTACCGACGTTCATCTTGACCATTTTCTTCCTAACTCCTTTTCATATGTCTGCCATATAGCTGTTCTCCCGCCAGACCGCCGAGGATGGAGTCCATCCTGCGGACCACTTCGGCAAGGATCTTCCTGTCGAGGACCCACCATCCAACGAGGACCCTGACAACGAGGATTACATGCCCATTGCCTCGGCCCGCGTCACCACCGCGGGTAAGCCTCAAGCACAAGCTTCAGTTCAAGAGATTTCGGATGACGAGGAGGGATTTCTCGTCATGGAACCAATAAACGCGGTACCTATCTCCTGCCTTCCTCACCTTCCGAACTTTACTCCAGCAACCAGCCGGAAACGCGCTAGTGCCGCAACTTCGGCCGCCGAACCATCCGCCACTGGAGCCTCCGGACCCACGCGGCTCCGGTCAAGAGACGTCGGCTGAAGAAGTCCGGAAATCCTCCTCATGCCCGAGGGGGCAAGAAGTTTCCTACTTCGGATGGGTAATGCTTTGCTTCTATAGCCAACAAAGTTTGTTGCTTAAACTTATCACCTCGGTACTAACACTTGACCATCTTCCTTCGTTGCAGTGACCCATAGAAGTGGATCAGGAGGTATCCTCCATGACTGCACCCGTTGGTGCCTCTGAAGCCACGACCACCCCGACGAACTCTCGCCCCGTATCTCCTCCACCGAGGTCTGGCCCGGCCTTGGAGAAATCTGCCCCCACCCGAGGCCAGAGTTCTCCGCGTCCTCAAACGGTGCGGGGACCAATCGCGCCAGCACTCCGGCTACCGCCTTGCCGGAGCCTCGACTCTCCCCCCGCAGCCAGACTGCCCGCAACCAACAACAGCAACAGCAGAAGCTTCAGCAGAAGCAACAGCCCAAGCAGCAGCCCAAGCAGCAGCCCCAAAAACCAGTTCGCCAGACTACCTTGCCGTTGGAGAAAGGCAAGGAGAAAGAGAAAGAGATGGTGAAGTCCAAGGTCACCCCCAAACCAACATCTGGGTCTGGCACCCTGACTATCTCTTCTCCTCAAGGATGCAACCGAGGTCTCCTCCCCCGGTGTCACGCCGAATCCTCCATTTGCCGCACCCGTTGATGAGACTGCTCCTCCGGCCGACGAATATGCTCGGAGGACATCTCTTATACTGGATAACCGGCCTGCTTCAAGCTCCGAGGCTGCTCAAGCCTTGGAGGCCTCGGTTAGGGGCATCGAGCAGGGCGGACCGTGGGGATATCCTCCTCTGCGCACTGACAGTGATCAGAGCCTCGGCTCCTTGGAACACTACAACGCAGACTGGAATTCTGCAGACGAGGTCTCCTCGGCCTCCCTAGCTGCTCCGGTAGGTGAGCACCCTGCGGGAAACAGCGCCTGCGGCCGAAGCGTCCACGACCTACAAGTCGCTGCCCTGCGTGCTGCTCAAAACATCGACGTAAGTCCTATTCTCTTTACTTTCATGCAGTATCTCATCTAATATCCACCATTCCCAGTCCCCGAGATTCGAGGTAAACTATTGACGCTCCGCCGGAGTTAAAATTGTTTGGCTTGAATCTCAAACCATTTTACCTTACTTTATCATGCACCTCGGGTACGAGTCCCCGAGACTCCTGTCGAGGCATACCCCGGCAACATTTTTCCAATGATTTGACTCCGAGTCCCCGAGACTCTTGTCGAGGTATAGCCTTTCTAACCGAGCTATGTTTTTCTTCCTTGCAGAATACTATGAACGTCCGCACGGACATCTTCCATACCCTCCTGTTTGACCACAAGAAACTCCACGACGAGCACAAGGCCGTCCTTGCAGAAAAGAACTCTTTGGACGAAAAGCTCCAACTAGAGAAAGCCGAAGTAGCTCGTCTGGTAAAGGAACTGAAGCGCATCACCGAGCTGCGGACGTCGGAAACAGAGCAGCTGCAGGCGGAAAAGGCCAGTGTTGTTGAAACAGAGAAGAAACTTCGGGAGGATGCCGCCAAGGAACATGAGAATGCGCTCCAGTTAGCCGAGGCCCGCGCCACCTCGGCCACCGAGGCTTATGAAGCCCTTCAAGCTTCGGTTAACCAGCTCCTCCCGACGCTGGAACGTATCAACAAAGAAATGGACGGTAAGCTTCTTGCCCCCCTTATCCTTGCTTTGTCCTCAACAGTACTGGCTCTTTGCCGAACTGTTTCTTTCATTATTAACAGGCTATTCTTCTGCAGAGCACTTCACCTACACCCAAGTTTCGGCTCGCAATATCACTGATCAGCACAGGAAGAGGCGTAGCGAGACGAACCCCGCCTGGACCATTGAGGACCACATCGTGGCCATCAAAGCTCGGATCCATCCCTTGAAAACCATTGGGTCCGAACTCCTTGATGCAGGTGTGTCTGCTTTCCGAGCCTTGTGGCCTCTTGCCGATGCTCCCAATACTACGCCTGAGCTCGCCGCCAAGCTTCGTGAAGCCGAACAAAGACTTCGAGAGTGGCGCTCATCCTCGGCTCGCGCTGGAGCTGATGCCGCTCTCAAATTCATCATGACTTGGTGCGAGAAGCTCGACCTCGAAAAGATGGACACTCTTCGCCGAAATTCGCCCTGGTCCACGGACCCAATTCTCATCCAGCGGCGCGAAAAGATGGCTTCCTTCTTCGCTGGATATGCCAACACCAAGAACTTGAGCGAGGGAGACACCTACTCCGACGCCGAAGATGACGAGCCAGAAGAGGATGAATACGAAACAGAATCCGACGTCGAAGCCGAGCAAGGTGACGATGGTGACACCCGCGAAGCAGAAACCGAGGCTTCTCCACAAGCTGGTGCCGAGGTTACTGCCGACGTTGCCAGCACCTCCCAGGCTACCTCGGCTGCTGCCGACGTAATTCCTGATGCCTCGACCTGAACTCTGTTACTATCATGCTTGGCCAAAAAACTTCATTAAATCCCCGGTATGCCGGGACGCAGATGTAATCAAACTTAAGTAGTTCCTTTTGCTACCTCTGTTACTATCATGCTTATCCGAACCATGCTTTTCTAAGCTTTACGTCGAATCCTTTTGAATGATTGCTCGAGTTTACTTTCGTGTTTACTATGTTTGGCATTCTTTGCTCTTGACTACCTTTTAGGCAGATGCCAGTCGAGTCACAAGATTGTTGTTCATAGCATACAGTACTTGGTAAATTCCGAGGTATGTTTCAAAGTCATCCGACATAAACGAAAGGTAAAGACAGGGGTTAGTAAACGACACATGCCGAACTATAATTTTGGACCGAGTCCCCGAGTTCATTTTCATGTCTCCCACGTTTTTTCCTCTTTGCTCTTGACTACCTTTTAGGCAGATGCCAGTCGAGTCACAAGATTAGTTTCATAGCACACATTACTTGAAGTTTGAGACGAGGTTCAAAATAGTTCGGCATATGAACAAAACTGACAAACAGAGATAAAACATAAGCACAAGAGCGAGGCAGTCCCCGAGCTTTTACCTCGGAGTGCCGACATTTTTATTAAGGATTAACCGAGGTACATACATTGCGCCTTTCATGAGTAGAAAGGTCGGAGTAGAGCTACGTTCCATGGTCGCCTGACCTCTGACTCGGGGTTGTCCAGCCCATCTTCCCTTGGTTCCTGCGCATCTATAAGATAGTAGGAATCATTGAGCAGAGCTCGGCTCACAACGAACGGTCCCTCCCATGGAGGTGACAACTTGTGCCGGCCTTTCTTGCGCTGCACCAACCTCAGCACCAAATCTCCCTCGTGAAACACACGAGGGTTGATACTCCGGCTATGATAACGTCGGAGACCTTGCTGGTAAATTGCTGACCGAGATGAGGCCAATTCTCTCGCTTCCTCAAGCAGATCTACTGCATCCTCCCGAGCCTCTTTTGCCTCGGCTTCAGTGTACATTGCCACTCTGGGCGCATCATACTCGATGTCAGTGGGTAGCATAGCTTCTGCCCCATAGACCATAAAAAATGGCGTATAGCCAGTCGATCGATTTGGCGTGGTCCTTAGACCCCACAGTACTGCTGGTATCTCATCTATCCAACACCCCGGCGTTTTCAGCAGTGGTTCAATGAGCCGAGCCTTGATGCCGGCCAACACTAGAGCATTTGATCTTTCCACCTGTCCATTAGACTCCGGGTGTGCCACCGAGGCTATGTCCAGCCGGATTCCCTTGTTCATGCAAAACCGAGCGAACTCTCCAACAGCAAAGTTAGTGCCGTTGTCCGAGATAATGCTATGGGGGTAGCCATATCGCAGAATAATCTCCTTCAAGAAAGTCACTGCTGAATGACCATCCAACTTCCGGATTGGTTTCACCTCGATCCACTTGGTGAATTTGTCCACCATCACCAATATGTGTGTCATGTTACCTCGGGCTGGTTTGAACTCTCCCACCATATCCAAACACCATACCGCAAACGGCCAAGTGATAGGAATTGTTTTGAGCGCCGAAGCCGGCATATGCGTTTGCTTGGCAAATCTTTGGCATCCTTCACATCTCCGGACTATGGCCTCTGCATCAGCAAGAGCAGTGGGCCAATAGAACCCATGCCTAAACACCTTGGCAACCAGAGCTCTTGTGCTGCAATGATGACCACATTCTCCTTGGTGGATCTCCAAAAGCATCTCCTTGCCTTCAGCTGGCTCAACACACCGTTGCAACACCTCGGTTACGCTTCTTTTATAGAGCTCCTTGTTGATGATGGTGTACGCCTTGGCCCTCCTTTGAATCCTCCTAGCCTCGGTTGTGTCACTTGGCGTGCTTCCCTCCGTTATGAACTTCATAATTTGCTCCGCCCACTCCGGCACCGGGTGCAAAGGAAAAAGTTCCTCATCCACCTCCATTGGCTCGGCCACCATAATCTCCTCCATTATTTCCTCCACCATCCTGCGACCAGTCCCCGAGTCTGGATGAGCAGTCCCCGAGGTTTGGTGTGCAGTCCCCGAGCTCTGCCACGCAGTCCCCGGGTCCGACCAAACGCATCCGACGTCTACCTCCATTGGAACAGGTCCGGGCTCTTGCTCCGCCGGGATGAAAATAGATTCGGATTCAGGAGAAGGTTTGATTGAAGGAGTTCTCAAGTGATTCAGGGCTACCCCTGGTGGTACTGCCTCTTTTGATGAACCGAGCTTTGACAACACGTCGGCAGCATCATTTTCTGCCCGAGGTATATGCCTGTACTCACACCCTTCAAAGAACCCGGATATCTTTTGCACATGGAACCGATATAACGCCATGTTGGCATCCAGAGCATCCCAAGTTCCAGAAGATTGTTGCACCACCAGGTCGGAATCGCCGAAGCACTCTACACGCCGGATACCGATCTCCTTTGCCACCTTGAGGCCATGGATTAAGGCCTCATACTCCGCCACATTGTTTGATGCTGAGAAATGAATCTGCAGCACGTACTTCAGCTGATCTTGCTTTGGCGAGGTGAGGACTATCCAGCCCCCAGCCCGATCTTTGTTTTGGACCCATCAAAATGCATTTTCCAATAATTATAGTCCGGCCTGGGTGGCTCATACTGCATCTCGGCCCAATCACAAAAGAAGTCCGGCAACGCCTGGGATTTAATTGCGTCTCTTCTCTCGTAATGTGGTGCATATGGAGACACCTCAATCGCCCATTTGGCAACTCGGCCAGTTGCATCTTTGCACCCGATGATCTCCGAGATTGGAGCTTCGCACACCACCGTCATGGGATGCTCCTGGAAATAATGCTTCAACTTCTTGACCGCCAGGTAAACACCATACGTCATCTTCTGGTAGTGAGGATAGTTCTGCTTCGAGGTAGAGATCACCTCGCTCAAGTAATACACCGGTCTCTGCACCGACCTGCCACCTTCTTCGCGCTCCACCACCACTGCCACACTTACAACTCGGTTTGTGGCCGCAATGTAAAGTAACATCGGCTCATTGTGCAATGGTGACGCTAACACCGGGGCAGTGGACAACATCTTTTTCAGCTCGCCAAACGCCACGTCGGCCTGCGGGGTCCATGTAAACCCGGTACTTTTCTTCATGAGCTGGTACAAAGGTAAGGCTTTTTCTCCTAGCCGAGCTACAAATCGGCTCAACGAGGCTAGGCACCCTGTGAACTTCTGCACATCTTTCAAACACTTCGGTAACTTCATGCTCTCAATAGCTCGGATTTTGGCCGGGTTAACCTCGATACCTCGGCTGGACACCAGGAATCCGAGCAACTTTCCAGCCGGGACACCAAAGGTGCACTTGTCCGGGTTAAGCTTCAACCGATACTTTCTCAAATTCACAAATGTCTCCTCGAGTCCTCGAGGAGAGTATTTTTCCTTAGTTTTGATGACAATATCATCGACATACACTTGCACATTTTTGCCCATCTGAGAGTGCAGGCATTTCTGCATACACCTCTGATAAGTTGCCCCGGCATTTCTCAGACCAAAACACATGACACGATAGCAATACGCCCCATACGGGGTAATAAAAGCGGTCTTTATTTGATCCTTTGGGTTCAGTGGTATCTGGTGAAAACCAGAGTACGCATCGATGAAAGATAACAGTTCACAACCAGCAGTGGAATCGATCACCTGATCAATCCGAGGTAATGGAAATGGATCTTTTGGGCACGCCTTGTTGAGGTTAGTGAAGTCAATGCACATGCGCCACACCTTGACCACGGCTGGCTCGTCTTTCTTCTTTTCCACCAGGACCGGATTGGATATCCAGTCCGGATGCAGTACCTCCATTATGAACCCGGCTGCAAGCAACTTAGCCAGCTCGTCCAGCACCACTTGTCTCCGGTCGTCTGAGAGACGACGGGTCGGTTGCCTCACCGGTTTCACCTCTGGCCTAACAAATAAAGAGTGCTCTGCCAACTCCCTCGGAACACCTGGCAGGTCCTTAGCCGACCATGCAAAGATATCCCGATTCTCACGGAGGAAGTGACAGAGCTCGCCTTCCTATTTCTCGCCTAGCCCGGTCCCAATGATGGCCACATGCTCTGGGTGCTCCGGGTCAATGGGGATCTTCTTGGTCTCCTTGGGTACCTCGAACGCCGCAGTTGAGTCCGGGCTCATCAGTCCGGACAGGCCGAGCTGTGTTGACTGCGCCATTGCCACCACTTGATGCAGCTTCTTCTTCTCGGCTGCGATCACCAAAGACTCGGCTAGGTTAGATCCCGCCGAGGCACACTGAATTGCTCGCTTGTAGTCACCCGAGATGGATATGATCCCATTAGGCCCTGGCATTTTCATCTTCAGGTATGCAACATGGGTGGAAATCATGAACTTGGCCAAAGCCGGCCTTCCAAGCAGTGCATGGTATGCACTCTCCAAGTCCACCACCTCGAACTCGATACTCTCAACTCGGCAATTTTCCTTGGTTCCAAATGCTACATCCACCCATATCTTGCCCATGGGTGCACAGGAAACGCCGGGCACAATCCCATGAAAAGTACAACTGCTTGGCATCAACTGATTAGGCGAGATGCCCAATTTCACCATTGTGTCTCGGTACATGATGTTGATGGCACTGCCATTGTCCACCAGAACTCGGGTGAACCTCACATTGTTGGTAGGCCCACACAACGTTGGATCTACCACCAGGGCATACTTTCCAGGACTCGGCATGATCCGAGGTGTGTCCTTTCTGCTCCAAGTGATCTCCTGCTCAGACCAGTTCATATAGGTCGGCACCACCGGCATTACTGCATTCACCTCCATGGCACGCCTCTGCACGCTCTTCTTGTCAGTTGGCTCGGTCACAAAGACCACATAGCTCGCATGAACCTCTCTATAGTCATTTCCGGGGTATTCATACTGCTGACTTGGTCCGGCACCATTGTTGTTGTTATTACCTCGGACATTCACCACATTCACGGGTCTTGCTGCTGCAGGCCTCGGAAGAGGTGCAGTGGTTACCGGGGTAACATTTGCTCCGGACAGATTAGGGTGGGACCTCGGCTGAAATCTCTGAGGTGGTGGTCCTGTTCTGATTCCTCCGGCCCTTGCCCCCTCTTCTCTGATTCTGCGGTTCCAGCTGCACTGCCGGGTTGAATGGTTGGCTGGCTTGCGCGGGTCAGTCGTATGGTAACAGCACGGACCATCTATCATTGATTCATAGGTCATGGGTGGCTCCTGGTTCGGACTAAATGCCGGACCATTGATTTTTGGCCTCTGGACACCTCCAGCTCCGGGCTGATCCGGGTTCACCGCTGCAACTTGGTTGGAGGGTATGGATAGTCCGGCTCCCTCCTCTTCTGTCCGAACTCCTGACGGTCATTACACCTTGGTCCGAGCCGGTTGTTTATTGGCTCCCTCCTTCTGTTACGTGCTCCTGCCTCTGCTGCTGGCTGCATCGGATCACCCAGGGCATAAGAATCTGCAACCCGGATTGTTTCTGCTAGGGATCTCGGCATATCTCTCTGGAGCCTCTGCCACAGCATGCTGCCATGTCGACAGCCATCTGCAAACCAGGAAATGGCCTGGGCCTCTACCACTCCTTCACAGGAATTCCGAACATTGCTCCACCGAGTTAAGAATTCTCGGTCAGTTTCATGATCATCTTGCTTACATGCCGCCAGGAGCTGAGGTCGGTTTGGCCTCTTGTATGTACTAGCAAAGTTGCTGTTAAACGCCAGCTCCAAGTCTATCCAGGAGTTGATACTATACTCCGGCAAATTATTCAGCCAGATCCGAGCTGGACCTTCCAACATGTGCGGGAGATACCGGACCGCCCATCGGCGATTGCCCCCCGCAATGTGCACCGAGGATACATAATCTGTCAGCCAATCTTGTGGCTTGGTGCTCCCATTGTATGGCTTGGTGTTCCGACCTAACTGGAACTGAGATACTGGTGGTGGTGGCTCCTTCATGATCCGAGGTCCAAAACATGCCGGACCAGGAGGGCCTTCCTCCTCCAGTTGCTCAGACAAGTAGAGTCTATCCAGCTTGTTACGGACATCGCCTGGAGCTAACATCCGACCTCCTATCCGAGGTCCCAACGCCCCATCCACTCTGTGGTATCCAGCTCGTGCCATGGCCGAGTCTCCATCATCATATCGGTCATCGCCTTGACCGACGTTCTGAGGTTGCTGAACATACTCCGGCTCTCGCTGATACTGCCCCTGCTGCCGAGGTTGTTGCTGATACCTCGGGGGCGGAGGTGGTTTACCTCGGCCAGCCGATGCCGCTTGACCGCCGTTCTGATTTCCCTGACCGGAGTTACCCTTAGCCCGGCTCGCATTGCCTGGGCCGGGGTTTCCCTTAGCTCGGCTAGCATTGCCCTGGCCCGCCTTCTGCTTTGCTGCTAGGACTGGATCATACATCTGCAGCTGCTGGTTCTGACCCGAGGTGACACTCCGGGCTCGATCGGCTCCTCCGACGAGTGGAGACGAGGCTTGCCCCTTGGACACCTGACTGACTGGCCTAGCTGAATAAACCATCTCTGAATCACCAGCCCCGGCATTTGCTCTGCGGAGAGCCTCATTCTGCTGGTTAGCCACATATACTAACTCATTGACTCGCTTCTGCTGCGCACGCCATGCATCTCCAGATAATCCGGATAGCTCGGCCCTGCCTGCCTCGGCAGCTCTGAGGTTCTTAGCAGGGGAACTATACACCGGCCTTCCAGTTGACACGCGACTCCCACTCCTAGCCGAGGTGGTAGGTCGAGCCTCCCTGTTTAGCTCATCATTGAGCCCCTTGCCTCTCTGCCGCACCTCGGCTCCCCTATGTGTATCAACCGCTACCGGGGTGAAGCCATTCGCTGCATTGTACTCGCGCAGATCTCTATTGAACTCATCTCTAGCTGTTATCATTGCTACAGCCTCCTTCTGCAGCAGGACACGCTTTGCCTCTAGGTCGGCCACAGTCACCACTATGTCCACCCTGGATTTACTGGGTCTGCCAGCGTATCCACTATCTCTACCAGGGTCGCACCTCGGCCCCGCAGCTCTGGGGTGCCAGGCAAGTCCTTCTCTAGCCTGGGCTTTGCAGATCTCACCTTAGCAACCTCGGCTGCCTTGGACTGGCTGGCATCTACTTTGCCAGCGGCGTCAACCGGACCTGTCACCATCACCTCTACGCAGCTCTCGGGGCGAGTGATGCGCCGACCTAAAGCCGCGAGGAGAGGAGTTTCGTCGTCCACGAGCACCTGCTCCGGGTACCCGCGAACAACCTCGACAGCAACGTACGTGACGAAGCTGCCGAGCATCATGGTGAAGCCGTGCTCGGGGAAGGGCTTGCCGGCGAAACACCCCGCGTTGTCGCTGATGAAGGTGAACTCTCCGATCTTGGCGACAAGCCCGGAAAGAACACGCTCGCCTGAGCCCGTCCGGATGAAAACTCCCTCCAACGCCTCAATCTGCCCCACGGTGGGCGCCAACTGTCGTGGTGGGATCACGGCAGATGCCATAGGTATGGCTAAGATGGGGCCGAATGGTCGTTGGGGGAATCCGGGGAGGGTTTATGCACTCAAGAAGTGCACACGCAAGAACACGCAAGAACACGAACAAAGAACCAAGAAAGCAAGAACACAAAACACACCACGATGTACCCTGCTTCGGGGCCCTCTTGCGGAGGTAACACCCCTACTGCAGCACTATCCTAGTCAGTGTATAGCTCAAAGTGACAAGTACAAGCTGCTCCTCGAGCTGTATGATGATACAATGGTGAGAACTTGAGGTGGAAGATGATGCTACAAAGAGAGGAAAAGGCAGTCCGAGCCTGAACCGAGGTCTCTCCGAGGTTTCCGAGCTTCCTCTCTTCTCTCTCTTTATCCTCGATCCAATCCGTCCGTCCCCAGCAGGAGGGGGTGAAGCCCACTATATAGGCCAGCCGGGTTACCATTGTGCCCCTCGCAGAACACTGTTGCCATGCCTCTGCAACGGTCACCACCGTACCACCGTACCTCGGTCGGGGACAAGACGTGGCTTGCCCATCTCCTGTAGCCTACGGCAGAGCTAGCATGTCCCCTCTGACCGAGACAGGACGTGGCCTGGCAGAGCTACCTCGTAGCCTTTCCCAGACCTCGCGTGGTCAGCGGTCGGAGACGTGCAGGCCCGCCGAACCCGGAGCACGCCTCTGCCATGCTCCTTGACAGACGCTCCCGTGTCAGGCGCTCTAGTACCCGGCTGGAAGTGACAGGAGCATTGACTCCGGCCCGACCTACAGCCCACCACCTCGGTTAGCTCGACACGGATGTGACGGGCTCCGTACCTGGGTCTTGCGCTTAATATCTTTTACTAGCTCGGATCTTACTTCCTTCCCACAGCTTCTCCTGCACCCACAACGCAAACCACCGCACTGAGGTAGTTAGGTCGGCAGAACATAGCTCGGACTGTGAACCTCGGCCCTGGCCACTAGTATACCTCGGACCCCTCTGGGCCAAATAGGTCGGCCTGTATTCTCCAGGTCAGATGAAGCTCGGACCTTCCCAGGCCCAAACAGGCCCCTTTCCGTACCTCGGCACAACTTGGAACACCACCTTATGCCAAGCCTTGACCCTACCCGGGGATACCTCCCCGACAGAGAGGTATGCAGCTACTCAGCAGTTCTTCTCAGCCCAGATGGAAGAGCACGACAACATAAGCGAGCACTTAGACAAAATGTCTGGCTACGTTCATCTCCTAAATGATCTAGAATGTGGGATTCCAGATGAGCTGGTTATTGATAGGGTACTGCAGTCACTGCCCCCTAGCTATAAGGACGCTATTATGAATTACTACATGCATGGGACGTCAAAATCCCTATCTGAAGTTCTAATGATGCTCGAAATTGCTGAATTGGAAATCAAGATGTAGAAGATGGTGTTGACTGTCAAACCAAAGGCGTTCAAGCATGAACGTAATTGCTTCTTCTGCGGAGACAATGATCACTGGAAGAGTATCTGCCCCAAGTACTTAGCGAAGAAAGGCAAGATTGCCATCAGAGAGAAAGGTATATTTGATATACATGTTATAGATGTTTACCTTACTAGCGCCCGGAGTAATACCTGGGTATTTGATGCCGGTTTTGTTGCTCATATTTGTAACTCACAGGAGGAGTTGCGGAATAAACAGCGCCTGGCGAAGGATGAGGTGATGATGCGTGTCGGCAACGGATCAAGAGTTGACGTGGTGGCTGTCGGCACTCTCCCTCTTCATCTACCATCGGGGTTAGTTTTGGTGTAAAATAAATGTTATTTTGTACCAGCATTGAGTGTGAACATTATTAGTGGGTCTTGCTTGCTGCAAGACTGTTATTCGTTTAAATCAGGATCAAATGGTTGTACTATTTTGATGAATGATATCTTTTATGGTCATGCCCCTGAGAGTAATGGTTTATTCTTATTGAATCTCGATAGTAGTACTCACATCCATAACGTAGATGCCAGAAGGATTAAATTTAGTGATGATACCGCCATGTATATATGGCATTGCCGTCTCGGTCATATTGGAATAAAGCGCATGAAGAAACTCCATTCTGATGGACTTTTGGAGTCACTAGATTTTGGATGTCTTGACACTTGCGAACCATGCCTTATGGGAAAAATGACCACGACATCGTTCACCGGTTTTATGGAACGGGCGTCGGACTTATTGGGAGTCATACATACAGATGTGTGTGGACCAATGAGCATGTCGACACGCAATGGTTATCGTTACTTCGTAACCTTCAGTGATGATTTGAGTAGATATGGGTATATTTATTAATGAAACACAAGTCTGAAACTTTTGAAAAGTTTAAACAATTTCAGAGTGAGGTTGAAAATCAGCTCAACAAGAAAATCAAGCACCTTCGATCCGATCGAGGTGGCGAGTATTTGAGTTTTGAGTTTGGCACAGATCTGAAAGCATGTGGCATTGTACCACAACTTATGCCGTCTGGGACACCGCAACGCAACGGTGTGTCCGAGCGACGTAATCGCACTTTGTTAGATAGCGTGCGGTCTATGATGTCTCTTATAGACTTGCCCGTATCGTTTTGGGGATATGCGTTAGAAACAGCCGCATTCATTTTAAATAGGGCACCATCCAAATCCGTAGAAACGACACCGTATGAGATATGGCATGGCAAGAAACCCAAGTTGTCGTTCCTGAAGGTTTGGGGTTGTGAGGCGTACGTTAAGAAACTGCAGCCTGACAAACCGAGCCGAAATCGGAGAACTGCATCTTTGTAGGATATCCGCGGGAAACCATAGGATACACCTTCTACAACCAAGCTGAGGGCAAAACATTTGCCGCGAAGAACGACACCTTTCTCGAGAAAGAGTTTCTCACTAAAGGAGTAAGTGGGAGGAAAATAGACCTCGACGAGATAGTTGACCCTGAACTCGAAATTCCGAGTGACGCAACGGAAAATGTTCCGAAAACGTCTTCCACAGATGGAGTGGGAGCAAATGTCGAGGATGCTATTCTACCTCATAGGTCTGGAAGAACCCGTAGCCCTCCTGAGTGGTATGGTAATCTTGTATGCACAGTCATGTTGATTGAACAAGACGAACCTACGAACTACAAAGAGGCAATGGTAGGATCGGAGTCCGAGAAATGGCTTGAAGCCATGAAATCCGAAATAGGATCCATGTATGACAACAAAGTATGGACTTTGGTGGAGATTCCCGAAGGGCGCAAGGTCGTCGAGAATAAATGGATCTTTAAGAAAAAGACTGACGCTGACAGTAACGTAACCATCTATAAATCTCGACTTGTCACAAAAGGTTTCCGACAAATTCATGGAATTGACTACGATGAAACTTTTTCACCTGTAGCGATGTTAAAGTCTATTCGGGTTTTGCTAGCGATTGCTGCATATTTCGATTATGAGATATGATAGATGGATGTCAAAACTGCGTTGCTAAATGGCAACATTGAGAAAGAGTTGTATATGGTACAACCTGAAAGTTTTGTCGATTCAGAGAATGCTGGCAAGGTGTGCAAGCTTCAGCGTTCCATTTATGGACTGAAGCAAGCATCTCGGAGCTGGAATCTTTGATTTGATAAGGTGATTAAAGGTTTTAGATTTATCCAAAATGTCGAAGAGACATGCATTTATAAGAAAATGAGTGGAAGATCAGTTGCATTCCTAGTACTATATGTGGATGATATATTGCTGATTGGGGATAATGTGGAAGTTCTGAATAGCGTGAAGAATTATTTAAACAGTAAATTTTTGATGAAGGACTTAGGAGAACCTGCTTACGTATTAGGCATTAACATCTATCGTGATAGATCAAGGCGCCTATTAGCGTTAAGTCAGAGTACTTGCCTGGATAAGATTTTGAAAAGGTTCAGAATGGATCAGGCGAAGAAAGGATTCTTGCCTGTAGTGAAAGGTAAATCATTGAGCATGGCTCAGTGCCCAGTGACGGCTCATGATAAGGTCGTGATGGCTAGCAACCCCTATGCTTCAGCCATAGGATCGATCATGTACGCCATGCTGAGTACTCGACCCGATGTAGCACTGGTTCTTAGCTTGACGAGCCGGTTTCAAAGTAATCCTGACAAGGATCATTGGACAGCTGTTAAGAACATTCTGAAATATCTTAAGCGAACCAAGAAAATGTTTCTTGTCTATGGAGGCTGTGAAGAGGAACTTGGCGTAACAGGTTACGTTGATGCAAGTTTCTGCATAGATCCAGATGACTCCAAATCTCAGACAGGATATGTGTTTATGGTGAACAGAGGCGCTGTGAGCTGGAGAAGTGGGAAGCAACACATAGTAGCCCAATCTACAATGTAATCGGAATACATTGCTGCTTCGGAAGTCGCGAATGAAGCTATCTGGCTGAGGAAGTTCGTCATCGAGCTCGGAGTGTTCCCAAGCGCGCATGACCCTGTGAATCTCTACTGCGACAACACAAGCGATATTGTAAACGCGAAGGAGCCAAGGTCTCACTCAACCGCCAAACATATTCTCCGACGCTTCCATGTGATAAGACAGTATATCAAGAAGGCGACGTGAAGATTTGCAAAGTACATACGAATCTAAATGTTGTAGATCCGCTGACGAAGCCTCTTCCATGAGACAAGCATGATAAGCACCAAGTTGCTATAGGTGGTAAGCTTTTACCGGATGTAAACTAGATTAAATTGTACTCTAGTGCAAGTAGGAGACTGAAGGAGATATGTCCTAGAGACAATTAATAAAGATATTTTATTTGTCATATCTCTATTGTTCATAATATGCTTTATACCATGCTATAACTGTATTGAGCGGAAACATTAATACACGTGTGGTATGTAAAAAAACAGGTCCCTAATAGCCTCTTTACTAGTCCATTGAGATCAACATATATGATAAAGGTTTCCTGATCATGGACATGAATGTCAATTGATAATGGAGTCATGTCATTAGGTGAATGATGTGATAGACACACACCCAATATATAGGAGAACGTAGTACTCAAACCTTCGATCGTGAGATCGTATTTGAAAGTGCATGTGTTGCCCATGTGTGGTTTTGGTAATTAATGACAATCCTTATGGACTAATGTTTGCATTGAGATATTCTTATAGATCTTGTCCATAGGAAAAGATTGGAGTTCATGTGTTGAACTCTAGAAGATTACATGATGACCAAGATTCTATCCAAGGGTTTATATGAAGAATGGTCATATGAAGAGTTGAGCTTATTGCAAGAATGGCTTGGAAAAGAAGATTGAGTGAACTTTCATGTTATTTCCAAGCCATCATATATATATCATGAAGACGGAGCTTTGCAAGGCTCTCCCATCATGGTATATGGGGGAGTATTTGGAGAAGTCTTCATCAAGCATGTGCTAGCAAGCACAATTAAGAAAGGTGTTCCAACTTGAGGGAGTCAACATCGTCATCATCTAGCTCAAGTGGAATGCGCAAGGCAAAGGTATGATCTGGACAGGGTTTCTATTTTACCGGTCTCGTGGTGTTAGTGGGAGACCGGGTTATAGGATAGACGGCATACTATCAAGATGGGCTCTCAAGTGAGTAACTTGATCGCATCTTTGTGGAAAGCTCAAACCTTTGCATATTTGGCATATGATCTTTCTTGGTTCTTATTTGGCTTTTATCCATGTGAGAATTTAGAGCTTGTGTTCATCTCCATACCAAGCTCTAGTTCATCAAAAACGGATTTCATTTGAATATCTTGTGGTGTTTTTGATGTTGGAGGTTTTACCGGTTCGTCTCTTGTAGAGAGGTCAAACTCTCCTCTTGTGTTATCCTCCTCACATGATGGACTATGATGTGTGTATGCATGATCTTGTAGTGCTTGTGATAATCTTTGGAGCAAGCCCAAGATAATAGAAAACGGAGTCCGGATGAAAAACTTGTTGCGTTTTCATGTTGGAAATATTATCGGTTTATCCTTAAGGAAAGCTCTTGTCGCTATCTTTCCAACAAAATTGGTTTCACCTGTTTTGGACTTCAAACGAGAAAGTTGTTGAGTTTACAGTTTTATCTTGTTTATGTGTCTGGCCAGCCTCCAGGCCAGCCAGGCCGGCGCCCAGGTCGGGCGCCTCTGCTGGGTGGCCAGCCCCCAGGCCGGCCAGGCCGGGCCTGAGGCCGGCCGGCTCTGCTGGGTGGCCAGCCCCCAGGCCAGCCTAGGTCGGGTCCTAGGCCGGGCTCACTGCACTGCCCAACGGGCAGTTTTTGAGGGGATCTATTTAAAGGGGCTTTCTTCCCCAATGGTTCCCTAACCTTCTTGAGCTTGTTTTTCCCCTCTCCTCCATTGTTGACATTTGGAAAAGCTTGCCTACCTCTCACTCCCTCCCATGATTCTTGCATATCTTTGAGGGAAAGTGAGAGGAGATCTAGATCTATATTTCCACCAATCCATTCCTCCTCTAAGTGAGGGGAACCTAGTAGATCTTGATCTTGGAGTTCTTGTGTGGTTCTCTTCTTTGTTCTTCCTCTCTTCTCCCCCCATAAGTATTAGTTGCTTTTGGTGAGATTTGAGCACTTGTGCTCTTGCCATTGCTTTGTTGCATCGGTTTGTGCTCTCCACGAAGATTCGTGGAAGTTGAAAGTTTGTGAGCTTGTTACTCTTGGGTTTTTTGACCCTAGACGCCATTGTGGTGGTTGAGACCTTTTGTGGTCACTTGTAGCCATCCGGGAGCCCCCAATCCTTTTGTGGGTTGTGCCCCGGGTTGTTGTTGTAAAGACTCCGGATTCCGCCTTGAAGGATTCCGATAGTGGAAGGTGAACCAAACCTTTGTGGTGCGGTTCATCAGAGAATAGGGTGAGCCTTTGTGGCGTTGAGATCGACCTTTGTGGTGCCTCACACCTCTCCAACGAGACGTACTCCCTAAAAAGGAGGAACTCGAGAATACATCCTCGTCTCCGCGTGCCTCGGTTATTTCTATACCCGAGTTTTTTACTTATGCACTTTACATTGTGAGATAGCCTTCGTGCTTGAAGTATTCTTGTTGCTATCACATTGTTGCTTATCTTGCTTAGCATAAGTTGTTGGTGCACATAGGTGAGCCTAGTATATTTAGGTTGTTGGCTTGTTAATTTAAAACACCTAGTTTTATTGCGCAATTAGCAAGCCTAAACCGGAAAAGTTTTAATCGCCTATTCACCCCCTCCCCTCTAGGCGACATCTTTGTCCTTTCAGTATTTAATCACTATCTCTGGAAGGTGCCTTGGTTGCATCAAACGTCACACCTTATATAGGGTGACAATAAAGGTTCGCATATCAGGTATCCAAAGAAATAGGTTGAGGCGTATGATCAAGAGCGGGATTTGCCAATCCATATAGCAAGATAGATACTCTGGGCCCACTCGGTGAGATTTCATCAATGAGCTTGCAAGCATGTGACTAAGTCATGAGGATGTAATATCACAGATGAGTAAAGATAGTATTTTCGGTAACGAGATCGAGCTAGGCATCGTGATACCGGAGATCGAGTCTCGGAAAAACTAAGTATCGCCAGGCAAAAGGTATGAGACTTGACGTTTAAGGTTCAGACGACAAAGATATTTGTGGACGCATAGGGGCTATCATGGGTTTCCAGATCCGTTGTTAGTCATTGATCGGAGAAATGTCTCGATCATGTCTGTAGTGATCCCGAACCGTGGGGTGGCACACTTAAGGGTGGACCCACGGTTTAAATTAGATTGGATATCGAAATGAAAATAGAGAATGGTTCCGGAACATATCCGATGGAGTTCGGAGGGCAACGAAATGGTTTTCAGAGCCGGAATAAATTAGGTAATATGCATTTAATATTAATTAATGTAATTACTGATTAAATATATTTATTTTAATTATTTTCGGGTTTTTAAAGGTAGCCCACCTAAATGGGCCTTGACCAAAGGGAAAAGGCCATAGGGGGGGGGGGGGACTTCCCCCCTTGGTGTGAATTGGGAGGGGGCTGCCCTAAGTGGGCCAAATGGGGCCCACCTAGGGCCGGCGCACCCCTTGGTGCGGCTGGCCATGTCGGAATAGTCCCACATGGCTAAGACACCAAGGGTGACACCCTCCCTCCTCCTTTATATAGGGGTGCCCATTGCGTTTGGAAAATGCATCCTTCCTCTCTCTTTCTCATCCGTTTAAGACGTGACTCCGCAATTGGAGCTACGCACGAGTTGAGAAGTTCTCTCCACCACATGCACACTGCCGTGCTGCTGGGTCCAAGTCTTTTGCTTCCGCTGCTTTGCTGGATCGGAGCCCGAAGGTCGTCGTCTACACCGTACGTGTGTAGAGCTACGAGGTGTTGCACTTGTGGCACTTGGAGGAGTTCGTCTACTCGACCTCGAGGTCGGTGTCGCCATCGTCATCGCCAACGTCCTCTCGGACGTAACGCTTTCGGTCTACAAGGGTATGTATACCGATTCCTCCGTTACTGTATATCTGCATAGTAATATATATCTGCATAGTAATTTTTTTTGTTTTCTGCATATGATTCCCTTCACTATATGGCTCTCGCTTTTTCGAAATTTTAAATATGCACTTTTGTGTTTCCAAAAATCGAAACAAAAATTCTGGGTGCAGATAATGCTGAGATCTATAGTTGTGCAAAATCTCAATGAAAAATTCATTATATTTCGGCATGGGCAAAGACAAAAGTGCAGATTTCAAAATAAAAAAAGGGAGCCATATAACTCGGCTTATGTATCACCGCACTCTCCCCCAGTTACCATAAAAATTGATGTTCTGAATAACAATAGAATAGAGTCTTCGAAATATGGTTTGACTATTAATCTCTACTACAGCGTATCTGAGTTAATAGCACCAGCGGTCACACAACTCGTCGTCGATGTGCACTTAAGTCACACATCTGGATAACTGAATTTTTTGGTCACACAACTCGTCATCTGGTGCACTTAAGTCACTGACCCACCTGTCAGTCCGTTTTCCGTTGAAGTTGATGCTGACTGGACACGTAATCTTGCAAAAAAACCCTGTATTTTTGTACATTTGCAAAAACCCCCTGTATTTTTGGACATTTCAAAAATTCAGGGGGTTTTTTGAAAAAAATACAGGGGTTTTTTTGCAAATGTACAAAAATACAGGGGTTTTTTTTGCAAAATTACGTGTCCAGTCAGCATCAACTTCAACGGAAAACGGACTGACAGGTGGGGTCAGTGACTTAAGTGCACCAGATGACGAGTTGTGTGACCAAAAAATTCAGTTATCCAGATGTGTGACTTAAGTGCACATCGACGACGAGTTGTGTGACCACCGGTGCAAATAACTCAGCGTATCTTATGAAATCGAACATGTGTTGTAAGAGTGTTTCGAGATAAATTCAGAGTAGTCCAAATATACAAGTCTAATTTTATGCAGAGCGAGCCGGGCGGAGTACTTCCATTTTTCTAAAACTAAAATATAGCATACATGTTTCTTGGAAACAAAAAACATCGGATTTAAATTGATAAATACATACTCGCTTCATTTATAAATATAAGCCTTTTTAGATACGTATTACTATGGACTAAATACATACTGAAATGAGTGAATCAACACATATAAATACATCTAGACACGTATTAATCGAGAAAAGGCTAAAAAGGTTTATAATTTGGAACGGAGGGAGTATTGCGTATCAGTGGACCATCCAGTATACCAAATAATTGAATGCAACTTAGCAGTGTATAAGCACATATATGTATCCGTACATCATCAGGCAGTACCTGCATAAGGAAAATCGGGCTGTTGCGTTTACATGGCAAGGCAAGACGGTCTTCTTTTAGTAAGCACTAAGCACCCATCTCAAAACCTTCATGTAACAATTTTAGGCTTCTAGGCCTCTTTTCCCTTGTCTTCTCCGATCGTTGATAAAAAACTGCTGTCTCGTAGGCAAATTGTTCACTTCTACATGCAAAATAAAGCAATGACTGAGATGATTAAACATGATTATGCGATATTCCGCCACACTTATCCCGGAGCGGCGTCTGCCATCTGATTCCTCTTTGGTGAGAGATTTGACTATTAGCCCATTGCTAGAGCCTAGAGTCACGCTTTTAGAGCATCTCCATCGGGGGCCTCCAAATTCGTGTCCGGCACCCCCAATGGAGGCCCAATTGGGGGCGCCGGACATGTGTCCGCCCCAGATTTGGAAGCCGCCCACAGCGGCGCACCCCAAAGGCCCGCCCCCCAAAGGCCAATTAAAAAAAAAATCAAATCGTCAACACATCGGCGGTTTTAGGGCGCGCTGCGCCCGAACATCTTGTCATACAACACAAGTTCAAATTCAAAATACAAAGTTTAAATACGAATTCAATTTTTAACCATGACCTATCAAACAGCCGCCGGCTGAGTCGCTTTGATGGTCCACAGGTGGTGCACGAGGTCATCGTGCAGCTGCTGATGTTTTGTTCCATCACAAATTTCCCGATGTATGGCAAGGAATTCTGCATACTGCGGCGGCACGCCCGGTTGTGGATGGGCCATAGGCCCTGGAAATCAAACACTTCGTCGACCAGTTGCGGCCTCGTATCACGCTCGTCTTCAATGATCATGTTGTGCATGATAACACAAGCATTCATGATGTCACACATTTGATCTAGCGACCATGAAAGACAAGGGTAGCGAACAACGGCAAACCTGCCCTGGAGCACACCAAAAGCCCGCTCCACATCTTTGCGAACTGACTCTTGCTTCTTTGCAAAATGACAATCTGCCTCGCCGTGAGGGTTGCGGATGGTCTTCACAAATGTAGACCAAGTGGGATAGATGCCGTCGGCAAGATAGTCGTCGTATTCCCGAACGCCATGCACAATCGTCCTAAACAATGACCTGCTCATCCTAAAGCGCCGGCGAAATTCATGAGGCAAGTTCGTCGGATTGTCGGCAATGTAATCTTGGTACAAGAGCATGTGCCCAGTTGCTCTGTTGCATTCCTTGTTGGGCCTCCGCCCCTTCTCTGATCCTCCAAACTTCGGCGCCGCGTCTTCCTCGATCGCGGCCTGTACAAGTGCGGCCATGACCATCTCATTCTCCTCCATGTCGACCGCAAGGGCGGTATCGTCCTTCATCAATTCCAAAAACATGACCTCGTCGTCACTATCCATGCCCTATTGGACGAAAGAAAGCAATGAAACAAAGCCACAAATGAACAATCAACCAAATGAGCCTACGAACGAATGGTCGAACAGGTTGCGGGCGGGGTGGGAGGAAAGAAGAGGCGTACCCGGCTTAGAAACTAGCTACGCCGGCGCTGGACTGGTCGCAGACAGGCGGGGAACGGCAGCACGTGGGTCTGCGTTGCCGCTCCGGCTAGGTAGCCGAAGTGCGAATCAAGCAGGCGGCGACGAGAGTGGCGGCGATGGTGCGAATCGCCGGCGAGAGGAAAAGAGGAGGGTGTGGGGAGCGAATGATTCAGGTCACGCCCGCGCTGTCTCTATGATGGGGGGCCAGCCCTGTCAGGGCCATGTCCGCCCCGATGTCTGGCACCCCCGGACACGATTTTGCTCGGGGCGACCCTTTGGGGGGTGCCGCTGGCGGCGTTTTTGGCCGTCCGGACCCCCAATGGGCCTTTGGGGGGTCATTTGGAGGCCCCCGGTGGAGATGCTCTTACTTTACCCCATGTTTATCTTCAAAGGCCTGGTTCAGACCTCTCTGACCTACCGACTGGTGGACTTCAAAAAGAGCCCACTGCGCAAAGATCAATCTACCTTTACCAACTTTAAGTGGTTTCTGTCTCAATTTTTTTTTTTGCGTGGTTTCGCATCCATGAAAAGAGAGAAACCGCGTGCTTTTAACCTTCTGCTCCTGAGACCCTGAGGGAATTGCCCTTCTAATTCAAGAGGCCTTCAGACCCTGATCCTAACATATGGCTAGTACTCCCTCCGTTTTTTTTTTTGCGAAACACAGTACAACGTAGACTCTCACATACACGTGCACAGACTCACCCCTATGAACGCACACACGCACACCCTACCCTATGAGCACCTCCGAACGACTGAGCCGGCGGTCGGGTCTTGAGATTGACGAAGTCACCACAGGCGCTCGCTGTCGACGGAACGTCGCCCCCCATTGAAGAATATTCCGCCTAAATGAGAAACACCAATGCCAAATCTAGGATTTGAACTCTGGTGGGCTGGGGATACAACCACCCTCCTAACCATCTTGCCACAGGCAAGTTCTCACTCCCTCCGTTTTTTAATATAAGATGTTTTAGGTGTTGTACATATTGTCTAGATGATTCTAAGGTGAGTGAACATACACACTAAAACATGTCTACCTTCATTTGTGTACATGTGCATGTGGACAAATGTTAGAACATCTTATATATATTAAAAAAAGGAGGGAGTAGTTTTTTTTGCTTATCTTATCTAGTACTTTTTACTTTTCCGTAGCATCATGCCAATGTATAGTTTTCCCCATCTATAACGCAAAAGCAGTTCCCCATTAAAAAAAAATCTTCACAAGGAACTTACATGGCCGCACATAGCAACAATTATCACGGTATCACATTGCTTTGCATGACCCATACTCCCTCCGTTCTAAATTTGTCAAAATATGGATGTATCTAGACACTAAACAAGTATGGATACATCCGTTTTTGGACAAGTGCAAGTCATTTAATTTAGAACGGACGGAGTACGTATTAATAGCATTACATACCATCAGTAATTTAGGATTTCAAAGCTTCCTAGTTGTTTGCTCGATTTCTCGTCCAGGGTTGTAAGCTAAGTTGTAGCTCAAAAGTATAAATATCCCATTTTGTCGGTGAAGGAAATCCATCGCAATCCACATAACAACCTAAATTTCTTTTTGAAACAGAAGAACACTCCGTATCAACTTACAGAAATGTTGCGTGTTTAATCTGCCAGTTCAATGGACACTGTAACTATTGATGTAAGATCGACCCATGGACCAGTCGAAAATATCACGCATAAACACATTGAAGGGCCTACAAGTAAGCTAAAACTACAAGTGTTCCTGAAATTCTATAGACAACAAGGCAGGGGAGAAACAAGAAGCCGAAAAAAGGAGCCTGCTTTGTTCATTTGCATCTTGTGAGGTTTACTGAATCAGTCCAGAGAAGAACGGCCATATCTCCAGCTATTACTAGATCGTCGAGTGGAATGCTGTGGCGCGAAGCTTAGTCCAAACATCTCCCTCAGCGCCTTTCCTGGCTCCAGGAGTCCGATCAATCGGGCAACAAGCGAAGCGCTCTCCCTGACATGCTCAAGGTTTTTGGTTTCGGTCCAAAGTCGACGAGCGACCTGTAGCCTTCTCCTCTTGGAGGACAGTGAAACTCCCCACTTGCTGTACATGCTCTCTCTTTCCACAAGCGATAGCCGCTTCTGCATTTGCCTGCAGAGCATCTCCCTTTCACGTTGCAACTTCCTGGCACTACATATAGCAGGTAATTTTCATCAAGAGGAATTCAAGTGCCATAATGCAGATAAATGAGGATGTGATAAACATGACTTGCCTCGAAACCAAAGAAGTATTCATGCTACCAGCTACGACTTTGTTCTCCATGCCACCATTGGAATATGTATCTTTAAGAAAAGATAGCCTTCGTATCTCCACTTCCATGTAAATGGAGTCAGCTGGGTCTCCTTTAAATAATAAGAAAAAGTATGTTCTGTGCACCAGTGAAGCATAGCATGCATGCCAAAGGTCAATAATCTCTTGTTGTTTCTTCTCAAATTCCAGTGGCCATCTTGAAGGTGATTGCAAAGCATCCATAATCGGATCCAGTCCGACGCTCCGGATGGTTCCTTCTGCTACTTCTCCATTGACATACTGAAAAACATTTTGAAAATGATATTCAAAATTTACATATTATATTAACCACATGCGGTCGAATGTCATATTCAGTTTATACTAGGAAATCATTGTGTTAACATTCAGTTTATACTAAGAAATCATTGTGTTAACATTCAGTTTATACTAAGAAATCATTGTGTTACTGAAAAATGCACAAACATAATTCTCAACTGTTTCTTTCCTTTTTGTCAATTGAAGCTGTGCTCGCAGGAGCAAAATAACATTTCAAAAACAATTAAATAGTTCCACACCTGACCACCGAGTTGCTTCTGATATTGAGCCATTTCTTTGAGTTCAGCAACAAATTCACCTATGCCAGTAAATTCTGTGTCACCAGCAACAGAACCGTTTGCTCTGGGTGCACCCCTTGTAGTTGTAATTTCAGAAAGCATTGACCCTGCCCGTGACAGAGTTTCACTCTCTGCATCAAAGTTCAGTGCGGAGCCCCTTATTTGACACCCTTCAGGTCTCCCTGGGAAGTCCATGAATCTTCTGCTTGGTGGTGTGCAATCATCCTTAACCAAATCTTCAAACAGAGTAGAACCCATCAGAGACCTACAGCTCCTGCTTCTCCCAATTCCTTTAGAGCTTGATGGATTTCGTGTTGAAGATCCAAGATCTTCGACAAGATTGGCAAAAGGTTTTCTGATAGTCTCTAAATGTTGCTCCAGGGTAATAGGAGATATGTCAGGGTGTGCAGAATCATTATTTCCATGCATACTAGTACCCACATTCGAATCTTGCAAACTATTGCTCTCGACAGCTGACGAGTTCAAACCATCTTTTCCTTCTGTTTCATTGGTCTCTATACACCGTACTTCCTTGCAAACATCATCTGAATCCTCATTTGAGATATGAGAAACATCATCTCTGATGTTGGTTGGGGGCATCCCACTGAATGGAGGACTGCTGACTGAATAGCTAGATGGAGGAGCAAATAGCGCATCATTTTCGATCTGCTGAGGCCTAAGTTCCCTTTGTGCCGCAATGCATCCTTGGAAGCTGAAATTTTGGACAGTATCAACTACTTCTGAAGATTCAGATATTGATTTCTGATCTTCACATGGCTGAGGCACATCGAAGGTAAAGTTCCTCCCAGAAGGCTACATGGTACATAAAAGAGAAAACAATATGGTTATGACGCAACAGCCAACAGGTAGACTAACTAGGAAGTAAGGAAGTGCATATATACCAGGGGGCGCTTTGAAACATGGTTATCTCCAACAACCTGGAGCAAATCTTGCAGCCTAGATTGAGCCAGGTCACGCTGCGCCTTCAATTCCTTAATTTCTTTCTCCATCTACAAGGAGGGTATGTGAAACTTTTACACCGTCAGAAGAAAGTTGGTTTATTTTTGCGTTTAAGATAACTAGCATGGTAAAAGAAGCACGCAACGTACATAGAAACGGTGGTTTACTAAGGATCCTAAGTTTTCTTAATGTACAACAGACCGAACCCAGATAAATGTCAGAAGTAGTATTCACCTTCCGGATGTGGCTATCCTTTTCCTTCACCAATGCTTCAAGACTGGAATAGGAAGCTGCTGGACATCGCAATTCACTCTCCAACCTAGCAAGTTCTCTTTGTAAATGCTTAACTAGAGCTTTATCTGACATGACTACATTAACCTGTGCGTTTGTAACTACTTCCTTTGCACAGCTTGCGAATAGCAGGGTGTTTCTTGATTGCTCCATATAACTTCGGGCTGGGCTCATTGTACAAATAATTGCAGTTCTTGCATTACCTCCAAGAGAAGGTTGTAATATACGTGTGAGCTTTGAATCTCGATATGGTATGTGCCCATTTCTTACCTTGCTGCACAGATTAAACAAGTAAATAATGTGAATTGAAGTTAGAACATCTGTACCACAACGCTGTAAAGCAAACAAGACTTTGTAACCAAGAGAAACACTGCACTGGAACTCCACAAAAATGAAAATATTGAGTTAGGAATGTAACCTTAGTTTCCGAATGACAGTTCCTAGAGTAAGTAAACTTCTGTTAATATGACAACCTTCCTTTAGCCTAGCACCAGCTGATAGTGCCTGAGATGCACGTTCACTTCCTGCCAAATCAACGAAGTTCTGCACATGACAACAAATGATGCTCACACTTGTATGTAAGAAAAGAATATGGCAGAAAAGTAAGTCTTTGTTCTTAGCTTACCACACTGGCTGCAAGTGTCGTTGACTTGTCCTTACCCAAGAATTCACGGGCAGAACTTTCAATAGTCTGAATGAATCAATAGATAAACAGGTCAGGAATAATGAGCTTATGCAAAATCAAAGATTTGAAAGCCTCTTTTACATGCAACCAAGTAGTGGACAAACCAATTTAAGTATTTGATGTGATCTGGAGCTGTTTTCATTTAAGTATGTCTCTCCAGTTCTCCTTTGAGCTGGTACAATAATACATTGCACAAATAAGATGACAGTAATCACCACTTATAAATTCAATAGACCAGGATGATTTATTTGTACTGCTTGAGTCTTAATAAAATTGTCCTTTTACAAAAGCAACATGTAAACTGAATAGGCTAATACAATCAACATCCCACCTTCACACACAGAAATAAGTTCCTTCAGGTGGTTCCAGTCCCTCAATATCACCTCCTTAAGGTTCTCTACATAAGTCCCTTTCTGTAGAATATACAATATCAAGACATTAGTAATGAAGGCCAACAACAGGATGCACCAAAAAAAAAAAAACAGGAGTGTTCTGACCTCTGAGTCATCCCAAAGTCTAAGAGACGTGTCTTCTGAACTAAGAAGATCCCTTACAACTTCGTTATATATTTCTATCGCTGAGAATTTCAACACGAATGCTCTCTCCTCATGCTGCAAAAGAGTGTTGAGCATTATTTCGAACCAATAGTTACATTTGGACCTAAACCATGACCTTAAAACCTGCTGAAAGATAGGTGTTTAATTACCTTGCCAATGTAATCATAAATATCTGTTACTGTACATTCCGTTATTCCAGTCATGGTGTATGTCTTTCCACTACTTGTTTGACCATATGCAAAAATACTAGCTGTTACAGACAAAAGTAAAATGTCCAGTGAGTCCATTGCTTTGATGTAAGCAAAATAGGAGAAAAATAGGGAGAACGTTTGCACTCAACAGTTAATGCCACTAACTACAGAGAGGGCAACCTCCTTGGCCCCTTCCTCGTACACTTCTTTAGTATCGCAGTCAGAATGGAATACCCTGTCTGTAATAGGAATAGAGTTTTGTCAAAGTCACAAAGCAGAAACACACAGAATTTCAGCTGGAACTGAGTGAACTTTGTGCAGAGCATAATTGTGGAAGGAACGAGCTAAAGCTCCACTGATTATATGGTAAAATTCATCACATAAAAAAAAGTCCAAGTTATTTTGTAAAATCCAAATACTTTAAATTCCAAGTGATTTTTTTTAATGATGAAGTAGCTCTCGTTAAACTGAAGAATCATTCTCCAAGTTATTCATGTCAGACCATGAGCAGTAATCGGCTTAGTCAAGCTGGCTTAATTGCAGTGATAAAAATCTATCCATATAAAGAGATAAATTGCCCATGGTCTAAAATTGCTACTCCAAATAGGTATTTGAAATTGTGAGCAATATAAAACAATATGTGAATGTACAGTTTGGATGTTTCTGAAATGCAAGTGAAATGCAGTACAATGACAGAGCACGTAATTATCAAAGTTGCAGAAGTAATGAGCAAGCTATAACACACAAAAACCATGCACAACTTTGATGTATTAACAGAAAGATCAGGCTGAGGATGCACCAACCAAACGAGTATGCAGTCGGAGCCGTTGGCCGGTCCGGGAAGGCGCTCCGGGCGATGACGGTAGTGTCGTTGATGCACTCCCACTCCGACTGGTCCCCGCGCGCAATCTCCTTCTCGCTCAGCGGCCTCAGCCTCACCGAAACCAGTATCTTCTCCAGCCTCGCCGCACCACCTCCACCACCATTGGCCACTTCACCTCCATCCACCTTATCCCATTGCGCCATCTCGTCGCCTCCAATCGCCCCCATCTCTCTCACACTCTCTCTCCCTCACTCCCCCTCTCCCCTGCACTAGAGCATCTGCCAACAAAACACCATCAGTAAGCCAACAACAATCACTAGTACAGTACCGAAGCACATGCACACAAACCAGGCGAATCAATGGAAGCAAAAGGGAACTCATCAAGAACCTTGTCCTGCACCTTCAGTTTGGGCGAGGAGCAAGGCAATTGAGCGGTGGTCGCTCTAGTAGGTGGAGGGGAATGCGAGCATTTTTCCCATGGGACGTCAGTGATGCAGGTGACTGACGGATGGTGGTGGGTAGGGGGTGTCGTCTACTACAGCGAAATCACACTAACAATGAGGCCAAATCTAGCACCGACTAGCAGCTACTCCTACACTGCGCCGATGTTGACCATCCTACTCCTTCCCAAGGACGCTCGCTCCCTCCTAGTCCTGCTCCTAGGGGCACATATTTTATGATCCCACCGAGGGCGGAAACCACCACCGCCGACCCGGGATCACATGGCAATTATGCTCGCCAACCGGGGCCTAGTTAAGCTAGATCGCCGCTGACGGAGTAAAACTAATCAGCGGCGGGCGACCTGTATGTGGTAATGCGTAAGCAACTGCGACGGGGAAGCGAGTGGAAAGGCGAGGAATTTACCGGGTCTAGAAGAACACTGGCGACGCGGAACCCTCAGCGTCGGCCGGCGCGGACCAGGGACGCGGCCATGGCTGGCGTGGTAGCGGCGGCCATGGCTGACACTGAAGGGCTGGTTGCCTGCAGTGCTTCCGGGCAAAATCAGAGCAGGGGGTTCTGAATGCTGAGTGCCGGAGAGAGGAGCGTGGGAGTATTTGCGAGTGGCGGCAGAAGCAGCGAACTCCACTCGCGGCCACCGCGGCAACGGAACGGAACAGAACGGCAGCACCACCACCACTACCTCGGCCACGATCTGGCCGGTTATCGTAGACGACGGTGGATTTCCTTTTTGCCCCCTCCCTCCTTTGTCCCCACCTCTTTTTTGGCTGCCTTTTCCTGTTTATTTATTTTCTCGGTGCATCGGCGTTTTGCGCACGGGCCCTCCCTCCTTCGACATATTGTCACCGCTAGTCTGGTCTTCTTCCTTGGCTCTTTGCACAGCCTTATTAGAAAGAAAGAAAGAAACAGTGCTGCTGGATTAGACTAGATAATTTCAACTTTTATGATGGCATGAGGTGGACGGTGACATTACAAAATTCTCAGGGCGAAAAGGGTGAAGATTCATCTTGATGTGAGTGTGACAATGGGGGGTTACAGTGCCTTAGTGGTAAAGCAAATTATTGTTGATTGTGGAGGTTCTTTCGTGAGGTTACTGAACCTTTACTCCACAGGGGACTAGCTAGGGGAGTGAGTATCACTTGCCTAGCCATGTAGTGCTAATCACTTGTTTTGTTCACTCATTCGGACCTTGCCGCTGTAGCTATGCGCTCACACAGTGTCGATTGCTGTATCATCAAATCACCGTGCAGCATTATCAGAAGAAAACTGCACCTCTATATACTGTTTTGTGTCCATGATTAAGATGGATGATGATGCGATGTGTGGATGTTTCACTCCTCGATAATTTTACCCAGGGGACAAGGACAAAGATGACTGGCCAACCCTTTTGGGTGACGATGATGATGTCCCCCGACACTCGGTCAGCCGATTTTCGTAGCTCAATAAAATAATGCGCAATAAGTGGGTAAGAAAACTTCAAGGCACCAAAATAAAGAATTCCACTGCAAAGATAAAGAAATTAAAGAAGGAGACTTGAATACTAGATATTTTCATGCCAAGGCAAATGGGAGGCATAGGAAAAATCGCATATTGTCTCTTGAACAAGAGGAAGGGGTCATTGAAGGGGAGGCAAATCTTAGAGACTATATCACAAATTTTTACAAGAAGCTTTTCGGTCAGCCGGAAGTTTCCTGTATAAATGTAGATTTTGGTGATGTACCAATGATCAGCGAGGATGAGAAGATAGATTTGATAAAACCTTTCACTATGGAGGAGATCAAGGAGATAGTTTTTTCTATGGAACATAATAAGGCCCCCGGGCCTGATGGTTTCACTGCAGAGTTTTATCAATTTTTCTGGGAGTTAATTAAGTGGGATCTGAAAGCACTGCTTGATGATTTTCACACAGGACAGCTTAACTTAGCTAGATTAAATTATGGCATCATTACACTTGTTCCTAAGTGCAAAGATGCTAAACAAATACAGAAATTCAGACCAATTTGTTTGTTGAATGTGAGTTTCAAATTTTTCACAAAAACCTTAATGAAAAGGTTGGAAAAAACGGTTAATAAGGTGATCTCGCCTGTCCAAACTGCCTTTATTAAAGGGCGGTTTATTATGGATGGAGTAACAATTTTGCATGAAGCTTTAAATAGTACACACACTGGAAAAAAGGATGTTGTGTTGTTTAAAGTGGATTTCGAGAAAGCATATGATAAAGTTAAGTGGCCCTTTGTTTGCAAAATGCTAAAACTTAAGGGTTACCCAGATATCTGGATTGACTGGATTATGAAAACCATGAGAGGGGGTCATGTTGCGATTAGAGTGAATGATGTTATAGGTGATTACTTCATTACACATAAAGGTCTGCGGCAAGGAGATGCTATGTCGCCTCTGCTGTTTGATTTAGCAGCAGATGCTCTTGCAATTGTAATGGATAATGCTAAGAAAACTGGGTTGGTAAATGGGATTTTAGTAGAGGAGAGTAATGGTGGGATAAACATGCTACAATACGCTGATGATACCATTTTCATGTTGCCAGATGATATTGTTAGCGCTAAAAACTTAAAGTTCATCTTATGTGCCTTCGAGCAAATGTCGGGTTTGAAAATTAATTTCCACAAGAGTGAACTTTTCCTCTTTGGAAATGCAATAAACAAATGTGAGGAATACAAAACAATTTTCACCTGTCCTAATGGGACATTGCCTATGAGATATTTAGGTATTCCTGTTCACAAAGTCAGAATCAGAAATAAAGACTGGGGACATGTAGAGAGGAAAATAGAAGGAAAATGTGCCGGATATTTTGGCAGATTACTGAACATAGCAGGTAGGGCGACTTTAGCCTAGACCTGTATATCGAACATGACTCTGTATATGATGTCGTTCTATAAAATGCCGGTTGGTGTCAGGAAGAGAGCAGATTACTTCAGAGCCAGATTGGTTTGGCAGGAGGAAAAAGATAAGAGGAAATATCACTTAGTTAGATGGGGTGTGGTTTGCCAGCCCAAAGATCAAGGGGGATTAGGTCTCATCAATCTTGACCTGATGAATCAAGCCCTTTTGGCGAAATGGCTGTGGAAACTTGAAACAGAAAATGGATTATGGCAAACAATCATTAGAAATAAATATGTCAAGAAGAATGTATCTCGGGGATCAGACATAAGGTTGGGAATTCCCAATTTTGGTCTAGTGTGTTGGGGGTAAAAGAGATTTTTTACAAATATTGTAAAAAAGAAGTGGGAAATGGTGAAAACACCAGGTTTTGGGAAGACTGGTGGGTTGATGATAAACCCCTGAAAATGAGATGTCCTAGGTTATATAGCCTTTGTAGACAGAAAAATGTCACTGTGGATTATGTCATGCGAAATGGATGGGATTGTTTACCTTTAGAAGAACTTTAATGGGAGATACTGTACATCTTTGGAGGAATGTACAGCAGTCTTGCCATGCGGTGAGATTGAGACAAGGAGATGATCGTATTCGATGGTCCCTAACAAAAGATGGAATTTTCTCAGTTAAGTCTCTCTACATAGCACTTAGTCTGAATGAGATTGGATTTCCGCACAAATTTATGTGGAAATCGAAACTACGTATAAAATTAAAATTTTCATGTGGTTGGTTCTTCGTAACAGTATACTAACCAAGGATAATCTTGTTAGGAGGGGTTGGATTGGTAACACACAGTGTCATTTCTGTAGGAACCAAGAATCTGTAGAACATCTTTTCTTCAAATGTTCGGTTGCAAAACTGATTTGGAGCGTTCTTCGTTGTGCTTTTGGTTTCTGCAATATCCCGGACAGTGTACAAAACCTTTTCGGACCCTGGCTTAACAACTTTGGCAAAGAAAGGAAAAATATGGTAATAACTGGAATAGCAGCTGTATTCTGGTCGATCTGGAATACTAGAAATGCAGTATGCTTTGAAAAGAAAAAAATTCAAGATCCTTTTGGGATGATTCACTTAGTTTCTCACTGGATTACATCGTGGTCTATTCTGCAGACAAATCAAGCAAACAAAGAGGCGCTGATGTGGGGAGCAAAGTTAATCGAGCGGGTGGCAAGTGAGGTGTTCAACGCTTCGAAAGGCTGGCGACCTGGAGTACCGAGGATTGCAGGATGACAGATTTCGCCTCGAAGAAAGCCGAGAGCGGTAGTTTAGAATGGCATTTAGAAGGAAAGCTTTGCTCAGCCCCCATCCGCTTGTGGATGGATGGAGCTTAACCATTACGAGATGTTGTTTTACTTTTCTGCATTTTACTTTTCCTGCATTTTACTTTCCTTGTAATGAACACCTAGCCTGTGGTTTCTATTAATAGAAATCGGAGGGGAGACTCTCTTTTTCAAAAAAAAAAAAAGACGGTGTAGAACGTACGAATACACAAAAACCGCAAAGCAAGCAAGACGCTTCTCAATCTTAGGGCGGCGGCGTAGGATCATTGTTTGGACTTATTGTTTTGCTGCAATCCAGCAACACGAAAGCCTTTGAATTCTTCAGCCGCGACTGCATTATATGGTTTCTTCCGCAGGCTAAGACAAACATGGGGATTTTTGGCTGATCACTCGCGGTAAGGTAAATCTACGAACTATCTTCTCTTCTCAACTTGCGGGGATAAAAGTGTACTGTGATGGCTTGTTCGTTATTTTGGAAGAATGAAGGAGCCAGTTTAGAAGCTGCACTGGATGCAATTCTTCTTCACGGATCAAGGATGCCCAAAACTCACCTTAAAGTGAAAGGATTGCCTAAACTTTTAGGCCGGGTCCATTTGGGGCGTACTTTGGCTGTAAACCATGTGACACGAATTCTTTCGGTGAACAACTGTGGTCCACTTGCGTGTGTCCTGTGTAACCTCCAAAGGATTTGATGAACTACCCGTCAGCTGCAAGGTTTGGTAGGTGGAAGCCGTCTGCAGTCCGTACATCAATCGGTCTGTAGTCCGTACATCAATCGGTTGCAACTGTGTACTGGTGCAAGCATTCCACCAGGATGTAAGAGCATCTCTAACCGTGGCCCTCATAGCCAACCCAAACGTGGGCAAGGTGTCGGCAACGTGGGCCGAAAACCAACACCCAAGGGAGGCCTCCATAGCCATCTCAAACGACCGGGCGGTCCGACTCCTCCCAAACCCAACCCATATGTGGGGCGGGTTTGGACGGCCCAGACGCGTCCGCCGGCTGTCGCTGACAGCTCGGGCCTAGCCGGAGAGAAGCAAATCGGCGGCGTCCACGTGTCGGGCGACTCGCCGGCGTTAAAATGCCGCATCTCTATCCCCTCCGAACTCTAGATTCATTTCGATTCGCATTGCTTCGCCTCCTGTCCTCTCCACCTCCTCCTCTCCACAATGGCGGACAGCTCCGAGAGCGAGAACTGGGAGGATGCCGAGAGCAAGGTGTCGGCGGCGAAGAAGCCAGTGGAGGAAGTCCTCGACGAGGACGAGATTGCCTTCCGCCTCGGCATCCTCTGGTCGCTGGAGCACACGGGAGGGTCGAGCTCGGCGGCGCCGCGAGCGGCCAGTGGCGACTGCAGCCGCTGGTCAGCTCCGGCGCATAGATCGACATCGCCCCACCTCCGCTCGAGCAGCCGTAGGTCCGCTCCGTCCTCTGCCCCGCCGCGGCGCGGTCGTGCCCCGCCGGTCCAGGCCCCTCCTGGGTGGCGGATATTTCCAGAAGGGGACGGTTGGAGGTTGGTGGAGGCTCCGCCGCCGTGGGCGCCGGAGACGGTGGGAAAAGTGTTCCGCCAGGCGATGAGGGCGGGCTAATCCATCAGCGTGGCGGCTGCCGTTGCTGGGGCTGACGAAGGCCTCCCCCTCCAGGTGGTGGCCAAGTCCTTCACCTCCGCCGAGTCCGACGCCCGTTGCCGCCGCCACAAAGACCAAGAAACTCTGGAGGCGGCCATCGCGCTGTCGAAGAAGGAGGCGAAGAAGAAGAAGATGGTGGCGGCCAATGCGAACCGCCACGAGGAGGAGCAGACACGCGCCGTGTGGATCCTCGCCGGCCAAGTCGACGACAATGACGAGGAAGGCCAGGAAGAGGAGGATCCGTACTTCTCCTTCCGCAAGCGCTACAAGGGCGACGCCGACGACGGCTCTAGCAAGGGCAAGTCTCCGCTGTGAGATTTGTTTGTTTATATTTTACTTTTGATGTATGTATGTCCATCCGGCAAGCTTCTGTCGGATGAATCGATGAACTATCTATCTATCTATTATCTATCTATGAACTCTTACCAGTAGGATCTACGTTGCATGGGTTTGTATGGTTTTGGGGTTTTGTTTTAAGAGGGACGGTTCGAGTAGCCCTTTTTTGGGGGTCGTCCGGTCGCTATCCGCGAACACGTCCGGACGTGTCCGCGGACAGTTTGGGGGCCAAATTAGGCAACTCTGGTTGGAGATGCTCTAAGTCGCATTCTTGCAGTGGTTTGCGTATCCTCCAACTCTCCAGAAAGGGTCACCGTCATGCAGAAACAGTCGATATATAAGAATTATAGCACAACATCGATCAAATCACCTAAGGGCAACTCCAACGTGGGATGCAAAACGAACATGATTCATGTTCGTTCCTATTCGTTTTTCTGCGCGGACATAATTGGACACGCAGGGACGAAATGCGTCCCCGCGTTGGAGTTGCTTAAGCACCCCATACCAAAAAGGTCGTTAAAAACACCCCACCTGACCCAATATTTGGGGTTACAAACACCCTTCCCCTATAATTTATAACTCTTGGCGGGAGTGAGGCTTTCATCCCGGAGATAGATAATACTAGTGGAATTTGGTGCGGCGACACGCCGCACCCGTTGTAACTCAGGAAATGTTGAAATTAGTTGGAATTTTTCGTCTAGAGTATGTCTAAATATTTAGTGAATTAAAATGTTCAAATATGCTTGTATTTCGACATAATTTTTTAATTTAACTCCATAGTTAGAGAATGCATCTAGGGTACGACATAATTTTTTAATTTAACTCCATAGTTAGAGAATGCATGATATGAGCATTTGTTAATTGTAACTCCGTAGTTAGATAAAGTTCATTCAGATTGTATCCAAATATTCACCAAATTGGAATGTTCAAATATGTTTGCATTATGCCATAAGTAGTTAGCATATATTTGTGTGAACATGTTGATATATTTTAGAGTATCTCCAATTTTTAAAATCTGTCGGAATTTTTCGTCTAGGGTATGTCCAAATACTTAGTGAATTAGAATGTTTGAATATGCTTGTATTTGGACATTAATTTTTAATTTAACTCCATAGTTAGAGAATGCATGATGTGAGCATTTGTTAAGTTTAACTCCGTAGTTAGATAGTAAAGTTCATTTATATTGTGTCCAAATATTCACCAAATTGGAATGTTCAAATACGTTTGTATTATGCCATAAGTAGTTAGCATATATTTTTGTGAACATGTTGATATATTTTAGAGTATCTCCAATTTTTTTAGCAAATTGAAATGTTCAAATATGTTCCTATTTTTCAGAAATATTTAATTTAAGTTTGTAATGAGTGAAAACGCACATTTATTGAATTGAACTCCATATTTAGAGAAAGTTCATACAGATTACATCCAAATATTTATCAAATTGAAATATTTAATTTCGCCCGTGGTGTTAATTTTGATGCGTAATTTGAAGTGTATTTTATGACGGTACGTAAAGTGTTCCTTCTAAAATATGGTCATATACATAAAGTTTATATATACCTAGTAAGAAGCTCAGATGGGGCTCCTAGGAGCATGGGCACCAGGATGGAATATGAAAAGTTTTAGGTATGTAGACAAATACATATACCTTGGGTATGTATACCTTAGGTATGTAGGAGCTACATATGACTTTGGGTATGCACGTAAACGGGGTATACATACCTAATATTGTACACATACCTAATTTATTTATATATATACCTGATTTGCGCGCGCACTGTTAGACACACATACCCAAGGTATATATACCATGTAGATATCTTGAATATGCATACCCAAGGGTATGTGTATCTCCCATATACCCAACATGTGCATACCCGAGGTATACGGGTTGTCTACATACCCCAAACTTTTCGTATTCCATCTTGGTGCCCGGGCACCAGGGAGTATCTGTTAATTTACCTATATATATACATACGGAATTAGAATACCGATAGTTAACTTTCACGGTATATGATAACATAATTGGTATTATAGATGAAATATTCGGTTTCTTCCAACCGAAAGATAGTGCATGAATTGAACATAAATAGGTAGAATCCATTTTTTCTAAATATTTTGGTATATTGAACACATTTTTATGAATCACGGATCAGAAGTTATTGAATTTACAAAATTGGACAAATTTCTGAAATTGTTAGGAAAGTTTTAAATTATGACAACCTGGACCCACTGTCAGAGTTTTAATAATTATCGAAATTATTTTTTCAAAATATTAAAAGGCTGGCAAGTGGGCTCCGGATGACGTCAGCTGTTGATATCAGCAATGGCCACGACGGTTATGTCGACCACCGCCGCGCCTGTTGTATTGGTACGTGACGTAGTTTTGTAAAATGAGTTATTAACTGAGATTGTAGGTGTATAATTTGGTTCATGAAAACTTTGTACATGACAGGTAGGTAATAAAAATGCTACTCTGGGCTAGATCTAAAAGATAAATTTCTGGATCCAAATACCCGGATTCAAAAAATTTAAATCCGTCAGAGTTTTTTTTTTCACAGACTAAAATATAACAAATTTGAAGATTGGAGAGAAATATATTTATGTCCGTTAAAACAAAAAGGTTAAAACATGAAAATTGTTCGGAAGGATGATACTCGTCTACTCGTGAAAGGGAAATTTAAATGGATGACTGAGTGCGACGAATTTAACAAAATTCGTCAAATGTTTTTGCGAGTTTGGATCCAAAATTAAGGAGTTACAGTCGACTTAACTCGAAACCGATCACGGGAATGGAATCTACTTGTCGGCGCGCATATATTTCATGTGTATATTATCACGAAAGGAAAAAAAAGTACTGTAGAGTGCTACAGTACACTGTGGGCAGTGCAACCGGAGGGCTAAGTGCGAAAGGAAAAAAACTGTTACCGCGGAGGGCTAAGTGCGAAAGGAAAAAAACAGTTACCGCAGAGTGCTACAGTACACGGTGTACTGTAGAAGTGCGGATACTGTAGCACTCTATAGTAACCCGTGATGTGGGTAGCTCCATCGAGGGCTAAGTGGGTTTTTGCACAGACTAAAATATAACAAATTTGAAGATCGGAGAGAAATATATTTATGTCCGTTAAAACAAAAAGGTTAAAACATGAAAATTGTTCGGAAGGATGATACTCGTCTACTCGTGAAAGGGAAATTTAAATGGATGACTGAGTGCGACGAATTTGACAAAATTGTTCAAATATTTTTGCGAGTTTGAATCCAAAATTAAGGAGTTACAGTCGACTTAACTCGAAACCGATCACGGGAATGGAATCTACTTGTCGGCGCGCATATATTTCATGTGTATATTATCGCGAAAGGAAAAAAGTACTGTATAGTGCTACAGTACACGGTGCACTGTAGAAGAAGTGTGGTACTGTAGCGCTTTACATTGCGGTGACGGGGCAGTGCAACCGGAGGGCTAAGTGTGAGAGAGAAAAACAGTACCGTAGAGTGATACAGTACACGGGTACTGTAGAAGTGCGGGTACTGTAGCACTCTACAGTACCCCGTGACGTGGGTAGCTCCATCGGAGGGCTAAGTGGGTCGTCTTTTATATAGGTAGGACTAGTGTACACCATGTAAGTTTGAAATTGGACAAAATGACATCATAGATACTTTAATTAATTTTGGATACAAATATATTTTGGTTCCCCTTAAATGACCTAGATTTTGTATCGTTTAAGCAAATTTGACAAGTTTTGACCTAATTTTGAATCTGGTTTGATTTGAGATACAAATATTTCTAAACCTCTGAAATGACAGGATGACCGGAATTTTAGTGAAATCTTGAAGAAAATTCGTAGCATCTTCCTTGCCCGCCGGAACTCCATATCATCTAGAGCACGTGAGACGGGACGAATGGATTGATTCAGAATAGGGATAACACTCAATGTTATTAGAGCTAATATGATTGGATTTTGGTCGAGTGGTTCAGCTACGGGCCTCGATATTTCTTGGCCTTTGACATTAGGGCAGCTGTTTTAACTCTAAATAAATCATACATGGTAAAAACAAATTTGCTTAAAGAGACAACCGATTGTGATGAAACCTGTAGGCATTCATAAGCCCCAACCGATTGCATTGCTTTAGGTTTGATGCTAACATCATAACATGGCATAGCAGACTAGTAGTACAATATGGAATCGCAATCACAGGACCAATCGTCAGAGAATCTGTTGTCCGGAACCAAAATTGTACATTACGAAGACAAATGGCAGCAGCTCTACATGTGACTTGTCACATGTGCCAGCTCTCTCAAGGTACTTTACAAGTACGTACGCATGCTGTCACTCTCTAACACATCTGGCTTCCTGTTTAAAAAAACATCTGGCTTGCATAGACCCTCTTACAAACGATAATTTTCGGAGACTTTCAATGGAGTTAACAGCCGGTAAGGTAAGATAAAAATATACTCCCTCTGATCCCAAATGAGTGTCACGAGCAGTGCTATTAATTTGTACATAGTCAACTCATTTCCAGCGACACTCTTTCCGGATCGGAGGGAGTATTAATATGGTAAGTTCGTGGAAACTGGAAAAAGGAAAATAATTATGGTCATCGATTCGTTGTGTAGAAAAAAAACTGTAAATTATGGTGATGATTGATCATATATTGGTGAAAAAAGATGAATGTGATAAATGTAGAACGAGTGATGTGGGAGAGAGGTGAGATGAACGGTGGAGCGAAACACATATGACAGGAAACGGAACGCTATAGGTCCTTTAGAGAAGTAGAGATGAAACAGACTCATGGCCTCGCTCCTACTAAAATAATCGCAACATGTAAACGCCGATAAGCTTTTAAAAAAAGCGCCGTTCCTGGGAGGAACATCACAAGCAAAAGATACCTGCCTGCCTGTAACCCAGCAGTTTCGAGGAGATGAGTATTGATTAAGTCGATTCCGTGGAGCTCTGTATAAGATACCCAGCGCAACAACATGTCGATACCGAGTAAGGAGATTGAGATCAATCCATCTCGTGGAGGTCAAGTCTCCCTGAATTTCCTGAACCCTAAGGCACTTCTCACGTCAACTCGTGCGTGTATATAATATGGTCTTGACCAGAGCAGCGATTCATTCACCGAAACTGTTTATCACAATATCCAAACACAAGCGTCATTTCATACATGGGCCTCCGTGCTAAGGATCAGCCGCGTGAGGCTGAACCCGCCCTGCCGCTCGTCCGCCTGAACCACGTCTCCTTTTCATGCACGTCCGTCGAAGAATCCGTCGACTTCTACCGGCGAGTGCTCGGCTTCGAGCAGGTCCGACGGCCGGCGTCCCTGGACTTCAAGGGAGCATGGTAAGCAAGCACTGGGTGGCGAAAAATAGTAGGGCAACGCATGAGCAAAATAACTCGATCTGCAGTGTGTAATGTCGAATTGCTGGTCCTCGATCGCAGGATGCATAAATACGACATGGGCATACATTTGCTGCAACGGAGCTCTGACTCCGACGTGCCGCGGGTTCGGCCGCCGGCGATGATCAACCCGAAAGGCAACCACATATCCTTCCAGGTCAGTGCAGTTCAAGTAGAGAGGTTTGTAGGTGCAGCCTTCGTTCCCATCATCTACCTACGTACGTGTTCTGTGTCTAACTGGTCTCGAGTAATTTGGAAATGGCAGTGCTCGGACATGGCGCTGATGAAGGCGAGGCTGAGCGACATGGACCTGGAGTTGGTCATGACGAAAGTGTGGGACGGTGAGACGGCGGTGGAGCAGCTCTTCTTCCACGACCCGGACGGCAACATGATAGAGATCTGCAACTGCGAGAACCTCCCCGTGGTGCCCCTTGCTGCTGCTGCCTCGTCTTGCTTCGTAAACGGACAGTGCAGATGATGGCGTCTGGGTCGTGCATTCGTGCTTTGCTGGAGAAGAAAAATGTTCGTTTGTATCTAACAATGATTTAGGTTTGTTCACAAATTCGAAAATGATAAATTTAATTCGTTCGATTTGTAAGGTGCAAATGGGTAATACATATAATGTACGTGCAAATTAACCTAGCTTGTCTTGCAAATTGTTGTTGGGTGGTGCTTAAGTCGTCACTGCACCCCGTCCAACAGCGGTGAAGCTAGATAATTATGTTATTGGGTTTAGTTCCTTGTTAATGGTGTAGTATTTCACTAATAAGCAATGGAAAACGGAGGATTTACAAATTCCATTGGGTTCCTTTGAAACTAATAGTTGTACTGCAGCTCCGTCCCTGCCGTACAAGTTGTACTTATGCCGGAATCAAAAGAAACAAGATAAGGAAAATGATTAGGTTCAACCGACATATTTCGTGGAGAAAAACTCCCCCGAAACTCTCTCTCTCTCTCTCTCTCTCTCTCTCTGCCCAAATCTTCCTCCACCGAAGCACCGCCCCTCTCCCTTCTCCTCCTCCTACGCTAGAATGATGGCTGTGGTGCTCATGCCATGGGTGGTGATGGAGCCCGGTTTTAGGCTACCAAGCTCTAGGAAACGCTGGGACAACGAACAATGCGTGCGGGGTAGCCCGATCTGGCTCCAACGAGACTCCAGAGAGTCGTATCCGTTGCCAACGAGCCTGATTCAGAGCTATTGGTGCTTAAAATGGTAAGGACAATGATTTGCGGTTTTGTAATGTTGCATACGCTATTTTTACACGTTCTGGACTCGTATGTGTTTTGCTGCAAACACATAGAACAATACTCTGCCATGATTGTGGGTGTTGTAACATCCCAAAATTATAATAAGTATTATTAGTCCAAAAATGTGGGCCAACAAAAACTTTTGTTATTTTATGTGTGTTGATTGTATATTGTTGCTTGTGATGTTGTTTGCTCTAATTAAAACTTGAAGAAAAGAAAAGAAATAAAACAAAAGTTAAAACTAGAAAATCATGTGACAAGTGTCACACCATTTCTCCAAGTGAGAAATTCATGTTTTCTTCAAACCAAAATTCAGTAGGGTGATAATATAGTCACTCTCAATTTATTCTACAACTTTCCCTTCTCCAATTAATAATTTCCAAAAATCCAAATTTAAATTCCAACATCTTTCTTTATCTTCTTAAATCACAAAATGTGCTATTATGCACTTGCACAATAAATTCCATCACAGCACCACAAATCTTTATAAATATGTAAGAAGCAAATTATGAAAACAAATTACAAAAATATAAATTTTTATTTGGGTGAGGACATGGTCGAACACCTGGTGGCAGTGCCATGTTCTTCCCCAAATCCCTCTCCAATCCGATCGAATTCGAGGTTAATCCGTCGATTTTCCACACCTATTAGCTCCCTCTCACCTCACTCATCTCACTGCGCTCACGGGAGCCGAAGAAATCGAGCAGGGAGCAGCCGCCGTGGTCGCCGCCAGGGGACAGGCGCCGCGCGCGCACGTCGCCATGGTCGCCACTGTGGAGGAAGGAGGTGGCGATGCCGTGGAGACCCAGCACCGTGCCCCCCTCTCTCCCTTGCTCTTCTGCTCCAGAAGACACGCCAACATCAGCACCACAGCTCCCACACTTGCCCCTTTGCACGCGCCCATGCTCGCCGCTCGCCATGGCCGACCCGGGGACACGGCTGTCGACCTCGCCGCTCCACTGCACCCCTCGTCGCGTGGCCGCGTCCAGCCACTCCACAGCTCACCTGCGGCCCCCCAGACAACCCCAGCCGAGCTCTCCCACCCCCTGGACCGCGCGTGAACATCGACCACCATGGGCCGAGCTCCGCGCTTAAATAGAGCACCCAGCTTCACTTCCTCTCCACCCCGTACCACTCCCTCTCCCTTGCTCCACATTCACTCGTGCACTGCCAGGAGGGCGGAGCCGTAGCTGCGAAGTTGCTGCAGCCCGTGACCATCTCCGAGCTCGGCCGTGCCCGAGGTTGAAGACGAACACGGCCACGCCGTGCTGTTGCCCCTTTCTTCCCTCTGACCCCTCTACGTTGTTGCTCGAGTTCACCGCACTCACACGCACCTTTTTCCCCTCTGTATCATGCACAGAATCGCTGCCAGGACCTCGCCGGAGTTGGAGGACTTGTCCGTGGAAGCGGAGCTGCTCGCCGCCGTCGACAGGAGCCGTCCCAGGAAGCGTGACTTCTCCAGCGACATTCCTCAAGCCTCCGCGATCCCCCTGCACCATCTACACGTCCTCCCGAGCCCCTAGGTGAGCGAATCGCAGACCTCGCCGTCACCGAAGCCACGGCGCCGCCCGTTTTAGGTCGTCGCCGATGTGCTTGATCCTCAGCCGTTGGATCTTCTATTCACGGTGCCGTAACGTTTCGTTAGTTGTGACGCTGACAGGCGGACCCCACTGTCAGTGTTTTAAACATTATCCAGCGCGCGAGACGTTTTCGGTTGAGTCACTGATGAGTGGAGCCCACCCGTCAGGATTCTCAACATTATCCGGAACAGCATGTTTTTTTCTAATTTAATTTCTCTAGAAATTTCAGTACTGGACATAACTTTGAAATTCAATATCTCGAGATTTATAAGTCCAAATAAATCAAATCAAAATGTTCTGGAAACATTATGAATTTTTTTAACCAACCCAAGTGGTTTCATTTCATTTAGATAAATAATAAATGTGTAGTATTAAAAATGCCACAGAAGGTTTAAAACCTAAACTTGTTTGTTTCTGATACTCTATTAACCCAAATAATTCCAAACCAATTTTGTTAGATTGGTACTGTGATCTATTAGCTTTCCTAATTTTGGTAGAATTAATTAAGCAATATTAATTGTTTGGCTTTAAATTAAATTAGTAAACCCTTCTGCACTAAAACAATTATAGATGGTTAATGTTTAACCCAAATGAATTAGGACCAATTTTGTTGGGTCACATTTGGTCATGGTTACTTATACCTAAAAGGATTTAATTTTAGGATCAACAGAACTTTATTTGTAGCTAAAACTTGATTATTAAGTTACTGAATAAAAACAATTGTTTAGGGAGTTTGGTAACTCCAATTAATCCAACTCCAATTCTGTTGTCTTCTACACATCAATAGCTTTCTGTAGAAATTTAGTTTGTATTTTTGTGACCAACAGAACTTGAGTTATGTAATTAAACATGTTCAACTAGTTTCTGCCATAATTAAGACATAAATAAATAATGGTTAATTCAATTAAATTGAAACCAAATTGTGTTGCTTGATGTGTGCAGTGGCTATTTAGAGCATTTAAGATTGTAATGTTGTGATGTTGATTGAGTAGTTTAGTGATTGTTTGTATTTGTTTGTTTATTAATTAAACGAGAGCGTTGTTGGATTTATCGAGGAGGGAGAATTTATTGAACCCGAAGATCAAGACCAAGGTCACTTTGTCGAGCAAGGCAAGCTACTCTCTGAGCTTGCACCCCAAATACATATGCATCTACTTTGATAACATGAATTATTCTTAAGGCAATGATTTTTAAAACCTTTTTCCCAAATATATGAAAAGCTATTTTGCCACCCTATGTAGAAGTATAGGTTAGTTTATATGAAACTATAGGATGGGAAAAATATTGTTTATTCAAAACTCCTTTGAGGATGCTGGTGTGAATATAAAATACCGAGATATCGGTACTGAAGTAAAGAAGTGGAGAAGGGTGATGTTTATGAAAAATGCACATTTGTGTCCTTGTACTTACGTCAACCAGCCGATATTCTGTGCGACCACATTTACCCACATATGGGAAAAGGGCGTAGTCATATAATTTGCTCATATTAGTATGGGATGCCTCATCGACGGAGATGACTCCGTTATGCATGAGGGGATGGTTTGGTGACCTACCCCTGACCTGGGTCCTCGCTCAAACTCTATGAGAAAGATAAGGAGGAGGATAGAAGACGCCACCTTTGGGTCGCCGGGCAAAACTATGAGTCCTCACACTTAGATTCCGACGGGCTGGGTTAAGTGTTGATGGAAAGTGTCATAGCGGCAGGATCCTATACTAGCATGAGCAAAGGACAGGCTATGGTCGGTGACTCAACTTCGCATACACCTTGTATGGCGAGACGTGGCTGACACGATGAGTTACCGGATGGATGTGGGAAAAGCGTGCTACCTCTGCAGAGGGTTAAAACTATTCGAATAGCCGAGTCCTCGGATATGGACAGTTGGGAGGCCCTACTCTGACCATGTGCAAGTTTTGAAAAGATTTGAGTTTTAAAAAGAAAATGAAGTGGAGAATGTTTCATACACCTATACCAACGGATCAGTATGAGGTTGTTGGAGGCAAGTGGACCATGACGGGCTATGGTCGAAAAAAGGAGGAGTTTTGGAGAAACAGATAAAATGGTGATTTTATTTAAAGATGGTTATAAAATTCTTCTTACCTTTTTCAATAAAGATATAGAGATGTTTTAAATAAATAAAAGTCTGAAATTAAAATTAAAACTAGTGCATACTCATGTTGGGGTAGTTTGCGAGTACAATCAAATGTACTCATATTGGTTTTGTCCCTGTCTATTGTCTTAGCCAGACTTCGAGAAGCACTACGCCGAGGAGGAGTATGGCGACTTCTACGCGAACTAGGGATCTCCGTAAGTCAGCTGCCTGTCGGGTCGTTGTTAGGATATGATGTCTACTACGCTGTAGCTTCCGCTGAATATTTTGGTTTGGCCCATGAAGGCACCTATGTAAGACTTGGTCTAAATGACCATTTATGTAAGACTTTAATTCGGTATTGTAATGGATGTAAACTTCGGTATTCAGTTCGGATTATGTGCAACGACAGACTGATCACGGGATCGTTGTGTTAAGCATAATCGGGTATTTCGGACGGCTAGTCCGGGGTCCCCACAGGTGTTTGGTGCAAATGTGTTTTGTGTTTGTTGGAAACGTTTGTTTCGATGTTGCATGTGCGATGAGTTTTGTCGGCGATTGATGCGATGAATGTATATATGCATACATAAAAAGTGTTGCACATGTGTGTTCGAAATGCTACAATATTTTTTGCATGCTTTTGACATACTGCATGAAAATGTTGCGGCATTGTTGCAAACGTACAAATAAAATGTTGTGTGAACTGGGTTATGCTCTAAAGCTCGAAGGGCTCATGAGCGCCACTTAAGTTGGATTGAACAGCCCTGTGGATGGCTGATTTCTCCCGGTTTTCATCCGGCTGATGAATGGCGCGAGAAAAAATATTACACTCAGAGATATGCTAAAGCCGTCACCTTTGCTTTCCTTCGCCTTCTGAACGTTGCGTGTCCGTTGCTTTGGCCGTGCTAAAAAAAAGGTGACTTCGCTTCTTCTTTTTCAGCATGGACCGCCCATGTGAATTTACAGCACCACTATTCATCAGCTCACATGTGTAGTTTAAAAGGCACATTACAGTTCCGTCACGTAACGTCGGGTCTAATATGACGTTACCCATGTGATTTTTATTACTCCGTAGGACAGTACCCGCGTGCCTTGTGCTGTAATGAGTCGTGCCAATTTACACAACCCGGTTGACTTGTGAGCCCAGAAGCAGGCCCAACATGCTGCGTCCATTCTCCCAGCCGAAGCAGACGCAAATCGAATTCTCGGCCCATAGCGAACAAAATGGGAAAACAGCCCTTATCCACACGAGCCACAGGCTGAAAGGCACACGGCGCGCTTGTGGCTGCCAGCCACGGCGGCGAAGCAACAAACACAGCCAGACGTCGAAACGAGAAGATCACTCACTTACCCAGCCAAGCAAAGACAGAGCGAGCTCCTGCAGCGAGCAGGCAGGGAGAGGAGACCACCATAGCATGGCGACCACGGCGACGGCCTCGTCGTTCCTCTCCCCGGCGGCGAAGTTCGTGCTCCAAAGCCGGTGTCCAAGCGTCAAAACATTACGCAGCGTGAGGTTCACTCCGGTGAGAGCCCAGCAGCAGGAGCCGCAAGTGAAAGAGGAGGAACCCGCGGCGGCCACCGTGCCGCCGACGCAGGAGGAGCAGGCGGCGCCGGCGAAGGCGGACGCACAGTCGCTGCCGCGGCAGCCACGGGCGGAGAGCAAGAACATGGGGCGGGAGTACGGCAGCCAGTGGCTGAGCTGCACGACGCGGCACATTCGCATCTACGCCGCGTACATCGACCCGGTGACCAACGCCTTCGACCAGACGCAGACGGACAAGCTCACGCTTATGCTCGACCCCACCGAGGAGTTCGTCTGGACCGACGAGACCTGCCAGATGGTCTACAACGAGTTCCAGGACCTCGTCGACCACTACGAGGTAAACTATAACCATATCATACCTGAAAATCTCCCACTGCTTCTGTAAGAAATCCTTACCGCTAGCCTAGCCACATGACCAAACTGGAAATTTCCATACTTTTCTGCCTCTGTTATTTGTATGTAATTTGGAACTAGCTTTGATGCAGCAAGATTCTAGCATCATTGTAGGATCGAATGCTGGGAATAGCCATGTCTGTTTTGATGTAAAACTGAGAGAGTACAAGTGCAAGACTGACCTGTCTTGATTGCTGCTGTTACACAGGGAGCTCCACTGTCAGAGTACACACTTCGTCTGATCGGCTCTGATCTCGAGCACTACATCCGCAAGCTGCTCTATGACGGGAATATCAAGTACAACATGAGGTCCAGAGTGCTCAATTTCAGCATGGGCAAACCCCGCGTCAAATTCAACAGCAGCCAGATCCCGGATGTGAAATAGATGTATGTATGCAACACCGGTAGAGAGAATGGTTTCCCCATTCCAAAGCTGAGGAGATGTACACACTTGCTCTTCAATACAGTAATAAAGAAGCATAAACCAGAGCATTCCAAAGTTCAGACTGCGGTTGCACATATACGAAACAATTACATTTTATGCTGACAATAACTCGTAACCTTCCATACATTACTAGTTTCTCATAGCATCAGTTCTACGAGTTTTGATGACAAAATAAGGATAGCAACGGGTATAGCAGGCTAGCAGCACACTGTAGACCAAACTAATTCGAAAAGGGGAAACTGAGGTTTTGACACTTCTAAGTCTAGGATCCACTCATTAAGTTGTGATTGATGATTAGCCACCCTCTACATTGCAACTCATACAAAATGTCATTTAGTAGCAATCCATTGGTTTTCGTTTATATCCCCCGACCTAAGATTACGCTTTCTACGGGGTCCAACTGAGCCATATCAATCTAGTTAAGGAACTGTTCATGTCAGTTAGACCCAGTGGCAAAAGGGTAATTTTAGGTGGGGAAAATAACTGAAATCAGTCTATGTAGCTAAACGGGCCAAAGACAATGTGCGGAAGTTGAGATTTAAAACCTCGGCTTCTCCAATCGAGAAAGGACCACTCTTCTGTAATTTATGTGGGTAATCTCATTCCAAAGGAATGATTGTGTACTGTCTGAAATCATCGCTCCATGGCCTGAATTGGTCTTCATCCGTTACATTCTGCAATAGTAGATCGTTAGGGACTTAGGGGGCCATCGGCCCTAACCAACCAAATAAGGGAAAATACACAATTTCTAGGGAGTTATTAGTCATTAAATAGGGAAGTCCATCTATACAAGGAGCTGCCACATGCTATTAACAATTAGGAAATATGAAGGAATCGATATTGTGTCCCCCCAAGGTTCTTCCTTCCAGCCCCATGGTTTACTCCTACTAAGTCTTCCACTCCTCACCTTATTTACCCCGCTATAGGTTTGCAGTTTGCACCGAAAAATATTCAAAATTAGCAAGAAAACTATTTCTGTTGCACAGCTACTAGTACTTTGCTACTCCATGCCAGCAAGAAGATTACAGTAAATCAATGCTGAAAATAAACTATTAACTACGATTGGTACCATAACCAGTGTTAGCTTTGGCGGGCCGATGTTGGGATGCTTCCATTAACAAAAAATCTATATATAAAAGAACTAGATTTTCTCCCACTGAATTCTTTAACACAAAATGGAGCCATTATTGTTAGAGGCAGGATAGTATGCACTTAATTTGCAAAAAAGGATATTGAGCTTACCTGCAACCAGAAATAAAATCCACGCAACAGAGCTAACTGATTGTGATAACTGGTGTTTTCTACTTGTTTCGCAAGATCTGGAGTTAAATATAAAAAATAACTTCTAGTTAGTACTACAACATGTAAATCCACATGTTCGTGAAAATAAGCAGCGTTTCTTAATCAGACACAAACCACGTCACTTCAAACCAGATGTCAATATGATTTGCTACTACTTTCTCGTATTATAGGGAAAGGTAACTTCTCAAGCAAAACAAAGTCATTATTATATGGGTATTTATTTTGGCACTCCCAACATGGCATTTGTTGAAGTGTATAAGTGAATTGTCTGGCCCTTTCCATCAGATCGGTCTTTTGGAATAGTGGTCAGCGCATGAAGCTTGACATGGTATCAGAGCCAAGGTCTCGAGTTCGAGTCCTGGTTTGCGCAATTTGTTCTAAAATTGTTGCTGCCCCCTCTTTGCCCACGTATAGGCCTCTTGAGCCATACCTCTGAGACTCGCGCGCCGTCGCTCTCTTCCGGTTGCACGTGTTGGCCTCTCCCTCCCCGAGTCACACGTGAGAGGGGGTGTTGAAGTGTATAAGTGAATTGTCTGGCCCTTTCCATCAGATCGGTCTTTTGGAATAGTGGTCAGCGCATGAAGCTTGACAGCATTAACCTTTGGACATGTGCTGAAAGTTAAACTACTCAATTGTTAAGTCAACACAGGTCGTTCATTATCAGTACACCACAACAAACTATTTCATGTCTTTGTACATTGTATAAAAGGCACCATACTCCTTGCAGATCTTAGGCATAGACGAATACAGCGGACACTCGGCATTGCAAATCTAACATTACAGGATAGTGTTGGTGCCAACACCCTCAATGTCCAGCAAAGATTTAGTCGACCGCCCGAACACAACGTTCACGGGGACACCTTCAGCTCATTACAAGGGGGTCTCCTTTCTGATCCAGCTCGCCACATGGTGAGCCCAGAAGAAACCGAATGCATGCACAGTCCAGGGAGAGAGGCCAGAAATTAGGCGCCCTGTCTCAAACATCAAGTCTGAGGCAAGGTCTTGGATGCCAGGGCAGCTGGGCTTGAGTGATGTTACCACTAACATAATGAAATTGTGTTGCGTTGAATGGCTAGGCTGTCGCTTCTCTAAGGCTTGTACAAACACTTCCGTTCAATCAATGCGTCGAGACACAAGCTTTTGTGTTTTCTCAAAGAAGATAAAGCATTACAGGGAAATTTATAGAACGCAAATATTCAAATCTCCCCCACAGTTTGTTTTATGAAAATGGCAACTACTCGTCCAAATCCTGCTACTTCCCACAATTCCGAGGCGTCCCTGCTACCCCGCTATGGAGACTCACCTGGCGCACTTGGGCACTGAACAAGGTTGTCTTCCACACCTCACTCGCCTGCCAGAACCGCCGTTTGACCTCTGATCGGCTGGCTCGCCACATGTTGCCCCACTAAACCATGTATGTTTTGAAGTCCTGCTAAGCTTACAAGGGACACACAGCCTTTTCTTTTTAAGTCCTGCTAAGCTTTACAACGTTTTCAAGTGGATCTACAGAAAGTGTATGTCCGCCACTACACCCCAGAGATTTAACCAATCCCATCAATAAGCTACTTTTGGCATATACTAATTTAACAAGCCTGTAAACCAATATATCACAGAAAAGGCACAATGCTGGCTTGCGAGTTTCAAAAGGAAAATGATAATTGCGAACAAAGATAGCTACAAAGTGTTTCGTAAATAACAAGACAAAGTGTCATTAAGGATGGAAAAACGATTTTGATCCCATACATGTTATGCATAAAAATTACTTCAGCCAGGTGATTGCAATAATTGCCAGAAAGATATTTCTACATAGAAAACAAGAAAAGTATTTACATAACAAAAGGCTAAAGGACAAACCTGGGTAGGAATCAAAATATGATTGATTCCTTTCATGTTCAGAGTTGTAGTACTTCACGCCTTCGCGTGTCTGCCTTATCTTTGTTGCCGGACGATTAATAGTAGCATCATCAAGCTTTTCCTTGTATTCTACCATGCTAAGTGGTTTTCTGAGAACACGCAGCAACCTTTTCTTGAAGGATGATTCTGGCCTCTCCATAATATGTATAGGCCATACAACACCATGCAATCCCTGCGAAACAAATGTGTAATGAATGACGAATCACAAGTATGTCGGATAATGGTTTAATCATTATGTATAAAACAGCCGGTGAGCCTGAAAGGAAATCGAATTTCAATTTTTTTTCATATGCAACAATAATTAAAAATTTGACAAAATATTTGACTGATAACTTTAAACATAAATATTTTAACCGAATCCAAGATGCTTTTGAGAAACGATTCATGGCTGGTTCAACCCAATTATAGTGGATGGGAATTATTCTTCTTACAAGAGTACATGCAATAAGAAACACAACGCAAAAGGATTTGGTTTACGTGAACTGATTTTTTGATAAAAAAATATACTTGGACTCTCATGGACGACAACACGTTTGGTATCTTGTTCAAACTACACATACAAATCATGGTCTATATAAACAACTAAGTTAGCAAACCCGATATGCACGATGTGGTAAGTATGTAAAAAATTCTTTTATTTTGTTGATCATGTCTTTACTATTGTAGTCTTTACTTTTTGCCGTTCCCAAATCCACGTGGCTAGGCCACCTAAAGTTATGATGAGGCCTAACATGAGAGAAAATGTTGCAGGTGTCTGGTAGCAGTATTTGTCCAGGTTTCCATATTCAATGGATAACTCGTGTGCATATCCGGTCATAAAATACATGCATTGTTGAACTGAAGTTGTGTCATGATATATCCTAATTTTCTCAAATTTAACAGAAACTATCCTTTTGTGGTCACACCCAAATGATTGGTGCCGTGGCCTTGAACTGTTCATGGAGAATTGCAAAAAGATAACTTGGAAGCAAGACCATGGCGGGTTGGTGGGCACCTAGGATACATTGATACCACATAGGGAATGCACACCCAAGCAGGTATCAATGTGTTAAAGTCGACTCACCACCTTACCAGAAGTCGCATAATTAGGACTTTTAGTGGGCATTACACATATAAGCATACTTTTAGTGGCACAAAAATGAATACCTGATATATATTTAAGGGGCTATGTTTACGCCTCGAGGGTGGACCAACTATCTTGTACCCTAGAGTGACGTCTTATGAAAGTCCAACTGTTTGGGTGGATTTTAATGAAAAACATTATATCAAATAAAAGGAGCATAACACAATTAATTATTTCATGTGCTTCCAATTAATATGTTTCCTCTACTTAGCAGTGTTTCTAGCATCCATCCTGCCCAGGCAGCTGCCCGGGCTCATCAGCGGCGCGATTGCCTTACGCCATCTGATTTTCTATGACGGTTTGTCCAGAAAAAGGGCATCTTAAGCATGTCGATTTAGTGTTTTCCCTGTCTTCGAGATTTTTCTGGGTCTGCTACTGTTCTGCTATGGTGCATTACAGTATGGACTTAGGGTGTGTGTCTATCAAACTGGGTCATCTGATTTTCTATGACGGTTTGTCCAGAAAAAGGGCATCTTAAGCATGTCGATTTAGTGTTTTCCCTGTCTTCGAGATTTTTCTGGGTCTGCTACTGTTCTGCTATGGTGCATTACAGTATGGACTTAGGGTGTGTGTCTATCAAACTGGGTAGCCTAAGCCCCTAAATCGCCGAACTAGCACAATTCAAGCAGCCACTCAACTTATTCCACTTTTTCCCTGCCTATTTATGCCAACATCGGTATAATCAAATATGGCAATGAAAGTTGTGAAACATTGTTTCACCAAAACAAAAAGGTAAGAACAATGAAGTGTATGAGATCGTGAGCAAAAACATACAAAATAAGGCACATGCTAAATACTAACTGATCCTGCTAAATGTTGGCACCCGATTTTAACAATCTTTTGCTTCAAACTAACAACATCCTAGTTTGTTTTCAAAGTACAGAACTAAGTCATACTACGTAGATAGCTACACGTAACCTCCGCTCAAAATGGCCCCATGACCGTGTTTTCTGATTGGATCCATCCCTCCTTGCAGTTAATGAGCACAGGCACCACACATAAGCCACCCCTTGTATCCATTCTTGCCTTGTCATATGCAAGAATCAAACAGTGACCATAAACTTATGTATGTATGTTGAATTCTTGATAGGTTAGTATTCCAGATAGTCAAGCTAGAGTCTGACACCAGTGCTACAAGTTCATGTTTATTGCACTCTGTGCGATTCCATATGATTATGGAGGTATGCTTATGTAAGCCGTCTCCAGGTCTGCATTGCAGCCAGTAGCACCCTCTACGCCTGCATGTTAGAATGTTTGCAGTTTGGTAGTAAGAAACACACTATCACAATGTTGTAGCATGTCCTTGTTCTAAGTACATAACAAGGCACTGCCTTGTATGAAGGGCTTGGTTGCAAGTTGCAATGGTGTGTGTAGTTTATGGCCTACTGTACCATATTTAGGGCTCGTTTGATTCTTAGGATTTTCATAGGATTTTCACGGGATTGTGATCCGATGGATTTTTTTCCTACAAAACATGTTTGATTCAAAGGAATTGAATCCGTATGATTATTTCCTATGGGGTTTTCCCTAGTCTATTCCGTAGGAAAATTTTCATTAGATCGGAGCTCTTGGAAAATTTCCTGTGGAGGGAAGAAAACGCGCGCACGCGAACTACTGCTCTGCTCCTCCACTGCCACCCTGCTGAACCCCCATGATTCTCCATACGCAGCAGCAAGGTATATTTTATTGGTCCTAAGTTCCTGTGATTTTCCTACACTGCCATCAAACAACCACCGGTGCCGATTCCCATAGTTTTCATTCCCGTAGGATTCAATGAGCAGGCCATACCAATCCTGTAGTTTTCCTATCCCTCCATTTTTCCTACCCTACGAATCAAACGATCCCTTAAAGTATAAGCCGTTTGGTATAATCTTGCCAACGTAGAATATGTTTCTTACACAAAGAAATCGGATACTTTACACTAGTGGTGATTGTGTGGCGGGTTAACCTCTTTGATTCAAAGAGATTCCATAGGAATTTATTCCTCTTGCAAATTTTCCTATAGAACTTGTTTGATTTGTAGGATTGAATAACATAGGAATTTTTCCTTTAGGACCGCCGTGACATCCAATTTCCATGTTTTTCCTATTCCAGCGCTTTCGGAATTATGTGAATCATAGAGGCCCTACATTGAGGAAGGCCACTCACAATGTCATGATGTTTACCTGTGGGGATTAAAATATAATTTCTATAGATTTTGAATGTTACCATGATTTTACCATTATATTTATACATATTTGGGCATACCCTTTTGTTTTACAAAATATAGCCACCAAACTCAAGTTTATAATAGAGTAATCCACATGGGGCAAATTATCACCCATACTTTGTGGTTATGTTACACAAAATTGTAATGATACGTAAAATCACTTTCTTATAATTTTTACTTCTTAACTATTAAATAAATATCGTAGAAGAGATTTGTAGACAAATTTTGTACTACGGTCAAACTAAACCCAACACTTCCCAATGGAGAGGGTAAAAAGAATCCTGCCAATCAGGATTAGCCTGTTTTTGTGTCCGATTATCAAAATCAAACAATGGATAGAATGCAGGTGCTATCAACTTATCAAGTATGGCAAAGATCAGAGCCAGAGAGAAACAGGTTCACACACAGATACATCCAAAACTACTATGATATTGTTTCTCTTCTTTCACATACGTTGTATCAAACTGGATACCAAGACCAAAGCCCCAACATATGATGGAATTGACAATTTAATTCCAAACTAGGCAACACATAAAACTAGCATATGCAATAGCTGCTAGATAGTTCGACTAGGTGACTGTTAAATTAGAGAACCAGCATTCGTACTTATCTCGAGAATTTCAAACAAGATAAAAGGAAATATTGTGAAACAAAGAAATCTGTATCTATTCTCCCAAAGTAGACATTACTCTAGGCTAGAGTCTACTTATGACCATTTTGAGGCAAACAGAGCATAAGTCGAGAAGATCTTCGAAGTTGTGGCTTTCTGTTGTCAGGCTGGAATTGCGAAAAAAGCAGGATCACATATTAATTCGTTAGTTGGAACTTTGAAAGAAGAAAAAGGAAACCACGCAACAATGTTATAAAAATGCAGATTGGTCAGAAATAGACACGTAACATGTTTTAGAATTCCATAAGAAATAGAAGTACAGAACCGTACTTTTTTATTTGTTTCACAAATTCTACGTGTCGTATTGTTCTAGTCAAAGTATGCTGAAAGAAGAAAACCACCATGAATTCAATATGTTTACTAGGCTAGATCCCCTGTTGAATCACTGCACAGAGAAAGGTGATGAAAGTGAGTGTGCAGGATTCCTTGGGCTTGGTTTATGTGCTTCATCCAAATTAGCAGAGATGTGCTTGCATGCTATTTATTTGAGGCAGCTGAAATCATGGCATGGTTTATAACCGGCCGTGATTGGGCCAAAGGCAGCAACAGAAAACAATATTGAACAGAACATTGATGCCAAAAATTATTTCCTTTAAAAAACTATTTAAATAGGGTTACAATGTGTTTATATTATGCAAGATAAAAAATAGAAGTCGAACCAACAGAGAAAAAACAACTGGAGTTGAGTTATATTTGGCCAAACAAAATATTTAGTTTCATATTGGAATGCATCTCTCATCTTGAGTACAGTACTACAGTTAGAATCCTAACTCAACTGCTTAACGAACTACTCCCTCCGTATTACATGTATGCATGCAAAGGCTAGAAAGTCTTATATTTTGATACGGAGGGAGTACATAGGTGTTCATATTTATAAGAAATTGGTGCCAGTAACTACCATATTAATTGGTGAGGGACAGATTTCATGCTCCTAAACATCAATTTACTCTAAGTTGGACGAAAAGAAGTGTGTTCTAAATCTGAAAAAGCTGTGTGCATGAAATGTTTTATAAAGTTTATGTGGAAGTGCCATGTATTGGGTAAAATGACCATATCCCTAACCATAAACCCCTTTATCAAAGTACTATATACAAATAAACGCTACTCCGGTACACATACCACGCTGACATTATACTACCTTAATTTTGTCAATAGATGGCATTTCAATCAGCAAATAAGCTTAGTCAACATGTATTTCCTTGTGAAGAATTAGCAACTAAAATAAAATTAACAACTTACTAAAAAAAGGTAAGTTGAGGGACTACGGTTGGTAATATTGGCTCAAAGTGGGTGATATAAAAAATGCAATAAATACTCCTGCATCTTTAACAAGTGTAAATAAAAATTCATTTATTCAGAACTGATGTGATTCCAATTAGTATTATTGTAGTTTTCAGACATGTTGTATGGATCATCTACATCCAGCGGACACATTGGTACAGGACATAGTAGCATATTGGTACTCTTATGTGACATATGTACGACAACCGCAAATATAAAATGTAGAAAATTCATTGCTCGCCATATTTGCTCGATTAACCAACAATACAGACTGGGGAAAAATAAAAAAGGCTGGCATATGAGATTCTCACCGAAGCAGAGTGAGGCTTAACATCATGCCCACTACTGGAGTTATTCTCCTTGCTCACAGTATTCAGTGTTTCCACAGGCATCTCGTTCAACATCTCCTGTTTTCTCTTCACCGCTTTGATCTTCTCATCACCACCTTTCCTTTCACCCTTGTTCTCCTCCTGGCCCTGTTCCACCTTCTGCCCAGGTGCGACACATGCCTACTCTGCTTTTAGAGACGCGACAACATTTAACGGGAGAGGGGGAAATTGGAACGATCTTACTGTACCTTTTTTTGCGAACGCCCAAGGGGATCGTGCACACGAGACTCCAGCGCAGGCCCATCCGTCCTGATCGGCGGCACCTTCTTCTTCTCCCCAACCCGGACGCCGTCGCCATCCTCCCCCAAAGCAGCAACGGGCAAGAGGGAATCGCGCACACGAGACTCCAGCGCAGGCACATCCTTCCTGATCGGCGACATCTTCTTCTTCTTCTTCTCCCCAACCCCGCCGCCGTCGCCATCCCCTCCTAAAGCAGCAACAGCGGCCACTTCCTCGCCACCCTTCTTCAGCGCCCAACAATTCTTCTCCGCCCAATCAGCTATGTCGCTGAGTAGAACCGGCCCAGCGTCCAGCCCGTAGCGGAGGACCTTGTCTTCTCCGACCTGGAGCACCAGCTTGCCGTCCACGACTCCCGTCTGCCTCCAGAATTTGCGGTAATCCTCGTCCATGGGTCGGGTCTCGTACCACGGGAGGGCGCCCGCGGGCGGGATCTTCTCCACCGCCCCGAGGCCGCTTCCTGGCGGGGCCGCGGAGGGGACGAGGGCGCTTTGGGCCTCGCCATTGGCGGCGGGCGTCTCCGGCTCGTAATTGACGGTGGCGGGAGGGGATTTGCTGCGGGCGGGGAGGTCGACGGCGTAGGAATTGCCGTCGGTGCGGACGTGCTGGAGGTAGTTGAGGTGGTCGGGGTCGACCTGGTCGAGGCTGAGTCCCTGGGCGGCGACGGCGGCGGCGATGGAGGTGGGGACGGGAGGGCGTGGCTGCGGCATGGTTGGGGTTTTTGCGTCTGGGTGGGAGGCTTGAAGGTACGAATGCGAAGGGACAGCTCGTCGAAATTACAGGGACAGAACGAAAGCGAATAACTCGAGGCTCTCGCCTCCCACTGTCCCACACGAGAATACTCTGCGAGTGCGAAGAGACGCCGGAGAGGAGGATCGACGAACGGACGCTGGCGATGGGAACGTTCGGCATCGGGAAACTATCCAACGGTGGGTGATGATGTTGTTTGTGGTCTTGAGTCTAGACAACTGACCTTTCGAAAAAATGGAAGGTATTAAATGGAGTACATTTACCACGTTTTATTTTGGTATAATTGGTTTTACAGCAAGGTAACATTTTTCTGCTAAAAAATTATTTTCTTAGAATACTCAAAAGTTGAAATTGGTAAGATATGTTATTAATCATGCTAAAATTTATGAATAAATGTTTTTTGATAAGATATGTTACTCCGGCGTCATCAATGACGAGCATTTTAAGCTATTTCCCATCGACCGCACACAAGGATGACTGAAGAAATTCGCAAAAGCTTCATTAAAAATGTTTACTTCTCATAGAAATATAGAATTCTTACAAAATCTCTCATAGAAAGAATTTTTCCAAGAAGAGGCCCTAAGATACACAAGTTTTTTCTAGGGTACTAGTAAGTGTCAAAGCTTCGTTCTTCGAAACGGGGACTAGGATACACAAGTTTGGCACTTGTTAGGAGTGTGATGAGCGTTTTTGGGAGATCAATCTGCGTGATCCCCCACCTCCCGAGCCACCCGATGCAGTCGCTATCAACCGTCTGATGCAGTATCCAATCCCCACGGTCGTAGTAATTTGTTCTGTTTACTAGAGGTGCAAGCTTCCATTGGGTCGAGGTGCAAGCTTCCATTGTGTCGTACTCCCTCCGTTCCAAATTAGATGACTTCTATTTGTCCACATGCGGATTTATCTAGACATGTTACAAGTATAGATACATCCGCATGTGGACAAATGGAAGTCATCTAATTTAGAACGGAGGGAGTAATATCTAACTCTAGGTTTGTTCTTCGGCTTGGGTTTGTACCACCTCGACTTCTAAGGAACCGCCGGAGCTAGAGAATGGGATAATGTGATGTTTGGACTGAACTCTGGCTCCAAAGAAGACCGACCAGTTTCATCATTTTTTCCTGCTGCTCCATGAATTTGTTTATCTAAGCACTACAGCAAGAAATGTTGAACAGAGCGGCTCCACGATGAACCAAATCTTGAACTGGAATAGCATGACTGAAGCGGGGCTAGACCGAGTTCATTTGTAATGTTACTAGTTGAATTTGGCGCGGCGACACGCCGCGTCCTTAGTGAAAAATTTATAGTATCGGTATGTTTTCTTATTTTAGCTGTAGAATACATTGTGTAAGTAACAGCGGTGATTTTTATCACTATAATAGGTTAAGCTTCGCAGCAGATTTCATTTACATGGATGGAAATAGAATGTATAGTTTTTGTAATAACGGGATAAAATATTGCACTTAATGGAGACTATGGAGTTGGGAGAAGCTGATATATATATATATATAATTACATTAGCTGGCCCCACGACCATGTGTATATACAGTGAGCTGGCTCGACCTAATTCATCTATAGAACACTGATATATCAGTCAATATCAAAATCTTGATACTGGCCTGATTAATGTAGTGGTTAGATCGACATCATAAAAGATCAGAAGACGTCTATCTTCTCGTTGTTCTCTATACCTGCAATTCAGCAAATTAGAGGTGTCATGAAAATGTGTTACGTCCACATATGGTGTAGTGATAAGAATGAATGGTTTATCATCAAAATGCCAAGTCAAGAAACAATATAAGAATCGGCTCATATGCTTGAAAATCATTAAATTTTTAGAAACACCGAAGACCATGTTTCAAGCACCAGGAATTTAATTTTCATAAACCTGACATCAGTACATTATTCAGATAGATAAACAGGTCAATAAACCTGGAAGAAGAGATCAGGTAATTTTTTTTTTGGAGTGAAGACCTCTAAGAGTAAATTGAGTTCATGAAGCTAAGACACACTACACAAAAGTTTTCTCTTTTGTTTTTATTTACCCTTTGTAAATGAAGAATCAAGTTAGAATGGCATGAATTTGTCCAGTTGCACAGGACCAAAGCATTTCATCTTTAACATGGTAGCAGTGTCCTTGTTGGCACTTCTCATGTGACAATAGTAAATGCAAGTACAGAGGGTTAGTAATTCCCATGAGAACAACAGCATTACTACTGTCAGCTGCCAACAACTCGTCAAAGAAAGTACATAATCGATTAATACTACATTATATCTATGATGAAAAAGCTACCTGTCTGACACCGAGCAACATACTCAGCAGTACATAATCGATTAATACTACATATATCTATGATGAAAGGAATGTGATGCCACAAATAATAAATTCTATTTAAAAAAGGAATATCTCTTTTGTTGACAAAATTCTGCTATACCAGTTGTAAGTGACTTCAAGCACACAAAAACAATGCTACAAACACGACAGTCAAATTTTGTTATCTTCCTTTCAGTACAATTACTATGGGCACACCAAGAACTAAATTAGAAATGGAACCCAATGGTAGTGATAGCTAAAAAGTAGCTATGAGTCTTAGTTCATAATAATACATGCAAGCCAGTATATATTTTGATTTAAAACAGATCCGTTCAAATGACTATGGGGACAAACCAATTTGGTACGTAATACTTATTACCTCAATCTGGAAAGAGCTCCACATTCGTTAGTGCAGCTAGCCATAGACACTTTAAGCCCCATGGTGTAACTGAAAATGGGATGTACACATAGTAATAACTTCTCATATGCTGGAAGCAAACTGAAGATGGAGATGCGTTGCTACCAATAGGCCTACCAAAATATATGTTAAGAAAGGAAGGTTTATATCTGGCCGAACTGCCAATGATCCCAACCGCTGCTCTACATCCTCCCTGATCTGCATCTTCTTGTCAACATGATAAAAAATAGCCCCTGAAAATTTAGACAAAGCCAAACGTCACACCTGAAAAATAGCCCTATATGCAAACCAATATCGGAAAACAGAAATTGAAAGAAGGAGAAGAAAGAACTCAAATGAAAAGAAGCACACCTGAGCCAAACGCTCTGTGCTGTTGTGTGGCGTCCTCCAGCAAGGGTGAGAAGCGGAGACCACTCCTAATAGGCACCGCAATGCTCGACCAGCCACTCCTCCTGGCGCTACCAGTGTCAACATCAGTAGACACCATTGTTGATTTTGTCGGCTATATCCCAGAGCTGAAAAAGATAGAACAATCATCTTATTAGCTACCAACATCAGTCCAGCAAAACTGTGTGACTGTATGTAAAAATGTGCAGTGTAAAAGGAAACCAAATCAAGCTTCACATTAGCATAACAAAGTATTTACTACATGAAAAACTGTAATGAATAAAAATAATGAAGCATGTGATGGTACAGCTGCATGTAATTTTTATAGAACTAAAATAAATGTCCTCAACTTTAAATCATTCCCAATGCCAAACTGATTCGAGTAGGAAGCTCTGGAGATAAACTTCATCTCAACTAACCTTTAAATCATTCTTTTACAAATGGGATAGATGAAATCTTCCGGAGTTGTAAGCAGATCCATCAGATGCTATTCAAGAACCTGCAAGAATTGGATACAGTAAGTACCTATAAATATTTGAACCAAATGAAGAAAATGTTCCACATCATATCTATTGAAGCTAATTATTCCAGTATAGATTTTTGTTTACAAAGCATCTGTTCACATGACTAAGGAAGCAAAACCGAAATTGGTATGCGATGCTTATTACCTCAATTTGAAGAGATCTTCACGGTCTTTGGTGCAGCCCCATGGTGTACCTGAAACTGAAATGCAATCATATAACAATAGCTTATGCGGTAGATACTGGAGTACTCTAGATACTGTGGATGCGTTTACTACCAAGAGGCCTACCAAAATACATGTTCAGAAATGGTAACAATTTGTGATAGACATAAGTTTGCTACCTCCCAACCCCATTCCAACTCCAAAAGGGCAGCGACATCAGCAGGTCAGCAGCAGCATCAATCATCCACCCGGCAAACAGGACGCAAAGCAAGATCATCAGCACAACAGCTAAGCAAGCACGAAGCAAGCACGCATGCAGGCCTACATCAAGCAAGCACACACGGATAAGCAAGCAGCGCAGCAGGGAACAATCAATCATGAGGAGAACAGGGATTTGGATTTGGAAGGTACCTTGCTGGGCGCTGGAGAAGGAGACGGCGGCCAAAGCAACTCTAGCCGACGCGGCGAGCGACTCCACGCGGCGGCGAATCAGTTTGAGGGCCAGCAGCGGCTTGACACAGCGGCGGCTTTCCGCTCCATCCAGCGACGGCGACGGGCCACCAGCTCCTCGCCAAGGGACTCTTCCTCAAGCTCCTCGCCCGTGGCGGCGGATGGGCTCCGGACGCCGCGCCGTCTCCCGCATCCCTGTGGACTAAGTATATGAAAGACAGGCAATTCTGCGCTCTCTCTGCGCTCCGGTCACTGTAGCGGCGGAGGCGGCGGCGGGGAGGCGGAGTGGGGGCAGGGCAAGGTAAGGCGGCGGTCGGGCGAGGTGGGATGGGGGTGGGCAGCGGGAGGGGAATGAAGAGGAGGAGGCGAGGCACGGGGGGAGGGGAGGCGGGTGGAGCTGGAGGAGGAGCGGCGTGGACGGCACCCTGTCGGGGACGGTGCGTGGCGCTGCGCCGCCACCACATCGCCGTTATCGCCGCCGCCTCGAGCTCGGGTGGGGAAATGAGAGGATCCCACGATCTAGGGTTAGGGCTCAGCCTATATGTACGAAGGACCTAGTTGTAATTTTCATAGAACGCAAGGTTTTTTTGCAAAAGACGCGGCGGGTACTGTTCAACACTGCAGCATCTACAGTGACCGGAGCGTGGAGAGAGCGCAGAATTGCTCGTCTTTCATATACTTAGTTATTGTAATTTTCATAGAACGCAAGGTTTTTTTTGCGGCATCTACAGTGACCGGAGCGCGGAGAGAGCGCAAAATTGCTCGTCTTTCATATACTTAGTTAGTTATACATGGCTCCCCACTGTCAGAGTGCATACTCAAGTTTAATACGTCTTACCTTGAAAGGTATGCCGCGTAATGCTTTGTTATGGAGACATCAAGTAGAACATGAAGTTCTGCGAGTCCTCAATTTCAACATGATAGATCCAGTTTGAAATTCAGCAGGGAATGCTTTCTCCTTTCACCAGCTGAGCAATATATACATTTATTCTCCCAAAATAAAGACACAAACAGAGTGCTCGAGTATTTATTCGCATATTCCATACATAAAATGGTAAACAAATCAAATATTCTCTACTGAGAACAGTGTGTCACCCTTAAAGAATTATCTCCGTAAAGAGAAAATGAGTGAACTATGGATATGAATAATCTCAGACTCTCAGTCCATCAATGGAATAACCTCTTTCAGATCATCTAGCCATGGCCTGAATTGATCCTCGTGTGCACTATTCTGCATAAGAGTAGTGTAAACTTCACAGTTTGCAAATAACTTCATCCAACCAAGGTACTAATGCTTCAAACAATATTCATATCATGCCCAATTAAGCTGGTCTTTAAATGGGCAATATTGAGCTGCATGACAAACTAGTCTATCCATAACAGGTCTCATTTTAACTCTACCAACAGAATACACATGTGCTCCAACTGTGACCAACTTATTTAGGATAATAAGAATAGAGGGACCTAGAAGGGTTTAAGGTTTGGGACTTTGGATTTACATGGAGACATGAACATTACAGACATGACCACACCTACACTATAATTATCAGAGAAAAATAGTAGAAGTGATACCTGCAACCAGAAGAAAAATCCACGCATCAGAGCCAAACCATTGGAATAGCTAGTGTGTATAACTTGTTCGACAAGATCTGAAGTTAAATAAACAAAGATCTTCATTAGTACTACAAACACAAAAACTCAGAACCGTTGAAGGAAAACAGCATTCTTTATCAAACAATACAAAGTGATTTACTAACCTCAGTGATCAATATTTTCTAGTATTCTCGAGGAAAAAATATCAAATGTGCTTTGCTACTGGTTTATACAATATATAAGTCAACTGCAATGCCAAGGATCGCTTAGAGCATCTATAGTATATGGTTTTTGCTGCCTCTACACTAAAGCCTGCTGCCTCTACACTAAAGCCTGCTGCCTCTAATGTAAAAACGTTACCATCGCCTCTAGCCCTGGAGGCTGCCTCTACCGAGTGAACAACTCGCAAATATTGGATTGGGGGGCTCACGCAAGGAGAGAGCAAGCAGTTGAGGAGAGGAAGATATTGGACTAGTTTAGTTTTTGTGAGGTCCATGCCCTGGTCTCCAAAGGCGCCCAACCCCTGGTTCATGCCTTGGTCTCCAAGATCAAGGACGAAGCATGGGCTGGCTCTCGTGGACTTCGTGTCATTCTGCGCCCACCTGGGATGTTCACTAGTTTCTCTGTAATCTGTATGACCCATGCCTCTTAGGAGGATTGTAACCCCAACTATCTCCTTTCAATGAAATGAAACGCAAAGATCCTTTGCGTTTTCTCAAAAAAAATGTGAGGTCTACCTAGAGGCAATAGGAAAGGCTATGTACTGCACAATTTTCGCTAAAATTTGGAGACTGGACGTAGCGCCCATCTTAGAGGCAGCTCAGCCTCTACACAGCGTGGGTGCCCTTAGTGACTTGTGAGAGGGAAAGATAGCTTCTCGGGCAAAATAAAATTATTATTGTGTACTAATAGTATCTAGAGTGGGTAACTGACTACAGCACACCATGGCGAATTCTTGTCGGGTTCTTGCCATTTTTTCCCTGCCGTCTCTGATCCGGAGAGAGCCGAGCTGCTGGCGTGTAGACAAGCTGTTGGTCTAGCTAAGGAGAGGGGTATCCGGAGACTGGTGTTGGAGACGGGCTGCCTGTCAGCTGTCACGAAACTGAAGAATGACGAGCTGGACAGATCAGCTCATGGACCTCTAGTGGAGGAAATCAAGAAGCTACTGAAGGAGTTCAACGACCATGACGTGTGTCATGTTAGGCGAACTGCAAATGAAGCTGTGCATAAGTTTGCTAAGGACGGCTACATGAATAAACTGTGTAAAGTATGGTAGGGATACCCCCTATGTACGGTCTGAACCTTGTGACTTCCGAGGGTGTTGGTTTTTAATAAAAGGCAGCCTTTAAATCTCCAAAAAGACTACAGCACACCAACAATATTAGAATCAAGAAAAAATATGTTCAAATGATTGATTGCTAGCTGAGCCGCCCATCATAAGTAATTTCAGCACTCCAGGATAACTCACACTGTGATGATTGTTAAAACAGTACAGCAGCGTGTCGTTAATCTCAAGATAACTGTTCATGTAGGGCAAAAAAGACAGTTTGCGGAATTTACTTGCCCAGTTACAATAACAATAAGAAATAATTTTCTGAAGCGGTAGAGGGCAAAAAGCAGTACAAAGCAGATCAGACAAAGAACACGGTACTTGTCAGATAAAGTGTACACACATGATACAGAAACATACCTGGGTAATGGTCAAAATACGAATTGCCCATCTCATCGGTAGGGTAGAATTTTGCATCATTGCGCACCTGACGCAACTTCACTAAAGGAGTCCGGATAGAAGCCATGTCGAACAGCTGAACGTACTCTTTCCGGCTAAATGGCTTCTCAAGAGCATCCATCAATCTTCGCTTGAAGTCTGAATCTGGCCTCAGGTTGATATGTGGAGGCCATATAACACCTTGTGATCTATGCGACTACAAATTCATGGGAGGCAAAACAGAGAAGTAAACCACACATAGTAGTTGCCTTACAGAAAAAAAAAGACAGCCCATCATGCAGGCAAAACAGAGAAGTAAACCACACATAGCGATTTGACAATGAAGAATCAATAAAAAGGGCAAAAAATGGGAGCTATGCTTGATCACAAATGTTCAATCGGGATGGTGGACTGTCCAAAAACATGAATGTGTCCACTTCTTTGGAAATAAAGGTTGATTCATTTCTTCAGAATAACCTTGATTAAATATTTCCAAACATACCGTCGGAGCCCTAATGTATGTGAATTTGGAAGAAAAAAAATGATGTGAAAAAGGCACATGCTACAGAACAAACTAGCCTCACTAGCGTAATTGAAATTGTAAATTGACAATTGACCTATTACTGGCCCTGCAAGCTATGAGTCCTAGAACAGGCGCAAGCATAAACTAGATACTACAATTCTTTACAAGCCGATCAGTTCTAGTAGCCAGCAGTGTGAAAATGTAACTGTAACAGTAACAGGTATCAGAGAGCAAAGCATATTCTCACCGAAGCAACTCGAGGCTCGGCATGGTGGTGTCCCATAGCCCCCAGACCTCCCACCGTTTGCCCAGGGGTTGGATCCGCGCGCCAATCCCACGCGTACTGCTCCGGAACAATTACCACCGGCTCATCCGAGTCGACCCCGTTCCCCTCATCCCCCGACGAAGCAACGGCGGCCTCTTTCTCCGATTGCTCCTCAACCCCGCTGCTACCTTCAGATTGCGCGGCGTCCGCGTCCGGGTCTGTCTCGTAGTCCACGACGACGCCGCCGATCTCGAGCCTCACGCGGTTGTTCACCACGCGCGCATGCTGCAGGAAAACGCGGTAATCCTCGTCGATGTCGACGAGGGAGTCGAGCCAAGAGGGAGGCGCCTCCACGGATTCCATCCGGCGGTTGGTGCTCCCGCGGCCCGGGAGGGGTCGGAGACGCATTCGCCGTCGGAGGTGGCGATGGGGGACTCGTACTTGATGGCGGAGGCAGGGGAGGCGCCGCCGGACGGGACCTCGAGGACATAGGAGTCGCCGTCGGGGCGGAGGTGTCGGAGGAAGTAGAGGTAGTCGGGGTCGAAGTTATCGGCGGGGCAGTCGCCGGCGGCGTAGGGGGAGGGCATCGCGGCAGGGGTTTGGGGGTTTGGGCTCGAGGCGACTCTGCCTGTGCAAAGCGCCAAAGCGGTGTCAGACTTCGGGGCGACTAGCTCTTGTCGCCTGTCGGCTCGTGCTGGAGCGGTTCCTCGTCAAATTTGTTTGCACGCAAGTAATGAAAATATAATGCAAATTAAATAATGCCAGCAGAACCTGGACAGCTGATCAAAAGTTCATACATCAATGCAAATCATATATTGCTAAAAAGAACTAAGAAAGCTGATCAAATGCGGAAAGTGTTATTTGCTCCCGAGATCCGGCGCTCGCCCTATTTAAAAAATTCGAAATTTATATTTGAGTTTCAACAAATTCTGAAAAAAATCATGGGTGTAGCCAATGATGTATCTCATAAACGTGCAAAATTTCAGTTTGAAATACATTATATTATGGGATATAGAAAATAACAAAATTTGGTAAAACTTACAGATTTGAAAATAGGCATATTTTGATCTATAATTTGTCTTTTTTGTATAGCACAAAATACAAAGTATTTGGAGTAAAAAAATTACACGTTCGTGGAATATACTATTGGTACACCCGGAGATTTTCGAATTTTTAAAATTGGAGGGATCATTGGTGCCCGGGGCAAAAAGTCTGTACTGAAATCAAATGTTCAGAACATAGATGGTATCCTTCGATGCTTGAGAAAGAAATTTTTATTTTGTTGGCAACAACATATCCAACAATCTTCCTATAATTTCCCCAAATTGGTAAAAACTGATTTGTATAAGTGCCCCCCACAATTTTTTAGTAAGCTGAGTAAAAATGCTCCCCAACTTGTCATATTTGCAAAGTACATGGCCAACCCCAATAGTTGCCAAAACTGACGCGGGAGGCCCAACCACCCACGCGTGGAACTTTCACCGCGACAACCCCGCCCGTCGGCCACCTCCTCGCCCGTTGGTCAGCCCATGCTCCGCCCCGCAGCCTTCCACGAGCCACCCCGCCCCTCCTTTTCCTGCCGGCGCGAGCTTCCTCGCCGCCAAATCGAGCGCCGCCCCGCCCGAAGTCCCGCTGGCCGATTTGAACGCGGGGAGGCCGGCACCGGCGATTCGTGGTGCGGGTGAGCTCCCCACCGGGCCCGCCTACCCATGGGTGCCACCACCTTCCAGCGCCGCCCCCACTAGCTCGCGCTGCCCGCGAGCTATTTCTGCAAGACATGGGCGGTGGGGGAGCGGGGTCAGGTTGCCTAGGGGAGCTGTTGGGGATATGCCCTAACAGGTAGGCCCACGAAAAAAGATGGCACACAAGACCAAGGTAAATCATGATCGGCTTATAGCCACACCACTTCATGGGCTTACACGTTAATGAGCCGACTCAAGATCATGACAGTTTAGAAGAAGAGTTCAGAACCAAGATGGAGGCTTAACTCGGAAAAGCACCAAGGCTAGATAGACTCCAAGCAGGACCCCGATTCTTACTTCCATACGAGAAGTATCCTTGTAAACTTGCGAGCCGCACGTGTATAAAAGGCCGGCTCGAGGGCGTAGAATGATGAGCTCTCAAGTCATCAAGTTATAGGTCTAGTCTTGATTCGATCCAGCGAATCGCACCCTTATAATCAGAAATACTCATATCAATATCAAGCAAGGCAGTAGTAGGTCTTTACCTCCCAAGTGAGGGGCCGAACCTGGGTAAAATCGTTTTCCTCGTGCCTCGTGATCTAGACTCGAAAATTCCTAAGTCGCCTAGTTCCTCACCCTCGAGAAGTCATCAAGCGATGACATTTGCCGTGACAAAGAGGAAACGTGTTGTGAAGAAGGGATTGATGCAAATTTAGATACTATTTTAATTATTGCATCCATTCGTGTGTTGTAGCTAGACACCATCTATTCATTTGAACTAGGCAAGATGGCGCGACGACACGCCGCGCCCGTGTGTGTATGAGTGTATTTTGTGTTTTTAATAGTGTTAATTAGTTAGTTTTTTTGTTCAAAAAATAAAATGTATGTGCTGAAGTGAAATATTGTGTGTATTAAGAGAAGTATTTGTAGTTAGGTGTGTGAGTTTAATTTGTATTAACAGGTACCGTAGGTTTGTTAAATCATTGTATGTATAATTTTGCAATCACTAGCTGTAATATTTTGAAGATAAACTGGATGATACAATGGATAGTACTGTTTGAAAATTTAGCGTGTTGACATGCGGTGTCTGTTGTGTTCCGAAATTTTGAATTTCATTTTGATTTTTTTTCCTAGTGAAAAAATAGAGGAATTATCTAGAGGTCTAACCCAACAATTTTTAAACAAAATGAACATTTTTTAGTCCATGTGGGAAGTTCGAAAACTTCTTAAATTTTAATATTTCTTAGTTTTACTTTTGTGTGCATTGGTTATTTAATGCAACTTGATGGGGGGATGCCCAACCGGGTAGGCCCAGGACCCCGAGTCGGCTCACAAGGCCGGGTGGCCCAAAGCAGACCCGGAGAGCATCTTCAGGATACCGGGTCCCCGAGGATCCCGGTACGACGGCTCGGGAAGGCGGCAGCGGATATCTCCGAATCGGTTTACGATATGCGTATCCCGAAGAGTGCGCCTCAAGCAGCCGCACTTGTAGGCAGGATAGCTAGCTCCGCCAGCGGCACCCGTCATTTCCCTGTAAACCCTAGCCGGCTCCCTATATAAAGCCGGCAAGGTGCAACCCTAGAGGTAGACTCATCTCATTCCATAGTCTTCGGAGCACCCGCAAGCTCTGTTGCGCACACCATTGTACACCCCATTCAGATCCAATACATACAAGCAGGAGTAGGTCTTTACCTTATACAGAGGGGCCGAACCTGGTTAACTCCGCGTGTGCTACCTCTTCGTGAATCCTACGTCGCCTGGCTCACACCCGAGTTAAGCCACCCCCTATGGCATCTGCCGTGACTAACCCACGACAGTTGGCGCCCACCGTGGGGCCAGCGATCGCTGGAGTTTACTTTGCGAAGAGTCCTGAACCCGGCACTGGCGTCATCCTCAGCCGCCAGGCCACGCCGGACCGCGGCGACATCGTCACCGGCACCTACTTCGAGCACGGAGGGATCAGCTTCGTCGCTGACCCGCACACTTGGGGCAAGCCCAATTACAGGCCCATCACCTGCTCGACGGTGATCCCATTCGGGACGGTTGTCACCGCCTACGTCGGCTTCTGCGGTGTGGATGGAGGCATCATCGTCGACGACAATGACAACGCCTCCTCTCGCCTCGACGCGACAGACTACGTCGTCGTCAACACCACGGATGCGGATCTCACCGCACCCGCTTCACCCGCTGGGGCCGTCCAGATCTCGGACGACGACGACACCGGGTCGATCTTGCCCGTCCTCGACTACGAGTCGGAGGGCTCGACCGATCTGGCCTCGGACGGCTCGGCCACACCCGCCTTCATCGGCATGACGGGTGAGGCGGCTAAAGCCGCCGCCAGCACTACTGCTGCATCTGCCATAGCAACGGAGGCTGACCCACAGAAGCAGGCACAAGAAAAGCAGACGCGTGAGCGTCAGCAGGCTCAGCGCGAACAGGCGCTACGCGGGCAGGAGGCTCGCAATAAACAGAGCGCTCAAGACTCCCTTGATGCGCTCAGGGGACAAGCGGGTCGGATCCCTGACCCGCTCGCTACTCCGATCACGCCGGCGAACGCCGCCACCCAGGCCACGCAGCTCGAGCGGCTGCGCCTGGACATGGCTCGCCAGCAGGAGAAGATCCGCCAGAAGGAACTGGAGGTGGATGCCCAGACCACCGCCCTGTCTGCGGTGACCAGGCAACACAAGAGCCGCCAATCGCGGCTCAACCGAGACGCGCATCGCCAGATCCCCTCTCGCGTGCTCGACGACTCCTTCGCACGCGAGACCGATCTGGAGAGGCAGCGCGACGAGTGTCGCAGGTCTCAGCCTGGCGGCTCGAATCAGCCGCCACCTCAGTCTCGACCAGCGATGCCGCCTCCGGAGCCACAACCCCAGTCGAACCCGGCTCAACCTCAACCTCAGCCGCGGAACGACGACGACGCCGACCTTGCCGTCTTCGGCACACCGGTCGACTGCATGACCGCAGCCGCCTCCCTCTTCAAGAGGATACGCGTCAAGGACAACCCCTACTGGTCCAAGGGGTGCAAGCTGGTGGACAAGGCGCTAGAACTGCAGGAGAACATGTCGCAATCCAGCGGCAAGCTCTACTCCAAGTCACCACCTAGCGAGAAGACGGCTTCGGCTCCACCAGCGGCTTCGACTCACCCGCAACGACGCCCGGCACACCATCAACAACAACCAGGCGCAGGCACGCTCCAACCATTCCGCTCCGGACCTGCACCTCCACCTCAACGGCAAGCGCGCCGAGGCGGCGCGCAATAGCGACGACGACGATGTCGGCCCCAAGTGCTTCGGACCCGCCATTCGTGGCGAGCGTTTCCCTAGCAACTTTAAGGGGCCGAGAGAGGCGCCCAAGTACAACGCCACCATGAACCCAGAGACCTGGGTCCAGGACTACTTGGCCGCCATGAGCATCCAGAGCGCGTCCTCGCTCTGCTGCGCGCGCTACTTCCCTCTCATGCTTGAGGGGACGGCTCGCACCTGGCTTAACAACCTCCCCAGGAATAGCGTCAATTCCTGGGGCGAGTTGAAGAAGCTCTTCATCACCAACTTCGAAGGGACCTGCAAGCGCCCGACCACGCTCGAAGATCTCAAGCGCTGCGTCCAGAAGGAGGGCGAGTCCACTAGGAAGTGGTATCGCCGGGTTGCCGACCTCATCCACTCGGCAGAACACCTCAGCGTCGACACGGTGCATTCTCACCTCGAGGACAACACCACGTTCGAGTCGCTTCGACAGAAGCTGAGGCGTTCCCACAAAGGCGACATGACGATGGGACAGCTGCTCGCCATCGTCTACAAGTACGCCGAGTCAGACGCCACCAAGGACGACTCCGACGAGGAGGACGACGAGAAGAGAGGTGGCAAGAACAAGGGCAAGGCCAAGCACTCCAGCGCTCATAAGCGCAAAGGTGACGGCGGCTCCGAGTTCGTAGCCGCCACGACTGCGGGAGGTCGCGGCTTCAAAAGCCAACGCGGCAACTTCCCGCGAAAGAAGCTCACCGCCACGGAGATCCTGGCCATGCCGTGTAGGTATCACAGCCTACCCGGCAAGCCAGCCGCCCACACGACGACGAGTGCAGCTGGACTGCAGAAATCGTCAAGGCCAAGACTGGTGCCAAGAAGAGGGCACCCGACGGAGATGACGACGGTGAGCAGCAGCAGGGCATGCCCCCCACTGCCGGCTTCATGGGCCACACCTTCGTCGGCCTCGACACCAAGCGGGAACAGAAGGTGATCAAGCGCGCCGTCCACGCGACTCTGCCAGACGTGCCCCAGTGGCTCGACTGGTCCGAGCAGCCGATCACTTGGAGCCGTCAGGACCACCCGCCCCGCGTCGATTACCCGGGCAAATTCGCTCTGGTCGTCGCACCTCAGGTCAAGGGCTACATCTTGACCAAAACCCTGATGGACGGAGGATCCAGCATCAACATCCTCTACTACGAGACGTTCCAGCGCATGGGATTGCGCGACGAACAGATGGTTCCAACCATCACCACCTTCCACGGCATCGTGCCGGGAAAGAAGGCCTACCCGTTAGGCAAGATTGCACTCGACGTCGTCTTCGGCACCGCCAAGAACTTCCGGCTCGAGAAGATTTGGTTCGAGGTGGTGAACTTCCGCAGTTCATACCACGCGATCCTTGGGCGACCCGCCTTCGCCAAATTCATGGCAAGGCCCTGCTACGCCTATCTGAAGATGAAGATGCCGGGTCATAACGGCACCATCACCGTGCACGGCGACGTCGACCGCGCTATCGAGTGCGAGAAGGGCAACGCCGTCTTCGCCGAGTCCGTCATCGCCACGGAGCAGCTGGAGCAGCTCAAGCTGCAAGTCGACCCCAACGACATGACCATCGTCAAGAAGCCGACACTGGACGCACGCGACAAGTTCCAGTCGGCACAGGAGACCAAGCGCATCCCGCTGGTCGAGGGCGACTCCTCCAAGACGGCGGTGATCGGCTCGCACATGGACAGCGCATAGGAAAGCGCGCTCTGCGACTTCCTCCGTGAGAATCGGGACATCTTTGCATGGAAGCCATCTGACATGCCAGGCGTCCCGAGGGAGCTCGCAGAGCACAAGCTCAACGTTGACCCTAAACTGAAGCCGGTGAAGCAATTCCTGCGTCGCTTCACCGGTGAGCGACACAAGGCTATCGGCGAAGAGATAGCCCGGCTCCTAGCTGCCGGGTTCATCGCCGAGGTCATGCACCCGGAGTGGCTTGCCAACCCGGTGCTCGTTCTGAAGAAGAACGGAACATGGCGGATGTGCATCGACTACACAGGCTTGAATAAGGCCTGCCCCAAAGATCCATTCGCATTGCCTCGTATCGATCAGCTGATCGACTCGACGGCAGGCTGCGAGGCGCTATGCTTCCTCGACGCCTACTCCGGGTACCACCAGATCAAGATGGCGCCCGAAGACCAGGAGAAGACGTCTTTCATCACGCCCTACGGCGCGTTTTGTTACGTCTCCATGCCCTTCGGCTTGAAGAACGCCGGAGCGACTTACCAGCGTTGCATCCAAAACTGCTTACACGAGCAGATTGGCCGCAACGTCCACGCCTACGTGGATGACATCGTCGTCAAGTCCAAGCTGAAGACGGACCTGATTACCGACTTAACGGAGACATTCAACAATCTCCGCAAGTACAGGATAAAGCTCAACCCGGAAAAATGCGTCTTTGGCGTACCCGCGGGCAAGCTCCTGGGCTTCATCGTCTCCGAGCGAGGCATCGAAGCCAACCCAGAGAAGATCAAGGCGATCGAAGCTCTGAAGAAGCCGGAGAACCTCCGGGACGTGCAGCGGCTCACAGGCTGTGTCGCTGCCCTCAGCCGTTTCATCTCACGACTCGGCGAGAAGGCCATGCCTCTGTACCGGCTCCTCAAGAAGTCGGACACGTTCACTTGGAACGACGAGGCAGACGCCGCCTTGGTCGCTCTCAAGAAGACGCTGGCCGAGGCGCCCATCCTTGCATCTCCACTGGAGAAGGAGCCGATGCTCCTCTACATCGCTGCGACCAATCGAGTCGTCAGCGCGGCGGTCGTCGTCGAGCGCAAGGAGGAAGGCCACGAACAACTGGTCCAGAGGCCAGTCTACTACGTCAGTGAAGTTCTGACGGATTCGAAGCAACGTTACCCACATTACCAAAAACTTGTATACGGTGTTTTCTTTGCTTCAAGAAAGTTGCGACACTATTTCATGGGCCACCCGATGACGGTGGTCAGCTCGTCTCCCTTAGCTGAAATCATTCGCAATAGGGAAGCAACCGGGCGAGTCGCCAAATGGGCCTCGGAGCTGCAGCCTTTTGGCCTCAGCTACGCGGCTCGCACTGCAATCAAGTCGCAAGCACTACCCGACTTCATGGTCGACTGGATGGAGATGCAGTTGCCGCCTCCAACCTATGAAGCCGGTAGATGGACCTTGTTCTTCGACGGGTCCAAGATGTACGAGGGCTCGGGGGCCGGAGTCGTCCTCACCTCCCCCCAGGGAGACAAGATGCGATACGTGCTGCAGATACACTTCACCTGCACCAACAACGTCGCCGAGTACGAAGCCCTCCTACATGGCCTACGCGTGGCCAAGGAGATGGGAGTTAGCCGCATCAAATGCTACGGCGACTCCGACCTCGTCGTTCAGCAAACGATGGGGACATGGGACGCAAACGATCCCAACATGGCGGCTTATCGCCGACTCGTCGATCAAGTCGGCGGACACTTCGCCGGCATGGAGCTGGAGCACATCGACCGGAGGAAGAACGAGGCGGCTGACGCGCTTTCTCGCTTCGGGTCTAAGCGGGACCCAGTCCCACCCGGCGTCTTCCTCGACCACTTGCACAACCCGTCGGTGCGGCCACCGGCAGAAATCGACACCGCCAACCCGCCATCGTCAGACACAGCTCTGGTAGCGGTAACACAGGAGACGAGCGACTGGAGGGAACCTACATCGAGTTCCTCACCACCAAGAAACTGCCAGCCGATGAGGTCCATGCACGGCAAGTCGTGCGCCGGGCCTCAGCTTACGCCATCATCAACAACGAGCTCTACAAACGCAGCACATCGGGAGTCTTCCTCCGCTGCGTCGAGCCGGAAGAAGGAAGGCGCATCCTTCACGAGATCCACTCGGGCGATTGCGGTCACCACGTCGGTGCCCGCAACCTAGTCGGCAAGGCGTTCAGACACGGCTTCTTCTGGCTCTCTGCGCACCAGGATGCAGTCGACATCGTCCGTCGCTGCGTCGGGTGCCAGAAGTACGCCCGACAGGATCATCTACCCGCTGCAGCTCTGAAAACCATCCCGCTGACATGGCCATTTGCCGTCTGGGGGATGGACATGGTGGGCCAGTTCAAAACAGCTCGTGGCGGCATGACACACCTGCTGGTCGCAGTAGACAAGTTCACCAAGTGGGTCGAAGTCGAACCCATCAAGAAACTCGACGGCAAGACTGCAACCAAGTTCCTCCAGAAGCTCATCTTTCGGTTTGGCTACCCGCACAGCATCATCACCGACAACGGCACAAACTTCGCCGAGGGAGAGATGAAGGCCTTCTGTCAACAAAAGGGCATCCGTCTCGACCTGGCATCGGTCGCCACCCGCAATCAAACGGGCAGGCGGAAAGAATGAACCAGACAGTGCTAGCCGGGATCAAGCCGCGACTTCAAGTACCACTGGAGCGAACACCGGGTTGCTGGCTGGACGAGCTCCCAGCCGTACTCTGGGGCATCAGAACGACTCCAAACCGTTCCACCGGCTATACGCCATTCTTCATGGTGTACGGAGCGGAAGCCGTCATGCCTACCGACCTCGAGCACGACTCGCCACGGGTCGCCCTCTACAACGAGGAGGAAAATGAGGAAGCCCGCTAGTGGGCGTCGATCTCCTGGAAGAAGCTCGCGAACTCGCACTCTCCAGGACGGCGATATACCAGCAAGGCCTGCGCCGCTATCACAGCCGCCGGGTCAAGAGTCGATCTTTCCAGGAAGGCGACTTGGTTCTTCGACTCATCCAAAAGTCGAAAGGGATGCATAAGCTCTCGGCACCATGGGAAGGACCGTTCGTCGTCAGCAAGGCGATAGGCAACGGCTCCTACCACCTCGTCGACTTGCGTGAGCCAAACAAAAGCTCCAAGTCCGAGAGGAGACCAAGCGTCCATGGAACATCAGCCTGCTTCGCCCCTACTATACATAGTATCCATTGTAATGTGTGTAATCAATCAAGGAAATAAGGCCGGTACGCACTCGACACGCTCGGGGCTACCGTTTCGTCTCAATCATGCTTTCGAGCCTTTATTTTTCCTACTCACACGTTATATGATTGATGGGTCGTCAAAGAGAGCCGGACGCCACGATGCGCGACTCACCACTGGACTCCCTGCTCATGCAGCAAAATCAAGGAATTGTTGTTTTCTCCCAAGTCGTCAGCCACCCGCAAAAAGTGAAAAGTAGTGCAGCCGGTTCAAACCTAACTTGACAATGAAGCCGCACTCGGACTTTGTCACCATGGGTACCGCGCGCGTCACGAACAAAAATCACGCGAGGCACACTTGGTGAGGTCGCATGATCGACTAAGCTCACAAAAAGCGAAAAACAAACAAAGTGACGATAAGCGCACAACAAACAAGCATCAAGAAGTGCCAGAAATAAATCCTTAAGCCGCAGAGGCGCACGCTGAAACGCAACCCGGCACTTAGCATACTTGTTCATTACATATATATTTTTTCGCCCGCAGGCGATCAAACCTAACTACTTCAAAATAACCCCTCTCATGAAAGCAGGGGCATGACCTTCAGGAAGACGGAGCCGCCCGAGCGGAAGAAGTCGACGCCTCGTTCTCCGCAGCCTCCGGCGCCATAATCGAAGCCCTGGAGAACAGGAACTCCGTTGCCGGCTCTCTCCGCCACTTCGTCGAGCCGCTGTTGGGGGGCACCGCATCGAAGACGAACTCGGTGTGGTCGACCATCTTGGCGGCTCGGCAGGCGTACGGGGTGCAGAACTCGAAGACCGGCGCCATATCGACTTCTCGACCATCAGGTCGAGTCGGGATGCTGGCCGTGATCTTGTCGACGTTCGTCTGCGTGTACCGGCCGCGCACGAGCCCGAGCGCCACGCACGCTCCGCTCCGGGCGGACGACTCCCGCACCCAGGTGATCACCTGGGGCATTAGCTCAAGCACCCGCAGGACCCGGCAGACGGGCGCGGGACACCCCTCCTTGGGAGACAGTGCCTGGACGACGGCGCTGGCCTTGTCGTGCACGTCGCGAGCAAAGACGCCGATGCGGCGAATATGCTCCGCCGACGTTGAGCCAGCCATCTCCTCGCCTACTCGTCAGCGATAAAAAGGAAGAAAATGAGCAAAGAATGGCCAAGAACGGCAACGAAATACATTGCAAAGGGGAAAATCGTGACAAAACTCACCCCAGATGCAACAGCAGCTTCTCGAGCGGCTCGGCCAGCTCCTTCATCTCGCGCTCGGCCGCGGCGGACTTGCGCTCGAGCTTCTCGAGATCCTCACCATAGCCTTTTGTGGCTTGGGTGAGGGCCGCGTCCGCCTCCTCCTTCTGCTTGCTCAGCCGCACGCAGGAGTCTTGCACCGCGGCGAACGCCTCGGTGTGCCGGCTCTCTGTGCGGCTAGCAGCCGCTGATGCTCAGCGAGGGAGATGTAGCCCTCGCGCGCCTTCGTCAGCTCCTCCTGAAGGCGGCGGGTCTCGTTCTGCTCGGCTTCCAGGAGCCACGCAAGCTCCTGCAACAAAAAGATGGCGAAGTCAAACACAGAAAAATATACGAGGGCCACGCTCCGGGTTACAGCGACATCAGCGCTAACCCGGGGGCTAGCCCTGCACTCCAAAATTCTACACCGAGTATGGAACTCGGGGGCTGCGCCCAGAGTTGCGTCTACATCGACATTCCGCAACCCGGGGGCTCGCCCTGACAAGCATGCCGAGTCTGAAACTCGGGGGCTGCGCCCCGAATTGCCTCTACCACAGCATCGGCAACTCGGGGGCTACGCCACTAGTCAAAAACCCCGCAACCAGACAACTATAAAGACCCAAGCCGCATTCTACAAATACGACTCGGGCCTTGGGGGCTACATATATACTATGGACGCAACATGTACAAAGAAAAATTTCTACGTACCTGGTGCGCATCCATTGCCGTCTGGATGGCGGCTCGGAAGCTCGGCCGGGACGAAGAGGAGCCCGGGGTGGAGCTCGGGGGCTGACCAGTCAGCCCACCCAAGGAGGAAGCCGCTGCAGCGGCCCGAGTCGCCGTCATCACCAGTGCCGACTCGGGCACAAGCGCGGCGTTGTCCGTGCCAGCCGGCACGGAGTCATCAATAGTGGCCCCCTCGTTCGGAGGGGGCACAATCACTTCATCGCCTCCGCCGGCGAAAGGCGGAGGAGTCGGCGCCCTCGCAACGGGCTCCGCGGCGCGCACAGCGGCTCCCGCCCGCTGGGAGTTCACCTGCGCATCCTCCATGTCGCTGAGGGACGCGTCCTCAGCCCTGCGACACTCGCACGGGTCAAATTCAAGATAACGACGCCAACGAAACTGTGGGCGTGGCTCAGCAGCTGACCTTTCGCCCGCAGGCGGCAGAGTCGAGGTACGGATCCCCCGGGAGCGAGGCGCAGGGGGCGAGTCGGCACGACCCTCGCGGGGATGTCCCGCAAGGCCTTTTGTCGCCGCTCGGCAACAACGGTGCGCTGCGCGGCGGTCGCCACCGATCGCTCTGGTGGCGGCGGCGTCGAGCTCACCGACCTCGAGCGCTTGGACTGGGGCCCGGCATCCTCAGACGCGGGCCTGCGCCTCCGCCGGATGCGCAGCGGCTGATCGTCTTCATCATCATCGTCAAGCGCCGGGTTCTTGGACCCGGCGCGTTCTTCTCTTCCTTCTTCTCCTTCCTCGCCCTCAGACAAGATGGGGATCGGCTGGCGGGAGGAGAAGGAGGCCATGTTGGTGTTGTCGCCTCGTCGTCGGAGTCACGCTCGACAACGTCGTTAGGGCCGGCAAGCACCGCGGAGCGTCACCACGGATCGGAGGCAAACGAGCGACCGGAACTCCTGAACTCAGCAAGCAGGAGAGATCGGTATAAAAGACCAAGAAAAGGAAAGCAATGCGAATCGTCAAGTAAAAGGACTCACCTCTGGAGCCGGATGCTTGGCGTTGAAGGCCTCCAAGCCGCCCACGTCCCACTCAGGCGCCGGGTGGACGGTAATCCGCTTCATCCGGTGCGTGAACTGCTCCACCGTCTGGAATCGCGATGGGTCGTGGCGCTGCGGGTCCTTCAGCCCCGTGTACTCGCACAGCGAGGGGCGACGCTGCAGGGCGCGATCTTCTTTTTCACCCAGGAGGCGATAAGGTTCAGACCCGTCAGCCCCTGGGACTTCAGCTCTGGAGCCGCGCCATCAGCCGGTGCACCGTGGGCAAGTCGGCGTCCTGCGGCAGCTCCTGAAGATTGCGGGGACGGCTCGGCGAGGGAGAAAACGGGGGAACCCCGATCTCGCCGTTGGGAGCCGGCTCCCGCATGTAGAAGCCGGTCTTCCTCCAGTACACCTTGGGGAGAAGGCCCAGATCCAAATAATCCACGTCGCCGCGGACTTGGAAGTTGAGGCCGCCGCAAGGCGGCATATCGCCGCCCTTCCCCAGCTTGCGTGGAAGATCCACAGCCATAGCGGGAAGAAGGCGGCGCACCCGAAGTAGCCCTCGCACAGGGCCACGAAGCAGGCGAGGTGGAGAATGGAGTTGGGCGTCAGGTCGTGTACCTGCAACCCGTAGAAGTCGAGGAAACGTCGGAAGAACTCCGACGGGGAACCCAAGCCCGCGCTCGAGGAACGCAAGGAAGACGACGAACTCGCCCGGCGACGGCCGCGGACGCGGATCCGCGGTGGCGATGCGCCACCGACCCTCCGACGCCGGCGGCAACAAGCCCTCGCTGGCGGCCTGCTCCAGCGCCTGCGCCGTCACCGAGGATCGCTCCCACTGGCTCCTTGGCGCCACCATCTTGGCCGCGAGGGAGAGGGAGGAACAGGAGTGCCCGATGGCGGCAATGGCGAAGCGACGCGGCGCTCGGGCGTGAGCTGCTCTGAGCAGAAGAGCGGCGAGCGCGAGAAGGGAGAGGAGTAGAGTGCGTACCCTCAGCCGCACTCCCTCGCCTCCTAAATAGGCGCCGTGAGTGGAGCCGTTACCGCAGTAAATGGCTCCACCCACGTCCCGCATTAATCGCCACGTCGCGCGATGCCTCGGTCCCGCACGACGCCTCGGTTTCTGCGGGAACGTGCCAGAAAGCTCGGCCCAGATTTGGCCACGTCGCCCTGTCACGACTCTTCTGACCGTTGGATCAGGCGCGTGCGGGTCAAAAACATCATCATTGCCACTGCTCCATCCCGAGGTGGAGGCAGTCGATACACCGTCAAGTCCCATCAATCGACTCGGCGTCAGATGGACAAACACTACAGGACAAGCGGTCAAAGATGCCGTGACGTCAGCCGGAGAATACGAGGCGATAACCCGCACGGAGGCGAGTCGGTATGGCCAACGTCCCAACGGGCACGAGCCGGCATCAAACAAAACTTGAGTCAGACCGGACGTTGACACGCCAAAATCCACCACTCCGAGCCTTTGTTCTCTCTTTGTTTCAGGAGTTCGTTCACCGACACGACCCGGCAGCTCGCAAGACGAAGGCCAAGCCAGAGACGAGTCCATGACGAACTCGGGGGCTAATGATGGGGGGATGCCCAACCGGGTAGGCCCAGGACCCCGAGTCGGCTCACAAGGCCGGGTGGCCCAAAGCCCACCCGGAGAGCATCTTCCAGGATACCGGGTCCCCGAGGATCCCGGTACGACGGCTCAGGAAGGCGGCAGCGGATATCTCCGAATCGGTTTACGATCTGCGTATCCCAAGAGTGCGCCTCAAGCAGCCGCACTTGTAGGCAGGATAGCTAGCGCCGCCGGCGGCACCCGTCATTTCCCTGTAAACCCTAGCCGGCTCCCTATATAAAGCCGGCAAGGTGCAACCCTAGAGGTAGACTCATCTCATTCCATAGCCATCCCCGAGATCCAATACATACAAGCAGGAGTAGGTCTTTACCTCATACAGAGGGGCCGAACCTGGGTAACTCCGCGTGTGCTACCTCTTCGTGAATCCTACGTCGCCTGGCTCACACCCGAGTTAAGCCACCCCCTATGGCATCTGCCGTGACTAACCCACGACCTAACTTTTGTGTTGAAAGCTTGAAAATTTATTAAATTTGAAATTTGTGTTACGCCGTGCCCGCTATAGTGATTTTGATACAATATGTATTAGTCTACGGAATTTGTATCTAGTCAACGCAGCAAAATCTGTTCCGAAAAAGAAAATCAGAGAAGCATGTATGAAATATATTTGAAACTTCTGTGAATATTGTTGTATATTCTCGGGGAAATAATATTTTTGTGTTGTTGAATATTCTCTGGGGGAAAATACTTGTTGAAAAGATTTTCAACAAATACCGTGTGAAAGCTATTTTAAAACTAAAAAAATTGTTTACTGTTTTATTGGGGAAGGGGGGAAATATTTGTTGGGAAAAAAATCCAAGGAAAACTTGTTTCAAATCTATTTTGAAACTTATTAGAAATGCTGAATGTTTGTTGGTGAGAAAAAATTATTTAAGAAAATATATTTTTCTGCAAATTCTGATATATTATTTGTATTATTTTATTTAGCTGATTAAAAGATTTTAATTTTACAAATTTTAGTGTTTTTTTTAATTATGAAATTTTGAAACTTAATGAAAATATTGGGAAAAAAATTTGGTGAGAAAAAAATATTTTGAAATATTCAAATTTTGGAATTTGATCATATGCCATAAATAGGCAACGTTTATTTTTTGTGTTTATGTTGATATATTTGTTATATTTTTCTCGCCCGGGTGGTAAAATTGAAATTTGAAATTTTCCACATTTAAAAATTACGCAGATTTGGAAATTATTGAAATGTAAAGAAAGCTTACATTTTGAGATTGTTTAGTGTTCGAAAATTGTTCATTTTGGGAAGTTATTCAGATCTGAATTCTGTTAACGTTTACAAAAATGTTCAGATTTGAAGGGCATTTGTTAATTTGATATGCATCATGTAGTAGTTTTTGAAAAATTGTTTAAATAAGCTAAAACAATATCTATAAAGTTTTTTAAATTATGTGAAGTATGTATTATTTTGAAATATTTGTTTTTTGATTCGATTATATTTATTTGAAAAGTAAGTTGAAAACAGCTATTTGTTAATATTTGCATTTGTAGTTGCAGCATCTAATATTTTTGAAATCGTTTAAATACCCTAAAACAATATATATGAAGTGTTTTAAATTATTTGAAGCATGTTCTATTTTGAATTTTGTTTATTTGACTCAATTATATTTATTTAGAAAATAAGTTTGGAACAGCTATTTATCAATATTTACGGTTGTGGTATTCTTATTTTGATATTTTTCAAAGCCCACGATATGAATGGGTAATTGTATTTAAATAGTTTACCGAACTATATTTAAATAAGGTGTTTTGTACCAAATTGTTTTTCTGTTGGGTTTATGGTATTGAATGATATTACTGATATTATTTTTCTGGATTTTATTTGAGATCAAAAGGAAATTATGAAATCCATATTTTATCAAATGGGTATTTATGTATTATTTTAAATTATGAAGAATTGAAATAACAATTTTTAAAAGGTTCCAAAGTATTTAAAATGTCTATTTTGTTTTTTAAATATATTTTTTTGGAAATTGGGCTGAATTGATTTGGAGTTATATTTGAAAAGTTTCAAAAGTTTTGGAAAATAAAGAAGCAAAATAGAAAGAAATGGGAAAAAAAAGAGCCGAGCCAGCTGCCCAGCCCAACCCAGCCCACCGTGACGTGACGATGACGTCACTAATGGGCGGAGCTGCCGCGGCGGCGACGACGACGCCGGCGTCGATTCACGGCAAGCCAGGATGTGCGGCTGGGTGCGCTGGACGCGTCTCGACGCGGGCTACCCGGGAGCGTCGTCGGCGGCGTGTGGACGCGGCCGCGGATGCCGAGCGCGGCCTGGACGATTCCGGCGCAGACACGGCGTCCCGACAGGCGGCGCTCGGTGAGGATGGAGGGGAGAGGACGGCGAAGCTCGCTGGGACCTTCGATCTGGACGGGGAGGAGCGGAGAGGCCTAGGCGCGCGTCGGCGGCGGCGGCGGCGACCTCCGGCGTCGCGGGAGAAGAAGGAGGAAAGGTGAGTTGTGGTGCATTTTTTACAGAGAGGTCCCTGGTCTTTCGCGAAATTGCATTTTAGTCCTTTTCAGGGGGTTTTGTGTAAATTTCTGCGCCAAATTCGTGCGGGAGGGGTGACTGGGTGGAAACCGGTTCCACCGGCCGCACACCGGTGACGTGGCGCGCGCTGATTGGTGCGGAGCGTCGGGTACTGTTGCCAGGAACAGTACCGCGCGATTGGGACGACGTGGCTCGATCCTGGCCGTCCGTTTCGCCGATCGGACGGCCAGAATAAAAAGGGCGACGTGGCGCGCTGGAGAGGGGGTGGTCGTGTCCGCCCTTTCCCCTATATATTAAAGTACGTGGGATTCACCCACCAATCTGCTATCCACGTCACCCGCAAAACTCCAGCCGTCCGATCGCGGCAATCAACGGTCCAGATAGCTTTACAAATCGTGCGACACTGTAGCACTGTGATTTCTACCAATCAGAAGCCACGCACGATTTTTGGCGCATTCACTTTTACAAAAAAGAACCCGCAACTCCCAGAAACAAACTCGCGGTCCAACTTTTAGCACTGCGAAGGACCTGTTCGAAAATATGCAAAATTGCACGGACTTTTCTGCAAAACCAACCGCAGAATCCCCTCCTCCTTCCTCTCTCGCACGCGACACACAGCTCGCCGACGCCTCTCCCCGTCGCTCCGCTCCTCCTCCTTCAGATCCAGGCCCACGACGACCTCCGCAGCTGGTCCCTCTCCATCTTCGCCCACAGACGTGCGGCGGGACAGCCGGAATCGCTCGGAATCGCCGCTGCGCTGCCACGGCCCATCTCGAGGTCCGTCGCCGCGAAAATGGTCGCCGCCGGCGATTCCGGCTACCATATGGCTCGCCACGCCGCTCCTTCGAACCGCCTCCACGCTGCCGTGCAGATCCACCCGCTCCCACCCTTCTGCACGCTCGCCGTTGCTCCACCGCGATCTCGGCAGCTCCGGCGGCTCCGCCGCGCCACCTGACATCACGAACGACGTCAGCGCGGGCCCACACGTCAGGGATCTCGCAATTACACACGCAATTTCAAATAAAAAAACCCTGACATGCGGGCTCTACTGCCAGTTTTCGAATAATCACTGAAAAAATGCTATAAATTGAAAAATTAATAACTTTTAAATTACAATTCAGAAAAAAACAACTAATATACCAAAAAATCAGAAAATAAAATCTTTATAGCTAACACATTTCCTTAAATACAAATTGTAAAATTCATACCTTCCAAACCAAAATTCGAAATGCATGCAAAATTATAAAATTATTATCTTTAAACCCATAATTTAAAAAAAAAACTAACATACCAACATTTTCAACAAATTAAAATCTTTACAACTAACGCATTTTCATACATACTTAACCAACTATAATTCCTACTTAATTGTATCAAACATAAAATTATAAAAAAAATGACATCTCACCTCCATTTAATCCCATCTTTGTATTTCTTTTCTTTTGTTTTTAGCTTCTCTTTTGTTATGCAATAAAACAACATTGGAATGATGATCAAGAAAAAGAAAAATAAATACAAGACATTTTAATTTGCAAAACAATTGTAATAATATTTATTGTAGCTATATTTAATTTTACAGTATTTCCCTATAAAAAAGCTAACACATTTGAAATAAATGTTTTAGAAAAAAGCAAAAAATGTGAGCATTTAAAATTGTTATAAAATTAGAATTTTCCTACAAAAAAACTAACACATTTGAAATAAATGTTAAAAAAAAACAACAAATTTGAGCATTTAAAATTGTTAGAAAATTAGAAACACTCTAAATATATCTCACAAAATACATTCACCCTAATTTATGAAGTTAAAACAAATTTTATGTTATACTTCAAATATAACCAAACATCCCAAATTTCTAAATATCTAAAAATACTCGATATGACAAATTGTTTCTTATACAATAAATATATATCATAATTCTCACAAATAAATACATGCAACACATTTGGAAAATTGAATTTGCTAAAAAAAGAAAAAAATTGAAATCCTCTAAAATATATATATCTCACATATTATCTCACATAATCCATTCTCCCGAATTATGAAGTTCAAATAAAAACTTATGGCATTTCACCACTCTAATTTGAAGAATATTTGTACAAATTCCAAATGAATTTTCTCTAACTTATAAAATTAGATTTTTCCAACAAAAAAGCTAACACATTTGAAATAAATGTTTAAAAAAAGCACCAAATTTGAGCATTTAAAATTGTTAGAAAATTAGAAACACTCTAAAATATATCTCACAAATTGCATTCACCCTAATTATGAAGTTAAAACAAATTTTATGTTATACTTCAAATATAACCAAACATCCAAATTTCCAAATATCTAAAAATACTCGATATGACAAATTGTTTCTTATACAATAAATATATATCATAATTCTCACAAACAAATACATGCAACACATTTGAAAAATTGAATTTGCTAAAAAAAGAAAAAATTGAAATCCTCTAAAATATATATATCTCACATATTATCTCACATAATCCATTCTCCCGAATTATGAAGTTCAAATAAAAACTTATGGCATTTCACCACTCTAATTTGAAGAATATTTGTACAAATTCCAAATGAATTTTCTCTAACTACGAATTAACTTTAACAAACGACCATATACTATACATCCTCCAATTATGAAATTCAAACAAATATTTCGACAAAATAAAAACATATAAAACCATTCCAGCTTACTAAACATTTAACGTAACTCTGAAATGTGTGAAGAAACTCACAGAAGAAAAAAAACTAACTATTTAGGAATATTTTCACATAAAAAACAAAACACATTTTAAAATGAATTACAATAATTTCCAAATTTGAGCAATCTCCAAAATCCAACCATTTTTAAAACGGAAGCATTTTTCAATTTCAATGATTTCCAAACTTAGACAACTTTACAACATCACCATTTTCAAATTCAAATTCAAAAACACACGCGCGGCATTTGCCGCGCTTATGTCCCTAGTTATATATAGGTTATGTTTAATAATTTGGCGTTGTTCACAACCGCATTTTGTCCTTGGATTGTTGTTGAATGAGTTTTTTGTTAACTCATGTGTCTTTTTGTTGAAGTTTTTGGTGGTAATGTATAATTTTACTACCAGTAGCAAGGAATCGAGTAGATAGTACAAGTAGCAAGGAACCCAGTAGAATTCTTTTACTCTGCTTCATCTACAGAATTATCTCTTTGATTTTGTGTCATGCTGCCACAAAGTTTTGTCTCTGATTTGCAGGCATGTATCTCTTGACTGATCTGAAATTACAGGGACACTAATATTTTTCAGTTAGGACCCGACTTCAGTGAGTGCCTATTGGATCCAAGATTTATAGTAGATGAATTTTATCGAAAATATATATAATAGAATGGATTTGTAAGGAGAAATAATCAGCTATATTTATCTTGTGTCAAAGGCCATAATCAGGCAAGAACAGACAAATGGTAACATGTAACTTCTACACTACCATATTTTCTTCAAAATGCCTATACGTACCTTATGATCATATACACAACAAGTAACTTATTTAGGAAAATAAGCAATAACACCCTATTAGGAAAGGAGAAATTATAGAAATAAATTGAAATAATACTATGAAATTAAAGAATAATAAAATTAAAATACTTCTATGAAACTTCTCCAAATCTTAGCAAATAAAAGAATCGCAATAGTTATAACACACAAGTAATGTAAATATACCAATTTTAAGAGAAGCGATAAAGAAATGTTGTAACCACGTACGGGCGCGGCGCACCAAGGCCTACCGGTACATATCCTTCAGACGTGAAAGAACAGCAAGCTGATCTTTCTCATTCAGGCCAGGTTTTGCTAGATAAAAGATGTATTCCTTCGACCTGCTTGACCACGCTTCTGTTCCACTTGTGCACAACTCAACAGCTTTGTACAATCGATCAAGAGAGTAAAGTGCCAATCCAAACTTCCAGCACGCCTCTTGCTCCTTCCCTCCAACATTGCATTCCTGAATCCAGAAGCTTATCCTCTGCAGCATCAAGACGCCGTGCAATCCTACTTCTTTCCTCTGCGTGTTGGATGCGCAATGCTCGTGCTCGCACTGAAAGGAGTAGCAGAAGAGGAAGCCCCAATGAAAGAAGAGCAAAATTGAACTTAATTGCCTCAAGAATCGGACCCAGTTCCAGCATTGCCTCTTGAAGATCCAGTCTATTTGCCTTAACGACTTGATCAAGTTCCAGAATTGACTCTAGAATACCGGGTTCGTGCTTCTGAAATATCTTAAGACGCACGGTGCTGAAAAGATTTTGTATTTGATGCATCCATTTCTTCTCAGGTCTCTGAAGCTCCAACAATGTTCGTTTGAAGTTTGCTCACAAAAGGAAAGCAATGTCCTTTGCAATGACTTTTCAGTTTGTCGGGCCTCTTGATTTCGCTCAAATGTCTCAAATGGCTCGTCTCCAACAGAACAGATTGGATTCACAACACGCTCATTCCAAAATCCAGCCAAATACTCCTTCGCATGTCCAATCCAGTTATCCATGTCAGGACTTCCCATCAAGCTACTATGGCGTAAAAGCCACAGAGAGCATGCAGAGAGGCCAATTGCTCCACATGTGTAGGGTAACCATTATACAGTCACATGTCTTGGTTTCTTACGGCTGGAAAACTGAGAGGAAACAAGATTATCTAGCTCCTTGAGGTTTTGATATATCAAACTTATACCACCTGTTGCTAGCTCCTCTGTCCAGCGTGGACTCTCAGTGGCAACACCATGTGGCAATCTCTTGAAGCGAAATTCAGATGGGTGTATGCCGTGTCGGAGCAGAAGAGTTTGCCCCTCGACATCGTCTCTAAGTAACTCCTCCAGTTCGACGAAGACATGATCCAAAACCCTAAACAGTGCATGTAGCGACTCATCACGGCTCCCGGTCAATCCTTCTCTGCATGTGTCTGCTCTCCGGTAAAGATGAGCAAGAAGAGGGGCAAACAAGCGCTCCATGCTCGTCAGCACATCAATGTTTCTGAAGATTGTATATTTTGCAGAGCCTAAAATGCTCTGCGACGGATCTCCACCGCCCATGAGTCTATTCAGACTTTGGCATGTTGCTTCGACAAATGCCCTTGGACCTCGCTCAAATATCATGAAGTATATCTGCTGTGAGTTAGAGCCATGAGCCCTGGACTCCCAATGGCGTAAGCTTTTCTGAATAATATGCAAGTTAGACAGTGTGTACTGCATAATTTCTTCCAGGATGACACAGCCGATAGGCGTCTGACGAATACTCCAGGCGGATTGCTGGACGGAACGGTGGACGGGGAGCGGGAGAGCAGGGCTTCGTCGGGGGCCACCGAAGACGCAGTTGAAGAGGGAAGTCCATCCGCGAGCGGGCGCTGCCAGATTGACGGCAGAGTGGTTGACGGAGATTGAGTTCATCGTCAGATTCTTAGGGCATCTCCAGCGGCCCCCCAAGGACGGTAAATAGCGCCGTTTTAGGCGAATAGCGCCGTTTTTTACCAGCCGGCCCCCCAGAAGCCCAAATACCGCCGTTTCGGCGGAAATTAGCGCCGGCGCCCCCAGGCGAAACCCAGCCCACTGGGTTCGGCCTGGGGGGGGGGCGGAAGGAAAAGCACGCGTGGGACAGCGCTGTCGGCGAGACAACGCATTGTCCCCACCCCGGCTGGCCTTTCCCCTCTGCCCATCTCGCCGTCGCCATCCCGTCGCCGCCACCACCCCTCCTTGCGCCGCCGCACACAAGCAGCTAGGAAACCCGCCGTCCAGCCCCGCCACGCCGCCGGCGCCGCCCACTCCCTCCGCCACGATCTAGCCGCCGGGGAGATTCTCGGGGCGAAACCCGTCCACCCTGCCCGCAAGGTGTTCGGCGTTCTGCCCGACCCAGCCATGGACTCCGACACCGATGAGATGCTCGCCGAGCTCTTTGACGAGGAAGATCAGGCCGCCATCGACGACGAAGAACACCTGCTGATCTTAGCCTACCTCGGCGGCTTGCTCGCCAACGAGGCGGGGCCGCGGCGTGTTGGATCGGCGCGCGGTCGCCGCAAGAGCAAGCCGAGGCAGCGGTATGAGGGGTATTGCATCCTCTACTCCGACTACTTCGCCGATGATCCTACGCAGGACGAGAAGGTGTTTCGGCGCGTTTCAGGATGAACCGCAAGCTCTTCCTCAAGATCATGCATGCCATCCGGGAGTTCGACACCTACTTCAAATTGAAGAAGGACTGCACCGGCACGGTAGGCTTTACGTCAATTCAGAAGTGCACGATGGCCATGAGGTTGCTTGCGTACGGTGCTCCCGCTGATGCACATGATGACTATCTGCGCATGAGCGAGTCCACGGCCATTGAGTGCTTGAACAAGTTCTGCCGGGCAGTGGTGGCAGTGTTTGGGCCAAAATACTTGCGATCACCCAATGAGGAAGACACTGCTCGCCTTCTCGCAGAGAATGAAGCAAAAGGCTTTCCTGTGATGCTTGGTAGTATCGACTGCATGCATTGGGCATGGAAGAACTGTCCATTTGATTGGCAGGGGATGTACAAGGGAAAGGAAGGAGAGTGCTCGGTGATTCTTGAGGCCGTGGCTTCATATGATCTATGGATTTGGCATTCATTCTTTGGTATGCCAGGAACTCACAACGACATCAATGTCTTGCAGTGCTCGGATGTCTTTGCCGAGCTTGTCGAAGGCCATGCTCCCCTGTGAACTACGAGATCAATGGGCACCAGTACACAAAGGGCTACTATCTTGCAGATAGCATCTACCCGAAGTAGGCAACATTTGTGAAGAGCATCTCCAACTCTGTGCCAGGAAGCGCGAAGGCTTGGTTTTCCAAGTGCCAAGAGGCTTCCAGAAGGATGTTGAGCGGGCATTTGGCGCGCTGCAGTCTCGATTCGCTGTTGTCCGGTACCCAGCTATGATGTCGTGGTGGGATCACGGCAGATGCCATAGGTATGGCTAAGATGGGGCCGAATGGTCGTTGGGGGAATCCGGGGAGGGTTTATGCACTCAAGAAGTGCACACGCAAGAACACGCAAGAACACGAACGAAGAACCAAGAAAGCAAGAACACAAAACACACCACGATGTACCCTGCTTCGGGGCCCTCTTGTGGAGGTAACACCCCTACTGCAGCACTATCCTAGCCAGTGTATAGCTCAGAGTGACAAGTACAAGCTGCTCCTCGAGCTGTATGATGATACAATGGTGAGAACTTGAGGTAAAAGATGGAGCTAACGGGAGGAAGAAGGCACTCCGAGTGAATCCGAGGTGTTTCCGGGGTGTTCCGAGCTTCCTCCTCTCTTTCTCTCTTGATCAACTAGCTCCAGCGGGGGGGGGGGGGTCTCTCTTGATCTTGGATCCTGGATCTCCTCTAGCAGGAGGGGGTGAAGCCCACTATATAGGCCAGCCGGGTTACCATTGTGCCCCTCGCAGAACACTGTTGCCATGCCTCTGCAACGGTCACCACCGTACCACCGTACCTCGGTCGGGGACAAGACGTGGCTTGCCCATCTCCTGTAGCCTAACGGCAGAGCTAGCATGTCCCCTCTGACCGAGACAGGACGTGGCCTGGCAGAGCTACCTCGTAGCCTTTACCCAGACCTCGCGTGGTCAGCGGTCGGAGACGTGCAGGCCCGCCGAACCCGGAGCACGCCTCTGCCATGCTCCTTGACAGACGCTCCCGTGTCAGGCGCTCTAGTACCCGGCTGGAAGTGACAGGAGCATTGACTCCGGCCCGACCTACAGCCCACCACCTCGGTTAGCTCGCACGGATGTGACGGGCTCCGTACCTCGGGTCTTGCGCTTAATATCTTTTACTAGTCGGATCTTACTTCCTTCCCACAGCTTCTCCTGCACCCACAACACAAACCACCGCACTGAGGTAGTTAGGTCGGCAGAACATAGCTCGGACAGTGAACCTCGGCCCTGGCCAACAGTATACCTCGGACCCCTCTGGGCCAAAATAGGTCGGCCTGTATTCTCCAGGTCAAGATGAAGCTCGGACCTTCCCAGGCCCAAACAGGTCGGCCCTTTCCGTACCTCGGCACAACTTCGAACACCACCTTATGCCAAGCCTTGACCCTACCCGGGGATACTCCCCCGACATTAGTCCCCGAAGCTGGTGCGGTCCTACGACCTCGGAAGGAGGGCCGTAGCAGGTTCAAAACAAGCATTACACCACCTCCTAAACCGACCTCCAACATAGTCATGCCGAGGTACCTCCCATACACCACCATCCAATCCGAGGTAGATATGCGAACTGAACTCTCCGAGCTATCTGACTCAGCACCATCTTGCCTCAAGATTTTCCGAGGTACGTGGCGAAGAATCTCTGCCCGGGCTTCGGAATCCGGACCTCTGCCAAGCAGATTCTGACCACACGCCGCCCTCGTCAGCCGGACCCACCGAACAGCGCACCTGCGCACTCAAGTACTTGACCGCCCACGACCCCTCGATTCTTGTGCTGACCAGCGCAGGAAATCCGGGGTGGGCGGTTGCCACTCTGCGGCCCACGATGTGGCCGATCGTGCGGCCGCAGACCGCGTAACCGTGCGCCCACTCGCACACGATCCCGCGCCTCCCGATAACCGCGCGGTAGTGGCGCAGTTAATGCGGGCAGTTACCGCACGCGGCTATAAGTAGGGCCCCACGGGTAACTTCGCCATCTTCTTCCTCCTTCACTCGCCCTCTCGCCTCCATCGCCACCAGTGCCGCCGCTTCCGGTTGAGAAGAAACACGTTCCCGCCGCCGCCGACGAGCAGCTCCTTCGTCGCCGCTGCGACCGCGTCACCGGCGCCGCCCTTCAGCACCTCGTTTTCACGGTATGTACTCCCTTTCTTGATACCCTAGGCATTGCCCTAGGTTTCTTCCTCTTTGCGCTTTGGTTCTTCATATGTTCTTGAATAAAACTCTATTTACCTCCTCCGGTAGATCTTACTTGCATACTTTTTTGGGTAGTATGAGTTTCATACCTCGGATAGATGCTCGCCTAGCATAGATATGCCTCTATATACATTAGATAGCCGTCCAACTCCTCCTGAGTTAGCCAGATATAGCCTTAGATTCCAGATTTACTTTTTCTTTGCTAAACTTCTGTGCATTCTTCTGCAGATTGATTCTGCCGAGATGTCTCCTCCTGAGACTTCGGAACAAACCGAGGTTCCAGACCTCGAACTGGAGGTCGGAGAACGAGCCGGCTGGGAAGGTTCGGATGTAACTCCGGACGAAATCCAGTGGCTCAGGGCGACTCGGCGGATTCCCGCCGGGGTAGAGTGTCGCCTGCCAGAGGGCGAACTCGAGCCTCAAGTCAAGGAAGGGGAACGGGTGGTCTTCGTCGCGCACTTCCAGCGCGGCTTCGGACTGCCCGTTAGTGATTTCTTCCGGAGCTTCCTCGACAAGTTCGACTCCAGGTTCATCACCTCCCCGCCAACGCCATCACCACTCTCTCCTGCATCGTTTCCTTCTCTGAGGGATACCTCGGCCTCAAAGCCACGGTAGACCTCTTTTCTCGCTACTTCCAACTTAAGCGGCAAGTGATCCCGGATCCGAAAAACAAGGATCTGCCCAAGCTACTAACCGCCTGCGGAGCAGCCATCGTAGCTCCTCGCCGAAACTCCATCTTCCCACGTATCGCTACTCCGGACACCGTTCGCAAGTGGCTCCGGACGTGGTTTTACGTGAAGAACTCCGGCGAAGAGGACTTCCTCAATCTGCCGGCGTTTAACCTCAGCCCTCCTACAGAACCGCTCAACTGGGACTACACTCCCCCTCTCACCAGCGAAATCAAGTCCATCCATGGGTATGTTGCGAAATGGCAGGACCCGGAGGACCCTGCGAACGACGGGAAAGTCCTGACGGCTGACGATCTGGCCTGCACATTCGTGAAGCGCAGGGTCTCCCCTCTCCAGGCGAGGACTCACAAGATCTGCCACATGAGCGGTCTTTATGATCCAACCCGCCATACGCACGTTGCACTGGACAACGCCGCGGTAGCTCGGCGAGTCCGAGCTATCACCAAGTCCAAGATCTCTGACGCTTGGACATGGGGAAGGGAACCCCACTACAGGACCAAGCCACCAAAACAGGTACGCTGTTCCGACGTTTTCTTCGGTACTCCTTTACCACCGAGGTCTTGCTACCGACGTTCATCTTGACCATTTTCTTCCTAACTCCTTTTCATATGTCTGCCATATAGCTGTTCTCCCGCCAGACCGCCGAGGATGGAGTCCATCCTGCGGACCACTTCGGCAAGGATCTTCCTGTCGAGGACCCACCATCCAACGAGGACCCTGACAACGAGGATTACATGCCCATTGCCTCGGCCCGCGTCACCACCGCGGGTAAGCCTCAAGCACAAGCTTCAGTTCAAGAGATTTCGGATGACGAGGAGGGATTTCTCGTCATGGAACCAATAAACGCGGTACCTATCTCCTGCCTTCCTCACCTTCCGAACTTTACTCCAGCAACCAGCCGGAAACGCGCTGGTGCCGCAACTTCGGCCGCCGAACCATCCGCCACTGGAGCCTCCGGACCCACTGCGGCTCCGGTCAAGAGACGTCGGCTGAAGAAGTCCGGAAATCCTCCTCATGCCCGAGGGGGCAAGAGTTTCCTACCTCGGATGGGTAATGCTTTGCTTCTATAGCCAACATGTTTGTTGCTTAAACATATTACCTCGGTATTAACACTTAACCATCTTCCCTTCGTTGCAGTGACCCCATAGACGTGGATCAGGAGGTATCCTCCATGACTGCACCCGTTGGTGCCTCTGAAGCCACGACCACCCCGACGAACTCTCGCCCCGTATCTCCTCCACCGAGGTCTGGCCCGGCCTTGGAGAAATCTGCCCCCACCCGAGGTCAGACTTCTCCGCGTCCTCAAACGGATGCGGGGACCAATCGCGCCAGAACTCCGGCTACCGCCTTGCCGGAGCCTCGACTCTCCCCCCGCAGCCAGACTGCCCGCAACCAACAACAGCAACAGCAGAAGCTTCAGCAGAAGCAACAGCCCAAGCAGCAGCCCAAGCAGCAGCCCCAAAAACCAGTTCGCCAGACTACCTTGCCGTTGGAGAAAGGCAAGGAGAAAGAGAAAGAGACGGTGAAGTCTAAGGTCACCCCCAAACCAACATCTGGGTCTGGCACCCTGACTATCTCTTCTCCTTCAAGGATGCACCGAGGTCTCCTCCCCGGTGACACGCCGAATTCCTCCATTCGCCGCACCCGTTGATGAGACTGCTCCTCCGGCCGACGAATATGCTCGGAGGACATCTCTTATATTGGATAACCGGCCTGCTTCAAGCTCCGAGGCTGCTTTGGCCTTGGAGGCCTCGGTTAGGGGCATCGAGCAGGGCGGACCGTGGGGATATCCTCCTCTGCGCACTGACAGTGACCAGAGCCTCGGCTCCTTGGAACACTACAATGCAGACTGGAATTCTGCAGACGAGGTCTCCTCGGCCTCCCTAGCTGCTCCGGTGGCTGAGCATCCTGCGGGAAACAGCGCCTGCGGCCGAAGCGTACACGACCTACAAGTCGCTGCCCTGCGTGCTGCTCAAAACATCGACGTAAGTCCTATTCTCTTTACTTTCATGCAGTATCTCATCTAATATCCACCATTCCCAGTCCCCGAGATTCGAGGTAAACTATTGACGCTCCGCCGGAGTTAAAATTGTTTGGCTTGAATCTCAACTTTCAATTTTCATCCGACGTATCCAAACCATTTTACCTTACTTTAGCATGCACCTCGGGTACGAGTCCCCGAGACTCCTGTCGAGGCATACCCCGGCAACATTTTCCCAATGATTTGACTCCGAGTCCCCGAGACTCTTGTCGAGGTATAGCCTTTCTAACCGAGCTATGTTTTTCTTCCTTGCAGAATACTATGAACGTCCGCACGGACATCTTTCACACCCTCTTGTTTGACCACAAGAAACTCCACGACGAGCACAAGGCCGTCCTTGCAGAAAAGAACTCTTTGGACGAAAGCTCCAACAAGAGAAAGCCGAAGTAGCTCGTCTGGTAAAGGAACTGAAGCGCATCACTGAGCTGCGGACGTCGGAAAAAGAGCAGCTGCAGGCGGAAAAGGCCAGTGTTGTTGAAACAGAGAAGAAACTTCGGGAGGATGCCGCCAAGGAACATGAGAATGCGCTCCAGTTAGCCGAGGCCCGCGCCACCTCGGCCACCGAGGCTTATGAAGCCCTTCAAGCTTCGGTTAACCAGCTCCTCCCGACGCTGGAACGCATCAACCAAGAAATGGACGGTAAGCTTCTTGCCCCCCTTATCCTTGCTTTGTCCTCAACAGTACTGGCTCTTTGCCGAACTGTTTCTTTCATTATTAACAGGCTATCCTTCTGCAGAGCACTTCACCTACACCCAAATCTCGGCTCGCAATATCACTGATCAGCACAGGAAGAGGCGTAACGAGACGAACCCCGCCTGGACCATTGAGGACCACATCGTGGCCATCAAAGCTCGGATCCATCCCTTGAAAACCATTGGGTCCGAACTCCTCGATGCAGGTGTGTCTGCTTTCCGAGCCTTGTGGCCTCTTGCCGATGCTCCCAATACTACGCCTGAGCTCGCCGCCAAGCTTCGTGAAGCCGAACAAAGACTTCGAGAGTGGCGCTCATCTTCGCTCGCGCTGGAGCTGATGCCGCTCTCAAATTCATCATGACTTGGTGCGAGAAGCTCGACCTCGAAAAGATGGACACTCTTCGCCGAGGCTCGCCCTGGTCCACGGACCCAATTCTCATCCAGCGGCGCGAAAAGATGGCTGCCTTCTTCGCTGGATATGCCAACACCAAGAACTTGAGCGAGGGAGACACCTACTCCGACGCCGAAGATGACGAGCCAGAAGAGGATGAATACGAAACAGAATCCGACGTCGAAGCCGAGCAAGGTGACGATGGTGACACCCGCGAAGCAGAAACCGAGGCTTCTCCACAACCTGGTGCCGAGGTTACTGCCGACGTTGCCAGCACCTCCCAGGCTACCTCGGCTCCGGACGAAATCCCTGCTGCATCGGCTGCTGCCGACGTAATTCCTGATGCCTCGACCTGAACTTATGCTTGGCCAAAAAACTTCATTAAATCCCCGGTATGCCGGGACGCAGATGTAATCAAACTTAAGTAGTTCCTTTTGCTACCTCTGTTACTATCATGCTTATCCGAACCATGCTTTTCTAAGCTTTACGTCGAATCCTTTTGAATGATTGCTCGAGTTTACTTTCGTGTTTACTATGTTTGGCATTCTTTGCTCTTGACTACCTTTTAGGCAGATGCCAGTCGAGTCACAAGATTGTTGTTCATAGCATACAGTACTTGGTAAATTCCGAGGTATGTTTCAAAGTCATCCGACATAAACGAAAGGTAAAGACAGGGGTTAGTAAACGACACATGCCGAACTATAATTTTGGACCGAGTCCCCGAGTTCATTTTCATGTCTCCCACGTTTTTTCCTCTTTGCTCTTGACTACCTTTTAGGCAGATGCCAGTCGAGTCACAAGATTAGTTTCATAGCACACATTACTTGAAGTTTGAGACGAGGTTCAAAATAGTTCGGCATATGAACGAAACTGACAAACAGAGATAAAACATAAGCACAAGAGCGAGGCAGTCCCCGAGCTTTAACCTCGGAGTGCCGACATTTTTATTAAGGATTAACCGAGGTACATACATTGCGCCTTTCATGAGTAGAAAGGTCGGAGTAGAGCTACGTTCCATGGTCGCCTGACCTCTGACCCGGGGTTGTCCAGCCCATCTTCCCTTGGTTCCTGCGCATCTATAAGATAGTAGGAATCATTGAGCAGAGCTCGGCTCACAACGAACGGTCCCTCCCATGGAGGTGACAACTTGTGCCGGCCTTTCTTGCGCTGCACCAACCTCAGCACCAAATCTCCCTCGTGAAACACACGAGGGTTGATACTCCGGCTATGATAACGTCGGAGACCTTGCTGGTAAATTGCTGACCGAGATGAGGCCAATTCTCTCGCTTCCTCAAGCAGATCTACTGCATCCTCCCGAGCCTCTTTTGCCTCGGCTTCAGTGTACATTGCCACTCTGGGCGCATCATATTCGATGTCAGTGGGTAGCATAGCTTCTGCCCCATAGACCATAAAAAATGGCGTATAGCCAGTTGATCGATTTGGCGTGGTCCTTAGACCCCACAGTACTGCTGGTATCTCATCTATCCAACACCCCGGCGTTTTCAGCAGTGGTTCAATGAGCCGAGCCTTGATGCCGGCCAACACTAGAGCATTTGATCTTTCCACTTGTCCATTAGACTCCGGGTGTGCCACCGAGGCTATGTCCAGCCGGATTCCCTTGTTCATGCAAAACCGAGCGAACTCTCCAACAGCAAAGTTAGTGCCGTTGTCCGAGATAATGCTATGGGGGTAGCCATATCGCAGAATAATCTCCTTCAAGAAAGTCACTGCTGAATGACCATCCAACTTCCGGATTGGTTTCACCTCGATCCACTTGGTGAATTTGTCCACCATCACCAATATGTGTGTCATGTTACCTCGGGCTGGTTTGAACTCTCCCACCATATCCAAACACCATACCGCAAACGGCCAAGTGATAGGAATTGTTTTGAGCGCCGAAGCTGGCATATGCGTTTGCTTGGCAAACCTTTGGCATCCTTCACATCTCCGGACTATGGCCTCTGCATCAGCAAGAGCAGTGGGCCAATAGAACCCATGCCTAAACACCTTGGCCACCAGAGCTCTTGTGCTGCAATGATGACCACATTCTCCTTGGTGGATCTCCAAAAGCATCTCCTTGCCTTCAGCTGGCTCAACACACCGTTGCAACACCTCGGTTACGCTTCTTTTATAGAGCTCCTTGTTGATGATGGTGTACGCCTTGGCCCTCCTTTGAATCCTCCTAGCCTCGGTTGTGTCACTTGGCGTGCTTCCCTCCGTTATGAACTTCATAATTTGCTCCGCCCACTCCGGCACCGGGTGCAAAGGAAAAAGTTCCTCATCCACCTCCATTGGCTCGGCCACCATAATCTCCTCCATTATTTCCTCCACCATCCTGCGACCAGTCCCCGAGTCTGGATGAGCAGTCCCCGAGGTTTGGTGTGCAGTCCCCGAGCTCTGCCACGCAGTCCCCGGGTCCGACCAAACGCATCCGACGTCTACCTCCATTGGAACAGGTCCGGGCTCTTGCTCCGCCGGGATGAAAATAGATTCGGATTCAGGAGAAGGTTTGATTGAAGGAGTTCTCAAGTGATTCAGGGCTACCCCTGGTGGTACTGCCTCTTTTGATGAACCGAGCTTTGACAACACGTCGGCAGCATCATTTTCTGCCCGAGGTATATGCCTGTACTCACACCCTTCAAAGAACCCGGATATCTTTTGCACATGGAACCGATATAACGCCATGTTGGCATCCAGAGCATCCCAAGTTCCAGAAGATTGTTGCACCACCAGGTCGGAATCGCCGAAGCACTCTACACGCCGGATACCGATCTCCTTTGCCACCTTGAGGCCATGGATTAAGGCCTCATACTCCGCCACATTGTTTGATGCTGAGAAATGAATCTGCAGCACGTACTTCAGCTGATCTTGCTTTGGCGAGGTGAGGACTATTCCAGCCCCCAGCCCGATCTTTGTTTTGGACCCATCAAAATGCATTTTCCAATAATTATAGTCCGGCCTGGGTGGCTCATACTGCATCTCGGCCCAATCACAAAAGAAGTCCGGCAACGCCTGGGATTTAATTGCGTCTCTTCTCTCATAATGTGGTGCATATGGAGACACCTCAATCGCCCATTTGGCAACTCGGCCAGTTGCATCTTTGCACCCGATGATCTCCGAGATTGGAGCTTCGCACACCACCGTCATGGGATGCTCCTGGAAATAATGCTTCAACTTCTTGACCGCCAGGTAAACACCATACGTCATCTTCTGGTAGTGAGGATAGTTCTGCTTCGAGGTAGAGATCACCTCGCTCAAGTAATACACCGGTCTCTGCACCGACCTGCCACCTTCTTCGCGCTCCACCACCACTGCCACACTTACAACTCGGTTTGTGGCCGCAATGTAAAGTAACATCGGCTCATTGTGCAATGGTGACGCTAACACCGGGGCAGTGGACAACATCTTTTTCAGCTCACCAAACGCCACGTCGGCCTGCGGGGTCCATGTAAACCCGGTACTTTTCTTCATGAGCTGGTACAAAGGTAAGGCTTTTTCTCCTAGCCGAGCTACAAATCGGCTCAACGAGGCTAGGCACCCTGTGAACTTCTGCACATCTTTCAAACACTTCGGTAACTTCATGCTCTCAATAGCTCGGATTTTGGCCGGGTTAACCTCGATACCTCGGCTAGACACCAGGAATCCGAGCAACTTTCCAGCCGGGACACCAAAGGTGCACTTGTCCGGGTTAAGCTTCAACCGATACTTTCTCAAATTCACAAATGTCTCCTCGAGATCCTCGAGGAGAGTATGTTTCTCCTTAGTTTTGATGACAATATCGTCGACATACACTTGCACATTTTTGCCCATCTGAGAGTGCAGGCATTTCTGCATACACCTCTGATAAGTTGCCCCGGCATTTCTCAGACCAAAACACATGACACGATAGCAATACGCCCCATACGGGGTAATAAAAGCGTCTTTATTTGATCCTTTGGGTTCAGTGGTATCTGGTGAAAACCAGAGTACGCATCGATAAAAGATAACAGTTCACAACCAGCAGTGGAATCGATCACTTGATCAATCCGAGGTAATGGAAATGGATCTTTTGGGCACGCCTTGTTGAGGTTAGTGAAGTCAATGCACATGCGCCACACCTTGACCACGGCTGGCTCGTCTTTCTTCTTTTCCACCAAGACCGGATTGGATATCCAGTCCGGATGCAGTACCTCCATTATGAACCCGGCTGCAAGCAACTTAGCCAGCTCGTCCAGCACCACTTGTCTCCGGTCGTCTGAGAGACGACGGGTCGGTTGCCTCACCGGTTTCACCTCTGGCCTAACAAATAAAGAGTGCTCTGCCAACTCCCTCGGAACACCTGGCAGGTCCTTAGCCGACCATGCAAAGATATCCCGATTCTCACGGAGGAAGTGACAGAGCTCGCCTTCCTATTTCTCGCCTAGCCCGGTCCCAATGATGGCCACATGCTCTGGGTGCTCCGGGTCAATGGGGATCTTCTTGGTCTCCTTGGGTACCTCGAACGCCGCAGTTGAGTCCGGGCTCATCAGTCCGGACAGGCCGAGCTGTGTTGACTGCGCCATTGCCACCACTTGATGCAGCTTCTTCTTCTCGGCTGCGATCACCAAAGACTCGGCTAGGTTAGATCCCGCCGAGGCACACTGAATGCTCGCTTGTAGTCACCCGAGATGGATATGATCCCATTAGGCCCTGGCATTTTCATCTTCAGGTATGCAACATGGGTGGAAATCATGAACTTGGCCAAAGCCGGCCTTCCAAGCAGTGCATGGTATGCACTCTCCAAGTCCACCACCTCGAACTCGATACTCTCAACTCGGCAATTTTCCTTGGTTCCAAATGCTACATCCACCCATATCTTGCCCATGGGTGCACAGGAAACGCCGGGCACAATCCCATGAAAAGTACAACTGCTTGGCATCAACTGATTAGGCGAGATGCCCAATTTCACCATTGTGTCTCGGTACATGATGTTGATGGCACTGCCATTGTCCACCAGAACTCGGGTGAACCTCACATTGTTGGTAGGCCCACACAACGTTGGATCTACCACCAGGGCATACTTTCCAGGGCTCGGCATGATCCGAGGTGTGTCCTTTCTGCTCCAAGTGATCTCCTGCTCAGACCAGTTCATATAGGTCGGCACCACCGGCATTACTGCATTCACCTCCATGGCACGCCTCTGCACGCTCTTCTTGTCAGTTGGCTCGGTCACAAAGACCACATAGCTCGCATGAACCTCTCTATAGTCATTTCCGGGGTATTCATACTGCTGACTTGGTCCGGCACCATTGTTGTTGTTATTACCTCGGACATTCACAACATTCACGGGTCTTGCTGCTGCAGGCCTCGGAAGAGGTGCAGTGGTTATCGGGGTAACATTTGCTCCGGACAGATTAGGGTGGGACCTCGGCTGAAATCTCTGAGGTGGTGGTCCTGTTCTGATTCCTCCGGCCCTTGCCCCCTCTTCTCTGATTCTGCGGTTCCAGCTGCACTGCCGGGTTGAATGGTTGGCTGGCTTGCGCGGGTCAGTCGTATGGTAACAGCACGGACCATCTATCATTGATTCATAGGTCATGGGTGGCTCCTGGTTCGGACTAAATGCCGGACCATTGATTTTTGGCCTCTGGACACCTCCAGCTCCGGGCTGATCCGGGTTCACCGCTGCAACTTGGTTGGAGGGTATGGATAGTCCGGCTCCCTCCTCTTCTGTCCGAACTCCTGACGGTCATTACACCTTGGTCCGAGCCGGTTGTTTATTGGCTCCCTCCTTCTGTTACGTGCTCCTGCCTCTGCTGCTGGCTGCATCGGATCACCCAGGGCATAAGAATCTGCAACCCGGATTGTTTCTGCTAGGGATCTCGGCATATCTCTCTGGAGCCTCTGCCACAGCATGCTGCCATGTCGACAACCATCTGCAAACCAGGAAATGGCCTGTGCCTCTACCACTCCTTCACAGGAATTCCGAACATTGCTCCACCGAGTTAAGAATTCTCGGTCAGTTTCATGATCATCTTGCTTACATGCCGCCAGGAGCTGAGGTCGGTTTGGCCTCTTGTATGTACTAGCAAAGTTGCTGTTAAACGCCAGCTCCAAGTCTATCCAGGAGTTGATACTATACTCCGGCAAATTATTCAGCCAGATCCGAGCTGGACCTTCCAACATGTGCGGGAGATACCGGACCGCCCATCGGCGATTGCCCCCCGCAATGTGCACCGAGGATACATAATCTGTCAGCCAATCTTGTGGCTTGGTGCTCCCATTGTATGGCTTGGTGTTCCGACCTAACTGGAACTGAGATACTGGTGGTGGTGGCTCCTTCATGATCCGAGGTCCAAAACACGCCGGACCAGGAGGGCCTTCCTCCTCCAGTTGCTCAGACAAGTAGATTCTATCCAGCTTGTTACGGACATCGCCTGGAGCTAACATCCGACCTCCTATCCGAGGTCCCAACGCCCCATCCACTCTGTGGTATCCAGCTCGTGCCATGGCCGAGTCTCCATCATCATATCGGTCATCGCCTTGACCGACGTTCTGAGGTTGCTGAACATACTCCGGCTCTCGCTGATATTGCCCCTGCTGCCGAGGTTGTTGCTGATACCTCGGGGGCGGAGGTGGTTTACCTCGGCCAGCCGATGCTGCTTGACCGCCGTTCTGATTTCCCTGACCGGAGTTACCCTTAGCCGGCTCGCATTGCCTGGGCCGGGGTTTCCCTTAGCTCGGCTAGCATTGCCCTGGCCCACCTTCTGCTTTGCTGCTAGGACTGGATCATACATCTGCAGCTGCTGGTTCTGACCCGAGGTGACACTCCGGGCTCGATCGGCTCCTCCGACGAGTGGAGACGAGGCTTGCCCCTTGGACACCTGACTGACTGGCCTAGCTGAATAAACCATCTCTGAATCACCAGCCCCGGCATTGCTCTGCGGAGAGCCTCATTCTGCTGGTTAGCCACATATACTAACTCATTGACTCGCTTCTGCTGCGCACGCCATGCATCTCCAGATAATCCGGATAGCTCGGCCCTGCCTGCCTCGGCAGCTCTGAGGTTCTTAGCAGGGGAACTATACACCGGCCTTCCAGTTGACACGCGACTCCCACTCCTAGCCGAGGTGGTAGGTCGAGCCTCCCTGTTTATCTCATCGTTGAGCCCCTTGCCTCTCTGCCGCACCTCGGCTCCCCTATGTGTATCAACCGCTACCGGGGTGAAGCCATTCGCTGCATTGTACTCGCGCAGATCTCTATTGAACTCATCTCTAGCTGTTATCATTGCTACAGCCTCCTTCTGCAACAGGACACGCTTTGCCTCTAGGTCGGCCACAGTCACTACTATGTCCACTCCTGGATTTACTGGGTCTGCCAGTGTATCCACTATCTCTACCAGGGTCGCACCTCGGCCCCGCAGCTCTGGGGTGCCAGGCAAGTCCTTCTCTAGCCTGGGCTTTGCAGATCTCACCTTAGCAACCTCGGCTGCCTTGGACTGGCTGGCATCTACTTTGCCAGCGGCGTCAACCGGACCTGTCACCATCACCTCTACGCAGCTCTCGGGGCGAGTGATACGCCGACCTAAAGCCGCGAGGAGAGGAGTTTCGTCGTCCACGAGCACCTGCTCCGGGTACCCGCGAACAACCTCGACAGCAACGTACGTGACGAAGCTGCCGAGCATCATGGTGAAGCCGTGCTCGGGGAAAGGCTTGCCGGCGAAACACCCCGCGTTGTCGCTGATGAAGGTGAACTCTCCGATCTTGGCGACAAGCCCGGAAAGAACACGCTCGCCTGAGCCCGTCCGGATGAAAACTCCCTCCAACGCCTCAATCTGCCCCACGGTGGGCGCCAACTGTCGTGGTGGGATCACGGCAGATGCCATAGGTATGGCTAAGATGGGGCCGAATGGTCGTTGGGGGAATCCGGGGAGGGTTTATGCACTCAAGAAGTGCACACGCAAGAACACGCAAGAACACGAACGAAGAACCAAGAAAGCAAGAACACAAAACACACCACGATGTACCCTGCTTCGGGGCCCTCTTGTGGAGGTAACACCCCTACTGCAGCACTATCCTAGTCAGTGTATAGCTCAGAGTGACAAGTACAAGCTGCTCCTCGAGCTGTATGATGATACAATGGTGAGAACTTGAGGTAAAGATGGAGCTAACGGGAGGAAGAAGGCACTCCGAGCTGAATCCGAGGTGTTTCCGGGGTGTTCCGAGCTTCCTCCTCTCTTTCTCTCTTGATCAACTAGCTCCAGCGCGGGGGGGGGTCTCTCTTGATCTTGGATCTCTCTAGCAGGAGGGGGTGAAGCCCACTATATAGGCCAGCCGGGTTACCATTGTGCCCCTCGCAGAACACTGTTGCCATGCCTCTGCAACGGTCACCACCGTACCACCGTACCTCGGTCGGGGACAAGACGTGGCTTGCCCATCTCCTGTAGCCTAACGGCAGAGCTAGCATGTCCCCTCTGACCGAGACAGGACGTGGCCTGGCAGAGCTACCTCGTAGCCTTTTCCCAGACCTCGCGTGGTCAGCGGTCGGAGACGTGCAGGCCCGCCGAACCCGGAGCACGCCTCTGCCATGCTCCTTGACAGACGCTCCCGTGTCAGGCGCTCTAGTACCCGGCTGGAAGTGACAGGAGCATTGACTCCTGCCCGACCTACAGCCCACCACCTCGGTTAGCTCGGCACGGATGTGACGGGCTCCGTACCTCGGGTCTTGCGCTTAATATCTTTTACTAGGTCGGATCTTACTTCCTTCCCACAGCTTCTCCTGCACCCACAACACAAACCACGCACTGAGGTAGTTAGGTCGGCAGAACATAGCTCGGACAGTGAACCTCGGCCCTGGCCAACAGTATACCTCGGACCCCTCTGGGCCAAAATAGGTCGGCCTGTATTCTCCAGGTCAAGATGAAGCTCGGACCTTCCCAGGCCCAAACAGGTCGGCCCTTTCCGTACCTCGGCACAACTTCGAACACCACCTTATGCCAAGCCTTGACCCTACCCGGGGATACTCCCCCGACATATGACTTGGTCGAAGTCCAACATGTGGGAGGTGATGCAGTGTTGTGTGATCTTGCACAACATGATCATTGAGAGTGAGCGGGATCACCCGGTGCCTGACAATGAGCCAAGTGCACCATACTACCGTCAGGATCCTCTTGCAGAGGTTGATCACCAGGTGCCGGCATCATGGACAGCTTTCCTCACCACGCGCCGGGAGATTCGTGACGCTGGAACACATCTAGCTCTACAGAATGATCTGGTACAGCACTTGTGGACGCGCAAGGGCAATGGCAATGTCGATAATGGCGATGCCAATGCCTAGTACGATTTGTTCTATTTGCTTGCATTGTTGAACTATTTATTTGTCTGTGAATTTGTATGTTAAACTATTTATTTGTGTGTGGATTTGTATGTCAAACTATTTATATGTGTGAATTTGTATGTTAAACTATTTATTTGTGTGTGGATTTGTATGTTAAACTATTTATATGTGTGAATTTGTATGCCAAAAAGGGCCGGCCTTTGTTTATGCCGAAATACGGCCGAATCGCCGGCTGGGGGGCGGCCTGGGTTCACGGCTGGAAAACGCGCCCCCCAGGATCCTGATTCGCGCCGTTTGGCGCCGCGGCGGCCCAAAAAAACGCCGTTTTGGACCCTGGGGGGGCCAAACGACTGGAGATGCCCTTAATACGGATCGAGTGCGCCGGCCGGGGATGGAGGAATTGGGAAGCCTAGGGCACAGCAAACTCGTCGGGTTTCTTGTCGTCCGTTGCTGGTTTTCGTGGTTTCGTACCCTAATTTGGCCCATCGCCTCGCTTCTTTGTATTGTTGATGACAGAGTCCTGAAAGGAAAGGAAAACCTAGAGTCTCTTTCGTTGACGGAGTCCTGAAAGGAAACGAGAAAACGTGGAGTCCTGAGTTGTTTTCCCTGCCATATTCATCTACGTAGGGAAGCACACGACCTCGCGATCGAGCCGAACGACTCCTCGGCACGGGTCAAGGGCATCGTCGATCGGCCACAAGCTCTTCATAGGCCAAGCCTGCTCCGGATCAATACCCGTCGGGCCACGCCTCCATGGTTCCGCCGCTCTAGCTCCATCTCCATGTCCCTAAGAGCTTATCAACGACCACGCGTGGAGAAGGACTGCAGCCTAAGACGTTCTTCTTCTCTCACGTTCGAGGCTACGCGGTCAGGGAAGAAGCATGTTCCACACCAGCCAAGAAGCCGCTGACCGGCCAGGTCGGCACTGACCACGTCCCCAGCGGCGCGTACATCACATGCGTCCTCCAGAGTGGCGTACGGAGAGGCCAGATGCAAGTTTGTCGGCGAAGCCCGCGGGTGGGTCGTCCGCAGCGGCGGTGGCATTTTTGGCAGACGCGGACACGGCGGCAGGGCGTCGCCATGGACGAAGTCGGCGACATTGCGGCGGGGCGGTCAAAGAGACCAGGAAGTGCGCCCTCGAAGCTGTGGCGAGGATAGCTGCTGCTGGAGAAGTCGCCGTACACCGCCGATGGCTGCTGTCCGGAGGAGACGAGGAGACTGAGTGACTGACAAAGGAGCGAACAGCCGGCACATCATATTGCTGTCATCGATACAACTGACGGAGGACTCCAGGCTTCCAACTATTGCAATGGCCTTCGGCTGATAGTATATGTACACACCCAGAAGATTAGGGAGACGTGTGCAGAGCGAACTGAAACATGCATGTGTGTATAGCTCAATCACTTTTATTGTTTTTGCACGCTTCGTCAACTGAAATATTGGAAGATTTTACATTACTCTCCTCTCTGCTTCTGAATCTGAAAACTTCTCTGAAACTGCTCTCAGTTTTTAATTTATTTGGGCAACTAACCGAGATCAGAAAAAATTGTAAATTGTACACAAGCAAGGTATAACTATTATTGACATACTTAAGATTTTCAGCTTAATCGGCGTTGATTTGAATTGTTGATAAATTCGAGAACAGTGCAAAGCCAAAATCTATTGTAGAATCATTGGCATCGACATCAGCTCCTGGGTAAGCCCAACTTGGTCCTGGACCAAAAATGGCAGCCTAGGCAGCAGTTGTCGTTGCTTTCATGCTTGCTAGAGCTTGTGCCGTTGTGAAGCCGAAGCTACCACGGACAGTGACGACGTAGAAATTGAGATCGACAACATGGTTATAACGATCGAGATGCCTGTTTACTTCTAGCTGCTTGATCTGAACCTAAATATGACTATGATTCTTCGCAATCCAGTGGTACTAGATGTTTCAATTTCGGTGTCGATGTTGCCAAGGACGAAGAATCCAACACTGATGTCGGCTGGTCATGCTTTGTATGTACTCCCTCCTTTTACAATTAGTTTGCGTTCTGGATTTAGTCAAAGTCAAATATTGTGACCAACTATATAGGAAAAATATAAACATTTAGAAGAAAATTATAACATTATTAGAATCTACATAAGATATACTTTCATATTATATATATTAAATATTATAAATGTTGATATCTTTTCGTATATAGTTGGTCAAACTTTGAAAATTTTGAATTTGAAAAAACCGAGAACGCGAACTAAATAAAAACGAAGGGAGTATCAATACGGATAATTAACGGGTAATCAATAGTCTCTAACTCTCTGCAAAAAAAAGTATCTATGAACGCCTAAAGCTAATTGTTCTTTAAATGCTCTCGGTCTGTTAACATGAATTGTGTATGGAAGTGTAGAGAACTCAACACTTAAATATACTGGAAATCTGAAACTATAGGCATGGACTGAGCTTTCATATATTCATTTTTATTCCTCCCTCTTTCACAGAATGTTGGAGAACATTTCGAGACTTCGAATGCTGTAATTCTTGTTCTAGTTAAACTTTATGGCCCGCATGAGGGACGAAGAGATCTCACATGGCAGCCTGAGGCAAACCACTGGATTTATTCTTCACCTTTTGGGGGGTATATGGAGATACCACACACTTCAACTTCATCCTTTTATTTATGTTTTCTATACGACACACTTGAATAAAAAACAGCAGCTAAGATGGATGAGCTAGATTAGCTACGCTACTCCAGAATAGTACTCCAATAAATATAAATTAGAGTTCTTGATTTCCATTTAGCAAAAAAAAAACTTTCAGACATCTTATGTGTGTGTGGAACAATGTTTATTTTCTATGGTTTTCATTTTCTTATAATTAATAGATACAAAGGTTGTGTCATTTTGATTAATTATTATTGTTGTTTCATTGATTTTGTACTTAACAGAAAAATATATTCTAATATTACATGTGTATGGTCTCTTTGCTTGCTGTGAACGGCAAGGCCAAATTGCAGGATTCCGACTACACCGATCGCCCATTAACTCCCGGATGATCTGCACCGCAACGGAGTAAAAGAGCTGTGAACAGTACTAGGAGTATCTATCACCACTCGCCAGTAGCCAGTGAAGAAGAGGGGATGATGTGTTCTGCAAAACCAAAGGACGATGTGCCCTTCCTCCCGGGTCGCCCCCGCTCGGGCGGCTCCGGAGGACCCAAGAAACCTTGCAGGCGGCCCCTAGCGCGGTCCTCCCTGGCCGCTGCTGCCGCCGACGCCGGCGGCGGTGGCGGCGCCCGGCCCGCCAAGGTGGAGGGCTGAGGAGCCAGCTCGCCGCGTTCGAGCTCGGAGGTGCGGCCGGAGCGAGCGGCGCGCAGGGCTCCTGAGCGGAGGAGTCCCGTCTTCTCCGACGCGGTTAAGCCGGAGCGGCGGCTCCGGGGACGCCGGGCTTCGGCGTGGTGGCGGTTCCGGGGCTCCTGCCCGGTTCTGGTGGGGACGGGCCCCTGCCTGGCCGTGAGGGCGGCAGGCCGGGATCGGCGGCGGCGCGGCGATGCGGGCTTCGGTGCCCGGTCGGGCGCGACAGCGGTGTGCCGGGGCGGCGGCCCGGGTGGAGGTGGTGCCGTTTTGGCGGCGGCCCGTGGTGGTTGACGGCGGCCGGCGCGGCTGCTTTGGGGCGGTGCGGCGGCTGGAGGTGGAGGCTTCAGTACTCCTGCCGGCGTGGTGCTCGGAGGTGCTGTCCGTCTTCGTCCCGGTGCCTCCGCGCGGTGCAGAGCTCTGGTGCAAGATCGATGGTTCTGGGCCTTCTTCTCTGCTGGTCAGGTGGTGGTTGGGTGCGGTGGGTGGGGCGAGGTGCAGGGTGCAGTGGCGTGGAGGCTATGCCGGCCAGGTCGGGTCGGGCAGTGGGCCGATGATGCGCCGGCGTTGGTGGTGGTGGTTGGTGTGGCTTGCCGGCGCCGGTGTTGGTGGTGCGATGGAGGGTGTCTGTACCGTGGCTAGTGATGGCGGCGGCTGTGGCCGTCGTTTACCTTCTTGGAGGCATCGCTGATATGTTGCAGCCCCCTCATGCTCCGTTCCAATCGGTGGTCCAGCTCCGGGGGAAACTCTTGACCTTGTGGTCGGACGATGACGGCGCCCTGGCGTCGTTTCCCTCTTGAGGGCTTCGTCTTTGGAGCTGGATATCGGCAAGAGGGACCAGTGGAAGGCCGAGGTGTTCGCGTTGAGGCTTCTGTGGCGACGATGTTGATGATGAGCGATGTCGGAGACGTGGCTGTGGCTGCGGTAGTCGGCTCTTCTCCGGCGTGTCCTTGGGGTTGCCTCGGCGTGTCTTGTTGCTGTGAAGTCGAAGCTGCTGCGGTGGGTTCCCGGTGGTGTACGATGACTGGCGACAGATGTTCCTTTCGGCGAGTTTCCACGGCGCCAGCCTGCCTGTTCTCCTTCTTAGCTCTTCTTCAGAGTCGGAGCTGCGCCGCCTTTGCGCTGTTGGGGGAGCTGTCGCAGCTCCCCGGAGGGTTGTTCTTTGTGTTGCGGCGGGCGTCTTTTAGGCCGGGGTGGCGGCCCCGGATGTTGGTACGACGTCCGTGGTCTGCGAGCAGCTCTCCCTGGTCAGCTTGGGCTGCGGGTGGCTGGTTCGTGCGGCGTCGTGGCTCGGTTGCGAGCGGTGCTATGTCGGGACGGCGGTCCCGGAAGGAGGTGCTGGCGGCGAGGCTGTCGGGGCTGCTTGGGCAGCGGCAGCAGCGGTTGTCTTTTAGGCCGGGGCGGCGGCCCCGGATATTGGTTCGGCGGCTGTGGTCTGCGAGCGGCTTACCTGGTGCAGCTTGGGCTGTGGGTGGTCGCGTCGTGCGACGTCGTGGTTTTTCTCGAGGTTGTGGGGCTTCGCCCCGTGGGTTGTGTTGCGTTGTTGTATGGTTTTCGTCCGGTTTCTTCCATAATAAACCGGGCACCTTATGCTTAATAAATTGTGAGGCAAAGCTTTTGCCTCGGTTTCGAAAAAAAAAGTTGAAAAAAGCATAGTGGTTTTTTGGGTGCTGTTGCAGTTGGGTTTTGAGTGGTGACCCGGTGGACGGGTGCCCATGTCCTCGTTGTCGTCGATCCCTTGCGCACCATCGCATGATCCGTCGTATATCTGCTAGCGCCTTTCTACGAGGCACCAACCGATCGATCCGAGGGACAAGAACTGTAGTGCTGATGTAGTATTATTGCCAGATGCGAGGTGAATTTGGGCACAAATTAAGGTAGCTTCCGTTTACCCGTGTGGGTGCAAAATGATTCAGGGTTTCAGATTTCAGCTGGTTTGAAGTCTGGACACTTCAGTACATGATACTTCCTCTGTCCATAGAAGAATGTCTTTATTTTGTCTAAATTTGCATTATCTAGACATACTAGTATATAGCCGGAAGAAGTTTGAAAACATGCATGTTCATAGTAGCTTCTAATCTTACGGACCTCTAGGTGAGCTGTCGAGCAGTAGATGTCCGCATGCTTGCTAGCCTGAAGTCAGTAACAACATATTAATTGCATGAAACACGGCGTGCTTCCGGCCGTTCGTCAGCGGCTTAACATTCGAATCGCCCGGTGATACGCAAAGTCCAACAGTTCGCACACGCATGTACTACGACTAGGAGTATTAGATACCCCGTAAAATTCTGCGAGGTTTCTAGAGGTCTAGGTGAAATTAACCTTGTATATGCACTCAGAGTCAAAGGCGACAGTCTGCAAATTATGGGTGTTCTGAAGGCTGAAGCTACTAAGCCAAAACGACCGTGCACTCCACGAGAAGGCCGATCAATCATGCGCTGTAAATAATCAACAAGATATATACGGGACGCCATTTGGCACTGAACATAAGCAGGGTTGGTTGGCATGCATGGATTTAATCCAGTGGATTATTATGCTGCCACTGGCAATACCAAAGCGGCAAAGTCGAGCCAGTGTCGAGTCGAGACAATGAGCAGTCAATCCTACCGCACAGTAGAAAAGGACGGGCGCACGTAAACGGATATGGATGCGTCCACTTGGCACGTAAGGTGAGCTTCACTGTCACATGATTCGACTTTTCTTACAAAAGAAAATATGCGTGGAAAAAATCCAAAATATCACCAGGTAACTCTCGAAGGAAGGGCGTCCCTTGCAAATTAAGGAAAGCACGAGGGCGGTCACGCAAAAGAGACCAATATCTGTGGACCGAAACGTCACTATTTATATATATTTTTTAGAGAAACACTATATTTCTGCTCAAGAAAAAAAAACACTGCCGTCACGGAGGAGCTGCATGCGAAGCGCACAGGGAGGGTCATGTCATGTGGTAGGGCTCTCACGCGTACGGCATGCATGCAGGTGGGTCAGTCCAACTCTATGTTCATAACATAAGTCCACATTATTGGTTTAACATCTCCATGTCTATGACTTGTGAAACATAGTCATCAACCAATACATGTGCTAGTCTAATATTAAAGTGTGTCCTCACATGAACTCCGACTAGTGACATATTTAGAATAACCGTACAAGTAATGAGTTTCACAAACAAGTCACGTACTTGCCAATCAATACAAAGACATTATTCAAGGCACATTATTATAAATCATGGATACATCGAAATATCATCATCTCTATGATTGCCTCTCGGGCATATTTCCTACAGTCTCCCACTTGCACTAGAGTCAATCTAGAAGATATCTAATACCCATAGCTCTTGTGTGCTTGTCATGATTCTTCTGCGTGAGAGGCTTTGTCAACGGATCAGCGACATTCAGATCCGTATGTATTTTGCACAAGTTTATTTCACCTCGTTCGATGTGCTGCCGAATGAGATGAAACCGCCGCATGAAGTGTTTGGTCTTCTGGTGATTCCTTGGCTCCTTGGCTATCGCAATGGTTCCACTGTTGTCACAGTAGAGATCCAATGGACTGGACGCACTAGGGACAACACCGAGATCAGTAAGGAACTGCTTTATCCAAACACTTTCCATGCTAGCTTCTGCCGCTGCATAATACTCGGCCTCCATTGTAGAATGAGCAAATGTGTCCTGCTTGGAAATCTTCCAGCTAACCGCCCCACCGTTCAACGTGAACACATAGCCCGATTGCGACTTGGAATCATCCACATCGGTTTGGAAACTAGCATCGGTGTAACCATTTACAACGAGCTCCTCCTCACCTCCGTAAACTAGGAACATATCCTTAGTCCTTTTCAAGTACTTAAGGATATTCTTTACCGCTGTCCAGTGACTCTCGCCGGGATCAGCTTGGTACCTGCTCGTAACACTTAGAGCATAAGAAACATCTGGGCGAGTACAAGTCATTGCATACATGACAGATCCAATTGCCGAAGCGTATGGGATCTTTCTCATGCGCTCTTTCTCATCAGTAGTCGAAGGACACTGAGTCTTGCTAAGATTTATGCCATGAGACATAGGCAAGAACCCTTTCTTTGCCTCTTCCATGCCGAACCGTTCGAGCACTTTGTCAATGTATGTACTCTGGCTTAATCCTATTAGCCTCTTTGATCTATCTCTATAGATCTTAATTCCCAGAATGTATGCCGCTTCCCCTAAGTCCTTCATCGAAAAACTATTCTTCAATGAGGTCTTAATGGATTCAAGCATAGGAATGTCATTTCCAATCAGCAATATGTCATCCACATACAAGATTAGAAATACGAGCGAGCTCCCACTATTCTTCTTGTAAACACAAGACTCTGATTCGATTTTGGTGAAGCCAAATCCTTGGACCACTTCATCAAAACGAATATTCCAACTCCGAGACGCTTGCTTCAGTCCATAAATGGACTTCCGAAGTTTGCAAACCTTTCCAGCGTTTTTAGGATTGACAAAACCCTCGGGCTGCATCATATACACGTTCTCGGAAAGGTATCCATTCAGGAAAGCCGTCTTGACATCCATTTGCCATATCTCATAATCAAAATATGCAGCAATAGCTAGAATTATCCGAATAGATTTAAGCATCACTAGGGGCGAGAAAGTCTCCTCGTAGTCAACTCCTTGAACTTGTCGAAAACCTTTTGCGACAAGCCGAGCTTTATAGATGTGAACATTTCCATCCATATCAATCTTCTTCTTATAGATCCATTTGCACTCGATGGTTTATGGCCATCAGGCAGGTCAACCAAGTTCCAAACTTGATTGTCACTCATGGACTCTATTTCGGATCTCATGGCACTTTGCCATTTCTCAGAATCTGGGTCCTTCATCGCTTCTGCATAGGTGGAAGGCTCATCATTGTCCAACAACAATATTCCCGCGTATCATTGTCTAACAACAATATTTCTCGCGAGCTTCGAAGCCTCTCCGACCTTCGTAGTTGCGGTGCATGTACTGCCACGGGTTCCTCAACTCGTTCTGCCATGATGGCATCACTCGTCGAATCCTCCCCGGTGGGCTCAACTTGAACTTCATCAAGCTGCACCGTTCTTCCACTTGTCCCCTTAGTGAGAAACTCTTTCTCTAGGAAAACTCCGTTTCGAGGCAGTTACTCCAACCATGCATCTTACATTATTTCATAACACATACTACATTGTCGACGAAGCCAACAACTGGCACGCCAAGCTAAGCAGTCATGGTTGACTTCGAAGCATCACCAGAGATTGCTCCGGCCTCCCTCAGCAGAGGCACCAGCTTACCAGACTTCTCCAATGCAAGAGTGTCTGCCCCAAAACCAAGAGAATTGACATGTCAGATAAAATCCAAAAGAGTTTGGCACTGGGTGGTTATGCGCAACTAAAATGCCAGTGTCAACGTTGTGAAGGTAAAACGGCTCACCATCACAGCCACCGATGTGTTTCCCATTGATGAAAACATTTGGAACAGTCCTCTGTCCAGTCCATTGAGCAAGAGCTGACTGCATATCAGGTCCATCACCTTCATAGACGATAGCATGGGTAAATTCAATAAGAGCCAACACATGAGGCGATTGGAACTTTAAAAATGCTAGGTGTTTGTCACGAGGGTCCATATACCACTTAGCTGTCCTCTCACAAACAAACAAAAAACTAGTGCAATTTGGGAGCACGATGGAACATGTTTTACTCACAGCATTCAAATGTTTAACATGAATATCTTTTATTTTTTGAGGAATCGTTAACAAGAACAGTAAGAAATCTAAGTTTTTGATGACAGCACTTTGCCACCTCGATTGGTTCTCTATTGCATAAGCAATCAACTCTCCTGAGAGGCTTACGATCCTGACAAATTACTACTTACGAGCTTTCTTGTAAAAATTATACCTACAATTACTACTTACGATCCTGACAAATCTGAGGGTGCTGCCATATTAAATTCTGTCGCAGGTCAATGCTCTCAGACTCAATATGCAGTCTATCTCAATATTCAACGAAATAATACAAAAGGAACATCCCAAGACAAACAAATTTCTCGTCTGAAATTTTGGGTACCATCATCAATGTACAAGTAAAAACAAGATATGTTTATGAGTGCACTCACTTTCCGCATCTAGCTCAATAGCCTTGAAACTTGCTCCTAGCTTAGTGAACAACTGCTTCACCCGTGTGCAGTAAGGACAGAAAGTCTTGCTATAAACAGATAGGCCGGAGTACCAGAGTTAGCGTTTTTTTTTTTTTGTAATGTGCATACTTATATTCATTTGGAACAGATTACAGAAAACCAACAAGAACACACGAAGAAGGAAGGCAGAGAAAACGAAGAACAACAACACTCGCACTGTCCAAGCTCAACCACAAGATCGACGAACGCCGGAACCCACAACGCCGGAGGCGAGGAAGGAAGCCGCCGCGAAGAACGATCACCCGAAGAGCAGCAGAGCTCCTAGCCCGGAGGCGTTGATGAACCGCAAGAATCTCCAACTCCGAAAAGCTGAAGGTGTAGACGACGAAGAACACGCATCGGTCGGGGGCGGCCCCCAAGCTCCAGCTGCCCCGGATCTGGAGCCAGAGCTCCAAAACCTCCACCACCTCACCACGTACCTGCGAAGCCGCTGCCTCGAAGCCTCCCTTCCTTCCTCCAGCAACACAACACCAGCGCCGCCGCACCACGGCAACCGGAGAGGAAAGGCCACGCACGGCGGATCCGAGAACCCGCGAGCACGGCCAGGTCGACGACCACGCGGCGAAGCACCACCGGAGCTCCACCACCGAAGGGGACGGTCGCCGACGCCAAACACCACACCAACCGCACCACCGCCTCCACAGCGCCGCCGGCGGGAACCCACTCACCCCTACTCTATGTACACGAGGAGATCCGGGGATCCCCCACCCACCCGCCGCCGGAGCGGACGGGGGGAGAGAGATCCCGCAGATCGGCGACGGCGAGAGTGAGGAGAGCAGGCGGATCCAGAAAATCGCCCTTCGCCTCCAGAAGCAGGGAAGGGGAGGGGAAAGTGCGGGCGTTACACAAGGCATGAAGCATTGGGCATCAGACATGTATTGCAAACAGAAACAGCTTATTGACATTGAGAAGCGTGAACAGAAACCAATTACTTCACCACAGCAAGTCGTTGATATCAACATCAGAACATTTAGGATGCAAATAATGACCTACTAGATCCAAGGAAAGAAAATCTCCATAAATCCGTGCTACCAATCTTATAATCACTTACAAGTGCACATCCAGAGTTCCAGACAAGCGAATAGTAGGATAGATACAGTCTACAGATTCAGAGCCTCTATTATTTAAATAAACGTTCCCATTAGCTTCGTTCCTCCCTCCACAGAGAAAGAATATTTATCGCGAAGAACAAAAAACAGTACTGTACTAATACAAAAGCAACGAATATGCTAGTATGCGACGCAGCTTCAGTGACTTTGCGGGGGTGACTTTGTGGTGATTGACATGTGGACCCTACACACGGTGGGCCCCACGGGCAGTGACTCAAAGTCACGTGACTTTGTATTTGGTAAAGTCACTGAAGCTGTGTCTGCTAGTATGGGATCTATTCTTCCTCCTCCACCTTCCCCCCTTCCTTTTCACCTCTATTACAGACTACTAATTGGAAAGTTCAGCGGCGTTTGTTCAAGGGCAGATGGATGCGAGAGAGGGGGGAGAGCGTGACGCACCTGAAGACGACGACGGGAGCGGAGGCGGCGATTTCCTCAACCCCGCTGCTACCTTCAGATTGCGCCGCGTCCGGGTCCGTCTCGTAGTCCACGACGACGCCCCCGATCTCGAGCCACACGCGGTTGTTCACCACGCGCGCGTGCTGCAGGAAGATGCGGTAATCCTCGTTGATGTCGACGAGGGAGTCGAGCGACGAGAGGGCCGCCTCCACGGATTCCGTCCGGCGGTTGGTGCTGCCGCGGCCCGGGGAGGGGTCGGAGACGCATTCGCCGTCGGAGGTGGCGATGGGGGACTCGTACTTGATGGCGGAGGCAGGGGAGGCGGCGCCGGACGGGACCTCGAGGACATAGGAGTCGCCGTCGGGGCGGAGGTGGCGGAGGAAGTAGAGGTAGTCGGGGTCGAAGTTATCGGCGGGGCAGTCGCCGGCGGCGTAGGGGAGGGCATCGCGGCGGACAGGGGTTTGGGGCTTTGGGCTCGAGGCGACTGTGGCCTGTGCCTGTGCGAAGTGGTGTCAGACTTCGGGGCGACTAGCTCTTGTCGCCTGTCTGCTCGTGCTGGCGCGATTCCTCGTCTAAACATCACCAAATTTGTTTGCACGGGGGCTTCAAGCGTTTTTTCTCTCGCTATGGCGATTAGAAAGGCGATTAGGGTTTGACGGCCGGCCCGGCCGCCGCCGGCGGCTGCTACTTCTCCGGTGCTTACTAGGCACCGTTTTTTGTCCTGCTGCTCTTGACGTGTTCAAGCGCATGCAGTATTGCTTTCGTTGGTTGCTGAAACCGGCGTTTCTAGTCCTGGCGGAAATTGTTTTCAGATCGGCAGTTTGGAGGCGGAACTTCTTTTCAGATCGCAATTTGGAGCGAGCTCGTTCTTTGGAGATAGCAGAGCGGAAATCGTGTGTGGTCGGACGCAATGAAAATCTTAGCGTGGAACTGTCGCGGTATGGCTAGTACCGCGGCCTGGCGCGCCCTGTTGGAGCTCCAGGTTAAGTTTAGGCCAGATGTGATTTTCCTGTCTGAATCACATTTGAATAAAGCTAAGGCAGGAAAATTGAGGAGAAAATTGGGTATGGACCAACTTGCGGTGTTTGAGAGCGATGGTGCGAGTGGGGGACTCGTTCTTTTCTGGAAGGATCCGGTTGTCATACAACCGATGGATGTTCAGGCAAACTTTATCGATGTAGCTGTCTGCAATACCCATGACAATCCATGGAGACTAACTTGCTTCTATGGAGAGCCAAAGTGGGAAAATAAACATCTGTCCTGGGATTATTTACGCAAGCTGAAACTAGATGCAAATATGCCTTGGATGGTGATTGGCGATTTTAACGAGATCCTCTATTCCCACGAGAAAGAAGGTGGAGCTTCTAGGCCACTCCGTATGATGCAAGCTTTCCATGATGCCTTGACTGATTGCGGATTAGACGATATGGGGTATGAAGGGGACCAGTTCACGTGGAGGAGAAGAAGGATTAGGGAGAGACTAGATAGAGGTGTTTGTAATGCTGACTTCCGTGGCTATTTTCCGAGAGCAAAGATCATCAATGCTGAGCATCATAAATCGGATCATAGACCTTTGGTGTTAGACACAGAAGGAGAGGAACCTTTCGTGTTCCGACGGGCAGGAGGCGTCAGACCTTTTGAAGCTCGTTGGTTAAAGGAGAACGATGTGCATGAGATTGTGAAACAAGCTTGGGAAAAGACTATGGAGGGTACTGATTTCGCGAGCCGTACATCAGTGATTAGCAGAGATCTCCACCAATGGGACAGGTTGGTGTTGAAAGAACCTAAACACAATCTGAAGGAGCTAAATAAGGAGCTCGAGGAACTCAAATTGGGCCCAATGACAGATCAGAATTATGACCGACAACGTGAAATACAATTATCGATCGAAGAACTTCTTGAGAAGGAGGAGATCTATTGGGTACAGCGGAGTCGTGCTAATTGGCTAAAACATGGCGATAGGAACACTGGCTTCTTCCATCATTTTGCGACTGCTCGCAAGAAGCGCAATGCGATTAAAAAACTGAAGAACTCGGATGGAGGTTGGGTGGAAGGAGACGACCAGATTAGTTCTTTGGCAACAGATTATTTTCAGGAACTGTTTACTGCTAGTGTCCAGGCACCGGCAATGGACGTCTTGCATAAGGTAAAACCAGTGGTTTCTGATTATATGAATGAGTCCCTGGTTGCACCGTATACTGAAGAAGAAGTACAGAAAGCCCTATTTAGCATTGGTGATCTGAAAGCGCCAGGTCCGGACGGCCTCCACGCAATTTTCTATAAAAGGTTCTGGGAATTGTTGGGGTCGGAGCTGACCAAGACAGTGTTGGAAGCAGTAAATAGTGGTGTCATACCTGAAAGCTGGAATCTCACGACGATTGTGTTAATTCCTAAAGTTGATAACCCGGAGAGCATATCACAATTTCGGCCTATAAGTCTCTGTAATGTCATATATAAAATTATCTCGAAGATGCTGGCGGCTAGACTAAAGGTTTTACTTCCGGATATTATTAGTGAAAACCAAAGTGCGTTTGTTCCAGGGAGAATAATTACAGACAACGTGATTGTGGCTTATGAGTGTATTCATACCATGAAGAAGAAGAAAGTGGGAAAAAAGGGGTGTGCGCGATAAAACTCGATATGCATAAGGCTTACGACCGTGTGGAGTGGGTCTTCTTGGAGAATATATTGAGACGCCTTGGTTTCGACTCTCGGTGGGTCGATCTTATTATGGCCTGCGTGAGATCTGTTATGTACAAGGTGCGTATCAATTCTAGCGACTCAGACACGTTCATACCGTCTAGGGGGCTGAGGCAAGGAGATCCTCTGTCCCCCTATCTTTTCCTCCTTTGTACTGAAGGTCTTTCGGCACTTCTGAAACATGAAGAAGAACAAGGTAATCTTAAAGGTATTCAAGTTTGTCGAAATGGCCCTGTTGTGTCAAACCTTTTGTTTGCAGATGACTCCTTGATGATGATCCAAGCAGATGAAAGCAATGCAACCTCACTGAAGAGGGCTCTGGATATGTATTGTGAGGCCTCGGGCCAAATGGTCAGTACAGCTAAATCATCTATTTATTTCAGTCCAAATACATAAGTTGATGACAAGGTGGCTGTTTGTCAAGTCATGGATATAATGACTGAAACTCTATCTGATAAATATCTTGGCCTGCCTGCTATGATTGGAATGGATAGAACTGACTGTTTTAGACACATTATTGATAGAATTTTGAAATTGGTGAGTGGGTGGAAAGAAAAATTGCTAAGTCTTGGAGGCAAAGAGGCGCTTCTCAAAGCGGTGGCCCAAAGCATCCCAACATATGCGATGAGTGTGTTCAAATTCTCAAAACAAATCTGCAAGGGAATCACTGACGCAATGTCTCATTTTTGGTGGGGTGATGAAGAAAACCATAGGAGAATGCACTGGTTTGCTTGGTGGAAGATGTGTGTGCCGAAAGGACAAGGTGGCATGGGATTCCGAGATATCCACTGTTTCAACTTAGCTCTCTTAGCTAAGCAATGTTGGAGATTGCTTGAATATAGTGATTCCCTTTGTGCTAGGGTTCTCAGGGCCAAATACTACCCCGAAGGAAATTTACTCTCGGTTAGTTTGAAGAAAGGATCATCTTACGCTTGGCAAAGTATTTGGGCAGGTGTCCAGACTTTTAAGAAAGGATGTATCTGGAGAGTTGGAGATGGATCTGATATAAACATCTGGGAGGATTGCTGGATTCCGAACAGTATAGATGGGAAGATCATGACAAGACGCCGGAATATTGTGCTAACTAGAGTTAATGAATTAATTGACCCAGCTACGGGGAGTTGGGATATGAATCTGATCCGGGAGAACTTTTGGCCTATTGATGTGCAGCGTATTTTGCAAATCCCTCTTCCGAGACATGATATGTCCGATTTTGTGGCGTGGAAGTTTAACACAAGTGGGCGGTTTACGGTGAAATCTGCTTATCACATTGAGTGGGAATCACAATACGGTAATCGGATGCACACTGGAGATCAAGGTACTGCCTATTTAAATCCAGTCTGGAAGGGGCTGTGGTCTATGCATGTCCCTGCTAAAGTTAAAATTTTCATCTGGCGCTGCATGAATGGATCCATTCCTTGCTACTGCATATTAGCAAATAGGCACATGAGAACAAGTGCACAGTGTGCTATTTGTATGGACGGGGCAGAGGATATTCGTCATTTGTTGTTTGATTGTAGCCGAGTTCAGAGCATTTGGCGATCCTTAGGTCTACATGAAATAATAGACCAGCTGAGGAACATTGATAAGCTGGGTTCGGCCATGGTTGAAGCTGTTCTGTGTGACGATAAGTATCAAAAAGCTTATATGGGTCCGGTGATGATCAGGGATGTTTTTGCGGTTGCTTGCTGGTACGTATGGTGGCAACGTCGGCAAATTGTTAATGAAGAAACTGTCCAAGATAGCAAGAAGACTGCATTAGCTATACAAGCCTTAACGATGAACTATGTACGTGCCAACAAGAAGGGCCTTGTACCCCTGAAACAAGAACGATGGAAGAAACCCCCACCGGGCCACCAGATTCTGAATGTTGATGCTTCTTTCCGTGAGAGTGATGGTACTGGTGCCGTGGGTGTAGTGGTACGTGATGACTCTGGATCTTTTGTTGGTGCTTTTAGCAAATCGCTGTCAAATGTGTGATGCAGAGATGGCGGAGGCAAGTGCGATCCGAGAAGGCCTCCGAGTAGCAAAACAACTGGCTTGTCATAAATTGGTAGCACAATCGGACTGCTTGGCCGTGGTTGAAGCTCTAAATTCGACGAGGTGCCTATCTTCTGTATCTAGCCATATCCTGGATGAGTGTCGTGAATTGATGTTAGACTTTGGAAAAATTTCGGTTCAGTATTGTAATAGAGAGGCAAATACTGTAGCAGATGCTTTAGCTAAGTATGGGAGGGATAATCCACCGACGTTGTGGTGCGATGTCCCCCCTGATTTTATTTTGCCTCTTTTGGTAAACGATGTAACGATTGGTATGGATTAAAGGCGGCAAGTTTCAGACGCACTCTTTCCCTAACCAGGGTACCGTAAGGAACTGGCAGGGTTTTAATGAGGCGGCTTGCTGACCTAATATATGGTGGAAAATTTCAAAAAAAAAAAAAATGTTTGCACGGAATTGAATGCAAATTAAATATTGCTGACAGAGCTGAGACAGCTGATCAAAACTCAAAAGTTCGCATCAATGCAAATCCAATATTGCTATAAAAGAACTAAGAAAGTTGATCAAATGTTCAGAACATAGATGGTATCCTTTGATGCTTGAGAAAGAATTTTTTTTGTGTTGCTAAGAGCATCTCCACTATCAGCCGTCAAAGTCGCGCCAGGCACACCAATTGTGCACTCTTTGGGGTGCCGGAATGTGTCCGCCACATTGTGGGTGTTGCCCCAGCGGCAACCCCAAACCAAATTTGTAAAAATTGATAAACATTTATAAATTTTGAACGAACACGCGAACACACGTGACTCTCGTTTCAGCGCGCGCTCTGCGATCTGCCTCTCGGTGTGCCACCACGCTCGCCGCGTTCAACTCCCAATTTGTTTCCCAGGAAATGTGACCCTGGGCGTCCGTCAAGCGTACACATGACTACTGGTTCCCAGGAAATATTTTTTGTTGCTAAGAGATGCCAATTTGTTTCCCATCCACGTCGTCCCCAACGCCTCCACCAGCGTGCCGGAGGTCGTCTACGGCAACGCGGGCGTGCTGGTCCGTGCCAGCGCTCGTGGTGTTTGGAGGTGTGCATTCTATACTTTGCAAGGGTACATATGAGTTCACATGGTGTTTCGGTCACCGGCGAGGCCGTCCTCCTTCCACGTCGCCTCCTCCGGCTCCGCGTCAACGTCGTGGCATGCGGGATGTTGGCGCTCCACCGGTTGCTGGCCGTTCTCCTACTTCTATGCATCGAGGGCTGGGTAGGTCTTCGTGTCGTGGCGGCTGTCGCTCCAGCTGCTTTACAGCTTAGGGCTCGCTTGGATGGCTGTTTTTTGGCCGGAAAGCATCGGGAAGAAATACGGACCTAACAGCCTCCATATATTTTACAGGCAACGAGGGGTGCAGAAATACGGGTCGGAAAAATCAACACCCTTTCCAAGCGCGGCCTTATGATTTTCCGTCTCCGCCGGTAATAGACTTTGATGTCATTGATTCTTTGGATGCTCTGCATGATCTGTTGCGCCCTCCGGTGTATCCGTTGCAGCTTCATTGGCTGGTTTTCCGGCCGCTTCTTTGCCTTTGTTGTTGAATACACCTCCGTCGAATTCAAGGTTTCGTGGTCTCCTTCTCTAACCGGTAGATGGAAAGAGCTCGCAGCAGATCGGAAAAGCTCACAACCTCCGTCAGCAATGCACATGAAGATCATCTGTGCAGGCTTTATTCTCAGGTACATGTTGGATGCTATAAAGGGTTGTTGGCTGTATTTTTTTTTCACATATTACCTTCTGGTGTATCGTTTGGATGTTGCATGTTGCAGAGCTAAAACCTATCATGAGATATATTTCTACTTCTCTGTCTTATGATATGAAGCTGAACAAAACCTTTCCAAATTTGTCACTGAATGCCTTGCTAGTGCAAAACTAGATACCGTTCAGTGTAAGGTAGTTGTCTTAACTTCTGGGGTATATTTATAAGGTTATTTGCATCTGTTTATAATGTCATCTCATCGCTTGCCCTGGCATTCACTTCTACTATAGCCGATGATCTATTCTTCAGAATGGCACCACCCAAATCATCGCCAGTGAGTTGTTCAGCTCAGCTAAGTGCAGGGTTCTCGCAGTATGGACATTACATTACAAAGGTAAAATCCAATTTGGTAACTAAAAAATCTGTAATACCGTCGCTATCTTAGTTTGATGCATGATTAATAAATTGGTTAGCATGGTGCTACACTTTAACATATTGTGGTTACACTTCACGGTGACGAAGACTGTCTCCTTGGAGCTACAAATTTCTGGCTTAGATATGCATCAGTCAGCTGGTGAATTTCTTAGTTCTTTTACTCTCTAAACTGTTTGCTCCAATACTATGTAACTAATGAGTTGTAGGCTTCATTTGAGCCTGTGAGGGGTTATGGCATGTTGGTACTCTTGAGGAGGCTATGGATATTTTGATGCACAGGCCGGGGTGACCCTTTTCTAAAAAAAAAGGAATTCTCATATATTATGATTCGATTTTTCGCCTCCACAAATATTGAGTTTGATCCGGGCGTTTTATGTTCAAATTAGAGTAGTTTTGGGGTCAATGTGTTCAGCACATAATCCGTACGGAATTATTTTCCAGAGCATTTGGATTAATTTGTGCTGACACGCTGTCTGTGAACTGATCAACCGATACATCTCCCAGAAGAAAAGAAAAAGACTTCTCTTTACTGAATATAGGTTCACATGACACAGACAGAGTAGCTTAGGTTCAGAACCACCCAGATTTAAGTTTACTCAGGGAGATCTGATATAGAGCAATATTTCTCATATTCAATAGGACATACATTAGTTCTCGTTCATGTTGTTCACACACATGTAACAACAAATGTTCTTTGATTTGCAGGAAATGTTTCGAAGCACAAGTTTGAGCAGAAAGTAAGTATTAATTTCCACTGTGTTTGTTTTCTCTCGCCCACTTAGACTGAACTTTTCCACCGTCTAAATGACAAAACCACTAGATATTCCTCAAGTGGCGCACTGATAAAACCACTAGATACTGCCATGCCATCGTAGGATAATGTTCAAATGGAGAGAAATGACAGTTGAACTGAAAGTCTAAGACCATGCCTATTGTATAATTTCTGTGTAATTGTGGATTACTGTGAATTCAGTGACTATTTCTGTAGCCGCAGCTGATTAATTTATAGCTATTAAAAGGTACAGCTTTCACAAGCACACATACAATTGCCTTATTCTCACATAGATGTTTTAAATTATTGCTATCGACTTAAATAAGTATGCAGAATTTGTCTTAAAGGTGATCACTCTGCCTTTATGTTTGTAATAGGAACTAAGAAGTGCAGATGCAGTGGACTATAATAAGGACATATAAAGGTTTAGCTATCACAAACACACATATATGTTATTACCAGAGATTTGGTGGTCCTTCTTACTAGGTCCATCCTTTAATGCACCGTAGTATCCACCTAAGTTCTACCACTGTGTTCATAATTCATCGGTCACAAGAAACTGCAGTTTAAATGTTGAATGTAGAGAAAATAAAGCAATGCTCTAGACTATATAAGAAATATTGTGAGCTACTTAAAGAACCATAGATAGAAGTTTTTTTAGTTTGTTTCTGCTGCATATTCAAGTTCAACTATATCCAGGTATACTCTTCAGGCATCAATATTTAGATCCTGACACGTCTATTTTCTGTACATAAATGGTAGCTCCGCTAACAAAGATATTGATTTATACATGAAATTACAAAAAGAAAGTGTACTATATCTTCCTTCAACTTTAATCAGTTTGTGTTAGATTAGTTTAAAATCCTATCTTTTTTGCTTTGGTCATTGTGTGAAATGATCGAGGCGAGCCTATTGGATCTTTTCAGTTAGGACCCGACTTCAGTGGCTGCCTATTGGATCCAACAATTATAGTAGATGAATTTGTATTGAAAATATATATAATAGAATGGACTTGTAGGGAGAAATAATCAGCTATATTTACCTTGTGTCAAAGGCCATAATGGGGGAAGAATAAACAAATGGTAACATGTAACTTCTACACTACCATATTTCTACAAAATGCCTATACGTAGCTTTTGATCGTATACACAACAAGTAACTTATGTAGGAAAACAAGCAATACCACTCAATTAGGAATGGAGAAATTATAGAAATAAAATTAAAATATTTCTATGAAATTATAGACAAATAAAATTAAAATACTTCTACGAAACATCTCCAAATCTTAGCAAATAAAACTTATTTTAGTAAAAGAATCGCAATAGTTATAACACACAACTCATGTAAATATACCACTTTTAAGAGAAAGCGATAAAGAAATGCCGTAACCACGGGAGCGGCGTGTCGCCGCGCCATGTAAGAAATTAGGGTTAGGAGCTAATTCGGCCTACCCTCTATTCCTCTGCCTTATCGGTGGTACCGCTCACAATGCATATTGAGGCTAGAGGGTGGGACCTTTATATAGACTCCAATTCCAGATAACTCAATCTGTTTCCAGATAGGACTCGTGACTTGTTAAACCAACCACTATCATTAACAGCCATTAACCGAGCCTATTACTGTTAAACAATTAGGTCCCAACACGCATGTGTGAGTCATGCGCCGAGTTCGAATACAAAATCAAACTCGCAGGCTTTAACAATCCATAGAGCCAATCCTATGGACAACCTGGTATTCCGCTCTATACTGTTCCCGGGTATTATTCCAGCGTATTAATATACACTGTGTTCCAGTATAGCCGTACCGGCTTCCTTAAGTATATTTCCTTAAGTACAATTCCACATCATTAATTCCCTATTATTTCCGTGATGCTTCCACACTGAAGTTTAATTCCGGACAATGTAGTAAATATATAAAATGTTGCAAGACACAATTTCCTACATCTCCCACTTGACTGAAAACATTTTATTTAAGCTCAGTGAATTCCCATGCTATTACATGGTTAGGTGTTAATTCCTTCCTTCAGTGCACTCACGTTGTATATAAACCTTTGTGACTTTTGGAGTCAAATTATCACAAAGTAACAGGTTATGATGCACATTTCCACGACCTTAAGTTCACAAAGAAAATTCCTTAGCCATAGACCTTCCTTCAATGCTTGATGCATCAAAGTATTCATATTTCATAAAATAACGAGTACTAAATCATATTTCCTTTGCACACCATAAAGACCTACAAAAGTAAATATTAACACATAAATAAAATATATTACCTTTCACCAAGATCACAAATAGCGTCAATATATCCATGTAGTGAAGGTTGAGATCATCAATGAATAATGAGTAATCCATATTTCCTTGACATTGCGCGACAAGTCCATTAAGTGATTCCAAAAATTTCAATAAGATTCATATTCCGTTTGCTAATAATTCCAGCAAATCGTTTCCGTGCTAATCAAAATAGCAACAATTACAACGGCATGGCAAAGTTCAGGTCGCACGAATAATGTCCCACAATAACTGAGGATGACAATTATTCTTCCTTTTTCCTCACGAGTTTAAATATAATTCCTCGCAGAGTATCATTCCCTTAATCAAAAGGTACATGACAAGTTTGCACTTTTCCATAGAAAAAAGTATCAAAACATTCTCTATGTAATTCCACTCCCAAAAGATTGGAAGCTTCAACATACCTTTCATATGAAAGTTAGAACCGAACCAAGCTTCACTTCCATCAATGTGATATTTCAAAAACAATAAGAACATAGTTAGCACATGTAGCAATAACACAAAACAATTAACACTAACCTTTATATATGATTGTCTTCCATCATAAATAAAACCATTATCTTCCATCATAAATAAATCTATATGACCTGACATACCATTGATGTGAAGCTTGTTCCAAAAAACATGAATTGGTCAATTCAATTAGCAAACATTGTCATTGTTCCCACCTCCTCTAAATTCCAGAGTTTACACAAAGTATAACACTTCCTTTGGGTAAATAGTTAAACAATAACAACTACTCTAAATTCCAGAGTTTCCACAAAGTATAACATTTCCTTTGTGCAAATAATTAAACAACAACACCTCCTCTAAATTCCAGAGTTTCCACAAAGTATAATATTTCCTTTGTGTAAAGAATTAAACAACAAACTTAGAATTGTAACTTCCACTAAGAATGTTGCATTAAACTTCCTTGTAAATAAATCCAATAACATCCTATAGGCATGCGGTTGTTTGGTAAAATAACAAGTTCCCAGACTTTTATTATTCATCATTGAGTTTGTTCCTTCCCGCAATGTTTCCACCCATAGTTAACATTAGCAACAAGTTTAGTATTTTTCTTTCCTCTAAAATATAGAGTAACTTCCTCAAATAACACACAATAGTAGCCAAGATATGATGGCCCAATTTAATTCCTCCCACTTTTCCTAAGCATGTTAGTGTTGGGAGTGTAACTTGGTGTTTTCCTTTGAGTTTAACACATATATTTCAGTGTGACTATTAATAAACACACCCTTCATGAGAAAATATCATATTCCTACTTTCCACCAATTTTCACTTTTCCAGATCAAAAACGAAATACCATTTGATCCACTAGAAATATAAACATTAAAATAAATCTTGGTGTGCTTTGTAGTAAACAATGATTCCAATTCCATACTACCAAAATATAAATAGAATACCTCTTTCCAGTTCACAAAATATAAATAGTGACTGTGATAAATAATGACTTACTCAACAAATAGTAGTATGTAATGCTTTCATAATCCAGTGAATAACCAAGAGTTGTATTCCTCCATTCAACCATGGAGTATATAACATAAGACAACGGTGAATAATTCCATGCTCATCACATTAGTTTGAATTAATATTCCTGAAGTGTACTTCCCCCACCAATCAGTTTCAAACCTTGTAATCCTTTGATGAACTGATTTTCCACTTCAGTATGAGATGTTAATATAACAAAAACCTTCCGACTTGTATTGTTAAAGATATTAATAACCATATCAAGTGAATCATGAAATAAAAAATATATCCACCTCAAGTAGGAGTGTCCAAAAATACCGTAAATATGTGTTGATAAAGTATCATAATCCTCCCACTAAAGCTTAGAATTCCAGAATTAATAATCCACTAATTTTGTTCCTTGATATGTGACCAAGTTGTAAATGAGATAAAATAATTGTACCTCTAATGGGAGTGTAAAACCAAATGTCACATTGAAGAGAAATCCATAACTGTAGTCCTCCCACTTAAAGTTTATAATTCCAGAATTAACAATCGTAATTCTGTTTGTAGAGTATGACCAAGTCGTAAATAACGTCATAATAAAATTCCGAGCATGTGTTCCTTTTACAAGTGTTCCTCCATACGGAGTTATCTTCACAACCAAATAAACGATTTGGTAACCAACTTCCAATGGATTATCAAGATAAACGACACCATTGTGTTAAATTCGATAATAATGCACTAATTTCCATTGAGCAATAATTCCACTCTTCCTTTTCCAAATAGCATACATAACCAACAAATTCCGATAGAGAAGTGTAAATTAAAATTCCTTCTCATCGTAAGTGACAAAATGATAATTCCTCCATAAACAGAGTTCGATTACATAATTTCCAATTCCAAAGTATATACAATTTATCATTAGTGACTAATTAATACACTTATTATTCCTTTGAATTGTTCACATGTCAGTAAATTTGCTATTGTATTCCATCAAATTATGATGTAGAGGCAAAGTCCAATCCAACTATATGGAAAAGTAGTGACAAACAAATATTTAGTGCAAGAAATAACATTGGACATACCGTTGAGTAAATATCGATTTCCTCTTCCATTGGAGTATTTCCCATATTCCTCCAAAATAATAAGTAATGCCACTTTCATTATAAACATGCTTCATGCATGTCGCCTCATCATCGTTGCGCCAGAGAATTCCGATGAATTATTAAAATACTCCGATAGATTCGGAGTAATCCAATGAGTCCAATATATTCCGGCGATAATGTAAATCCCGTAGCAATTAAAAACATAGTAGCAAAAAAAAAAAAATTAATCCGTCTGACAATGAGTTTAATAATTTCCTCAGAGTGAATTCCAACTTCCTCTAAAAGCGAGTGGTGTCCGATAAAAGAAGTCTGTTTATCCATTCAACCATAAATAAAATTCTTTTTTTTCCAGGTTACGTAAATATTTCACGTAATCTGTTCACTCATATATATAGCAGCTAAATAATCAAACAATGATTTCAACATATATATTGAACTAGTTTATTTTCCTTAGTCCAAATTCCATGGTTTTCTTTTTCCTCTGGCTTTTCCGGTTAGATATATCAGCAACATAATCAATGCTCTCAACTGAAATAAATACGAGATTTTCCTCTTTAAACCGTGTAATTAGAACCATCTAAAGTGCAGATTGTAAATAACTCAAAGAAAAATAACGTCCAGTGTCATAGGGAAGTGTTACTTATCTCTAACTGAGAAACCGCAACACGGAGAGTTATTGTACTGACGAGCAGACTTCAAGTTTGTAGTTTCCTGCTGCTTTCCGCGCTCGCGACGCGCAATTTATGAAGCCTTGACGTGAATTGCTGCTAGTAGTACCTACTAGATAACTTGCATCTTGTTTCATCGTTCCACATAAAAAAAACCCACTTCCGGGCAGCATTATCAACCGAGCAGTAAATACAATATTTTCATCGATCCGTCTACAGCAACAACAGGCTCCTTCGTTTTCCAGATCGACAAGTCACTTGTGCATGCCCGTGCCGCAGAGCGGTAAAATCGAGCGTGCCTCGCTCAATCTCCGTGCTAGAGAATCTTCTTCCTCGATTGAATCGAGTTGATCACTCCTAATAATTAATGCGATTCCTCGCCGGTGAGTCTCGGCGACTTTTGCAATTGGTGAATTCCGAGTTTGTAGCTGAAGACGACAAGCGCGACGGTGACAACCTCGATTGCAGAGCTCGGATCTGTGTCGGATCAGCGGCGACGTTGAATCTTTGCAGCGGATTAATTTTCGCGTGCCTTCCTCCACGATCTGCTCGCTCCATCGCTGTGCTGGCGGCTTGCATAACTTCCTCGATTCCAGCGAGTCATACAAAATCTTTCTCGGCGAGAATAGTGCAGCTAGCGGGCAAATCAAGACATCCGACGAGTGGAGGCTTGGTGCGGCACAACGAGCCGATGGATGGGATCGGTAGTTTGCAGCGGATGATCGCGGCGTGCACCACCGGCCGGCAGAGTTCACGGCGATGAACCTTCGGCTCTGATACCAATGTAAGAAATTAGGGTTAGGAGCTAATTCGGCCTACCCTCTATTCCTCTGCCTTATCGGTGGTACCGCTCACAATGCATATTGAGGCTAGAGGGTGGGACCTTTATATAGACTCCAATTCCAGATAACTCAATCTGTTTCCAGATAGGACTCGTGACTTGTTAAACCAACCACTATCATTAACAACCATTAACCGAGCCTATTACTGTTAAACAATTAGGTCCCAACACGCATGTGTGAGTCATGCGCCGAGTTCGAATACAAAATCAAACTCGCAGGCTTTAACAATCCATAAAGCCAATCCTATGGACAACCTGGTATTCCGCTCTATACTGTTCCCGGGTATTATTCCAGCGTATTAATATACACTGTGTTCCAGTATAGCCGTACCGGCTTCCTTAAGTATACTTCCTTAAGTACAATTCCACATCATTAATTCCCTATTATTTCCGTGATGCTTCCACACTGAAGTTTAATTCCGGACAATGTAGTAAATATATAAAATGTTGCAAGACACAATTTCCTACACGCCAAGGCCTACCGGTACATATCCTTGAGACGTGAAAGAACAGCAAGCTGATCTTTCTCATTCAGGCCAGGTTTTGCTAGATAAAAGATGTATTCCTTCAACCTGCTTGACCGCGCTTCTGTTCCACTTGTGCACAACTCAACAGCTTTGTACAATCTATCAAGAGAAAAGTGTCAATCCAAACTTACAGCACGCCTCTTGCTCCTTCCCTCCAGCATTGCATTCCTGAAACTCCAGAAGCTTATCCTCTGCAGCATCAAGACGCCGTGCAATCCTACTTCTTTGCTCTGCGTGTTGGATACGCAATGCCCGTGCTCGCACCGAAAGGAGTAGCACAAGAGGAAGCCCCAACGAAAGAAGACCAAAATTGAACTTAATGGCCTCAAGAATCGGACCCAGTTCCAGCATTGCCTCTTGAAGATCCATTCTATTTGCCTTAACAACTTGGTCAAGTTGCAGAATTGACTCCAGAATATTGGGTTTATGGTTCTGAAATATCTTAGGATGCAATGACTTTTCAGTTTGCCGGGCCTCTTGATTTCCCGTTGTTCTTCGCTTGAATGGCGGCTCACCTCCAACAGAAGAGATTGGTTTTTCAACACGCTGATTCCAAAATCCAGCCAAAGACGCCTTCGCGTGTCCAATCCAGTTATCCATGTCAGGGCTTCCCATCAAGCTACTATGGCGTAAAAGCCACAGAGAACATGCAGAGAGGCCAATTGCTCAACAGGTGTAGGGTAACCAGTATACGGTCACATGCATTGGTTTCTTACGGCCTGAAAGCTGAGAGGAAACAAGAGTATCTAGCTCCTTGAGGTTTTGATAGATCAAGCTTATACCACCTGTTTTTTTTTTTTTGAATTTTTCTACGTATATTAATCAACAAAGTACCACATACAGCGTACACAGTACAAACACAAAGTACAAACCGAAATACGTAGAGGAAGCAGATCCAGGGGAAGCAACAGCAGCTTCGCCGGCGTCGAGGACGAGGGTCGCCGTCCACCATCCATCCACTGCCCGAGGGGACCTCCAAAGTTGAAACGCGCCGCAAGGCCTGACTCCCACACGGACACGGCCCGACGACCGTGTGCGGCGGAGCTTAGGGCGGTGAACGAGCACGGCGCATCCCCTCCCGCACCAGCACCACCTCCTTGCCGCAGCAAACCTCAAGCTCGACGCAGAACGAAGCCGCGAAGCCCACCTGGCCCTGTCACCCACCGGCCAGATCCGCCGCCTCGGATCCGGCGGTAGGCAGAAGATCTCGAGCGCCGCACCGGGCCCCAAGCTCCCGCAAGTCGACCACCTCGCGACGAAGCACCACTGGAGCTCCACCGCCGGAGAGGAAGGTCGCCGACACCAAACACCACACCGGCCGCTCCGCCGTCTCCACAGCGCCGCCGGCGGGACCCCACTCACCCCTACTCTATATACACGAAGAGATCCGGGGATCCCCCACCCATCCGCCGCCGGAGCGGTCGGGGGGAGAAGGATCCCACGGATCCGCGACGGCGAGAGTGCGGCGACCAGGCGGTTCCAGAAATATCGCCCCTCACTTCACTGTAGCGGGGAAGGAGGAGGAATACCACCTGTTGATAGCTCCTCTGTCCAGTGTGGACTCTGAGTGGCAACACCATGTGGCAATCTTTGGAAGTGAAATTCAGATGGATGTATGCCGTGTTGGAGTAGAAGAGCTTGCCCCTCAACATTGTCTCTAAGTAACTCCTCCAGTTCGATGAAGACGTGATCCAAAACCATAAACAGTGCACGTAGCGACTCATCACGACTTCCTGTCAATCCTTCTTCGCATGTGTCTGCCTTCCGATAAAGCCGAGTAAGAAAAGCAGCGAACCAGCGCTCCATGCTCGTCAGCACATCAATGTTTCTGAAGATCATATTCTTTGCAGAGCCTAAAACGCTCTGCGATGGATCTCCGCTGCCCACGAGTCTAGCCAGACCTTGGCATGTTGCTTCAACAAATGCCCTTGGACCTCGTTCAAATACCATGAAATATAGCTGCTGTGAGTTAGATCCCCAGGCCCTGGACTTCCAATGGCGTAAGCTTTTCTGAATGATATGCAGATTAGACAGTGCGTACTGCATGATTTCTTCCAGGATGACACAGCCGATGGGCGTCTGACGAATACTCCAGGCAGACTGCTCGACGGAACGGTGGACGGGGAGCGGGAGAGCAGGGCGTCGGCGGCCACCGAAGATAGAGTTGAAGAGGGAACTCCATCCGCGAGCTGGCGCTGCCAGATTGACGGTGATTGAGTTCATCGTCAGGGTCTCAATAGGGATCGAGTGCGCCGGCCGGGGACGGAGGAGTGGGGAAACCTAGGGGCTAGGGCACAGCAAACTCGTCACCATGCATCGTCACCATTATATATACTAGTCCACGACCAGGCCGGCAGCTCCGGCTCGGTCCAGTACTCCAGGTAGCTCGATCCATCGATCGAACCGATCGTTCGTTTCCAAGAAACGTGTTGTTTCCGTTCGTTTGAAACCTTCCCTCATTCAAACTCGGACGCAACACGATCTCCTAACGCCGGGGAGCCCACGACAGCGCCGCCGATCGTCTAGGCACCGAGGCCGCCTGCCGCTCACCAGTCTTCCAGCTGCATCCGCTCGCTGCCAGCCGCAATGGCCAAGGGCAGCCGGTCCGGATCGTTCAGCTTGGCCTTTCTTTCTTAGTCAATGAAGAGATTGGATCGTTTCCGATCGGGATAGTTTGCATGGATTTTCTTTACACGCAGAGATCGATTCGGTTCACAGTACATTTGGCTGACAGCTGATGAAAGGCAAGAATCAACATTGACAAACTTTCAGTAGACTAATTTGGAATCAACTTGCTATACTCCTTTGCAATGCTCAGATCTGAACATTATAGCTAGGTAATGTATTCCCAGTTGCCACTTCTGATGTCCGCAGCACAAAGTGTATTAACCATCCTGCTATTATATGTAGTACACACCCAGAAAATTAGGGAGACGTGTGCAGAGCGAACTGAAACATGCATGTGTGTATACCTCAATTGCTTTCATAGTTTTTGCACACTTCGCCAACTGAACTACTGGAAGATTTTACATTATTCTGCTCTCTGCTTCTGAATCTGAAAACTTCTCTCTGTTTTTTTCTGAAACTGCTCCCTGTTTTCAATTTATTTGGGTAACTAAACGAGCTCAGAAAAATTGAAAATTGTACACAAGCAAGGTATAACTATTATTGACATGCTGTAAAATTTTGAGCTTAATCGGAATTGATTTGAATTGTTGATAGATTCCAGAACAGTGCAGCCAGAATCTACTTCGGGTTACCATTCGTCAATAAGTTCCTCAAGAGAGTTGTTAGCATAAAACCGCGACTTTGATATTCAAATTCCATAAAACCGCGATAATGATGCCAGATCGCAAAAAAACCGCGACATTTTGCTCCGGCTTTCGCCTGTGGGACCCAGTCAAAAATATGTGAATTGGTCCTGACAAGTGGTGCTCTCCATGCCACGTCATCTTTTGGGTGGGTCCCACACATCAGATTCGGTGTCAATTCACGTTTAACGAGAGATCTGTGTTTTCTGCGAAAGCTGGAGCAAAATGTCGCGGTTTTTTGCGATCTGACATCATTGTCGCGGTTTTCTGGAATTTGAGCATCAAAGTCGCGGTTTTATGCTAACAACTCTCCTCAAGATGGCAACGACATCAGCTCCTGGGTAAGCCCAACTAGGTCTTGGACCGAAAATGGCAGCCTAGTCAGCAGTTGTCGTTGCTCTCATGCTCACTAGGCATGGAGCAAGACTATTTACCGCTTAAGTAATGCAGTCGGTCTCCAGTAGTTGATAGTTTGCTCCCCAAGACAACACTCTCGATCATCTGCTATCTGGGCTTTCATATGTTCATTTTATTCATCCCTCTGTCGTAGAATGTTGGAGAACATTTCAAGACTTGGAAATGTTGTAATTCTTGGTCCAGTGACACTTCACCTTTTCTGGGGTATATGAAGATACAACACACTTGATCTGTTTTTATTATGTTTTCTATGCTACACACTTGAATTAAAAAAAACAGCAGCTAAGATGGATGAGCTAGATCAGCTACGCGACTCCAAAATAGTACTCCAATAAATACAAAGTATAGTGCTTGATCTCCATTTAGCAATGAAGTTTTTAATTCAGACATCATATGTGTGTGGAACAATGTTTATTTTCTATGGTGGTCATTTATGTATAATTAATAGATACAAAGTTAGTGTCATTTTGATTAATTATTATTGTCGTTTCATTAATTTTCTTTACTTATCAGGAAAATATATTAGAGACATTACATGTGCGTGGCACGTGCACTTTTACCGGTGGGTGGGAAACATGACGCTAGGCCTGAAGAACGGAGATGGAGGGCTCCGGTTTAGTTTTTCTTTTCTTCAAGCATTAGCAATTTCGTTAGGCATCATTCGTGATCCTCTGTGATTATAGATTGTTAAAGCTAAAGGAAATGGTTCTGTACGGTCTCTTTGCTTGCTGTAAACGGCAAGGACAAATTGCAGGAACTTCCGTCTGCTCTGCACCGCAACGGAGTAAAAGAGCTGTGAACTACTGCTACGGAGTACAGTACTATCTATCACCACTAGCCACTAGCCATAGAAGAAGATGGGATCGATGATGTGTCCTGCAAAACCAAAAGACGATGTGGCGAAAAGTTGAAAAAGCAGAGTGGTTTTTTGGGTGCTGTTGCGGTTGGGTTTTGAGTGGTCACCCGGTTGGCGATCGCAGTGCATGCTAACGCCCCATGTCCTAGTTGCGCACCATCGCATGATCCGTCGTATATCTGCTGCGCCTTTCACTGAGGCACCAACTGACGGACAAGAAGTGGTACCACTCGTGCATCTACGTACTGCGGACTAGATACACAGTAAAATTCGGTGCGTGTTCTACAAGCCTAGCTAGGTTTCACCTAGCTTATGCACTCGAAGGGCGGTACTCTGCAAATTCTGGGTATTCTGAAGGTACCAAGCGAAAACGACCGTGTGTCCAAGCATGCCGTCGGGGTAATTAAATTAGCTGCAGCATTGTATTAGTATGCACGAGAAGGCCGATCCTACGCAACAAGGCGCTGGCCATAAGTCGTGACAGCATGGTTGTTAGAGCGGCAAAGTCCAGGCAGTGCATGTCGACGACACACAGGGACAGGGACAGGGCTAGCCACGCCGCGTAAACCAAATCCTAGCGCACAGTAGAAAAGGACGGGCGCACGTAAACGGATATGGATGCGTCCACTTGGCACGTAACGGCCTGGCTGGTGCGCCTCACCGTCACATGATTCGACTTTGTTTTTTTTTTTTTGAAGCGGGGCAAAAGCTTTGCCTTTTATATTGATATAGGAGGAGCAAACACAACACGGCCCATGGCCAAAAATAAAAGACTGGAAAGTAAAAAACTGATACACTCAACCAACACCGTCTATTCTCTCAGAGAGAAAGATCGTCATGCCTTCACTTCACGCAAGAATCTCAGCAAGAGTCTTGTCTCCTGCGAGGATCCAGTCCTTACCCTCATCTTTGATCTTCTGAATGAGGGTCGAAGGCATCGAGAAAGTGTTGTTGAAAACTCTGGCGTTTCTTTCCTTCCATATTTCCCAAGCAATCAGCGTAATGGCCGACTTTAGACCCTTGGGGTGTGCCGTGGTAGACTTGGCAGCTGCTTTCCAGTAGTCAAGGACGGTCGGACGCCCAGCTCCTATGTCCTGCACCAAGGAAGGGCAGGAAAGCCAGGAGGCCGCCGCCTGCCAGATGCGTCTAGAATATCTGCATTCGAAAAGGATGTGCCTTGCAGTTTCGTTCTGCGATCTACATAACTGGCAGAGAGGGGTGTGAGGCCATCCCCTCTTAGCGAGACGGTCCGACGTCCAAAGCCTGTTCTGCACCGCGAGCCAGGCAAACAATCTGCACTTTGGCGGAGCCCAAGTTTTCCAGACGAGGTTGTCGAAGGAGCAAGTGTTGGATCCGATGAACTGAGCTTTGTATGCCGATCCAGATGAGTACTTCCCGTTTGACGTGAGCGTCCAAGTGATGGTGTCAGAGGTGGCTGAGTCCAGCGTAATGCCCTGGAGAATATCCCAAAGATTGACAAACTGAATGACGTGTTCCAGGGTGAACTCATGGACGGCGATGTCAGCGACCCAATTGAGATTGGCAAGGGCGTCCTTGACGCATCGCTTCTTCTTCCTGGAAGCCTGGAAAATGATGGGTGCAAGCGCACCCGGCGAGGTCCCATTAAGCCAGGAAGACGACCAGAAGCTCGCAGTCGTCCCATCCCCGATGGTCACGCAAGTAGCAGCGTTGAACATGTCTCTATCCGTGTCGTCGTTAGGTGTTTCGAGTCCCACCCAAGGCTTTTCTGGAGCTGTCCATTCTAACCAAAGCCATCGAAGCCGCAGAGCCCGAGCGAACTTTTCAAGGTCCAGAATCCCCAGACCTCCCAGTTTTTTCGGACGGCAGACCTTCGTCCAGCTCACTTTGCATTTTCCTCCAGACACAGTGTCGCTTGCGTTCCAAAGCATGGCCCTTCTCAACTTGTCAAAAGCCTTTAAAGTTGCTTTATCGGCCTTGATCGCGGTGAGAAGGAAGATCGGCAGGGCAGCCTTTAAACCAAATCCTAGCGCACAGTAGAAAAGGACGGGCGCACGTAAACGGATATGGATGCGTCCACTTGGCACGTAACGGCCTGGCTGGTGCGCCTCACCGTCACATGATTCGACTTTGTTAATAGATGCGTGGAAAAAATCCAAAAATATCACCGGGTAGCTCTCGAAGGGCGTCTCTTGCAAGCTATGGAAAGCACGAGGGCGATCGCGCAAAACGTCACTGACAAGCAGGCCCGGAGAGCCAGAGAAACGGTATCGTCATGTCATGTGGTAGGGCTCTCACGCGTACGGCGTGCATGCATGTGGCCGGCGACGTCGGCGGCGTGAGTGCATGCATGCATGGCACCGGCAGGCCGCCCGTGTCCACGCCTTGAAATCCATAAAGATCACCGGCCTGCGTGGGAAGGGAACGTAGCTATCGACTCGAAGCCCATGAACGATGGATGCAATGCACGGGCCCTTCGCTTTCAAAGTTTTTAAACAGTGGTGGTACCGTAGCTTAATTTGGATATCCACCTCCAACCACATGCATGGGCATGTTGGGAGCCCCCCTCCATCCATTTTACTTTGGGCCTCCTCGTCGGCTCGCCCCTCTCAACGCTCCGATTTACTTATTTCTCCGTGGTAATAGGCGCATTGGAACTGGTGGTCTGGTCTCGAAACTCAGTACGGCTGTCTGGTTCGATTTCAAAGAGCTCGTGGCCATGTTTAGATTTTTACCGAGTTTGTCCTTGAGAGTTCTTGCTGTACTATGCTCGCTTCGCTTCTAGCTTCCCTCCTCCATGGCTCCATGGATTGCAGATCAGGGGCCGGAAATAGAGTGCATTGCTGTAAAGATTTGGCCATACCCATCGACCAAAAAAGGGCTGGCCGGCCTTTGGCGTTTCTACCATAGGCAGGCACGTATGCCGAACCTTATCTAGATTAGGATCGATACTTTTCTTCCAAAGCACAACTCTGCCTTTCCTTTCCATTTTCGCCAAACTCGGCGAACCGTACGTATGCACCAGCTGGGTAGTAGAGCGCGTTACCTGTTGAAGACTCCCATGCCGACGGCCGTGGCAGTGTCTTGCCCGGCCGAATCCGGCGCCAGAGCGCGGCAGCTCAAGCCCGCTCTTTCCGGAACTGTTTTGTTGGCAAGCCGAGAAGGTCGACGGACCCATTCAGTTACGAGTTGACATCTGTCGACGCGTCATGAGACTGGGGAAGCAGCGCCATTTATCCATTCCGGTTTAGAACTTCTACACGATCATTTGATTCACTTAATACAAGGTACTGTAATATAGTACAACAAAAAAAATACCATTAGCAGAAACTCTACATGTTATATTTTTGAATGACATAATTTTTATGTCACTCAACTCATATTACAATGTAAAATTGACGACCTAAAAATACGTGTAGGACTTATTATAAAATCAGAATGCCGGGAGTAATTGACCTTATCGACCATGACTTCGTTGGCCTCCTCCGGCACCGTCAGATCGTAGTAGAACTAAAAAATCTTGGTTGTCCGATGCTTGTAGTACAACCTCCACCGTTGAGCAAAAATTTATACTATTGCAACATCCTTGTCATTTAATTTCCTGGTGTATCAAAATCATAAGAAATACATCTCGGAATTTCGAAACATCAATGCATCAAAAATATATGAGTATGCATCAAATCCTCACTGCTAGAAAATAGTCAAGACACTCATGAAATGGGAGGAGACTTTTGCAACTTTTCACAAAAACATTTGGAACATTGAAACAATGTTTGCAAGATACACACAGAATCGTTGCAACGTCTCGCTCATGTATTCGCAAAAAAAAAATGCACATGAATTTGTAGCATGTGAAAACATCAATGTAGCATAAAAGCGTGAAAATTATTAATCTTGTGCTAAGCACATCGGGTCAGGCTCGGCAATGACAAATCTGACTCGCCGAAGGACTGGATTTGGCAAGCCCGGGCCTATTCCCCCTTCAGGCTTCAGCCCCCCCCCCCCCCCCCCTCTTCCGAGCACGACATCGCGAAGCGCTTCAGACTGGAGCTCCACAATTGAGCATCCATGGCGTCATAACAAAAGGCTTCACCGTGGTGGTGGTCGCTAAGGAATGTGCGGCCACGAATCTTACATGCGGCTGGGACTTGTGACGAGTGCGGCAGACTATCTCGCAGTACGCACAGAGGGAGCCAAAGAGGAGGCGCGGCAACAAGCAGAGAATGGAATGTGTCGAGCGGAAACCGTATCATTTTCCTTAAAAACTATGGATAAAGTGTATAAGTTAACATATGATATCTCACAGGTATATGGTTGGAAACCGAAGGCATGACTAGTTTTGAGAACAAAATGAAGTCTTGTCTTCATAGATTTTAGCGTCTCTTATGCTTGGAAAGCCATTTTGCCTCCCGAACTCCAATGACTCCACGATTTTCTAAATTTAAATAAAAATTAAAGAAACTATTAAATATTTTTTGAATTTTATAAAATCGTGGGATCGCTAGAGCTCGGAGCCAAAAATAACTTCCCGAGCACAAGAACTTGAGTGGAGATTTTTGAAACCTTTTCATATTTTTTTGAATTTTTAATATATTTTAATTTTATACAACTGTGGATCAAAATGACTTTCATGAGTGGAGATTTCGTCCTCCCGAGCTCTAATGATCTCGCTATTTTCATAACAAACAAAAAATTACATTAGTTCAAAAAAATGATGCATGTGTAGTAGTGTACAAATCTGAGTATACTGAACGGTATATAGTTTCAAATCTCCAACTTTTATCATTTTGTGTAGCCCATAATACAAATAAAATCGTGCTACGATTGTTCGTACTAAAAATATATACCACTGACAGCATGCATGCGGGATTTTTTTTCTCCCTGCAAACCAACTACTCTTTCAGCGTACTCCAACTTTGCATTCGTTTGAAACATTGTGGCGGCTACTACATTTACCCGGTCGTTACAACTGAACCGAGACGGGAACAAGTAAATACCCATCGTTGAGATGAAGTAAAAGGGTGAACAGCAACCTCGACCGAAGCATCTACTACGTCGACGTACATTGCAAGTATGGACCAACCGGCGCGGTAATAAATTGCGACCTCTCCGTAGACTTTTTACCCTGCGTCGACTGGAACCTGACAAGGTTAACCTGTCCACGGTCTACAACCATGGCCATGGTCAGCGAGAGGTAAAGAAAAACCTGGCGTGCAGCCGTCAGCTCATCATATTTATCTTCGAACCTCGGGCGCGCCTCGAACTCAACACCTCAGCCTATCCCAGCTGCCTGTGCCCATTCGGAGTCAGCCACGTCCGCGGCGTGACGCGTCCGCCCACCCGCCAGCTCGGATGACGACTCGGCATCCTGTGACCTTTCTCAGACCGTGCCGGGAAAGCCAACGCTCCGATGACATGTGGGCCACCCGCCTAGGGCTGACACCCCAAGATGCGTTACGTGTGAAGCAGTCTGCGTGACGCGACGTGCCTCGAATAACAAGTCGCTCGCTGGCAGCATGCACGCTGGTCCTGCCGGAGAAGAGGCAGTGGCTTCAAGCAACGTTGTTGGCTGTAATACCGAGACTGCCCCTAGCGCGGAGCGCGGGAACCGTGGTTTTAGGCCTTTTTCCTCGCATGTCGGCGCGGTCGAATCAAGGTGTGCGGCCCCGCGGGAGAGGCTGATATTTTGATGGGGGCATTTTCGTAATTTCCATCGACAACTGCGGGTATGGGTCAATTTTGGCGACCACATCCGCATGCATACACGCGTTCAGAAGCCACTCGAGTGCCACGGCGACGTGTACCAGCCGAACGGTTGAATTATGATTTTATACTATGTACTCTTTGGACTGTGTGTGGGCGATGCTGATGAAAAACTCGAACGTTTAATCATACAAAAGGCCATGCACTATGTGAGAAAATGCGTTCTGAAGGCTCTCCTGAGTCCTGAGTTGATTCCACACATAGTGGAAGTGTAGAACATCTGCTGAAACCTTCTCACAACAAAAGCGGACCAGATGGTTTGTTCGGTTTAAAGGAATCAATATGTGAAATTGGCCCACATGGCATTAAGAGAAAAATGAATGGAACTGTTGTTAGAAAACTCCATGCATTTACTCTTTAATGCATGGCTAACACGCAAAGCAGTTCGATACGTAGTAGGCAATTCGGGATCGATTCGACTCGATTGAACCAAACCCACATAGTTCAGAGCCTTACTGCCTCACCGTTTAAGTGCAACAAGTACTCGAAATTGAAAAAAAAAACTAATTATTGAAGCAAAAGCGACAATAACTTCAATAAAATGTCAGAAACATAGCTAAAAAAAAAGACATGAACTTTAAAAGGCTTCAGCCGTGATCTCTCTCGTTCTCACGCCTCCATCACTCGACTAGGCACGACAATAATCGTCTTACGATATTGAAAAATACCCTTCAAACCAAATGATATACCACAAGAGATGTGTATTTATCATTGTGCACTCTTGTAACGAAATCCAAAGTGGTATGAAGCCTTGATCCATGTTTCAAACAAGTCGCAGTGGTCCCCAACGATGTGCCAAAGTCCCATGGATGCAAACAAAATCATCTATTTTTCAACCTCGGTGTGAACCTTGTTTAAAATGCAAGACATTCGAGTTGGTATAGTACCTATTTTTTGGTTACAAATTAACTTACTCAAGTTGTTATGTCGTATTAACCAAGTTGAAATGTTGTGGCTTGGTTGTCAAATGATGAGTTGAAAGTTGGTATTTTTTCTCCTGAATGACTATAGCAAAAGTTTTGAATGTTGATTATTAAGAAAGTTGTTAATATTGTTGAATTTATTGTTTACTGATTCCTTTGTACATAAAAGCCTCAATTTTGAAATTATCTTCCTAGTGTTTTTGTTGGACACGTGAAAGGACAAGTATGTCGCCTAGAGTGGGGGTGAATAGGCGATTTAAAACTTTTCCGGTTTAGGCTTGATAATTGCGGAATAAAACTAGGTGTTTAAATTAACAAGCCAACAACCTAAATAAAATAGGCTCACCTATGTGCACCAACAACTTATGCTAAGCAAGACAAGCAATAAGGTGATAGCAATAGAATACTTCAAGCACGAAGGTTACCACAATGTAAAGTGCATAAGTAAAAAGCTTGGGTATAGAAATAACCGAGGCACGCGGAGACGATGATGTATTCCCGAGTTCCTCCTTTTTAGGGGAGTACGTCTCGTTGGCGAGGTGTGAACCAACACAATGGTTCAACAGCCACAAAGGATTCACCTTCTTCTCCGATGAACCGCACCACAAAGGATTGGTTCACCTTCAACTATCGGAATCCTTCTAGGCGGAAACCGGAGGCTTTACAACAACGATCCGGGGCACACACCCACAACCGAATTGGGGGCTCCCGAATAGCTACAAGTGGCCACGAAAGGTCTCAACCACCACAAAGGCGTCTATGGTCCAAAGACCCAAGAGTAACAAGTTCACAAGCTTTCAACTTCCACAATCCTCGTGGAGAGCACAAACCGATGCAACAAAGCAATGGCAAGAGCAGAAGTGCTCAAATCCTTCACTCTCAAATTCCAACAAAGCAACAAATGCTTATGGGGGAATAAGAGAGGAAGAACAAAGTAGGAGAACACCAAGAACTCCAAGATCAAGATCTACTAGGTTCTCCTCACTTAGAGGAGGAATGGATTGGTAGAAATATAGATCTAGATCTTGATACGTCTCAAACGTATCTATAATTTTTGATGTTCCATGCATGTTTTATATCAATTGCCACATGTTTTATATGCACTTTATATCATATTATGACATTTATTGGACTAACCTATTAACAAGATGCCACAGTGCCAGTTTCTGTTTATTATGTCTGTGCATTGCAGAAAAGGTCCAAAATTGAAAGTGCTCAGAAAAATCTGAAAACATTACAAAAATTCTATTTCGCCAGAAGACTCCGGGAGCCAGAAGGACAAGTCCAGGGGAGGCCCACAGCCACCACACGCACCCTGGGCGCGGTTGGGCCTTGGCCGCCCCCAGGGGTGGTGTCGTCTCCTCGGGGCTCTCCAGCCGCCGCCCTTTCGCCTACTTATTCCCCCCGACGCGAAAACCCTAAGTGCCTGGACGATTTCCCCAGAAAAGTTCCAGAGCTCCGCCGCCATCCGAAACCCTAATTCGGGGGACAGAAGTCTCTGTTTCGGCACCTTGCCGGGATGGGGAATTGCCCCCGGAGCCATCTCCATCGACGCCACCGCCTCCATCATCGTCGTTGCTGCCTCCCATGATGAGGAGGGAGTAGTTCTTCATCGGGGCTGAGGGCTCTACCGGTAGCTATGTGGTTTATCTCTCTCTCCCATGGTGTGATCTTTATGTGATCATGAGCTTTGTAATCTAGTTGAATCCATAGATGTTACTCTTCATTATCTTATATGCTACTCAAGTGGTTTTATTAATATAATCTCCGGAGTCACCTTTGTCCCACGGTGCGAAGTTGACAGTGTGCGCCCCATGTGTGGCTCTTAGGCTAAAGATAACAGGAATACTTATCATGAGTTATTATTTGCGTTGGATGTCTCTATGAAATTGCGGTGTTTGTCTAGTACTATTTAGGGCGCTCAAGTTGACAGTGTGGGGTTCCCTAGATGTGGAATGCGACTTTAAGGTGTGCTGTTATAGCCCTACGCAGTGGATTGGTGTTCGTTATCCAACGAGAGAATAATTCAGAGTAGCATAGTGAAGAGAAAATATCTATGTATTCAATTATATTATTATTGTTGAGAGTGTCCACTAGTGAAAGTATGATCCCTAGGCCTTGTTTCTAAGCATTGAAATACCGTTTACAACAAGTTCTGCTACATGTTTGTTTGCTGCCATTTTTATTTCAGATTGCAATTACTACTTATAATCATCCATATTACTTGTATTTCACTATCTCTTCGCCGAACTAGTGCACCTATACATCTGACAAGTGTATTGGGTGTGTTGGGGACACAAGAGACTTCTTGTATCTTAATTGCAGGGTTGCTTGAGAGGGATATCTTTGACCTCTACCTCCCTGAGTTCGATAAATATTGGGTGATTCACTTAAGGGAAACTTGCTGCTGTTCTACAAACCTCTGCACTTGGAGGCCCAACACTGTCTACAAGAATAGAAGCGTGCGTAGACATCAAGCTATTTTCTGGCGCCGTTGCCGGGGAGGTAAGGTAAAAGGTACTCACATTCTCCAGCTACTTAGCTATTATCTAGCACTGTTGCTGACGTGTGAGTGCTCGATGGTATTTCCTTTAGATTCTGCAACTATATCTTTTTGTTTCTTGTTTTTATTTCACTAGTTAGGCTTAATGGAAAACAACAAAAAATTAGAGATCTTTATGAACTTTATATTGAATTAGGACATGATGCTTTTGAAGAGAAAATTAAAAAACCTATGGAAATTTGTTTGCATAATAGTGATAGCAATGTTATTAGCATGAATTTCTTGAACACCATTATTGCTAATGATATGAAAAAATCTAAGCTTGGAGAAGCTAGTTTTGATGAAAATGATCTTTTTAGTTCCCCAGCTTTGGAGGAGAAAATTTGTTTTGATAATACTTTGTCTCCCATATGTGATAACTAGTTGAATGCGGCGCGTCGGCACGCCGCGCCCGTGGTGTATATTTTTGTGAATATAACTTATTAAGTTGTTTTGTTCAACTAATATATTTTGTGAGTAGAAATGGTGACGTTTCTTGTATAATTCATTTATGTTTGCATAAATATTACAACTAATAATTTGCTGTAATGCATTAATGTGTGCGTAAATTTAGCAAACAGGGGATTGTTTTTTTCTGGGGAATTTTGGAAATTTGTTATTTTTGGAAAATTTGGATATATTATTTGTATTTTATTTTGAGTGTAGGTTTGAAGGTTATAATGACATGATAAATGTTAAAGGAAATTGGAATTTGACAAAATTCGTTGAACGGTTGTGCGAAATTGGATCCAAAATTGAGGAGTTAGAGTCGACTAAACTCGGAACCGATCACGGGGATGGAACCTGTTCGTCGACACGCGTATTTTTCATGTATATAATTTTTGGAAAACACGGTGTATTTTCTGTAAAAAACTTGACGAAGTATATAATTGTTGGGAAACGCGGGGGCTTTTCTGCAAGAAAATGCACGGGGACTTTTCTGCAAAAAAAATTGTCAAAATTCGTCAAATGTTTGTGCAAAGTTGGATCCAAAATTGGGGGGTTAGAGTCGACAAAACTCGAAACTTTTTTCATGTATATAATTTTTTGGAAAACGCGGGGATTTTTCTGCAAAAAATGTGACAAAATATGGAACCTGCTCGTCGGCGCGCATATATTTCGTGTATATAATTTTTGGAAAACGCGGGGACTTTTCTGCAAAAAAATTGACAGAATTCGTCAAATGTTTGTGCGAAGTTAGATCCAAAATTGAGGAGCTGGAGTCGAGAAAACTCGAAACCTACTCGTCGGCGAAAATTTGACAGAATTCGTCAAACGTTTGTGCAAAGTTGGATCAAAAATTGAGGAGTCAGAGTCGACCAAGCTCGAAGCCGATCACGGGAGTAGAACCTACCCGTCGGCGCGCACATATTTCATGCATGTTTTGGAAATCGCGGTGTTTTTTTTTCAAAAAAAAAAGGAGGCAAAAAAAAACAATGCTATAGTGCGCGCGCACTGTTCATAACTGTTCGCGTGAACAGTGCGCGACGCGCTGAGAGGGCGCTAAAGTTCGCGAAAAAATTGACAAAATTCGTCAAATGCTTGTGCAAAGTTGGATCCAAAATTGGGGGGTTAGAGTCGACAAAACTCGAAAAAAAAATCGTGTACATAATTTTTTGTAAAACGCGGGGATTTTTCTGCAAAAAATGTGACAAAATATGGAACCTACTCGTCGGCACGCATATATTTCGTGCATATAATTTTTGGAAAACGCAGGGACTTTTCTGCAAAAAAAATTGACAGAATTCGTCAAATGTTTGTGTGAAGTTAGATCCAAAATTGAGGAGCTGGAGTCGAGAAAACTCGAAACCTACTCGTCGGCGAAAATTTGACAGAATTCGTCAAACGTTTGCGCAAAGTTAGATCAAAAATTGAGGAGTCAGAGTCGACCAAGCTCGAAACCGATCACGGGAGTGGAACCTACCCGTCGGCGCGCACATATTTCATGCATGTTTTGGAAATGCATGTTTTGGAAATCGCGGTGTTTTTTTTTTCAAAAAAAAATTTATCAAAAAAAAGAAAAAAATGCTACAGTTCGCGCGCACTGTTCATAACTGTTCACGTGAACAGTGCGCGGCGCGCTGAGAGAGCGCTAAAGTTTGCGTCCATTATAATTTTTGGAAAACGCGGGGACTTTCTGCAAAAAAATTGACAGAATTCGTCAAATGTTTGTGCGAAGTTAGATCCAAAATTGAAGAGCTGGAGTCGAGAAAACTCGAAACCTACTCGTCGGCGAAAATTTGACAGAATTCGTTAAACGTTTGTGCAAAGTTGGATCAAAAATTGAGGAGTCAGAGTCGACCAAGCTCGAAGCCGATCACGGGAGTGGAACCTACCCGTCGGCGCGCACATATTTCATGCATGTTTTGGAAATGCATGTTTTGGAAATCGCGGGGGTTTTTTTTCAAAAAAAAAGGAAGCAAAAAAAAAAGAAAAAAATTATCAAAAAAAAAGGGAAAAAAAACAATGCTACAGTGCGCGCGCACTGTTCATAACTGTTCACGTGAACAGTGCACGACGCGCTGAGAGGGCGCTAAAGTTTGCGTCCATTATATATAGAGGTAATTCTAATGATGCTTGTGATATTCTAAATCCACCTACTGAAAGTATTCCTTTTGAAATACCTATGGAAATTGTTGAAAAGGTTATGGATGAACGTTATGCAGGGGATGGAACAGTCCATCCACGTGATCACTTGTTGAAACTTACAGAACTTTGTGAGTTGTTTAAGGTTGCAGGTTTATCAAGAGAAAATGCCATGAAGAAATTATTTCCATTGTCACTTAAGGACAAAGCAAGGGAGTGGTATGAGCTACTGGATGATCCTCATCATTCGGAGTGGAAGGAGCTTGAATCTCTTTTACTCTAAATTTTATCCTCCTTATGAAATGCATTTAGATAGGAATTACATTTATAATTTTTGTCCTCGTGATGGAGAAAGCATTGCTCAAGCTTGGGAAAGACTGAAAACATTAATACTCAAATGTCCTAACCATGGGCTTCCTGAGGAAATAATTGTTACTAATTTTTATGCAAGGCTTTCAGGTCATTACAAGGATTATCTAGATGCCTGTTCAGAGGGTTCTTTCACAAGTAAGAAGGTTGAAGCTAAATGGGATCTTCTTGAAACAATTCAAGCAATACTGAAGATTGGGATAACGACAAAGGTAAAGAATCAGGTATAAACTATGAGTATGATTGCATTAAGTCTTTCGCTGAAACTGCTAGTTTTCATGAGCTTAGTGCTAAATATGGTCTTGATTCTCAAATTATTGTTGATTATTGTAGAGCCTTTGCTTCTCATATTAATGTTCCTAAAGAAAATTGGGACATGTATCATGAACCTTTCAAAGACACTTGCATGGAAAATGAAATTGTTACTAATGATTGCAATAAACATGCTCAAACTTCTGAAAATACTATTTCTTATAAGCATGTTAATTTTTGTGGAGCACTTAGACCTTGTGAAAAGAATCAAATCGAAGAAGATTATTGTATCCATCATAGGAATGAAAAAACTAGAATGTGGCACAGGGCTCTAAATGATCTTGCTGAAAAAGTTTGTGCCCTCTATCCTTTTATTTGTGAACTTTGCTAAAAAGGGTCACTTCGAATTCCAATGCTCAGGTTCTAATAAGGATATTACGGAAGACTTTTGTGATAACATGATCACTCCTAATCAGCATGATGAACTTACATTATTTTTGGGGTGTGAAGAGTTATCAAGAAAAACTTCTTCGTTAGATATGAGTGCTTTTGATATGAATAGCGTATTGCATGGATGTCATCTCTATTGTGCTAACAATTGCCATGCCAACACTTACATACAAAATATTATAAAAGATGGATCGACTTTACCAAAATATGAAAGGACTAATGTTTGTTTTACTCTTATTAATGAAAAAGAGGAATCCTCCCAAGCTTCTTCTATTGTTTCTAACAATAAACCAGGGTATGTGGTGAAGCCTCCTTTCAAGCCTCTCCCTCCTAAAGAGGGAAAGAAGAAGAAGAAGAAGAAGAAGAAGAAGAAGAGGAGTAAAAGAGAGAGGAAACGGTATCTTCCCCTAAGCATATTGCTCCTATTATAGTTGTTGCTGATGAGTCTGAATTCGATGATGATCCTATGCCTGTTACTTATAGTAGTGATCATGATTGGGAAAAGCACACTACTTTTGTATTGAAAATCTTTTGGGTTCCAATTCTGAAAATGATGATGTTAATAATTGCTATACTATTAGTACTATCCATGTTCCTTCCAATGATGATATAGGAAGCATTAAGCTTGGGGATGAGGTGTTTGAAAATCCTTTTGCTAGTAATAATTATATATTTGAAACCTCTCCTCCTAGTGATGTTTTTGAAAATCCTTTTGCTACTGATGATTATATATTGAGACCTCTCCTTCTAGTAAAAATGATGATGATATGTTTACAAATGAACACACTTTGGAAGATAACTATTCTATTGTTTATGATGATACTATGCCTCCAGTCTTTGATAATTATTTATGATAACTATGACATAGGTTATAATTACAATCATCCTCATGAAACTTGTCATAATTATGGAGGATTCTCAAAACCATCCCTCTAATATACAACTTGTCTATCATGTTCGAGTTTTATGATGATCCTACTCCATTGTTATTAATAAAAGAACTTTGCTTATGTGGAAAATATTGATACTTTATGCATATGGATCATGATAAGAATGTTTCATGTGATGGTTATATTGTGGATTTTATCAATGATGCTACTGAAAGTTATTATGAGAGAGGGAGACATGGATTCATACATCACAATAATATTAAGTCTCCTCTCTTTATGTTGAAAGTTTTGATGTTGCACTTGTTTTGCCTTCCTATGCTAGTCACTTTGTGCTTTATTGATTTATTTTCTTACAAGATTCCTTTGCATAGGAAGTGGGTTAGACTTAAATGTGTTTGATATTTGCTTCTTGATGCTCTTTCATATTCACCTCTTATACATATGAGAGCATCATCAAAATTATCATGCCTAGCTAAAAGGCTTTAAAGAAAAGCGCTTGTGGGAGACAACCCATTATTTTTATTTTCTGCTATTTTTATTTTATTTGAGTCAAGGTGCTGTTTACTTCTGTATCAATGCCTTTGTATCTTTATTTTCTTGCATTGTTGTGCCAAGTAAGGCCTCTAATAGGAAGATGATGCTAGATTTGGATTTCTGCGCAGGAACAGATTTCTGCTGTTCACCGTTTTGCTTCTGTAAAATCACAGAAAAATTATTTAAATCTGAAATTTTTGTGCGTGATCCTCAGATATGTATGCATCTTTCGTTAGTTCAAAGTTTTTCGATCTGAGCGTCGTAAGTGCCTCGAAAAAATTCGTCTTTGCGGACTGTTCTGTTTTAGACAGATTATGCCTTTTTATTTTGCATTCTCTCTTTTACTAGTGTTGAGTGAAATTCTTTTTTGGGTGGAAGAGCTTCACATAACATCAGTGGCAGTAGCTAATGTTTAAAGTAACAAGTCATATTGCGTCTTTATAGAACATGTGAGTTTTTGATTGTGCACTAACCCTCTAATGAGATTTGCTTTGAGTTTGGTGTGACGGAAGTTTTCAAGGGTCAAGAGGAAGAGTGATATAATAGGATGGAGAAGAGTGAAGAGCTTAAGCTTGGGGAGGCTCCCATGGATCTCCCCAGCATATTTCAAGAAGACTCAAGCGTCTAAGCTTGGGGATGCCCAAGGCATCCCCTTCTTCATCGCAAAATTATCAGGTCATCTCTAGTGAAACTATATTTTAATTCTTTCACATCATATGTGCTTTTCTTGGAGCGTCTGTGTGCTTTTATTTTCAGTATTGCACTTTTATTTTCAATAAAGCTTGACTGGACCCTAGCATTCTTGATTGGGAGAGAGACACGCTCCGCTTTTTCATGAGAATACTCCTATTCTTCACTTATATTTGTTGAGTATTCATATCTAGCGCTGTTCAGCTTTTAGCTCTTGTTTTCATGTATCTCTTGTCAGAGCTATTAGCTTTCTTTTAGAAAGTACTCTCTTGCTTCACTTATATGTTTGGAGAGTTATTGAAATAAATTGATTGGTGTTTGGTTGGTTCAGAAAATGTTGCATGTGGTAATTGGTATAAGGAAAAACTTGCTTAATCTTGTAGATCACTAATTTGGATAACTTGATGCTTGTCAATTGTTTTGAGTTAACAAGTAGATCATGATTAAATTTGTGCATCACATGAGTTAAGCCTATTAGTGAAGAACTACCGTAAAGCTTGTTGAAAATTTGGTTTGCATCGGTGGTATCTCTAAGGTCTAGATATTTTCTAATAACAGGGTTTGGTTAACAAGGAAGACGGTATGAAGTCTTATAACGTTTGCAATATGTTTGTCATATAAAACTTGGTGTACGGGTTGATATTCTTGTTTGCTTACATAAACCTTGCTAGCCTAAACTCTGTACTGAGAGGGAATGCTTCTCGTGCATCCAAATCCTTGAGCCAAAATCCATGCCATTTGTGTCCACCATAACTACCTATATGTGGTATTTCCTTGCCACTCCAAGTAAATTTTTCATGTGCTACCTTTAAATTATTCAAAATGTTATTATTCCCTTTTTGTGTCAATGTTTACTAGCTCATGAGGAATTAGTGTGGTTATTCTTTATTCTATTTGTTGAATGGACTTTTACACCTGGACTAGTGGCATATACATCCGCTTATCCAATAATTTTGCAAAAAGAGCTGGCAACGGGGTGCCCAGTCCCAATTAATTACAACTTTAACCAATTAATTCTCTTCACACTTTTGCCCTGATTCATCAGTAAGCAATGACAAACAGTGAAATACCTGAATGTGTGTAAACCAAAGAGAAAGAGGGATGATCTGCCTTGCTGGTAGAAATAACGTCCTTCATGGGAGCCGCTCTTAAAAGTCCGTTTGACAGGTAGAATACTGTTCTCACCCGCTACCATTCGTTGACAATTAACAAACACCTCTCAAAAATAGATACTCCTCCATGGTATGTGATTGATGGAAGGCACCCGAGGATTCGGTTAGCCATGGCTTGTGTTAGCAAGGTTGGGAGGAGTATCAAATATTTTATGCAATCTCTATATGCTTTCAAAAACCTAAAAGCTCTAGCACATGACTTAATCCCTGCTTCCTCTGCGAAGGGCCTTTTTTACTTTTATGTTGAGTCAGTTTTCCTATTCTTTCTGTCTTCCACAAGCAAACACTAGTGTCAACTTTGTTACAACATGCGTTATATGCTACGTATTGGACTTGTTATACTACTTTGTGTTGACGATATCCATGAGATAAATATGTTGAAAGTTGAAGCAAATGCTGAAACTTAATTCTTCCTTTGTGTTGATTGAATACCTTTTATTAAAACTATTGCTTTATGAGTTAACACTTATGCAAAACTGTTTGATGCTTGTCTCGAAAGTACTATTCATGAAAACGTTTAGCTTGTGTGATTCATTGTTTACTCATTATCTATTTGGTAGCAAATTATAGACCATTGACTTGGATCACTTCATTCATTTACATGTGCCTTGCAATATTATATGATCAAGATTATGATGGTAGCATGTCACCTCAAAAATTATTTTGTTTTATCGTTTACCTACTCGAGGACGAGTAGGAACTAAGCTTGGGGATGCTGATACGTCTCAAACGTATCTATAATTTTTGATGTTCCATGCTTATTTTATACCAATTGCTACATGTTTTGCATCTACTTTATATCACTTTTATACATTTTTTGGGACTAACCTATTAACAAGATGCCGAAGTGCCAGTTCCTGTTTTCTGCTGTTTTTGTATTCCAGAAAAGCTAGTCTGAAAATATTCTCGGAATTGGACGAAACTACACGGGGGTCCCTATTTTTCCAGAACTCGCCTGACGGAGCGAAGGAGCAACAGAGGAGGGCCAGTAGGAGAAGCAACTCTTCTGAAGGTTGTTGGTGGCTCGCACGGCGCAACACGATCACCAACGTGGAATCTGCACACAACACAATCAAACTACTTTGCCCCAACGAAACAGTGAGGTTGTCAATCTCACCGGCTTGCTGAAAACAAAGGATTAAACGTATGGTGTGGAAAATGAGTATTAAATTGCAGAGAATGAAAAAGGAACAGTTTGCAGTTTGTGGTTGTTTAATCAGTGTAAAAGAATGGACCGGGGTTCATAGTTCACTAGTGGTGTCTCTCCATAAAAGATAACTAACATGTTGGGTGAACAAATTACAGTTGGGCAATCGACAAATAGTGAGCGCATGACAATGCATATACATGACATGATGACAACTATGATATTTAATTGGGCATTACGACAAGATACATAGACCGTTATCCAACAGCATCTATGACTAATAATCCACCGCCGGGTTGTCATCCTAGTCCCCCGTTGGTATTAAGTTGCAAGCAACGGATAATTGCATTAAGTAAAGCGCGTAATGTAAACAAACACATATGTCCGTGGACATAGCATCGTTAGGTTATCCCTAGTGGCAACAGCACATCCGCAACCTTAGAACTTTCTGTCACTGTCCCAGGTTAAATGGAGGCATGAACCCACTATCTAGCATAAATACTCTCTCTTGGAGTTACAAGCATCTACTTGGCCAAAGCATCTACGAGTAACGGAAAGCATGCAAGATCTTAAATAACATATAAGATAGATTGATAATCAACTTGACATAGTATTAAATATTCATCGGATCCCAGCAAACACAACATGTAGCATTACAATAATATGATCTTGATCATGTAGGGCAGCTCACAAGATCTAAACATGATGGCACAAAGTGGAGAGACAACCATCTAGCTACTGCTATGGACCCGTAGTCCAAGGATGAACTACTCACGCATCACTCCGGAGGCAGGCATGGCGATGTAGAAGCCTCCGGTGACGATTCCCCTCTCCGGCAGGGTGCCGGGAAGAGGTTTTGAACCCTCCCGAGCTAGGGTTGACGGCGGCGGCGTCTCTGAACCTTTTCGTGGATATTTGCTCAGGCACTTAGGGTTTTCGCGTCGGGGGGAATAAGTAGGCGAAAGGGCGGCGGCTGGAGACCCCCGAGGGGCCCACACCACCCTAGGGCGCGGCAGAGGGGGGCCCCGCGCCCTAGGTGCGTGTGGCCACCTGGTGGCCCTCCTCTGTTGCTGCTTCGCTCCGTCAGGTGAGTTCTGGAAAAACAGGGACCCCCGTGTAGTTTCGTCCAATTTCGAGAATATTTCCAGACTAGCTTTTCTGGAATACAAAAACAGCAGAAAACAGAAACTGGCACTTCGGCATCTTGTTAATAGATTAGTCCCAAAAAATGTATACAAGTGATATAAAGTAGATGCAAAACATGTAGCAATTGGTATAAAACAAGCATGGAACATAAAAAATTATAGATACGTTTGAGACGTATCAGCTCCCATGAAGGACGTTATTTCTTCCAGCAAGGCAGATCATCCCTCTTTCTCTTTTGTTTACACATGCAGATGTTTCGCTGAGTAATCAGTTGACAAAATGTGTAGAGAATTAAGCGGTTAAAGTTGTAATTAATTGGGACTGGGCACCCCGTTGCCAGCTCTTTTTGCAAAATTAATAGATAAGCGGATGTATATGCCGCTAGTCTGGTGGTAAAGTCTGTTTGACAAGTTGAATAAAGAATAACCCACTACTTCCTCATGAGCTAGTAAACATTGACACAAAAAGGAATAATAACAATTTTGAATAGTTTAAAGGTAGCACATGAAAAATTTACTTGGAGTGGCAAGAAAATACCACATATAGTTAGTTATGGTGGACACAAATGGCATGGATTTTGGCTCAAGGATTTAGATGCACGAGAAGCATTCCCTCTCAGTACAGAGTTTAGGCTAGCAAGGTTATGTAAGCAAACAAGATTATCAACCAGTACACCAAGTTTTATATGACCAACATATTGCAAACATTATAAGACTTCACACCGTTTTCCTTGTTAACCAAACCCTTTTATTAGAAAATATCTAGACCTTAGAGATTCCACTCATGCAAACCAAATTTCAACAAGCTTTACTGTAGTTCTTCACTCATGGGCTTAACTTACATGATGCAAAAGTTTAATCATGATCTACTTGTTAACTCAAAACAATTGACAAGTATCAAATTATCCAAATTAGTGATCTACAAGAATATGCAAGTCTTTTCCATTATACCATTTACCACATGCAACATTTTCCGTTCCAACCAAACACCAATCAATTTATTTCAATAACTCTCCAAACAGGTATAAGTGAAGCAAGAGAGTACTTTCTTTAAAAGAACTAATAGCTCTGACAAGAGATACATGAAAACAAGAGCTAAAAGCTGAACAGCGCTAGATATGAATACTCAACAAATATAAGCGAAGAATAGGAGTATTCTCATGAAAAAGCGGAGCGTGTCTCTCTCCCAATCAAGAATGCTAGGATCCAATCAAGTTGATTACAAAATAAAAATAAAAATAAAGTACTGAAAATAAAAGCACACAGACGCTCCAAGAACAGCACATATGATGTGAAAGAATAAAAATATAGTTTCACTAGAGATGACCTGATAACTTTGACGATGAAGAAGGGGATGCCTTCGGCATCCCCAAGCTTAGACGCTTGAGTCTTCTTGAAATATGCTGGGGAGATCCATGGGAGCCTCATTAAGTTTAAGCTCTTCACTCTTCTTGATCCTATTATATCACTCTTCTCTCTTGACCCTTGAAAACTTCCGTCACACCAAACTCAAAGTAATTCTCATTAGAGGGTTAGTGCATAATCAAAAACTCACATGTTCTGTAAAGACGCAATATGACCGTTACTTTAAACATTAGCTACTGCCAGTGATGTTATGTGCAACTCTTCCACCCAAAAAAGAATTTCACTCAACACTAGTAAAAGAGAGAATGCAAAATAAAAGACATAATCTGTCTAAAACAGAACAGTCCACAAAGACGAATTTTTTCGAGGCACTTATGACGCTCAGATCGAAAAACTTTGAAGTAACAAAAGATGCACACATACATAAAGATTACGCACAAAAAATTTCAGATTTAATTAACATTCTGGTGATTTTAGAGAATTAATACGGTGAACAGCAGAAATCTGTTTCTGCGCAGCAATCAAAATTTAGCATCATCTTATCATTAGAGACTACTCTTGGCACAACAATGCGGAAAAGTAAAGATACAAAGGAGTTGCTACATAAGTAAACACCCTGCTTGACTCAATAAAAGAAAAATTGCAAAAATAAAAATAATGGGTTGCCTCCCATAAGCGCTTTTCTTTAACGCCTTTTAGATAGGCTTGATAGTTTTAATGATGCTCACATAAAAATATAAAATGAAGCAAAAGGAGCATCAAAAAGCAAATTCGAAACACATTTAAGTCTAACCCACTTCCTATGCATAGGAATCTTGTACACAAATAAATTCATAAAGAACAAAGTGACAAGCATTGGAAGGTAAAACAAGAGTAACTTCAAAACTTTCAACATATAGAGAGGTGTTTTAGTACCATGAAAATTTCTACAAACATATTTTCCTCTCTCATATTAATTTTCAGTAGCATCATGAACAAACTCAACAATATAACCATCACCTAAAGCATGATTTTCATGATCTACAAACACATAATTTTTATCAAGCTCAAAAATAGTGGGATTAAAATTTTCAAACCCACTTTTAACTATTTTATAACAAGATGATTGATCATTCTCCAGAGGTATGGGGCTCCATCTAGATAAAGTCAAGGCCTCTCCAATCCCATTTCAGTAGTAGAATACATAATATTATCAAGCAATATAGGACCATCATCTAGAGCTTTATCATAAAAATCTTCCAAGCAGAACTCCTTAGTACCATGCATTTCGATATTAGGCAAAAATAGAGGATTATCATAAGATTTATCAAAATAGCATGGATTATCATAAATAACAGTAGCATAATTATTCTCACAAGTTTTACTCATAGGGAATATTTCAAGAGAATCCACAGGAACATAACATTCATCCTCCTTTGGTAAGTATGGAGGGAAATCACATAATGTAAGGGATAAATAGTTACTCTCGTTAGAAGGTAGATCCTCCTTTTGTTCTTCACTCTCCTCCTCTTTTTCATCCAATGAGATCACAGTTTCAGCAATTTCTGCTTCCATAGATTCTTCATTCTCTTCCTCATCTATTTCCTTATCTTGGGTTATACTTCCGTACCCTTCTTCCTGCAAAATGTGGGTACCCTCTTGTGCATCAAGGAGTCTCTCTTTATAATCAATGATATAAATATTATCACTGAAATTTTCTAGGCAGTGATTAAGGATAAAAGAACTTGTTTCTTTAAGAATTTTAGAAGCAATACAGGTTTCATAGTTTTTAGCCATGAAGGAATCTATCTCAGAAGCTGCCACAAATGTAACAAATTGTTCTACTTTTCAGCTCCCAGATAAGCATAGTTATAACAATGATAGTTTGTAATTAAAGGTTCTTTACTAAACCGACATTGGAATTTAAAGTGTTTATTATGTTGTTCAGAGCAACAATTTATATCATGATAAGAAAGCAAAGCTTCAGCAATTTGATTCACCTTCTTCAACATGCCTCTCAGATTTTACCCTCTCTTGATTCTCTATACTTTATATATAATTCTCTATCTTCCATAAACATAGAGGTTCTAGTAAATTCTTCCATAGCAAACGTTTTTATAGGATTTTCAGTTTTATAATTTTTATGGGTTTTCAAGTAAACAAGCAAAACATAACTGGATAAAAGTAAACTAAGCAAGACAAAAACAAAGTAAAAAGATTGGAAGTGTGAAACTCCCCTTGCAGAAGTCTGCTGACTCCCCGGCAACGGCGCCAGAAAAACCTTTGCTTGCGTGATGTATGATGTGCACACACGTTCGTTGGGAGACCCCAAGAGGAAGGTACGAAGCAGTGCAGTAGTAAGTTTTTCCCTCAGAATGAAACCAAGGTTATCGAACCAGTAGGAGCAGTAGCACTTCAGAAGGTTGTCAGTGGCGGAATGTGATGCGGCGCAACACCAGGGAATCCGGCGCTGATGTGGAACCTGCACACAACACAATCAAACTACTTTGCCCCAACGAAACAGGAAGGTTGTCAATCTCCCCGGCTTGCTCAAAACAAAGGGTTAAACGTATGGTGTGGAAAACAGTGTTTAATTGCAGAAAGTAAAAGAGAACAATGATTGCAGTTGGTGGTTTTATCAATGTAAAAGAATGGACCGGGGTCCACAGTTCACTAGTGGTGTCTCTCCATAAAAATAAGCGACATGTTGGGTAAACAAATTACAGCTCGGCAATTGATAAAATATTGAGCGCATGACAATGCATATATATAACAAGATGACTACCATGATATTTAATTGGGCATTACGACAAAATACATAGACCGTTATCCAACCGCATCTATGACTAATAATCCACCTTCAGGTTGACTTCCGTGTTCCCGTTGGTATTAAGTTGCAAGCAACGGATAATCGCATTAAGCAATGTGCGTAAAGTAAACAAGTACATATGACCGTGGACATAGCATTGTTATGTTACCCCTAGTAGCAACAGCACATCCACAACCTTAGGCGTTGCTGTCACTCGCCCAGATTACTGGAGACTGAACCCACTATCTAGCATAAATACTCTCTCTTGGAGTTACAAGCATCTACTCGGCCAAAGCATCTACTAGTAACGGAAAGCATGCAAGATCATAAATAACATGTATCATAGATTAATAATCAACTTGATCATAGTATTCAATATTCATCGGATCCCAGCAAACACAACATGTAGCATTACAATAAGATGATCTTGATCATGTTAGGCAGCTCACAAGATCTAAACATGATGGCACAAAGTGGAGAGACAACCATCTAGCTACTGCTATGGACCCGTAGTCCAAGGATGAACTACTCACGCATCACTCCGGAGGCAGACATGGTGATGTAGAGCCCTCCGGTGATGATTCCCCTATCCGGCAGGGTGCCGGGAAGAGGTTCTGGACCCTCCCGAGCTAGGGTTGACGACGGCGGCGCCTCTAGAAATTTTCGTGGAATATGACTCGGGTATCTAGGGTTTTTGCGTCGGGGGGAATAAGTAGGCGAAAGGGCGGCGGCTGGAGAGCCCCGAGGGGCCCACACCACCCTAGGGCGCGGCCCCACCTCTAGCCGCGCCGAGGGGGCGTGTGGAGCCTCCCTGGCTCTTCTCCGTCTCCCCTTTGGACTCCATGTGTGTCTCGATGAAATAGGGACCTCCGTAAATTTTCGTCCAATTCCGAGAATATTTCCAGAATAGATTTTCTGGAATACAAAAACAGCAGAAAACAGGAACTGCCACTGTGGCATCTTGTTAATAGGTTAGTCCCAAAAAAGTATAAAAATGACATAAAGTGGATGCAAAACAGGTAACAATTGGTATAATATCAACATGGAACATCAAAAATTATAGATACGTTTGAGACGTATCACCGGCCTGCCTGCTGCGCCGCCTTCTTCGACCTCTAACATTTGCAAGAAAACTCCAAATAGGATGAAACCAACATTGTTGGAAAGATAGTGACAAGAGCTTTCCTAAAAAAGTCGAAATATTAAGAACCATAAATAGAGTTAAGTTGCCACACATGGGAAGGTGTGGAACTTTCCTCAAGGATAAACCGATAATATTTCCAACACGAAAACGCAACAAGTTTTTCATCCGGACTCCGTTTTCTATGATCTTGGGCTTGCTCCGAAGATAATCACAAGCTTTACAAGATCATGCATATACACATCATAGTCCATCATGTGAGGAGGAAACCACAAGTAGAGAGTTTGACCTCTCTTAGAAAAGACAAACCGGTAAAACCTCGAACATAAAAAGCGCAACAAGATATTCAAATGAAATCCGTTTTTGATGAACTAGAGCTTGTTATGGAGATGAACACAAACTCTAAATTCTCACATGGATAAAAGCGAAATAAGAACCAAGAAAGATGATATGCCAAATATGCAAAGCTTTGAGCTCTCCACAAAGATGCGCTCAAGTTACTCACTTGAGAGCCCCTCTTGATAGTACGTCGTCTATCCTATAACCTGGTCTCCCACTAACACCATGAGACCGGTAAAATAGAAAACCTATCAAGATCATACCTTTGCCTTGCGCATTCCACTCGAGCTTGATGATGACGATCTTGACTCTCTCAAGTTGGAACACCTTTCTTGATTATTCTTGCTAGCACATGCTTGATCAAGACTTCTCCAAATACTCCCCATACTCCATTATGGGAGAGCCTCGCTAAGTTCCGTCTTCATGTCTTCATTGCAAGCTTCAATCAAATGATATCTTCCGAGATGGATCATATTGAACTTGCACTTCATCTTCTTATCTTGATATATATGATGGCTTGGAGATAACATGAAAGTTCACTCAATCTTCTTTTCCAATCCATGCTTGCAATAAGCTCAACTCTTCACATGACCATTCTTCATATAAACCCTTGGATAGAACCTTGGTCATCATGTAATCTTCTAGAGTCCAACATATGAACTCCAATCTTTTTCTTATGGACACCATCTACAAGAATATCTCATTGCAAACATTAGTCCATAAGGATTGTCATTAATTACCAAAACCACGCATGGGACAACACATGCACTTTCAACACGTCACTCGACCGGGTGAGTGATATCATTCATTGTTGGAGAAGAGTGGGGAAGTACTAACCTGATTGTGGTGATGTGACCACTTTATACAATTCTTGCACATAGTTCAATTTGTTCCTCTAGAGTATTTTGCTTAGAAACTGCGTGTCATTACAACGAACAAGGTGAAGAAGAAGTTACAACACATTAAAACCTAGGCGACTGTGGTGGTAATTTGTATTGCCAAGTCAAATTCTACCACTTTTCCATATGCAATTCCAAGTGAAATAGTTGACCACAAATAATGTGTTATCGGAAATTAGTTGTGGTGAGTACAAACACTTTGCGACTCAAAGTCCTTTATAAATCTCATTTGACACACACACACTCCTAGTTTTTCTAATGCCTTCTTCCTTAGACTATTGGCTATCAATAGTGCTTACATTTTGCGTGGGGGCATGAAAAACCGCTATTTTTAACTTTTTTGATAGCATATTAATTGTTACGGCACAATTAAATCTTCTAATTATATTTGCATTGCTATAATGGAATTGCCTTCTTTGCCCATGAAAAATATTACTCTTGCGACTTGTCAACCCTCTCGCCACATGTTGCATGTGGTTATATAGAGCCCGACACATTTTTCTGTTCGAAATGTACAAAAAAATATCATTAGACCTGCCCTAATGCATTGTCTCTTAACACTCTATGCTACATAGTACTCCTTAATCCATAAGTATTGTGTTTTAAAAAGGTTGTATTTAATTGGTTTAGTAATCATGTTTGCATTTCATCATGGTGGCCTAGTTTAACACGAAAATTTAATAGCATTATTAAAATGTACCAATATATTATCATAATATATTTTGAGCTACGTGAATCAATTCATGAACACGTTTTGTTTTGGCCCATTTTTTTTTCCAAAATGATCAACCAAATTATTTTAAGTGCTTTACGTGTCTATTGATCCTGAATGTTAGAATCTCTTCGTAATACGTGAGATACTATCCTGAGTGTATACCAGCGAGCAGTGACTCAAAATTTATCAGGAATTCTACAAGTCAGTTTAGGACAATTTTACCGTACTAGGTAATTCAAATTAGCCGATTTAGTGGAGTGGTATACAATAAGGCTGAGAAATACATAAGCATGACCGGTGTTTAAGACCCCGTGAATTACGATTCAATTACGTGTTAGATGCTATGCTAAAACATAGGAAAAACCATCGGGTAGGGCTTACGACAAAGTGTCTTTTCCATGTATCTAGCAAACGCTTTTAGCTACATATGTCACCTTCATATGTCCCAAACGTATTTACAATTTTTTATTGATCCATACTATTATGACATTTTTTTTATGATTTCATTTCATTTTACGTCATTTTTTCTGAACTAACCTATTAACCCGACGCTTAGTGTTAGTTGTTGTTTTATGCATGTTATTGGTTTCACAGAAATCAATTCTTTTGGAGGCACAATAATATTCAAATAAAAAACAACAAAGTTTAATTTTTCCGCGAAGAAGCGAACGGGCACGGAGTCAAGAGGGCCAACATCGGTTAGGATATTCAACGCGTGTAGAAAATTTACACCTGTCATCCCATAACACTCTGAAAAGTTGTTGACCGACGATTTTCGGGCTAGCTAGATGCTCGGGAAGTGAAGAGAGAAAGGAAGCCCCATATAGAAGGATGGTAGCGTGCGGAAACCGAGCTAATTCGATCTAACAAGAGTCAGTGTGGTTACCATAATATTATGAAAGATGACCGTGAGTATGTACAAGCTACAACGAAGTTAGCTTAGGATGATGTATGCACAGGTGTGCGCTAGATCATATGAGAAAAGCCTACACTTAGCTCAACTAGCTATCCCGGGTTTACACAAAATTTGCTAAATGAAATTTTCTACAGGTACACTAAAATTACAAAGACCATAGAATTTAGAAAAAAATCGTCAAAATATCTTTGAAATCTTGAACTCTAACCATAGTATTCCAAAAACTGAGATTTTTTCTAGTAAACGCCCAGACATTTCTTTTTTAAAAAACAGAGGGTTTATGGAAACTATAGTAACTGTTTCACATGCATTGAAATACCATGCTTTTTAAATACCTATTTTTATGTACCGTTCGTTTGGTGTTCAATCAAAGTCAAACTTCTTAATATTTGACTAAATAGACAGAAAACGGTGCGAGCGTCTACAAACACGCGGTGACAAGTCTGTTAGCTTGCGGTCGGCAAATATGAAATTAGTTCGTTGGACGAAACGTGAGCATCAGCAAACTGGTGCGCGCATCGAATTCAAAGGCGCCCATCCTGCGCAAATCAAACTCGAACCTTTCCGCCTCAAGCCCTCAACCCCGCGCATTTCAAAATGGCGCCATTTAATGATTTTCCCTCGAAACGGAGAGAAAGGCATCCATGAGGCCCACCACGTGTCCCTCGGCGCCACTAATCCCTCGCCCACATTACCTTAACCCCGTCCGTCCGTCGGGCTCGGCTCCTCTGCAGTTGTGTTGTTACTGTACAGCGTACAGTACTTCAAAAATCAGCCGTTCAAAACAATCGAGCGGACCTCATTCCTTTCCTCCGTTAACACCTAGACCTCCTTCCGTTCCTCCGTTATAGTAACAGACTAGGCGGCAAATTTGTATTTGCTCATTACACGACTTACAGAGATAACACTCGCCACAACATTGTTGATCGCACCGGAGGCAACAGCCGTAGATGAGGGCGACGTCGCCGGCCGGCCGGCCAGGCCGGCCTTGCACTGAACTTGCTCACCTGTAACTTGCCGGAAATTCAGAGTATATACTTTGCTCATCTGTACATTCATGGACTTGCAAAATATGTGTATTGATTTCTAGCTAGCCCAAACAATGAACCAGTGAGAATATGAAATGAGCAACTGTACCTTTAAGTAAATGTGTAAAAAAATCTTCAAACAAGTACATAGTTTAGGCTGTATTGAGATTGTTACATAGCAGAAAATCACAAACTTATTCAGTATGTATATGTCAAGCTAATGTGGCCAGCCAGTAAAATATGAGTTGTGCTGAAAGTTCCAAGTATCGTCAGGTATGTTCTGCTCCATGCTAGAACCCTACAGACTAAAGAGACAAAGAATTGATTAGAACATACAGATTGACAGACTGATTTCGGCAAGTTGAGTTAAATACCATTAGCAGCTGGGTGTAGCAGGGAATCCACCCATATTCCTCAAACCCATTCTCATTCTCTAGTGTTTGGCTCCAGAGAAATTTGATCTTGTGGTGCTGCCATTTCTTCCTGATCTATCTAATCAATCAAAAAAGTTTGTAAAATACTAGTCTATGTTGAACAACTGTAATTAATATTTACAAAGATATAAGTAACTTACAGAATCAACTTGTTTCTCCTGTACTTTTTTACTTGATTCCTTCTTCTTTTTATGCGGCCGCTGCTTATCAAGCCAAGTTCTCTTTCTCCTTGTACTTTTCTTTTGAGGTTCCTTTTTCTTTAGGCTTGCACTCTGCAAATGTTCATCTGCTTGTTAAAGTGTAGCTTCAGCGTTGCACAAACTGCTAGGAGCGTTTCCATCAACTCGCTTGCTGAAATCATCAAGGGTATTATCTAATAGTGTGCTACATTCTTCAGACTGAGCTACTCGAGAAGCTATACCAATAAATTTTCTAACAAGATAATTCAAGCGGTGCCTATCTTCAGATCTAGGATCCTCCAAAATAATATTCCCACGCTTGTCCTCAACACAACCGCTTCGAGCTTCTCGAGTCCATCGCTTCAGTATATAGCGTTCAGGAAGTGACTTAATATTCATCACATCAAGGACTTTTAAAGCATGACTGCATAGTATACCAGCTCGTTCAAATTGCCCACAGCTGCATAAAACCGATTGGTCTGAATAATTACCAAGAACTTTGCACTCTTCTTCATATGCTGCTTCTTGGTCGAGACTTCCTATTGCAACTGTATATTCATTCTGTTCTCCTAGTGCCTTGATGTATGCTGACATGGATCTTTCATACTCATTCTGAAAACTCTCAAATATATTTGGAGTGTAAACTTTGCTTGCCTAAAGTAATATAGGAGTTCTCACTTTCAGTCTCGGCATTTTTTTCCGAGACTCATACTCTGAATTTAACTCATTATCTCGCTTTCCTTGGATGGCTCTCTCAAGATGCTTGAAAAAACGCAAGATGTCAAGATCTGATTTCAAATGGTTTTTCAAGTCACTATTCAAGCTCTCACTTAATTGTGTGCTTCTCATTCCTAATGTATAAACATTCCTCATGTAACAATTGGCCCACTTCTCTTTTACTTTGTAAATACTATCCAACCAAGTCTGTGTATCTACCTTGCTTCTCATGGCACAGAATACTTCATCAAAGGTTTCCTCATCCTCATACCGGTACATGCAAGCACTAAAATCAGAGAGCACATTTGTTTCATCTTTTTTGGGAGGAGGCAAATGTTTCGCAGCATTTTGCATTATATGAAAAGTGCACAATCCATGCCATGCTTCTGTAAATACAACCTCTATTGCATTTCCCATCGCGGTATCTTGATCTGTGAAGATAGTTCTTGGCTGTTTCTCCTTATGTATAGATAAGAAGGTCTCAAATAGCCATTTGAAAGAGTCAAATGTTTCATCATATAGAAGAGCAGCACCAAAAATTACGGTTTCTCTAAAATGGTTGAATCCAACAAAGACACCAAAAGGTCGGTACTCTTTATTTGTCCCAAAAGTAGTGTCAAATGTAACAACATCGCCAAAATGAGCATAGTCAATGATCATCCTAGCATCAGCCCAGAAGATGTTTGTTATTTGTTCTTCACAATCGTGTTGTAATGCATACTCAAATGAAGGATTCTCACCAACTCTGTCTCGAAAGTACTTTAACATACTTCCGGCTTCGCCATGCACCAACTCCCTTTGACGCTTTGTACGTAAGTAGTTCTTGTGGTCACGACGAGAATAGCCAAGTTTTGCTGACCCACCAACTTGCCGGCTTGCTAGCTCATGTGCAGCTTTTGGAAGTATTCCTGAAGCATCTGCGGTATCAATTTCAAAAGCTTGCATGGCCGAGATCTTACGTTGTGACGGCATCAAGTGGCATGTTTCTGGCAATTGAAGGGCATGGTTGTGTTCAAGAACCAAATCATGTATCTGATAATCCCCTACTTCTCGATCTAACGTGATGTCCATCCGCACTTTGCAACCTGTTCTTGTTTCCGCACGAGGACAACGTGTTTTATGATCTCGTTTGTCTTTCACTCGATAACCCTCATTGGAGCAAACATATCTTGCAGAAGTGACTACCTTGTCAAGTTTGCTATTGTTTTCATAATTTTTCCTGACATCAAAACCAATATGTCCACCATAGCTTCTCCAAAAATCCAATGCATCTGTTCTACATTTAAATTTCATCCCAATCGGGGCATCCAGCTAGGGATCATGTTTGTCCTGGTCAAAACATGTATGACTCAATATAAATGCAAGTGCACAACGGAAATATACAAGTACGTAGCAGATTAAGCTATCGATAAACCATATGTACAGAATATATGTTCTGCAAGACACGGTTAAATAATAATGATGTCTTCTTATTTTTCGGAAATCACAAGAACACAACGCAGGGAAGATTGATAATACCTTGGACAGGAGACGGGAGAGGTGGGAGACGACATCAGACAATAAACGCAACACAGTTGAGAAAGGCGCCATGTTGCTACCGGCGGCGAGGTGTCCCCGTCAGAGCTGCCGGCGACGAGTACTCGCCCCCGTCACGGCTGCCGGCGATGAGTCGCCCCCGTCACGGCTGCCGGCGATGAATCGTCCCCGTCACGGCTGCCGGCGGCGAGGTGTTGTGTGTTGCCGTGACTTCCGTGGCCTAATTGATCCTCGATCTGAAGTTTGTACTTGGTTCTTGTTTTTTGCCGCCAGTTTAGATGTTTCACGATGGTATTTGGCGCCAAGATAGAAGATGCGTGATTTTCCCTCCGCTGTCTCCTTAAACGCAGGGAATTTTTTTCTAATTAGGTGTTAACGGAGGAAAGGAATGAGGTCTGCTCGATTGTTTTGAACGGCTGATTTTCGAAGTACTGTACGCTGTACAGTAACAACACAACTGCAGAGGAGCCGAGCCCCCGTCCGTCCGGCCCACAAACCTCAAAACCACCCCGCACGACAATCACGACGCGGACGGTGGAAAAAATATGAACGAAGGAACAAAGAAACTGACGAACGCTCGCCCCCACAACACTGCTCGCTGCTGTTTCCAGTGGCCATTTCGTCTCTCGCCCTTCTTTTCTGGCTCCGTTTCTTTTTCTTTTTAAAAAGATTAAAAAGAAGTCCTGGCCAAGGTCTCTATTAGGCGAGACGACCGATGCCACCCCAAGATAGATAACGAAGTGGCGCATAGAATAAGGATAGAAAAAAAAAACGGAAGGGAGAAAGCACCAAAGAAAAATTTGGAGCGGGGGTATAGCTGGCCATCGTGCCGGCACGGCACGGCACGGCACGCTCCGGCGACGGCACGGCCCACGAAAGGCACGGCCCACGAAAGGCACAGTTGCATTCGTGCCGTGCCGTGCCGGCCCACGGGCTGCGGCCAGAGCTCGGGCACGAGCACGCCGGCACGCGACGGGCACGGCGGCCCGGCACGGCACGGTCGGCCCACGTAGGGGCCCGGCAAAATGGAAATTTTTTTTTAAAAAAAATTAATTTTTTTTAGAAAAATTAGAAAAATGGGGGCAAAGGTGACATGATTTTAATACTCTTTATTAAGCTAGCAAGGCGCCTCATTAAAACCTTCCAGTCCCGTTAGGTACCCTGGAAGGAAAAAGAGTGCGTCTGAAACTTGCTACTTTCCGACTAATTGTTCATATTATAGACGATTATGGAGCTCTTCTCGCCGCCGCAAGCTGGTGCGCGTTGAGGTGACGATGCAAGTGACCGATACCGTGCTTCGGGGCGGCGCTGAGGATCCTGTTGCACCCCGGCCAGTTGCACACCGCTTGGTGCTCCTTCGTGCCATCTTCGAGTGTCACAAGACGGTACTCGAAATGGCCCTCCGTCCACATCGGTGAGGTTCGCCGCCGCACCACCGGCTCTGGGACCGGGATACCGCCATCGGGATGTGGGTGGGGAGGCGGCTGCTCCATAGGATGAAAAGTGTGAAATGAGAAGTGTGGGATGAGTGTGAGTCTGTGAGAGGAGAAGTGTGTGATGAGTGTGAGAGTAGAAGTGTGAGTGAGGAGAAGTGTGGGATGAGTGTGAAAAATTCTGTGGGTTAAACCCTGGGGGATTTGGGTCAAAGGGATCCATAGGATGAGAAGTGTGGGAGGAGAAGTGTGGGATGAGTGTGAAAAATTCTGTGGGTTTGGAGGCATATTTATAGCAAAAAATGTTAGTGTTTAGGGTTCAAAAATTCAATTTTTTAAAGAAAAAGTGGATCCAACGGTCGGCCGGGCCGTACCTGGGCCGCTGTGCCGCTGCCGACGCGTGCTTCGCGTGCTGGCACGGCCCGACGAGGCCAACGGTCACCCTGCAACGGTCGACGACGGCAACGGTCGACCACGGGCACGTCGTGCTTTCGCGGGCCCGAAGCGTGCCCCGCGTGCCTGCTCCCCCGAGGCGTGCCCTTCGCGGGCCTGAAGCGTGCCGCCCCCGGCACGAGTGTGGAGCGTGCCGTGCCGGGCCAGCCCGCGTGCCCAGCTCCGAGCTGGGGCACGAGCATGGTTGGGCCTCGTGCCGGCACGGCACGTTGGCTCGCGGGCCGGGCCGTGCTTGGGCCGTGCCAGAGGAAGCGTGCCTCGGGCCGGCACGTTTGGCCCGGCCCGTTTGGCCAGCTATAAGTGGGGGAGGCGGGAGGGAGGAGGAATGAAGAAATGGGAGAAAGGGGAGGGGCGTGAGGGAACAGTGCAGTTGTTGTTCCCACGGACTTTGGCAGCCATTCAATGCTCCACCAAACGCTCATCCCTTCTTCCTTCCCACCCGTCTCTTCCTCCGACCCTCCTCCTCCTCTCCTCGGCCTCTTCGCCTCCGACGCCAAACCCACCGCCGCCGCCACCACCACAACAGACCCCGCTCCCCTTCGCTCCTCCTCCTCCTCCTCAGCCATGCCGTCCTACGCGCACCACCACAGCTCTCTGGTAAGAACGACGGATAGGAAAAAGAAGAGAGAGAATCTTTTTTGGATTTTTTTATTCTTGCGTGAGAAGGAAACCCGCGTTTCTTCTTTGAACTTGTGGTGGTTCTTGGTTTTCTCGAATTGGGAATTCATGATTTCGCTGTGTGTGTGCATGTTTAGGCCGTGAAGGACGAGAGGATGGACGCGCTCAAGGGCAGCAGCCGGCAGGAGGAGTCGGCCGACGAGGTCGCCGCCGACGCGCCGCCGGCCTGGGGCTTCGCCGAGAAGGACGGCTTCTCTGTGGAGGACCTGCTGGACCTCGAGGAGTTCTGCGAGGCCGACAACAAGGACGGCGCCGACGAGGAGCCGCCGGTTGCCGTGAAACAGGAAAAGTCCAGCAACGACGGCTCGCAGCAGTCCGCCGTGTCCTTCGAGCTCGCGCCGACTCCCGCGCCCCCGGCGCCGGAGATAGTTGACCTTCCGGTGAGGTTTCGAGACGCCTTTGACCACTTCTTACCTCTCCCTGGAATACGTGGCTTTCCCGAGCCTTTCTTTTTTGTCGTACGTACTCCGTCCATGTCTGGGGAATTAATTTTGTGCGCGCGGTGCTCTGTATTTTTCTCGCAGGCGCATGACGTCGAGGAGGAGCTGGAGTGGGTGTCCCGCATCATGGACGACTCGCTGTCGGAGCTGCCCCCGCAGCCGGCGCCTCCCGCGTCGATGATGGCGGCGTCGCTAGCGCCGCGCCGCCACCCGCTGGACGGCGCGTACCGCGCTTTGCCGTCCGCGGCGTCCGACCCTCTGCGGACGCCCACCATATGCGCGCTGTCGACGGAGGCGCTGGTGCCGGTCAAGGCGAAGCGCAGCAAGCGGTCGCGGGCGTCGGCGTGGTCGCTCTCGGGCGCGCCCTACGACTCGGCGTCGTCCTCGTCGACCGGCACATCCTCCTCGTGCTCCTCGTCGTCGGCCTCCTTCTCGCCCTACTTCCTGTTCGACTCGCCGCACCAGCTGATCGCCGCCTCGGACCTCCTGGATGAGTACAACCTGCTCGCCCCGGCGCCCAGCAAGAAGTCTAAGCACGGTAAGAGCGGCAAGCCCAAGAAGCGGGGCCGCAAGCCGAAGCACCTCCCGCCGCACCCCGCCAACCCCGCCCCGAGCGACCGGCGCTGCAGCCACTGCGGCGTCCAGAAGACCCCGCAGTGGCGCGCGGGTCCCCAGGGCGCCAAGACGCTCTGCAACGCCTGCGGCGTCCGCTACAAGTCCGGCCGGCTCCTCCCCGAGTACCGCCCCGCGTGCAGCCCGACGTACGTGAGCACCGTCCACTCCAACTCCCACCGCAAGGTGCTCGAGATGAGGCGCAAGAAGGAGGACGGGCCGCTCATCCTCACCGCCGCCCCGGCCGTGGCGTCCTTCTAGCTTGCCACCCCGCGTGGCTGTACATTTTTCCGGCCGTATTATTAGTCCTGTACCGTACTTGAACTCTTTTTTTTCCGTTTCTCTTCTAAGTAGTTTCGTCAGTCATGCTATTAGGTCCGGCTGGATTAATTAGAGTCTACTAGGAGGTTTAGGTCATGTTAGGTTTAGGGAGAATTCAGCTTTGCTTCCGGTGCACCTCCAACTCCACCTTTATTAGTTCGTTAGAGTACTGCTACAGCAGTGCAGGATTAGCTCAGAGCTTTATTTTCTACCTTTTGCCCAAGGAGTGTTTTTCTATGAGCTAGCTACTCCAGTAAGCAGAAACAGCAAGCATGTTTGGTAGTGCTACATCAATGGCGGTTCTTGGTTCTTGTCATCATGTCATGGATGAAGAAACCGAGGATCACTTTGGGGCGAAGGAGAAAAGGATATGAAACTGCCCCTCCTTGTCTGCCTTGTTCCTGGAGATGGGAAGAGAGCAACGTTTCGGTGCTTGTTGCGTGCACCCTAGGTTGTTACATCACATGATGTTGTCACCTGTAACAGTATGGTGTATGCTTTAGTTTAGGTGGAGACAGTTGAGAGCTTGGGATAGATAGCGAGGGGTAGAAGCAAGCAAGAAGCTGTAGATAGAAGATGGAGATGTTGCAAGCAGCCATGAAGCTCTGGTCTGGTGTTTCTTCGTGTAAAAGAGGAGTGGGCTTGGGAAGAAGTTCCTTGTGGCCTGTTGCAATGAATCAAGCTGTGGCGTCGCCCTTTGCTCTGTACCACTGTACTCGATTCTGTTCCTGTTTGAAAAGACGAACATTTACTAGCTCTAGGACCTTGTCCGTTTGCTCAGTCATATCGGCTTCCGTGCTTGCTCATTCATTTTTATTTCACTGAGAAAAGCTTTGGTGCAGCTGCTACATGCACTTTGGTCTGGGATGCTTCTGCCTCGTGATTCAGTACCGCCGTGTCTCCATGCTTCGTGCCTGCCACGCCGCTGCCGCACGGCGCCAAATGGTTTGAATTTTCTGCCGGGGCAGCAGCGGCGATACTTCTTTTCTCCGACGTAGCGAGCACCGCGCCGCGCCGTCCGTGATAGCGTTGAGTGGTGGCACACTCGATGAGTACGATTGGACCAGCTCCAACTTATTTCCGACCCAACCAGATGCTGTAATGGGGCACTGACGTGGTAACGGCGACCCATCGCCGCTGCCGGCTCCGACGCCCAGCCAGGCAGCCACACCACAGCCCACGTGGGTCCCACTTGGCCGGCGCCCCCACACTAACCTCATTTCTCTTTATCTTGAGCAGGCACGCAATTGCGTTAATTTGGTCCTTTCTTGCATTCTTCTCCAACTTGGATCACTTTCTTTCTTTGTGTTTAGTTGTGCCTGCTCCTCTGTTTTTAGCTCGAGCTGCGTAATTGAGCACCTATTGGCATGCCCTGTGCTGTGCACTCAGCAATCAGTCAATCACTGCAGCTGCAGCAGGGAAGGACAAGTACGTGTTGCGTGAAGATAGGGAGGTCCATGTACCGTGTACTCCTGTTCCCACTTCGCCATACCATGGCTGGAAGCTACTCCCTCCGTTCCAAATTAAATGACTTCACTTTGTCAAAATGTAGATGTATCTATACTTGTAACATGTCTAGGTACATCTATATGTTGACAAGTAGAAGTCATTTAAAATGGAACGGAGGGAGTAGTTTGGTTCCTTGCCAAGTTTTGCACAAGTTTACAACATCAATGTTTTTTTTTGGATTGCAGGATTTTGGAACATAGAAATAGTGTACCAATTTAGAGTGTATGGCGGCGCAACCCATTTTCACCTATTCGATATGGGCTTGAAAGCTTCACCGGCACGTGCTCGGTGAACGTCTGGACGAGGAAGGGAATGAGAAAGAAAAGAATAAATTTCTTTACGAAAAAAGAAAGAAATATTCAAGGAAGATAAATGGGGAGAATGCAAGAGAGTGGGCTCGTTAGCTCGTGACCTCTACGTGACATCCATTGGGAATGACACACGGGTCACCCCACAAGTGAACTTTAGTTGGACACCGTATCAGAGGGCGTTGGCGTTTCTAACTTGGCACCGAAGGAGGTGGTGACCAAATCTTGGTCGCGGAAGAAGGAGAATGAGACCCGCATGGGGGACAGATGGGTGAGGGGCTGGAACGAAGCAAACACGAGGAAGAAGCGACAACAAATCAACATTCCGGGTGTCCGCTCCAGGAAGAAGTGTACTCAAATGTAGAGAACTCCACACTATATGGGTGGAAACCAAAGCATAATTTTCATGAGAAAAAATCCAATTTTATTTATTAGACAATGGACAACAAAGGTCTCCCGTACAACATGCTATATAGATGGAAGCCGACATTATATGAGCGGGAGCGAAGTGAGCACACAAATATATGAATCATGAACGGTCATATAGTAATTTATTAGTTTCCTAATCCCACAAGAAAAGGGCCTCTTTCCACATGAATCCAAAAACATGGTAACGAAAAAAAGAGTCATTGCAATGTCATGACAATTTAAATTCCACCTTATTTTGGTTTCTTTGATTACATCATTGGAATATTTTCAATAGACTTGAGAGGACGAATAATTTAGTATTAAATGGAGTGTAAAGGAACCCTTCCAAATTTCCAATGATATATATGTCATTATTTCTAGACTCGAAAAGGATTGTGCAGAAAAGATCCTCTATCCCCTATCCTTTATAACATCATTGCAGATATGCTGGCTATCTTAATAAAACGTACAAAACAAGACGGGTGGGTTGAAGGACTGATTCCTCATCTAGTCGAGGGGGAGTCTCGATCTTTCCAGTATGCTCATGACATGATCTTTTTTATGGAGCATGACCTACAAAAGGCTCTGAATATGAAGTTAAATCTTAGTATCTTCAAACAACTTTCAGGATTTAGATAGACTTTCATAGGAGTGGAATCTTTTGCATCGAGAAGGCAAAAGACGAGGAAGATCAATACAAAGAGTTTTTTTTTTGCAAATGATCAATACAAAGAGTTGTTTGGTTGTGGAAACAAGAGTTATCCCTTTTACATATTCGGGAAATCCTATTCAATTCATGAAACTTAGGAAAGGATAATGGAAACCGATGGAAGATCTTTTTGAGAAAAAAGTAAGTAGTTGGGTTGTTAAATTATTGTTACATGGAGATTGACTAATTCTTATTAACTCAGTTCTCACAAGTTCACCGATGTTCATGCTGTCCTTTCTAGAAATACCTAAATTGGCAAGGCAGAGACTTGATTTTGTCGCAGTTTTATGGCCAAAAGAAAAAATATAACTAAGTGGAACAACATTTATAGACCAAAATATCAGTGTGGGTTGGTATTGAAGTTTTAGATCTAAAAATAAATATTTACTTAGCAAGTGGTTGTTTAAACTTCTAAATGAGCAATGGGTGTGGCAAGAGCTATTGCAAAATAAATACATGCACACTAAATCATGAACACATGTCTCTATAAAATTATAAAACTAACTGTCCCATAATGAAACCAAAAATGGGTTTTAGGCAAAAGAGTTTTTTGCGGTTGGTAGTTGGAATATTGCTAGGTTTTGGGAAGATACCTCGTTAGGAGATACGCCTTTGGCCGAGCAATGCCATCCCTCTATAATATCACAATGTGGAAACAAATTTTGGCGGAAAGTGTCATGTCAAATTCTACTTTAAACATGCAGTATAGACTTAACGTATAAGGCATGGAGAAACTTAAACGTAGAAGACAGAGACCCCTATCGGAAACTAAGTTCCGGAGGACATCCATCCAAAATATCATTGTTCAAGACGCATCCACCATGTAGCCCGGGCTCCATTTGTGGTTTTCGGGAAAACTATAGGAATTTGGATACATAAGTGGTTGATTGCGCAGGGAAATCAAACGAATTAGGCCTGTCTTGATTCGTAGGACCGGGAAAGTATAGGAATAGAAAACTCATAGGATTAACATGACATGTGTAATTCAGTCCTATGGGAAGAGAAAGTTATTTTGATTGTGGTGTAGTAATTTTTTCATGAGATTAGACCTCATTTTGTTTTCCTATGATGTTTGTACATCATATTCCTATGGGATTTTTTTGGATTGGAATATTCCTATGAATCAAATAAATTCGAAGGAATAATTCCCACAGGATAATCCTACGCAAATCATTTGACAAACCTATGAATCAAAATAGCCCTCATAAAAAGTGATTGGAGTGGAGGGAAATTTTCCACAAACTAGAGTGCAAAGGAATCCTCTGTTGGAATTTCGAAGGATTGTAATCGCATGAATCAAACTAACTTTGTTGGAAAGTATCCCAAGGACAAAAATTCTACACATTTTCTTTAAATCAAAGGAAATCGGAAGTGATCTCTATCGGAGGTCCTCCAACTCACCACACAAGATTCCATATATATATCTCTACACCTTTCTTCATGTGCTGCGGTGTCGGTTATTCCAATCCAAAAATGACTAAATATCCAACGTACTACTGCTAGTCAGGGAGTAGTATATTGGTCGTAGACTCGTAGTGGTATCAAGTGCGGAGAGACCGAGAGAGGGTGCAAGCAAAGCCACGGCACGGTTAGTTTTAAACCGGAGTGCCCGGGAATTTCGTTACGAGGGAGGTTTGGACGGATCATGAGTCATGACTGCATGAGAAGTCGCACTCGGCCGGCGCGGGTAAGACGACGGGCCCACCCACGGACCGGGGAATCCAACAGGTCATCGGTTCCAGATTTTTCCATGGAAGAAAAATACTCCATAAATTCTCGTCACGTGAGCCCACCGGGGGCCCACCGCGACGTCCGCGCGGCCGGTCCTGGGCATCAAACCTTTCACGCGAAAGTCGTTTTTCCCTCCATTCCTTCCTACGTACTCAAACGATTTTTTTTGTTTGCGTACTCAAACGAATGAATGGTGGTAGCGGTACAGCTAGTACGGCAGCGTATTGACCAGCTCTGCCCGTAGCCTGTACTGAAACCACCAACGTAGTAATGGAGCCCTTGGATCCTGTATTTTTCTTTTCTTTACGCAGCTTGATTCAGTACTCCTCTTGCGGGAAAGCGAAATGGGCCATGCACTTAGCTTTCCCATAATTCCATAATTTAGGTAACCAAAATGGTTTTGGATAAATGAGAGATTAGAAAAAAATCTGTTTTTCCAGCTTACTCATAATCTAGATACCCAAAATCGGACTGCACTTGGAACCAATCAGATTGTCTTTTTTTCCCTCTCCCTCCTCCCTCTACGCCTCCATGCCCACTACCGACACCCAGCCCTGCCGCACCACACAACACCGACCTCGACCGTCAGGGGGCTCGAGATGATGGTGTATGGCCTTTGGGGCGACGACGGGAGGTGGCATAGACGCCGGGGGGGGGGGGGGGGGGGGGGGGCTTCACCCCGTAGAGTGGCTATGTCGTTTCCGAACAATTTTGCACATATAGGTCATGGAGTTGGTCTTATCCATGCATAGGAGATTTGTTGCAAATTTTGGGTCACGGTCCAAAAAGTTTCGGTCTAGGACCACTTATAGTTAAACTTTTGGAGATTTTTTTGCTCACAGTACGTAAGAAAAGCGTTTTGGAGGCATTGACAGCAAATATGTGGAAATAGTTGGAGATGCCCGTAGTTAAACAGAAATTGGGAGCAGTGCTCGAAGAAGATAAGTCCAATTCGTTCATGACTAGTAGCACTCTTTGGTGCAAGGCCGGCATTGTCGCTAAGCACTTATTTTAATAAGTGACAATTTGACGGAGTTGTGTAGTGTATTTTAAGCAAGGCTGATCGAAACCGGAAAAGATTCGAGTTACTCGCAGCGTGGCTGAACTTTTGTCCGTCATGCCACTCCCACTTCTTGTGAAGAAAAGAGAAGGACCGGCACCGGTTAAGTTAGGCCGACGACCCCTGTTTAAGAGGCGTGTGGCAGAATATTCATAAACCGCCGTTCGTCTGGCTTTTCATCTCGGCCATCCAAGTGTCATATATACACCTAGAATGGAAATCAAAAGTACAGAAAGGAACTAAACCATCGAGCCAACACAGGCCAGGAAAAGCTTTCCCCCGAGCATTGCGCGACCCACTCACCTAGAATTGTTGGTTCCCACTACATGGCCACATGGATGGAGGCTCAGTAATGCGCAGTACACCGACGCGAAGTTGCTGAAAATAGAGAGCGCAGCGCATTATGCACATCCAGCTCTCTCAAGTTCCAACTACAGGAGTCGTCAGGCACACACGCCGCACGCGAAATGGTTTGGCTACCGGAGAGCAGCATCATGTCATGTGCGCCTCCGTGCTGACGATGCCCTTGCAAGAAGTCAAAAGAACGTCACGCCTCTTGCTCAGTTCAGACTTCAGAGTCCGTCCAGCCATCACTCTAGTATTTCACTACTGCCCTGCCGACCTGTTTATGCATGGAATAAATCGCTGGCACTGCAGGCTTTACTTCCCGTTGATTCCATGGCGCAATTCATTCGAGGTGATAGTACTCCTACTAACCTAGTGGAGCAGCATGTAAGGTCCACCAACAAAAATATCAATGAGCTGAGCTAGCTACTGGAGGAGGAAGAAAGGGAGCTCGATCTCACGGCCGATCCTGTCCATGTCGGCGTTGGAACGATAAGTGTTACGCTAAAGCGCGGCACCTGGTTATTACAATGATGCAATGATTAGGGCGGGTTACTTAACAAAGCGAGTCAGGACTGAGGAGCAGAGTCTTCACGGCCGGGGCCAGGTATATTTGGAGCGGCGTGCGCTAGCTCTGTTTTATTTTCCGTGCCCCGCTTGGACTATACGTACATTGGCCAGGTAAAGAGAAGGCCTGCACAGGCATGGTGATGGATGATGGCGGAAAGATGGGTACGGCGGCTTTTGTATTCTTGGATTCTCACTCTGAATCTCTGATGACTGACGAGTCGCTGCGTGACCGCCGGCCCTGATGTACTGCTCTTTCCCGTTTGGTCGCTCGCTGCTTGTCCTCTCCCATGGCGCTTGCTTTTGACCACGAGCACACACACGCTCTGTGCCGATAATACATAATACTCCTCACAACCTAAATCCAATAAGTACAAACTAGATCCTGAAACCCTGTAGAAGACCACACATATTTGCAGACGGACTTGTGCATGAACTAATCCAACAACTACTCGGCCGACGTTGAAAGGGTGATAAAAAAGTATGGCTGATTCCCGAAAATAATGCCAGCGCGCCACGAAACACGAAAGCATGCACACTACCTGTACTACGCCACGGAGTAAGCAGTTATTAGGCACGGGGTGGTTGCTGGCTTGCTGCGGTGATGTAACATTTGTTACTCTTTTGGTCACGTCTTACAGGTAAAGCGTGACACGATATGACCCAGTAGCGACGACCTTTCTCGGGGGTAGATTACAATTTCAGTTGGAAAGATAGGTGTTACGCATTCTTGGACGTTTCTTCCATTATACATATTTAATACATAGAGACAAATGCACTTCTAAATCAATCAGGGTGTTTGGTCTAGTGGTATGATTCTCGCTTCGGGTGCGAGAGGTCGCGAGTTCGATTCTCGCAACACCCCTTAATTATTTTAGTTTTGCTCGGATATTTTCTGGCGTACAGTATACTGTATCCTTATCTATTTCATTCGTTGCTTAAGCGAATTCGGCCTGCTCTATGGCCCAAAGCCCAATCAATTTTGCCGAAGTGCGTTTTCTCTGTGCGCTTCCTGTCCAGCTCTGGGCATTTTCGTTTTGCTGTCCGGGACGTTGCCCTCGCACCAGTCTTTTTCAGACGGTGGCATAAGATTGAGATCTCCATAAGATTTGTTCCAATCTATTAATTATGGAGAAGTTTTATAAGAAGGAAAAAACAAAAAAAAAGTACAAGAACTACTCTCACGGCGTAATTTCACTCATCCTCTTCGCGCCCCGCGGACTCGTTTCTATCCGCTCTTCTTCCACCATACTGCACTTCTCCGTTGGCGCTCTCGAAAAGCCCCAACTCAAACGCAGGAACATACAAAAACCTTTGGAACTGCAGTTTAGACATCGTTCAGCTGTATACAAGGATATTGGCCAGATTCGGACGTCGGTGTGCATGGTGCTATGCCGCACCGAATCCTTCGGTTCAGGGCGTCGTTGACGCCTCTAGACTAGACATGGGCATCGGTACTGTAGTCTGGTCTGCGCACAAGATCACGATCGCTCCGTCTCTTTCGTTTGCGGCAACGTTGGTGTGCCTGGACCAGAACGTTGATTTCGACGCCATCCTGCTCCAGAACAAATCAACAACAGCATCTTCTTCAGTTTGAGGAATCCTCGTAGGGAGGATACATTGGTTGGCTGATTTATCTTCGCAGTGCCAGTCTAGCAGATGCTACTATTATTCATTCTAATTTCTAGTGGACAATTTCACCTCCGCTAGCCAAGTCTCCTGACCGTGGATGGAGGAGTACGTCATGGCCAGATAACAATGGGCGTTTTCTTCTCATGTCTGCGGATCGTACATTTAAACACCTCAGGCGAAAGGAAAATACATTATGTAGATAAGGTCATGAACCGCACCAGTGAGCAACTCATCGGTTCAAAACAGCAACACAAAGCTCGCTGACGACCATTCCGGTGTTCTGTAATGTCTGACGTACAATATCACCACAGCCTGGCTATCAAGACGAAAATTTAATCTATACACATGACTTATATACATCAAGAAATACTGTAGACGCTGCTAATAGTAATAGGGGGGGGTGAGACGGACAATGTTCATCTATTTGTTTCAAACACCTATACAGACCTATATATGTTGCTCTGAAAACTCCTAGAATATGTGTGGAACTTTGCTCGCTAGAACACGCTCGCGTCTTTCGACATAAGAATGTGGGAACCATCCCGCTTGTCCCTTGCATTCACCTTCCGCCCAGCCATTGCTCGATATCTGAGTTCCGACAAGAAAACGTCAGATTAATGGAAGCCGCATGGCGTTGTGTGTAGTTTCCAGGACAACTCAATAGATAAGCCTGGGACTAGGGAGAAGCTTACAAAGCAAAGATATGAAAAATACTATTACCTTTCGGACAATAACGATGTCGCCTACTGACAAGTTAAGCTCGAACTCACTCTCAGCCTTGAAGGAATCGAGGGCCTGCATCACAAGGAAGACAAAAACTTATTTAATAAGCATCCCAGATATTGACACGTTCGTTACATTTGGCATGATGCTTTTATATCCGAATATGCCCCACCTCTCCTAGGAAGAAATCGACAGAGTTTACTGATTGATCAGCAGAAGTGGATGCAAACATGCCATTAACTTCGTCATATGATGGTGGTGGTGGCATATAACTTTCTGCTGCAGGGGTTGGAGGTGCTTCAATTTTTTGGCGCTCAGACACCATCTGGCAATCAAAAGATAATCATTAAAGTGATGCATCCAGTGTTTCTGTATGCTTCACGTTGCATACTGTGAAATGTGCCAATTAAAAGACTAAGATATAAATTTAAGAAAATGTACAAATGCTAGAATCTCATACTTCTTCTTCCAAATGGTCAAGAATCTCCAGAACTTTCTGATGATAAGCTCTCTCGGCCTCAACCTTCAAGGCAGAACAAGAACGTCAGAGACCACATAATTTACTGTGTGCATGAGAAAGTGTTGCATTAAATGGCACAGTTGATAGTTACCATCGCAATGAGGCGTTGTAATGTCAATCTTTGCTGCTGCCCCTCTACAGCAGCCATTGCTGAAACAGCTTCCTTTCCTAATCCCACCATGTTTGATTTCAGTTCTTCAAGTTTATACTCAGCTGCTTCCAACTTTGTCATTTCGCCATTCCCAGCTGATTCTCTTACTCTGTTTTGACGCCTTGAAACTTCAACAACCTATGAAGGGAAAAATTAAGTAAGATAAATATGTTGTTCGCACAAAAAGAAACGATGTCCTGAAAGCGCAAAAAATACCTATATAGTGGTCTAATTTAGAATGACTCGATTAAATTACATGATCCAACATTGTAATAATATGCCTACGAAGGGCAAAATTAAGAAGATAAATATGTTGTTCGCACAAAAAGAAACGATGTCCTGAAAGCGCAAACAATACCTATATAGTGGTCAAATTTATAATGACTCGATTAAATTACATGATCCAACATTGTAATAATATGCTGTATAAATTTCTTAAATGTAACAGAAGCTTATCAGAACTGCTGACATCAAGTAATTAATTGGGGGTCGAAAAGTATGAACTGGCAAATTAGCATTAGTATCACTGCTTTGGAAATGATTATATTTTACAGTTCAATTGATGGAAACCCCACTTCACAGAGAGGCTCAATTGATCTGCCCATACACACAGTAATAGTGTACTGGTTCTGTACACAAAAATAACAAAAGTGCAGTTGAGAACCTTTATGGAACTTAGTCAGTTCACAGAGTTGACATCCGCATTTTACTCTACGCATATGATATTCTCCACTATGCGTCTACAAGACAGTATGACATGGCAGTAGAAGCATCGTTTTAAATAGCCTGCTATAGCATTTTGAGCATGTTGCCGCTAAATAAATCCATGTATAATTTTCCGCTACAGCCCCATCTAGCTCCGATTTAGCCCGCTATAGCTCTTTTTGAGGGATGGCGCTATTTGTCATAGCCAGCTATTTAAAACATTGATAAAAACACATGCTACAAAATTGCAGAGTTGTGGAGCATATTGCTTATGTAGCTCCTGAATGAGGGCTATCCTCAACTTCCAAAATAACCACAAGGGCATGTTCCAGAATTATTTCTTAACCTCAAGAATATTATTACATAATTGCAAAGTATGTAACTTATATGTGAGCAAGAATTTTCACCTGAGCATCAGCTTCTTGCCTCATTCTGTCATATCTCTGGGCTAGATGTCTAGCATCCTCTAGAGGGGCACCCATTACCATTGCCCGTAGCGGCTCTGCCACCTAGCATTCAACAGTTAAATACAAATTGTATCAGACATATTATAACCTGATTACACACTTAGATGTAAGAATATAAAAATAAACCTGTCCAGTAATATTCCAAATAATATGCAAAATATAAGAAATTAAATAACCTTAGACATTTACAGAATATTGTATTTCCACCATATATCATATAGTGGCAAAATCATTTAACCGTTTACAAAAGTTACACATATGAGTTAATTTATTACAGTACTAACTGGATCCATTGGAATTTAGCAGCCATTTGGCTCATAAGTGTCACAAGGTAAAAAGACAAATCCAGCATGTCGAAAACATACCTGTGTGCCAAATGCTTTCAGCATGTTACAGCGTTCCTTTTCTATCAGTGAACGTGCCTTTCCATAGTATGTAGCAGCTTTGGATAAAGTATTACCACTTGTACATGTGTTTTCAATGCCATATTTCTGGCTGTCATCAGACAATTTGTTTCCTAGAAATGTGGATTGCAGAGATATCAGTATATATTTATGTAAATGAAGGATAGACCTCTGATTAGTAATGCTCAGATCAAAGTCACTGCCCTGAGCTAATGGATAATTGGAGGAGCATACCTATCTCCACTTGCTTAGACCCTGTCACTATGTAGCCCTCCACACCCCGAACAATGTCCCTTTGAAAATGCTGGCAAAATATGCCAATGTTTTAATCCAAAGGAAATAAAGTAGAAAGAAAAGATACGGTATAATTGTGCTATTCATACTTTGGCAGCACGAGTTGATAAGTAAAGTTTTTCCAATCTCTGGTGTAGCTTAACTTCTGATTCGTCTGTAAATGGATTATCAGAATTTCCATAACCAAACTGCTTAAACACGCCCTGCAATGGTACAAATAGTTACAATGTTATTTTACTCATACCGAATTTGAAAAGGAATTTTTTATGCCACTTCATAGAAGGGGTATATATATTTAGAAAAGAACAATATTACTGAAGTACGTATCATGAAGTATGCTTGGCATCTTATAGCTAGGTAACTCAGTTTTGCAATGTGTGAGAGGTGGACTTGAAAATGACATGCCGTTGAATTTCTGCTGCACTGGGCAACCCAAGCATGAGTTCAAATATACTGGTATCTGTAGATATAGTATTAGTTCTTATTACAATTTCATAACATCCATACTTCTGTAAGAACTACTCCCTCCGTTCCAAATTAATTGATACAAATGTTGTACTAAATTTGCATCAATTAATTTGGAACGGAGGAAGTAGATCATGACAACAATGCATACCAATTAGTACAAGCGAGGATTTTTTTTTTAAAGGTTTAGAATCATAACACTGAACCATCATCTGCATTTCCAGACAGCATAGTTATTTGAAGGCACACAAAATCATGACTTGCGTTTGTAGCCATCTAGCCCTATAATCCTCAAGCTGAGTGCTCCTAAGGCAATGCAACTCTTTAATTTTGTCCGATCATCCTACGTCTGTGTAAGATAAATGCAAACTGATAAGGTTGGTATTAGTCGAAACAGTATAAGTGTGTCAGGGCAGACTGTGTTTATGCGGTTCTGTACTTCGACTAGGAATCATGATCCATGAGCAATTCTTTGATCCGAAACCTACATATGCATCCTTGACACCCAACCTCTCTTGTTTTTACTGTTAAAGCACTGATTTTTTCCCCCGACAACAACCAATTTGATCATACCTCTGCCTCTGTATCCGCAGGATCATAACTTTCCACTCCTCTATCTATACATTTCTTCAGTCCACGGCATCAGTATAACTGCCAAGACTAAACCGTGTAGACAGACAAATCCTATGCAAGCACTCTGCCTCTCCAGCACACACATACAAATCAGACACCGAGTCAGCGACCACACCCAATTACGCGCACATCATCACCAAAGAACCACGGTAGGTGCGCGTCAAGCCCAGCAGTACAGGGCACTCTACCCAGATCGATCGAAAAAATTGTGAGAGGCGATCAGGAGAGACGGGCTAACCTGGCGCGCGACCTGCTCCTTGAGCCTGGAGGCCTGCTTCCAAATGGCCTCCATGGCCGAAATCGCGGGCGGGCGGGCGGGCGGCGGAGCAAACGGTGGGGGGTTTGGGGAGGATGGCCGGACCGGACGGGTCGCGGCGGAGACGACGAACCGGCTACGACGCTTTGGTCTGGTCTCCCCTTTTGTTTTCCTTTTCTGACGAGACGGACGAGGCCGCCTGCGGCTTCCTTCCTCCGGTGTTTCGGTGGTGGTTGGCTCCAGTCAGTCACGGCCGTGCCCTCCTGGAACCGCGTCGCCGATGACCCGGGAACAACAAACGGTTCTGCCGTCCCGGGCCCACTTGACGGTGGGTGTGGGTTCGTGTCCGTCTGCCTACGCGATGTGGGTTTTGTATGCCAGAATTTTTCCTATAATAGTCATTTAATTTATAGGATTAATTTCTATAGGGATTTTTTTCATAGGAATCATTGAACTACTTCTCATAGGAATTCTACCATTCACTCCAACCTCTTTTTACAATTACTTCATTTTTTCTTTGCCATCAAACACAATTACTCTTCTTATACGATTCAACTAGACATGACATTCTAATCCTATGGATTTTCTATTTCTACATTTTTCCAATCCTATGAATCAAACAAGCCCTAAGTTTTGACGGCGGCAAAACATGGTAGCCTCGTCAGCTGATTTGAGTTTCATAAACAATACTTTATGTACATTGTCGAGAAGAAAATGTTATATACTTGTCGGCATCATCATTATCACTCCTTGGTTTCACGTTTTTTGTTTGTTTGTAGAACTCATAAAAATTTAGAGGATTATTTCTTAGGAATTTTTTCTAATGAACTTATTTCATTTGTAAAACTGGAAACATATAACATTTTTCTATTGGCGACTTTGTATCCATCACATAGGGAAATTACATTTGGTCTCATCTCAAAAGAAATTTCTTTGTTCCAACGAAAATTATACCATATACACATATTTCTCCACAAATATGTGTTTTTTTGCATAGTGCGAACAAACAACACCTATAAACGAGACACATATTACCTAAAAAAACCTTGAGTTCCCAAGGGCCTCATCAGAGGGAACGACGACCGCCCGATCGTGTCTCCTAGAAAATCCAAACCCTCTTTTTGTTTCACGGCGTGAGATAATAATGCCCCTCCCCTGTCCGCTTGTTCTTCTCTTACGCCACCCTCCTTTGCACCTTTTTCTCCCCACTGCCGATGGGCCGTCGCCGAGCACCTCCTTGCTCGCCTCAGCGTAGCTCGAGCTGTTGCTTTCTCCTCGGTGCTCGGCACGAGGAAACACAAGAACCACGATGTGTGGTTTCTGGAGAGAGCTGAGAGGGAGAGGATCTGGAGCATGGAGGGGATAAGGAGTGATGAAGAAGAGAGGATTGACATCGGAGGGAGAGAGATGCTTGATGGTGTGCTGCATCTTCCATCAGCCTCCATTCCTATCATCTCTTCGTCTCCCACGACAGCCAGCTGGTGGCCCTCGCAAAAATCTCTCTCTTCTCTCCGGCCGAATGGCGTGACACACTGAACGTGGACCTCTTCATGCTCGTCAAGCAACACCTTGACTTGTGGGTTTGTAGAGCTCCCCGTCGCCTCGACTGTGAGCCGATGGTGGCCTGGTGTGTGTCCCTATCCCCCTGAAAACTCTTTGTAACGTTGTACCCCTGCGTGTGTGGCTAGGGCTCTTGTAATACCTTGGCTTTTGCCTTTATTTGAAAATTTAGGTGGGTTGACTCGCCTCCGTTGTTTCCCTCAAAAAAATCTTCGTTTTTGTTTCTGCACTGGAAAATCAATTTTTGATTATAGTTGTCTTTTTGCTCAGAAAATGGATTGGGAACGAGTTCAAAGTAACATTCCCACAAAAGGACCAATTTGTTTAACTTCACGAAGTTACACAAAATAAGCTACACGGCTAATGTCGATCAAAGTTTCCCATCCACTCCACGGCTATTGAAGACGAGGGAAACCGACACTGACCACGGCGAGAAAACAAAAAAGCAATCCTCCTTTTCTTTCTCTTGGTATGATGATTTTGCACATTCTCTCCCTCCGTCTCGCAATATTGCTCAGCGCTTGTTATCAATTAGGCAGACACGAGGTTTAGATTGTTGTGGACTGACCTCTTTTTATTTGTCTCGGGGTGATGATTTTGCGCACTTCCTCTTTCGCTCACAATATTGCTCACTATTCATTATCAGCTAAGCCGACGCTGGGTTTAGATTGTTATGGAATGAACTCGCAATAGAGAGCATGTTTTGGCTCCATGGATACAGGGAGCTTGAAATTAAAAAAAAAAAATCAAAAGTGACATTTAGAAATCAGAAGTTTCAAAACATTTTGATTTTTATGTGGATTGTTCTGTACATATACGTATAACAATTTTTGTGGTAAAAAGGTAAAAAACAAAAAGAAAACTCGATTTTTCTCATCACATTTATTTTTGGTGTGTAGATCATAGCCGATACTATAAGACAGGTTGCCGAGATTTGGTACGCACATACTAGACATGCATTGTTGCTAGTATTTTTCAGATTTTTTAATTCTAAAAATAATGTTTTTGAATTTTAAAAGACCCTTCTTCTTAGGGACGGAGCTGCTTCATTAGCATTGGGGTCACCTGACACGAGTGAACTTCCGCAAAACCTTCAATAAATTAGTGAAAAACACTACTCACGGTAGAAGATGACCCCAATGTTATAAAGCTTGACCCCCATGGACTTTTTTGCTGCCTTCGTCCCTGCTTCTTCTTCGAGCATGGGATTTAAAAGCATTTTTCGCCATGGAATAGCCCTAGACTAGAGAAAGGGAATGGGGATCCATGGGCCAACAATTCTACTACCCGTGCAGGGAAGGGCGGGTCTACCTTGCGCGGGAGCGCCTATGCTCCGACCCGTGCGGCGCCATCGCCACATCGCACACCCCCGCACACCGCGGTGGGCCGCGGCCCACGGCCCACTGCCCCTTGTTCTTCCTCTGCTCCTCTCCCGCACTCTGCTCCTTTCCCGCACGGCCGCACACGACCCTCGCCCCAATCCCCCCGCCGCCACCGCCGGTGCCGGGAGCACCTCGCATCCCCTTCTTCTTCCTCTGCTTCCTCCCTCGCAGTTGCTCCCCCGTCGCCAACGCCGGCCTAACCGCCTGCTGCCGCCACCCGCGGCCGGCGTCGCTACCGCGCCGCCCTACCCCAGCCGCCTCCTCTGTCGGTCCTCCGCCCCTCGGCCGGCCTCCCCTCTAACCCCCCCCCCCCCCGCACCCGAACCCGAACCCCTAACCCTAACCCGCACCCGCACCCCTCGTTAAGTCATGTCCTCGCCTCCGCCGGCGACGTCGCGGCCCGCCGCATCGTCCCCGTCGTCGTCTTCTTCCTTGCCACGCCATGGGCCAGGCCCATGTGGGGTGTGCGACGGCAGGGTATCATCGACCTGGTTGATGAATAGGTCATGCCCTTGCGCGCGCGAGCGAAATGAAATGATTCTATCGATCGATCAGACCAGGTGCCATCCGGTCCAGATTTGGAAATACCAGCCCATTCCATTTTTGGTTGCCAAGCACGGACACGTGACTATTCCCTTTTTTTAATTGACTATTCCCTTTCCTTGCTATTCTACAATCGATACAGGATCTTTTTTCTTGTGGGTGATCGATACAGGATATGTCGCTTTTTCCTTTCCCTTTGGGCTTTCTCGGTCGGGAGCAGTATGTAGGGGCCGGGCCAGTCTATTCCCTTTGGAGGGCAGCTTATTTTTTTTTTTGAATCATTCGCTGTTGGCTTAGCAAATTGTGGCTACCTCACGCGCGCGCGAGGCTGGGAATGGTGCGAAAGCCGCACCAAACCCACGCCAGCCCAATCAAAGAATTTCTACGCATCCGCACCGGTCCAATCCACTGATTAATTACTGGAACCCAACCCGCACCAGCCCGCAAGGATTTTGTCCCCAAACCGCACCAGCCCGCATGGCCTTTTGCGGTTTGAAACCGTTTGACGTCCACCACGCAAACCATGGGGCGATCTAAGCCTGCTGCGCTCGTACTGCTAGCTGCAGTTGATTTTTCTTTTCTACAACAGCTAGCAACTGCTCATTTGCTTGTACCGGTACATGAGTACGTCCAAATAAATTATGCTGCGAAAAAAAATAAATCATGAATAGTCTATTCACCAAAAAAATGCAGACTATACTTGAGAAATAATCAATCACAGTTGTACTAAGCTACGAAGCACCGATACTCTAGATCACAACGTATCGGCGTACCGTACTTACCCGATACGCGTATCCGGCCGATACACCCCGATACCCGTGTCCCTCGCGTCTTCCAGTTTTCCCGATTTTTTAAAAAAAGAAAAAAAGCCGATACGCAACTGAGAGGGCGGCGACACGGGCGGGCGGGCGGAGGCCAAAAAACCCCCGCCCGTTGCCACTTGCCAGCAATGAGGAAAATTCCTACCGCCCTTTGCTCTGCATCTGCCACATGATTTCTGCACTTCTTTGCTTTCTGATTCTGCTTGCTAGTGTGGTTGATGTGCTACTCTGCTTACTTGCTGTTGTTGCCCATCTTTGCCGCCTGATTGCCTGATGAGATGTTGCTGCTGTGTTGCTAGGGAGTGAGTCAGTGAAACAGACATGTCATCTGCGGGCAGTGGCATGGCAGGCTTCCAGTCTTCAGTTGGTGGAAGTTAATGCAACACTGCTAGTGCTGATGGTGAAGAGGCTGGGGCAGTATTTTGATCTCATCTCATGCATCCAAGCTTTCTGGTCTTTATTGCATGACATTTTATTATTTATATATATATGCTCGCCGTATCGCCGTATTGCTGTTTTCTGAAATTGCCGTATCCCGTATCGGTATCGCCGTGTCCGTCTCGCCGTATCGGTGCTTCCTATCAGCTGAAACTGCATTTGTAGCTTCTTCAAAAGCTCTAAGAAAATCACATATCACTTCTGCATTATCCCACTCTTTCACGTCGGGTGCAACTTCACCATTCTCGCTTGCATAGCTGTTTAGTGCTGCCTTGTATCTGATAGCTTCAACAAGCATGTAAAAAGTTGTATTCCAACGATGTGGAAGGTCAAGGACAAGACCAGCCTTCTCAGGTAGCCCCTTACTCTTGGCAAGTACATTGAATGATTGTGTTCTACCACCTGAAGAATTGACGTGCCTAAACAGGTCACGTATCCTCCCGATGGATGTGTGCAGATGTTTAGTACCATCTTGAACTAAGATGTTCAAGATGTGGGCAGAACATCTCACAAAATCTGAACCATCCAACAACAGCCCATGATCTTGTGTTTCCAAAAAGGTGTCAACTGCTGCTGTGTTGTTTGCTGCGTTGTCCAAGGTGAGAGTGAACAATTTGCGCTTTATACCCCAATCTGAAAGGCACCTGCAAAGAGCCTCCTCAATGGCAACTTTTGTATGTGGATATTTCACATCTTTGAAGGATATTATCTTTTTCTTCAAAGACAAAATTAGCATCAATGTAGTGCGCTGTGACACACATGTAGCCCAACTTTTGAACAGGGGTCCACATGTCCGAGGTGAGGCAAATACGGGAATCAAGACTCTCTAGTTCGAGTTTCAGCTTGCCCTTCATCTCATCATGTTCAAGGATGCAATCATTCCGGATTGTTTGACGACCAACTACTTTGAAGGTTGGTTGCATTGACTCCATCCATTCCTCGAAGTAAGGGTCCTCAAATTTCCTAAATGGGACCTCGGCATGGATACAGAATTTGGTCATTAGTTGTCGGCTTCTCTTAGAATTGAAGATAAAACCAACGTCTGATGCCTTCTTCTTAAGCGTTGCCACAAACCTAGCCCTAACCTCATCTTCGATCTCTCGGCAATACTCAGAGATGTGGCTCAAAAGGCTACTGGTTCCGGACCTTCTTGTGCAAGTGAGCTTCATTCCGCAGTACTTGCAAACAGCTTTCGGAACATCGCCCACGACAACAAGCTCGTTCTCAAAGTGTTCCCACACCTTTGATCTCTTGATGGGTGTCGCCGAAGGTGCATCCATAGCATCAGCAGTTCCAGAGCTCTCAGACATATTGCCGGACATGTTACCAAGCCTAGTTGACATTGAAAAAATTAGCAGCATGTTCTTTACATTAGTTCATCAACTATACAGACCCTTGGCTGACAGTAAGAGAACATACAGTGGAAGTATTACAACGAGCAAGAAGTACAGTACTTTACTTTCAGTATAATTACAGAACTATGCAACAATGCACTCCTTCATGTGGTCCTAATCATCAGCAACTCAAATACGCAACCACCAGGAAATCTAAAGTGAAATAACCAGGGTCCTGGTTCTGATTTCTAAACCTGAAGATATGCTACAGGTACAAGAGCATCAATACACTCATTAACACCCATTTTTAATGCATGTCCCAAGTTCTCAAGATCAAGTATTAGCAACAGACCAAAAGCAAAGCAATAGCTAATTTTCAGATTTAAGAATATGGTTCAGTTCAACTAAACCTTGTACAACAGATAGGCTTCAGTCTAGTTGTTGAAGCAACATGATATAACCAAGCTAGCTGTCTACTTTGCCACTAGGGGAGATAAAAAAGTGATACAAAGCAAAGCTACAGCAGTCCAACGACCAAGAAGTACATCAGGTCTGAAGGTGAGGCTCACCTTGGTGAGAAGGGCAAGGAGGGCAGCGCAGGGGTCGTCGGAGAGGCGGAAGAGGAGGCGGAGGAAGTCGGCGGCGGGGCAGGGGATGCGGAGGCCCCCGGGATGGTCGTATCCGGACTCCTGGGCGGCGCCGCGAAGGCCGGTCGGCCGAGAAGGTCCGCGCGCACGGGGAGCCGCTCCACGGGCCCGCCCTCCTCGCCGACGCACGGAGGCACGTACTCCTGGACGGCGATGGTCTGTGCTGCTGCTGCAGATCGACGCCGGCGGGAGGCTACGCGTCGGCGGCGGCGGAAGAAGGGGAATCGGCCAATCGTGGAAGGAGGCGACGAGGTGCCCCGAATGTCTATGCGGGTCCTAACCCACGGGCTTCAGCCCGTTCACTTTTTTTTTTAGACACCGAACCGCACCGCCCCACCCCGCTTTTCTGTTAAATCCGCACCGCTCCAGCCCAACACATAATTTCCACCCGCTCAGCCCAACCATTTGAGCCCGAAGCATAACCCGCACCAAAAAACCCACTTCAACCCGCACCATTCCTAGGCTGAGCGCGAGCGAAGGGAAGCGAACCGAACAATCGGTTTCCCGACCATGTATTCTTACTATAAACGGGAAGAGTTGGTTAGGTGGGCATTTCCGTTTTTGACGTACATATCGTGTCAGGTGTTCTATTCCCTTTAATCGTGCGCGATAATTTCCGCACGCGCCTAACTTTGTGAACGATCGATTAAATACTACTCCCTCCGTACATAAATAAGTGTCTCAAGTTTATTCAAAAGTGAAGATATATAGACATGCTTCATGTATAGATACATCTACTTTTTGTCAAACTTGAGACACTTATTTTTGGACGGAGGGAGTATTCCCTTTTCTAGTGCGCGCTGGTTTGGCCTTAAGAAAATTCCTGACCAGTAATGAAATTGAACGACGTGGGTAGGAAAACAATTTCCTTTTTGGGCTAGTGACATTTTAGGGTAAAATAAAATGGGTGGGAGATTGGAAAATCCCACTTCCAACTAGTATAAAAAATTGAACAAAACAGAGCTACCACTTCCTACCAGTACAAAAAAAGTGAACAAACAAAATCTATTTTTTGGTAAAGGGAAACAAAGATTTCACCAAAAAGAGATTTATCTACCACAAAAGAAACTATTAGGAAAAATATCACTAACTGATTCAAAAAAATAACACTCACTGACTATCCAAAAAAAATCAACTTACCTTGATGGCATCACAAAAAAAAAATATTGATGCAAAAATGACATTGCTGCAAGAAAATGACCTCGCTGGAAAAATGAAAAAAATTTTGGGAAAAAACATCTCGTTAGAAGCAGAAGAGCAAAAAACAAAACTTTTCGTTCGCTCGCTCGCCCCCCTCCCCCAGGGTGACGAGCGAAACCTAGTGGCGCCCTCCCCTCCAGGACCTCTCCCCCTCCTCTGCCTCACCGCCGACGCCGGTGCGAGACGCTGGGTAAAGCAGGCCCGGTGTCGGTGGTGGCGTCTCTCGTTTTCCCGTGCGAAGAGACTTAGCCTCGGCTTGGCGGTGGCGAGGCGTTCCGGCAGTGGGAATTGTCTAGTGCATCGTGTCTACGGGCGACATGCGAGCACTGGTGGTGACGGTGGCCGAAAGGTGCGGGGTAGCTCTGCTCATGGCGGTGCGGGCTTGGAGGCCTTGTGCCTGATCTGGGTATGACGGCCCCGACCGGAGCAAGTTGTCGCCGGTATTTTCGGTACCCCAGCGCATCTCGGAGGTTTTCGACCGGGGGTCAGATCCGAGCTAGGTGGGCTCAGATCGGACGCTCCGCCAATAACACTATCCTGGGGCTGCAAGGTGAGACCTGCGGGCAGCACAGAGGCGTCATGCTCGTCGTTCTCGTCGCACCTCCGATACCCACGTGGTGGATGGATTTGGGTCTGGATCTATATCTGACGCCGGCGTACCACGTTTATGCTGGCCGGCTCACAGTGGTAATGCTCTTCTTGTCTCTCCAAGACGAGTTGGATGCCGGGGAGGCGACTCCGGATGGTGGACTGTGCGGTCGGCTCTATGGCGAGCGGTCTAGCGGTGGTGGTGGCTTCTCTCTTCGATTATGGCGAGGACCAGGTGGCGGGGGGGTTCCTGGCATTGTCGACATTGGCGTATCCAGCGGGTGGGCCGGGGAGGGCCGTGGCCCACCCAGAATTTTCGGAATTTTTTTGACCCCCCCATATACAAAGCATGGTTGTTGCCTTGTTCGGCTAGTATTGGACCATCCTGGTCAGCTGGGCTCCGTGGACGTCTCCTGCTCACACAAAACCATCGCTCGCTCGTGTCTCCTGCTCGTTTGTAAATGATATGTTGGTCCCATGCCATCCGGGTAGAACTGGTGATTTATATTTGTAAATGAAAAGAAATAGCTTATACATTTTGTTTATACAAATGGAAACAATCTTTCATTGGGATGCAACAATGTAGAGTTACCAAATCTAAGTGATGTAATTTTATGTTTATGCTATATTTCATCATGTAAGACTTAGTTTATGTATTGGAATCATGCACATATGAAACCTACATATTAAATTACAATTTTGTGAATCCATCGCTTATTTATACTATTCATTTGGCAAAAAAATCCGCGATGCGACATTTTTTATTGCAGTGTGTGCCCACCCTCCATTTTTTTCCTGGATATGCCAATGATTATCGATGCTTTGGCAATGGTGAATCCAGATCGCGTTTTGGAGGTCTAGCTTGATGGCGGCGAGCGATCCTTGGTGACATGGTGTGGATGAAGGTTTTATCCGTGCGAAAGCTCAGCGCTCGGCGGCGGCAGCGATACCCGATGGTGTAGTAACCCTATGTGGGGCGTTGTGGTCACATTCTCCACATTAGGACTTCGGGTGAAAAAACCTTGACCATTTCGGTCTCGACGACGGCGGCGTATGGCGTCGTCACCCTCTTGGGGATGTCGTCGTGGAGCTCCGTTACCTCTCGGTCTCGTTTTGGTGCCATCGGTGGGCAAGTTCGGATCTTGCGTCAAGAACCTTTTGGCGTTGTCATGGAGTGTTTTTTGTTTCCCCTTGTCTTATACTCGTGAATTTGTTGTTGCCTCTCTCCGTCCTTGTTGTCCGCTGGCAGGATCGACGCTCCATGTTGAAAGGGCAGGCGACCCTCTCCGGCGGCAACTTGGTGGAGTTGGTGTGACTACCTCTGGTGGTTTATTACCAAGACTATAGCATACCAGTTACCGATGAGACAAGAACTAGTAAGATGTTACGAACCGCATAACAAACAATTTATCAAGTGGGGAAATTATTATGAAGACTCTAGCATACAAGTTACCGATAAGGTGACCAATTAAGCATATCAAACAAGTTATCAGGTGGGGGATACTAAAAATTATTACCAATACACTAGTATACAACTAATTGATGAGAAAAGAACTAGTAAAATGTTACCAGTCGCATAGCAAAAAAGTTATCAGGTGGGGATACTAAATATTTATTACCGAGACTCTAGAATACAAGTTATTGATGGGAAAAGAACCAATAAGATGTTACCAGTAGCATGGCAAACAAGTTATCGGGTTGAGATACTAAAAATTTATTACCAAGACTCTAGCATATAAGTTATCGATGAGAAAAGAACTAGTAAAATTTTACAAGTCACATAACAAATAAGTTATCAAGTGGGATACTAAAGCTTATTATCAAAACTCTAGCATACAAGTTACCGATGAGGGGAACAATTAAGATATTACCAGTTGCATATCAAACAAGTTATCAGGTGGGAATACTAAAAAATTATTACCAATACACTAACATACAAGTTATCGATGGGAAAAGAACTACTATGATGTTACCAGTCGCATGGCAAACAAGTTATCATGTGGGGTGCTAAAATTTTATTACCAAGACTCTAGCATACAAGTTATCGATGAGAAAAGAACTAGTAAGATGTTACCAATCACATATAAACAAGTCATCAAGTGGGGGATACAAAAAAATTATTATCAATACTCTAGCATACAAGTTACCGATAAAGAAAAAAATTAAGATATTACCAGTCTGATATCAAGCAAGTTATCAGGTGGGGGTTACCAAAAATTTATTACCAATACACTAGCATACAAGTTATCTATGAGAAAGAACTAGTAAGATGCTATCGGTCGCATAGCAAACAAGTTGTCAGGTGGGGCAAAATTAAAATTATTATCAAGACTCTAGCATACAAGTTATCGATAAGAAAATAACTAGTAAGATGTTAACAGTCGCATAGCAAACAAGTTGTCAGGTTCGGTAGAATAAAAATTTATTAACAATACTCTAGCATACAAGTTACCGATGAGGGGACCTATTAAGATATTACCAGTCACATATAAAAATAGTTACCAGGTGGGATACTTAAATTTTATTACCAATACACTAGCATAGAAGTTACCGTAGAGAGAGAACTAGTAAGATATTACCAATCACATGATAAACTAGTTATCAGGTGGGGATACAAAATAATTAAATAATTAGTTCTTTTCTCATTCAACCCTTGTTCATAATTTAACCCTTGTTGGTAACTTGTTTGCTACATCATAAATAATAACAAAAATTGATAATACTAGTAGAAAGTGTTTTGTCCCCATCCCGACCATTATTTTCCCCAAAAACCACAGACCAAAAAAGGGAATTTAAAATAAATTTGGCCAAAGAAAAATTATTTTAATATGGAATACATGTTTTCATTAAAATAAATAGCATAAAGGTATTACAGCTTACGGTTCTTTTTTTATTTTAGTGATCTATAAAAAAGGAATAGTCCAGCTCAAAAATACATATTAACGTAACAAAAAAGAGAAAATTCCGTCGTTATACTATTTGTTGCCCTCAGATATTATAGTTGTTCAACTAGAATCGATTATGATCAAAATGCGTAGTTGTCTGAATTATGTTTTCTGTTATTTTATACTAGTAGAAAGTGGTAGTTCTTTTATATTCTAATTTTTTTTACAGGTAGATAGTGGGTATTTTCCTATTCCTCACCCATTTTTATTTACCCTAAGAAGCCATTGTCCCAAAAAGGGAATTGAAAAATTATATTGGATATTTTTTACAAGCAAAAATGGATATTTTTGGCACGTAAAGGGAGTAGTATCGGAGCGGAAACATTCAAAAATGTGTCATCATAAGTTATCGTTGACCCAGAAATAGCAAGCATAACCATGTATTTTCATACAAAAAACATGTTTCATAACACAGATAAAGCGAAGAGAGGTTTGTGATTTTGAGAAAAAAACGTTATACATCCAAAGTAATGTTCACGGGTTCAATGTTCATAAGTTCTAAAAGTTCCACAAGGTCCGGATAATGTTCGCGGATTGAAAAGGTATGCAAACCAGGGAAAAAATAAAAAATAAAAGTGGAAGAGAGGAAAGGAAAAGGGATAAGAAGCAAAAAAGGACATTAGTAGCGATCGGCATGGTCAGCCTCCCATGCATATGCATGTGTAGCGATCGGCGGTGAAAAGTCAAAAGAAATTAGAGCGGTGGTCCTCACGTTAGAAAAGAAAAGGGAATAGCAGAAGTAACGGAATTTAGTGCTGGAAAAAAGAAAAGGGAATAGGAAAAGGAACGAGCCATTTCGGTGGTTAATCGAGCTACACATGCGAGCACGCACGCAGCGCAGCGCAGGAGGACCAAGAAAAAAAAAGCACGCACGCAGCGCAGGAGGACCGAGCGAGAGCTCGCGCGCTCGTAGCCGAGCCATTTCGTGCAGGGAACGCGTTTGCAAATACTTACCACCTGCTGGCCCAGACCTCTTGGAGTCACTCAAAAAGGAAAGCAAGGAGCCCATCATCCCCTACAAAGGAGCAAGGACCCTCATCAACAAGAACACAAGATCCTCAAAAAAACAAAAAAAGAACACAAGACCTGGCAGCTGGCAAACAAACTAATGAACCTGTTCTCCCTAAAAAAAAACTAATGAATCTGTTCTCCTTCCGACCTTTGAATTTCGATCACTTTGGCAGAAAGGTACTCCCTCCGTTCGGATTTACATGACTCCGTCATAGCACAGCGTACATTTTCGAAAAAACCCTTTATACATTAGAAACTTCACAAATTCGTCCTCCAATTTGAAAAGCAGAGCTCCGTCTTCATCTTCCCCGCCGCTCGCCGCTCCCCGCCGTCCGCCGCTCCCCGCCGTCCGCCGCTCGCCGCCGTAGCTCCGCTCGAGCAAGGCTGGTACAGGCGCGGGGAGCAGCGGCCGCTCTGCTCCCGTTCCAACCCCTTCCGTCGAGCGGCGGCTATTCCTCGAGCAGGGCCGGTGCCGGCGCGGGGGAGCAGTCCTGGTACCTCCGCTCCCGTTCCCGCTCCGGCCCCGTCGCCACTTTTCTGTTCCCGGCGTGGAGCTCGTCTTCCTCGTCGACCAAACCGCCGGAGTACTCAAGCTCCTCCGCGGGCTGCCGTGCGCCTCCATCTCCGCTGGCTGTCCAGCTCCAGGCCGTGGAAGAGGGAGGAGCTGTCGATCTCGAGGTCCTCCCGCCGGAGATTGAGGTTGATCTTCAGGTTCCCCGTCGCTGATTTCAGGTTGATCTTCGTGCTCCAGGCTCTTCTTCGTGCTCCAGGCTCCCGCTGTAGGCCTCTGCCCCTCTGCTCCAAAACAATCAAAACAGTAGACAAAATTTCATCAGAAGGTACAGGTCGCTGCTGCTGCTACTCCCCTGCTCGCACTTGTTCCCGGCATTTGGAAATTTTGACAAACAAGGAATAGAATCCATAACTGAAGGAGAATGAAGGCAGATGGCTTCAAAAACGTGCAACTGAATCAAAGAACATGAGTATGAACCTGCATAACATTTGCATAACATTTGTATGGGAAAACAGTAGTGTCAAAACAGCTGCATTCTTTTTACCACCATCCCAATTACAGTACATACCTGAGCATTTCCTTGACAACAAACTTGAGTACCTTCAACCAAATATCTGCTGCATCATTTCTTTTTGAAAAACAAAGAGGCACATATATTGACCTGAATTTTCTTTCTTATTGGCTCATGAACAGTAACCTGAACAAGTGCTACTCCAAAACCTTTTTCCTACAAGTTGCTGCTGCCTCCAAGTCTGAACCTGTATAGAGTAACAACAAACACTACTGAGAAAGAGATTGATAATGAGAAAGACAATGCTGAAAATTGATAACGAAATAGTTCTCTCCAATGTGTATATGAAAAAACAAATTGATGGAGAAAAAATATGGAAGCTGGTTTCCAAGAGGAAGATGGTACCCCGCAAAACACTGCATATGTGGAAATATAACAGGATGCACGAAACGGACATATTTTCTCAACCTTTGGTACACGGTAAGCTATACACGAATTAGCTGGTATTTTCTTATTATCAAAAGAAACAATGTCATGCCCTCAATCTCGCTATTTCACAGGAATGTGTACTGACCTACGTAACACATACAAGGCGGAATTCCCTCAAGAATCTGAAGTTGCTGCTCTCGATTTAAATGAGGCTCATCAAGAAGTTGCTGCTCTCGATTTAAATGAGTTCCCTCAAGAAGCTGAAGCTCCTGCTCTCGATTCAAATGAGACTCCTCAAGAAGCTCCTGCTCTCGGTTCAAATGAGACTCCTCAAGAAGCTGAAGTTGTCGCTCTCGATTCAAATGAGACTCCTCAAGAAGCTCCTGCTCTCGATTTAAATGAGTTCCCTCAAGAAGCTGAAGTTGTCGCTCTCGGTTCAAATGAGACTCCTCAAGAAGCTCCTGCTCTCGATTCAAATGAGACTCCTCAAGAAGCTCCTGCTCTCGATTTAAATGAGTTCCCTCAAGAAGCTGAAGTTGTCGCTCTCGGTTCAAATGAGACTCCTCAAGAAGCTCCTGCTCTCGATCTCAACTTTAGTCCAGAAGAGGAAGCAAAAGGTAGAGAACTGACAAATGAGGAGAGATTTGGTGTTTATTTTGCTCTCACGGCGATCAAGCACAAAGATGGACAAGTTCTAAAAAAGACAAGGAGCTCATTGCTAGCCTGTTGGATACAAGCCTAAGCACCGTTGACAGAATATGGAGAAGAGCAAACAAGCAGATTGAACAAGGGGAGGAGGTTGATGTCTCAAATCAAAAAAAAGGTAGAGTTGGCCGCAAGCGGAAAGATTTGGAACTCTCGAGGGTGGTGACAATCCCACTGAATAGGAGGAGGACATTGCGAGGTCTGTCAAAGGCATTGGGTGTAAGCTGCACGACCTTACACTCAAGGTTTGAGTGGGGTGAGTTGAGGCGTCACAGTAACAAGGTGAGGCCCCACATGAAGCTATCCAACATAATAAAGAGATTGAGATGGTGCTTGTCTATGTGCGAAGAGAATTGGTCTGCGACACGGGAATTAGACAACATAGCCTATATGGACGAGAAATGGTTCAACATGACTGGGGAGGTGAACAACTACTATTTGCTTCCCGAAGAACCTGATCCCTTGCGCACCTTGCATCATAAGGATAGCATCGCCAAGGTGATGTTCCTCGCTGCCGTGGCTAAACCAAGATACGGCAAAGGCGGTGAGGTCACGTTCGATGGAAAGCTCGGCATTTGGGCTTTTGTCACAGAGTCTCCGGCTCAAAGAACGAGTGAAAATAGAGATAAAGGGACACTCGAGCTCAAATCATTGAAAGTTACACGAGATGTAATGCGGTACTATATGTGTGAGAAACTGATTCCTGCGATCCAAGAGCGTTGGCCCGATGAAGATGAAGGACGGACCATCTATATCCAGCAAGACAATGCTACACCACATCTTCTTCCTGATGATCCCGTTTTCCGACAGACCGTAGAACAGACTGATTTGGATATTAAGTTGATTCAGCAACCTCCAAACAGCCCCGACATGAATATTCTCGATCTCTGCGTATTCAGGTCTCTCCAGTCCCACACGGATTGCAGAGCACCTCAAAGCATCAGGGAACTGATAGAAGGCGTGAAGGAGGAATATCGAAACTACCCTGTTGAGAAGCTAGCTAGAAGCTTTGTGACGCTGCAGTCATGCATCCGAGAGGTTATGAGAAATAAAGGACGGATAGACTACTCGATCCCTCACATGCAAAAGGAACGCCGGCAGACAGAAGGACGGCTTCCTATTGCTCTACCTATCGACCGTGAGCTAGTTGAACAAACCCTAGCCTTTCTAGAAGAGGCAGAAGCAACCTTAGCAGCAGAAAAAGAGCAGAAGCAACAGGAAAAGAGCCGCAAGAGTAAAAGAGAATCAGCAACAACACCCTCCGAGCTCCAGCAACAACCAAGCACCATCTCCCTTCAAGAAGCAGCAGCAATACCAACAAGCTCCAAGCGCCAGCAGTACCAACAAGCTCCAAGCGCCAACTCCCTTCAAGATGCAGCAGCAGTACCAACAAGCTCCAATCACCAACAGTACCAACAAGCTCCAAGCGCCAACTCCCTTCAAGATGCAGCAGCAGTACCAACAAGCTCCAAGTACCAGCAGTACCAACAAGCTCCAAGCGCCAACTCCCTTCAAGAAGCAGCAGCAGTACCAACAAGCTCCAAGTACCAGCAGTACCAACAAGCTCCAAGCACCAAGCATAATAAGAGTAGCAGGATAGAAGCACAAGATGAAAGTAGTACTTGTATAGAAGAGTACTCCCTAAATGAAAGTTGTATTGTTGTCCAAGTTTTATCATTATACTACACTAATATACTCCCTACACAGTTATTGATAGTTGAGCATGAGCATGTACTGCAACAAGACATGACCAATATACTCCTCAAATTCATGAGCATGTACTGTAAAAAACTACTGCTACTCCCCTGTGTTCAACAAGCTACTCCTCAAATTGATGGAAAAGGAAAGGAGTACTTGTACATACTCCAATGAGTAGAAGCACAACATTATTTGCAAGTTTGCTTGCTTGTATATTTGCAAGTTTGCAAGTCTGAACCTGTATGGGCAGTGACACTAAATTGTTATTCAGTACAACTGATTTGAATTAATGTGGCATGCTTTTTTACAACACCAGACTACTTCATCTTATGAAATGACAATCAACTAAACCAGACTACTTCATTTTTTTTAGAGAACCAATTTCAGGTGTAGGATATGGAGTTGTTGGCTTGTTGCAGTAGCAAAATTATTGTGTCAAGCAAGCAAGCAAACAGAATATTTTGCTACTGCCACAAATCATTATTGTGTCATCAGCAGAGATCGTAGGGAGTAGGGACCTGGCGAGGCGGGTGTAGAAGAGCTCAACAGCAGCAGAAGGCTTGAGATGTCGCCGGAAGTAGCACGTCGGAGCGGTTGGTGGCGACGGCAGCTCAGGGAGGTGGTCGCCGACATCTGTAGCTTGGGTAGGCGACCTTGAACAGGAGCAGTGCGGTCGTGGATGTCGGGGCCGAGGGGGCGACGGCCGCAGGCCGCGAGGGCGGCCATCTGGTGGCTTCAGAGACCACAACTCCGCGCTCCAGTTCTTCACCGCTTGTTTCTTAGCCTCTGCTCCGGATCTCCTCGCCATGGATCACGAGAAGCGCTTCTCGCAGATCAAATCGCCATCTTTGCGCCCAGACTATCACCGGCGGTGTGGCAAAAATCCAACCTTCCCGAGGAGGGGAACGAGGCGGCGGTGAGATGGTAGGGAAGGAGACGGCGGCAGCGCAGTGTGGGGGAAGTCAGGCGGCGGCAGCGCGTGGTGGCGCCGGCAGGAGAGCGAGGCGGCGTGGGGCGGCCGCCGGGAGGGGAGCGAGGTCGCCGAGGCGGCGTGAGCGACTGGTCTCTGTCGCTGTCGGAGAGAGAGGAAGGAGAAGCTGGGGACTACGGGATTGGTCGGGGAAAGTAGAGGGATTATTTCGCAAAACAGCCACCGAGTCAAGTAAATCCGAACGGAGGGAGTAGAAGACATCGCTCACACAAACTAACAGTAGATCCTGAGACATATGTTGAACGGCTGGCCAAATCGTAAAACGCTACCGAGTCTTTTGCAAAATCCATCGCGAGTAAAGATCACCCCGCGGCCATGCATGCACCTCCGCTGCGGAAGAACAAAGCGCATATGGCACGTCGCAACACGCTCTTTGCGCGGCGGAGGAATATGGCATGTCATCACATCCATCCGAGAAGGTGGTCATAGTCACGTGGATAAGTGTTATCTCACTGACAGTTACGGGCTGTGGCTTTCGTGTATGAGTGGTAGCAGCAAGAAGTTTTCAGATGAGAACGAAGGGGAAAGTTTTGTTATCTACTTAGTTATGATCGAGCACTAAGTTACAACGCTCTGATGCTGAAATAATAATCAGACGATTGATCAGGCTCCTTTTTAAATCCATGATGATGAAGCCTGAAGTTAATTTGCGCAAATTAATCAATCAAGTAATCGTGGTGTGAACACGGATCCAGGCGTATCTTCAGATTGCGGCGGTCTCTGGAAAGACAGGTTGTGACCTGTCAGGTGGATGCCTGAACGAGTCCTAGGTGCAGTTCAGCAGCTGGCTGTGCGTGTGCAACCTACCTGCCGTCGTGGCGGCAACCAGAATGCAGCCAAAAACGTACCCTTTTCAGAGGATCTCCAACAGATGATCCGAATTTGCTTGCTAAAACCGTTTTAGTTATTCGGGACAAAATAAATTAGGGCTCATTTGATTCAAAGGAATTGCATTGGATTTTTTAAGGATTAGATTCTATAGAATTTTTTTCTATCTAGATCGTTTGATTTGTATGATTGGACCCCATAGAAAAAATTCTAATCAATTATTTGTACTACTTCTCATAGAGAATCTAGTATTCACTCCAATCTCCTTTTACAATTTCTTTGATGAAATCAAACAAAATTTAGTATCTAAAAATCTTATAGAATTAGGTGCGCATGAAATTGTAATTCTATGTTTCCTTGTTTCAAAAAAATTCTATGTTTTTCCTATCATGTGAATCAGAAAAGCCCTTACTCCAACGGTTAAGAGTTCTTTTGTAGTCAGTAGTCAAATATACCCAATTTTTTTGGCTATCTACCCATATTTCTCTCCTAAAGCCCCGCTTGGAAGCCTGTTTATTCCCACTCCCGTAGTTCTCCACGGAGCTTATGCTGTAAATTATATGGGCCATACAAGGTCCGGATTTCTACCCGACGGAATCCGTCGTTTTGAGGCAAAAAAACTGCCATAGAAGCGGGGCCTAAGTTTGTCAAATTTAGCTATTCCAACCCAAATAACCAAAACTGGGATTCTTTTGCTGGCGTGTGCACCTGAGCTGACATTTACCATTGAGCAACAAGTAAATTAGCTCCTGACTCCAGCTGATCCCAAACCAATGAGCAATATACTTCTCTTATTAAGTTTGGGCATTGAGGTAAGCAATGACATCAACCGAAGGATATTTAGCTAAAACAGTGTGAGAGATAAGCAAAGCAACAATGGGGGACCATAGCCGTAGCAAGTTCTGGATGCATATACTTTTATAATTTGGATTGTTATTATTGGTGCAGCGATCGTACTTTTCAATCTCCAATCGTGGAAGCGGTCCCACGCAAAATGCGCTAAACCTTCATGGTGCCATGATCTAGGAACGCGCTGTCTGCATGTACTAGTTCGTGCCGGAGGTGCTTTACCTCTTTCTGCCTAAAAAGGTAGATAAACTATTGTACTATATTATTTCACCTATAATACAGCAAATGGAGGGTGACCTGTCATTACTCCACTGAGAAGGAAACTTAGATAATTCAAAGTTCTATCTGTGCAATCTAGTATGAAAGTGTAGCATGTAAGATTCTGGTACTTTCCCTTAATTCAATGGGGGAAAATAAGAGAGAAAGAATATGCCAACTTGAGGAGAAGAGGATAAGAGGAGGCATCAAGTTGGAGGACGATGTCCTTGTTGCGAGCCTGACTTGACCTGAGAGCACCCACTCGCCCATGTCTGACCTTTGAGCTTTGATACCCATCGCCACCCCATTTCATGGGATGCCTCATCATTGAGGCATTTTCCCCTGTACTTTCTTCAGTACAGTCAACCAAGAAAACGAGATAATGGCCCTCTTCTTTTCAGCTTATTTTATAAATTCTCCCAGAAGCTACCCTACATCAGCTAATCCCAGAATCTCGTTTTTTAAATTTGTTTAAACTTCTAAATTTGTCTTCCCAATACTTATTTAGAAGTTTAAACAAATTTAAAAAACGAGATTCTGTGAGAAGCTGATGGAGAGTAGCTTCTGGGAGAATCTGAAAAATAAGCTGACAAGAAGGAGGCCAATATAGTGTGGAAGGGTTAAGAGAATCTCCACTGGGGCCTCCAAATTCGTGTCCGACACCCCCCAATTGAGGCCAATTGGGGGTGCCGGACATGTGTCCGCCCGAGTATAGGTTGCAACCCACATCAACGCACCCCAAAGGCCCGCCACCCAAACGGCGAGCAACCGATCGAACACCTTGCGGGCATATTTTGATTCAAATTGAAATCTAAAATTTAAACTAGAACAAATATAAATTGAAATGTAAACTACCGTTACAACTAAAACTAAACTAAACGTCGCCGCTCGGGCCAGCCTCGTCGTCGTGCGCGGCCTTCTGGCTCTGGGCAAAGCGCGAGCGCACACTTCTCCTGCCGGAACGCGCTCGCCGCTCGGCGCATGGCATCCCGATTTGCCGCTGCCGCTGCCCTCGCCTGCGCCTGCCTCGCCTGGTTCAGCTCCTCGTGGGCCGCCTGCTCGACGAGCAGCTGGGAGGCCGCATGCTGCAGCTCCTCCGCCTGGGCGATGAGCTGCTGCTGCTCGGGCGCCGCCACCTGGGCGTTCAGCTGCTGGTACGCCGCCCGCTCGGCGGCCATGAAGGCGCGGCAACGCTCATCGCGTTCTGCGCTCTGGATGGAGGCTTGGACGATGGCGGCTTCCACGGCATCGCCAGCCGCCTCGTAGCCGAGCCTGACCTGGCGGCTTGATTGCTCGTTGCGCCAGCTCTCGAACGAGTTGGCGGGAACCACCTGGTCTGGCCACAGCGGCGGCGGCGGCACCTCGTGTAGCTCCGGCGGCGGCTCCTGCCCGGGGTACGGCACCTCCAGCTCCGGCTCCAGCTCCAGCTCCTCCTGCTCCTGCTGCTCGTCCACGTCCACGTCGTCCACCTCCGCCCAATCGAAGGTTGGTTCATCGGCGGCCTCCTGCGCCGTGGGGTGAGCACGGCGAGCTGCCCGGGTGAGGGTGGCCCATGAGGTGGCGAGGCATGCTGTTGCTGTGGGCTACGGTGAGCGTTGGCGGTGGTGTGGTGAAATGGCAGCGCGGCGTGGGTCTTTTTATAGCCATCGAGGCTCGAGGCGGGAAACGGAGGCGGGAAGCGGTGACGCTGGGTGGGAAGCGCCGGGTGGGTGAGCACGCGTCGCGTCGGAGTTAATGGCGGCGACACGTCTCCGCCACTGCGCCGCTTGGGAAGCCGGGAAAGGCTGGGCGCTCAGCAGGCGCCGCCGTAAATGTGAGGCCTGCGGCAGACGCATCGCCGTCCCGTCCCTTCGCCGCCTGCGGAAACACATCGCAATTAACGTGGGCAGAACGGCGTCCTGCACAGCGCCATTAACCTCCTGCTCCGGCGCCCTGTGTGTATGACGGGTGGGGGCGACCTGGCAGAGGCATGACCGGGCAGTGTCCAGCACCCCCGAGAGGGCCTCCAAACTTGGTGGCCCTTTCGGGGGTGCCGGACACGATTTCGCTCGGGGCGAGCCATTGGGGGTGCCGCTAGTGACATTTTTTGACGTCGGACCACAATGGGTTTTTTGTGTCATTTGGAGGGTGCAGGTGGAGATGCTCTAACCAACTCAACCTACATGTTCATTCGTGTGCTTGCAGTTGCGGATAAGAAGTACACTTGAGAAAATTGTGCATTATCTGACTGCGTGGAATGGCTCTTCCACAGTGACAAAAGCATTGGTCTGAAATATCACTACACCTTAAATCGCATGACATGGCGACCAAGCAAGTTGTACATTGTTACCATCATTTTCGCATATGTCTTGAGGTCCCTGTGGAAAGAAGTTGGCTGTACTTGCACAAGTTGATCGGGTCTGGAAGATAACAAAATGTGGTCCCAAAAGCGAATGCACTTTTTTCTGTATTTGTTTTGTTGATGCTGACCCATGATAGCAACTAAAACTTCATAATAAAAACTTGAAAAGAATACGCCTGCATTTAGAGGCATACCTCTCAATGCGATCTCTTTATTTTCGTCTCTATTCTGCCTCTCTTTTTTCTGTAGCTGGCTGTCCTCTCAATGAGAACGTGTTAAGACTGCTGGCCGTGCTCCTGGTGAAGTAGGGAGCCCTAACTTTGCTGCTCAAAGCCTGGACGCCTACAACGGCATTGATAAACGTCAGTGCCGAAAGGGATGCAATCCGATCCGGTACACCTGCCAAAAGGACGATCGAACGGTCACGGATGTGATTGAGACATAAGCAATGTCTCAGCTAGTTGAGATTTAGCAAAACCGATATATAAACACCACTCGTGCACTACTGCTATCCCCGTATGCCTTTCAAAGACCTCTGAACGAGCTGAGTGTCCAAGTCCAAGATAGAGGATTGCCTGGAGGAGCTACATCTCTCACCTCTCCCCATCTCTCTCGGCGCGACTAGTTCCCGCTACGCTGCGGATCGCGGCATGAAGGTGCAGTGCGACGTGTGCGCGGCCGAGGCGGCCTCCGTCTTCTGCTGCGCCGACGAGGCCGCGCTCTGCGACGCGTGCGACCGCAGAGTACACTGCGCCAACAAGCTCGCCGGCAAGCACCGCCGCCTCTCCCTCCTCCACCCCTCACCGTCCTCTTCCTCGCCGTCTTCGTCAGCCCAGAAGCCGCCTCCCTGCGACATCTGCCAGGTGAGAACGTGTTCAGACTTCAGAGAGCGAGCGGTGTCATCTGTTCTGTGCTACGGCGAAAGCTGATATCCGTGTGGGATGCAGGAGAAGAGGGGGTTCTTGTTCTGCAAGGAGGACAGGGCGATCCTGTGCCGGGAGTGCGACGTGCGGGTGCACACGACGAGCGACCTGACCAGGAGGCACAGCCGGTTCCTGCTCACCGGCGTGCGCGTCTCGTCGGCTCCGGTGGACTCCCCCGCGCCGTCACGTCAGGAGGAAGCGCAGCAGGAGGAGGAGGAGGAGAACAGCAGTAGCCCCTGCAACGCCGACTCCTGCAGCGGTGCCGCCAGTGCCACGGTGAGCCCGAGCGAAGACGGCAGCAGCATCTCTGAGTACCTAACCAAGACGCTGCCCGGGTGGCACGTCGAGGACTTCCTCCTGGACGACGCCGCCGCCGCCGCTTCGGCCGCGGTCGCCGTCTCCTCAGACAAGCCGTATCAGGTCAGTGAATTCAGTTATCTTGAGCTCACAATCATTTAGGTAGCTGTGCTGTCATGCTCGCAACTAGCTAGTGCCGAGAAAAATCCGAAGCGGCTGGACCAGGGTGTGAAGATAAGATATGATGATATGATGCAAAGTGATCATACGAATATTGCTAGTACCACTTTTGGCATTCGAGATTTAACCCATTTGCATGGACAGACAAGAAATGCAGATTTTGTTTTGTTGCTTGGACTAATTTGGCAACTTGGCGTCTGAGCAGGGAGGGATGGCTCGGATGGGTGGGCTGCAAGAGGGCTATCCGCCGTGGGCGGGCCCAGGCCAGCTTATCGGCGACGTCGTTTTCGCCGCCGGTGAGCGGGCCAGGCGCGAGTTGTGGGTGCCGCAGATGCAGATGCATGCGGAGGCGGAGTGGGCCGGGAGCAAGCGACATAGGGCGTCGGCTTCTGACTACTCTTACTGGTGAAAACGAGCGGTTTTCAGTTCAGTAGCATCTGCACTCCACTTGTACTAGCAGTAGCAGATAAACCAAAGAAAATTGAGCCAAAAAATAGCAGGGACCGTGGAATTTTGTTTGATCTTTATGTCCTCGTTTTGAAATTACTGCCACCTTTTCTACATAGTGAATCCGGAGTTTGATCGCTGGATAATTTTGTTTGTGCCTTTTGGGGGCGGAAAAGAACTCTGTATGCACCGTTCTTGTTCTTCTTTCTAGTGGATGATGTACGCTGCCGAGCGTGTGCGTGTCAGTCAACTGTAATGTAATATTCATTATGTTTGTTTTAAACGATTGCTTTGCCATTTTATCAATTAAAAATCGAATCTTCTATAACAAGACGGTACTGAACGGCTAATACAAAGCTTACTCTCCCAGAATAAAAATCCACAAGGTGTTCAGCACTGACCTTAACCCAAATAGAAGCCTCCTCTTTAATCTTTGCTAGAACAACCGATGGCATGAAAGAGATGTTACGGAAAGCCCTCACATTCCTCTCGTTTGGCACTGTCCACGCCACAAGAAGAATCATGGATGTTGTTGCCTTTCTTGAAGCCCAAAGTTTTAGACTACCCTAAGCCGCCAATCCTTTATGTTATCACGTATGTCACTCCTTTGGTCTAAAGAACGGTACCCCATGTCATGTTGATGTAAGATTCCAAATCCATCTGTAATAGCCACATTGGAAGAGAAGGTGGGCCGTCGACTCCGAGGAACGCTTGCAAGGGACCCAAGACGGTGAGCAAGGTGGTATGATGTCCGAAGACGGTTTTGGATGATCAAGCAAGCGAAAAAGTGCATTTCAGATAGGCCCACACCTTTTAGATGGAAGGCACGCGAAATGAGCCCGGTTTTGAATTAGCGTAGCCATCAACCGGCTAGAAGTTACAAGTGTTACAACGCACGCTGGGGTTACCAGCTAGAGATACAAGAACATAGCCCAACTAAAAAACCACCAAAGATGTGGGAAACAAGAAAAACTAAAAAAGCTAGCTTGCGTCCGATGATGAAACCTTTGTCTTCAGTTGCACGCGAGAGGCACCGTCCCTGATCGAAAACAGCAAACCTCACTTGTATGCACCATGAGAACAGACGTTGGGTCAGCTGCAAGCCGTTGATGAGTGCGTCGTTCGTTGGCGTCCAAGACGAATTGTCCAGGACTCCACCGATGTCTCCATGGATGTAGGCGCGGCCGACGGCCATGGTTTTGCTGACTTCGCCTAAGACTCCCGCCCGGAACGTAACCCCAGACGCCCTTGGCCTCATGGTGGGCGCCAACAGTCGAGGTATCAGAACAGCAGGAGCCATATGCCGAGGGTAAAAGGTGGGGCGAAACATGGAGGGTTCCGGTGACGGGAGCACACATAAGGGTACCTAGCTTCAGATTTTACAATGACGGCGAGATCCTACGTGCTACTATAACTCACTAGATGCGAATATGTGTACATGTTAGAATGAGGTTTGTAAAGTGTGCCCTTAGGCTTCCAGGAAGCTGACTTATATATACGACGCGCCTCCGGCTTACAAGGAAAGTCCTAACCAACCTACATGTGAAGTACTAGACTAACACGGCTTGATCCATGACTTGCTCCCTAAGGTGGTCGTCATCTGGCTTACGTCTTGGACTCGAGCTTTGGGCTTCCCGTTGCGCTTCAGCCCACTGGGGCCTTAGTCTTTACCACCCATGAGCTACCCTGGTTTGCTGGTATTTCTCACTGTTGTGGGTATATCCGTTCGGCATAAACTTCTTTTCAAAGAGCTCAACTACAATATCAGAGTGGTGAAACTAGACTTGATTAAGCCTGTTAGCTTCAAAGAGGGTCTTGGCCAGAAGTTCATGCAATCTTCAAGGACTGGATTTGACTTCTTTTTGAGGATTGAGCTCTTGAAACATGGAGAAATGGAAGTATATTCACTTGTAGTTAAAGCTGAAACTATAGTCTGTCGAGCCACCGTACGTAGGAAAGATCAGAAGACAAAATCTCCAACCTAGACCACACATTGTTTGAAAAGAAAGAACGTGGCACTATCAAATAATAGTTGCGAGTCAAATCGTTTGGGCAAATGGAGCTACGTATGGATTGCAAAATATTTGGAATAGGAAACTTTGTAGCAGGGGAAATTGATGCAAATGATCCTGTCAAAGAAAACGTTGTCTGTCTCTCGGAGCTAAAGAGAAATATATTGCATCCTCTGGGCCTTATTTCCAAACAATTTATATCGATAATAGATAATGGATGGGCCAACGCAGTCTACATGATCTATGATCTAGTTGAGGGAAAAGCACCTGTCTTCCCCTTTGCTACCTCGGTCGGCTGCGCACGGTGTATGCACCCAGTTTTATGGTCAATCCACACAGACCGAGGAGGCACCAGACATGGATTGTTTATTTTGAGTCGAAGGGCACCGTTTATTCGGCAGGTCCATAGACCACGCGCAGGATAATTCACCCAATCACCCGCCCGCTCACGCCGTCCGCGTGGCCTGGCAAAGCCCCGTCACGCGCATGCGAGGCCACGAGGCGGCCGGCGTGGACCGCCAGGAGAACCGTTATCTCTACCGTCTCCCCGCTCCAACACTCTACACTCCCCCCGATTTGGGATTTGGGCGCGAACCCTAAACCCTAAATCTAGTCCTCCCTTACCTGCTCTCCTCTCTTCGCGGGTCCACGACATAGTGATAGTGGGAAGCGAAAGCTCGAAACCACCCGACGGCGAAATGGCCACCGGCAGAGAGCACGTGAAGGCGACGGGGGAGGAGATGCCGCTGAGGAAGTCGGAGCAAGGCGCGGACACCGAGCTCGAGGCGCCTTCAGGCTGGACGAAGAAGGTTTGTGCGCGGTTCTTCACTCGCTTCAGCCCCCAAATCGGACGCCGCGTGCTCGCGGAGAGGAGTCTGAGCTTGAATTCGAGGGTTTCTGTCTACGTGAACCAGGGGAATTTTTCCTGTAGGTTTAGGGTCGCGTTCTAGGGTTTCGGAGCTAAATCGATTCCATGTTGTTCGGGCGTTGCGCCGTTGCACCTGTTGACTTTTTATTTTGCTAAGTCTAGGGTATTTGCAGGTTGACTTGTTGTGGTTCGAAAGTTCACGATCTGTTTACCTTGTAATGCTTGCGGGGCTTTGATGTGACTAACCAGTCCACGATGTATGATAGCTTGTTTGTGTGACCAATAACCATGGTGTATGATAGTAGTTTGTTTAGGTGACTAATATAGTCATGATGCATGATTGTTTGTGTATAGGCAGTTCGTTTAGGATATATCATCCGTGTTGGCTGAATTTTAGGGATCCGAGTTGGTTATGGTTAGGTTTAGGTTAAATTATATCAATGCATGCTGAAAAGTTTGATTTGAGCAAAAATTCAGTATTGCATCTTGTGTATCTCATATGCAATTTTGTCAGATTTATATTCAGGCTGAAAACATGCTAGTTGGCCCCAAGCTGGAGGGGAGCCTGTATTGGGATGCTTGAGATTTGATCCACAATCATACCCACCTTTGTTTGAACGACCTACCGGCGTATCTAAGCATTTTGCCGTGTTTGTAGTTACAATTTCGGTATATAGTCACAACACTGGCACTTTGAATTATCTCTTTGTTAGATACATAAACATATTATGTGCCATATAATGCTAAGGCTACAAGAAGAGCTAATTGTATGCTCAGTTCATAAGGGATGTTACTATGTATATCTTGGACGAATTTTTTTCCAACTGAAAGCTTATATCATTTTTATCAGTACTAGCACACGTGCCCGTGCGTTGCAACGGGAGAAAACACATTCTTTACGGTCACAAAGATGCACAAAGCGAGTTAACGGAGTCTTACCTTCAAAATAATACAATCATGAGCACTATTGCTATTGGATAAACAAATTGTAATTTTGTTAGCAAGGCACGTAGTAAAATGTTTAACCAGATTTTTTGCACAAGAAACATGCACAACGAAATATTTTAGATATGACTTGCATCTAGTTGCACGTACATAGACATCTCTAAGGCCAGGAAATCATTAATCATATCTGGCAACATAATATAACGTGGTGCAATGGTCTCATATAAATAGACCAATATATTGCAAAATATTTTTACTTCTTACAATTTTGTCTGCTGCTATACACAACAAATTCTCTCAAATATTTGCTGACATATATTTGTAGAACACCATGGCAATAATTTACAAATACAAATTTCAGCAAGCAATGGCATCAAAATCAGACACAGTGAAAGAACAAATTTGTAAGCTGCAGCTTCATTAATGTTTGAATTGCTTTATAGCCAAATATTAGTCGGTGAAAACAGAGCCAAGGAAGAGAAAACAACAGAAACATGGACAATAAAAGAGCTAGCTAACAACCAGCCTCAACAGGCTGCGATACACATGAACCGATTGAACTGTGAGTTGCCAAGAAGAGCTTTGCCGCAAAAACCAATCACGTTTGTAAATACACGGGAATCCTTTTACCTCTGGCCTTCTCCATAGCGGCATAGCCACACCAGCTCTAGCTCGATCAACACCGTTGTTGAAACCACCACCATCCAGCAGCTCTGCGCAGACTACATTTAGCTACTCCCTAGCCCACCAACGCATCTGCCTCCACATCGGGCTCGGGGACGCCTGCCGCTGGAATCTCACTGCGTCAGATGGGACCTTTAGTTGCGGAAGTACAGGACGATGATCATTGTGGTGGAGTAGAAGGAGGCAGCGCATCCGGGTGGTAGGGACTGGACGGAGGCAGCTTGTCCAGGCGACGGGTGACGGCCGGAGTGAGTGGCGGGGTGGGGGCGGTCCTTGCTCGGAAGCACTCGATCAGGAACTGATTCTTTGGATCGGCCTGACCGCCTGATGACAGCGGCGCTGTTGCTCCTGAGCACCAGATGGCCGGTAATCCTCGCCTTGCTGGTTGCCCTCACCTTCATCCAGATGGGTAGATACAAGCAGGAGATGCCCAATTTCCTCACCCAGCTCACCCATGGCCAATTCACCTTCGTCCAGATCTGCAGGGACATGCATGAGATACCCAATTTCTTCACCCAGCTCACGTACGCATGCCCAATTTTGGGTGAGTATGGCGGACGATGGTCGTGTCAGCGTCGGTAGATAGCACCTCCGGCCCCCGTGGCGGCAGCGTAGCTTGGGGAGGCGGATGCAGAGGCTGGCGGCAGCCGGCAGGGCAAGCTCAGAGAAAGATGGTGGCCACCGTGGCGGCGTGGATGGCGAGGGGCTCAAGGACACGTTCGGAAAAAAATAACTCGAATCGTTTTTTTCACTTACCGGTGACAGTGGTGGGTAATTTCACTCAACTTTAGGGGTATTTTCAACGACGTACGAGAAGAAGACTTAATGATTTTATTATCTCTATCTCTACTATATAATATCAGTAACGGTGGTGATGATGGTAGGTCGCGGCAATTTTACGTTTTAGTCCCTCAAACATGAGTAAATCAACCCGCATTCCTAAGTCCAACATACCGGTTCAATCATTTTTTTCCCGAACGAACGAAGAAAAAGAGGTGAGCTGCGCCGGCCCCTACCCGACCTAGCGTCGCCGCCTCCTCGCCCTCGCCTCAGCGCCCGCCTTCCCCGCGCTCTTCGCCGACGCCCCAGCTCCTCCTCCCGCTCCGGCCCCACAGATCCAGGCCGAAGCCCCCACGCCCGCCTCCAACCCCTTCGCCGACACCCTCCGCCTCCGGCGACATCCCGGACGACGGCCAGTGGCGCTACAGCGAGTTCCTCGCCACCAACGGCGTCGACATCTCCGTCGCTCAGAGCGACGCCGCGTCGGCGTCAGGGCCCGGCGGCTTCCTCGCCTTCCTCGGCAACCTTATCTCCCCCTTCCACGCTCTTCTGCCGCGGGGGGGTGGTGGTGTCGTCGTCGGAGCAGCAGTAGGAGGAGATGGAGAGGGAGCAGGACGGAGGAGCTCGCGGCGAGGCTGGCGGCCGGGATCCCCGGCGTCCTCGAATCAAATGGATCTGTTATTTGGGGTAAGAGTTCTTCCAGGAAATGCAGTGTCAAGCCTGTAGATTAGCTAAATCAGTCCACGCTAATGACCAGTTAACGTATAAGAGTTTGATTCGAATTGTGGAAAATGCGGGCCAGGATAGGTGTGAGGTACTTCTGGACTGAGGTCTGATTTCTGGTGGGTTTCAATGTCGTGTACATTCCCAATTTTATCCTTTGTTTCTTCTTCACAATTTTTGGTTGAAACCTGTTGTTTTGTAGACTATGTTGCTTTCCCATCCATGTGTGGTGCTGACGAAGTCCTACAGAGGCATCTCTTGGCGGTGAGCACCTGATCCGTTGCAACGACCCCGACATTGTTTCATCTCTTCAGATGAGGTGACTGTTTTTGTTTGATTGAATGATTATATGACATATGTGTTGCCGCTGGCACTCATGATGGTTCCCTTCATATGACATTACTTGCTGTATTTGCGTTCCAATTCTGCACCAGAACATGTGCAGGTATACTTTGCTTTATTACGGAATGTACTGATAAAAATTCATCCAAATATGTATTCTGAACCTTTGAGCTAACAAATGCTCTGAATATTTTGTAATCAGAAATTGGGCTTGGGAGGAGGCAGGGCAGCACGCCAACGCCTTGCACGTTGCAACACCAAAATTGTGTGGGAGGCCAAAACAAACAGATTCAGGACAAGCTTATAAACATTAGCCAAGAGAAGAACATTCAACCTTATTGGAGAAAACAGATGGTGCTACTATCAGAATTAGGAATTAGGAGGAAAAGAGCTGAACACTAAAGGCGATTCCACAAATTCAGTATTAATTCACAAATTAGGAGGAAAAGAGCTGAATTTGACATGATCATTTTTTTTCTGAACTTGATCATCATGTAAGACGAAATATTAGTTCGTGATAGAGTGAGATTATTCATTTTGTGTGTGGACAATGGCATTTTACTAGTTAGGTATAGATATAGATTAATGTTATTAATCATTAGATCTTTTTCTTGCTGCGTTGAAATTTGGCTAGATAATAGAACCACCAGGCTCAACTATAAAATTAAAACCACGTTGCAACCACCCTAACATTATGCTTAATAATGTTGTTATGTTTCATTTTATTCATTACCTCATCCGATGTCAGAAAACTAAATTCAGATAAAGCTACTATTGTCCAAGGCACAGCCTGGAGGCCCCGCGCTTTCAGAGTTCAACTGGGGAACTGGTATGCACCGGGCCTCGTCATTCCTTTGATTAATTTTGGTTATTTTGATTTCACTGCAAGTAGGACTGTCAATATAGGATAGAAGTTTTGCTGCTCCATCTAAAATATTTTTAAGCAGGTAATACTCCAAGACGGTCCTCATGGTTAAGTGAGAAGGTTAAGGCTACCGAGAGCCCGGAAGATGAGAAGCCCAAGCCTGCCAAAAGGGGAAGATCATCAAGCTCCAAGAAAGACAAAAAGGGGAAACAGGAGGATGCAGAGGAAGCACTAGCTGAAAGTGGAGATCAGGTTGATGCCGAAGAAGCCAAAGGCACTGATTTGGAGATAAAAGATGCTGACAATGCTCAGGAAGAGAAGGAAGAGGCTGCCAGTTACCAGGAAGAGAAGAAAGAGTCTGACACTGCTCAAGGAGAGAAGAGAGATGTCCTTATGGTAGATGCTGCAGAGAAGACTGAAGAATCCCAAGTCCAGACAATCAGCTTGGAGCTTCCTCAGGGTGCAGATGCTGCAGGGAAGACAGAAGATGCCATAGTCAATACAGAAGTCTCGGTGCTATATGTGGGTGCAGATGCTGCAGGAAAGACTGAAGAAGCCAAAGTCAATTTGGAAGTCTCGGAGCTTCCTAAGGGTGCAGATGCTGCAGGGAAGATGGAAGATGCCGAAATCACTGTAGTCTTGGAGCTTCCTAAGGGTGCAGATGCTGGAGAGAAGACTGAGGAAGCTGAAGGCAATGCGGATTTCTCAGTGCTTCCTAGTGATGTGTCTACCCCTGTATCAGAGAACCAGGGAGATGGAAAGCGAGCTGAATCTGAATTAGCTCCCCTGGAGGGTGAGAAAACTGAGAACGGCCCGGCCATCGAATCTACAGGGCCTCCTTTAGTGGAGAAGAAAGAAGAGGCTGGTAGCACTATCATCAATCCTGTCAAACCTCCAGCCCAAATCTGCCCAGCATCCATCCAATATGTCAGCAACACATCACATACCCCCACCTCCTCCCATCTGCTGACACCTCCCCTACCGGATGAAATGATTGAGGAGATCTTTCTCTGCTTCTCGCCAGACAAAGCTGCGGCCCTCGTGCGCGCTTCCCTCACCAGTGTTGAGATATGTTGTTATAATTACATTACTTGTATGCCAAGTCACCTTGTACCCATATATGTGTGTTGCACCTGATCAATAGAATCAAGAGTTGCAATCCTATTATCTCTCTACAACCAGTAAGACGTGGATCCGCATCATCTCTAGCAAAAGGTTCCGCCGCCGGTACGTCAATATCCATGGAACTCCCCCCCTATTGGGTTTCTTTTACTGCTGGCCGGAGTACTATGAACCAAAGGGGGAAGACACGGTCAACCCCTTCCTCTCCATAAGCCACTTTAACGCCCGTATTCCAGACAGCGAAAAGGATATCATCTTGCAGTACACTGTGTTGGACTGCCGTCATGGCCGCGTTCTTGCTGCTGATCCGTATGTCAACCCTATCAAATTCCTCATATGGGATCCCATGACTGGCCGTGGGAGCTCTTTGGTTGCCCCTAGAGAGTACAGCAGCCAACATGCCACTGTGATTTGTGCTGTGAGTGGATGTGATCACCTTTCGTGCAATAAGGGCAACTCCCAAGTTGTCCTTGTTGGCATAGATCATGTCGTGAATGTTGGCTTTGCAGCATCAGCCTATGTTTTCTCGACGGAGACCGGCAAGTGGAGCGAGCAATCCGCTGTTCTTGAGCTTCCATCAGAATCAGAAGCAAAAGTCATACAAAACCCGCCGACCCTACTCGACGAGAAGCTATATTTCGCGATTCAGTATGACGAGGATGATCTAGAGGATGATGAGGACGACGTCCACATTCTAATGTACGACTTGAGATCACATTGCCTCTCACTAATAGATGCCCCACAACGTGATAGCATCTCCAGAAATGACTTTATCCTCCTAGCAATGGAGAATGGCAACTTGGGCTTCGCCGAGCTGGGCTGGTCATCTATCGAGCTTTGGTCATGGCAGATGGGGCCAGAAGGAGCCCCAGGATGGACTGAATCTACAATAGTTGAGCACAGGAATATTCTCCCAATGCAGAACCGCCACTATGGAAAAATTGAAATTCTAGGATCTGTTGAGGGTCATGGTATCCTTTTTTTGTCCACAGACCTTGGCATCTTCAAATTTAATCTCAATTCACAGAAGTTTGAAAAGATCTGGAAGAGAGAAGGCTTCTATATCCTGTTTCCTTACTTCAGCTTCTACGAACTGGAAGGTATATCATTGCTGAGTATCTACTTTCTTCTTTTTATTTGGGAACACTAATTCATGTTATCATTGTGTCTTTGGGAACAAGTCATCTGCCTAGTGCAGCGTTAGATGTCATATCTTCTGCAGTAGGGCAGACTATCTTTACATTTTTTTTACACATTTTGTGAGATAGATAAATGAGAATTACTATATAATGCTGGGACAAACAAAGCTGCTCATAGCAGCACATCCCTAATAATCTTTTTATGGTGTGCCATCCTTTCAGCACGTTTATTGTTTAGGTGCTGCTTGCATTTCTGCATTATTATAGAGTATGGAATCAAGAATTGTGAATACTTTGTTCCTGTACCTTTAGGGTACTTGTTGAAAAGCTAATATGGATGTTAACATGTCTAAATACATCCGCATGTGGACAAATGGAAGTCATCTAATTTGGAACGGAGGGAGTACGCTTTTCTGAAGTATATTGAGAATACTTCAGGTTTCTAAAATACTTCAGTATTGAATACTTCAATGCGTTTGGGTCCAACGAATATTGTGGTTTATATACTTCAGTATTTCAATAAACTGCACTGATTTTAAAGTATGGAAAAAAGAGGTTCGGACCTCTTTTTCTAGAACTGAAGTATTTGTTACCCATGCAAGTAAATACTACAGTTTTACAATACTTCGGTTTAAAAAAAACTTTGTTGCCAAACTAGGCCTAAGTTGCATAATAGGGAGACTGCTACGGTTGCAGTGCAAATTTTACTTAACGAATCAGGATCTGTAAATGCTCCTGATTATTTCATAATTCAATGTCAACACAGGCTCTTTTCATAATAGTATGCCAACGTCATTCATTCCTTCTAAGTTTTTAACCATTGGGAATTTCATTGACAGATGAGAGTGTCCTGTCAGACCTGAACAAGAACATTATCCAAGCTAGAATGGTCAATGAACTTACGCAGGCACAGCTTGCACAGGTTTGAATTTCACTCTGCTGCCAACTTGAAATCGGTAACGTCTCTGATTTTATTCACAAGACATAATGTTGCCGCTTTTGTCGGAGAATGACTCCCACGAAACAGGGGCAGTCACACTCGCGAAGAGAGTTCGTGTAAGGGGCTGAACACGACGTCAATCAACCCTCATCCGGCGCGGCGACGCTGCTCGTCGTGCCTGAGGAGGGACATCACGGCAGAGAGAGACACGGCGCGTACCCAGGTTCACGGCCCTCTTGTGGAGGTAAAACCGCTACGTCCTGCCTGTCTGTATTGCTGCTTGTAGAGGTTACAGTACAGCGTGCTTGCCGAGGGCACAGTTGTGGCAATGGCGCGTACAAGGGGAGGGAAACTACTGTCTTCTTCTCCCTTGCGCGCAAGTAGCTAGACTAGGAGTAAAATGTGTTCGATCCCCCTTAGGGTGGTGCACCAGCTCCTTTTATAGGCGCCCCGGGCCTCCTCCCTGTCCTTGTGCAGCGGAGGGGCTACCACATGGCGACAACGGTCGGGAGCACGGTGCACCGCTGCTTGGGCGTCCATGAGCGCGGTCCATGGGCACAAAAGCTGAGGCCGCAGCAGAGAGGCCGCCGTCCATCCAGGACGGCCAGCTGCTGCCGCAGAGGAGCGGGGGAGTCCCCACGGTGACGTCGCGTTTGGCGCGTAGCGCCGGCCTGCTCCCTTATCACCAAAGAGGAAAGCTTGGTGGTCTGCGCCGTTGCCCCTGCTTTGTTGACTCCTTTATCACCAAAGTGGGACTGTAGCTCCGTCGTCACCCTGCGCAGAGGCGCGGTCACTCTGCGGCCGCTGCGGAAGCCATGTGCGCTCCGCAGAGCTTGCTTTACAGTGAAGGAACCCTCGCGTGGGCGGGAACGCCCTGTGGAGGATTCTGCGTTGACTTCCCTTCAGGGAAAGCTTCCTTGGAGAGGGGCAGCGGAGTAGAGGCTCCACAGGCCCTAGCTGCCTCCTCAGGCCTCCGCGAGGCGATTCTGCCCCGCGGGCTCCCCAGGCTTGCAGACCTGGTCCTTAGCGAGATTCACTCGCCGAGTGTTGAGGGTTATAGAGGCCTGGCCCAGTACACCCTGGTTCTTACTGGGCTGACAGTAGCCCCCGGGCCCATGACGGGCACGACGCGGTCCAGGGGGCGCAGGCGAAGCGTCATGGGCCCAAAGTGTCCGGCCGGCCCGAGACACGTGGCGAGCGGTTGGTGCGTCTCGGCTTCTCCGGAGGAGGTGGGCGTCGTGGCGGGACCCACGACGCCTCGGAAACCGCCTGAGGTGATATAAAGGCTGCCGCGGCTGTGCCGGCAGCAGTTCCGCCGCATTTACGCCCTTTCCTTCTTGCATACACCTCCGGTGCTCCACTACTCCGGCGATTTCCGTTCTTCTCCGAGCTTTTCCGCCGCCCTTCCTTCGCGAGCCATGGGCCCCAAGAAGGCAAGGCGGCGATGGTGGAGGCCTCCGCTGAAGCGCAGCGGGAGGAGGAGCTTGCGCCGGCTCTCATCGGCACTCGCGTCTCCACAGCGGAGGCGCTGGATAGGCTGAAGGTCCTCGTCGCCGGGAGGAATAATGAGCATGGCGCCAGCGGCGTCAAGGCGGCGCGCTTCGGCAAGCTGGCGGCGGGGTGGTACCCCATTTTCGTCCACACGCTGTTCGCCGGCTTGGTGCCGCCGTTCTCTCCCTTCCTTGCGGAGGTGCTGGCTTTCTATCAGATCCAGCTCCTGCACCTCCACCCGAACTCCATCCTGATTCTCGCCATCTTCGCCTATCTCTGCGAGGCGTATCTGGGAGTGATGCCTTCCGTGGCCTTCTTCCGGAGCTTCTACGCGCTCCGCAACACGGCGCCCGGCGAGCGGTCTGGGTGCGTGTCTTTCCGCATCGCAGACGGGATGGGCGCCGTCTACATCCCCATGTCGTGGGATGGCGACAAGGCCGTTACGAGGGTGACGAAGAAGGTGGAGGACTTCCGCCAGAAGTGGGTCCTCGTCGACGCCAAGGAGCGGAATGCCTTCTTCGATGAGCCTGAGGCGCCGCCGCTGAAGAACTCAAATTGGTCCAGCGAGAAGTTCCAGCACCAGAAGATTGCCCACTTGGTCTCGCGCATGAAGCTCGTCCGCGAGGCTGGCCTCACGGGGCAGATGGTCGCTGAGGACTTCGTGAGGCGGCGCATCGCTCCCCTCCAGGCGCACACGAAGCCGGTGTGGATGTACTCCGGCCCGGCAGATCCAATGCGCTTGCACCTCAGCGCCCACGCGCCAGACGACGTCGCCTCCATCTTAGGCACGCTCTTCATCGCCCCGGAGATCCCTGTTCCGGGCACTGAGCACCTGAGGCCCCTCCACCAGCTCACTCCAAAGAAGCGCCTCGCAGTTCTGGAGATGATGCCGACGTTCACGCCAGAGGGCTTGGAGGGAGAAGAGGCGAAGGGGGCTGCGGCGCCTGTGGTGGAGGAAGACTTGTTTGGCGAGTCCTCTGCTGCTTCAGACGCCGAAGCTGACGCCGCCACGGAGGAGTCAACCCCTCGTCAGGGGAGGCGAGCTCTTCAAAGCAGGCGGCCCCTGAGGAGGAGATCCTGGAGATATCGTCCGATGTGGACGAGGATTTTGTGGTGGCCCCGTCACGACGGGCCACAGAAGAAGAAGACGAAGACGGAGACGATAGCGGCCCGGAGGCCGCGGCAAAGCGGTGCGAGCCCCGCACCAAGGCCATCCACGACAGGGCCGCCAGAAGCCTGGAGAGCACTCCTCTTAAGAGGAAAGCTGAGGCGGCCCCTGAGGAGCCCAGCGCTGGAGCCTCAACAGGCCTGGCGCTCTGCCAACAAGGTGTGGGTGGACACCCGCGCCAAGCCATCTGGGTGAGTACTGTTTCTTCTTGACTCGTTCTTGCTTATCGAGAGTTCTTGCCTTTCTCGAGGATCTCACTGTCTTGATTATCAGGGGTCTGGTTCATGCGAAGCGCCGCCGACTCCGCAAGGCTGCGGACGTGCGGCGCGACGCTACGCCGTTGTTGAGGGGCCTACAGCGCCCCTTGGAGAAGAGACTGAGGAGCCCGTGGTGACAGTCACCACGGGCCCGGCTGTTGACGAGGCCATGAGGCCTGTGGGGGAGACGCCCCTTGAAGAAGCAACTGCCTCGCCACCTCCTGCCGAGAGTCAGATTGAGGAGGCGGTGAAGGCTCCGTCGCCGCCGCGCCCTGATGCTCCACTGGAGCCCCCAGAGACACCCGCCGTGGAGACGGCGGGGACCAGCACACAGGCGCCGGGAGGCGCCGACGTCGAGATGGAGGAGGGAACTCCTCCGCCGCCCCCTCCAAATTCCGAGCCTGAGGGGGAGGCCACTTCTTCTGAGGCCGCAGCAGGCGAGGCTGCGGTTGAGCCACTGGTGGCTAGGCCTCCCTCGCCAGCCCCCGAGGCCCACGAGGAGGTCGTCGTGGAGAACAACGACGCACAAGACGGTGGGGGCCCGCTCCTGTGGCCCCGTGTTGACCCTGGTCCAAGCACTGTGCTTTCAGCACCAGAGGCTGGCGCTGGGGGGAGGACGTGCGCCACGTGAGGGCTCTTGGGCCTTGGTCTTGAGCGACCGGAGCCGGAGCAGCGCGTGCCGCCAAGCTGCCCTCCGTTTGGTGAGGGGCACCCTAGACGGGCTAGAACCCAACTTGCCCTTGAGGAGGCGGAGCTTGGCAGGAGGTACGACGCCCTTGCTGCTGACTGGGCCCGCTTCTTCGAAGTCAGGCGGCGGAGTGGCCCTGACGACCAAGCTCTTCAGGCGCAGCGCGACGAGGCGACGCGGCAGGCCCAGGAGATCCGCGAGAACGCGGAGCGCGAGGCGCAAGAGGCCTTGGCGCCGGTCCAGGCGGAACGCAAGGCGGCTGCAGAGGATCGGGAGGCGGCTGTGGCGGAGCGCCAGGCTGCAGCCTCCGACCGAGCGGCTATCGAGACCTCCCTCGCCGACCAGCGCAAGGAGCTGGCCAGCCGCGAGGAGAAGATAATTTCTGAAGCTGAGGTGGTGAGGAAGTCTCTGGAGCAGCATCGTCTGTCGCTGGAGGCTCGCGAGCAGGCCATGACGACACGCGAAGCTGAGGTGCTCAAGCGTGAGGAGAAACTGGAGCAGGCGGAAACAGACATGAACAGAGACGTGAGGCCTTGGAGTCCCGCGAGAGCAGCTTGGCTGAGGCCATGGGCAAGCACGACAAGGAGGTGGAGCGGCACCGGGAGCTTGTGGAGAAGGCCAACCAAAGCTTGCCGAGAAGAAAAAGGAGGCGAGGCGGAGGCCCTCACCAAGCAAAAAGAGTACCGCACTGCTGTCACACAGGCCGTCTCCCGGGAGTATGCTGGGAAGTTCAAGAAGCAGGAGGACGGCTTCCAGAAAAAGCGCAGAGAGCTCGGCAAGCGCATTCGCCAGCTGGAGGAGTGGAACGCCAACTTGAAATCCTCGCTGAAGCGCGCCAAGGACGCTAATCTCCGCACGGAACAGGCCCTCGAGCGCTCGGAGCAGGACCTCACAGCCCTGATGGCAGACATGCAGGAGCTGAATGCGCAGGTGGCCCCTGTTGTGGAGAGGGTCGAGGAGGCTGAGCAGAGCGCGGTGGCGGCACGGGTCTTGACGCAGCAGCGGGAGCGTATGTTCCGATCTTTGGTGACGCGCGGGAACGCTCTTGCTGCGAAGCTGGGGGTGGATGCTCCTGCCGTCCCCGTCCACGGGAACGCCGACGTCGCCACGTATCTGACCTACTTCGACCAGCTCTTCTCCGTCCTTGAGGGCCCTGTGGCGGAACTCGACGATGTTGTCGACGAGGAGTGCCGCAAGCTCCTGCTGGTGGCGGTCGAGCGCGTCTTCGTCAACCTCAAGCGCCTATATCCATGCTTCGACTTCGAGTCCGTGACCGAGCCCATGGGGATGCTCAGACGAGACGCGCCTCTTCAACTCGCTGCGGGAGGAGATCAACGACTATGTCAACCGCTTCAAGAGGGTCGCTGAAGAGCCGGCCTCTGGCGAGGAGGAAGACGTCGAGGAGGAAGGCGCGGAGGAAGATGACGCTGAGGAGGATGAGGCCGCCAAGACTTCTGCTTAAGCTGCTCCTGCCACAAGTCGCGCCTGAGGCGCAAGTTATCTTTGTTTAAAGACTTTGTTTCATTTGTGATGGTCTGTAAAACACTTTATTGTGCTGCAATGTGTGTGTGCCCCTCGACGGGCATTTTATCCCTATTCCATGCCTTTTTCGCTTTACGTCGTCAGGACCCGTCTCTTAGCGCTATGACTCCGCCACTACGGTATGCCAGAGCAATGACTCAGCAAGGCCGGGGGGTGTTTAAGGCTTAGAGAGGTAAGAGCTCTCGAGTCGCGATGCTCGAGGGCTCCCCTTTGACGCTCAAGCAGTCCATGAAATGCGAAGGAGAAAATACCCGCCCGAGGGACGGAAGTTGCTCGTGAGAGGAAAAACACAACGCCTGAGGTGTAAGCGCAGGACTTAGCTTAGCGAGGTTCTGCCTCGTGGAGGGCGTTGATTTCCCTGAAGGTGTGCTTCCCTCTTTGGGTCTGGAGCGTGACTCCACGAGCCTTGGGGGGACTCTTGTTCCCTGTGTAGGTTAGAGGCGGAACCAAAGCAAAACATGGTAGAGAAACTCATGCGCGCTTATAGGTTTCCTCATGGGTGCCTCGCGAGGAGAGTAAGTACCAAAGGTCCTTAGGTGAGGTGGCAGGTTTGGGAGCAAGCCCCTGGGCCAGAGCTCTTTGGTGAGGTAACAGGCGTGAGAGCGTGCTCACGTGTTAGAGCTCGGATCCTTTTGGGTTTTGCGGTGCTGCTGGGATGCTCCCGAGGCACAGTCACCGTACTCAGCCCCCGCTCGCGAGGTGCGCAAGGGGAAAGATATGAGCGCGAATGAAAACACAGAGTAATGAGAACTAAAACTCACCCCCAAAATATTACATAGCGGCGCCGCAGCGCAATGTTTCACTAGGAAACGAATTGGTTCGTTACACTTGGGCTTGCCAAGATAAAGTTTCCATGTCGAGGCATGGGGACCACATTCAGTGGCTGAGACTCTTCACGGCCTGCGGCGGCACGTTACAGGAAGAGCTCAGAGGGACTGGCCCTCAGAGAGAGAAGCTTTTGTGAAGCTTGGAGGTGAAGCTGTGCGCTTTCCTCTAGAGACAAAAAATGCCTGGTGTGATAGAGATCACGGGTAGAACTTGCGTAGATGCGCGATGTTCCAAGGGTTCTTGACCGGGATGCCGTCCTCCGTCTCGAGGCGCACCGCACCAGGTCTGGCGACATGCGCGACCCTGTAGGGGCCTTCCCACATGGGCGAGAGCTTGTGGAGACCTTCCCTGGAGAGGATCCTCCTGAGGACAAGGTCGCCTGTCTCGAGAGTGCGCGGACGTATGTGGCGGCTGTGGTAGCGTCGCAGGTCTTGCTGGTACTTTGCCGCTCTGAGGGCGGCTCGGCGGCGCAACCCGTCGAGGAACAGCAGGTCGTCGTTGTGGAGGTCTTCTTGATTGTCCTCATTGAAGGCAAGGACCCTTGCGGACCCGTGCTTGATCTCTGTGGGGAGGACTGCTTCGGCTCCATACACCAGGGCGAATGGCGTCTCACCAGTGGGCTTTGTAGGGTTCGTGCGGATGGACCAGAGCACGGAGGGGAGCTCATCGATCCAGCCCTTGCCATAGCCCTTGAGGCGGTTGAAACTTCTCGTCTTGAGGCCCTTGAGGACCTCAGCATTTGCTCGCTCGGCTTGACCATTGCTCTGTGGGTGAGCTACCGAGGCGAAACAGAGCTTGGTGCCGAGGCTCTCGCAGTAAGCCCTGAAGATGCCGCTGGTGAACTGTGAGCCATTGTCGGTGATGATGCGGTTTGGCACACCAAAGCGGCAGACCAGGCCTCTGATGAACTTCACGGCTGCCCTGGCTGGGATGGTGCGCACCGCTTCAACCTCTGCCCATTTGGTGAACTTGTCAACAGCCACGAAGAGGAAACGGTAGCCCCCTTGCGATCTCGGGAAGGGTCCCAAGATGTCCAGCCCCCAGACCGCGAACGGCCAGGAGAGCGGGATGGTCTGGAGTCCCAGTGCAGGCTGATGGACTTGCTTGGCGTGGAACTGGCATGCATCGCAAGACTGAACGATGGTGACGGCATCTTGAAGCACTTGAGGCCAGTAGAAACCGCTCCTGAAGACCTTGCCAGCGAGGGTGCGCGCGCAGGAATGGTGGCCGCACTCTCCACTGTGTATGTCCCTGAGGAGCATGCGTCCTTCCTCAGGAGGCACACACTTGAGGGCAATGCCATTTGGGCGCTTGCGGTATAGGTCTCCCTCAAGGATGTAATAGGATTTCGCTTGTCGAGCGACTCGTTCTGCCTCTGCGTCTTCCTCGGGAAGGACTCCTTTTAGCAAGTAGTCCTTGAGCTCGTCAACCCAGCCTGTTTCTTGGTGCACCATGGTTAGCATCAGACGCTCCCCTGAGGATGGGCCACAGTTGGGTGCGCCACCTGTGGGAGGTGGTGGGAGTACTTCGTCTGTGCTTGTAGCTGGTGCTTGCAGCGGCTGCTTTATGGACGCCTTGGAGAGCCTCTCTTCAAAGACACCTGCGGGCTGGGCCTCCCTTCGCGATGCGCGCTTGGCGATGTCATCTGCTTCCTGGTTCTCCTTGCGCGGGATGTGCATGAGCTCCATGCCCCTGAAGTGCTTCTCGAGCTTGCGGACCTCTTCAAGGTAGGCAGCCATATGGCTGTCTTTAGGGGTGTAGCTCTTGTTGGAGAAGTTGACCAGGAGCTGGGAGTCGCCTTTGATGAGTAGGTGCTTGACACCGAGGGCAATGGCAGCTCTGAGCCCGGCGAGGAGGCCTTCATATTCAGCGATGTTGTTGGAGATCTTGTCCATCGTGAAACACAACTGGACGGCATAGTGGAGCTTGTCGCCTTTAGGCGAGGTCAGGACAACGCCAGCGCCTCCGTTGCGGCAGGAGAAAGCTCCATCGAAGTGCATGGTCCAGTGGCTTGGCGTTGTATCTCCAGGCGGTATAGTTTCTGCTTCAGGAGGCTCTTCAGGAGTTGGGTCTGTCCATTCGGCGACAAAATCTGCCAGTGCTCTTCCTTTGATGACCCTTGTGGTGTCAAAACGCAAGTTGAAAGGCTGCAGCTCGATGTTCCACCCTGCTACGCGATCAGTGGCGTTGGGGTTGCGCAGGATTTGCTCCAGAGGGAATGATGTGACCACCGTGACAGGGTGGCCCTGGAAGTAGTGGCGCAGCTTTCTGGAGGCGATGAGCAGGGCGAGAAGGAGCTTCTGCTGCGTAGGGTACCGCTCGCGAGCATCTCTTAGCACAGTACTGACATAGTAGACTGGATGCTCGACAAGGGTTGTGGAGGGTGACGCGGCGTTGGCTCCCTCGAGGGACTCCTCAGGCCCTTTGGCGAGGTTTCCTTGTGGAGGAGTCTCAGCAGGGGTGCCTGAAGTAGGCTCGACAGCTGGCTGTGGGTCTGGCTCTGGGCCTGGAGGGACTTTTTCCTTGTCGGGAGGCTCTGGACTTGGAGTGGCAGCACTTTTCTTGGGGAGGACTGGCTCTTCTCTTTCGACCACCAGGACGGCGCTTGCGGTTTGTGGAGTGGCTGCAAGGTACAGCTTTAGATGCTCGCCCGTCCTGGGGGCTACCATAACTGGTGCGCTAGCCAAGTACTTCTTCAAGTCCTCAAATGCCTTGTCTGCCTCTGGAGTCCACTTGAAGGTGCCGGACTTCTTCATGATCTTGAAAAATGGCAGGGCCCTCTCGCCAAACTTGGAGATGAAGCGGCCCAAGCTGGCCATGCACCCAGCTAGGCGCTGCATGTCCTTGAGGCGGCGAGGTGGCTGCATTTCTTCTATGGCCTTGATCTTGTCAGGGTTTGCTTCTATGCCGCGATGGGACACGAGGAACCCGAGGAGTTTGCCTGAAGGTACCCCGAAGACGCACTTGGCGGGGTTTAGCTTGATGTTCACCTTGCGCAGGCTGGCGAAGGTCTCCTCGAGGTCCTTCAAGAGAGTGTCTCCCTCGCGAGACTTGACTACGATGTCGTCAACATATGCCTCTGCATTTCTTCCCATCTGAGCCCCCAGGGCGATCCTCATGAGCCTCTGGAAGGTGGCGCCGGCGTTCTTCAACCCGAAGGGCATGCAAGTGTAGCAATACACGCCACAGGGGGTGAGGAACGCTGTTTTCTCCTCGTCCTCTTTAGCCATTTTGATCTGGTGGTAGCCTGAGAAGGCGTCCAGAAAACAGAGGAGATCACAGCCGGCTGTGGAGTCCACGATCTGATCAATCCTTGGCATGGGGTATGGGTCCTTGGGGCAGGCTTTATTTACATCAGTGTAATCGATGCAGAGCCGGCCTCCCCCATTGGGTTTTGGGACAACCACGCCATTAGAGACCCAGGTGGGGTGGGCAACTTCTCGAATAATGTCTGCTGCTTTTAGCTTTTCTACTTCTTTGATGATGAAGGCTTGCTTCTCAGGGGCTTGTTTCCGTGCCTTCTGCTTGACGGGGCGTGCGTTTGGACACACAGCTAAGTGGTGCTCGATCACCTCCCTTGGTACGCCGGACATTTCTGACGGAGTCCATGCGAACATGTCAGAATTTGCCCGAAGGAAGGCGACGAGCGCGCTTTCCTATTTGGGAGGTAAGCCAGCGCCTATGGTGACGCTAGCCCCCGAGCCCTCAGCCCCCGAATCGCTGGTGCTCAGCGACACCTTCTTTGTAGCGGCCTGCTCCTGAGAGAACAGCTGCTTCTTCTTCTTGGGCCTCGCGAGGGGCTCCAGGTCTTCGTCAGCAGGGAACGCCATGGCAGCGCTTTGTAGGCGAGCTCGACAGCGCGTGTAGCGTCCTGTACGTGACCATGGATGGTGATGGTGCCGCCGCTGCCAGGGATCTTGACCATGTTGTAGGCGTGATGCGTGACGGCCATGAACTTCGCGAGGGCGGGGTAGCCGAGGATGGCGTTGTAGGGCAGGCCAATGTGCGCGACGTCGAAGTCGATGAGCTCGGTGCGATAGTTTTGCTGCGTGCCAAAGGTGACTGCAAGCCTCACTTGCCCCAGAGGCGAGATTGAGCCGCTGGTGACCCCTGTGAAGGGCCTGGAGGGCATAAGCCACTCGTAGGGCACTTGAAGCGTCTCAAAGGTCTCGACAGAGATGACGTTCAGGCCTGCACCCCCATCAATGAGCGTTTTGCCGACGGCGATATTGTTGATGGTGGGGGTGCACACCAGCGGGAGGGTGCCTACAGTCTTGGTCGACTTGGGGTGGTCCTTGGCGTCGAAGGCGATGGTGTACTGAGACCACTTGAGGGGACGCGATGTCTCCACCCCGGCAGCGCTGCGTTGAGCTCGCGGGCGAACTGCTTGAACTGATTGTTGGACTTGGGCGCCTGAGCCCCGCCGAGGATGCACGCCATGGCGCCTCTAGGGGCCTGGTAGCCCCCAGGCTCCTCGTCAGGGAGGTTGTTGTTCTTCTCAGCGGCGTTGGCCTGAGTCCCTTGAGGCTTCTGGTAGCCACCTTTGCGTCCGCCCTTGCGGTAGTTACGGCCTCTGCCGCGACCACCGCTGCCTTCTTCCTGCTCGCGCTTCTTGCTCAGCTGCTTGAGGTCGTAACAGTTCTCTGTCGCGTGGCCGCGCCTGTTGTGGTAGATGCAGAAGGGACGGTTGTCGATCTTCTTCTCGCCATCCTCTGCAGAGTCCTCTCGAGCGTGCTTAGCGCCGGGCTCAGCAGCCAGCACAGCAGTAGGCTTGCGCTTGGTCTCGTCACGCTTCTTGTGGGCCTTGGATCCCTCTGGGGGTCGTCTGCAGAGGCCACCTTGGTGAAGAGGAGACCCTCTTCAGCCTTGGCACACTTGTCTGCGATGTCGAAGAGCTTCACGACAGAGGAGAGGGTATCGTGAATGCCGAGCTTCTCAAGCATCCTGCGGTTGGTGACGCCCTCTCTGAAGGCAGCAATGACGTGCGAGTCAGGGATGTTGGGGATTTTGTTGCGGACTTGGCTGAAGCGCTGGATGTACTTGCGGAGAGTCTCGCCAGACTTCTGGCGTACGGCGCGCAGGTCGTTGTAGGTGAGGGCGCGCTCGTACGTGCCCTTGAAGTTCGCAACGAACTGCTTGCAGAGGTCCTCCCAGGAGTCGATGGAGTCCTCAGGGAGGTTCAGGAGCCACGACAGGGCAGAGTCCCTGAGGGCGTGCGAGAACCAGTTCGCCATGACCTTGTCGTCTCCTCCCGCAGCTTGGATGGAGGTGGTGTAGAGCTGCAGGAACTCGATGGGGTTGTTCGTGCCATCGTAGCCCTTGGGGAGGTCTGGCCTGAACTTCTGCGGCCAGACGACGCGGCGCAGGTTGCGGGTGAAGGCCGTGCAGCCTGTGGCGTACGTGGCCACACCGCCCTGGAGAGCTCTGCGGTTTTGGCGCCCGGCCTGGCCAATTTCCTCGACGATGCGCTTCTGGAGGTCCCGCTGGCGCTCCATCTCCACCCGCGCGTCCGGCGGCGTCCGCTGCACGATTTGACAATCATGCGGCGAGGACGCGTGAGAGGCGGCTTTGTTTGCCGCAGCCGGAGGTGGTCCTGGCGGAGGCGGAGGCGCTCCATGCGCGGCGGTGCCTGCGCGCCCGGAGTTGTGGTGCACCAGGGAGCGCGAAGGTGCTGGAACCGCGCGCGGCGCAGCCGCGATGTCGACGAGGTGCTGGAGACGGCCAAGCCAGTTGTCGTGCGCCTCGGCGGTGGGGCGGTAGCGGAAGAGCTCTGCTGCCATGAGCAGCGCAGTGTTTGGGCTGGGCGCCGGGCGTCCAAGCGTGGACGCGCTTTGGCGCCGAGATGGATGCGAGGACTCAGCGTCCTCGCTGTGCTCGTGGTCGACGTCTTCGTCGTAGCGGTCGTCCTCATCCTCGGGGTGCTCCACGCGTGGCTCCGCAGTAGTGCGCCCCGAAGCGCGGTTGGTGCGCGGACGGCCGCGTGGCCTGGTGGTGTGGACGACGGGCTCGGTCTCAGCTCGGCCTGACGCGCGCCGGTTGGCGCGAGCAGCGCGAGTGTCCGCCATGGCGCTGAGGTCGATGGAGGTTGAATGCGCGCCTCAGCCCCCTACCTGGCGCGCCAATTGTCGGAGAATGACTCCCACGAAACAGGGGCAGTCACACTCGCGAAGAGAGTTCGTGTAAGGGGCTGAACACGACGTCAATCAACCCTCATCCGGCGCGGCGACGCTGCTCGTCGTGCCTGAGGAGGGACATCACGGCAGAGAGAGACACGGCGCGTACCCAGGTTCACGGCCCTCTTGTGGAGGTAAAACCGCTACGTCCTGCCTGTCTGTATTGCTGCTTGTAGAGGTTACAGTACAGCGTGCTTGCCGAGGGCACAGTTGTGGCAATGGCGCGTACAAGGGGAGGGAAACTACTGTCTTCTTCTCCCTTGCGCGCAAGTAGCTAGACTAGGAGTAAAATGTGTTCGATCCCCCTTAGGGTGGTGCACCAGCTCCTTTTATAGGCGCCCCGGGCCTCCTCCCTGTCCTTGTGCAGCGGAGGGGCTACCACATGGCGACAACGGTCGGGAGCACGGTGCACCGCTGCTTGGGCGTCCATGAGCGCGGTCCATGGGCACAAAAGCTGAGGCCGCAGCAGAGAGGCCGCCGTCCATCCAGGACGGCCAGCTGCTGCCGCAGAGGAGCGGGGGAAGTCCCCACGGTGACGTCGCGTTTGGCGCGTAGCGCCGGCCTGCTCCCTTATCACCAAAGAGGAAAGCTTGGTGGTCTGCGCCGTTGCCCCTGCTTTGTTGACTCCTTTATCACCAAAGTGGGACTGTAGCTCCGTCGTCACCCTGCGCAGAGGCGCGGTCACTCTGCGGCCGCTGCGGAAGCCATGTGCGCTCCGCAGAGCTTGCTTTACAGTGAAGGAACCCTCGCGTGGGCGGGAACGCCCTGTGGAGGATTCTGCGTTGACTTCCCTTCAGGGAAAGCTTCCTTGGAGAGGGGGCAGCGGAGTAGAGGCTCCACAGGCCCTAGCTGCCTCCTCAGGCCTCCGCGAGGCGATTCTGCCCCGCGGGCTCCCCAGGCTTGCAGACCTGGTCCTTAGCGAGATTCACTCGCCGAGTGTTGAGGGTTATAGAGGCCTGGCCCAGTACACCCTGGTTCTTACTGGGCTGACAGCTTTGCTTACAGATGATCAACGAGGAGCTGCAAGTGGTCGAGGAGTACGAGCCAGCAAGGCAATCCCGAACCAGCAGATCATCGGCAAGCTGAAAGGGTCTCTTGGTACAAAGCTGTGAGGCAAGAAGTGAAGCCGGCTCACATCTATCTGACAGGAGCTCAGCCTTTAAAGAGAGCATGACATGGCAAGTTTTATCACTAAACTCATGTTGGTTAAGACCTTATAGTGCTAGTCTACTTAATCATGAGACCTTCAGAAACATTGGGATTGTTATCTCGCTTAGGTTTGGGTAAATGTAATATAATTAGCCTCATGCGTTTAGCTGTCGCCGGTGATGTGAACTGTTCCTGATGCCTGAACCCCTTATATAACTTCATGTATTGTTGCTGCATGTCCCTTTCTGCCCTCTGTCCGGAAATACTTGACTTAGATTTACTAAATTTGGACATGCAAATCCGTGCCAACTATTTCCGGATGGAGGGATTAGTTTATATAGATGATGGTGTTAGCCGCTGAGTTTGTGTTCTTATTTTATAGTAGGGGTTTTACTGGGCCTATAAAATAATGAAAACTCTAATCTACAGCCGGCTGTAGCTACAGCCGGTTTGTCACGTCGCGCGTCGCTATGATTAGGCCCGACATCCTCACACCAGCGCGTCCTTTCTCGTCGTCCAGGTAACCACGATTCGCGCTCTGTGTGCACAGCCTGGACCCGGCAGATGCGTACGTGCGCTCTCTCTTTAGCTAGCTAGCTGTACTCTCTCTTATAGCAAGCCAGCTAGTGCTCCCTAGCTTCCGCTCTTTTTTACCCTCTCCGTCCAGAACTAAATGTCTCAAGTTTGCCGAAAACTGAATGTATCTATACATGAAACATGTCTAGATACACCCACATTTTGGCAAACTTGTGACACTTATTTTGGGACGGAGTGAGTACTAGATACTGAGAAAGTATTCCTATTATGCTACAGTACATAGCGCATCAGTTGAGGCACGCACAGGAAATAGCTAGCCAGCTCTCTCATTTTTAGCTAGCTGTCCCATTTGTCTTTTTTGTTGGGTAAGCCTGAGTAAAATTTGGAGGTCGGTGTTTAGGAGATCTTTCGATGTTACATACGGTATTACGATTTGCGACAAGCGTTTATATTTTTTGTTGAGCAAGCCAAGTAAAATGCTGTAATTTCTTCTTGGTGCATGTTGCAAAGAATTTTATCTAAAGTTACATACGTGTTTCTAAAATGTTGGATGAGTTGGTCACAAATGTTGTATTTATTGTGTAGTTTTGTTGCAAAAGTGACACGTTACCGACATTTTGCTACAACCAATTTGAGATTTGTTGCATACCTTGTTGGTTTTTACTACATCATCGTGTCCAAAATGCTACAACATTTTTTTGCTACATGTCTCAGTTTCTACTAATTTATATAAGAATGTTACAGTCGATGTTCATTTTTTTTAAATGCTACATATACAGGAAAAAGTGTTACAGTAACATTTCTGTGTACATTTAACTTGTGTTGTAGACTTGTAGTGCAGTGTCATATATAGTCCAACTAGCAGCCAGGGGCTAGCACATGTGGTGCATGCAGCAAAACATGCACTGAGCCTGGACCCCACATCGTATGTGTACGAGAAAAAGCAACAACGCTGCAGCCAGCCGAGGCACTAGAGAATCCCGAATGCATGTGAGAAAGCGATGGCTTGCAAAACTTCGAAAGCGACATCTCGCACCGGATAGGCGCGCACGGCAGTCAGACCGGTTGTAGCTACAGCCGGCTGACGCGTAGCATTTGCCATAAAATAAAGGAAAATGCTATTCATCAGCCGGGTCGTTCCGTGAACGACGAGCACGTAGACGTGCTACTCCAACTTTTTTTCTCACACGCGACGACCACAGGTGGGGATGCGCTGCAGCCCTTTTCTCTCACACGCACACCGCACACGAGCGATGCGCATGGGCAGCACATGTCCCTACGTGCCGCCGGGCGGAGGAGACGTCGGCGAGCTCGCCACGCCATGGAAGCCTGGCCTGCGACCCCCGCATGCGCCACCGGACCGGAGGATAAGAGGTCCTCACGCTCCAACTACAGCTCCCCTGCAGCTCGAGTCCGTCATCGCCGGCGTGGCTCCGGCGGACGGAGGCCGACTCCCACGCGCGGCTGTGGCGGAGCCGCTCCTCCACACCGGTGGCGATGGTGGCCAGGTCAACTGCAGATTCCAATGCCACAACTCTCCATGGATTCATTGAAGGCAAGATGCAAGGCTTCCCACACGCTGGATTTGTAGAAGGCGATGCCTCTCGGGGTTCACCCGATCTCGCTCCGATGGACCTGCAGCGTGGCGGATTCGTGTCCGGTGAGCTCAAATTGGTCATGGCGATGCCTCCATGGTTGAAGCTGATGTGAGTGAAAATCGAGGTATGCAGAGAGGGAGCAGGTCGGGCCTGTTGTGCTGGTTGACCTGATTGGGGAGGAACTAAACATGTGGAGGATAGCGAGAGCTGGAGGGAGACAACCGGTGACGCTAGAGTAGGCTTAGGTGGAGTGGAGTTTTTGAGTGGGCTTTTTTTTGTTGTGTGTTTGGCTGGCCTTGGTGTACGCAGCCATGGACCAGTTTCTTGTAATTATTGCTCTCGCCTTTTATAAAAATAAGGTATGCCATTTTTGGCATACTCGTGAAAAAAAATCAAGGTATGCAGATGTTGCATACGATATTTCAACATGTTACAAACACAAGTGTTTTTCCTACATGAGGGTGTAGAAAATGTAGCAAACGGTGACATGCTCTTTCATGTTTTGCTGCAGATAAATTGGGACTTGTTTCATATGTTGTTGGTATTGGGTAGCGGAACGGAAATTTAAAATTTTCGCTTATCATGCTACGCAACATCCCAAGATCTATACTTATGAAGATACATGTGAATACAAAGATCTGAAGATCTAGATAGAATACGTTACCAACACCGAAGTTGCGGAAGAAGTGTTGATGACGTAGTCGATGTAGCCCGTCGTCGAAGTCGATGCCGATGATGCTGTCGATGTAGCCTGTCGCCGATTCTCTCAACCAAGCCTGGTAGAGAGATCTCGTCGTCTTCTCCTTGCTTGATCTCCTTGGTCCAGCAAAGTGAGGGTCAGACGTCTCACCCCTCCGAGAGCTCGCACGCGTACACCGGGAAAGGTTCAGCAGGGCTTCGCCGTCCAAGATTGAAGCACTACTGGCGTATATGAAGGTGGAGTTCTCAACACATGAGAAGGAGAAAGAGAGAGATTAGATCTAGTCTAATCGGAGAGGTTGCCTCTAATTAGAGGTTCCCTCTAAACCAACTAGAAGAGATCTAAACTTGAGAGTCTATTGTGTCTCAATTGTGTGTCTCCAAATAGGAGGGTTGAGGGTTTATATAGATGGCCAAGGGGTGGAGGGGCTTGGGCAAGGGGAAAGACCCCTAGCCCAATTCGGTTTGGGAGGAGGAGTTGAAGTCCAACTCCAACTCATCTCCCCCTCCCCTCCTTCCTTGTCCGCACCGACTTGGGTGGGGCCATCCGCCGCACCGCTCGGGTGGGGCCCGCCTGGCCACCGACCCGGGCGACTGCCCGCCTGGCCTCCTCGGCCCGCCTGGCTTCGGCCCACCACCGCCTAGTGGTGGTGCGGCTGCCATGTGGGCCCTAGGGTCCATGGGGCAGCCTCCTTTTATTGGCCTTAATATTTTTCCAATAATTATTTATCAATTAAATAAATTAATATTTAACTAAATAAATATTTTGTCTAATTAATTCTTATTTGAATATTTTCTTTTACAAAATATTCCCGAATTAATTACTTATCATATAAAACACTTTTACATGATCCGGGACACCCAGTGTCCTCAGACAAAATACTCTGGATAAATATTTTCATCTAAATAAACACCCTTGGATTAAATCCGACAATGATAGTAACTTCTATCATTACGAGACATCCAATGTATGCCTTTATTATCTCTCTGATATATATAAATATATCTATCATGCAGATACCATTCCGATGATACTTTCTCACTATGTTCCGGACCAACCAATATACACAACTAAGCAATCCTAGTTTAAGCGTGTCCACCCTACAGGTTCGATAACGTGTAGCTATAATTAGATGTGTTCATCTAATCACCGGCCAGGGTCAGATCCGAGGACGACCTGAATAACTCCTACCGTTATGCGAAGACACTCTGTTGAACCTGTTGATTACTAATACATCATTCCCATTACCCGCGATACTAGAACTTTACCCGAGATATACATATCCGTTGATGTTACCATGAATCTTTCCTGACTCACTACATCTTTGTCTATCTCGTTAACCGGCAAGTTCCCTTTACTCGTTCTCGTATTACGATATCCCACACGGTGTAACTTCACCATGCATTGTCTGCAGAACATAATGGATACCTTTCATACCGAGTGGGCTTAGGGCGTATCTCTATTTTGACAGAGGAGTAATCTTCCATCTTAGAACATTATGATCATGCATGCCTTCGTAACCACCCGGTAACTGCTATTATGATCACCCAGTTACGGCCGTGATGGTAGACAGTACCAAAGCAATTACTCTAGTATAGATAACCCTAATAACCTCATGGTTCAAGAACATGTTGTATAATAACCTTTCTGAGACAAGCTAAGGACAAAACAAACGGAATCTCTTAGCATACCAAAACTTGGGTCTACCAGCCATATTGTTCTCCAACAATATGCCACTCATTGATGCTGACATATACAATGTCCATGACCATGAAATCTTGGTCATCAAGCATTCAACAAATTAGTCTGTAAATAAGACTAGGGTATCTTTTACTGTTCATGTTTTCTACACATGCGTATGAGCTGTCTCCTGAATCACGTATTCAGAAATCACAACAGTTATAGAATAGTAAACACGAAACATAATTAATGAATCAGATGTATAAATACATTGTCTTTTGGGCATACATCCAACATTTGGTTTTTGCTACATGACATTGTTCAAAGTGCTACAACATTTTTTGCTACACGATCGTAAATTTTACACATCTGATAATTTTTGCTACACACGGTGCTACATGCCACAAAAAAAATATTGTGTTTGACTTTTTTCCTGCTAAATTTTATCGAACACATCATTTATGCAATTTTCTTTGCTACATGCGATGTTGCATACACAGACACAAAGTGTTACGTGCAAAACGTTTTTGCTACATAGATTAGACGGGCGAGATCATTTCACTTAAGTGAATCTGACGGCTCCGAAGGCGGCTGTAGGGAGGCCTCCCTACAGCAGACTGACGCCTAGCGTTGGCCTAAATTAAAGGAGGAATTAGATTTCACAGTGTATGTTGAATTCAACGTGAACCAAAATCACAGGAATATATGACAAATGTTTGGTTGCCTTATTGGAAAGCGCTATTTTTTCTGAACGATAAGGTGCATGCACTTGTTATTGATGCAAAGAAAAATCATTATAACACTGGGCTCATAGAATCGTACCAGATGTAGGAGCATGTCTATCGACACCCCTAAATGCCCTCTAAAGGCACATCAGGGATGCAGAGGCAAAAAAATGGCCACGATGGGACCCACCATCCGACCCGAGTCAAAAATATGTCCAACACCCCCGAGCCATCATCCAAACTTGGGGCCCTGCTCGGGGGTTCCGGGTATTACCCGGACTTGTCCTTTGACAGGGCCCCTCGTCATAGACACATAGTTAGCAGACGTGAGTTATTTCCCCGGACCCGTCCCACTGTTTCCTCTCATTGGTGATCCGCACCATCGCCGCCACCCCTGTCATTGCCAACTCGATTCGCACTGCGGGGTTCAGCCGCAACGATCATGCAGACCGGCTTGCCTCTGGTCCCATCCTCGTGCGTAAGGTGTAGCGTGTTTTTGCGCCGGCACAGCTCATTCAGCCGGCTCTGCTTCTTCCTCCCTGCCACCTCGCGTAAGGTGTTCGGCCATTTTTCAATGCGTTCATTGATTGATTATCAATTTGTTGCCTAGTCTCATTGCTTCATTTTGTCTAATGGCGACAATGAGTTCATGTTTCACCAAATGATGGGAGAGAGTGTCGCCTTTGCAGACGACGAAGATAATTCGATGGTCATGGCCGCTCTTTTAGATGCGCAAGCCGAGATTGACGCCGTGCCCAAGCGTGGAGAATCAGATAAAGGGCTGATGGCAAAGAAGAACCATTAAAGGATAACTGGTCACATGTTTTGTTTAATGACTATTTTTCGGAGAACTCGTCAAACAAATCTCATGAATTTCGCCGCACTTTTGGATGAAGCGGGAAGTGTTCGGGACAATCGTGCATGGTGTTCGTGATGAAGATATGCCCTAGATACAATAATATTTAGTACTCCCTCCGTTCCTGAATGTAGGGTGTATAGTTTTCTGCACGAATATTAAGACAAGGATATTTTGCATAGAGTGGACTAAAATTTTCTCCGGAAAAAATCGCGAGAGTGAGTTCTTTATAGGCACAAAATGAATACAATCCGTTAAATCCATCTTTTGAGACTAGATTTCACTTTTTGATGGGTCAAATTGTCCATTTATAACAAATACACCTTATATTTTGGATTTTTTTTTCAAAAAACTATATACCTTACATCAAGGAACGGAGGGAGTATTATTTATCTCCAAGTTTATTATTAATAGTTTATATCTTTATGCTACAACTGCATTGTGTACTTGAATAGGGAATTAAAAGTATTCAAGAGGAAAACCTCCGATGCACGTGTAGAGATATGAACAAGGAAAAGTGTTCCTAGTCTTGTCTCTAAGACTAGCCTATCTTGTTATCTGATGATCATGTTTTCCTGATCATGGACTTTGTATAAGTCATATAACTATAGGAGTTTATTATCGAATGATAATAGTACTGAACCGACCCACCCTATGATCTTGCTATGAGACAAATCGTCAAGATGAAGAATAGCAAATATCATACAGAGTTTTTCATTAGTTAATTCCTATACCTTGAGAACATCTAGTGACCGCTTGTTCGACACTCACGCTTTGATTGTCATCTAACGTCCGACCGTAACTGGGGACCATAACGATGACTATTGGGTTTTAACTAGAATAAGTAATGGAACTGAGATTGTTCAAGAAGGGTACTTACTCCTCCAGACGATGGAGAGATACATCATCTAGGCCATCTCAAGTATAATCATGTCACCCCAATCGTCTGGCCAGACACAGTGTGATTTATCACAGGACATTGATAATATGGTATGAGAAAAGAGAATGATATTGGTACGAGTTTCATATGTGTTATGATCAAAGGGATCACAGAGCACATTGTCTCACACTCTAGATATCATTGGTATCGTGTATGTAAGGGGATTAGCGTAATGAGAAACATAAAGAGGTTTTGTCGTTCACTCGGTAATACATAGGAGCTAGTACAGACGTCTAGGTCCCAATGCTGGTTATTGTCTGGTAAGCTCCCGGACATGTCTATGTGTTAGCGAACCTTTCGGGTCACACACTTAAGCTGTGAGTCAATCTTTTATTGAGAGAATAAAGATGTAGTATTAGTGGTCATGAGATAGTGTCGGAGTAGCTCCGATGTCACCGGGACTTGTTCCAGTGAAGGTATAGAGAAAGAGAAGGCAGCCATTCTATGTCTCGGGATAATAGGAAGTGTTTCTATTATTGTCGGATTTATTCCGAGGGTGTTTTATGTAAGTGGAAATTTTTGTCCAGAGTATTTTCTCCGCGGACACTCGGTGTCCCGGATCATATAAAAGTGTTTTATATGATAGGTAATTAATTCGGAGAATATTCTGTAAAAGTAAATATTCAAATAAGAATTAATTAGACAAAATATTATTTAACTAAATATTGATTTATTTAATTAATAAATAATTATTGGAAAATATTAAAGCCAATAATAAGTGGCTGCCACATGGGCCCTAGGGCCCACATGGCAGCGGCACCACCGCTAGGCGGTGGCGGACGCAAGCGGGCCAGGCGGACGCGGCGGCTAGGCGGGCCAGGCGGGCAGACGCGGGCGGCCGGCGGACCTGGCCCCACCCAAGGTCAGTTCGGACCGGGCCCCACCCGGCCGGTCGGTGCAAAGAAGGAGAAGGGGAGGTGAGTTGGAGTTGGACTCCAACTCCCCCTCCCAATCTAAATTGGGCTAGGGGACCTTCCCCTTGCCCAAGCACTCCTCCACTTTGGCCACCTATATAAACACCACCAACCCCATGGGTTGATTGAATCATAACAAGTTTGCACAAGTTCCTCTCTCTAGATATTGTGCAATTAGAAGATGTTCTAATTAGACGGCGCTCTAATTAGACATTGTTCTAATCTCTCTCTAGTAGATCTCATGTGTTGAGAATTAGATCTCTCTAATCTCATATTGCTCTAATCAACTCTGATTAGATCAACCACTAAAACTACGCCGCAAGGCAGTCTCTCTTCGTCGGTCGCAAGTAGCTCTGGACGGCGAAACGCTGACGGATTGGCGCGGTGTACGTGTGGATACTGCTAGAGCGGGGCTGCGCGAGTAGTCCCTCGACGACAAGAATCGAAAGGCAATCTCACCTCCCGGCGTGGACGTGAGATTCTTCATCAGGCTTCACCGACATCTACTTCGACTACAACAAGATCTTCCGCAACGGTTGTAGTAAGTTTTCTGGATCTAGCATTATGGGGTGCTGCATATCTTCATAGTATAGATCTTGGGCTGTTGCGTAATATGCTAAGCAAAAATTTTAAGTTTCTGTTGCTCAACCCAACAGTTCGAGACTATGATAACTACTTCGAGCTGAAGGGAGATTACACCGAGCTAATTGGATTCTCATCCCTTCAGAAATGCACGGCTACCATACAGTGTCTTGCATAGGGAGTTCCCGTGGATTCAGTGGATGACTATCTCCGTATGTCTGCTTCCACACTAGTAGGAAAACCCTCAATGGCAACACCACGTTTGCGACGTTGAAGCCACATACAGGTTTTTCAAGGTGGTCGTGGAAGTGTTTGGAGAGACATATGTGAGAGCACCAAATGCAGCAGCCACAACTCGTCTCATGGCACAAGGCGAAGCAAAGAGATTTCCGGTGATGCTTGTGAGCATCGATTGCATGCATCAGAATTGGAAGGTTGCCCATTCTCTTGGCATGAGATGTATAGATCAGAACATCATGAACGTGCAGTGTGATACTTGATGCTGTGACAAATTATGATCGTTGGATTTGGCACGCATTTTTTGGCATGGCCGATTCTCACAATCAGCAATGTGCTCCAACGCTTTCTGGTTTTCTCAGACTTACTCAAGGACAAGCTCCGGAGTGTAAGTGTGATCAATGGCCATGAGGATGACAAGGTGTACTACCTAGTGGATGGCATCTATCCTAATTGGTCAACATTTGAAAGACAATCCATAACCCTATTGGTGAGGGAAATGGCCATTTTGCAAAGAAGCTATATGCTGTCCGTAAAGATGTGGAGCGAGAATTTGGTGTGCTCCAGGCCCAGTTTGTCGTTGTCTGGTGCCCTTCGCTATCTTGGTCGCTAGATCAAATGTGTGAGATCATGAATGCTTGTGTTATCATGCACAACATGATCATCGAGAGTGATCGAGGAGGAGGGTGTTCAGTGAGCCGTTTGACTACCAGGGCCCTGTTGCGGAGCCACAGTCAGGCGTGTCGGCCGAGTTTGCTGAATTTTTGCCATGCATCAAGAAATTTGTGATGAAACAACACACGATCAACTGCAAAATGATCTTATCACACACTTGTGGGCGATCAAAGCAACTGAGTAGTTTGATTACTACGTGTTCTTTTGAGGAACTTGTAGAATTTAAATTTTAATTGTTGTAAACTATAAATTTTCTATGTTTGAATTGTTATTGACCTTTGGAATTAAGTTTTATAGAATATAGATAGAAATGATCAAAAAGATGATTGGGGCGGGCGTTTGGGGGTGCCGCTGGGCAGCACTCCCTTATGTGGCAGACACATGTCCGGCAGCCCAAAAGAGGGCTCAATTGGGGGGTGCCGGACACGGATTTACTGCCCTGGACGTCCCAGCATAAGGAATTGACACGCTCGAGGACTATCGTAACATCGTCCCTGACCTCGTCTTGCCTGAGTCCGGCCAACCACCCTCGCGATGTTTTAGAACACTAGATGATACAACCGGCAGCGCAACACACACGCAAATACATTAGCTTGGGAAGCAGCGAGTTGGCTAGCTGTGAGCATCTCTTCGTAGCTTTGATCATCAACCAGAGCGGCATCTTTAGCCGATCACTTATAATTTAGAGGAGAAAACGCGAGTTAAAGGCGACGGTTTCTAACCAAACCCCTATATTTAACTCCTAAAAAAATTGCCCAAAATTTTAAAATATTCTCACATACTTCTCAAACAATTGCACGACATTTCGTATTCAAATTCAACATACACGACAACTTCAGCTACATGGATGTTCATTCATTTACTTGGACTTTCCCTTATACGCAGTAGCAGAGATGCAGTCCATTTAATAGCTGCACCAACTTCAGGTACCTTGCTCATCGTATTCCCCAGTCAGATTTGCTTTCCCTTATACATAGACAAATACAACATGCATTTATGACACTTGATGGCCAGATGTTGTGGTGAATACAGTGAGCAAGCGAGCCTGAGCACTCTTCGGAGTTTTCACGCATATCACTTGCTTTGTTACATGGATGTTCATTCATTTACTTGGACTTGCACACAGTAGATAAGAAAGGATCGTCAATCAGCACCACAATGTATACATACATATATATTTTTTTTTGAGTTTTAAGGCAGTCGTTCTGCTGTCCGATTAGATAGAATAGAATGTTATGTACAGAGTTGAATTACAGGCGACAACTAAAACAAAACCACACCACAACGTCTAGCCAGCAACAAAATCTCCCGGGTCCTGAGTGTGGCCATAACCCCGCTGCGCAAACTCCTCCCACACGAGGTGCGCCACCGCCTCCGGCAAAAGCCCGACATTCCGAAAAGTCCTCCGGTTTCTCTCCTTCCAAACCCCTCACATGGTGTAGATGAGCACGCCACTCGCCGCGCGACGCCTCTCCTTTGGGATTGCAGCGATCATCCCATCCCACCAGTCGTTGATGCATTTTCCCAAGGGAGGGGGCGGGGCTCCAATGTCACCGAGCCACTCGAAGATCTTGCCGCGGACGATGGTCGAAAAAGAGCACTCGAAGAGGAGGTGCTGGACTGTTTCCAGATGAATGCAACACAACTTGCAAATTGGATCGTGAGGCCACCCACGAATGGCGAGATTGTCGGCCGTGAGGATCTTGCCGTGAAGAACAAGCCAAGCGAAGAAAAGACACTTTGGCTCCGCATTGGCCTTCCAAACCTTGGCTGTGCGGAAAGGCGGCACGGACCCGGCGAATTGACACTTGTAAGCTGAAGCGGTCGTGTAAATCCCCGACGCCGTCCATCTCCATGATATCGCGTCCGGCCGCGGCTGAAGAACAACCCCCTGGAGCATGGTCCACAGCTTGACAAATTGGGAGAGCTGGTCAGCCGTGGAGAGATGGAAAAGCGAGCGCATCCAATTGCCGCCGTCAAGCTCCTTTTGCACCGGTCTTGATTTCCTTGTAGCTAAGGCAAACAGCAAGGGGAACTGCAGCTTTAGAGGGCCACCAGGAGCCACCGATCATGCCAGAAGATGCACTTTGCTCCGTCTCCAATCGTGATGTCCGTGGACGCTCTAAACAGGTTCATGTCTGCAGCATCACAAGGCAGCGCCGACCCAATCCAAGGCCTAGACGGGTCCGTCCAAGCATACCATGGCCATCTGAGCCTCATCGCCCTGCCAAACTTCTCCATGTCAAAGATGCCCAGCCCGCCAAGATCTTTTGGCCGCGAGACAGAGCTCCAATTCACCAACGCATGCGGTCTCGAACCTGGGACAGCTCCTGGTTTCATCCAAAGGAAGCTTCTTTTGATTTTCTCTATCTTGCGGATGATCCACTTCGGGAGCTTGAAGACGGCCATGTGGTAGATCACCATGGAGGAGAGGACCGACCGACAAAGCAAACGCGGCCGGCCCTAGTGAAATGCCGCCCCCACCAGCCAGCCAGCCGAGCTCCAATCCTGTCAATGAGCGGCTGAAAATGGACCGCCTTGAGTCGCGAGTGATGAAGAGGCAGGCCAAGGTATGTGCATGGGAAAGCTCCCCTCTTTGCCGGGAAAATAGCCAACGCCGCGGTGATCTGCGCCTCTGTGCAGCCAATAGGGAACGCCTCTGATTTCTGCAGGTTCGTGTGTAGCCCAGTGGCGTCACCGAAAACTTGTAAGATGTGACGAACCACCCGCATGTCTTGTGGCTCGGGCCCAGCAAATATCCCGGCATCGTCGGCATAGAGGGAGACCGTGAAGCGCACCGGCCGCTCTCGAAAAGGCCGGAGTATGCCCTCCTCCAAAGCTAGCCGAAAAAGGTGGTGAAGAGGGTCAATCGCGATGATGAAGAGCATGGGGGAGATGGGGTCTCCCTGCCGCAGCCCTCTGGCATGAGAGATCGACGGCCCCGGCTTGCCATTGAGGAGCACCTTCGACGAGGCCGTAGAGAGCAGCAGGCAGATCCACCGTCTCCAACGCTCACCGAATCCGAGCCTCTCCAACAGCTCCAACAAATACGGCCAGCTGACGGTGTCGAAGCTTTTGCAATATCGAACTTGAGGAAAAAACCAGGGGTCTTGCCTTTATGCATCTCCTTGATCAAGCCCTGGACATGAATGAAGTTGTCGTGAATGCAGCGTTTTTTTGATGAAGGCCGATTGACAAGGCGAGACGATCTCGGGCAGCAAGGGAGCAAGGCGGGAGGCGAGCATCTTGGAGAACATCTTGGAGAAACTATGAATCAAGCTGATGGGTCTGTAGTCGGCAATCCTCCCCGCGTCATTCTTCTTCGGAAGCAGGACAATGTTCGCTTGGTTGAGGAGCCCAAAATTTGCGCCTCCGTGCTCCGAGAGGGCAACTACAGCAACGAAGAGATCGTCGCACACCACGTTCCAACAATCTCTGAAAAATCTCCCAATGTAGCCGTCGGGGCCCGGAGCCTTCTCGGCGGGCAGGGCAAAAACCGCAGCCCTCATCTCCTCCATGGAAAAGGGGGCGTCGAGGTGTGTAAGGTCATGCTGCACATATCCCAGCCGGTCCCAGTTCAGGGAGGCCAACCTTGGCTGCGCCGTGCCAAGAAAATCACAGAAGTGTGCACGGATCGCCTCCTCCTTCTCCGTGAGTGATCGCCATCCCACCATCCGTTGAAAGGACCTGGATGAAGTTTTTTCGCCGTCTCCCATTAGCACGGAGGTGGAAAAGCCGGGTGTTGGCATCCCCAAGTTTGATCGATGAGAGCCGGGCCCTTTGCCGGATGCGAATTTTGCTTATTGCGGCAATCCCCAAAATTTTCTTGCGCAGGCTGGATCGTAGATTCTTCTCAGCAGCAGTTAGGACACGGGACTCCTGGGCGACATCAAGCCTACCGATGACCTTCCTAGCAATGGCTAGCTGTAGCTTGAGGTTGCCAAAAGTTCTCCGGTGCCACTTCTTGAGGAAGCGGGCAGTGCGCTCCAGCTTGATGTGCAGCCGCCGGAGAGGGTCCAAAGAGAGCACCTCCCCGCCCCACGCCTCCGCCACGGTCTCCCGGAAGCCCTCCATTCGCAGCCAGAATGTCTCGAAACGGAAGGTTGCAAATTTTGGTATGTCCGCGGCACCGATATGAGAAGAGGTGCATGGTCGGAAATCGAAGACGGGAGAGCTTGGAGGACGGCCGAAGGAAACGAGACATCCCAATCATCTGAGCAGAAAAATCTATCAATCCGGGTCATCGTTTCATTGTTTGTCCATGTGAACTTCCGGCCAGTGAGGTTGAGTTCACGCAGCCGCATTGCATCCAGTGCTGCTTTGAACCTGCTCATGAGTCTACGGTTGAGGTTGTTGTTGCTCTTGTCGGCCGCCATGTAGATTAGGTTAAAGTCGCCAAAGATTAGCCAGCGAGGTGGTCGGGTTCCCGCTAGAGCACGAAGCTCGTCGATGAACGCATTCTTTTCCGGCTCGCCTTGTGGCCCGTAGACGCCCGTTGCCGTCCAAGTGAAGCCGTCTTCTCTGTTTGTGATCAAAGCCGAAATTGTGTTCTGGGTGAGGCTGATGTTGGATAAGCAGAAGAGGTTTGCGTCGGCAGCCAGAATAATTCCGCCACGCGTGCCGTCAGCAGGAAGGAAAGCAAACTCATCCGCAAACCGCAGACCCACAGTCTCGATGATCGTCTGCCTGTCGACCACCTGGAGTTTCGTCTCCTGAAGGCAAACAAGGGTGGCCTTGGAATCACGGACAAGGTCGTTCACGGCGTCACGACGCACCTTGCTGTTCAGGCCCCTAGCATTGCCGCAGAGCAGCCGCAGCATATCAGCAGCCATCACGAGAGAGCTGAGCGATCAGAGCACACACACAGACCCAGAACAGAGCACAGAGCAAGCAGGCAGACCCGGAACTGAGGAGAGTAGCACAGCCACGAACAGCACACTTTGCAAACAGCAGATTTCAGCTAGCAGAACACACGAAGTAGGCACAAGGGCAACAAACTGCCGTGCCGGGGATGGATGAAGCTTTCCTATGCAGCGAGAAGGCAACAGACTGCCGCACCGCAGGCCAGCTCTTGGTCTAAACCTAACAGGACACCAAACTGATGGAGAACAGACAACGAACATGCAAAACGGGGCCTCCAGCAACTTTGTCTGGAAGAAACCCACAGGAACCAGCAGGTTCAGCTAGTCGACGATCGGCGGCAGCAGCCGCCCGGCTCCAGCTCCTGCATCTGGGAGGCTCTTCTTCTTCTTCTTGATCGCGAGGACGAGGTCCTCAATTGCTGCCACGGCCTGATCAGATAGCGGCCCGTCGAAGAGGGCGAGGTATGCCTGCAATAGCCTCTCGGAGAAGTGCACCTCCGGTGGCAGCGAACCAAGCCAACGCGCCACAGCTGCGCGTGCCCGCGTCTCGATTGGCACCCCCTTGCCCGGCCTTGATGCAATCTGAGTGCTCGTCCTTGCTGGCGAGTCCACCGTGGCCGCTGGTGGTGTAGCCGGGGCCGGCATGGCCAGCAGCGTCTCCTGCAGCTTGGTGGTTATGCTGGAGATGAAGGCGGTCAAGGGTCTTCCTCGACGGCGTCAGCCGTCGCACCCTGCAGCACGGTCTGGACACACCCGGGCTCAGCTTCCTCTTCTCCTTCCTTGTCGATGGTGACTGCAGCCTCCTCGCAGACCAGCAGCAGGCGCTCAGCCCCGCCAACGGAGCCGGGCAGAGCAGAGACACATCCGTCCGCCGCCGCGGGCAAGCACGGAGCCGCGGCGGAGAAGCTGGTGGCGCCTCCCGCGCCCGGAGAAAGTGGCGCCCCCATCCCCGATCCTGCGGGCGAGCAGGCAGGTCAGCTAGGACGCCTCTCCGGCGTGCGGGGTGCACGACCAGCACGAGCACGGTGCGTGAGAGGGCCATCTGCCCTCAGACGACCATCCGAGCGATTGCGCCTGGCCGAAGAACGTGGCGCAGGGTACGGCTCCGGCCGCCCAGACAAGCCACCACGGACCGGAGCCATGAGAGCAGCGGCGAAGGAGCGAGCATGGCTGACCGGCGCATAGGCGTGCTGGCGAGAGGCCGGAGTGGAGGAAGGAGCAGGGGGCTCGGTGCACTCCTTAGCAAGGTGGCCTGGCTTGTAGCAGCGCCAACAGACGCGCGGGTTGTGACAGTCGATGGCGCGGTGGAGCTGGCTAAAACACCGGAAGCACTTGCCTCTCCATCTCCTAAGGAAGGCCTGCCTCCTGGATGGCTTGCGGGGTCCGCATGAGCGTGACACATACATATATTTGGGTACCGCTATTTCTGAGCTTTTCTGTCATAAGCTGGACAAATTTGAAGTGTGAGTAATCTGATCATTTGTTAGTTTAGTTAGTCGAAGGATCACTGTTAATTAATATTCAATATGTCTATTTAGTAAGTTTCTTTGGTATGTTTTATGGCGTGCCCTCTCAGTTAGCTTTCTTTCTTGCAGATTTTGTCAAATGTGTTGATTCCACCAGAACTTCTATCTACCAAGATTGTTTGGACACCAGACCGAGAGCTTGGCGTGTCTATCATAATGCTGTTAGAGATAATTGCATTTCTGGGAGGCTGGAAGTTCATTTTGCCCAATTTTGGTTGCTGGAAGTTCTGGGAATTTTTGGTAGCATCCTTGATGAATGTACTGTTTATTGAAAGTTCTGGGCAGTTTTGCCGAAGTTCATTTTGCACACTTTTGGCGGCTGTTGTGAAGTGACATGTATGAATGCTGGTTGAAGTGAGATGGATGTACTGTTTGCTGGTTAAATAGAGATTGTAATGCAGTGGAATTAAATACTTTGTCCTTGTATCCTATGTACATTTTGGTTGAATGTCCAATATTTATTGGCTGTGTTTGATTTGGAGTTGGCTACAGCCCCAAAATGAACTGAAAATATGGAAATCTAAAATAAATGGGCTAGACTGGACTGTAAAAAGACCAAGGCCCAAATTATATTTGATCGGTATTTCTGAAAGAAAAAACAGTCCTGAAAAGGCCAAGATCTAGAAAAATAAAACCTAAATAGGCTAAGTTGTTGGGCTTGACCCATATGGATGACCACCATGGCTTGGGCTGATTCTGATGCACGGCCTTCTCATTTGGTCGTAATTTTGCCATGTAGGATTGCCAAATAAGATATGACGTTTATGACTCCCTGTTTAGTCATAAACGGTTATGACCATTTCATTTTAAATCTTTGGTGGTGGAAGGAATACCCATTGCTTGGTATAACCTACTGAAAGCATACATCAATCTTATGTTTTATTGTAAACATTTTACATCACAAACATGATTTAGATGGCTTTCTATTCAGTGTAAAACGGCAGTCTCAAAAGTATATCTACGATAAACGACGATAAGAATAATACTCCCTCCGTTCCTTGATAAAGGTGTATAGTTTTTCTCAAAAGTCAAACTTGACTATCTTTGATCAAAATTTTAGAAAATATTATTCGCAGTTACAATATCAAATTATTACCATTATATTCATTATGAAATACATTTTCTTATTTTATTTTCTTAGTATTTAAAATATCATTAGTTTTTGCTAAAATCCTGGTCAAAGGTAGTCAAGTTTGACTTTTAGGAAAAAATTATACACCTTATATTAAGGAACGGAGGGAGTATCAGTTAAGATCATTGATCCACCATGTCAAAAAAGGTTGGGTTTGAGATCGATAAAACCAAAAGGCACATGAAGATTTGAACTGAATATAAATCGACTAACAGTCTCTAATATTTATTAAAGATAAACAAATTATTTTTTCCACTGCACAGTACGTGTGATTATTCTGTAAGACAGAGACCACCATGGTGGAGCAGAAAGAACTCCACCAAGTCCATCTCGTACGCCACGGACATCGTCTCATTCAATGGATGATTGAATCGGGGCAGCAAGCAATCGTCCATGATCTTTTCCATCACCTTCTTGTCGAGATCGAGGACGAAGATGCCCCTGCCCTGTACAGTACGAGCATTGATCCTCTGTTGAAATCAAACCACTTCTCGCGGTTTGGGCTCGGCACCGCCATTGGAATTCTGATCACAGCAGTGTGGACCCACGCCGCCTCTTCTCCATGGCCCTGCTGCTGCGTCCAGATAGTCACGTGCACGGGGTGCACGCAAGCGACCAAGAGTTGGCCGTCTCTGCTGACGCAGAGGAGCGGTGAGCCCCCGACACGGACCTGTGCGAGCTTTGTCATGGTGAGGATGCAGGGGTGTTTGCCCACCTCCGTGCTGAGTGTGTAGAGCAGGTTTTCAACTTCGTTAATCCACAGCCAGTGGGCCGCGCCCTGGTGAACGACCGCGGATCTCTCACCCACCAGGAAGGAGCGGGTGATTTTGTCCCGGCACATGGTGGGCGCGCTCCATCTGCGCGTGGCGGCGGAGTACGAGTGGAGATTCACCTTATAATCCTTGGTTAGGGTGGTGACGAGCAGCTGCGAGAAGGCGAAGCTGTTAGACTATTGTATTACGATACCTTCTCCTCGTTGTAATCCTATTCGGTTTGTATCCAAGTCTACGTCTAGCCTATGTCGGTTGGGATATTGCCCTTATATACTTTGTAATACGGCTTGATCAAATCAATCAATATACAAGTTCTATTATTCTTCATGGTATCAGAGCGACGATCCTAGGGCATGGCCGTCCCAACTCCACCACCGCCGCCGCCGCGCGGCTACTTCGAGTGGCGCGCTGCCATGGCCGCCACCACACTCGCCGCCCAAACAGCTCCCTCTACCTCTCTAACCCTAGCTCCTACAATCCCCACTACAATTTCTTTAGCCGATACAATCTCAGATGTTACATCTCTTATCCCAATTACCCTAGACCTAGCAGCCCACAATTACTACCATTGGTGCCATCTTTTCGACATACACCTTGGCCGCTGCAATCTGCGCGCCCACATTGCCGCCGACTCTGTCCCGCGCCTCGATGATCCTCGCTGGGTCAAAGATGACCTCTCCATCATCCAATGGATCTACTCGCGCGTGTCGACCGAGATCTTCAACCTTGTCTTCCGAGAAGCCTCTACCGCAGCCGCTCTCTGGGCTGCCCTTCGTCGTCTCTTCCAGGACAATGCCGACGCTCGCATCAACACCCTCAACACCGAGATTCGCAACACCGTTCAGGGAGCATCTTCCCTCAGTAACTATTGTCAGCGACTTCAGACGATGGCCGATGAGCTTCGTGAGTTGGGTGATCCCGTGGGTGATCGCCAGCTTGTCAACATCCTCCTCCAAGGACTCGGTGATGAGTTCAGGACGCAAGCCGCCTTCATACCCCTCATGCGGCCCTATCCCTCCTTTGCCGAGGTGCGCTCCCTCCTTCAGTCAGCCGCTGACGCAATTGCGCGCAAGGAAGCACGGCCCCAAGTCTTCACTGCCTCGCCACGGCCGCCGCAACCTCCTGCCACGGCAGCCCCGGCAGCACCACCACCTCCCGTGCAACCTCCCCCTGGATGGCGCCCAAGTCCAAACTACCGCGGGAAGAACCCCATGTACTTCCCCCCACGGCCTACCTCGGCGCCTCGACATGCAGCCACGCCTCCAGCTCCTCCCACTAGTGCCTCGACATCAACATCGGCCCCTCCAGCCTGGCGCCCTCCTCATGATCCATGGACAGGACTCGTCCAGGCGTGGTCTGCACCCTCTCCCGTCGGCGCCCCTCCCGCATATTCAGGTGCATGGCAGCCGGGGATGCGCCCACACACCGGCTCCCCTGGTTTTCTTGGTGTTCGTCCACCTGCTCAGGCCTATTATACTGCCCCCGCCATGGCTCCTTTTGCTGCTGCCCCGCCGATCCAGTATGGTGCTCCGATGTCGACTCCACTCTATCATGCTGATTCAGGAGCCTACTACCCGCCGATGCAGCTCCCCACATATGCGGCAACACCACCTGCGCCCGCACCTGCACCACCAACAGCGCCGCCCTCTACCAACGCCCCGAGCTGGGATCAAGCTGCGTTTCTACAGGCCATGAATAATTTTGCTGCACAAGGTAACACAGGTACTGCTTGGATCTTTGATTCTGGTGCATCTAGTCATATGTCTTCATCCAATAATATGCTGTCAAATTGCACTCCATCATATTTTTCTTCCATAACACTTGGTGATGGTTCCTCCACTCCTATTTCATGTGTTGGTCATACTCAAATTCCATCTACAACCAAACCACTTCTCCTTAGCGATGTCTTAGTTGCACCAGCACTCATCAAAAATTTAATTTCTGTTCGACGTTTCACCACTGATAATCATGTCTCTGTCGAATTTGATCCCTTTGGCCTTTCTGTGAAGGATTTCCAAACCAAGGCGGAGATCGCACGCTTCGATAGCTCCGGCGACCTCTACTCAATCCATGATGCTGCCACTACTGCGCTTCCATCCACCATGCTTGCTACGGTCGACCTTTTGCATCGGCGTTTAGGTCATCCCAATAGTGCCACGCTGTCCTCTCTACTTAGTGATTTCTCTATTCCATGTAATAAAGATCTTCATAATTCCTCTCTATGTGTTTCATGTCAACAAGGAAAACATGTTAGGTTGCCCTTTAGTTCCTCTAGCTCTTCTAGTACGTTTCCTTTTGAGCTTCTTCATTGTGATTTGTGGACCTCTCCAATATTAAGTATTTCTGGTTTCAAATATTATCTCGTTATTTTAGATGATTACACCCATTTTATATGGACCTTTCCTCTAAGAAACAAATCTGATGTACATACAATTTTTATTAACTTTCAACGTTATGTTGCCACTCATTTTCTTCTTCCTATCCGATTCATACAATGCGATAATGGTACAGAATTTAAAAATCTTGCAAATCGAAATCTTTTCCTCCAGCGCGGCATTCTCTTTCGGTTTTCCTGTCCATATACTTCCCCCCAAAATGGCAAAGCTGAACGCTCTCTTCGCACAATAAATGACATTATTAGAACACTTCTTATCCAGGCGTCCATGCCACCCACTTTCTGGGCCGAAGCACTGCACACTGCCACTTATCTCTTGAACATTCGCCCATCCAGTGTAAATCCTAAAACAACTCCCTTTTACTCTCTTTTTCTTTCTAACCCTAACTACTCTGAGCTACGAGTCTTCGGTTGTCTTTGCTTTCCTAATGTCTCCGCCACAACCATTAATAAACTGTCCCCACGATCACTTCCATGTGTCTTCTTAGGATACTCCGATGAACACAAAGGCTATAGGTGTCTTGATCTTGTTTCTGGTCGTATACATATATCTCGTCATGTAACCTTCGATGAAAGAGTTTTTCCATTCTCTACTCCCTCCTCCATAGTCAGCAGTCCCAACTCTGCATCCCACTCAACTCATTCTCGCAACAAAACTCCTCTCTTCACCCATCTCACACCCGATCTCACATCCGATCATGCACCCCAATCTTCTGTTGCATCACCCGATATTCTGTCACGGCAGCGGATTTGCCCTTTTCCTCTGCCGCGGCAGCGCCCCCATCGCCTCCTGTCATCACTACGTCATCCTCTGTCGCGGCAGCCCAAACGCCTGATTTCTCTGCCGCGGCAGACTCGCCCGTGTCCGCACCCTCCGCTGCGCCGGACACCTCCCCCTCCCCGTCACCACCAGCCCTACCACCACGTGTCGTCCCTGTTCTTGCTCCTATCAATGACCACACTATGCGCACCCGTGCCAAATCAGGTTTTTCTCAACCAATTCACAAACTTAATTTGCATGTCACCACCAATCTCTCTCCTATCCCTAAAACTTACAAATCTGCTCTTCTAGATCCTAACTGGGCCGCTGCCATGCGTGATGAATACAATGCACTTCTCTCCAACAACACCTGGCATCTAGTTCCACGCCCTCCTAATGCAAATGTTGTCTCTGGTAAATGGGTGTTTCGCCAAAAATTTCACTCTGACGGTAGTCTCTCTCGGTATAAAGCTCGTTGGGTTTGTCGTGGTTTCTCTCAACAACACGGTATAGATTATGATGAGACTTTCTCTCCTGTAGTCAAACCTAGCACTATCCGAACTATTCTTAGTATAGCGGTTTCATCCACATGGCCAATTCATCAATTAGACGTTAAAAATGCTTTTCTTCACGGCTCTCTTAGTGAAACAGTATATTGTCAACAACCATTAGGTTTCGAGGATTCTACTTCTCCCAATCATGTTTGTCTTCTCCACAAATCTCTCTATGGTCTTAAACAAGCTCCCCATGCATGGTTTCAACGCTTCTCTACCTTCCTTCAAACTATAGGTTTTTCTCCTTCTCGTTCAGATTATTCTCTTTTTATTTACCATTCTAACAGTCAAATTGCCTATCTTCTCCTTTATGTCGATGATATTTTCTTACAGCCTCTTCTTCTGACTTTCTTCAACATATTATCTCTCTCCTCCAGCAAGAATTTTCCATGACTGATTTAGGTTCTCTCCATCATTTTTTGGGTATTGCTGTCACACGTGATAATAATGGTCTCTTTCTTTCTCAACGTCAGTATTCTCTTGATCTTTTAAACAAGGCCGGTATGTTAGATTGTCAACCCTCTCGCACTCCTGTAGATACCACTTCTAAACTCTCCTCTGATGGTGAACTTTATTCTGATCCTACTCTTTATCGTAGTTTAACCGGTGCCCTTCAGTATCTTACTCTTACCCGCCCTGAGTTATCCTATGCTGTGCACCAAGCCTGTCTTTTTATGCATGATCCCCGTGTCCCACATTATAATCATGTCAAACGTATTCTTCGTTATGTTAAAGGAACTATTGATCACGGTCTCCACATAAATTCCTCATCACCTGCATATTGACAGCTTATTCGGATGCTGACTGGGCTGGTTGTCCAGACACTCGTCGATCCACTTCAGGATACTGTGTTTATCTTGGTAACAATCTTATTTCTTGGTCTTCGAAGCGCCAGCTTACGGTCTCTCGTTCATCGGCTGAGGCAGAGTACAGGGCTGTTGCACATGCAGTTGCCGAAACAGTTTGGTTGCGCCAATTACTTGAGGAACTTCATCGCCCTCTTCATCAGGCCACAGTGGTTTACTGTGATAATATTTCTGCAGTTTATATGTCAGGAAATCCAGTGCAGCATCGACGCACTAAGGGTGTGTTTGGTTCAGCTTTTCCAACCTGCTTTTAGACAAAATAAGTTGAACGCTAACCAAAGGGAATTTTTTATCACCACAGATTTTTCAACGCAGTAGTACAATTTTGGCAGCAGCCCACGTCCAGCTTCCATCGCGTTGAGTCTAACGAAGTTGGTGGAAATAACCCACCATGCCACCCGCAAGTGCCGTACCGGTTCGATTCTTTTTATTTTCCGCTCGCTACTCTTCGTCCAGGGAGCAGACGCGAGTAGGCTTCTAGCGCCGTGCTGCTATCGCCGAGCGCCCACCCTCCGGCAGGTCACCCGCGGGTCCCGACCTACCCCACTCCTCCATTCGGCTGTTCCATGAGCCGGAACACGAGTTGCTCTTCGCGGCCGCCGATCAGAAGGACGCTCACGCTGAGCGGTTGAGGTGTTGGCCGCATAGGCATAGCGCGTGGACGGCATGGCCTCCGGCGCACGTCGGCACGTGCAATAGAGTGGATTGCATGGTGTACGTGTTGTTGCTTGTAGCTGTGGATCGTCGCCGCCGTCACTTACAGCTTCAAGTGCAGGCAGATCAGATGGCAGTAGCATACACAACATATACGCCAAAGGTACCCAATAGAGTTGAAGATCGATCTGATCGGTGCACTACTATATAACTTTATTGATCCATGGTGGAGCTCAAATCACATACCAGGCTGAACTTGTACATACACCTTGTCTTCGCCGATCTCCGACGAGGTTTCAGCCTTGACCGGCCAACTCCGACGAGTGTCTGACGACGATAACGAAGGTGGTTGGAGGCGGTCCGACGCGGCTCCATCAAGGTACGGCATGTCTTTGCCGATCTCTGGCAAGGTGTTTCGATGGCGATGGAGGTTCTGCGCGGTAGAGCCCCGACAGGGTGCTCCGGTGCGCGGTGGTCCGGCGAGACGTGGCGAACTCCGACAAGGTTATGACCAACTTCGACGATGCTCCGACCGACGGCGCTCACATGGTGTTACAGATGATTCACATGAAATTCACAGTTTCAGTTGTTTCAGCCAAACAACTTTCAGCTTTGCGGCAGTTCTCACCTCACAACTGCTTTTTCACTGCTCACGGTTCACAGCAGCTTTTCTGAAATCCACAGCTGAACCAAACACCATAAGCATATCGAGATCGACATTCACTTTGTTCGGGAGAAAGTTGCTTTGGGACAAGTACGCGTTCTCCATGTTCCCACAACGGCACAATTTGCTGACATCTTCACCAAGGGGCTTGCAACTAAGCCATTTACAGATATTCGATTCAGTCTCAACGTCATCGAGCCTCCCGTTGAGACAGCGGGGGATGTTAGACTATTGTATTACGATACCTTCTCCTCGTTGTAATCCTATTCGGTTTGTACTCCAAGTCTACGTCTAGCCTATGTCGGTTGGGATATTGCCCTTATATACTTTGTAATACGGCTTGATCAAATCAATCAATATACAAGTTCTATTATTCTTCAGAAGCACCCTGACGATGATGATGTCCCATCGATGTTGCTATCGGCGGCTGTGATGATGGCGTAGGTGTACACGTCGTCGTCGCCGGAGCACTCGAGAGGCGGGAGAACGTGGCGTTCGCCGGTGAGTGGGTTGCAGAGGCCCAAGAGGTTGCCGGTGCGGGCGACGAGCTTCATCAGGACGATGCCTCGTCGCGCTGCCAGGGGCTCGGCATAGTTGAAGGTGCCGTCGTCCAAGGAGGAGGTGAGGGCACGAAGCGGCGACCCCGGCGCCGGCAGGAAGGTGAGGAGGCGCGTCTGCTGGAATAAGAAGCCGAGCAGGCGTGCCCCACGCCCCAGAGTCCGCGGAGGAAGGCCGGGTCGGTGAAGCGGCGTAGGCATCGTCGGCATGTCACGGCCAACATAAAGAGGTCTTTGACGTTGCCCACGCGGGACAAGACCTCGTGGAGGACCTCCTCCGGCAAACCATCCATGTATCTTCGTCTTCCTTTAGCAGCCATGACCCGCGCACGATCGATTAGCACTTTGATGATTTGCCTAGAAAGCTGGCTGGGACGATTTTTGCTGCTCGATCGGAACCTTTACTTATAATATAGGAGATCTCAAGCACGCAAGCAATCCGAGTTAGAGATGGAAATGTATCTTACCCACCATATTTTAGGAAATTTCAAGCAAGCAATCCGAGTAAGAGATGGATACGATCTTAGAGCATCTCCAAGCATGGTAGCTATATTCTCCCTATACGTCCGGGCGGACAGCCCGGATGCGTTTTGGGCTTTTTTAGTCCACCCAACGGCGCCCCCAAACTCTCCCCAAACGTCCGGGCTGTCCGGCTCCCCCCAAAGCCAGCCCATATGTAGGGTGGGTTTGGGGGCGCCCGACGCGCCCGGACGCGTCCGCCACGTCGGATCTGGCAAGGCGGGCCTACCCCAAATTTCCATCTAAAACTCCGGCGCGCCGGCCACTTCCACTTTCCCCTTCTCCGCCTCCATTTCCCGCCGGCCAATTTCATTCCTCCCGCCCCATCCACCTGCAAATCCGATGGAGGCGACGGAAGGAATCGATTTGACCGAGAACGGCGCCTCCTCCCAGTCCGTCGAGCAAGCGGGGGCCTCGGCGCTGAAGCCGGAGACCATCGCGCGGCGGACGCGGCGCCGCAGGCAGTGCCTCCGCGAGCTCGTGGCGGAGAAAGCGCGCTGGAGGCTATGTCGGAGACGGAGGCGGAACGGATATCGAACGCGGAAACGCAGGGCGACGAGCCGGAGTTGTCCACGCCCGTGCCCGTCGTCCGGCGTCCTACGCAGGTTCCGCATTTCCCCGCGCCGGCAAGGAGGTCGACATCCCCCACGACGAACCCGGCGGAGGATGCGGGCAACATCTTCCACCCGCATGAGTACCCGTCGCAGGTTCCGCCGACGCAGGAGAACGAAATGATGGGCGAGTCTCCGCCGCTCCAGCGGACGCGGGATGCTTCCGGCGTCACCGCTACCGACCTCGCCCACAACCTATTCAACGAAAGTCAAATCGACTATACGGTATGCATCTCTACCCAAACTTCATAGTTCCGACTCAATCTAGGCCTTTAGTGTAATCCTTAGCATGTTTAGGATGATAAGAATGATTATATGCTGGAATTGATCCGGGATGGGGAGGATCCGACATCACAGGGTTGGCTAGAGTTGAATGGAAAGCCCAGTGGATGCTCCAATATGATGATCACAAGAATCCGGCCAAGAAATGGAAGACCAACGATGGATCAACCTCTTCCATCCCAATTGGAGTTGATGAGGAAGATGGGCCATCCGAAGGTGGAGGTGGCCGGAAGAGGATGATGATGGGGAAGAAGTGGGAGAAGGACCGGGTGGCACGAGACGGCGCCGCCGCGAAGATGTCCACCACATGGAAGGACATATTCGAGAAGAAAGATGATGCCATGCAAAAGTTGGAGAAAGAAAGGGAGGACAAGAAGGCCGAGAGGTATGATGCCTTCTTGGCTTTGCAAAAGGAGAGAATGGAGTTTGACCGCATCCGGCTCAAGGAGAGGTTGGACATTGAGAGGGAGAAGTTGACCGTGGCGAAGGAGGAGGCTTGGTTGAAGCTCCAATTGGAGCAAAAGAAGATACCAATGCCTATGAGATGGAGCAAAAGAGGATGGCGGATGCCTATGCCATGGAGCATGAGAAGAACATGATCGCAAGAAGTATGGAGGAACAAAAAATCATGTTCCAAGACGTTTCACTCTTGGATGAGGCAAGCGCCAAGTGGATCCTCATGATGAAGAAGAAGATCTCCGACCGTGACATCGGCGTTGATGGCTCCGGTGGATCCGCCCCTTCATCCGCCCCTTGATCCGCCCCATAATCCGACTTTTGTATCGGACAACTTGTTAAACTTTCATTCAAATTTGAACTCTATGTCTTGTAATATGATCCGGTATGTATCGGATCGGATCGACGTTGCATGGCTGGCATGGATTTGGGTGTCAATTTTTGTGCATTGTGGTTGTAGGAGCCCAACTATGGGGGTCGTCCGGTCGGTGTCCGCGGACGTGTCCGGGCGCGTCCGGGCGCAGTTTGGGGGGCGGATTTGGGGCTCCGCTTGGAGATGCTCTTACCCTACCATAACAACCTCGGTCCTTGTTGATTCTTTCCATATATATTGCGCTGGGGCCAATCCAAGATTTGGCTCTTATAAATCGGATTTCTATACCTCAGTGGACTGATAATTTTATGTCTCGTCGTCTAGTTTTTTTTTTTTTTTAAACTCACACTCCTTTATTCAAATCGATTCAACACTTACAGGAATTTGCAAACCTTCCGGCGGCCCTAGTAGCCACACATATCTACCCGCTGGCAGCGTCGACGCATATCGCGCCAGATTATGGGCTTCAACATTCGATTCCCTTCGTTCATGACAGACGAGAGGTATTTCCCCTCTGCTTCATTCTCTCCTTGATCTCTAGCAAAATACTGCCAAAAACACCTCGTTGATCGCCGTGTAGGCCTTGGATTTGTTTCTGCTGATTCGATCGCTAATTGTGTTGTTGTTTCGTTGTGGCCTGGTCTGTACGTTGTGGCTGGGTGCTCCTATATCGCGCGCGTTACGCGGGGCGACCGTCCCGTCTGCGTACCCTCGCTATTGGGCTTGGCCCAAATTTCCTTCCACGTCATGCCGGAGGCCGGTGCTTGATGAGCTAGCTCAGATCCATCCACTGATCACTCCTGTAATGAGCTAGATCTAGTCCTCCTATACAAGCTAGCTCAATTTGGATAGCTCGCGCCCATCCAAGTATCTAACATTTTTTTCGTTTACAAAAATGTCAAATCAGAAACTGAATATTTTTTAAATCTGAATCATTCTAAAAATTGAACATTTTTTAAATTATGAACAAATTTTAAATCTGAAACATTTTAAAAGATAAAGAATATTAAAATCTGAACCATTTTCAAAGATGAATTTTTCAAAATCTAAACTATTTTTCAAGTGCAAACATTTTTTGAAATCATGTATGTAAACCAAAAGATAATAGTGAATAAAAAATGGCGGAGAACCAAAAATAATAGTGAATAAAAAATGTCGTTTAACGAAAAATGGTGTGAACAAAAAATAGTTAACTAAACATGCTGGTGAACCGAAAATAATAGTGAACACAAAAATGATGGTGAACCAAAAATTATATTGAAGAAAAAATGCCATTCAACAAAAAATAATTGTGAACGAAAAATGTCGGTGAACGAAAAATACCGGTGAACAAAAAAATAGTGAAACAAAAATGCGGTGAACCGAAATAATAGTGAACTAAAAAATGTCGGTGAACGAAAAAATAATAGTGAACAAAAAATGCCGGTGAACCAAAAATAATAGTGAACGAAAAATGTCGGTGAACAATTTAAATCTGAATCATTCTAAAAAATGAACATTTTTGAAAATATATTTTTAAAACAAAAACATTTTAAAAGATGATCAATATTCAAAATCTGAACCATTTTCAAACATGAATATTTTCAAAATCTAAACCATTTTCAAGTGCAAACATTTTTAAAATCATGTCGCTAAACCAAAAGATAATAATGAATAGAAAATGCAGGTGAACCAAAAATAATAGTGAACAAAATATGTTGGTGAACAAAAAATGGCGGTGAACAAATAAAATAGGTAACTAAAAATATCGTTGAAACGAAAATCATAGTGCACAAAAAAATGTCGGTGAACAAAAAAAACTGTGAACGAAAAATGCCGGTGAGCAAAAAAAATTGTGAACCAAAAATGCGATGAACCGAAATAATAGTGAACAAAAAAATGTCGGTGAACGAATAATAATAGTGAACAAAAAATGTCGGTGAACCAAAAATAATAGTGAACGAAAAATGTCGGTGAACAAAACAAACAGTGAACCAAAAATATGGTGAACCGAAAATAATAGTGCACCAAAATATGTCGGTGAACCAAAAATAATAGGGAAGAAAAAATGTCGGTGAACCAAACATAATAGTGAACGAAAATGTCGGTGAACGTAAAATGTCGGTGAACCAAAAAATAGTGAACCAAAAATACCGGTGAGCCGGAAATAGTAGTGAACCAAAAAAGGAGATCGAATGGTCTAAAAATTGATCATGGGTTAATAAAGATACTCGTTTTCTTTAAGAAAATGTTCCGGAGTCCAAAAAAATTGTATTACCAAAATATTAGAATATAGAAATGAAGAAAATAAAAAATAAATAGAAAATGGGAAAATAAAAATAGTACACAAAAAAAGGAAACAGGAAAAAGAAAACATAAAAGAAAATGGAAGAAAGAAAGAAGGACAATGGCGACACGTGCGGTCGAACAGAAAAAGGAAGAAGAAATCATCTTTTTTTTTTAGAGTAACTTGCTCGCTTGTATTAAACGGAGGCCAAAACGGCCGGTATCATTACAGGATCATAGGGCTCAAGCAGCCACAAATGGCGACCTTGTCCTAAAGAGAGTGCATAGCGAGCTAAGTTATGTGCTTCTTTGTTCAGAGACCTTCCTTCATGGATGAACCTAGCATTCAGAAATTCTCTAGAATTCTGCTTGATATCTGCGATGATTGTTGCATACGGTCCATTAGTGCCTTCAGCGATGTCTTGGATCACTTGTTTGCAGTCTGACGAGATCAAGATCTTTCTCAGGGACAGGTCATCAGCAAGATCAAGGGCCTCTCTACAAGCCAGAGCTTCCAACGAAGGTGGATCGACAATACCTGGGAATACCATTGCTGACGATCCTAGATATTTTCCATTCTGATCCCTTGCTACAACAGCAACTGACCCAATCGTATTGCTCCTAGAAACAGCACCATCAACATTGAACTTAACCATGTCCATCGGAGGTGGCACCCACCTATGGAGTAAGCGTTGGAGAAAGCCTAGCCTCAGGTTTCTTGATTAGCTCAAGATCAGATAGAAACTTCTAGACAAAATAATGCGTAGATAGAGGACTCTGAAACTCAGCTTCGTGTATAGCTTTTCTCCTAGCCGCCCAGACTGCCCACAGCGTGACGAGAATCCTCAGAAAGTCATCTTGTGGAACTGACTCTTTTAGCAGGAGGATCCAGTTTTTTGCTCTCGGCTCAAAGCTTGTCGTCATGTGCTCAACCAGCTCCTCATCTTCAAGCGCTTGACGATTGCGCACTCTAACAGCGAGTGACGCCAAGAATCAACAGCCCCACAAAGTGAACAATTACTCGTCGTCGCCATGTTTCGGTGGTGGCGAAGATCAGCAGTCGGAAGTGACTGCTTTGCAAGCCTCCAGAGAAATACTTTGATTTTGGATGGCACTGGCACCTTCCACAGCAACACCCATTCCTTGCTCTCCCGAGTATGATCAGATCCAGAGGGCCTCCCATCGAGCCAGGCTTCTCTACGGAATTTGGTCTCTATCAACATTCTATATGCTGACCGAACACTGAATACCCCACGCTTCTCAAAGCTCCATGACCAGAAATCCTCCATAGTCCTAGTACTTAGAGGCATGCCCAAGATTGTGTCAACATCAACTTGGATGAAAGTACTCTGGATTTTCTCCTTATTCCAAGATGCAGAAGAGGCATCAATCAACTCACTTACCAGTACAGGTGGCTCATTTGACACACAAGCAATGGGTCGCATCATAGTCTCCCTTGGCAGCCAATTGTCAGTCCAGATGTGAGTGGTTGCTCCATTACCAATGCGCTTAATAAGGCCACGGGAAAGTACATCCCTTCCTTCGATCAAATCCCGCCAAATCTATGACGGATGAGAGCCAAGTTGAGCATTAAGTAGATCACCGACGGGAAAATAAACAGCTTTCACAATTCGGGCGCTGAGGGTATTGGGATCTTGGAGAAGCCTCCAAGCGTGCCGCGCCAAAAGCGCTAAATTGAATAATTCGCTGTCCCGAAAACCCAAGCATCCCATATATTTCGGTTTGGTCATCTCCTCCCAGCTAACACAAGCCGTTTTCCGTTCACCATCCTTACACCCCCACCATAACTTTCGTATGAGGCTATCAATATGCTTGCATAGACCACGTGGTAGTTTAAAACAAGCCATGGAACCTCCTTCCCTCCCGCTGATAAGATCTTTTCCATCCACCCTTGTACCTTTTGCCAAACCCGGTCCTTGAGGTATTTAAAAGCCCCATTTTTCGACTTACCAACATCAGAAGGCATGCCCAAATATTTCTCACTAAGTGATTCATTTGGAACATCTAATATTCCCTTGATCTCATCTTTTGTAGCTTGTGGACACCTTTTGCTAACAAATATTGATGATTTAGCCAAATTTATTCTTTGTCCTGAAGCATGACAGTACGTTGCTAGAGACTCAGAAATCTCATTAGCACTCTCACCACTTGCTTTGAAGAACAACAGGCTGTCATCTGCAAAAAGGAGGTGGTTCACCGACGGTGCCGATGGAGCCACTTTGATCCCACAGAGGTTTGATGACTGACTTCTATGGTTTAAAAGGCACGAAAGCCCTCTGCTGCCAACAAGAACAGGTAGGGAGAAATAGGATCTCCTTGTCGAATACCACGAGAAGGTTTAAACTCCTCCAATTTTGTACCATTAAACAGGACTGAGAAAGATACCGAGGAAATCATCCCCATTATAATATCAATCCAAGCTGGTGAAAACCCTAGCTTCAACATAATAGACTTCAAGTATCCCCATTCAACTCGATCGTAGGCCTTCATCATATCCAGTTTCAGGGCACACGCTATGTGCTTTTTTGCTTTGTTCCTCTTCATAAAATGAAGGCACTCATATGCTGCTATGATGTTATCCGTAATAAGACGGCCAGGAACAAAAGCAGACTGCTCTTCAAATATGATCTCAGGCAAAATGCTCTTTAACCGGTTAGCTATGACTTTCGATGAAATCTTATATAAGACATTGCATAGGCTAATCGGATGAAACTGGGAAAGGAGGGTCGGATTTTGTACCTTCGGAATCAAAACTAGAATAGTATTGTTAATAATCTCTGCACTCTCCTCCCCTCTCACAATGCGTAACACTGTAGCCACAATATCATCACCACATATGTCCCAATTTCCCTGAAAAAAATGCACAGGAAAACCATCTGGGCCGGGTGCTTTTGTGGGGAACATTTGAAAAAGGGCTTTCTTTATTTCATCAGCAGTGTACGGCGCCATCAATATGTTGTTCATTTCCGCAGAAACTTTACACGGGACCGTATCAAGAACATCCTGCATATTTGATGTGCCCTCCGATGTATACAGCTTGCGGTAAAACTCAGTGGCTAGAGTCTGCATCTCTGTTATTTCCTCGGTCACGGATCCATCATCCTTTACCAATTTTGTGATCCGATTCTTCCTCCTACGCATGCTAGCACGTTGGTGAAAAAATCTGGTATTTTTATCTCCTGCCGAGAGCCATTCCACTCTAGACCTTTGTCTCCACATAACCTCTTTACGGTGGTACAGCTCCACCAAACGATCAGCTATTTTAATTTCTGCATGAGTTGGAGCTACACGTCCCGGTGCATTCCTAATGCTCTGTTTGGTTGCGCAGAATTCGGCGCGGAATTGAATTGTCAATGGAATACCAAATCAACGATTTCAATAGAATTCCAGTTTTGCTGTTTGGATGCGCATGGTATTCGTCCGTAGAATCAAGGCTGGAATGGAATTCCAAATCCTGTTTGGATGTACATCATGCGGAATTGAATTATTTTGGACTTTGAACAATATAACATGGATGATAAATATGTCTCCAACACATAGCACAAAGCGGGTAGTTTAAGTCTTACAAATAGGACACAGCGGGTAGTTTATGTCTTACAAATAGGAGAAAGCGGGCAGTTTAAGTCTTACAAAGTACATAAATAATAGTTCATTCCGTGTTTTTACTTGGTAGGTACCCCCGTGGAATTAAGATGTCGATTCCAAGGACCAATTCCGAGCACATCCAAACGGCGGAATTGCCCCCTCAATTCCAGATTCTCCAATTCCGTGGCGAATTCTGTGCAACCAAACAGGGTGTAAGAGTTTCGAGCTCTCTTTTCTTCTCTCGGATCTCCTTTTTGCACGCTACCAAACGTCTCGGTGCTCTAAGAACTCAAGGTTCCCGACAAGTTCTTCAATTTCCTGTGAACTTCATCCACACGATTACATGTGTTATGCCTGTTCCAGCTAGCCTCTACCGTCCCTCTGAGGTTCTCATGGGACTCCCACACAATCTCATACCGAAAACTTTGTATTGGTTGGCGAGCTGCTGTAGCTTGTGCTTGCAATTCCACAAGTATCGGACCATGATCCGACGTAGCTGCGGTTAGATGCTTGACCACCGTTGCCGGGAAAAGGGCACTCCAGGCCGGGTGGCCAGCGCCCTATCAAGGCGAGCTCGGCTAAAGCTTCCTCCTGCCACTTTCTTCTCGAAGGTCCAGCTTCTGCCCGTGTATCCCAAGTCACACAATCCACAAACATCTATAGCATCCCTGAAACCATCCATTTGTGCTTGTGTCCGAACGCCAACACCAATGTGTTCTTCTTGTCGAAGCACCTCATTAAAGTCTCCTAGACATATCCACGGTAGATCATTTTCTGGCAGGGTATCTTTCAAAGTATCCCAAGTTTTATATCTCTCACTCGTCTGGGCTTCTCCATACACACATGTTAGGCGCCAAGGTTCGGTTCCAACACCTAGCACCCGTGCATCAATATGATATTTTTAGAACCGAAACACTTCAACATTTGTGTCATTATTCCAGAAAATGCCCAAACCTCCACTTCTCCCAGAGCTACTAACAGCAAAAGCATTATCATATCCAAGCGTACTTGCTAACCTTTCCACCCGAGTCTTATGAATTTGTGTTTCCACAATACAAAGGACGGATGGGGCAAACTTCCTCATGAACTCGTGAAGCTCTCGAACTGTCACGTCGTTGCGACCAGCAAAACGTCCTAAGACAGATAACTGGGCCAAGCCCAACAGTCGTCGACGGGTATGCGGACGCTAATACCCACAGCGGTGTTGTTTTTGGGTGTTCCAAATTCCAGCGGTAGTACCGCTGGGTTAAGCGGTACTACCGCTCGGGTGCTGCCGCCACCGCTACCGCCTCCGCTACCGCCAGAATGGCCGTCTGACGCGTTAGTCCGGTACCGACTGGTACCGCTGGCGGTACCGCCGCCGGTACCGCTGAGGTGGGAAGAGACGAACCAGCCCACCCCAGCGGTAGTACCGCTGGGTTAAGCGGTACTACCGCCGAGGTGGGATTGTTTCCGGGATTGATTCCGGGTTGGACTGCAGCCGACCTAGGGTTTGATGTTTCTATTTATTCCTCTTGTAAGCCGCCGTTTTGGGGTAAGCCACACATTGTAAACCCACGGCGTTTGTAACCTCACCCGATATAGTGAAGTATTGCTGGCTGGCGCCCGTGGTTTTTTCCTCTCCTTTGTTTGGAGAGGTTTTCCACGTTAAATCTCGTGTCCCCTTTGGTTTGATCGTTCCGCTCTTCGTCGTTTCTTTGCTATCCGTTTACAACAAGTGGTATCAGATTAGGGTTTTGGATGGCATCGATGAAGTTCGATCTACCGGCGCTGGACTACAAGACGAGATTCTCGCTGTGGCAGGTCAAGATGCGTGCGATCCTCGCACAGTCCAATGATCTTGACGAGGCGCTGGAGAAATTCGGCGACAAGGATGCGGCGGCATGGACCGCCGATGAGAAGCGGAAAGACCGTAAGGCTTTATCGCTTATTCAACTTCATCTATCTAATGATATTCTGCAAGAAGTACTCCAGGAGAAAACCGCAGCGGCACTGTGGGCTAAGCTGGAGTCGATCTGCATGTCCAAAGATCTCACCAGCAAGATGCATGTGAAGATGAAGTTGTTCACGCACAAGTTGCAAGAAGGTGGTTCGGTAATGAATCACTTATCGATCTTTAAGGAGATCGTTTCTGACCTAGTGTCGATGGAGGTAAAGTACGATGATGAAGATCTAGCACTTTTACTTCTATGCTCGCTGCCAAATTCCTTTGCAAATTTTCGTGATACCATACTGTTAAGCCGTGATGAACTAACCACCGCGGAAGTATATGAGGCCCTGCTTGCCAGGGAAAAGATGAAAGGTATGGTACAGAAAGAGGAGTCGTCGTCCTCCAAGGGCGATGCTTTGCAGGTCCGAGGGAGGCCTGAGCAGCGAGATAACCACTACCACAACAACAGAGACAAGAGCAAGGGTGACAGAAGTCGCTCAAAGTCCAAAGGACGAGACAAGTTCTGCAGGTATTGTAAGAAATCTAATCATGTCATTGATGATTGTTGGAAGTTGCAGAACAAGGAGAAAAGAAAAGGTACTTACCAACCGAAAAATAATGAAGGTAAAGATACCGGTGAGGCTCTGTTGTTGATGGTAGTTCTGATGGCGAATGCCTAGCTGTTTTAGCTGCATGTGTTTCTCGTCAGGATGAATGGATTCTAGATACTGCATGTTCTTTTCATATTTGCTGTAACAAAGATTGGTTCAGTTCTTATGAGTTAGTGCAGACTGGAGATTTCGTGCGTGTGGGGAACGACCAGCAATGCAACATTGTTGGCGTTGGTTCCGTTCAGGTCAAGACACATGACGGTATGACACGCACGCTGACGGGAGTGAAACACATACCAACCATGGCAAGAAATTTGATCTCGCTCAGTACCCTTGACTGTGACGGGTACAAGTACAAAGGAGGAAATAAACTCCTAAAGGTATCAAAAGGTTCTCTCATAGTTATGGTTGGTGATATGAATTCTGCTAAGTTATATGTTCTTAGAGGTAGCACGTTATCTGGTACTGTTGCTGCTGTTTCTCATGATGACGCTAGTAAAACTAACCTTTGGCATAAGCGTCTTGGACATATGAGTGAACTTGGTATGGCAGAATTGATCAAGAGAGACTTGCTGCAAGGATGCAGTTTGGGTAAGATGCAGTTCTGTGAACACTGCATTTTCGGTAAGCACACAAGAGTTAAGTTTAATGCTTCTGTTCACACCACCAAAGGTACACTTGATTATGTACATGCTGATGTTTGGGGGCCATCTCGTAAGCCCTCTTATGGTGGTGCTCGTTATATGCTTACCATTATTGATGATTACTCTAGAAGAGTTTGGCCTTATTTCATGAAAAATAAGGATGATGCGTTTGCTGCTTTTAAAGAGTGGAAAGCTATGATTGAAAGGCAAACAGAAAGGAAGGTGAAATTACTTCGTACTGACAATGGTGGCGAATTTTGTTCGAATGCCTTTAATGATTATTGCAGGAAAGAAGGCATTGTCAGGCACCTCACCATCCCGTACACGCCTCAGCAGAATGGTGTAGCGGAGCGGATGAACAGGACCATCATCTCCAAGGCTCGCTGCATGATCTCCAACGCTCGCATGAGTAAGCGTTTTTGGGCTGAGGCGGCTGCCACCGCCTGCTACTTGATAAACAGGTCACCATCTATTCCCCTCGACAAGAAAACTCCCATTGAGGTATGGTCAGATTCTCCTGCTGATTATTCACAGCTTAAAGTTTTCGGCTGCACTGCTTATGCTCATGTTGATAATGGAAAGTTAGAGCCGAGAGCTATTAAGTGTGTGTTCATTGGTTATGGTTCGGGTGTAAAAGGATACAAGTATGGAATCCCGAAACTAGCAAGGCATTTATGAGCAGGAGTGTTGTTTTCAATGAATCTGTTATGTACTTTGATAAGTTGTCCTCAGATGTTTTGCCAGATTTTTCTGAGGAGCAGGTTCGTGTCGAGGTGGAGCACTCTGTTGAAAAGGAAAATGTCACTGTTGACAATGATGGTGCTGCTACTTCAGATGATTCTGATCCTGATTCTGCTGGTTCTGATGATTCTGTTTCTTCTGATTCTGATAATGATAATGTTCAGAACTCACCCCCTGTTTTGCAGCCACAACAGTCTATTGCTGCTCGTAGGAACAGGAGGAATTGTGGTCCTCGACCACGTTTAATTGAAGAGTGTAACATTGTTGATTATGCTCTGAGTTGTGCAGAACAGGTGGAGCACGGACATGAGCCGTCCACTATACTGAAGCTATTGGTTCCGGTGACCGCGAGAAGTGGCTTGCTGCTATGCAAGAAGAAATGCAGTCACTCGATAAGAATGGCACATGGGAAGTTGTGCGCTTGCCTAAGAAAAAGAAGGCAGTCCGCTGTAAGTGGATCTTCAAGAGAAAGGAGGGTTTATCTCCTAGCGAGCCTCCGAGGTTTAAGGCAAGGTTAGTTGCAAAAGGCTTCAGTCAAATTCCAGGTGTGGATTATAATGATGTTTTCTCTCCAGTTGTTAAGCATAGTTCAATTCGTACATTCTTTGGTATTGTTGCTATGCGTGATCTTGAGCTTGAGCAGTTAGATGTAAAGACTGCGTTTCTGCATGGAGAGTTGGAGGAGGAGATATACATGGACCAGCCAGAAGGGTTCATAGTGCCGGGTAAGGAGGATCTTGGTGTAAGTTGAAAAGGTCCTTGTACGGTTTGAAACAATCTCCTCGTCAGTGGTATAAAAGGTTTGATTCTTTTATGTTGTCACATGGCTTTAAGAGGTCTGAATTTGATAGCTGTGTGTACATTAAGTTTGTTAATGGATCACCTATATACCTGTTATTATATGTTGATGATATGTTGATTGCTGCCAAGAGCAAGAAAGATATCGCTGCTCTCAAGTCACAGTTGAGTAGCGAGTTTGAGATGAAGGATCTTGGTGCTGCTAAGAAAATTCTAGGTATGGAGATTACCCGTGACAGAAATTCTGGTTTGTTGTTTCTTAGTCAGCAAAATTACATTAAGAAAGTTCTTCATCGTTTTAACATGCATGATGCAAAGTCTGTTAGTACTCCTATTGCTCCTCACTTTAAATTGTCAGCTGAACAATGTCCTAGTACGGATGAGGATTTTGAGTACATGTCTAGAGTTCCATATTCTAGTGCTGTTGGTTCTTTAATGTATGCCATGGTTTGCTCACGTCCAGATTTATCATATGCTATGAGTTTGGTTAGTAGATATATGGCTAATCCTGGTAAAGAACATTGGAAGGCTGTTCAGTGGATTTTCAGGTACCTTCGTGGCACATCCAATGCTTGCCTCAAGTTCGGCAAGACTGATGAGGGACTCGTAGGCTATGTGGATTCAGATTTTGCTGCCGATTTGGATAAGAGGAGATCCCTCACAGGTTATGTGTTCACGCTTGGTGGTTGTGCCGTGAGTTGGAGGGCAACGTTGCAATCCGTTGTTGCCCAGTCTACCACTGAAGCAGAATACATGGCTATTGCTGAAGCATGTAAAGAATCGGTTTGGCTGAAAGGTTTGTTTGCTGAGCTTTGTGGAGATGATACTTGCATTAACCTGTTTTGTGATAGTCAGAGTGCTATTTACCTTACAAGGATCAGATGTTCCATGAGAGAACAAAGCACATTGACGTCAAATACCATTATGTGCGTGATGTTGTTGCAAAAGGTAAACTGAAGGTATGCAAGATAAGTACTCATGATAATCCTGCTGATATGATGACAAAGCCAGTTCCTGTTACTAAGTTCGAGCTTTGCTCGGGCTTAGTTGGTATCACTGTCTAGCCCAAGAGGCTATTTGGCGCCGAAGGTGTTTTTCTTTGTTGTTTCAGGGTGAAGTTCTTTTATGCTACAAGATGGAATTTGTCTCAAGGTGGAGTGTTGTTTTTGGTGTTCCAAATTCCAGCGGTAGTACCGCTGGGTTAAGCGGTACTACCGCTCGAGAGCTGCCGCCACCGCTACCGCCAGAATGGCCGTCTGACGCGTTGTCCGGTACCGACTGGTACCGCTGGCGGTACCGCCCCGGTACCGCTGAGGTGGGAAGAGACGAACCAGCCCACCCCAGCGGTAGTACCGCTGGGTTAAGCGGTACTACCGCCGAGGTGGGATTGTTTCCGGGATTGATTCCGGGTTGGACTGCAGCCGACCTAGGGTTTGATGTTTCTATTTATTCCTCTTGTAAGCCGCCGTTTTGGGGTAAGCCACACATTGTAAACCCACGGCGTTTGTAACCTCACCCGATATAGTGAAGTATTGCTGGCTGGCGCCCGTGGTTTTTTCCTCTCCTTTGTTTGGAGAGGTTTTCCACGTTAAATCTCGTGTCCCCTTTGGTTTGATCGTTCCGCTCTTCGTCGTTTCTTTGCTATCGTTTACAACAAGCGGTACGCGCGATATAGGAAAAACCGTTGTGGCTGGTCTTGGCTTCACTGCTGGGTCTGGTCTAGGCTACCTATATGGGCTTTTCGTTTTATGCTGGGCTGTGTGTAGTACATATGACAAGGACCTTTTTGAGTGGGCTTCACAAAGCTTTTGTGTCTGTTTTTTTAACAGATTCCTTGTTAGTTCTTTCCTAGAGCCGGCTTTGTTTTTCATGTTTTGACGCAGCGCATGTGAGAAACGAGTAATTGTAGTACACTTTTGTGTTTGGACGGAAAGGAATAAGCTTGGTTATCCAGTAAAATTCATTATTTGTCAATATTTAAATTTTTCACTATATTCATTTCGTATATTTAATCTAATCTTTTTTTCGCACCGCATGTGTCCTATTTGTCACCACCAAAGTTTTTTATTTTCACATTTGTACTTTTTTAGACACTGAAATTGCATTTAATTCTTGTTTTTAACGGACCATACCTAAAATGGGCGACTTCTCGGCTTATATCCTTTACTTTCAATTTTTAAGATTTCCAATATTACTGACCCATCTATACCTCTTATAAAGGAGAACTCCACTAAATGCATTAATTATTTTTCTATCTCAACATGCAACGCTATCCACATCACCCACTATTTTGGCCAATCAATTGTCCATGTCATCTGTACTAACAATTATTAATAATAGTTCTCATGCAACCTATGCATGTCATGTTTTTCAGCCATATAGTTGTCCATGTCACTAATATTTAGCCCTCAAATATTCAACAATTTCGCACGAATTAAATTTAGTGTCTCGACTATTGTGATCAACTAAATCTTGACAACTGGATATGTCATGCCCCTTATACCCATTTCATTTACATTATATTTTTTAAAAAGATTCCCGCTGCAACGTGCGGGGTATTCTTCTAGTTGGATAGAAAGTGCAACCACAATTCGGAGAAAAATGCAACTAGCATATAGTTGCACTTTTATAGAAAGGAATGTGCAACCCGTTCAGTTGCACTTCTCTAAACAGAAATGTGCACCTCGTTTGGTTGCACATTTGTACACAAAAATGTGCAATTGCATTGTGTTGCATTTTTCTGAATTCAGTGATATTCATCCAATTGCACTTTTATGGAAAAATATGCAACGCGGTGATGCATGTAAAATGCATACATGAACTTCGCACTTTAATTGCTTATATTCAATCATATTTGCATTATATAAGGGTTATATCAATGTTTTATAATGATTTTTGGGAATATTCATTTATTTCCTATTTTTATAGAATTAACCCTGCACAGGCAGAAAACCCCGTTTTCTTATTTTAATGTTTCAGGGACCCAAACGTCAACGAAATCACCTGAAATTTACGGGCGTCAATATTTGGAAGGAAGAAGACATGTGGGCGAAGGAAGCTAGCAAGCGGAGGCCCGAGGCCCAAACGGGGGTGGCCCACGCGGCCAGGTACTGTGGCCGTGTGGGGCCCACTCGTTTGGCCCTCGTGGCTCCGTTGCCATCGATCTTTGCTCCACCGACATATTGACCTAAAAACGCCTATAAAAAAGGTCCCCCGACATTCTTTGGAGGGAGGCGGCGGAGAAACAGAAAACCACGAAACAGAGAGTCAGAAGGCTGCCGCCGGAGAAGATCGGAGGGGGGAAACGCCGCTGGAATCACCTCCGGAGGGCTCACCCCCCTCCGGCGTGTTCATCATCAACATCTACAGCAAGATCATCTCCATCTCCCCACTGTAAACTCTTGGCAAACATGATGGATGATGCAATATACTTTTCTCTTGATCTATTGTGTCTCTCCATCTATGTTTGAGAAGTGATTTGTTCATGGCAATAGTGAAATAGTTCGTTGTTTGGTTGCATACAAGTTTCGTTATCTTTTATGATTGTCTTGATGTACAATATATGAGTGCACGCATATGTTGGGGAATGCATGTAAGGTGATCACCGGTAAGGTAATGGAGTGAGGGTGACTTGGGAGGACATGTAAACCTGAGACCGAATCATGAAGTTACTTTATTGGGGATATATATAGGGGACCTTAGAACTTAAGGCTATGGTGGGACTTCTATGTCTTAATAACTCTTGTGCAGTCATTTACTTGGCCATAAGAACCATCATAAGGGGTTTAGTTCATTTACTTGGCTACACCTATTTATGGCTCCTTCCTAGAAGAAACAATTAAGACTGAAACATGTGCTTCACTAATTATGACAACCACACGAATGAAATAACAATTGCTAGAACATTTGCTCCCTTGAGATATTTGCTACTTGAGATCTTTGCTACTTTGAGAAACTTGCTTGAGAAAACTGCTGAGAGAAACTTGCTCTAAGAAACTTGCTACTAGATAAACTCATTCCACGTCACTTGCTTCCATTAGTTAGATCCTTTCATATTTATTGCTTTGCATAAAAGGCCATATAAGAGGGTTATAGGGCTTTAGAGAATAGATAGTTTACCTTCAGCTCCTCGTGGGTTCGACACTCAAATACTTATCGAATAGTGCTACAGTGATTCCTTGCTCTTGGGGATTATCAAGTACTTTTCTGGCGCCGTTGCCGGGGAGCGTTGTGCTAAACTTTTATTCTTGTTTGCATTGCATACTAACATATAAATCTAAAACACAAAAAAAATTATAAAATGGAAAACAACAAAACAATCCTAGAATTGTATAATATCTATCTTGAGTTAGGACATGAAGTGTTTGAGGAGAAAATTAAAATTTATTTGCATAACAATCATGTCTGTGGTAGTACTAATTCTTTTAACAACTTTATTGCTAATACTGAGAAAACCTTAAGCTTGGGGAAGTTTGTTTTGATGAATATGACATTTTTAGTCCCCCTACTTTTGAGGATGAAATTGATTGTGAGTTTGATGATCCAATATGCTCATTAGATGATAAGTCTTTATGTGGTGATTCTATTCAAAATCATGTGGGAATATTTAACTTCAATGCTTGCAACTATTATGAGAGAGGAAGAGATAAGAATCCTCTCTATGTTTCTATGTTATTTAAAATGCAAGCTATTGATATTATATGCATTGGTTACCTCAAATGGGGTGTTATTTATTCATATATAAAATGCCAATGCATAGGAAAAGAGTTAGACTTAAAAGTTAATGGTTTAATGTTTTGAGGTGTGCTCTCTATGCTTTTATCTCCTATTCAGTTTGGGCACACCTTTATATCTTGAGAACCTGCAAAATAACTTTACCTACTGATTTCTAACAATTAGTTTAAGATTTTCACTCTATATGAAATTTGGGAAAGTAAATGAGAAGGATGAGTAATGGAGAAGTTGGGGTCGACCTTGAACATTTGTTGTTCATGCCAATGGAACCATTGCAAAATCTCTATCATTTAAACTTTTCCCAAAGCTAAAACCAAATAAAAAGAGTGATAATAGTAATTCGCTGTCCAGTTTTTGACATATCCAGTCTTTATTCTGCATTACTCTCATTACTTGTGTTTTGTGCGGTTCTTTTGATCAAGGAGCATTACATAACCATAGTAACAGTAGCTAATGTTTAAAATCAATTCATGATATGTCTTTGTTGTGCCTATGTGGATTTAATTTATGAAGGCACTAACCCCTCTAATCAAGTTTGTGACGAGTGTTGTGTAAAGAGAATTTTAAGGTGGAATAATTGAGGGTGATGAACAAGATCAAGAGGGACAAAAACTCAAGCTTGGGGATGTACCCCTAGGCTCACCCTACATATATCAAATAAGTACAAGAATTTAAGCTTGGGGATGCCAAGCCACCTCACTTCAACCATCTTGATACCAAGTAAGTAAGCCTAGCTATATGGTATAAAGAAAGCGCTTTGCGGGAGGCAACCCGGTTATTTTTGTGTGTGATTTTTCTTTGTGTCCTCTTGCTGTAACAAGAGTTCTTGTGTCTAGTTTAGTTCAGGAGTTTTTAATAAGGTGCCAAGTTTTACCCATGTTGGTCTTGAAAAGTTGCTATTTGAGTTCGGAGATTTTATTCCTGCACGAATCTGTGCACGGTATGATTTTTAATTCTTATTCTGTAACTCCGAATGAGCTCATATTTGAACTGTAGTTGCAAATTTTCATCCTCTGTGTGCATGAATTTGTTCGGAATTTTTCGAGAAAGTTTGGTAGGGTAGAAAAATACGTTTTGCTGCTGCTGTTTTTTGGACAGATTCTGTCCCATTTTGTTTGATGCATGCTTTGAGCTTTTAAGTTGAATCGTTTTGATCCAATTGAGTTTATGAGTAGGCATACAACATTATACACTCTCTGGACATCTCATATGAATTTTTGTTCAAGGATTATATGCAGCAAGAAACCTATTTGTTTATCACTATTAATGCACCTCACAGAAAAGAAATGGGAGAAACGGTGTTTTGAAGTTTTTTCACAGGGATTGGAGGAGATGCACCAAGAGCTATCCAAGGATGGTGAAGACCATAAGCTTGGGATGTGAAGACAACCCCGCTGGACCTACACACTCTCGGTTTGCACACGTCCAACTTCTGTTTTTCGATCGAAACACTTTATCGCATAAACTTGGAGCGTCTTTTTGTTTGTTTGTTGAGTCTTGTGAGACCACCACATAATAATTGTATATGGGAAAGTTTCTGAAAATTTGGTTTGAAATATGTTGGATGCTATTATCATGATGGGAAAAGGGATGTTTGAGTTGATTTTTAATGATACATATAGTTGCATGATTCATGAGCTTGTTAATGAGTAATAATATGTAAATGCTTTATCAAGAGTTATCACTTATTCATGTTTTGATGCTGAAAGTTATTTCACTTTGTTTAACATGATAAGTTGGTTCTATGGACACTCATGCATGCATCTAGATGGTCAACTTTCTCCCTTTTGCTAGTCCAAACATTCCAACAAGTAAAAACTTGTTTCCAACACCTTCAACCAAAGTTATTCCAGTGAGTCCACCATATCTACCTACTAGATATATGCTATTCAGAGTATGTTCATCATGATATTTGTGTTATCTATACCTCTGAATGAAAATAATTATGTTAGTGATTGTCATGGGAAAAGTTGGTTATATAGCTCTCATGAACTTGATGCACATTTTTACTATCATTGCAATAAATAAAACATGACCCATTGTGATTAAGATTATGATATTAGTGGCTTGATAAATGTCCGAGGTTGGGAGTTAGCCCATATGTGCTGTCACATGCAAAGCTTTCAACATGCTCCTTTTAGTTGATATCATGTGCTTTTGTCTATGGATGCCTATCATGATGGAATGAGGTGGAAATGAAGTAGTTTAAATGAGTTTGTATAAATGGTTAGAGAGAAGCCTGGGCCGCTAATCTAAGCCATGCATCATTCATGGTGGAAATTTACTTACATGCTATGGTGAACCGTCTATGATGCACCTTATAATAAAAAGCTATTCCAATGGTAAATAAAAAGGGTGTTGAGGTTGTTCATCTTGTTTGTTTGTCTTGTCATTTTGATATGGGCTTGTTCCATATCCTGGGACAAGAGGTACCCCAGTTGACGCTCTTGATGATACTATTATTACTTACAATGATAGAACTTGAACTTGCTTTATTTTCTAAGTTGAGTAATCATGGTGTAGGTACTTATATTCAAGGGGCATGAGACACCTAACCTTTAATTTATCAAGCACACTACTCATATTTGCTTTCACATTAAACTTTAATCATTGAAGATGCTATGATAAGGGTAATGAGAGCTTGACACCAAGAATTCCACATTGCAATCATTAATTTAAGTAGAAGAGTTTGAAGGTTGGACGAAACTTATGCATGATTTACCTCCATTCACTTATACATCTTTCCAAAGTGTCCACCAAACATATTCAGATTTTCATCATCACTCTATGACCAATGTAGGATGTTCTTACTTATCATTATGCATACATGTGGTCCATATTACTTTCTTTCATGTATTGAATACTTGATATCACTTCATAAACTATTTGCATATTGCTACTCCTTGAAGAATGAATCATTTGACTATATGTAGCAATTGTAATCATCTTTGATATTCATTGTTAAGTATTAAATTGCAAAGTCCATGTTAGTTTTATCATCTTCATACTCGAGGACGAGCATGGATTAAGCTTGGGGATGTTGATGCATGTAAAATGCATACATGAACTTTGCACTTAATTGCTTATATTCCAATCATATTTGCATCATATAAGGGTTATATCAATGTTTTATAATGATTTTTGGGAATATTCATTTATTTCCTATTTTTATGGAATTAACCCTGCACAGGCAGAAAACCCCGTTTTCTTATTTTAATGTTTCAGGGACCCAAACGTCAACGAAATCACCTGAAAATTTACGGGCGTCAATATTTGGAAGGAAGAAGACCTGTGGGCGAAGGAAGCTAGCAAGTGGAGGCCCGAGGCCCAAACGGGGGTGGCCCACACGGCCAGGTACTGTGGCCGCGTGGGGCCCACTCGTTTGGCCCTCGTGGCTCCGTTGCCATCGATCTTTGCTCCACCGACATAGTCTTGACCTAAAAACGCCTATAAAAAAGGTCCCCCGACGTTCTCTGGAGGGAGGCGGCGGAGAAACAGAAAACCACGAAACAGAGAGTCAGAAGGCTGCCGTCGGAGAAGATCGGAGGGGGGAAACGTCGCCGGAATCACCTCCGGAGGGCTCCACCCCCCTCCGGCGTGTTCATCATCAACATCTACAGCAAGATCATCTCCATCTCCCCACTGTAAACTCTTGGCAAACATGATGTATGATGCAATATACTTTTCCCTTGATCTATTGTGTCTCTCCATCTATGTTTGAGAAGTGATTTGTTCATGGCAATAGTGAAATAGTTCGTTGTTTGGTTGCATACAAGTTTTGTTATCTTTTATGATTGTCTTGATGTACAATATATGAGTGCACGCATATGTTGGGGATGCATGTAAGGTGATCACCGGTAAGGTAATGGAGTGAGGGTGACTTGGGAGGACATGTAAACCTGAGACCGAATCATGAAGTTACTTTATTGGGGATATATATAGGGGACCTTAGAACTTAGCTATGGTGGGACTTCTATGTCTTAATAACTCTTGTGCAGTCATTTACTTGGCCATAAGAACCATCATAAGGGGTTTAGTTCATTTACTTGGCTACACCTATTTATGGCTCCTTCCTAGAAGAAACAATTAAGACTGAAACATGTGCTTCACTAATTGTGACAACCACACGAATGAAATAACAATTGCTAGAACATTTGCTCCCTTGAGATATTTGCTACTTGAGATCGTTGCTACTTGCTACTTTGAGAAACTTGATTGAGAAAACTGCTGAGAGAAACTTGCTCTAAGAAACTTGCTACTAGATAAACCGTTCCACGTCACTTGCTTCCATTAGTTAGATCCTTTCATATTTATTGCTTTGCATAAAAGGCCATATAAGAGGGTTATAGGGCTTTAGAGAATAGATAGTTTACCTTCAGCTCCTCGTGGGTTCGACACTCAAATACTTATCGAATAGTGATACAGTGATTCCTTGCTCTTGGGGATTATCACGCGGTTAGTTGCACTTTTCACGGCAAAAAATTGCAACTCGTCTGGTTGCACTTTTCAAAAAGTGCAACTAGAATGTGTTGCATTTTTCTAAACTGTAGTTATACCAATTCAGTGAAAAATGCAACTAGCATATAGTTGCACTTTTATGGAAAGGAATGTGCAACTCGTTCAGTTGCACTTTTCTAAACAGAAATGTGCACCTCTTTTGGTTGCAAATTTCTGCAGAAAAATGTGCAATTGCACTGTGTTGCATTTTTCTGAATTCAGTGATATTCATCCAATTGCACTTTTAGGGAACAATGTGCAACGGTTTCAGTTGCACTTTTCACGGCAAAAATTTGCAACTCGTTCGGTTGCAAAATTGCAACTCGTCCGGTTGCACTTTTTGAAAAGTGCAACTAGAATGTGTTGCATTTTTCTAAACTGTAGTTATACCAATTCAGAGAAAAATGCAACTAGCATATAGTTGCACTTTTATGGAAAGGAATGTGCAACTCGTTCAGTTGCACTTTTCTAAACAGAAATGTGCACCTCTTTTGGTTGCAAATTTCTGCAGCAAAATGTGCAATTGCACTGTGCTGCATTTTTCTGAATTCAGTGATATTCATCCAATTGCACTTTTAGGGAACAATGTGCAACGGGTTCAGTTGCACTTTTCATGGCAAAAATTTGCAACTCGTTCGGTTGCACTTTTCAAAAGTGCAACTGTAATGTGTTGCATTTTTCTAAACTGTAGTTATACTTTTCTGAATGTGCAGTTAGAGTTGTACTTTTCTCAACAAAAACGTGCAAGTAGCAAATGTGTTTCGATGCGATTCGCATTTTTTCTTCATAAAACGGTGCAGCTATAATCGGTTTTCCGATACAATTTGAATTCTTCTCAAGAAATATGTAATTAGCGGTTGGATTTTGAAATGACTTGCACTTTTCTCAAACAGATTTACAAAGTCACAGTCGAGTGTTTGTTTTTTAAGTCGCGGTAATTTTTTACAAAAGTGCAACTCTCATCCTGGACAGAAAAGTGCAGCTCGTTCAGTTGCACTTTTCAGCCCAGAAAAGTGCAAAGAATGAGTTGCACTTTTCTTTAAATTTAAACTGGAGTTGCATTTTCCTGAATTGAGCGAGACTTTAAAAAAATGAGCCGAGACATAGCGACTCCCTTTTTCAAACGAGTTGTAATTTAAAAAAAAACGTGCAAGTAGCAACCGTGTTTTGATGCGAGTTGCACTTTTCTTTAATAATTGGCAATTAGAAAGCAATGCAATTCTTGCAACTGTAGGCTTGAAATAGGTTTTAAATGTCAAATCGGAATTTGTAGAGCAGTTACACATTTTGTAAAACTAAAATTATATACATATTTTTATTGTTTGCACAAATCCATTTTCTGTATTATTTACTTTTATTTTTCAAACTAAGACGACCGTCGGCGTGCAGCTGGCAACGTTGGCCATGTATGGGAAACCGATCTCTGTTTTGTTTAGCAGCATACACTCGTTGCCACTTTTTATAGGCAAACTCGTTCCACTTCCTGGGCAGAAGATACAAACCACAAGCAACACAAATAGGGCTGATGAAACGCAAGCATAAGACATAATCGATAGACGTCACATGTGACAGATTATGTTGTACGGCCGGTCGACTGAGCCTTGTAGCCGATCTGCACGGTCTTCTTCTGCATGGCGCCGAGATCCATCATCGTGAATGTGTCGAGGCAGGGTTATGTCCGACATGGGCGACAACGTTAGGCTATTCATCATCGTGTATGTCATGACCCATGGCAGGAACCCTACGACGGCACTGTCGTTCTGCGCCGCCAAGTGATTGGCCTTGTCAAACTTCGTCGCCCCTGTCGCGAGCTTAAAGAAGGAGCGAAGGGGGGGGGGGGGGGGGGTGCAGCACGTGCGTGGGACGACTCAGCTTCACCTCGCTATAAACGGAGGAGTGGAGGCGACTTTGGCACGCTGCACAACGACGGCGATGTTGGACGAACAAAGGAGCCGCCGGACGGTGTGCGAAGTGTCACCATGTTGGTTCGCGCTTACATCATTAGGGTAATATGGAGCGTTTGATGTAGCAGATTTAATGGTTAAAGTTAGTGGAGATCACTTGAGTTGATACATCATTGGACAATCTTGAGGCGTTGGATTCTTGTAATCGTATGGCCTGTGTTATTTGGATCAGGTACCCCGAGTCTTTTATATTAATGGTCATGATGGTGACAGTGTTGATGATATAGAGAAGGGAAAAAAGAGTAATCAGCAACGTTTCTTGCGTGACTCGAGTGATATGTGTGTACACTCCTCTGCCATGGATGTTTAATTCGAGGCTGAAGCCGCGTCACCATACACTATGATTTTGCAGATTTCTACCATTTTTCTGCACATATGAAGGTTAATTTCAGAATGATGGTTGATTTCAATTACTTTGCGCGGCGATCGCCACATTCTCATCGTTATGTGGCCGAAGGTATCACAAACTTTGTATTGGGACTCGTAGAAAAAGGACTACGAGCGAATCGAGACTCTTCTGAATGATTCTATCGCCAGGTGGAACGTGCTCAAAACAACAAAACGCAAGTCAGGCAGGATAGTATTCATCCATATTACCGAATTTCCATGCCTCAAGCAAGCATAGAACACGAAGCATGATTCATGCTTCAAATAGACCAAGAAAAGCTTCGCATGTCATTTGAGAAAAAACAAACTCATATTCGCAAATGGTGCGATGACATAGCAAACGCTACGGATAAAGTGGTCAGGGCTCATATGTATCGCATCCAGCAGGCGCTTGCATCATCCATCTACAGGGATGTCGTACTTCCCGAAGGAATGATCCACACCAACGATCTAACGCGGATGGAGGTAAAAGAACGCTTAGAGCAAACGGGCGACCTCAGGCAATGACTCTTCGTTAGGTGACATTCTTCCGGAGCGGCCGCCGAAGAACTCAAATTAAAGTGAAAACTTTTGATGTTTTCGAACAATGAACTTTATATTTATGTTTCATATTATCTATGACTCTTTTATCTTTCATATTATTTATGACTCTTCGTTACGACACATCTGTGTCACCCGGTGGACAAATTCCCAAGCAAGCTACTTGGAGTTCTTTCTATTAGGCACGAGAGAGCACGAGAATCCAAGGGCTGAAGAACTTGATGATTGATGTCTTGCTCCTTGTCATTGTGTTTCCGTTGTATCTCATCACAGTTGAGATGATGAGTGAACTACTTCTTTCTAATTAAGATGAACTTGAAGTTTGGTATTCGAGACTTTGTAAGCACATGGATAACTCTTTTATGTACCTATTCGAGACTTTAGATGCATAATTTTGATCTATTTCAGTTTGTATGTTACTGCTATTTGGTACACTTTATATGGTGTGTTATTTTACTGTGTAAATGCTGGAAATAAAATTAATTAATTAATTACGAATTATATAAATTCAAAAAAGATCTAGCAACGTGTGTATAGGCCACACGTTGCTGCTAGATATTCTACACTGGCAACGTGCAAGGACCGCATGTTGCAGGCATGTATACTAGTGGCAACGTGCAAACACGCGGCATGTTGCCACTACTGCCTGTACTGGCAACGTTCGGTCCGAGCACATTGCCAATAAAAATAGCAGCAGCGCCCCTACACGTTGTCACAAGGCTTTTACTACTAGTGACGTTGCATCATTCTGTGTGCTAGTTCATGTCTTTTTCCTCGTACGCACAGTCCCTATTGTCTCATGTGTGTGAGGTCGTATTTCTTTTCGAAATGGAGGGTATATCCCAGCCTCTGCATTTAGAGAATGCACACAACGGTTTTTATTAGATTATTATTCAACAAAATATTATATGAGGAATAGAAAGATTAACCCGAAGCGAATCCACCAAACTGGACAACTTGCTACACCTACAATATTGATGAAGGGGGTCACCAAGAACAGGGATGGATTCCCTGACAACACACCAATGCGCATCATCAAAAGACCGAAGGCCACACCAAGCCACCCGTTAGCGAGGTCGTATAAGGCGCCGGTTCTTTCTTTGTCGGGCACTGTTATGAAGGTAGAGTTTGTCCTGTTCATCTTTACTAGTGGCGTTTTTCCAGTTCAGGGAAAAGTAGTGGCATAACCCGAATTTTTGCTAGTGATATTGTCCCAAATTTCTCTAAAATAAATGTCCACATGGTGTTAGAAAGATCTCGATTATTAATCCAGTGATATTATTACTTCTTTCCAACAAATATGTTGCAGATGAGTTCGGTCAAAAAAACTTCATAAGGTTTGACTAAGTATGTACAAAAATATAAACATCTACATTAGCAAATACATATATTATAAAAATAAATTTATTGGTGGTTCAATCAATATTGATGTGATGTTACGGTCAAAAAAAAATATTGATTGGCTATCGTAGATGTTGATATGTTTTCTATATACTTTGTCAAACTTTACTGAATTTAACTTCTAAGGACTCATCTGCCGGAAAGTGTCTTTTGCTACCGAGCATAAGTGATCCTGATATTTTTTTAATCGATGTTTTTATACAATTTTCAGAAAAATCTGAAAAAAAATCCGGATGTAGCAAATGATGTATCCTACAAACGTTTAAAAGGTCAACTTAAAATACTTTGTATTATGTGCTAAAAAAAGGGCAAAATCTGATAAATTTGGAGATTTGAAAAATATACATCTTCAGATCCACACTTTTGCCATTTTTGTAGTCCAAAATACAAAGTATTTGAAGTTGATTTTTTGCATTTTTGGGCAATACATCATTGACTACATCCTGAATTTTTTCAGATTTATTTAAAATTTATAAATATTGTTTTCGATTTGTTTAAAACAACGTGATCACTAGTGCTTGGGAGCGTGAAATCTCCCCTTCTCGTCTGCGGACACAGATGATGACTTTATACAACCATGATGATTTAGATGATAGTTTTTGTTTGTTTCCGAGAATATTGCTTGAGAATCTTCCACCTGTTTATTCCATTGAATTTTAACAATAATAAGCTCACTTCCGCCGGAGAGACAAAGTTAGTAACGCATGCTGCCAATTGGCAGTTCCATTGTTTTTTAGCACTCTCGGTCAGTATATATAGAGCGTCTGAATGTGATGACATACTTTGTTTGGTCGTACCACTGGATTTACTTTGGGAAGGAGCACGACATCCTAGTACCTATATTCGCATAGAGAAAAAAAAACGTGTGAACCGGTCTAGGTGTAGTAATTTACTATAGAAGGAGCTTCAGTTAGCATGTCTAGAAGTCATGAAAATACCCGAAACAACTACACAACATATATGCACCATGTAAAATTGTATTTCTAATATAAGTTTGGTCCATAAAGAAAGACAAATTATGTGCGAACCAAATCCCCTAGCATCCACATTATGTTTTGCTTTTTTTTGTCTATTTCGTAAATTGGATTATCTTTTGTCTATGTTAGTAAATCTCCTGCTAATAACTCTATAAAATGGAAAATAATAATAATGTGCCAACGTTGTCCGTTTTTAGAGTTTCTTTTTCTGAGAAATCAGTGCGTGCTAATTTGGACCGTACTAAATTTGAAAGTTTAACACGCCAAATCAGGAAAAGAGTGGCAACTTCTCTTGTTAAGGGTGCTCAATAGACTCAAAAATAAAAATAAAATGCTCTCCAAATGTTCTGCCAGTCTTAGAGACCAAATGATCATACGCCATCCGACGAAGGAATGAGCACCGGGATGAAGGAAGAAGAACCAGAACAAGGAATAAACAATGGGAGGATGAAGGAAGGGGGGGGGGGGGGGGGGGGGGGGGGGGTGAGGGAAGTAAAGGCGGAAAAATGAGGGGCTGATGGCGATCGACATGTAATACCATGGCCACCTGGCTTAGGTGGAAAATAGGGTCACCGGCGACCCAACTTGGCGGCTACGGTGGTGAGAGACATGCCTAAGAGACCGGCTTCATGTGAACTATTGAGTTAATACAAACTCTTTTTGTAAAAAAAGACACAAGGGGGATGAGGAGGGCTATGGTACGCAGAACGAGAACGACAACTATCTATGGCATGCCTTAAAAAGAATTCTCACTATGGGGAGTTTATTGACCAACCAACCAAATTGATTTCCACCGATTGTTATCCAAGGCATAAAGGTATACAATACAACCCACACATACACAAAGTTTTTGTCCATTTTGCTAAACGGGCAAAAGGTTGCTGTCCGCTGCCGCACCATGAACAATGTATCACCAGTTCGGCAGTTCATCCTTTGCAGGGAGACCCACGTGTCGGCGAATATAGTCCCCCGATTCAAACTTCCCTCCAAATCTAGCAACAACGCTTACGGAATGCTGACAAATGCGCCTGATAGGAAACGATGCCAATCTGGGATGGCTTTCCAAACAAGCAGCTTCACGGTGACCAGACGCCAACTGGACTTGCCATTCCAGAAGTAAAAAAGGAGAGTAATCAGCGTCCGTTTCTTGCCTGACTCGAGTGATCTGTGTGTACACACCTCTGCTCCGGACGTTTAATTCGAGGCTATCGCTGCGTCGCGCGTGTCACATCATTCTGTGTGCTAGTCCCTGTCCTCTTCCTCGTACCCACAGTGATCCCCATCGTCTCCTGCGAAGACCGGGCTATTTCTTTGTCGGGCGCCGTTGTTATGAAACCTTCGAGCGTGAGATCGATGGCGATGGCACAGTTCGTCCTGTTCATCTTCCTGTGCTATTTCTCCTCTCGATTTGCAGGTACTTGGTCTTTGATTTTCTTCTGAGGTGTTTGCTTTGCCTTGTGCGTTCTTCTAAGTTATTTCCGTTTTGTGCGTTTCTCCCGTGAATTGGGACTGATTGTTATGTCATCGCGTCTCTGGCAGATGCGTATGATCCGGTGGATCCGCTGGGGAACATCACCATCAATTGGGATTTTACGAGCATCGACCATGATGGGTACACGGTGCGCATACCCGCTTGCTTGTGAGTTTTAATAGGAGTATCACCATCTTTTACTGCTCGTAAACACCCCAGGCGACGCTCTTGAATAAAAAGATTCAGAAACACTTCACCCCTGGTGCTGGCGACTTTTCACCATTTAATAACTTCTCCACGAATCTTTTCTTTGATCTATTCTCCTCAAATGCAATGCTCCTGACAGTCCCGATGTTTCTGCTACTGAATTACAAATCAATGGAATTCCTTTCCTGTGTGCGCAGGTCGTGGTGAGCATCCACAATAACCAGCTGTACCGCCACATCGAGCGCCCGGGATGGCGGCTGGGCTGGGCGTGGGTCGGGCACGAGATCATCTGGAACGTGTTGGGCGGAGAGACGACGGAGCAGGGCAACTGCTCCGGCGTCCTTGTCCCACCCGGCATCCCCCCTCCGCACTGCTGCGAGAAGCGGCCCGTGATGGCAGACCTACCGCCGGGCGCGCCGTACAACATGCAGGTGGCCAACTGCTGCCGGGGCGGCGTGCTGTCGTCACTCGCGCAGAACAACAGGACGGCCATTGCCGCGTTCCAGATGTACGTCGGCAATTTCGACCGCGAAGGCGGGCAACTCGCGAAGCCGACCAACTTCAGCATCGGCGTGCCGGGCTACACCTGCAGCAACGCCACCGATGTGCCCCCGACGAAGTCCGCGGTCGATCCGCAGCGGCAAGTCCAAGTTCTGCGTAAGGGTTTTCTTTTCCTTCTTGACTGACATGTGGCGCGCCGGCGCCGCCGCGCGAGCGATGACTCTGACTTGGCTTGCTCTGGCGTGCAGTAACATGGCAGATCATCTGCTCGTACTCGCAGTTCAGAGAGAGCCCGTCGCCGTCCTGCTGCGTCTCCCTCACGACGTTCTACAACAGCACCATCGTGGGGTGCCCGCAGTGCAGCTGCGGCTGCCCACGCTCTCCCTCCGCGCCGCAATGCCTCGGGCAAGACATCGATCCTACAGTACACACACCGCCTCCTTCTGATCTCTGCTATCTTTCTGACTGTTTGTTTGATTTTTTTTTAGCGGCGGCGAGCAGTCCAAGGTCCAGGCGCTGCCTGACGCCGCCGGCGATCCGCCGGCGCCGGTCATCCGGTGCACGGAGCACATGTGCCCGATCCGGGTGCACTGGCACGTGAAGCAGAACTACCGGGAGTACTGGAGGGTGAAGATGGCGATCACAAACTACGACGTGGTCAGCAACTACAGCGACTGGAATCTGGTGGTGCGGCACCCCAACCTCGGCAACCTGACGCGGCTCTTCAGCTTCACCTACCGGCCTCTCATGGAGTACGGCGCCATCAGTAAGCGCCACTCAGCTCACTTGTTGCCTGGCAAGCCAACATCAAAACATAATCCGCATTCCGTAATGATCGAAGAGTAAGAAATGGGTTTTTGCAGACGACACGGCCATGTTCTGGGGGCTCCCGAACTACAACGAGATGCTGCTGCAGGGCGGGAACGTGCAGTCGGAGATGATACTGAAGAAAGACCACAGCGACTTCACCTTCTCGGGGGGCTGGGCGTTCCCGAGGAGGGTCTACTTCAATGGACACCAGTGCGCCATGCCGTCGCCGGATCACTACCCTTCGCTGCCCAACGCGGCCTGGGGCGTGCGTGCCTCGGCGGTGCAGCACTGGCTGATCGCCGGATCCTGCCTGCTCTTGCTATCTTTGTTCCATGTCGTGTAAAGGATGGCTTTCCCCCCTTGACAACATGGGGTGTAAGTCTCGGTTTAATTTTAGCTATTACTCAGCAGCACATGACTCCTGCTATTTTAAATCTGATTACCTCATGAACAAATGTAAGGTGCAATTCAACCATGATAGTGTCTACTCTACCTAATACAATTTCTTGGTAGAGTAATCAGCTAGCAAATCAATATCACATTGGTGTGTTCGGAGCATCGTACCAGTTTTTAGGCATAACAGAAATACTAGCACCTAAATCAAGAATATTACTATAACATAAGATGTTCCAGTAGAGACTAATATATTTCTTCACCATACATCCCCAACCTTGGGTGGGATTATAAATTCATTAAGGTATCTCTCCATCTTTTCTTTTAGAACATGATCGGCAATATAAGAGCCAAAGCCAGTTTTATTAGCATTAATAGTGGGATCATTGGCTACTTTTTGAAAGACATGGATTAATTCAATCAAGATACAATCATCAAGTTTAACTAGAGGATACGAGGTGATTATGCTAAGCATTTTTATTTCCTCCATAGGTTGTTTATTTTATCATGCTTAACACCAATAGGATCATTTTTAACTTCATTAGCAACAATAGTAAAAACAGTTTCTATCATCATGAGATTTTCTCTATTCCTTTCAATTACTTCTTGGAAATATTTAATGGTCTCCTCATGTGCGTTGAGGTATCTTTTTTTTAATATGCGCTACTTCATTAGACAAATGCTCTACTTTTCCAAGCATGTCATCTACTTTCTCAAATTTGGATATGAACTTCTTGTTGAGTTCCTTTGTGTAGCTATGAATGATCTTGTGGTGTTCTTTGAATCATCAGAAACACTATTACCATACCATAGTTACTGGGGGCATAAGATGGTCTACAATAGTCATTAATAAAGTAGTTCCTATAGCCATTGTTGTTGTTTCTAATAAAGTTAACATCAATAATGTCAAAATTATTTTCAATAATATCTTGTAAAGGAACATTACCAGTGTTGGTTTTAGTGAACATGCATGGCATTCAAAGAATCAACCATAACATTTAAGGAATCTACTTCTTCTATTGAGTTGACCTTTTTAGAATCAATCTTAGCATTATAATATCGTTCTCTCATTTTTATTAAATGAGAGAACGATATTTCTATTTTGCAGGATCTTAACACGAGGATAATATTTCTTAATGAAAGCTTCTATTAAGTCATCCCAATATTTAATACTACCCCAATGGGTAAAGATAGCACCCATTATTTAGCTATACACCTTAACGAGGATGTGAATAACTTTAGCTTAGTAATATCATTTTCAACATTTTTTAATTTCTAGACACAAATTTCACATAAATCATGTAGTTGCATATAAGCGTCCTCACTAGCATTACCTCCAAACCGATCTTTCCATATTTAATTGAGTCGATCGACATTAACTTCATAAGACTCGACGTTTATTTCAGAATATGTAATAGTATTAGCAATAAACCGAGCATTAGTTGAAATACTCGGACTTTTATTTCCCACCAGCATTGAGCTGTCACTAGGCGGACATAAGTCAAAAGTCAAAATCATAGTAGGTCCCGGATTGTTTGTCACTATCAAGTTGCGACTACCAATCTATTACAACTAATGTGCACTTTCCCCTCACATGTCCTGTCATAGTAGTTTCACTAGATCATGTAGGCGCGTGTTGTCGTCCAATTGGTAAATAATGATAAAATTATGTCCTACTATTTATTCGATGTTAATAATGATAAAAATCATAAACAATTATTTTGTATAGCACGCAAAAGACATCCTACTGCTCTCCAAAAGCTGCAAATGGAATTCCAGATACCATTATCCCAATATTTCCTCAACTCTGAATGCAAATGATCAGTCATTGATATTGAAACGTGGTATCCTATTCCAACATATAAGCTGAATTAATTAGAAAGGATGGCATACAAATGTTGAATCAAGCAACAATACTTATGTGAGTAGTTGTTCTGTTCATCACTGGTTGATGTAACAAATCTCTTGCCACTTTCAAATTTTCCATGTTACATTGTATAAATTAGAGCTTCAACCATTAATGGCACCTCTTGTGCCCATAAGCACTTCGATCAATGTCCGCTCTTGATAAACTTCAAACGCACACACGCCAATGGCTGCCGCATAGGTTCGTCTGCCGAATTTCCAACAACATTAAGAACATACGCAAAGATAATACCCTCCATGTTGGAAAATTATGGGTTTAATCTTTCTCGTGTATGTGACTTTGATCAACCTACAAATCAGAGCTACCTGTAGATAGTAGTCGGATTGTAGGGATACAAATATTAAGTGGAGAACCTCCATTTGGATCCAGCAAATAAAATAGTGGCATTCCTAGAAATATGAAATGATACCGCATAAGCATCTTATCTCAAGGGCTGGTTCAGATCATAGGTTGTTTGCATAGTGCACCATGTTTCCCTTCCATCAAACGGCTAACACAATTATATGTGCAACAATTGTGTTAGCATATGGAAAAGAACACCCTGTAAGACTGGCTTGTGCTACATCTACGGATACATTGAACCGACGAATCATATTTTACCTCCATCATAATAGACATATTCTACCAAAAATAGTCGTTCCACTGTAAATTTTCCTGTCTCTCCACACACACACCTTTGGCACCGTCAAGCCCCTAGGAATACAGGGCACCTCGGTCCCCGATGTCGCGTCTCAAGTCTATTGTCAACTTGGAAGCCACGTGCGCTCCCCGTCGGTGTATATTCTGGCGGTCACACAAAGTTGTGGGCTGGAAGACTTCCTACATCTCTCGCAATAGTTGCATGTGATACCCATGTCATCTCTCGCATTGGCCGCCGATGCCGCCGTTGCTGTTAGTGGTGCTCGACTCGATGGTGGTGGAAGCTGTGGTTCAGACCGTGAGCAAAAACTTGATGATGAAAGGGGGTGGAAGGATGAGTTAGACACCTCGTTGTTGGATGCCACCTAATTATTAGTGAAAGATGATGTGTGTATCTATCTTTGAACATTTTCTCTATGTTTACTTATCTCTCACTTATATTAAGAGAACGAGACAGATTATCTAAGTAACTGCGTGTGTGTATTTGGTAGATGGTTGGATGCATACACTGAAAATGACATATGAGTGTGTAGCCTCTGCTGCAGTAATTAGAGTGCAGAAAATCACGACTCATGAGTGTAAAATGATAAAATAGCATGTCTTGATAAACGTTTGGCGAACATGACAAACTAGAGATGAGCATTCATGCGCTTAGATATATATTAAAAAATAGTGGTATTCATGCCATTTATTTTTGTTTATACTTTATTTTATGTAATCTGGATATGATTCACAGATTAAGATGGCATAAACCGTTTAAAATCTCACTTTGCTCTATTTTTTGGTGCACTATTTAGTATCTAGCGGTGGGATATTCTTCTGCTTACATAATATCGATTGTACTCGATCCAATTGATGTAACTTTCCGGGACATAGTTATGCCAACTATTACTGATTTTGGAATAATTTATGTCAGCAAAGTCTACCTGATTTCATTACAATAAATCAATGATCTTGAGTTCTCGATGGTTAATAAAGTCTTGACTAATCTATCTCTTGACTTTGCAATGTTCATAATATATATCGTACATTGTCTATAGATTATCGAAAGTTTGTTCAATTATTTTGTGAAAATCTTCATAGAACTATGTACATAATTTAATATGAATGACATTTCATAATTATAGTCGCATCATGATCGTCAAACTAAGTATTTGAGAGCTTAACCTTTTTGAGGGCCATGTGTTCTCTCTGTTAAGCGGTGTACTTCTAACCTTGCTATAACTGATATAATTGTGTTTTCTTCTCTACTTCTCTATATTTATGTGACAGGGTCTAAATTATCGTGTTGTAAAAGAGTGAGCCTGGTACTATTTTTACCATTATTTTTACTGATATATATGTTTTGCTAAAAAAATACTTATTTATCATCGGTCGTATTAGAACGGACGCGGCAATGGGCGTCTTGTCCTTCTAGTATACTTCAATGGAGTACAATTTAACTTATGATTCGTCTTTCGTAATGTTCAGAATCGTATGCTCCATCTTCAAAAAGAAAACGAAAAACACTATGTTCCAAAGAGGTTGTTACTGCTTATCTGACTTTCGAATGAATTATCTCTTATCCATCGAGTAACAAAAAACTCAAAATTTGCTATCGTTTCCACTCCACCAATCCCGTACCTTTCTTTCCTCTTCCTCTTGGCTTCCGAGTCCTGACCTACCCAAGCTCCAACCCGACCGAATGCGGCAGTAAAATCTGTCCTACTTCAGTCCACCGCCGCTGTGCCCTAGAGCTGCCGCCGCGCCGTAGCTTAACGTTACCACCGGCCGTTGAGTCCCGTACCTCCGCCTCCCCACTACCCCGCCGCTCACGCGCGTCGCCGGCGCCGTTCCCGTTCTACCTCGTCGGGAACATCGCCTCCCCGCTGGCTCTATCCCACCGCCCGAAGTGTTGGCCACTAGTTTTTGAGGTATGAGCCTTTGTTATCCGGGGATTAGTTAAATCCCACTGACCTCCACAAATTGTGGGTGCGCCGGCGCACACCATCTAGATCCGCCCCTGGATTTGGTAGCTGCTGCAGCTGCTAATGTCGGGGGCTCATTTGCTTCGCGGGTTTTGATTTCACAACCTGTTTGCGCTTCTGCTTGTTTTGAGTCCTCATTAGATTTCCAGTTTTAAGTTTTAGTATAACGCTCCCACATCTTATTAAGCTTCTGCCCAAATACCAAACGCCGGAATGATGCATCTAAATGTATCTCACTGTCGCTGGGGCGTTTGAATTGTCTAATTTATGATTTTAGTGATGTCTAGCGTTTAGTCTGCCATGGTAAGGAGTTATATCCAACTCTAGCAGGCTGAATTGTTGCTTAACAGTAGTTTGCTTGTAGGTCTTGTTGTAATTTGTGGAAATGAGACTTGGACCATGATATTGTGTTGGATTATCTATTGAAGTGTCGTGTTTAGCAAGCATAAGCGTTGAAGTGCCAAGTCTAATTTAGTTTCATTCTAGTAGGTGATGAAGTTTCAGATTACCTTTGGCCCTGTGGAAATCTGTTGATTTTTGAAGTCGAAGTGAGCAATTCTGAGAATTTCAAGCACACTTGACGACAACCCCTCATTCCTATGAAATGTCACTGCTTAGTAGATTTTTCTACAAGAGGCCTCCTGATGGATTACTGGAGTTCATTGACAGGATCTACGGTAATCTTGTGAAGGATTGTTAGTTTGTTAATTTGTACACTGATAGGCTCATTTGTTTATTTCCGATACCAATTAATTTTGTATCTTACCACATTGTGCAGTTTTTGATTCATGCTTCTCCACTGAAGTCTTGCCGCATGGAATGTACCCAGTCTATTTGAATGGGATTATTACAGAGTTGCATGAAGAACACGCAGAGTCTTCATTTCTGGCGATTAATTTCAGAGATGGGGATAAGAAAAGCCAGCTCGCTGATATCCTACATGAATACGATATCCCAGTAATTGACTACCCACGTCATTTTGAAGGCTGCCCAGTGCTTCCTCTATCTCTTATTCAGCATTTCCTTCGGGTCTGTGAACACTGGCTATCTACTGGGAACAGCCAAAATATTATACTGCTCCATTGTGAGAGAGGGGGCTGGCCATCATTGGCATTCCTGTTATCTTGTTTTCTTATTTTCAAGAAGTTGCACAGTGCAGAACATAAAACTCTGGACAATGTTTATCGTGAGGCCCCTAAAGGGTTCCTGCAGCTTTTTTCTGCACTCAACCCAATGCCCTCTCAGCTCAGATATATGCAGTATGTAGCCAGAAGAAATATTTCTCCAGAGTGGCCTCCAATGGAGCGGGCACTCTCTTTGGATTGTCTGATTCTTCGAGCCATTCCAAATTTCGACTCTGATAATGGATGTAGGCCATTGGTCCGAATTTTTGGTCGAAATCTTCTTGGCAAGAATGCTAGCATGACTGACATGATTTTTTCAATGCCTAAGAAGAAGTCCTTACACCACTATCGGCAGGTAGGTGATGAATGCAATTGCATGCAGTTCTTGATTTCTTTCTTGATCTTGCATCAATCTACATTGTTTTCATGCAGGAGGACTGTGACGTGATAAAAATTGATATCCAATGTCCGGTCCAGGGAGATGTTGTTCTGGAGTGTGTACATCTTGATCTTGATCCAGAAAAGGAAGTTATGATGTTCCGGATAATGTTCAATACTGCTTTTATTCGTTCAAACGTACTGATGCTGAATAGTGATGATGTTGATATACTATGGGGTTCAAAAGATCGGTACCCGCGGAGTTTTAGAGCAGAGGTAAGAGCGATGCACATATTTTTGTAATTTTTAGGGCATGAAATCAATTACTGATGCATATTTGGAAGTACAGGTGCTGTTTTGTGAAATTGGGGGCATATCTCCTCCAAGGGCTCCAACAGCAACATTGAATGGTGATATGAAAGGTGGTTTACCATCGAAGCCTTTTCAGCTGTTCAAGAACTCTTCAATGGTGTTGAATGGATGGAAAGCAGTGACAATGCTGCGTATTGGTTGCTCAAGGAATTCTCAGCAAACTCGCTCCAAGATAAATTTCAAAAACTAATACTCAGCGACATGAAAGAGCTTTCAAAGTTTCAAGCTAAAGTTGGTCTGCAGATGCCGCTAATGTCTCCCTAGATTCTGATGAAGAAAAATATTCCGTGGCTTCTGATTCTGTTTCTTCAGCCGATTATGAGAAGGTTCAACATGGAGGGAACTCATCTGACTCAGAGAACATTGATCGTGCTCTAACTACTGAAGATTCTGAATCTATTGGTACATCTATTTACACAAGTCATTTTCCTTGTTAACCTTTATTTTCATGTTCAATAATTTATGCAATATGCCTTTAGAGAACACTTGCTTCTGTTGCTGGGCTTGATGACGCTCCCATTATCGCTCTGTTTTTTCTCGAACGCGCAACTAAATTCTCTGCGTTCTCTCTTTTTCATCATCTTTATTAAAGTCTGATTCATAGCCATTACAATTTGTGCAGCTACTTCCTCAGTGAACGCTTCGTCTCCATCTCCTCCACACGGTCGATCTTCTAGCCTTTCAACTGAACAAAATCTGCTGCCAGCAGAATTACAGCAGGAGTTACCAAGTACTAGGCAGCAGCTGCCATCATCAGCAGAAAATGGAGACAATGTTATGTCGGCACTGGTGCCACCAGCAGCCGCCGTGCAAATGGAGGCAAACCTGTTCTCTCAGCACCGCCGCCACCACCACCACCACCACCAAGTGGCAGTGAACCTGTTTTCTCGCCGTTGCACCACCACCACCACCACCACCAAGTGGCAGCAAACCTGCTTTCTCGCCGCCGCCGCCACCACCACCACTACCTCAGAGTAGCAATTTATCTTCTTCACAGCCTCCACCTCCTCCACCTCGCCACCCCTACCAAATTCTCGGACAGGAAAACCTCTATCTGCACTGACACCACAGCCACAGCAAAATATTCATTTCATCCAGTACCACCACCTCCGCCACCCCCCCCACCCCCCACCCCAAGCTAACGGAATAGCTAAGAAATGCCCTCCGCCTCCTCCACCCCCACCCTGCCCTCCCTCTTCTAACAGAGCGCCTACAACTGCTGCTGCCACTCTGTCAAAAGGACCACCACCTCCACCTCCACCTCCACCTCCACCTCCACCTGGTGCTCAGTTCCCACCGCCACCTCCACCTCCACCTCCACCGTTGCCAGCAGGCACTATTCAAAGAACTCCTCCAGCGCCACCACCTCCTCCCCCGATGACAGGGAAGAAAGCTCCTGCACCGCCACCCCCTCCTCCCCTGATGACAGGGAAGAAAGCTCCTGCACCGCCACCCCCACCACCTCAAGCACCAAAACCTCCTGGAACTGTACCACCTCCAAGCTCAAAGATCTCAAATGCACCTGCACCACCTCCATTATTGGGAAGGGGAAGAGCAGCAACTGGATCTGGAAAAGGTCGTGGCATTGGATTGGCACCTCAAAGTAACCCCCAAAGAAAGCTTCATTAAAGCCTTTGCACTGGGTGAAAGTTACACGCGCAATGCAAGGAAGTCTCTGGGCGGATGCTCAAAATCAAGGAAATCAGGCTAGGTAACTGATATGCTGTTAATTTATATGATTTAATTAACTGTTGATGTTGTTACATCATTGATACCACTAGGTGATACAATATGGCATTAATTGTTTATGGACAAATATCATGCTGCTTTTTTCCTGACTAATTGACTATATGAACTTGATTGGTGCATCTTTCTCTCATGCTAAAATTTTGTTATTCGAACCTGTGTATGTAATTCCTTTTCCTTGTTTAACATGCGGACAATCTCTACACTCAAACTGTATTTCCTCATGCACTATTTTGCAGGGCTCCTGATATTGATTTATCCGAGTTGGAGAATTTGTTCTCCACTGCTGTTGCAACCAATGCAAGTGAGAAAGGAGGAACAAAGCGTGCCTCAGCTGCCAGCAAGCCAGAAATTGTTCACCTGGTATGGAAGCTTTCACTTTCTTAATGTACTGATTTGCTGCAGAGCACTCAAAAGTTGTTGACCTTTTATTCTTGTGCTTCTACCTTGAGCACTTATGTCCTCTCAAACTTGTTTCAAGAACCTTGTCATTTTTTTCATGATATGTTGAACTATCGAGCCCTGAATCTCGGATTTGTCAAACCATTCTTCTTGATTAGAACTATCGCATAATAATGCTATTCAGCACCCAGGGTGCATAATACATTATTTTACCCAGGGTTTTCTTATGTTGTTACATTCCGAATTTATGTTTGGTAGACAAATAGTTACTTTCATGTTGACCCAACTGAAAAACGACATATGAAACACAAGATGAGTCATAACGAAGTAAAAAACACACAAAAGGGGGGGGGGTGTGTGTGTGTGTGTGTTAGAATAACTATTCTTCACAGCCAGTGCCAATTAGCGCTTTTTTCCTTGCAAGTGCTTAACTTATACATTGAAGCTATGCGGTGCATTATCCATTTAAAGTATCAAACTATGGTTTGTCGTATGTACGGTACTCTATGATGCAATCAGTTTCCTTTTTAAAGCGACTTTTGAATAGTTATTTTATTTCTTTCTTATTCTTGCCAGTATACTGGTTTCACGTTCGACTTCAGTTTTCTTGACATCTCAGTAATTTGCAGTCAGCATAATTCTGTTCTAGCATCCGGAGTTAGAGAAATCCTGGTGATTATTCCGTCTGTCATGAACTAATTGTTCCTGCTACTTATATTGCAGGTTGATATGAGAAGAGCAAATAATTGTGAGATCATGCTTACCAAAATCAAAATGCCTCTTCCGGATATGATTGTGAGTATCCTCTGTGGGTTAACTACTCTCTACTCTGTGACAAAAAAGGGAGGCACATTGATTTCCTCCCGTCGAAATAGTGATTATTTATGTCATTCTGAGTATCTAAAGCTTGTATTAATATTGTTTTGCAATTCTCCCATTCTACTTTTTTACTATGTTGACTATCTTCGTTTGCAAAGGTTGTTATGTGTTAATAGATTCTGTTGCATACACAAGTTTTACGAACATCTTCCACACACTAAGCATGGAAATTTCTTTCCACGCAAAATTAGAATGCTAAAATTCCTAATTTTTTCCTTTTTTGATTTGCATTCATACAATGGTATAACCTTTGGCTGCCTAAGCCTACAGTATCCTTTTATACTCTCTTTTGGTGAATAAAACCACTGTGTATGATCATCATACGTGCGAGTTACTGATGAGCTGTGTTGTATTCTCGATCCATATTTTTTATCTTGTTGGAAATCTATCATGTTGATGACATATTTGTTTGCTCAAATGATGCTGTTAACAACTTTCTATCAGCCTGATACATGTAAATGTGCTCCTATTAATTTTCTTCTGTAAATGGTTGTTCTTGCAGAGCGCGATCTTGGCTTTAGATACTTCTGTTCTCGATAATGACCAAGTTGAGAATCTCATTAAGTTTTGCCCTACAAATGAAGAAATCGAGATGTTGAAGGTGCTTCTGCTAGCTGTTTTTTTTGCATTTCATGATATGTAACTTAGACTTGGACTTAGTATCTGATGCTGTTTTGTCCTAAATTGTTATCGTTTTTGTCTGTGAGCTCAGAACTATAACGGCAACAAAGAAATGCTTGGAAAATGTGAACAGGTTTGTTTAGTATTTTTGTTGCATATAGTGCTCCATTTTGAATATTGATGGAAGCATAAACTTTGCTGCAGTTTTTCCTGGAGCTAATGAAAGTTCCTCGCGTGGAGTCCAAACTAAGAGTTTTTGCTTTCAGAATTGCATTCTCGACACAGGTCCACTGTCCTCCTTCACCAGTTAATTTACTTGGATTATCTCACTTTCTCTATAACTTGCTGTTTATAATTGTGATGTCTTACCTTTTGTCAGACAGATGAGCTAAGAACTAACTTAACCACCATAAATGATGCAACAAAAGAGGTACAACGTTGCATCATCTCATCTTGGGTAAATTTTTGACATGTATATTCTCATTCATTGACTGTCTTACTTTTTCACTTCATGCAGGTGAAAGAGTCTCTGAAGTTACGGCAGATAATGCAGACCATTCTCACATTAGGGAATGCATTGAATCAAGGAACAGCTCGAGGTATCAAATGATTGCAGAAAATTAGCATTTCTCTGATAGTTGTCTCATATGGTGATGGGTTGAACAGGTTCTGCTGTTGGCTTCAGATTAGACAGTCTTCTTAAACTGTCGGATACTCGAGCTAGGAACAATAAGATGACACTAATGCACTATTTATGCAAGGTATGCGCTTGACATAAAGTGGTCATTAACTTAATAGTTTTGTATGCTAATCCCTCGATCAATCTTCACTGCTGGCCATACCTCTCCATAATTCAATGCCGGTTAGGATTTAATATACTGCAGTCACTTACTGATGATACATGATCGTGCCGTGTCGTGCTACTACTGTGCCACTTCTGATGGACTAATGATACATGATCGTGTCGTGCTAGTAAAGAACAATAATTTACCTGAGCCTTTAGAGTTGAGAATCATGCATTCTGACTTAAGCGTGCATACTTTATTACTTTATATAGGAAGAGAGACCACTTTTCAGTCCTAAACTGTTGCAGAAAGTCATTTTCAACCCTGAACTCTAAAACCAAAGAATTGCAACATCAAACCATTAAAATACAGGATGGCTTTTGGTGCCGATTGCTGTACTACATGTGGCAGAATCTGTCTGTTGCATACTAGTGTGCTTGAAATTATCTTCCATGGGTCAGCTCTTTGGTTTGTCAATTTCTCAGATCAAGAAAACAATTATAAGGTGCTCCGAAGACCAATTATCAGTCTGTCACCAGGATATGTTTCAGCCTGATGGCTTGCCTTCTTCAGTGTTGGTAAATTTACTGATTAGTTGAGGGAGCTTGCATCTTATTGGACCAGTTTTTCTCAAAAGCGGACCAATCTGATACTTGATCCGAGCATAACTAGAACAAGCCTGTCTCAGGCACCTCAATACCTTTTTTGGAGCTTTAATTTTAGCTGCCTTCATTTGAGAATATGCCCTATACAAATTACAATCCCAGGCTAGGTTGGTGAGAGGTCAATGGTGTAGATGTTAATGATAGTTTCCACATGAAATGTATGTTGGATGTGAACTACTCTATCCGTTCCTGAAGGCCTATACATATTTTAAAGTCAAACAATGTAAAGTTTGACCAAGTGTTTAGAAAAAAACAATGTTTTTTCTAAAAACTGGGTCAAACTTTACGCTGTTTGACTTTTGAAAAAACTTATAGGCTTCACTTTCAGGAACGGAGGGAGTGCTATTATTGTATAGATGCAATTAATGGTACATTTGCTTATAGGAAAACATGCGAATGATATTACAAACTGTTGATGCATATGCCACTTGGGTTCATGGACATGTTTTGAGGCGCTCTCGTGCACCGTTCTGAAAGTTGGCTGTGTACGAGGAATAGATGCACTACTTGAGTCTTTGTTTGCATGTATTCAGTTTGGTCGGCCTCATAATGGGATCCCTGGGCCATTTAATTGGTAACATGATTTGGTAATCATTCAAATACCAGTTACCATTTTTAGAATAATGCACTCCTGCTACTGGTGAGGTAAGGTTTTCAGTAAATCTGTGGTGACAGCCTGGTTACTTGTAAGGGTGGTTATAGACCAGTGATTTCAGAAGAGTTAATCTTAGTCTGACTGACTTCAGCCAATTATCTGCCCAGGAATCAGCCAGGTTCCAGTATCCTATTTTTCTGGTGTTGCGTGTTGGCAATTATTAATCTAGTATTCTGTATATATATTGTGTTCTGTAGCTAATGAAAAATTTGCTATTTTTGATCCACTTTCCAACTCTGTGTATTTTAAGAAGTCCGTCAGTTGCTTTTGCAAGCTTGTTGACCTTAGCTTATCTTTCTTCATGCTAGCTTCTCGCTGAAAAGTTGCCTGAGCTTCTTGATTTTGACAAAGACTTGATTCATCTGGAAGCAGCTTCTAAGGTAATGTAATGATCTGTTGATAGCAATTCTGGATGATCATCGAGCTACTCACCAAATATGTTTCTCCGTGATTGCATTTGTTAATCCCCAGATCCAATTGAAGTTGGTTGCTGAAGAAATGCAAGCAATAAACAAAGGTCTCGAGAAGGTTGAGCAAGAATTAGCTGCTTCAGTGAATGATGGTTCAATATCTGTTAGCTTCCGTAAAGTAAGAAACATTTTACCTTTTGTCTAGTTTTCACGGTTGTTGGATGTTTGAGCATATCTGTTATTACAATTAGTCCACTGCTTAAGGAGCTTATAATTTTACATATTCGGACAAGAAATGATATTAACTTAAACAGACGAAATTATAGCTGTCACCAGATATTCATTGAGCACTTACTATGTTTCAGTTTTTCTATGAGTTGTAATTTTACATATAGTAGACAGCAGAATAAGTGCATACTTTTTAGTAATATCCATCCATTAATCACTTCTATAACAAAATTTAAGTAAGGTCACAGCTTGATATGCATTTTGCACACAAATGTATTGCTCAGAACAATCATGAACGTGCGAGTAAATTGACATACGAAAATATTTTTTTAGCTACTTAATACAATCGTGACACCATTTGGGGAATTGTTGGTGTGCACTTTTGTGCATCCAGCACAGCAATAACGCCGTGTATGAACTCTTGACTCGGTAGGAGTAGTGATGTTCAGGGACTATTTTAACTCTATAATGCAAGCATGTCTGACAAGACTGTATGTAAGTGTGCAAAACAAATAATGATTCTTGTATGAGTGAACTGAGATCAGTTGCTTTTACAGGCATTGAAATGCTTTCTTGACTCAGCAGAAGCTGTGGTTAGGGACCTCATTTCCTTGTATGCAGAAGTGGTGAGACCCTGCTTTAAAGGTATTTTTTGTTCGCGCCTTGTGTTTGTGAAAGATTTTGATGACAGTCGTTTTGCAGGGAAGAAATGCTGATTCCCTAGCCCAGTATTTTGGTGAAGATCCAGCCCGCTGCCCTTTTGAGCAAGGTTTGTGTGGCCTTTATAATATTTTACAGCTTTACTAGCCATTTTTGTCTTGATTTTGTGCACGCATGTAACTCATCCTATGATGAAGTGTGGTCAATTAGATTACAGCTTGAGTAATATCGTCTTACCTAGCGCAGGTAAAAAAAAACTTCTAAACGTTGTCTCTTGCCCCTTAAGGAAATTTCGCTCTTTCACAAATGTTTGTCTTGTCCAAGCAATCATTTACTGGAATAGCTATTTATCAGGAATGGTCTATCTCATGACATTGTCTGTCATTTTAGTTTATTATGGATTAGATCTACTGTTTGATTTATACGAACTTAGTTTTTCTTAGCATAGCTGTATTTACTTGTGGATCTTTCCTTGATGATTTCTTGCTCTTCTTTTTTCAGTTACATCGATTTTGGTTATTTTTGTGAATATGTTCAAGAAATCACGTGATGAAAATGCTCGAAATGCGGAAACTGAGAAAAAGAAAATGGAAAAGGCGGCCATAAAATGATTGGAGTGAGGATATATCTACGCCAATATTCCATCATCTGAGGTCGGACTATGTTTAGTCCCACTGAACAGCTCCAGCAGAATGTACTTGGGGTGGAGCCTGCTTCTGCTTTTTGATGCTCAATACCAGTATATGCAGAGGTGTAATGTCAGAAGGCTCTGGGTGAGCGTCATCCACTAAAATGGTAATATCTTTAACCACATTCCCTGTTTGAGCTATTATTAGATTGCATCTTGACTAGTAATCAAGTAATAGTGTCATATGTACTGATTTGGTGATTGTGGTCCGCATGAACTTTTTGTTTCAGAAATCCTGTATCTAGAATTCTAGATAAATAGCTACGGGTTTCAGTTTTCATGCTTATTTTCTTAATGAAAACATGCAGGTTGCTCTCAGATTACAAGCTGTAACTTCTTGCGATTATCGGTAGCGGGGATGGGAGGTCTTCATGCCACCTGTAGTGTTGTTGTACATATAGCAGTTGCTGATATATAGCTGTCTTACATGTACATATGTTAGCACAAGTCGAAACAAAAACAAAGAGCATGGTCGTTGTAAAGATTTCTTGTATTATCAACAAGACCAGAGCCATTTTTGTAGAGCCCGTGAGCTCCTACAATGTATTTTGCCTTTACGCAATTTTTCTTACAAGCTGTATCCTGACTCCTGAGGATGGTGACTGCTGCTTTTGCATCCCTCAAAATAGGGGTCATATTATCATTAAAAATATCCAGAAATGACATGTGAGACACAAAACCCGGAGTAGCAAATGCAAACCTGGTACACTAGCAAGTATCGGGTGCAAATCTGGTACGTATTCCTTAGGAACTACTAACGTGCTATGTTTATTTGATTATTATCTGTTCATTCATTCACCAAATAATAATTTCTTTGGACAGACCCCTTCAGTCAGACTCCATAGCCAATTTCTGACGTCATGCTATTCATGTCCTTGATAGGCCGAGGAAGGTGAAGATGAACCGGATGTAGCTGTAGCGGTAGAGGTGGCGCATCATGGCGATCTTCTGCTCGTCCCAGGGCGGGTACCTGAGCATGACCTCGACGAGGAAGCCTCTCTTCAGGACCGCCTTCTTGTGGCTGAACATCTTGAAGGAGTACTTGCCGTGGTACTGTCCGAATCCGCTCTGCCCGATGCCGCCGAAGGGCAGCGTGTCGATCCCATACTGCAAACGAAAATTGAACCACCCACTGGTCAGAAAATGTTGTGTTTCCTTCGCATAGATGGCGACGATCAGATGGTTCTGAAAGCTTGCGTACTTGTACGACGGCGTCGTTGAAGGTGACGCTCCCTGACGACGTCTCCTCCACGATCCGGCTTTTCAGCGAGGCGCTGTTGGTGAAGGCGTAGACGGCGAGCGGCTTTGGCCGCGCCCTCACGAACGCGATGCTGTCTTCGATCTTCTCCACCTGTTATGTATGTGACAAGGAGAGGAGACACCGTTACATTCGGCTGCTCAGTTTGCTCGAGGTGTTCGGTTCAGCGTTCTGTTACCGTGATGATGGGTAGAAGAGGGCCGAAGATCTCCTCGGTCATGATCGCGGAGTCCAGCGGAGGGTTCAGCAGTATCGTGGGCTCGATGCACCTGAAGGTTTGTTTATTTTGTTGTTGCGAGGAGGTCAGTCACAACTCGGAACGAAGGTATGTAGGACGGCTGAGTTGAGAGCGAATGCGAATTTACTTGCAGGTTCTTGGCGTCTAATTGGCCGCCGTACAGGACTGACGCCGCCACCGACGGGTCCTTGAGGAGGCCGCTCAGCCGCTGGAAGTGCCGCGCGTTGACGATCCGCGCCATGTGATCGGGGTCGGCGATGAACCTCTTCAGCGTCGACTTGAGCAACTTAATCTGAAGCAGTGAAAAAACGACGTTAGAAATGATAATACAGCGCGCTCGAGGCTCACATGATCTTGATCGGAAGTAAACAACCAAACAAACGAAAGCGTGTACCAGGGTTGGCGCGAACCGCTCCTCGACGAGCACGTAGTCGATGGCGATGCAGGCCTGGCCGGCGCAGGACGACCACTTGGCGAAGATCACGCGGTTCACCGAGGTTTGCAGGTTCCGCCCCTTGCCGACGGTGGCGGAGTCGAAGATGCAGGGGCACTTCCCGCCAAGCTCCAGCGCCACCGGCGTCAGGTGCTTCGCCGCTGCCGTCATCACCATGCGCGCCACGCGCGGGCACCCTGAGTGAGATGTCACAGGTCCGGATCACTGACTACGTACTTGCTGGTGATCAGTGGAATTAGGTAGTGGTGCTGGTGAACGGTTGATTTACCGGTGAAGAGGACCTTGTCCCATCTGTTCTCCATGAGCTGCTCTCCGACCGCGGGGCCGCCCTGGATGACCTTCACGGCCGTGGCGTCCATGTACTCGCCGAGGTTCTCCTCCAGGAACTTGGCGGTGGCCGGCGCAAGCTCCGACGGCTTCAGCACCACCGCGTTCCCGGCCGCTATGGCCCCGATCAGCGGCTCCAACGACAGGCCTGCGCACGTACGTATGTATACACATCCTTGGATTAAACCGAGCAGTCTACGACTTCTAAAGTATTTGCAATTCAAAATGGCCCGCTTTAACCATGCCGCGAGCTTTTGACACTTGCAAATTGCCGGGGTGGTACCACTGGCGTCTGGCCGTGTCTGCTCGGCCGTTCTTTGGCCGTTAACACATGCCCGGCCGGAGAGGTGTAATTTGAGACGCGCCGGCAGTACAGGATAAGCTTACGGCAGCATGGCGCCTTCCAAATTCAGTGGACCAGCAGCGTGCCTCATGGGACCTGGGGCACACACGGCACAAGCTTTGTGTCGCCGACTGTGGTAGATCAGATAGATCCATTGGAATTGCTGTTTTGCAAGCAACTGCAGTGAAATCTACTTCGAGACATTTGAATTGCTCTCTTACAGCTGCAGGGACTCTTGGCTGAATAGTGCAAGCACTGTGGAACGGCATGTGCGCTGAACTAGCGTACGGCCTTTGCATTAAAACTGTGCTGGTCAATCAGTCCGACGAAACCAACGCACAAGGCCGGGGATAGGGGAGAATAATACAAACTGGCCGGCCGGTGATTGAGAACAGGGAAAACCGAGGTTATGTGAACGTACACCGCTCTGACTGCATTAACTCACACTACTTACGTAAGTATACTCCACACTTAAGGGTATTGGGTCTTAAGTGTGCGCAAGCCATGGTCAACACAGAAGAACGTTGGTTGATGAATCAGGTAGATGGAAATCGAACCATTTTGATGAATCGTCCCTACTGAAGCTGGAGCTTGCGACTATAGCTGGCCAACCGTGCCGCACGGCACGGCCCGTCGCGTGCCGAGCTCGGCACGGCCCGCCGGCGGCACGGCCCACGAGCGGCACGCTTCTAATCGTGCCGTGCCGTGCCGGCACGCGGGCTCCAACTCCGGCGGAGGCACGGCATGACGAGCACGGCAGCGGCACGGCGGCCCGCCCGGCACGGCACGCCGGGGAGGTGTGGGGCAGCGGCGGCGGAGGTGAGATGCCACGGGATGGGAGGCGCCGCCGGGGAGGTGTGAGGCAGCGGCGACGGAGGTAGGAAGCCACGGGATGGACGACAGCGCCGGGGAGGTGTGAGGCAGCGGCGGCGGAGGTGGGAGGGCACAGGATGAGCGGCGGCATAGGGGAAATCGGGAGAGGACGAGATGGGAGGCCAAGGGATAAGACGAGATCGGGGAGAGGACGAGAGATGGGCGGCGAGGGGCGGCGGGGGCGGCGGTTGGCGGCCGGCGGCGGCGGCACGATTGCGGCACGCTTGTAATCGTGCCGTGCCGTACCGTCTCCCGTGCTTCAGATCGAAGCTGAGCACGAGCACGGCTGGGCCTCATGCCGGCACGGCACGTTGACTCGCGGGTCGGGCCGTGCTTGGGCCATGTCAAAGTGAGCGTGCCTCGGGCCAGCCCATTTAGCACGGCCCGTTTGGCCAGCTATACTTGCGACGTAGGGTCCTTCACTCTTGTAAAGCGTCGCTAGTACTATCACGCTAGCTTGTGGCATGCGTGCATGTCCCCGTGCATTGGTGAAAATTCAGTGGACCAATGAGCGATCACAAGTGAGTGAAAACTGTAAAGTTCAGTATCACTGAGTGAATTCATCAGTGGACCAGTTTTATGACTAAAGAGGGCTGTACCAATTTTCTTAGTGTCACCCATGGACAGTAACTGTGCTCTAGACTTGCAAGAAGTGAAACGGTGTACTAGCTTTTGGTAAAATGAGAAATAGACGTAGCAAGGCTAGAGAGATTGACACGCAAATGGTTACCCAAGGGGAAGTTCCAGCAGGAGAAGATGAGGACGACCCCGAGCGGCTCCGGCACGACGTGCGCGCTCGCCGGGAAAGCCACCAGCGGCACCCAAACCTGCGCTCCATCCATCATCCATGACACGGACGGAGTTAATTAAGATCCAAAGCATTTGTGTCCGATGTGGACGAACAATATTAGTGGGACAAATATGAAGCTTGCCTTCTCCGGCGCCACCCATTTCCCGATCTCCTTCAGCGCGGCGTTGGCAGACTTGATGATCACGCCGACCTACGCCCACCCACACAATACAGATGAGCGCGAATGAAACAAATAGGTAGTGCACGCGCCGGCGACGGCGCAAATCGAAAAGAGAGGCGAAACCTCGTCTCTGTAGGCCTCGGCGCGGTGCTTGCCGAGGTCGTGGTGGAGCGCCCGGAAGGCCTCCTCCTCCTTCTCGGCGAGGAGTCGGAGGAGGCCGCGCAGCTGGGACTGCCGCCACGCCAGGGGCCGCGTCCTCCCGCTCTCGTAGGTCGCCCGCAGCTCGCCCAGGTGCTGCAGTGCGTGCAGCTCCAGCGCTGCCGCACCAACCTCCTCGACGCTCGCCGCCATAGTGCCCATGCTCTGCTCCCTGCTCCCTACTCGGTTGGTCGATCTCGCTCTCTGCTCTGCTGCTCCACTCCGCTGTGGCTCCGAGGGCTAGTGAGGACTCGCTAAGTAAGACGACGCTGGTAGGTGGTGGCAGTGGCGCACAGGATAGAGAAAGCTCCGTCGCTATTCGTTCGCGAGAGACCATCGTCGTCCCATTTATTTCGAGGTCGCAGCGCCCATGCCTACTTGCGAGCACTGGCGCCCGGTTTCAATGCTGGTACCAGCGCTCTTCACTGCAATTATTTTCACATCAATGCGGTTACTGGAGCTCGGCCTTGATTGATGCATACTACTACGTCTCGATTATTACTAGGAGAGAATTCCTTGTGTGACACCCGCTTAAAACATCGTTCCATATTTGACACTCCAAAATATTTTCTTCCCTGTATGACTCTGATAAGTTTTTCTTTCCTTTGCTGACACTGCCGTTGGTTCTGTTAGCCTGTTCCGTTAATTTTTTGCAGGGCGGACAAAATTACCCTCGTGTGTCGACTGCAAGTCAACCGCAGCCTCTCTCTCAGCCACATCGATACATCCCGTTCCCCGCCCAAGTCAGCGAAGCAGGAACCCTAGTGGCGGCGACCCAGGCGGCACGGCCCGTGCCCGATCCGGCGGACGGAGGCGTGGCGGCGCGGCCATGGACGGCGACCCAGGCGGCACGGCGGACGGCTCAGGCGTCTTGCTTCCGGGTGGGGGTGGCCCAGGCTCGGCTGCGGGGCAGGGCTGCGGACGGCGACCCAGGCGGCACGGCGGACGGCGACGCGCACAGGGCTGCAGACGGCGACCCAGGCGGGGCTGCGGACGGCCAAGGCACGGCGGCCGGCGACGCGGGCGGAGCTGCAGACGGCGACCCAGGCGGGGCTGCGGATGCGGGCTTCAGTGCAGGGTGAGTGTTTTTTCCTGCTTGCTACACTAGCAGTAGCAGTGGAGTACGTTGATGCAAGTTAATTTTGCACCGCTTGCAGTACCAGCAGCTTAACTGGTTAAACTTGCTGTCAAGTGTCAGTTCTGAACTGGCGTGTCCTGAAACTGTCCTTGTAAATTAAATGTACTGTATCTTGCTCTTGCTGTAGTTTGCTTATTTGCCTACTTGTAGTGCTCTTGTGTAGCACTGCTATTGCTTGCTTGCTTGAGTAAAATTGGTTCTGTAAACTTGAGTGAAATTTGAGTAATAACATGAGTGTAAATTGGTTCTGTGAAGGAGTGGTTCATGCACTGCTGTGCATTTGCTTGCATGTGCATTTGCATGCTTGTGTTCTTGCATGTGCCTTGCACTAACAAATATTGCAACTATTGTTCTGCCTACAAGATTAATTAAATTACTGCTCACTAACAAAGATTAGGCAGTACTGATGAGCAGATTAGGCTGTAGCAGTAGCACTCATGCGTAGGTTTCTGTTCCGTGTGTAGGATGGATCCAGAATCAACTTATGAGAATGAACAAGATGTGATAGTTATCTTCGCAACCCAGCACCGGAGAATGAACATGTTGGTACTGATGAAGCGAATTTGTATGAGCCTCTTGATATGGTTCTTTTTTCGGATAAAGAGAAGGACAAAGACTATGTTGCTGATCATGAGAGTGGGGAGGAGGTTGATGATGAGAGTGAAGAGGATGAGACTGAAATAGAGGAGGAGGAAGAGGAGGAGCATTATGAGGCAAATCATGCACCAAATGTAGAGTATGACAAAGAAGACCCTCCTATGACCGAAGGTTCCACATATCCCAATATGGAGGAGTTTAAGTTGGCCCTTTCTCAGCATGCAATCAAAAATGGATTTGAGTATAACACGGAGAAGAGTACACCCTGCAGGTTTAGGGGCGATTGTAAAAGAAAAGAGGATGACTGTTGTCCATGGAGGATACATGCTTCTACAACGGATGATATGTGTACAGTAGTGGTAATTGCCTAACTTATATTCTTCCTTTCTGCCTACATTTTTTATTGTCTACCGAGATGAAGTACTTACATTCTTGCTTCGTATTCCTTTGTAGGTGAGGAAAAATCCTTGTGTTCATGATTGCTCTAGTGCAAAACTGAAAAAGAAGGCGAAGAATGCAACCAAATTTTGGATATGTGAGAAGGTGAAGGATTGGCTCATTGAAGATGCAACTCTAGGAGCAGCTGGATTGAGAAAGAAGCTGAAAGAACACTACAAGGTCACTATCCACTACAAGAGAGTATATATGGGTAAGCTGCTAGCCTTGAATCAACTATATGGTGATTGGGACAGCAACTTTGACAATTTATTTAGGTTTAAGGCACAAGTTGAAAGTTCTTGCCCTGGCAGCATAGTGCAGATTGATCACCACTCAATAAATGGTAAAATCATCTTCAAAAGTATTTTTGTTGCTTTGAAACCTTGCATAGAGGGGTTCCTTATGGGCTGTAGACCGTATTTGGCAATAGATAGCACGTTCTTGACAGGCAGGTTCAAGGGGCAGCTGGCTAGTGCTACCGCAGTTGATGGCCATAATTGGATGTACCCTGTTTGTTTTGGAGTTTTTGATTCTGAAACTAATGATAATTGGACCTGGTTCATGCAATTGCTAAAACAGGCCATAGGATCACCAACAGGTTTAACCATTAGCGCCGATGCTGGCCAGGCAGTAATGACCGGGGTAAAAGAAGTGTTCCCAGAAGCTGAATGCAATTACTAGAGAATTAAACTTGGCTGTGGTAGAAAGCTCAGAAGAAGTTGCTGAAGTGACTGCATTGGGTGGTAGTGGCTTTAGATTTGTGGTCAACTTGCAAGAGAGGACATGTTCTTGTAGACAATGGCAAGTTTCCGGTCTACCTTGCAAACATGCTCTTGCATTCATCATATCATTTAGCAATGCACATATACGAGACTATGTGGACTTGTATTTCTCCACTGACAAGTTTAAGGCAGCTTATGCCCACCTAATCCCTGCAATGCCTGACAAGACCCAATGGCCTCAATCTGACCATGGATTCTTCATGCATCCTCCATTATTGAAGGCCACGGCTGGCAGGCCTAGAACTGAGAGGTACAAAGGCTGCAGTGATAAGAAAAGGAAAGGTGGCAAACACTTATGTCCAATTTGCAAGGAATATGGGCATCATTGGCCCAAATGTAAGAAAGGGAACCCGGAAGACATTGCTGCGATAATGTTAATTCGGTAATATAGATTTACTCATTCTTGCATTATTCTTGCATTATTCTTGCAGCTACACATATTCTGTGATTAATTTCTTGTTGTTTTTGTAGAGAACCACCAAAGAAGAGGAGGAAGAAAACAGCGGAGACATCCATTGTGCTTTGCGAGGATGGAGAACCTACAAGAATGAATTTTCCACCCAGGTTAATAATTTTACACTTACGCTCATGTTTACATCGAAGCAATGTTTGAATTCTAAGTAGCTTTCTTCTCACCATAGCCAAAACTTGGAAACTACAACTAAGAAAAAGGGAAAACGTGTTAGCACTGGTTCTGGAGCATCGAACAGGTGATCACAACTAGTTCAGAATTTTAGATATAATTAAACTAAAACGTGTTATGTATGCTGATTGGTTTCCTTCTCACAATAGCAAAAGCTTGGAGAATACAACTACGAAAAAGGGAAAAGGGGATAATTCTGAATCGGTTGGATCCAAGAGGTATTGTTTCTATAAATAGTTCACATATTATGTTTAGCTTTTGTTTTCAATTGCTGCTCAAACTATTGCTGCCATACATGTATAAATGTAGATCAAGAACCGGCTCAAATAAGGAGGAGAAGTCTGCTGACAAGATCCCTATGGTGCCACTCGACAGCCCAGCAATGGGCACACGAAGCAAAAAATGCCAGCCTTCAAGTCCGGCAATGAGCACTAGAAGTAGAAGAAGGCTCAGCCTGTGATTCTCATATAATGGCCACGAGGGGTCCATTCTTTTGTGCTGATCATGTAATGTATTTGCGAATTTAACATTGCGTGATCATCTGTTAGTTGTTATGATGCATTTTGTGTAATATATGTGAATTGTCTCAGATATGGCGTCCAAAAAGAGGGGAGATTCTGTCCAATTTTTTTTTTAATTCAGATCAAATTTTGCATGCCAGGGGTAAAAGGGTCTTTGCATGCCTCAGTTTAACACCGTCAGTGCAGAAAATGCACTAAAGTGTCAGCAAAGGAAAAAAAAACTGATCAGAGTCATACAAGGAAGAAAATATTTAGAAGTGTCAAATAAGGAACGATGTTTTAAGCGGGTGTCACAGAAGGAATTCTCTCTATTACTAGTTCTTCTTACGCTAATTCTTGGCTTTCCTTTGCGGAAGGAACGTACAGGCGCGAATGTCACAGTGGTACCACGTTTTCCTTCCCGCAACTCCGGTGCTTCGTTGCTTTTTGGATGATTGGGCATGGTCCGAGAGCGAAATGATCGAGACGTTGCAATAGTAGTATTCTATTTAGGTGATGGTGCATGGAGCCCTTTATTTTGAAAAGTTTGAAAATCATATTTTGAAGTCTCAAAAAATATGAAAAAAATCTAGATGTAGGCAATGTTGTATTATACCAACGTGCAAAGTATCAAATCAAAATATTTATTATTCCGGATACACAAAATAACAAAATGTGACATATTTGGAAAAGTTGAAATTCTACACTATTCACTACTTTCAAATGTTAGACTTTGTCATTTTTAGAGCATCTCCAGTCGGAGGCCCCAAATTTGGCCCCCATAGTGTCCGCGGACACCGACCGGACAACCCCCAAAACTAGTGTCCTACAACCACAATGTTCAAATATTGACACCCAAATACATGCAAACCATGCACGTACATCATAGAGGTAGTTTTGATGTCTAAATAAATAGTTCACAACACGTTATTACAACATAATTGTATCTAAACAAATAAAAGTAGCTGGACATAAAAGTTCACATTATTCGGACACAAATCATTGCAAATTAAAATTCAGTCCTTCCCCATGAAGACATACATATGCTCCACCAGATCATTGAGTAGTTGGGTGTGCGCCACTTCATCTCGAAGTTGTCGATGCATATCAAGGAATTGCATGACATACTCCGCTTCTTGTTCAGGTAGGTGGACATATTCTCCAGGCTTCTCAAAATCAGTACGAGCTGCCCCTTCTCCCTCATCCTCCACAATCATGTTGTGCAAAATTACACAACAAGTCATTACCTGCCATAGAACCTCCGGATCCCACATCATTGCGGCTCCACGGACTATGCCCCAACGAGCTTGCAACACACCAAATGCCCTCTCGACATCTTTCCTAACAGATTCCTGTGCAGCTGCAAAGCCACATTTTTTGGAACCAATAGGATTACTGATAGTCTTCACAAAATGCCGCCCACTGAGGATAGATACCATCTGCAAGATAGTATCCCATGATGTAGTCGTGTCCGTTGACGGTGTAGTTGCATGGTGGAGCATCCCCATCACAGAGCCTCTTGAACAGGGGAGAGCGCTGAAGCACATTGATGTCGTTGTGAGAACCGGGCATGCCAAAAAAAGCATGCCAAATCCACAAGTCTTGAGATGCCACAACTTCAAGTACAATAGTGGCCTCCTTGCTATGACCTTGGTACTGCCCACGCAACCCCGTTGGACAGTTTTTCCATTGCCAATGCATGCAATCTACTGAACCTAGCTTACCAGGAAATCCTCTTGCTTCTCCTAGGGCCAATAGCCTTGCGGTGTCCTCGGCATTATGTTCTCTCAGATATTTTGGCCCAAACACCTTCACGACGGCGTATGCAAAGTGCTCCATAGCCTCGATGCATGTACTCTCTCCCATCCGGACATACTCGTCTATGACATCCGCGGCTTTTCCATACGCAAGCATTCTCAAAGCAGCGGTGCATTTCTACATAGGAGAGAAGGATAGTTTTCCGCAGCAATCATACTTCAACTTGAAATAGTCATCATACTTTGTTACTTTCTCTTGTATGTGCTCGAATAGTCTTGAGCTCATCCGGAACCGACGTCGGAAAAACCCCTCATGAAAGACCGGCTTCGGACGCTTGAAGTAATCGTCATACAGATCTCGAGCGCCTTTGAGCCTGTCACGGTCCACGGTGATCCGCCCGTTAATTGATCCCTTGAAGTTGAGAACATGCTCCTCCTTCTTATCCATTTCCTCTTGAATGCTCATCATGGACATGGCGGCCTCCTCGTCTCTGTCGTCATACATGTCTTCATCACTGAACCCGTCGATGAACTCGTTGTAAACCAACTCATCCATGGCCGAGTAATCGTACTCCTCGTCGGACGAAGAATCCATGGCTACATGCATGAACACTTAATCAAAATCCGGTGCCAGCATTTACACAAACACTTTGAGAGCGAGGTGGAGGTCGGGCGATGCTAAACGTACTGGGAGCGGAGCGTCCAGATGAGGTTCCTCCTGCGACGGGCTCCGGCGACCGCAGAGGACTTGGCCGCGGACGCTGTGACTTGGGGGCGGCGGCGGTCAGTCGAAGACTCGAAGGGGCCGGCGGCGGAGCAGAGTGGTGCGGCCAAACTGGACAGAGCGGAGGAGGAAGAGGAAGAAGCAAGGGTTTCCGTCCGATTTAGGGGAAAAATTGGGTAGGCCTGCATTGCCAGGTCCGACGTGGCGGACGCGTCCGGGCGGCCCCAACCCCGCCCTACATATGGGCTGGCTTTGGGGTGTGCCGGACCACCCGGACGTTTGGGCTGACTATAGGGGGTGCGGTTGGGTGACGGTTTTTGGCCCAAAAGCTGTCCGGGCTGTCCGCCCGGGCGTTTGGGGGGGCTTTGGGGCTCCGGTTGGAGATGCTCTTATACAGCCAAAAATATAAGATATTTCTAGTTGAGATTTTAAATGTTGATAGACTACAACATTGTCTATGTCCATGATTTTTGTCACAATACTTAAAACTTAAAAATATGTTGTTCGATTTTTTCAAAATATATAGCTCCATGGAGCTCGGCCTCCATTGGTCCACTCTCCTTGGCCTCCATGATGCTACACTATGATGCGTTTGGAATGGGTTGGTTTTGTTCGTGTGTTTTGTTAAAAAGGGAAATTAGGGAGATTATGCGAATAGAAGAGATGAGCAAGTGTGAGGTGTGTTTAGCATAAATAGAAACAAGATAGTATAGAAGTTGAGTGACCGTGGGGTGCGTTTAGTAGTGAGAAATGGGGATATTCCACAAATTTTGACGAATTTGTACATTCTCTCGAGAGTGTTTTTCGAGGAATTACCACACTTCTACAGTGCGCGCGACGTGGGCAGCGCCACAGGCCGCTGAGATGGTCAGGCATTATATATAGTATAGATTTCTCAACCAAACGAACAACCTTCAGTTGCCGAACCATTTCATTATGTTCAATTTTATGAACTCAACCAAACACATCACACTTTAACAAACACACACCTCCGGGTTAGAGAATGCCGCCCCAACTTTCAACGAACAACACCAACGTCGCATGCGAGTCACAATGCCGCATGACTCGGTTGCCTCATAGCCCTGGCTACACAAGCTGACGTTGTACTGATTCCAGGGCCATCGGACTGAGTCAGTGCGACCACAAATATCGTACTGACCGGGTTGACGAGCTCGTTGCCCTCACAAAACCTGGTCTTCATCCAAGCTATGAAAATCCACAATTATACACCATAGAGTTGTCGCCACAAAACAATCTAAGGTTGTCGTATCGGGACACATCCACCCCGATGCTGACGCCCCGACATCCACCACCCCAACCACAAAGCCACCCCACATGGCAATCATGAACCTATTAATGCACCGTGGAGTTTCAATACTGGCCAAGGAAGAACCTTCAAGGTAACGTGAACGTCACTACTGCCCGCTCCAAAAGAGCATAGTTTTCACCTCGGAAAACTTAAGACACCCGTGTAAGTATAGGATCTTAGCTCCCAAACGACACAATAAAGGAGAACGACAACCAAGGCGCCACCGTCGTTGGCACTAAAGTGCAAGGCTTTTGCTAGATTGTAATCTCAACCATCAAGCTTCGAAAGCATCTTGGACAAACACGAGTAACAAGATAGGATGCATGACTATATCACTAACACATGACCCTCTCCACATGGCGTACGTACAGCAACACCTCACGTCGTGGCAACCCTGACATTGCTACCCCCGAGGGCCACCTCCATCCTGGAGCCACCGCTCCAGCATATCGCTCGCCTCCTCCTTCGAGCCCAAACAAGCACCCACACACACAAAGACGACCTGCGATAGGCCCATCTGGCTCGCGAACCCACCACGCAACCACAACAATGTCAGTAGCACGCCAGCACCGGGACTCCAACATGCCAAGAAACAACAAATCCACGAGCTAGAGCAACCTCGCCAGCCTCCCGAAGCCGCGCCTCATTGAGAAGCACGCCCGAAGCCAGCCACGAGCCCTCCCAGGCCCTTCGGCTTAGAGTCGCAAGCTCTAGGTAGCCGACCGCAGCGCCCTCTGATGCCACAATCGAGCAAGTCACAGCGCGGAAGAACCGCCACCAAGGTCCTCCTTTGTCACTGTAGCCACATCTGGGTCGCCACCGAACCACATTTGGGCCACTCCATGCGCGAGCAAAACAAGTCCTGCTGCCGTCGACACCGCCTAGGCTTTGCTCCACGGATCATCTACGACGATGAGGGGAATGAGCGGATGGTGGGGAGGGGCATAGGGAAGGGAGGTGTGCTGCCTGGCGAGATGGGGGCTCACCTATTTTCTTTTTGCTATTGAAACCTATGAGGTTGCAATTTGTGTGGCCAAAACCTTTTCTTGCTATGAACATAATTGTTCTTAAACAAGGAAGACACACACATCAATTTCATTGCTAAAATATGGCATAGTATTTTTTTACATTAAAAAAGTGTCATGCCAGTTTGAAAAAAAAACAAGTTCCAACCATGGTCAAATTTTGGTTACATGGAATTCAAATTCTAGACCTCCACGTAAATTTGTGGTTTCGATCTATCAAAATAAATCGAATTTTATAGAAATTTGAGGTAATTTATATTTTCTAACTGAAATTTTGAGGTTACAAATATTATCATACCCATCAAAATGTCCTAAATTTCGTGTTGAAACCGTGAACACCGGTGCCAAGCACACTTCACAAACATGTAAGGATATACGGGTAAACAGGGAGTGGCGTTTTGAATTTGAATTGCATATACACCCTTTATTCCAAATGCATTTCAGAGTCATTTCAAAATATAAAAAGGAATCCAAAAAATGTTCGTTTGTACGCTTCACGTTCTTTGTGTGCACACCAAAAGTCGACATTTTATGTCTGTAAAAAGATAAAAAAGAAATCTCTCCTATCTAAAATCTCTCCTATCTAAAAGAAAGATTTCGTTCCTCTCGTACGTCGTCCGTTTCGTCCTTCGTCCAACTTCGTCCCTGGCGCTCCTCTCCGCGCCGCGCGTTCGTCCCGCGTGCGACCAAATGGGCCGAGCCCTCAGCCCTTCCTCGATCCTTCCTCAGCTCCCTCCCTTTGGCGGCCACCCACGCGAGCGGAGCGCCCCCGAACTCGCCGCCGCTGGCCTCCTCCATCGCACGTGCGATGTAAACCTGTTTGTGTCATCCACCGACTCCACCCGACCCAATCGTTCTTCTCTCCTCCGGGCGGCGGCGGCGATGGTCTCGCAGCGACCGCTGGCCGCTGGCGTGGGGCAGCGTTCACCGTCAGTGACTCACAGCAGAGGCGAGGCATCCTACGCCTGCCGGTCTGCCCAGATGCGGACCAGCATCCCTATCCTCTCCCCCGCAGACCAAATCCTCTCCCCCGCAGACCAAAGATCTGAATCGAAGCCTCGCCTCTCTCTCTCTCTCTGCCCTCTCCGTCCAGCGCTGCCCCTGCTCCGGCCGTCCCGGACTTCGGATTTGGCGAGGAGGAGCTTGTCACGGACTGGCTATGGGACGGGTGGTCCCGACGCGTCTCCCGGTCCAGCCGCGGTGCGCTGGTCTGCGAGGCGGGGCTCGCCAAGGCCCGCTTCATCCCGTGCTCCGGGGCGACTACGACGACCAGGTCCTTACCGGCAGCGACAACCTGAGGAAAGAAACTGAGCGCGGGAGCGGTTGCTTGGCCAGGTCCTTACCGGCAGCAGCAGCTAGCATCATGCATATCCTCCGTCCTTGGTGAGTAAAGTAGCCCACCGTCGAGGGCTACCATGTCCTTGTCGGTACCGGCTCCACGCAACTCTTCATGGCCGCGCTCTCGCCCACCGACCCGGGGTCAGCGAGCCCATGAGTGTCGTCTCCATGGTGCCCTACTAATCGGTAAGTGCATTTTCATTTAGATAAAAATGTTCAGATTTTTACAAACAGAAAGATGCATCTGTGGATTCTGGCGTCTTATCCTATTGACACTCATGTGCCTCTGTCGATGCTCATGTGGCACTTGCCTCTGTTGATCTCTGTAGGTAACCTGGGAGTAGTGGTTTGGTAACGTAAAACTTGGGCGTCATCAGATTTCTGAGATGATATGCAAGAACATAATCAAGGTATATTTAGCCTTGCATTTTACATTTACTGAGACTGCTGCAAATAAACATAGTGCTGGAAACCATCTACTCATATGTTTGTATCAAGAATTCTGGAGTATGTTCTCTTGTTCGTGCCTCAGTTCGTGTTCTCTTGATCTTTCCAGATTATGGATGCAATTCGTTTTCGTTTCCTTTTTACCAGACAATGATAGAAATTGAGTCATCTTCTTTGATGAGCTTGTCAAGTTTCGTTGGTAGTAAACCTGTTGGTCGATGATGAACTGAAGCTAAATTTTTTGCTTTTCCATCAAAGACAGAGAGTGCCCCTCAAACGTCATTGAAGGAAAGTGTATGCTGCTGGTGCTTATCTTTTCGAGTTTGGTGGTCATTTCGGTTGGCTTGTACCGAAATCTTTCTGTTGGCGTGCACAGAAATTCTACACTTCTCTGGTGGTGAGAACTTGGGTACAATATTTGAAGTTGAATTTCATTTACATAGTACATTTAACTGATGCTGTTGCTACGATTCGATGACTTTTAGACTTGTGGTTTGTTCATGCATAGGTTTGGTTCTTGCTTGAAATCATGTGTGCAAGCTGCTATCTGGAGTAGGGGAAAGTGAGAGTGAGAAGAGCAAGCTGTATTAGGAGTACAAGCTGCAGTTCAAGTTGTATTAGGAGCAAATCTGGAGAAGTTGCATTGTTAATGGCAACTCTAGGGGAGCACAAGATGTCTCAAGGTATATGTGCTGCTGTGAATATATACGCTGTAGTTTGAGTAATGGTAGACAAGTTGATGATCTGGTCCAGTCTTTGGAATAATAACTTAATATAAGCTAGGCACGGCTGGAGATCATTACAGTGCCCACGCGACACAACAGCGGCACCAAACAACGGATTAGCGTACAGACCAGCCAGCCGGGCAGACGATTGCTTAGCTCTGACTAGCAATTAGTACATGACGTTCTTATCCCAACTAGCTCGTGGTCTCCAGTAGAGTTTTCTATACTTCAGGACTGATGATAAGCAACAACAACTTGGTTAGTATTCTCAGTTTTTTCGTAAGAGTCCTTCTGTTCTCATAGGTTGCAGTTGCAATTTACATAGATCAAGATGATCCTATACATCATAGAAAATACTGTGTAGAATCTAATCAGCTGTGTATGGTTCACTTAGCAATTCACATATGCTGAGAAAAAACTAGATGTTCATAACCCGGTAGTATTATTATTTGCAGTTTTGCACACTTGGTCAACTGGTATTAACGCAACTGTATTTATATGCCACTGACAAGTTTAAATTCTTATACTGATCCATTCCAAAGGAACTGGTAGGATGATTGATTGCATAGAAATATGAACTGTGACGCCAACCTTTTCTGCTTCACGAGGCATCCTTATTTTTGTTTTTAGATCAGAGGGTCACCGGTCATGTGACATGCTTGAGCATAGTGTTTCACTGGAAATACAATTTAGTTGGTAATCTCTTGTTGCTCTCTGATATATCTGTGAATTCTGAACAATGGTGCTAAACCATAGGGAAGAAAAAGTGCATCCGAAATTTCCTCGACTTTATGTTCTACTCCCTCCGTTTTTTAATATAAGATGTTTTAGCTTTTGTCCACATGCACATGCACACAAATGTATGTAGACACATTTTTATATGCATGTTCACTCATTTTAGTGTGCATATAGACAACATGTGTACCACCTAAAACATCTTATATTAAAAAACAGAGGGAGTATAATATTACAGATTGAATTTTCTATGAGTCCACTATTAACACAAATTTATTATGTACAGGTGAGATCTTACCCTAGGCGCACATTCAGTGACGAAGAGTGTCAGATGTCGTTGAGTGATGTTGGCCTCACTAGCAAACATGAGGCCGTGTTTCTAGAGCAAATTTCAGTATAGTGGATATTATTTGGTAATAGCTGGCCTCCAACTGGAGTTTTGCATGGATCTTGGTATTGAGAAAGGTCTCATTGTCGCGTACTTGTGTGATACTCAGTTTCTCAGACATGCATAAGCCATGCAGTCAGGATATGTATACACAGTGATATCATAATTTATCAGTTCTATAAATGTAGTATTTGATTATGCTATTGCTATTTGATTGCTTTCTAGGATATATCCAAATTGGTCATCTTGGTTTGGTCCTCACAACCTAACCGTAGTCACGGCTTGTTACTATGTTACTATTATCGTCGTTTAGTATTGATCTTTGGCAAACTGAAAGGAAACTTCATTTGTGGTGCTGAAGTATACAAGAATTTGGTAAATATTTGATTGACTTTGATTATTTGTGGTGCTGATTGTGTGTTACTGTAATTAACATGTTACAGGCCATGAATGCATTTAACATGTTAAAAAAGCCATGAATGTGTGTTCCAAGTTAATATCTTTCGAAAACAAAGAACAAGCGGGATTTTTCTCTGCGGATATGCAAATGATGGACACACACCCACGGACTAACCTAATAGAATATTCATGCGCTGTTGCAACGCACGGGCAATTAACTAGTCTACCGAAAAGACGTATTTTAATATTCATGTCACAAAAAAATGAGACTTTTTTCAAAACTTGAAGTGCACACATAGGATGTGGAGATGTATGCATGATAATTTTTTAAAATTTCAACATTTTGATATGTGTTTTTTGTAAAGGGAGTATATGCATCCGGAAGGCAAAGTGAACTTATGGGGTAAACACAATTTGTTCTCTCATACATTTTTTACACCAAATATGCTCGTAGCCTCGTACAGTACGATGGTTTATTCTTTCGTTTAAATTTGCTACAGTGTGGCGCAGCTGTAGCCTGTGTTTGCACGTCTGGCGGCTTGCAGCTAAACAGTGCGGGTTGGAGGCGAGATATCCCACTGTTGTACTGCTGGTAGGGACGTGGTTGTTCATGATTCGTTCTATGATGGCACCCTGGCATTTGCACACCGTTTTGTTTTCGTGTGCTAACTTTGCGAGCTGGTTTTCGCCCAGAAACAAAATCGACGGACGGGCCTGCCTAGCTCCCCTCAGGCCTTGGGCTGTGCCCTGCGAGCGACGGGCTTTAGTTGGACCGGGACTGTGTGGTTTGTGCGGCTGGAATACAGCCGGATAGATCGTCGGGCTACTCTTTCGTTTCTTGATGGCTGTTGATTCTGGTTTCAGTTTTTCTGCTAAATTTTCATTTTTTTTGTGAAATCGGAAGTTCCCAGATTTGAAAAAATTGTCACAAACTTGAGAACAAATGTTCATGAACCATTTATAAAATTTGAACTTTTTAAAACATGAAGATTTTGAAAATATGAACATTTTAAAACTGAAACTTTTTAAAATCTGAACATTTTTTATTTTGAACTTTTTCAAAACTAAAAAACGAAAAAGGAAAAAAAATACAGGAATACTGAAAAAACTACATAACAAGGCAAAAACATAAGAAAAAACCAAAAAAGCCCAACCGAAAGTTCCCAGAACGCAATTCCTATGGAAATCACTAGAAAAAGATTTCCCTTCGCAAAGGGAATCCAGCGGACCGTGGCGTGACGACAAGTGTCAGCTTCTCCCTTCACGCGGTCTCCCATTGGTGCTTGAATATGTGACAAGTGGCAGCACGAAATTTTTTTGGTGGGATTTCTGCTTCTCCGTGCGGAGGGTTGTATGTGCATTAATTTTGAGATTCGTTTAAAAAAATGAAATATCTTAAGAACCGTTTATCCAAATTACAAACCGTTTTCACTTTTGAGCTCCTCGCGTCGAGATCCTATGTTGATAGGTTTCGACGAACTTTTTTTTTGTACTTCCGGTTATGTATAATTGTACAACCTGTGTCTATGTAGTGTACAACCCATGTTTGTACAAACTGTCTCTGTGTATTTGTACAACATGTGGTTGTATAGTTGTACAACCTGTGTCTGTACAACATGTGTCTGTCTAGTTGTACAATCTATATCTGTACAACCTGTGTCTGTCTAGTTGTACAACATGTGTTATATAGTTGTACAAACTGTGTCTGCGAGTTGTATAACATGTGTCTGTATAGTTGTACAACCTGTGTCTGTACAACATGTGTCTGTCTATTTGTACAACCTGTGTCTGTACAAACTGTGTCTGTCTAGTTGTACCACATGTGTTATGTAGTTGTACAATCTGTGTCTGTATTGTTGTACAACATGTGTCTGCCCAGTTGTACGCCATATGTACTTTTATTTGTACGTTTTATTTTAAAAAAATTACTAGTCCGTGTGTGATACTCACCTTCTGTCCATCCATCCCAATGATCGGACACTTTGCGTAGCCTCTGTACATCCATCCTATGTGACGAGGGGGCTTCTCGTGCGGATGTACATAACGATCCGAGTGCTCCTGCCTTCGACTCACGCGCGTACCGTGGGGATTCGTCTGACTCGCTAGGCTTCATATGCGTCACGCCGCGCACGCGGGCTTCCGTGGCGTATTAGAATTTGCCACCGCAGTGGCCAAATTTGTTTTTGCCACCGCACGACCTGCCCGCATGTTCTCCAGCTGCCACGCGTCAAGCGGCGAGGTGCTTCCGCGCGTACGTCTTTACCTTCGCGAAGGGAAGCCTTTGGCTAGCGATACCCAATTCCTATACATCGCCCTACGGCAACGCTTGCGGGATGCCGTCGCTTAGTGGGCCGGCCCAGTTTGGCTTTTTTTTTCTTCCCTTTTTTCTTAGTTTCTTTTTCTTTTTTCTGTTGTATTTCTATTCTTTTCTTTTCTGTTTTTGTTTTGTTTGTTCTTTTTTATTTTCGATTTTTTTCGGAAATTGTTCAGAATAGAAATTTGTTCAGATTCGAAATTTCGTTCAGATTCGAAATTTCGTTCAGACTCAAAATTTGTTCAGATTCGAATTTTTGTTCAGATTCGAATTTTTGTTCAGATTCGAAATTTCGTTCAGACTCAAAATTTGTTCAGATTCGAAATTTTGTTCAGATTCGAAATTTCGTTTATATTCGAAATTTCGTTCAGATTCGAAAATTGTTCAGATTCGAAATTTGTTCGGATTTAAAATTTGTTTTAGATTTTCAAAATTGTTCGGATTTTATATTTTGTTCAAATTTGAAATTTGTTTAGCTTAAAAATTGTTCGGTTTTGAAATTTGTTTGGATTTAATTTCTGTTCGATTTGATTTTGTTCAAATTTGAAAATTGTTCAGTTTTTAAATTTTGTTCGGATTAGATTTTTGTTCGAATTTGAATTTTGTTTGGTTTTGAAATTTATTCAGATTTCAAAATTATTCAGATTTAAAAAAAATTAAGTTTTGAAATTTATTTGGATATGATTTTTGTTCAGATTTTGGAATTTATTCGTATTTAAAATTTGTTCAAATTCGAAAAAGTAATTATGAGCGCTAAAGAAAAAAAAGAGCAGTGCTTCGTTGGGCCGGCCCATGAACCAGTCGGTTGAGGCGACGGAGCGAAGCAGCGTCGCCGCAGGGCGAGGAGCTCCTTTCCGGGAAGGTTCCTATAACCGGAATGAGGCAAGCTGTGTAGCGGGCGTAGTATAGGATTCCACCTTTTTGACGCCTTCAACGCTGGTTAGCGCGGCCATGCACGGAGGCCCTGCTTATTGGGCCGGCCAGGTAGAGAGTGCTTCTTTCTTTTTACGGTTTTTTCCTTCTCTGTTTTTTATTTTTTTTATTTTCTTTATATTTTTTATTAATCATTTTAAAATTTTATGTTAAAATACTGAGGAAAAATGATGATATAGATAAAAAGATCTCGTGGATCCTACTACGAGATGATCCATGAGTTTGTTGTGCGCTGTAATGGGTTGTCGGTTTATCGACATCCAAGCGTCACACAACAACTCATACTCAGCGGCGATCCACGACATGTTTCGAGCCACCCTTTGCTTCTTGGTTATCTTGTTGTTTTCAAAATCTTCAACCTCCACTTCCTCTTCGACGGTTTCATCGTCGTCTTGGTCATTGTGGCCGGCCTCCCAGCCCCGTCCTGGCTAGCATTGTCATAGTAACCACCGTGTATAAGGTGATTCATAGCGCCGGTGGCCTCCTCCTACAACATTCAATGCACAATTCAAATAGCTGGCTTCATTCAAGGCACACATCCACGGGCCCGGCTTCATTCAATGCAAACATGCACAAAAAATACGCACCTCGTCAAGGGATGGCATTTGGCCGAGCATGTTGACGACGCCATCACCAGAAAGTTGCAGCTGGATTCGTCATTCGTGAGTCCCAGTCAATGTAGAACCGGTGAGTCGCTGTAGGTGGCCTCCTGGTTGAGGTCGATGCCCCGACTTTGCTTAACGGCCGTAACCGGCGAGAAGACCGCTTTTGGATCGATGTCGCCGGCATCGTTCTCGCCCACCTCAGGCGAGGAGGAGAAGCAAGTTTGCATGGGGGACGACGAGGTCGGTGTAGTAGTTCGGAAAAGACGACGAGGAACTCCAAGAAGGAATGGTTGTTGAGCTCCCTTGGCTCACATCGGTTAGCATTTCGGCGACAGAGGGATCGATGCGCGAGGCTTGCAACGACGACCTTTCCTTCATGTGTAGTCGCCGACCAGCTCGACTAACGGACGCTACCGCGTGAATCGGCTCCGGTGTGAACCCCTCCCGTTGCTCCTTCGGTTCGTGCTTCATCATCACCAACTGAGCCTCAGCTGACGCTGATTCCTTGCGAGATCACGAGAGGACGGTAGCCATTCGAGAATCAGGGAAAGAGAGTGTTGCAGCGGCAGCAATGTGAAAATGGAGAGAAGAATTTGAGGTTGGAGAGGGAAGAATTTAGGGTTGGAGAGGGAATGATTTTGGCGGTCGGGGGGCAATGTAGAGAATTTGGTGTTAGATATCTGCCGCTCCGTGCCTATGAACAGCCAGAGTGGGGGTGCCACTGAGCCTGTTTGTTTTAGTCCGAACCCTAATTTGTTTTGGGGGTAATTTGGGCTGTGCCGTTGGAGACATAGGCCTGCAGAAAGAGCTGGTTCTCAACAGAGAAACCGCTAGAGTCGTTCTGCTCCTGCTTCTGCTGTTCGAGTTTTGTGGTCTTGGGATTGGCAAGAAAAATTGCCATGTGAGGCGAGTCAAATGGTCGTTTCTCGTATCTAGTACGTACAAGGAGTCAGTGGCGGACCCAAGAATTTATTGAAGCCTGGGCGGACCGCAGTGTAACTAAAAAAAAATTCTCGGACAAATATATGTTGAAGATATGACATCATATGGAGGGGTGTGGCTAAACTGCTCCCGAGATCAAGTTTTCTTGTTCGAAAATTTCGGAAAAAACAAATTTAAAGCTTAAAAAAATCTAGAAAAATAGGCAATGATTTATTCCACCCGTCTATAATTTTTCAATGCGAAAAGCGATATATTCTAGACGTGAACAATGCAAATTTCGAGTTTTCTAAGTTTGTCCTTTTTCTGAGCCTAAAATACAACGGTTTTGCAAGATTTGATTGGAGGCAATTTCAGTGATGAATCGAATACCTCAGAATTTTGGGAAAAAATCCATCGGATCCTAGGCACGTCATTTCTTTTCCATGGACCCAACAATTTTATTAAATCCTGAGCACGCCGTAAGGCGATTTTTTTTCAAAAAAAACATGTAACTATCACATGGAGCAACTACAACTTTCACAGAAGTTCTAACATCTTTCTTAGGGCCAACAATTCTAGTGTGGAACTGCGAATCTTAAAACTCGTGTGGCAGTCGATAAGGCAGTGACACTCACGCAGGGGGAGTTTTTTTTTTAGAAAAATGACAAGAGGATTTTTTTGAGGGGGGGCAAGGGAGGAACTTCTGTGTTGGAGGGACTGAGATTGGATCCATGCCTTCCTTCACGGCTATGGAACTGGCTGATGGTCATGGGCTTCTCGATATCCATGGGCTGCTTGCCATCTGTTTTTTAATAACCGCTGGGCGCTGTGGCCTGTGACTAGGTTGGGCTTGGGAAATTATAGGCTTATGTTATGGTTGCACAGCTCAAAATGGAATGCCGAGCCTGGGCACGACCACGCATGCCCCATCCATCCTTGCTGATCGCTGCCTGGACAACACCTTGCGCGTGAGACGAGCGGCCACGAAGCCCGGGCAAGCGCCGGGTAACAGGGACGGTGGATCCGCCCATGCAAGGAGTATCATACACCAAGTGCACGCAATGCATCATCCTATACAGGAAAGAAATTCAGTAGCAAATGCAAACATACAGATACCGCCCCCCTGCAGGTTTCAGCTGTGCAACCACTACCCGTTGTTCATTGGCGATACCTTCAGAAAAGCTAGATCTGCTCTGCTCGCACGTGACCAGGACAGAGACCGTACATAAACAACGGTTGATTTCAAGCGCGCACCAGCCTGGATCGTCTAAGCAAGAAAACATCCTTAATTAGCCAGTTCCAGGGCCAATCAGGGCACGTATCGTACGAGCTCCTAGTTAATACCGCAGCGTGCTTTTCTAATACAACCCACATTCCACAGCGAGGCCTGCATGTGGCGGCCTATCAAGGAAAAAAAAAACTGCTGAACTCAACCAGATTAGCCGTTTCTTCATTAATCTGGCTGTCTTTGAAGCATTATTGATCTAGTTTATGCATTACAGCCACTGTGGGGTTTGCAGGCACATCAAGACAGCAACTTAATTTTATCTAGAGCAATCAGCACATACGCTGTTTTCTGTTACTCCTTTTAGAAAGATCAGGAAGGTGTGTTGTTTTCCATCAAGGTGTCCTGAATACTGAATACTCATGTAGGAGTACCAAGCTACAGCTCGTCACATAGCTGTGTGATCGATCACCAATCACGTACATACTCACGTGGAGTACTATGGAAGCGAATGCACTCGCATAGGTGAAAACCATCAGCAATAATATGGAATAGACTTAAGCATGTACTGAAAAAGTGACATGCCAGTGAGTCACAAGCTATAATTTTTTTGTTCGATTAGAGGCACTTAGTAGTTAGTACTGCGTTCCAGTTCAAGGTCGCAACAGCAACGCCTTTAATTTATTACAGCTAACTAATTAAGAACGCAGCCAATCCCTGAAAAAATAAATAAGAACGCAGTCAAGCTATTTTGTTTCTCTTGATCGCTGTATTTGACAAATTCTTATCGCCGTCGGGAGGTTTGTTAAGATGTCACACACAGACACAGCACCTAATCCGCATACTTTTATTTTTCCTGAAAAAACTAGTCTGCGTCATTTTCCATGCGTTTTTCTTTCTTATGACTCTTCGTGCTCATGACTCGCAGATCACAGAGTTCTTTTTAAAGTGAAAATTATCTCACATAAAGTTTTCGTTCATCATGCAACTCGGCTGATGGTTGCTTCCTGTCGCTTTGCTCTCCTTTCTCGTGCTTGAAAACTGACATGTACAGTAGTATACTCTAAGAAAGCAGGAAAATATTCGCTCAAAGACAAGAAATAGAGGGCAAAATCTCGAAAGGGAAAAGCGGCAACATCTTCAGTGATATGATATAGTGTTAAACTAAGATAAATGGAGGAAGAAGAAATATATATCGAATCTTTCCACAAAAAAATAACGTAGCACAATCTCTACCTCTTTGTAAACGATTTTAATCAGCTGGCCACACCTTTACACAACGTACACAAGAAATGATGTAGCCAACAGGTTAGACTCACTTTGCTGTCAGCATACAGCATGGGTTAAACAAAAGAACTAAAAAGTGGAGAAAAGAGTTCGAAACACACAACTACGGTGGAAAAAGGAATCAAGCTTTGATTGCCGAGAACGCTAGCTTTCTCAGTTTTGGAAATGCTTGTTAGTGAAGCTGAAATACAACCGAGAACATCTTTATCCTAATCGCATGTAGATCCACCTCCATATACTGTTAACATGTGTGCTAACGTACTACTGTCGGGGCTGTAGTACGTCTGTACCCTGCTCCGGTGAATGATGGTTGGAGGTGATTAATTTACTACGGCGTCAAAATAAATTATTACCTGCCCCTCCATCAACTATCTAACAGAACATAAGTGCTGCTTAAACAAGATAGCGAGATTTTGATCAGTGAACTACCATTGCCATATCACTGGTGCCACAAGTCGTGCCAGGACATCACGAAAAATTTCTACCTAATACGAAGGCTTAAACTAATCTGAGCACTCAACACTTGACACATTCTTCTTCTACCTACCCTAACATACTGCTAATTACTGTATTCACAAATCATCTCAATGGACCAGCCAAGCGGGCTAGAACATCATCTTGCGGTCCATTCTGGATCCGACGGCCGAGATCAACACGGTGGTCTTCTCCTGGAGCACATGCACCACATCCGCCATGGACGGCCTCAGCTCGGGCCTGTCGCTGACGCACCGCATGGCGAGGTCCCCGACGACGGTCGCCTCGGCGGCGTCGTATCCGCCGCCAAGCCTCCGGTCCACCACGTCGGTCACGTTTCCCTCGTTGACCGCGGGCCCCACCGCGGCGGTAAGACGGCGCCCGGTGTCGCGGCACACGGCCTGCCTCCCGGTCACCAGCTCGAGCAGCAGCACGCCGAAGCTGTACACGTCGCTCTCCTTGTTGGCAACGCCGGAGCGGAGGAGCTGGGGGTCAACGTATCCAGGGGAGCCCATGATGGCGCGCCCCGAGGACCTGCCTCGGCCCGCCGTGGCCGAGACGCCGGAGTGCGCGAAGCCGAAGTCGCAGAGCTTCGCGTCCATGTTCCCGTCGAGGAGGACGTTGGATGCCTTGATGTCCCCGTGGATGACCGCCGGGCGGCGGCTGTCGTGGAGGTACTCAAGCGCCGTCGCCACCTGGAACGCGATCGCCACGCGCCGCGACCAGGGCAGCGGCGCGTCGACGCCGGCACCGTGGAGCCTCTCGTGGAGGTCGCCGTTGGGCGCGTACTCGAAGACCAGCACGCCTTCGTCCCGCTCGTCGCAGTAGCCGAGGAGGCGGACGACGTGCGGGTGGCGGAGGGAGAGGAGCACGTCGAGCTCCTGGCGGAAGGCGCGGTGGAGGCGCTCGCTGCTGCAGTGGACCTTGACGGCGCCGAGGCGGGAGGAGGAGAGCGAGGCGAGGTACACGGTGCTGAACCCGCCGTGGCCGATCACCCGGGACGAGAAGCCGCCCGTGGCGGACTCCACCTCCGCCCACGCCATCTGCCTCGCCGCGGCGCCGTCCACCTCCTCCTCCTCCTCCCACCCCGCCGGCTCTGCCGCCACGCGCGAGCTGGCCGCGCCGGCCTCGCCCCGCTTCCTGACGTCGGCGCCGCGCCGTGCTAGGCACGCGAAGAGGCCGCACCCTTGGAACAACATTGTGACTGCGCGCACGTAGAGTAGACTGGATGGATCGAGACGAGCTCAAATCAATCCAAGTGAGGCGAGGAGTGGGAGAATAGGTTCCCTCTTCGTCTCTTCTCCCTTGGTTTTGCTGCTGCTACGTTCTTGGCGCTGCCTTCCTGGATAAGCTGGGACAGGTTGGAGATGAAAGAATGAGATGGGTGCTGGCTGGCTCACTGGCTCCTTGTATGCTACGAGTCAAATGCATACCTGTGGGTTTATATATGCCAAGGCGGTAGGCAGTTTGCTTGTGGCTGCCTGCTTTCTTTCTTTGCATTCTTGTGTTCTTCCTCCTTGTGAAGAGTGGACCACACCACGCATACGCAACAAATCATTGTGCCAAAAGAAAGACGATTCTTTTCAGAGAAGGTGATGTGATGATGAGTGGGAACGTCATCAACATCTCCAAATCTTTTTTTTATATATTTTTTCTCACATTCGGTCGTCAAAACGTGCTCTTGACCCTGTAGCTTGAAGAGCTGGGAATCATTATTTAATGACGGTCGCGTGTCTCGGTGGGAATGTTCAGAAACGCGGCTAGATTAGTTGATGTTCAGAAACATGTTACAAGTTGCACCGGTGGGACTCTGCTTTGAGCTCATTGCTCCTGGAGCAGGAGTGTCGGTTACCACGGACTAGTCTAGTATTGGCCGTGTTGACTGCGCTGATTATTTTCAGAAATATGCTGGGGCAAAATGCTGCTATTGCAAAGCGCGATTGCACCTTTGCGAATATCAACAGCGCAAGCGAGGAATGGCATCACCCAGGGGCGGATTCTAGTGTTTTGTGGGGACACGGTTCCAGACCGAAAAAGAAGTTGCTCATGCGTAAGGGCGCCCATGCGCAATCTGGGCCGTCGGATTCGCTCGCCCTTACGCATCCGACGTCGAGTAGAAATAGAGTCTAGTGTTCTAGTGATCCAATCGAAGATGGATCAGTCCCTTGCCTTTCAACGCGTCGGCGCATTTCGTTCATTTCTGTCTCTGCCTTTGTTTGGGTGGGCTAGAAACACGACCTAGCAGGGCAGCGCAAATGAAAAGAGGGGGACAGACACGTCCGACTTGACTCATTTTCGACCCAAATTTGGGGCGGAGATGTGGATAGGCGGACAACGCCAGGTGTCCATCCCTGGTCGGCCCCTGGCCCGGCTGTCAGGCTCCCTAAACGGCCAACCATTGCTTTAACTGTGGTGGGCCAGTTCTGTAAAGGGATGCCGACGAGCTAAGCCCTAACTCAAACCCTAGCGCACTTGCCCACCCCCTACTCTACCAGCTATGACCACCTCATCTTCTAGCTATGGCCACCTCTTCTCCGAGCTCTGTAATAAACTAGCCACCACTGGAGCATCTCCTCGACCAGATTGAGAGCGTGCGCCGGAGCGCACTCGGGCGCCGAAGCGGCAGCTTCTCTCGCTGCCGTGAGCCCGCCTGGGCCAACATTTGGCCAGCTCCACGTGGGCTATCGGAGTAGGCGAGAAGGGCTATGGAGGCAGGTATTCCGACGTCCTCAACTCCGATGAGGATGCGTACGCCACAAGGGTCACATGAACCACCCCGCCGCTCGCGAACCTACTCGCGACGCAGAGTAGGACGTCAGTGACACACATCTACAGGGGCTTATGCAACGCTCAACGACGACCATGCCCGCCACGCTGCGCTGCCCCACGACCTCAAAGCCACAGAAGTTGTAATGTGTCTTCTTAAAGATTATGGGGTCTTGGTTTTCTTGATGTAGAAACGATGAACACAAGTTTGATATGTAAATGGCTATGGAAGCTTGAAAATTCATAGGGGACTTCAGGAACTATTGTCCAAAAAATATCTGCAAAATAAGATCCTTTCTCACGCATAAGCTACCCCTGGATGTTCTCATGTTTCAGTAGGGCTAATGGGGGTTAATCACACATAAGTGATGAACAGCGGGCGAAAAGTCTTTCATGAGAAGATAGCTGGGTGAACAATTACACCCTAGTATATAAAACATTTATTGCATTCATTTTAACAACTTAAACAAATATTATGATCAATTGCATATTAATACACTCTAATAGTTCATTGAATAATTTAGACACTCTAGTACATAAAACATGTTCAAATTAAACTATGCATAATAAACATAACTAGCGATTCTAAACATTTGTACGGTAAGTTGCAAATTAAACACAAGAAATTCTAAACATCCTAAACTCTAGGACGGCGTGACGTCCACTCAAAGTGGTCCAAATCAGAGTCCACGTCGTAGGAAGGACCCGTGTTGTGGGAGCCGACATGCTGTTGGCGGCATAACAGCCACTCAAATATGTCCGAAGCACACTCTGCACTGTGGGAAGACCGCACGCCAGACTAAGGACCCGCGTCGTGGGAGCCGCCCTGCTGCTCCACCGAAGGACTCATGCCAAACACGTCCAACACATGTGACTGCTCCGAGAAATACCTCACCAAGGGGTTGAAGAGTTTCACCTCGGCTAGGCGATTCTCCCTCTCCACGACCACCTTAACTTTCCTAATATTTGGGAAGGCGTAAGGACTTCCACATTTTGTCAATCCTCAGGTAAGTTGATCACCGCACTTTCCCCATTAAACTGGACATCACGGAGGTCGTAGGCGTGCACCCCACCAGCTCAGGCGTGCGCTGATGGCCAAGCCAATTCTTCTCCCCGTGATAGCTGATCTCCGCCCCCACGACGAAAAGCATTACTCCGGTCGCGCATCAAGTGGACGGGGTGCGAGGCCGGTCCAGGTAAATTTTTTATTAATGTCGAACTAAAATAAGTATCAGTTTGTACATAACTTTTATACTTTTAGAATCTAGTTTTGATATTTTACCATATTTATGAGTATAACTTTACATTAAGTTTTTAGCATAGTTAACCCCATAATTTTTTGTTAGATGCTAGTTCTACCATTATTTACTGTACAATTATAATATATATCTTCAAATAAACTTGCTTTGTGCTAAATTTCAGCAGTATTTATATAAAATCCTAGAATTTATATAACAATCGCATAAAATACATATTTATTATAAATAGCTCTAAAGAATACAACCTAAAGAATATCTTAATAGTAGTTTCTAGTATATGATTAAGAAACCATATTTATTGAAACTTCTATAGTATAAATTGAACCCTTGACATAATAAACCTAACAAGATGGTGCTTTTACAGGCCAACCCACCTACCCAACGGCGGACCCCATCTAAACCTAACATGCGGGCCACCGAACCCTACCAGGGCGGCCCATCTAAATCTAGTAGGCAGGCCCATCTGACCTAAAATTCCGGCCCACCTAGGTCTAGCAAGCCGACCCAGCTAACCCTAACATGTCGGCCTGTGGGGACCCGGACTAGCTGTCCGAAATACCCGATTATGCTTAACATAACGATCCCGTGATCAGTCTGTCGTTGCACATAATCCGAATTGGATACCAAAGTTTACATCCATTACAGTACCGAATAAAAAGTCTTACATAAATGGTCATTTAGACCAAGTTCTTACATAGGTGCCTTCATGGGCCAAACCAAAATATCAGCGGAAGCTACGGCGTAGTAGACATCATATTCTAACGATGACAACCCGACAGGCAGCTGACTTGTGGAGATCCTTAGTTGGCGTAGAAGTCGCCATACTCCTGCTCGGCGTAGTGCTCCTCCTCGTAGTCTGGCTAGGACAATAGCCAGGACGAAACCAATATGAGTACATTTGAATGTACTCGCAAACTACCCCAACATGAGTATGCACCAGTTTTATTTTAGTTGACCACTTTTACTTATTTAAAACATCTCTATATCTTTATTGAAAAAGGTAAGAAGAGTTTTATAACTATCTTTGAAGAAGTCACCATTTTCATCTGTTTCTCCAAAACTTCTCCTTTTCCTGACCATAGCCCGTCATGGTCCACTTTCATCCAACCACCTCATACCGATCCGTTGGTATAGGTGTAGGAAACATTCTCCACTCCATTTTTCTTTTAAAACTCAAAGTTCTTTTAAAAACTTGCACAAGGTCTTAGGACAGTCTCCCAATTGTCCATATCCGAGGACTCGGCTATTCGAATAGTTTTTAACACTCTGCAGAGGTAGCACGCTTTTAACCCACATCCATCCGGCAACTCATCGTGTCTGCCACGTCTCGCCATACCAGGTGTATGCGAAGTAAGCCGCCGGCCATAGCCTCTTATTTGCTCATGCTAGTATAGGATCCTTCCCATATGACACTTTCCATCGACACCCAGTCCAGTTTCCCGTCAGAAACCCTAAGTGTGAGGACTCATAGTTTTGTCCGGCGGTTTATGGTGGAACCTTCTATCCTCCCCACCATCTTGTGTGAGGACCCGGGTCAGGGGGTAGGTCCTCGGACCATCCCCTCATGCATAACGGAGTCATCTCCGTTGATGAGGTATCCCATACTAATAAGAGCAAACTACATGACTAAGCCTTTTCCCATATATGGTAAATGTGGTCGCACAGGGTAGGATTGGTCGCCATAGTACTAGGACACTGTGCATTTTTCATAAACATCCACATTTTCCACTTGTCCATTCCAACACCGACATCTCGGCATTCCATAACCACACAAGAAATTTCAAAGGAGTTTTGAATAAACAACCTTGTTTCCCATCCTAAAGTTTTATATAAACTACTACATAGGGTGGCAAAATAATATCCATATATTTTGAAATGGGTTTTATAAATCTTGCTTTGAGAGTAAAACATGTTATGAAAGTAGATGCATATGGTTGTAGTGCAAGCTCAGAGAATAGCTTGCCTTGCTTGGCAAAGTGATCTTGCTCTTGTTCTTCAATTTCAGCAAACTCTCCTTCCTCGATATATCCGACAACGTTCTCGTCTAATTAAATAACAAACAATGCAAACAATCACTAAGCTATACAAGCAATCATCTCAACACAACAACCATGAACATCATACATAGCGACTGCACACATCAAACCATACAATTTGGTTTCAAAATATTTGAATTAAACCTCATTTATTTACTTCTAAATTATGGCAGAAACTTGTGGAACATGTTTAATTCAATAACTCGAGTTCTGTTGGTCAAAAAAATACAAACTAAAATTCTATAGAAAGCTACTGAAGTGTAGAAGACAACACAATTGAGTTTGGATTAATTTGAGTTAATAACCTCCCTACACATTTGTTTGAATCCAGAAGCTTAATAATCAAGTTTTGGCTACCATTTAAATTATATTGCTTCAAAAATTAAATCCTTTTAGGGGTGACTAAACATGGCTAAATGTGATCTAACAAAATTGGTCCTAATTCATTTGGGTTTACCATTAAACATAATTAAATGTTTGAGTGAAGAAGGGTGTTTAAACTTCAACTGAATACTAAACAAATACTACTGCACAATTAATTCTACCAAAATTGGGAAGCTAATACATGGCAGTACTAAGCTAGAAAAATTGGTTTGGAATTATTTGGACTAACAGAGTATCAGAAACAAACAAGTTTAGAATTTAAACCTTCTATAGTATTTTTAATAATACTTTTTATTTGTTTAATTAAATGGAATGAATCCAATTGGGTTGGTTAAACATTTTGATAAGCTTTCCAGAACAATTGAGTTTGATTTATTTGGATTCCTAAATCTTGAGATATTGAATTTCAAAGTTGGATCTAGTACTGATTTCATAATTTCCATTTTAAACAGAGAAATCCAGTTATGGATAATGTTTAAATCTCTGACCAGTGGGGCCTACTTGGCAGCGACACAGCGCGCGCGGGAAAATGATTAAAAACCTGACGAGCGGGGCCCGCCCGTCAGTCTCTCTCTCTTTCTTTTCTAATCGAAGCGGTACGCTACCGTTGGATGGAGATCCAACGGCCCGCAACGAAACCATCGGCGACGACCATTTCTGGGCGGCGCCGTGGCTCCGGCGACGGCGAGGTTGGGCAAAACCTCACCTAGAGGGCTCGGGAGGTCGAGGTGGTGATGCGAATCGACGGCGGTGGCGAGGTGGAAGCTTCTGGCCGAGTCCTGCTTGCTGGGACGGAGTGGTTCGTCGGCGGCGAGGTCTCCGTCTTCCTTGGCCACGGACAGCAACTCCGGCGAGGTTCAACGGCCGCGTCTGGGCACTAATCAAAGGGGAAAAGGGATGGGGTGAGTGCGGTGAGCTCAGGAAACAGCGTAGAGGGGTCAGAGGGAAGAATGGTGCAGCGAGGCGCTGTGGCCACGACGGACCTCGACGGCGGCAGTGGCTGCGGCACAGCACGCCCTTCTGGCGGCTCACGGTGAATCGAGAGGGGGCAGTGAGGGAGTGGGGTGGTGTGGTGTTCCCAGAGGGGTGCGGGGGTGGTTTTATAGCGCGGGGGCCGGCGCATCGTGGACGGAGTGCACGGCGACGTCCATGGCGCACGGCGGAGATATTTCTCCTCCAATCCGACGCGGCGGTGCGAGGGACGTGGAGACTAGACGTTCACCGGGGTCCGGACATGTTCTAGAAGGTCTCGGCCAAGCGCGGCGTGTCGGGGAGCAGCGAGCTGGGCCAATTTGGGTCGACGACGGCGAGCTCGCCACGGCGACGCTGGAGTGGAATCGAGGCGAGGGACGGCGTAACTGCTCTCCTCTGCGGCGCCGCGGCTGCAGAGGCACGGGAGCGAGGGAGAGCGCGGCCAGGGGGGCCTGGGGAGCGCGGAAACGGCGAGCAACGCCACGGCGACACGGCGATGGTCGTCGGGGTTGAAGTCGACGACACTTTTGCAGAAAGCCCCCTGCTTCTTCTTTTCTTTTATTTTCCAGTTTCTTTTTAATATCCAGATGCTTTTCTGGGATTTAATTGGGGCACTTAAACATTTTAGAAAAATTTGCAAATAATTGTGGGGCCTCCCCATAACATGTAGAAGCTCCACAAAAATTGGCTTTGCAAAATAAAATGTTTTGCATCATTTTCTTTCATAGGGTTTTGAATTTGGCAATTGGTTTATTTCAAATTGATTTTACTTTTCAATTTTAAAATTAGTTTTAAAAATAGCATTGGAGAGGGAAAGTAGTAAGAATCCAAATGGGATTGTTTACAATACAACTCCACTGACTTTGGTTTAAAAATAATTGAGTTTGTCACTTGAAGAATTTCATGTGACAACTTGCACTTTTATTTTTCCTTCTTTATAACTTTATTTTGTTTTCTATTTTTTCTTCAAGTGTTCATTAGAGCAAGCAACACACAATAAACAACAAAAGTTTTTGTTGGCTCTCATTTTTGGAATATAATATTGATAATATTTTTGGGATGTTACAATCCTTCCCCCCTTAAAATAAATCTCGTCCCGAGATTTGCTAGGCTTGGTTTTAAGGAGGTCTGGGAATTCGCTTCGAAGATAATCTTCGCGTTCCCAAGTTGCTTCTTCTTCAGAGTGGTTAGTCCACTGGACTTTGTAAAACTTGATCGCACGTCTTCGGGTAACACGAACATCTTCTTCGAGAATTTGAGGGTCTCTCACGATAGTCAGGTCTTGGTTCAGGTCGATGGAGAGGTGGTCGATGTTTTTGAAAACATCAGGCTGGTCAGGAACTTCAAGACACTTCCGGAGCAAGGAAATGTGGAAGACATCATGATAATCTCCTAACTCCTGGGGTAACTCCAGCTGATAGGATACTTCTCCTCGACGAGCAATGACCTTGAAGGGTCCAATATACCTTGGCGCTAATTTTCCTTTGACATGGAAACGCTGCATTCCTTGAGGGGTGTCACTCGGAGATAAACATAATCTCCGACGTTGAAGGTGAGGTCACGGCGCTTGGTGTCAGCGTAACTCTTCTGACGGGATTGGGCAGTTTTGAGGCGTTCACGAATAAGCTGAACTTGCTCTTCAGCTTCTCGGAGGGTATCTGGTCCGAACAATTTGCTCTCTCCGGTATCGGACCAATTCAGGGTGTACGACACTTCTTGCCGTAAAGGGCTTCAAAAGGGGCCATTTGCAGACTAGACTGATAACTGTTGTTGTACGAGAACTCTGCAAACGGAAGACAATCTTCCCACTTGGAACCATAGGATAGAACACATGCGCGAAGCATGTCCTCCAATATCTGGTTCACTCGCTCAGTTTGGCCATCGGTCTGGGGATGATAAGCTGTGCTAAATGCTAACTTGGTTCCGAGGGCTTCATGAAGGGATTTCCAGAATCTTGAGGTGAATTGCGTGCCTCTATCAGATACAATCTTCTTAGGCACACCATGCAGGCTCACTATTCTGGAAATATACAGGTCTGCTAACTGAGCTCCGGTATGAGTGGTCTTGACAGGAACAAAGTGGGCAACCTTGGTCAGTCGATCAACGATGACCCAGATTGAATCATGGCCTCGGTTGGATCTTGGAAGTCCGGTAATAAAATCCATTCCAATCTCATCCCACTTCCACTCGGGAATTTTCAAAGGTTGAAGCAATCCAGCGGGTCGCTGATGTTCAGCCTTAACTCGCTGGCAGATGTCACACTTGGCTACGAATGAACCAATCTCTCGCTTCATTCCATGCCACCAAAATCTTTCTCGAAGGTCTTGGTACATTTTGGTTCCGCCGGGGTGGATTGAATAAGGGGTCTCATGGGCCTCCTTCAGGATTAACTCCTTAAGTTCCGTGACATTGGGCACACAGATACGGTCATTGAATTTCAGCACTCCTTCAGCATCTTCGGTAAAACCGGGTGCTTTGCCGAGGGAAATCTTCTTCCTAATTCCCTCTATGCTTTCATGACCTTTCTGGGCTTCTTTGATTTGATCCATCAGGGTTGGGGTTAACTCTAAATTGGCGAGATAACCATGGCTAACAAGCTCTAGTCCAAAATCTTGGAACTCTTTGAACAAGGCTGGCTGTTCGGCTTGGATCAGGGCATTCAGGGTGCAAGGTTTGCGACTAAGGGCATCGGCAACTACATTAGCCTTTCCAGGGTGATAATGGATTCCAATATCATAATCCTTGATTAATTCCATCCATCTCCTCTGTCGCAGGTTCAGATCTTTCTGGGTGAAAATATACTTCAAGCTTTTGTGATCTGTATAGACCTCGCAGCGATGTCCCGCAAGATAGGGACGCCACTTTTGAGCAAGAACAACAGCAGCTAACTCCAAGTCATGGGTTGGGTAATTCTCTTCATGCGGTCGCAACTGCCGGGACAGTACGACACAACTTTGCCTTCTTGCATCAGAACGCAACCAAGTCCGAGGCGTGATGCATCGCAATACACGTCGAAACTCTGGGTGACGTCTGGCATGATCAGGATTGGGGCTGAGGTTAGTCTCTTCTTCAGTTCTTGGAAACTATCCTCACACTTCTGAGTCCATTCAAATTTCTTGTCCTTCTTCAACAGTTGGGTCATAGGTTTGGCTATACTGGAAAATCCTTCAACGAACTTGCGGTAATAACCGGCAAGTCCGAGAAAGCTTCGGATTTCAAAACATTGGTTGGGGATAACCAGTCAAAATGGCTTGATCTTCTCTGGGTCACAGAAATTCCTCCGGCAGACACAACATGTCCGAGAAATGCCACTTCACTGAGCCAAAACTCACACTTGCTAAGCTTGGCATACAGCTGGTGCTCTCGGAGGGTCTCCAAAACTAGACGCAGGTGTTCAGCATGCTCTTCTTCGGTCTTGGAATAAATAAGGATGTCATCAAGGAAAACTACCACGAACTTGTCGAGGTACTCCATGAAAATCTTGTTCATGAGATTCATGAAATAGGCTGGGGCATTGGTCAGACCAAAAGACATCACGGTGTATTCAAACAAACCGTAACGAGTGGTGAAGGCGGTCTTGGGAATGTCTGTCTCTCGGATCTTCAACTGATGGTATCCTGTCCGAAGATCGATCTTGGAAAAGACTCGGGCTCCGTTCATTTGATCGAACAGATCCTCGATCTTGGGAAGAGGTACTTATTTTTAATGGTCACGTCATTCAGCTTGCGATAATCCACACACAGGCGTGTGGTACCGTCTCTCTTGTCCACAAATATAATGGGTGATCCCCAAGGTGAAGCGCTTGGGCGAACAAGTCCTTTGCTGAGCATATCTGCCAATTGCTTCTTCAACTCAACCAGCTCTTCCGGATTCATCCGATAAGGTCTTTGGGATATGGGGCGGTTCCTGGGATAAGCTCAATTATGAACTCAATTTCCCGGTCTGGCGGCATACCAGGCAATTCTTCTGGGAAAACATCCTTGAACAGGTGAACAACACGGATCTCATCTAGGGCAGGTCGAGCTATGCTCTCATGGCAGCCTGGGTGAGATTGACTAGTTTCAGACACATACTCCACTTCTACTTCTTTGTCGGTGGTGATGGATACAGCTCTTCTGGCACAGTCAATTCGACCATGGTACTTGGCTAACCAATTCATACCGAGTATAACATCGATGCCTTGGGTTCCCAGAACAATTAAGTTAACTGGAAACTTTTCTCCTTTGATCTCAAGGGGTACATCGGAGCAAAACATCTTGGTCTCTACGGTGGATTCTGGGATTTGGATGACCATGGGTTTGGGTAAGAGGCTCTTAACTAAACCTCCCTTAGCAACAAATTCTTGGGTAACAAATGAATGGGTAGCACCAGAATCAAACAGAACAGTTGCAGGTACTGAGTTGACAAGGAACGTACCCAGCACAACATCCGGAGCATCCTGAGCTTCTTCAGCATTGATGTGGTGCAGACGACCCTTGGCAACAGCAGCATTTCCGCGGGTGCGGCATTCTTGCCATTTCCATTTCCATTGCGGCCTTGACCATTGTTCTGTGCCGGCGCATTGGGGCGCTGGACATTCCTCTTGGGATTGGGACATTCTTTGGAGTAGTGACCCTTGTTGCCGCATTCAAAGCAGATCACATTGGGATTGCGGGTGAAGTTGTTGAAGTTTCCTCCGGGACGGTTATTGTCATTGGGGCGGTTGAAGTTGTTTGGGCGGTTAGGGTAATTGGGGCGTGGAGCTTGGGGTGGACGATAGGCAGGCCTGGTGTTCTGCTGAAAGATACGAGGTTTCTGGCTGCTCGAACCTTCCTGAGCATTCATCCTCCTCTTGCGACCTTCATACATAGACTTGCGCTTGGTCTCCAGCTGGATGGCTTTGTCCACAAGTGACTCCAGATCACGGAAGTCATGGATAACCAAAGCACACTGAAGTTCATCATGAGTCCACTCATGAAACGCTCCATCTTCTTCTCTTCTTTGTCGGTGTCATCAGGAGCATACCGAGATAAGTCGGTAAACATCCAGATAACCGACCACATCTCTACTTCCCTGCCTCAGTTTGCGGAACTCATCCTTCTTCCTCTCAATAAGTCCGTAAGGAATATGCTTCTTGCGGAACTTCTCCTGGAACTCAGCCCAGTTGATGACATGACCAGCTGGCTGGAGAGTCTTGGTAGTTTCCCACCAAGCTCTTGCAGGTCCAGCGAGATAGTGGGTTGCATACACACTTTCTCATTTTCTCCCACAGCAGCAACTTCAGATTATTGTCGATGGTGCGAAGCCAATCATCGGCTTCTAGTGGGTGAAGTCCCTTGGAGTAGGTGGGTGGGTTGGTCTTCTGAAAATCGCCTAAGGTGGATCGCTGGTTCTCATTGCCATTACCACCATTGTTGTTGTTGTTGTTGTTATTGTTGTTGTTGTTATAGCGGCTGCGAGTTGTTGCAGGGCAACGAGATGAGCTGGCGCTCTGCCGGGCATTTTCACGTTCCTCCATGATAAGTGCGAGAAGTTGGGCGGGGGTTGGGTCCGGTGGTGGTGGTGCTGATCCTGATCCTCCGTATTGCGCGACGGGGCGGCATCCTGAAGCACACCGGGTATAAGAGGCAAGGCAAGAAAAGTTCGACTAAGGGAAAAGACGATCTCTCAAGTGGTTGATTAATTTAAGGTTATATGAAAATATTTCACACAGATTTAAACAAGACAAACATACTTATATTTACAACATCACATCAAGAGTTCACATCAACACAAGCTTACAACATCAAGCTTACAACATCACCTTACATCTAGATACATAACATCTGGTTTCCAAAAGAACCACTACTACGACTCGACTAGATAGGGGTCAACCTAATCCTGCGGTAGTGATCAAGTCACTCGCCTACTGAGGTGGAACCTCCAGCTCTAACACGTCAGCATCTGACTGGTAGGTGGCTCCTCGGGATCCTCCTCCTCCTCGAGAACTGCTCGAGTGGCTCCTCCTCCTCGTCAACTAACTCCTCCTCATCATCCTCCTCCTCACAGTCCATCTCCTCCACGAAGTCATCATCGTCACTGAGGAAAGCGTCGTTCTCCTTGCGGAGATCCTCGCCCTCCTCCTCCATCTCGTCAGTATGGTGCTCTAGATCCTCAATCAGTCCGTCCTGCTCTGCCACCTTCGTGCGGAGCTTCACGATAGTCTTCCTCAGCTGGGCCCTCTTCCTGAGAAGAGCGACCTTCTCCTCCATCAGCTTCATCTCGTTCTCGCGAAGCTCAACGAGCGACTCGCGGTCAAAGTGGAGCTGAATCCTAGTGCGCAACAGATCATCCTGAGTGCACTGAAGTAAGATCTCCATGTCCATGATGTAGCTCCCAAACATCGGGTGGTAAGGTGAAGGAGTAGGGTGTCCATCGCAGTTGCGCCTCCCGTAGAACCGGAAACGGGAGTCTACTAACTCCGCCTTGTGCTCCTCACAAAGTCGGGCTAGCATCCTCTGTGTAGCAGTACAGAGACCATCAACCCAGGTGGCCTCCTTGGTGGTGAAGATGAGCGTCCTGGAACTGGGAGACTTGATGTTCCTGCGAACTGACGACCTGATGAGCCAGCTCAGCCTTCCGACACCGTGAACATCAATCTGAGCTCCCTCAAACTCTGGAGCGGGGCGACCTAACAGCTTGGTCAACTCGAACAAGTCCCTCTCAAACGTCAGCTTGCTGTCCTTCTCAGCTGAACGAACTCGGTCCAATGGAGTGCCATCTACATTTTTAAGCAAAATTTTAAGTTAGTTAGGTGACAAGTGTATCAAAATTTTAATATAGTAGGGCAACAAGTGAGTCAAATTTTAAGCTTAATGAGAGGTGTGCAAAATTTTAGGGATACAAGGAAAATGTAATATTTAATGAGAGTAAAATTTTGCATAAGTAAGAGGATTGGAGATAAGCAATTTTCGAAAATACTTCATTCCTTTCTTTTTAGAAATTCATCTTTTGTAACATTTGACAAACGACCATGCTAACTAAGGTTTCCTAAAGTCAGGATGGCTCTGATACCAAGTCTGTGGGGACCCCGGACTAGCTGTCCGAAATACCCGATTATGCTTAACACAACGATCCCGTGATCAGTCTGTCGTTGCACATAATCCGAATTGGATACCAAAGTTTACATCCATTACAGTACCGAATAAAAGTCTTACATAAATGGTCATTTAGACCAAGTTCTTACATAGGTGCCTTCATGGGCCAAACCAAAATATCAGCGGAAGCTACGGCGTAGTAGACATCATATTCTAACGATGACAACCCGACAGGCAGCTGACTTGTGGAGATCCTTAGTTGGCGTAGAAGTCGCCATACTCCTGCTCGGCGTAGTGCTCCTCCTCGTAGTCTGGCTAGGACAATAGCCAGGGACGAAACCAATATGAGTACATTTGAATGTACTCGCAAACTACCCCAACATGAGTATGCACCAGTTTTATTTTAGTTGACAACTTTTACTTATTTAAAACATCTCTATATCTTTATTGAAAAAGGTAAGAAGAGTTTTATAACTATCTTTAAAGAAGTCACCATTTTCATCTGTTTCTCCAAAACTCTCCTTTTTCCGACCATAGCCCGTCATGGTCCACTTTCATCCAACCACCTCATACCGATCCGTTGGTATAGGTGTAGGAAACATTCTCCACTTCATTTTTCTTTTAAAACTCAAAGTCTTTTAAAAACTTGCACAAGGTCTTAGGACAGTCTCCCAATTGTCCATATCCGAGGACTCGGCTATTCGAATAGTTTTTAACACTCTGCAGAGGTAGCACGCTTTTAACCCACATCCATCCGGCAACTCATCGTGTCTGCCACGTCTCGCCATACCAGGTGTATGCGAAGTAAGCCGCCGGCCATAGCCTCTTATTTGCTCATGCTAGTATAGGATCCTTCCCATATGACACTTTCCATCGACACCCAGTCCAGTTTCCCGTCAGAAACCCTAAGTGTGAGGACTCATAGTTTTGTCCGGCGGTTTATGGTGGAACCTTCTATCCTCCCCACCAACTTGTGTGAGGACCCGGGTCAGGGGGTAGATCCTCGGACCATCCCCTCATGCATAACGGAGTCATCTCCGTCGATGAGGTATCCCATACTAATAAGAGCAAACTACATGACTAAGCCTTTTCCCATATATGGTAAATGTGGTCGCACAGGGTAGGATTGGTGCCATAGTACTAGGACACTGTGCATTTTTCATAAACATCACCATTTTTCCACTTCTCCATTCCAACACCGACATCTCGGCATTCCATAAACTCACAAGAAATTTCAAAGGAGTTTTGAATAAACAACATTGTTTCCCATCCTAAAGTTTTATATAAACTACTACATAGGGTGGCAAAATAATATCCATATATTTTTGAAATGGGTTTTATAAATCTTGCTTTGAGAGTAAAACATGTTATGAAAGTAGATGCATATGTTGTAGTGCAAGCTCAGAGAATAGCTTGCCTTGCTTGGCAAAGTGATCTTGCTCTTGTTCTTCAATTTCAGCAAACTCTCCTTCCTCGATATATCCGACAACGTTCTCGTCTAATTAATAAACAAACAATGCAAACAATCACTAAGCTATACAAGCAATCATCTCAACACAACAATCATGAACATCACATAGCTACTGCACACATCAAACCATACAATTTGGTTTCAAAAATTGAATTAAACATCATTTATTTACTTCTAAATTATGGCAGAAACTTGTGGAACATGTTTAATTCAATAACTTGAGTTCTGTTGGTCACAAAAATACAAACTAAAATTCTATGGAAAGCTACTGATGTGTAGAAGACAACACAATTTGATTTGGATTAATTTGAGTTTGAATCCAGAAGCTTAATAATCAAGTTTTGGCTACCATTTAAATTCTATTGCTTCAAAAATTAAATCCTTTTAGGGGTGACTAAACATGGCTAAATGTGATCTAACAAAATTGGTCCTAATTCATTTGGGTTAACCATTAACATATTAAATGTTTGAGTGCAGAAGGGTGTTTAAACTTCAACTGAATACTAAACAAATACTACTGCACAATTAATTCTACCAAAATTAGGGAAGCTAATACATGGCAGTACTAAGCTAGCAAAATTGGTTTGGAATTATTTGGACTAACAGAGTATCAGAAACAAACAAGTTTAGAATTTAAACCTTCTGTAGTATTTTTAATAATACTTTTTATTTATTTAATTAAATGGAATGAATCCAATTGGGTTGGTTAAACATTTTCATAAGCTTTCCAGAACAATTGAGTTTGATTTATTTGGATTCCTAAATCTTGAGATATTGAATTTCAAAGTTGGATCCAGTACTGATTTCATATTTCCATTTTAAACAGAGAAATCCAGTTATGGATAATGTTTAAATCTCTGACCAGTGGGGCCTACATGGCAGCGACACAGCGCGCGGGAAAATGATTAAAAACCTGACGAGCGGGGCCCGCCCGTCAGTCTCTCTCTCTTTCTTTTCTAATCGAAGCGGTACGCTACCGTTGGATGGAGATCCAACGGCCCGCAACGAAACCATCGGCGACGACCATTTCTGGGCGGCGCCGTGGCTCCGGCGACGGCGAGGTTGGGCAAAACCTCACCTAGAGGGCTCGGGAGGTCGAGGTGGTGATGCGAATCGATGGCGGTGGCGAGGTGGAAGCTTCTGGCCGAGTCCTGCTTGCTGGACGGAGTGGTTCGTCGGCGGCGAGGTCTCCGTCTTCCTTGGCCACGGACAGCAACTCCGGCGAGGTTCAATGGCCGCGTCTGGGCACTAATCAAAGGGGAAAAGGGATGGGGTGAGTGCGGTGAGCTCAGGCAACAGCGTAGAGGGGTCAGAGGGAAGAATGGTGCTGCGAGGCGCTGTGGCCACGACGGACCTCGACGGCGGCAGTGGCTGCGGCACAGCACGCCCTTCTGGCGGTCACGGTGAATCGAGAGGGGGCAGTGAGGATGGGGTGGTGTGGTGTTCCCAGAGGGGTGCGGGGGTGGTTTTATAGCGCGGGGGCCGGCGCATCGTGGACGGAGTGCACGGCGACGTCCATGGCGCACGGCGGAGATATTTCTCCTCCAATCCGACGCGGCGGTGCGAGGGACGTGGAGACTAGACGTTCACCGGGGTCCGGACATGTTCTAGAAGGTCTCGGCCAAGCGCGGCGTGTCGGGGAGCAGCGAGCTGGGCCAATTTGGGTCGACGACGGCGAGCTCGCCACGGCGACGCTGGAGTGGAATCGAGGCGAGGGACGGCGTAACTGCTCTCCTCTGCGGCGCCGCGGCTGCAGAGGCACGGGAGCGAGGGAGAGCGCGGCCAGGGGGGCCTGGGGAGCGCGGAAATGGCGAGCAACGCCACGGCGACACGGCGATGGTCGTCGGGGTTGAAGTCGACGACACTTTTGCAGAAAGCCCCCTGCTTCTTCTTTTCTTTTATTTTCCAGTTTCTTTTTAATATCCAGAAGCTTTTCTGGGATTTAATTGGGGCACTTAAACATTTTAGAAAAATTTGCAAATAATTGTGGGGCCTCCCCATAACATGTAGAAGCTCCACAAAAATTGGCTTTGCAAAATAAAATGTTTTACATCATTTTCTTTCATAGGGTTTTGAATTTGGTAAATTGGTTTATTTCAAATTGATTTTACTTTCAATTTTAAAATTAGTTTTAAAAATAGCATTGCAGAGGGAAAGTAGTAAGAATCAAATGGGAGTGTTTACATACAACTCCACTGACTTTGGTTTAAAAATAATTGAGTTTGTCACTTGAAGAATTTCATGTGACAACTTGCCACTTTTATTTTTCCTTCTTTATAACTTTATTTTGTTTTCTATTTTTTTCTTCAAGTGTTCATTAGAGCAAGCAACACACAATAAACAACAAAAGTTTTTGTTGGCTCTCATTTTTGGAATGTAATATTGATAATATTTTTGGGATGTTACACGGCCCAATTAACCATGAAAGGTCTCGGTTGGGCCTGACATCTAGCATGGTTTTTACCCGTGGCAGAAGAGATGACGACGTGACAATGATCTAAAGGGAATTTGCCACGTGTCCGTTATACGCATCTACCACATAGTTTTTCTGTGGTTGATGGGCGACCATCTACCACGATTACTCGGAACTGTGGTTAGAATCTGCAACGGCCCTTTTGTCGGGGGAATACTTTGTGGATTAACCCGCGGCCCATATCAATAAGTGCGACCCACTTTACTCGCACTAGAAAAGGCCTGCATGAAAGCAAGCCCAACATCGCACCGCCACAAGGTGAAGAATCTAGAAGACATATCCTGGAAGACGTAAGGACGAGTTAGTCTCCAAATAGGTTCCAGTTGACATATTCCTTGTGGAGGAAGTTTCCTTTGTAACCTAGCGAGCCTCTGTGTATATAAAGAGGACTCGCAGGACTTAGACGGGGACAAGCTATCAAGACCTAAAACCCTAGTTCTTACGGCGAGTACCCAGATCGGATCGCCTCCATTGTAACACCACATATATCATATCAATACCAATCTAGGGTAGGCAGGAAGTAGGTCTTTACCTCACATTGAGCGGCCGAACCTGGGTAAATCTGTGTTCGTCCTTGTTCCTGCGATCCCAAGCTCGGAGATGATTGACTCGCGCAAATCCCACACCTATGAAGTCATCCATGACATCTGACGTGACAAACCCACGACAGTTGGCGCTCACCGTGGGGCCTGCGGTCAAGAGCGTCACGTTCCGCGCAGGATCGATGAAAGAAGCTGAAGATCTCGCCATTGGCCACATCATCATGGTCGATGGCATGCCTCTCATTGACGATTCAAGCTGGGGACCAGAAGCAGATTACCTGGAGGCCGGTCGCATCATCCCGTTTGGATCTATTCATGTTTTCGTCGGCTTCATCGCCGGCGAGTCAGAAGACCCATCACAGCCGGGCGACTCAGAAGAAGGAGTCGCCGTAACGGTGGATGAAGAAGAAGAATCTACCAACAACGAGCCACTAATACTCGAAGACGAAGAAGCCCAATCCATCGAGTATGTACTCGAGGAAAGGCTATGTGGAAACCCTAGGGGTGGCAGCTCGCCCTCCGTAGGAGATTAGTGCATGGAAGGGATCTACAGGACCGTGGAAGCAGAGGAAGGGCAGGGCATGCCATAGGGCAGCTTAGCCCCCACGGCGCCGGGAGCAGCGGAACAAGTCGCACTAGAAGGATCAGGAGTCGCAGAGCTCGGTTCAAGTCATGCGGCACCCGCTGCAACCACCCCAGGAGTCGCGGCCTCAGGAGTCGCAAACAGAGAAACCCGTCCGGAGTTGTACCTACGGAAGGAGGGCCAAGAATAACCCCCAACACAGCGGTTGTGATGCCCTAGAGCAGCCCGCTGTTTACGCCTATATCTGCGGTTAACGCTGCCGCTAGAGTTGCGGAGCTGGAAGCTACCAGGATTGGGCTGTATGATGATGTCCAAAGGATTGTGGATGAAAGGAGCAGGCTCGCACGTGAGGACCAGCGCCTCCAACAAGAACAATGGCGACTCGCCGAAGACACCATCATCTTACAAGGAGGGCCAAGCACCCTGCCGCACCGACGCCATATCAGTCGCCTGCAGCCAGGAACAGTAAATCCCATGGAGTTATTCCAATCACCCACCTCTAGACCTACAGCCGTGGTCCCTGCAGTCATACACCAGCAGCCACGGCGCCACCTCACGTGATCCCATCAGTCGCAATTAACACAGTGCGTCCAGTCGCATGGTCAGAAGCCGCAGCACCATCAGTCGCGACACCCTCATACATAGCACCACCTGTCGCGGCTACGCGACCCGCGGCGCCCTTAGTCGCGCCTGCAGTGCGGACGATCGCATTACCATCATTCGCGCCTGTAGTTCCATCTTTTGCGGCACCAAGAGCGGCGGAAGCACCAGGGTCAAGAGCTCTGGTGCAAGCTAACAACAGGGCTATCATGCCACCTCTGTCGCCGCAACCAACTTTTGTGCAGCAGCCGGCATCGCAGCCACAAAGGTTCCATACACCGCAAGGACACTATATTAGCCCAGTGGAGAATCTCTATGCGGCTACCAACATCTTAGCCAGGTTGACACCGGCAGGAAACACACAGATGGACAGAGAGGCGCGGCGCGCCATTGAGATGCTGAGCACAGCAGTAGTACATCAGGCAAACATGTCAGAACATGGGGGACGGCTGCATGCCACCCCTACAACAGTAGAGTAACAGCGGAAAGAAGCATCCGAGCCGAGTCGCCGCAGGTTGCGACTTCAAGTTCAGCCAGGCGACGAAGGGAAAACCAACAGGTGGTACAAGTTCAACCCGCAGAAGATGTGCAGCCGCATGCAATGGTTAATCTGGCAGGGAGACCAGCTCCATCCAACTTATCATCGCGACTTAAAGGTCCAGTCTGCTTCAGCGAGAGGATTAGGTCTGAGCCGTTTCCTGCAGATTTCAAAGGACCTCGCAAGGTCGCAAATTATAACCCAAGCATGGACCCAGTCACTTGGCTCAACAATTATGAGATGGGCATGAGCATCCTCAACGCATCTGAAGAGATATGTGCCCGATATTTAAACATGATGTTGGAAGGCGCAACCCACATTTGGTTACAAAACCTACCACCAAACTCAATAAATTCTTGGGATGAGATGAAGGAAGCTTTCGTCAAGAACTTCCAAGGAACATGCAAGCGACTCTGCAGCATAGAAGACTTGAGCGCTGCGTGCAAAAGGAAGGCGAGTCAAGTCGCCATTGGATGAGGAGAGTGGCAGAAATTATACACTCCTCAGACAACATACCTCCAAGCTCAGCTGTCCTAGTTATGGAGAAAAACTGCAAGTTTGAGCCGCTGGTCCACAAACTGGGTCGCATGAAGGACAAAGTTAAGAGCCTCAGCGAGGTGATGGCAGCGGCTAACAAGTATGCAAGCTCGGATAAGACCAAGGACGCATCTGATGGAGAGGAAGAGGAAACTGCTGGCAAACGAAAGAAGACCAGCAGCAAGCCTCAGCAGCAGCAAGCTAGCAATAGTAATGCAAGTTACAACAAGCGCAAGAACGAGGAAGGAAACTCGGGATTAGTCGCAAACACGAACACTCGTTACAAGCAAAGTAGCGACAGAGGAAGAAATTTCCACCCAGTTAACTTGGAAGAAGTTTTCAACCGTCACTGTGACATCCATGTGGGAAAAGATGGAAAACCACCCAACCACACAAAGGCGCAGTGCTACCATTACAAAAAGTGGAAGGATGGGCAGCCACTTAATGGGAATAACAACAATCAGAACAACGAGGGAGGCAACCACGGCGGAGGCCACCACAATGCTGCTCCAAACCCACAGCCAGACCAACCGCAGTTCCCAAAACAGCTGGGGCAATATCACACAATTGTGGTTAATACCTCAAGTAGGGAGCAGAAGCTGCGACGACGCAACCAAGCTGTTAACGCCGTAGTACCAGCCATACCACAGTGGCTGAAGTGGTCCGAGCAACCAATAGTTTGGAGCCGTGAAGATCATCCAGGAGAAATAAACGAAGGAGGCAAGCTCGCGCTTGTAGTTGCCCCTCAAGTCGCAGGATACAAATTAAGCAAAGTATTGATGGATGGAGGCAGCAGCATCAACATATTGTACTATGAGACTTTCAAGAGGATGAATCTCCAAGAAAAGCAGTTGCATCCGTCCAAAACAACGTTTCACGGAGTCGTGCCAGGCGTATCAGCTCAACCATTGGGGCGAATCAACCTGGAGGTCGCCTTCGGGACGCAAAGCAACTTCAGAAGCGAGTACGTCTGGTTTGAGGTTGTAGATTTCCAGAGCCCATACCATGCCCTCTTTGGCAGAGAAGTGTTCACAAAATTCATGGCTTGACCGTGCTACGTATACCTGAAGCTAAAAATGCCGGTCCTAAGGGAGTAATCACAATAAATGGCAATAAAGAGATAGCACAAGAATGCGAGGAAGGCGACAGGGCTATGGCCAGAGACGCTTGCGTCACGGAAAATGCGCCTGTTCCTGAGCCGCAACAAAACTTTGATGACATCGTGGAAGCCAAAAGACACCTGCCTGACCTGCGACTTCAGATTACAGCCGCAAGAAGGGCAAGAGCTGCAGGCCATCGGCAATAAGGGTATACCCCAACCATCGCGAGTCGCCAACAACGATCGCAACAGAACCAACAAGGGTTCACAGTATCAAGCTGGCCAATCAGGACTCAAACCTCAACACCGGTTGCCACCTAGGCGCGACCGTACCATATGTATCAAATTGGATCGCCACCTAGGCGCGATAAACCCATGTATCAGGAATTAGCCACCACTCAGGCGCGGCCGTACCTGTGCATCAAAAATCTGGTCGCCAATCAGGCGCGACCGACCCCATGCATCACCTCAGGTCGCCACTCAGGCGCGACCGACCCCATGTATCACCTCTGGTCGCCACTCAGGCGTGACCGACCCATGTATCACCTCTGGTCGCCACTCAGGCACGACCGACCCCATTTATCACCTCTGGTCACCACCTAGGCGCGACCGACCCCATGTATCACTTCTGGTCGCCACTCAGGCGCGACCGACCCTATGTATCATATAATGATTCTGAAATAAAGCCGGCACCCCTGCCATGTAGGTGGCTGTCGTTTCGCCTCAAACTACCAATTGAGTTGTGAGTCTTTCATTTTCTAATCATTGGTTCCTTGGGGGTGCGGCAGCTTTCTGAGCGCGGCCGATTACCTTGGAATCGCCAAACGAGTGGCATTTATCGTGATTATACTCAACCTTCACTTGGATGCGACTTGCATTATGCGGCCAAAGTACTGGGGTGTGGCGTCAATCGAGCTTGATTGCCTATCATGGCCGCTCTCGACCCTGAACACACATGCTCCTAGGAAATACTGAGCCGCGCAAGGGCCTAAGTAAGGAAAACCGAGACAAATCATAAGGACCAGACTATTGGTCGGAACTTGTACTGCTGAGAGTACTTAATAATCATAAAATATTGTTGCTAACACATCATTTAACAATTATTACAAGCCACTAAGGGCTAACTTCATCATATCATTGTTTTTCTTCACTTTTGCCTAGCTTTTGGCTTATGAGAAGGAGGTACCGGCGGCTTACCAAGCTTGCCAGAAGCAGCAGTCGTAGGCTCGCTTGAAGGCTTATCAGTCGCGGGCTTGGGGGCTGCGGAGCTGGATACACCTGGAGAGGAGTTCTTCTCTTGCGGAGCAACCATGCTGGTTGACGCAGTGGGTAATCTCTCAAATCTCGACCCATCTGGATGATACTTTCCCAGAAAGGTCGCCAGGTCCACCCCATCCACAAGCTCAGTCGCATGACCACGCATGCTCTTCCATGTCGCCACATACTCCGAGGGCGTCAACACAGTGACGTCAGTCTTCTTTGGAGGCCTGCCTTGTGCGACCTTGGCAGCGTCAAAGGATGGGTCATATGTCTTGGCCAATGCAAGCACATGAGTCGCGCCAGAACGAGCTGAGGATTCTTTCCAATCCAAGAAGTACTGAGGCGCCTTAAGCAGCCTCTTCAATAGTCCTTCAGCATCGGCAGGGACAGACTTGGTTGGCAGAAGGCAAGCTGATAATTTCTTCATAGCATTGATAGCTTTGTGCGCAAACTCGCGGATGTGGTCAAGTTGCTCCTGGGTGCTATGGTTAAGTAATGAAGAATCCTCGCCTGGAAAAAAGCACCCACTAGTGAATACAGAGGCATACACAAGAGTTCAATATCACAAACAAAGCAGAGGTCTAACAGGACATACCAGCCAGCTCCTGCGTCATGATGCACACCTTGCCATGGAAAAGGTTGGAGGTGTTCGATACCTTCGTCAGCTCCTTTTGAAGGCGCCCAATCTCCACAGCTTTAAGCCGCGCATCCTCATTGGCTCGAGTAATGACATCCTTCTGGGCATTGATTTGGCAATCCTGCTGCTGGATCCTCTAATGAGACTTCTCTTCAAACTTTTTAAGCCGCAACTCAGTGGCCTTGGCTTGTTCAGACAGCTTATAGCTTTCATCAGTCAGATCGCCAATTCTGGCGTCTTTTTTCTTCAGTTCAGCCTCGCGTTGGAGAAGGAGCTCGCGCAGACTCTCAAGCTCAGAGGGAGTTCCCTTCAATTGCTTCTCCAAAGCCAGCTTCTCCGCAGTCACTGTATATAATTCTTCCTAAAAGTCAGAAGATCAACAGATAAAGGGCAACGGAGAAGTTTGCAATAATTTGTGAGAAGTTACTACAAAAGACAACAATTACAAGAAGTACCAAGTTCCCCTTTCCGTTAAAGAAGACCTTGATCCTTGGGGGCTAGGGACAGACAGGATAAGAGAAATTATTACCTTGTAAGCCACAGATAAATTGGAGAGTGCTTCACGAAGCTCTGCGGCTTGTTTGTCGCTTGAAGCAATGATGGCTTGCGACATCTGTTCAGCACGGCTCAAGGATGAGGAAGAGGAAGCAACTTCAAGGCGCATCACTGGCGACTTCTGATTAACAGGCGCTGGCGACTCAACCAGCGGTGCTTCGGCATCCTTAGCCACCACAACTGCGGTTGTGGGATCCACCTCCTCTGTGTCCTGGGCGATGAGGGGATCTGTCCTGTCTTCCAGAGCCACCTCCTGCACAGCCGTGTCAGGAGCATGGGTCACAGCCAGATCATCAGTGGTGGCCATGCCCTCCACCACGGCAGGAAAATCCGCAGGCGCCTTAGCCGTGGCCGCAGCATTAATCGCAACTCTACAAGAACAAGACAATTATATAAGAAAGAATCACGCATGGCAGAAGAGAAATGCTATAAGGAAGTTACTAACTCTGGAGCCATCTTCACAGAGGCCATAAGGCCGTCGCTTGACGGCGACGACTGACCTTGGAACCCTGAGTCTGCAATCAGAGGTCTATATGTTAATAAAAGGAAATGAAGGAGTATGCAGTTAGGATGCCAAGGCAGTGAGAATTACCAGAGTGGGGTTCCATATCATCTTCAGATGAGGCGGTGGTCCTAAGCACACGCCTGGCAACAGGAGGAGTCGCACCCACCGCAGGTTTGCGACGCTTGACAACTTCAGAATTTTCCAGAGCGTTAAGCTCTGGCTCCTCCCGGGACAGTCTCTTTGAGGCCCTGCGGGGAGTTGGGTCAGCCGCAGCAGGGGGACTCGCGGCTGGCACAGGACTGTCGTCCCCCTCCAGTTCAGTATCTTCACCATCTGAAGCCGCAGTAGCAACAGATGGGATGTCAGCGACTTCACTGCCCTCTAAAGCGGGCAGTAACTTCTTCTTCGTGGCACGCTTGGGAGCAGCAGTGCCCACATCAGCCGCGGGAAGCGACCAGTAGTTATCATCAGCCTGATACAGAAAAAGGAAGATCTTAGTATAAAAAAGAAATGCAATTCTGCTACAAGGACAAAGGACTAGAGAAGGAGGGTTACCTCAAAAGGCTTGTTGTTAACACTAAAAGGGGCGACCCCCACCTTGTCGAAGGAGATATTCTTCTCCTTAGTCACATAGGCGACAAACTCCACCCAGTCTTCAGGCTCCCAGTCAACGGCCTTGACACGATCAACATCAGCAGAAGTGCCAGAGCACTCGAGGAAGGACCGTTGACGGGGACTCACTGGTTGGATGCGCCACTTCGTCCAGCAAGAAAGAAGATCCAGGCCAGTAAGGCCATGACCAATTAAGGCGCGGACCTTGATCAGCGACTCATTTATGAAGGATGCTGCGGCATCCCGTGGTTTGGATTTTAGTGCCTCAGAAGACACGAAAAGAGATTTGGACCAAGCGGGGAGGCGAGTTTCGCCCTCCGATGAGGTATCTTTGCAGTAGAAAAAGGATTTTTGCCAAGCCCTGGGTCGATTCGCCAGGGCTAGCTTGGGAAGAGCTGAGTTTCTGTGGCGCTGTAGAGAGATGGCGCCGACCTGAACATAGGCGCCACCTTTGGAGACAAGTTGGCTATTGCAAGAAAAGGAGGCCAGCCACAGATCGATATTGGGGGCTATGCCGAGATAGTCCTCGCACAGTACATGGAAATTGCTCACCTGGAGCATTGAGTTAGGCCCGATGTCATGAAGACGGAGGCCAAGGCGTTGCATCAGGTTGCGGAAGAAGAGAGAGCCGGGCGGCGTGAATCCACGCTCCACATGCTCCACGAACATCACCAGTTCGTTGGGCTTGGGGCGCGCCTCGATTTCATCACCTGGCGCCTGCCAGACGTTGTCCTCCTTCGGCGGCAAGAAACCAGCATCGGCGAGATCCGTAAGAGTCTGCTCCGTTACCCAGGATCCTTCCCAGTTGCAGGAGATCTTGCGTTTATCATCGGATGGCTTTGCCTTGGGCGCCATTGCGAGAAGATTGGATCGGGGGCTAAGCTCGATTGAGGAAGACGGCAGCGCAGCTAGTAATGAGGAGAGAGCAGAGGCAAGTGAATATTGACCTAGGCCGCCGCAGCTTATAACTGGGATGCCCGAAATCAACGGAACAATTTGCGCCCACAGAATGAGGAACGGTCCGCAATTGAAGGAAACAGAATATTTCAGATGGAAAGGATGAGTCGCGCAAATGAGTCGCGACTTTGAATCGCATTAGTCAGAGATTAGTCAGAACGCTCACAGTGCGGCTCAACAACTACCTCAAGTAACCAGAGGATCCTCACCGTGAAGTCCTAACCAATCTTGGGGGCTAATGTCGGGGGGAATACTTTGTGGATTAACCCGCGGCCCATATCAATAAGTGCGACCCACTTTACTCGCACCAGAAAAGGCCTGCATGAAAGCAAGCCCAACATCGCACCGCCACAAGGTGAAGAATCTAGAAGACATATCCTGGAAGACGTAAGGACGAGTTAGTCTCCAAATAGGTTCCAGTTGACATATTCCTTGTGGAGGAAGTTTCCTTTGTAACCTAGCGAGCCTCTATGTATATAAAGAGGACTCGCAGGATTTAGACGGGGACAAGCTATCAAGCCCTAAAACCCTAGTTCTTACGGCGAGTACCCAGATCGGATCGCCTCCATTGTAACACCACATATATCATATCAATACCAATAAAGGGTAGGCAGGAAGTAGGTATTTTCCTCACATTGAGGGGCCGAACCTGGGTAATTCTGTGTTCGTCCTTGTTCCTGCGATCCCAAGCTCGGAGACGATTGACTCGCGCAAATCCCACACCTACGAAGTCATCCATGACATCTGACGTGACAAACCCACGACACCTTTTGCCACGATACCCCCACTAGTACAGAACGACACATCGGATACCCCTCTATGGAAACGACACGAGTTAGGCGATGGAAAATCGCGACATCCCCCGCATGCCCGCACTGGGCCGTAAGACAGGCCCGCAACAAAGGCAACGAGTGAATCGAGAATACATATTTACAACAGACATGTTTTTACCTCTGTTATGCACACGGACATTTGGAAAATCTCCGTTGCCATAAGAAGCAGCCCGACAGTCCGCTAATGTGGCCTATAAGAACCCTACACCCTTCACACTCACTCTCATTGTCTCACGTCCAACCCTAGCCACCACACATTCTCCTCTTTCTCCACTATCTCACATGGCTTCCACTGCTGACGTTGGCAGATCTGCCCACCACGGTCGCGGCGCTAGCGCAACCGGCCGACCCACCCTCCGGGCCTTCACGCAACACCAGCGTCAACTGGTGTTGGAGGAGGAGCGCGCAGAAGGCTCCTGCACTACGTCACCCTTGGGCCGCAGCCGGTCAACTGGCCTACAGTATAGCTTCCGCAGATCCGCCAGATCTACGTCGGCCCCCTTCCTCACTTTCAGAACCATCCGTCTTCCTCCTTGTCGTCATCCTCGTCCTCGTGCTCGTCCTCATCCTCATCATCCGATGACAAGGAAGAGGAGGAGGATCGTGATCTGAAGATCACGCGCCAACTCTCCCGCGCCGATTTCGAGAGCTAGGACGGCCAGCGTCATCAGGGCGAGGCTGATCTGGAGGCGGCGGTCCTCCTCTCCGAGGCCTCAAACCAGGTCGAACACACCGACGAGCTGGTCTTCCAGTCAGACCTCTAGGCCGACATAGCCCTCTCTTTGGTCCCCGACAAGGGCAAGGGGCTCGAGGTGGAGACGCCGCCAGGGGAGGCCGGCGCTAGCTCCGTCGTCGGCGGCGACGCTAAGCGAGCCACCTCGCCTAATGTAAGACCCAGTTTTAGTAGATTAAGGTTTTTTCTTTTACACATATTTTTGCTCGTTTCAGTAGATTAGCTCTGTTCTAGTTGTAAGTAGTTAATTGTTTAGACATAGATCTGCTCTGTTTTTAGTAGGCATTGTTTGGACATAGATTTTAGCTCTGTTCTAGTTGTACGTAGTTAATTGTTTAGACATAGTTTTGCTCTGTTTTTTTAAGGCATTGTTTAGGCATATATTTGCTGAGGCACTGTTTTTAGTAGGCATTGCTTAGACATAGATTTTAGCTCTGTTCTAGTTGTAATTAGTTCTGTTTCTAGAATGCCGATGATTAAAATTAGGTGACACCGTGTGATCCGGGGATGGCGCTAGTGATCCTTGTGATATGCATAAATACACATCTTGTACATCCTACTTGGCTCGCTAGCTCCATCCCTGGAATTTGTGTGTCCAATCTACATATGTATGAGGCATTGCTTAGGCTATGTTCTAGTTGTAATTAGTTCTATTTTGCTAGGATGCCGATGATTAAAATAAGGTGACACCGTGCGATCCGGCGGTGGAGTTAGTGATCCTTATGGTATGCATAAATACACATCTTGTTCATCCTACTTGTCTCCCCAGCTTCATCCCTAAAATGTGTGTCCAATCTAATTATGAGGCATAAATCAAAATCATTTTTGCTTAGTTTTGTCTTTTTTAGAAAGCCGATGATTAAAATATTGTCTTGGCTTTTCGTTGCCTAATATTATGTTGCATATTTATTTGTCTTGTGTATAGAGATGAAGAAGCTTACCTTTTTAATTTTTATATCTCCTTTAGTGCAAGGAGGAAACCTCGAGACTATGCAGCAGCCGTGAAGACGTAAGAGCGGGGCTCCGTTCACCTGGTCCACTAAAGCCAGCGCCTCCAGGAGCAAGACTTTTGTGCAGTACTAAATAGGTAGAAGAAGACCACACAATGGAGCAGGGCGATGAGGAAGGTGAATAACCGACGATCGTCAAGCATGAGCCAGGGCTCCATCGATGGCGCAGCAGGCGTTGATACGTCTCCGACATATCTATAATTTCTTATGTTCCATGCTTATATTATGTCAATTGCTACATGTTTTATTCACACTTTATTGAATTTTTATGCATTTTCTGGGACTAACCTATTAACAAGATGCCACAGTGCCAGTTCCTGTTTTCTGCTGTTTTTGATTCCAGAAAAGTTGTTCTGGAAATATTCTCGGAATTGGACGAAACAAAAAGCCAAGGTCCTATTTTTCTGTCACGTACACGGAGTCTGAAGGAGAGACGAAGGGGGGCACCAAGGCGCCCTCACCATGTGGTGGCACGGGTCCCACCCCTGGCACGCCGCCACGTGGTGAGGAGCCCTCGGGCCTCCACCGACATCACCCTTCGCCTATAAATTGCCTTTCTCGGGAAAACCCTAAACACCCGAGCCTCCATCCACGAAAAGTTCCAGAGCCGCCGCCGTCGTCAACCCTAGCTCGGGAGGTTTCTGAAGCTCTTCCCGGTACCCTGCCGGAGAGGAGAATCATCACCGGAGGGCTCTACATCGCCATGCCTTCCTCCGGAGTGATGTGTGAGTAGTCCACCCCTGGACTATGGGTCCATAGCAGTAGCTAGATGGTTGTCTTCTCCTCTTGTGCCATCATGTTTAGATCTTGTGAGCTGCCTATCATGATCAAGATCATCTTATTGTAATACTACATGTTGTGTTTGCTGGGATCCGATGAATATTGAATACTATGTCAAGTTGATTATTGATTTATGATGCCTATGTTATTTATGATCTTGCATGCTCTCCGTTATTAGTGTAGGCTTTGGCCAAGTTTATGCTTGTAACTCCAAGAGGGAGTATTTATACTAGATAGTGGGTTCATGCCTCCATTTAATCTGGGACAGTGACAGAAAGTTCTAAGTTTGTGGATGTGCTGTTGCTACTAGGGGTAAAATAGCAATGCTTTGTCTAAGAATATTTGTATTGTTTACATTATGCACCATACTTAATGCAATTGTCTGTTGCTTGCAACTTAATACTGGAAGGGGTGCGGATGCTAACCTGAAGGTGAACTATTTAGGCACAGATGCATGCTGGATAGCGGTCTGTGTACTTTGTCGTAATGCCCAAGTAAATCTCATAGTGATCATCATGACTTGTATATGCATTGTTATGCACTCTCTATTTTGTCAATTACCCAGCATGTTAGTATTTTATTATGGAGAGACACCACTAGTGAACTGTGGACCCCGGTCCATTCTTTTACTTCTGAAATACAACCAACTGCAATCATTGTTCTCTTTAATTCTCTGCAAGCAAACATCATTTTCCACACCACACTTTTAATCCTTTGTTTTCAGCAAGCCGGTGAGATTGACAACCTCACTGTTTCGTTAACGCAAAGTAGTTTGATTGTCTTGTGTGCAGGTTCCACATTGCTGCTGATTCCCTGGTGTTGCGCCGTGCCACATTCAGCCACCAACAACCTTCAGAAGACCCTTGACTTCCTACTGGTTCGATTAAACCTTGGTTTCTTACTGAGGGAAAACTTGCTGCTGCACTCATCATACCTTCCTCTTGGGGTTCCCAACGGACGTGTAACTTAATACGCATCAAGCCAGTTTTCTGGCGCCGTTGCCGGGGAGGTCGAGGTACTTCTGGAAGGTCTTGCAACCCCGACAAGACGCCACAGTTTTCTGGCGCCGTTGCCGGGGAAGTCAAACCTTCTACAAGGGGAGTCTCTCACTTCCAATCTCTTTACTTTGTTTTTGTCTTGCTTATTTTATTTTACTTTGTCTTGTTTGCTTCTTTATATCAAAAACACAAAAAATTAGTTACTTGCATTTAGTTTATTTCGTTTTCTTATTATGTCTAGTTATTTATTTGCTATCAATGTCTTCTCTCTTTGAAACAAAATCTTATTGGCTAAGTGGGTTCACGAAGGAACAACAAAATTATTATAAGGAATACCGCTTGTCACAAAAAGGGAAATTTTTATGGGAACAAATAAGTAGATTGAATTATTTTGCTAAAGACTTGTGCTCTACTTATGATGAATCATATTGCTTTAATGAATTGCTTTGTTGTAGAAGGCACAAACACCTCCCTTTCCAATGTGATTATAATGATAATGAAACTTTGGCTGCTTATGCTAAAGGAAACTATGACTTTGGTAATCTTGAACAAACTGAAGAATTTGTTGTTTTTAAGGGTGCCTATGAAATTGCTGGTTATATTCAAAATGATGATGCTCCTTGTAGAACTGAGAATTATGCTATACTTGGTTATTGCCTTGAATATTATAATGATAATCCTTATATCACTGAATTTCTCGAGAAAACTTATTCTCCAGAACAACTTGCTACCTTTCAGGAACCTATGAAAGAAGAAATTGCTGAAACTGTGATCTCATCTGATGAAAAAGAGGAGGAGAGTGAAGAACAAAAGGAGGATCTACCTTCTAATGATAGTAACTCTTTAACTCTTACATTATTTGATTGCCCTCCATGCCTGCCTAAGGAGGAAGAGTGCTATATTGTTGAATGTCATGATTCTATTGAAATATCTACTTTTGATAAATTTGAAATAACAAGCTCCTTGACTCAAATAGAAGAGGAAATTGCAGAAAGTAAAACAGTGGTCCCAAATCTTATATATGATTTTTCTCTGCATGATGGTCCTATTTTGCTTGATAATCCACCATGTTTAGAACTTGTTACTAAATTATGTGGGGATAAAGATGATATACTTGCTGTTTGTGACAATACTCTCACTCATGAGAGTCCTACTTTGTCTTTGAATTCTCCTTATTACACTATAGAGGAGAAAAAATATTTTGATGATACTATGTCTCCCATTTATGACGATTACAATGATGAATGTGATATTTTCAGTCCACCTACTATTGAGGATAAAGTTTATTATGATTATGATATGCCTCCTATATAATGATTACAATGATGATTATGAATGTTTTACTCCCACTATCACTAATAAGAAGGATTTTACTTATGTGGAAAGTATTAATACTTTTATGCTTGTAGATCATGAAAGACATGCTTTATGTGACAGTTATATTGTTGAGTTTGTTCATGATGCTACTGAAAATTATTTTGAGAGAGGGAGACATGGCTTCATATGTCATAATAATATTAAGTCTCCTCTCTTTATGTTGAAAGTTTTGAAGTTGCACTTGTTTTGTCTTTATATACTAGTAGCTTCATGCTTCAATGATTTGTTTTCTTACAAGATTCCTTTTCATAGGAAGTGGGTTAGACTTAAATATGTTTGATATTTGCCTCTTGATGCTCTCTTTGGTTTTCAACTCTTATTTTTATGAGAGCATCATTAAAATCTTCTAGCCTAGCTAAAAGGCATTAAAGAAAGCGCTTTTGGGAGGCAACCCATTATCTTTTGTTTTTAGTTTTCAGTCAAGGATCTTGCTTACTTCTGTAACAACTCCTTTGTATCTTTATTTTCTTGCAATGTTGTGCCAAGTAAAGTCTCTAGTAGAAAGTTGATGCTAGATTTGGATTTCTGCACAGGGACAGATTTTTGCTGTCCACGGTTTTGAGCTTTATTCACTCCAGAAAAATTGAAAAATTCTGAAAAAATTCGTGCGTGATCCTCAGATATGTACGCAACTTTCATTAGTTTTGAGTTTCTCAATCTGAGCAACTTAAGTGCCTCGAAAAAATTCGTCTTTACGGACTGTTCTGTTTTGACAGATTCTGCCATTTATTTTGCATTGCTCTTTTACTATGTTTGATTGGATTTCTTTGCTCCATAAAACATCAGTGGCTGTAGCTAATGTCCAGAAGTATTGGTGATGATTGTGTCACTGTAGAATATGTGAATTTTTGATTATGCACTAACCCTCTAATGAGAATTACTTTGAGTTTGGTGTGGCGGAAGTTTTCAAGGATCAAGCGAGAAGGATGATATGATGTGATCAAGAAGAGTGAAAAGCCTAAGCTTGGGGATGCCCCCGTGGGTCACCCAAGCATATTTCAAGAAGACTCAAGCGTCTAAGCTTGGGGATGCCCAAGGCATCCCCTTCTTCATCAACAACTTATCAGGTCATCTCTAGTGAAACTATATTTTAATTCTTCCACATCTTATGTACTTTACTTGGAGCGTCTGTGTGCTTTTATTTTCGCATTGTTATTTTTATTTTCTGAATAAATTGGATCCTAGCATTCTTGTGTGGGAGAGAGACACGCTCCGCTTTTTCATGTGAATACTCATATTCTTCACTTATATCTGTTGAGTATTCTTATCTAGCTACTGCTATGCTTTTAGCTCCTGTTTTTCATGCATCTCTTATTCAGAGCTGTTAGTTCTTGTAGAGTAATACTCTCTTGTTTCATTTGTAAATTATTTGGAGAGTTTTTGTTGAAATAAGTTGATTGGTGTTTGGTTGGAAACAGAAAATGCAACATGTGGTAGATGGTATATCGAAAAGACACACATAGATCATTGTCTTGGATAATTTGATACTTGGCAATTGTTTTGAGCTCTCAAGTATTTCATGTTTAAGCTCTTGCATCATGTAGTTAAAAACCTATTAGTAAAGAACTACCGTAGAGCTTGTTGAAATTTGGTTTGCATGTTTGCTATCTCTAAGGTCTAGATATTTTCTGGTAAAAGTGTTTGAGCAACAAGGAAGACAGTGTAGAGTCTTATAATGCTTGCAATATGTTTTCATGTAAGTCTTGCTGTACCGGTTGATATCTTGTGTTTGCTTCAAACAACCTTGCTAGCCTAAACTCTGTACTGAGAGGGAATGCTTCTCGTGCATCCAAATCCTTGAGCCAAAACCCATGCCATTTGTGTCCACCATAACTACCTATTATGTGGTATTTTCTGCCATTCCAAGTAAATACTTCATGTGCTACCTTTAAACTATTCAAAAGCTATTATCCCTTATTTGTGTCAATGTTTTATAGCTCATGAGGAAGTATGTGGTGTTTTATCTTTCAACCTTGTCATTTACTCCTGACAGACTTTCACCAATGGACTAGTGGCATATACATCCGCTTATCCAATAATTTTGCAAAAAGAGCTGGCAAATGGGGTGCCCAGTCCCAATTAATTACAACTTTCACCTTTAATTCTCTTCACATGTTTTGCCCTGATTTATCAGTAAGCAATTTAAAAAGTTGATCATTTAAAATAGACACTCCTCCATGGTATGTGATTGTTGGAAGGCACCCGAGGATTCGGTTAGCCATGGCTTGTGTAAGCAAAGGTTGGGAGGAGTGTCACCCAAATTAAAGTACATGTGTAAACAAAAGAGAAGAGGGATGATCTGCCTTTGGGTAGAAATAACGTCCTTCATGGGAGCCGCTCTTGAAAGTCTGGTTGACAAGGGGGTTAGAGTGCCCACTACCATTCGTTGACAACAACAAACACCTCTCAAAACTTTATTTTTATATGATTTCAAAACTTAAAAAGCTCTAGCACATGATTTAATCCCTGCTTCCCTCTGCGAAGGGCCTTTCTTTTACTTTAGGTTGAGTCAGTTTACCTACTCCTTTCTATCTCAGAAGCAAACACTTGTGTCAACTTTGTGTGCAACAATTTTTATATGCTTACTTATTGCACTTATTATATTGCTTTGTGTTGACAATTATCCATGAGATATACAAGTTGAAAGTTGAAAGCAATTGCTGAAACTTAAATCTTCCTTTGTGTTGCTTCAATGCCTTTTACTTAGAATCTATTGCTTTATGAGTTAACTCTTATGCAAAACTTTTTGATGCTTGTCTTGAAAGTACTATTTATGAAAAGTTTTTGCTTATATGATTCAGTTGTTTACTCATTATCTATTTGTTAGCAAACTATAGACCATTGCCTTGAGTCACTTCATTCATAACATATGCTTTACAATATTATTTGATCATGATTATGTGGTAGCATGTCACCTAAGAAATTATTTGTTGTTATCGTTTTACCTACTCGAGGACGAGTAGAACTAAGCTTGGGGATGCTTGATACGTCTCCAACGTATCTATAATTTCTTATGTTCCATGCTTATATTATGTCAATTGCTACATGTTTTATTCACACTTTATAGCATTTTTATGCATTTTCTGGGACTAACCTATTAACAAGATGCCACAGTGCCAGTTCCTGTTTTCTGCTGTTTTTATTCCAGAAAAGCTGTTCTGGAAATATTCTCGGAATTGGACGAAACAAAAAGCCAAGGTCCTATTTTTCTGTCACGTACACGGAGTCCGAAGGAGAGACGAAGGGGGGCACCGAGGCGCCCTCACCATGTGGTGGCGCGGGTCCCACCCCTGGCGCGCCGCCACGTGGTGAGGAGCCCTCGGGCCTCCACCGACATCGCCCCTTCGCCTATAAATTGCCTTTCTCGGGAAAACCCTAAACACCCGAGCCTCCATCCACGAAAAGTTCCAGAGCCGCCGCCGTCGTCAACCCTAGCTCGGGAGGGTTCTGAAGCTCTTCCCGGCACCCTGCCGGAGAGGGGAATCATCACCGGAGGGCTCTACATCGCCATGCCTTCCTCCGGAGTGATGTGTGAGTAGTCCACCCCTGGACTATGGGTCCATAGCAGTAGCTAGATGGTTGTCTTCTCCTCTTGTGCCATCATGTTTAGATCTTGTGAGCTGCCTATCATGATCAAGATCATCTTATTGTAATGCTACATGTTGTGTTTGCTGGGATCCGATGAATATTGAATACTATGTCAAGTTGATTATTGATTTATCATGCCTATGTTGTTTATGATCTTGCATGCTCTCCGTTATTAGTGTAGGCTTTGGCCAAGTTTATGCTTGTAACTCCAAGAGGGAGTATTTATGCTAGATAGTGGGTTCATGCCTCCATTTAATCTGGGACAGTGACAGAAAGTTCTAAGGTTGTGGATGTGCTGTTGCTACTAGGGGTAAAACAGCAATGCTTTGTCTAAGGATATTTGTATTGTTTACATTATGCACCATACTTAATGCAATTGTCTGTTGCTTGCAACTTAATACTGGAAGGGGTGCGGATGCTAACCTGAAGGTGGACTATTTAGGCACAGATGCATGCTGGATAGCGGTCTGTGTACTTTGTCGTAATGCCCAAGTAAATCTCATAGTGATCATCATGACTTGTATATGCATTGTTATGCACTCTCTATTTTGTCAATTGCCCAGCTGTAATTTGTTTACCCAGCATGTTAGTATTTTATTATGGAGAGACACCACTAGTGAACTGTGGACCCCGGTCCATTCTTTTACATCTGAAATACAACCAACTGCAATCATTGTTCTCTTTAATTCTCTGCAAGCAAACATCATTTTCCACACCACACTTTTAATCCTTTGTTTTCAGCAAGCCGGTGAGATTGACAACCTCACTGTTTCGTTGGGGCAAAGTAGTTTGATTGTCTTGTGTGCAGGTTCCACGTTGCTGCTGATTCCCTGGTGTTGCGCCGTGCCACATTCAGCCACCAACAACCTTCAGAAGACCCTTGACTTCCTACTGGTTCGATTAAACCTTGGTTTCTTACTGAGGGAAAACTTGCTGCTGCACTCATCATACCTTCCTCTTGGAGTTCCCAACGGACGTGTAACTTAACACGCATCAAGCCAGTTTTCTGGCGCCGTTGCCGGGGAGGTCGAGGTACTTCTGGAAGGTCTTGCAACCCCGACAAGACGCCACAGTTTTCTGGCGCCGTTGCCAGGGAAGTCAAACCTTCTGCAAGGGGAGTCTCTCACGTCCAATCTCTTTACTTTGTTTTTGTCTTGCTTATTTTATTTTACTTTGTCTTGTTTGCTTCTTTATATCAAAAACACAAAAAAAATAGTTACTTGCATTTAGTTTATTTCGTTTCCTTATTATGTCTAGTTATTTATTTGCTATCAATGTCTTCTCTCTTTGAAACAAAATCTTATTGGCTAAGTGGGTTCAGGAAGGAACAACAAAATTATTATAAGGAATACCGCTTGTCACAGAAAGGGAAATTTTTATGGGAACAAATAAGTAGATTGAATTATTTTGCTAAAGACTTGTGCTCTACTTATGATGAATCATATTGCTTTAATGAATTGTTTTGTTGTAGAAGGCACAAACACCTCCCTTTCCAATGTGATTATAATGATAATGAAACTTTGGCTGCTTATGCTAAAGGAAACTATGACTTTGGTAATCTTGAACAAACTGAAGAATTTGTTGTTTTTAAGGGTGCCTATGAAATTGCTGGTTATATTCAAAATGATGATGCTCCTTGTAGAACTGAGAATTATGCTATACTTGGTTATTGCCTTGAATATTATAATGATAATCCTTATATCACTGAATTTCTCGAGAAAACTTATTCTCCAGAACAACTTGCTACCTTTCAGGAACCTATGAAAGAAGAAATTGCTGAAACTGTGATCTCATCTGATGAAAAAGAGGAGGAGAGTGAAGAACAAAAGGAGGATCTACCTTCTAATGATAGTAACTCTTTAACTCTTACATTATTTGATTGCCCTCCATGCCTGCCTAAGGAGGAAGAGTGCTATATTGTTGAATGTCATGATTCTATTGAAATATCTACTTTTGATAAATTTGAAATAACAAGCTCCTTGACTCAAATAGAAGAGGAAATTGCAGAAAGTAAAACAGTGGTCCCAAATCTTATATATGATAATTCTCTTGATGATGGTCCTATTTTGCTTGATAATCCTCCATGTTTAGAACTTGCACTAGTAGGGAAGTGCCTTTCTGTGGAATGACATTTTGTGGCGCACCACTTTGGCTATGCGCCACAAAAACATTTCAGTGGCGCACCATGGACAATGCGCCACAGAATACTGTGGCGCATGCAAGCTGTAATGCGCCACACAAATATGGTGGGTCCTGCTTCGACAAATATCTGGTGACATTTCTGTGGCGCATTGCTCTGGATGCGCCACAGAAAGCAGCATTTATGTGGCGCATCCAGTCCTGTGCGCCACAGAACTGTTGTGGGTCCCCCTCCAACTATTGCCTGGGTGCTTATTCTGTGGCGCACGGGCTTAGATGCGCCACAGAATTATTAGTTTCAGTGGCGCACCCAGGCTAGGATGCGCCACAGAATTATTCTGCGCCAAATTACATGTGGGCCCTCCCCGCGCCGGCCTCTCTCTCTTCCCAAATTTCCCATCCTCTCGACACAGCGCTGAGCGCGCGCGCTCGACACCCCACCGCGCCCCCAACTCGCCGCCGGTGACCTCCCTGCGTCCCGCCCACCCTTGCACGCGCCCTGCCCCAACTCGTCGCCGTCGATCGACCTCCCCTGCGCCGCGCCCCCGCCCAACCCTCCCTCCGAGCAAACGAGCAACCGCCCTCCCCGCCCCCGCCTCGGCCTCGAGCCGCCGCCGACGAAGAAGACCACCGGCGCCGCCCTGGGACCCGCCACAGGACACCGGGACCTCCACTCGCTCCCCTGCCCGAGGTGCTTCCCCGCTCCCCTGCCTCCCTCCCCTACCGAAAAACATGCACCCTAGGTGTTTGTTGAAACTCCAACAACAATTTTTTTGAATTTTGTTGTTCATTTGCTTGCTGCTTGTTGTTGTTAGTGATGCTAGGTTAGTTTCTCGGTTAGTTGCTAGGTTAGTGTTAGGTTAGTACATGCAAAAAATTGAAGATGAAATTTTGAAGATGAAAAATTTGCTAAGTGAAATATGGTCAGTGTTTAAACATGCCTTTCAAACTGACTTGAATTAAGGTGTTAGAAGTTTTCAAAAACTTATTTTTGAGCTTTATCATGAAGTAATAACGTAGTGCAAGATATCCATGAAGGTACATTGCAAATAGGATCAAGATTTGATAATTTCGTAAGCGTCCAAAGTTGGTACTTTTTAATTGTCTTGAAGATGCATTGTCAGGGAAAATCGGGAATATCGGGAACATCGGGAAAATCGGGAACATCGGGAAAATCGGGAACATCGGGAACATCGGAAAAATCGGGAACATCGGGAACATCGGGAAAATCGGGAATATCGGGAAAATCGGGAACATTGGGAAAATCGGGAACATCGGGAAATCATTTCTTTTTATTCATCTTTTTATCCATATTGTTGTACATCTTCTTTTTATCCTTTTACCCATGTTCTTGTATATATACTATAGGCCGATGATTTAAACTATGTCATGTTAAAGGGAAAAGAGTATCTACAATACCTTGTACTATATACAATTTGAGTGCTTGTATTAGAACATGGTCTTGTAGGTACTCTTTTTGCCTTGTTTTGACAATGATATATGAGGCTTCTATTGTATTACACCGATGACTCTGATTCACAGTATAGCTAGGTTGACTCTGAGCCTGAGCATGACCGAACCTATAGAACGAATGTAAAAAATGGGCCAAAGATCGACGGCGTCGCACCGTCGGTCTGTAGTTTCTGTCAAGCTCAGGCTCAGGGCCATGCTACTGTTCTCTGAATCAGAGTCATCGCTGTGAAACATCATTTCATAGGATAGCTAGGTTGACTCTTACACTTGGAAGTTCCGACACTTGGAAGTTCTTGATGTGCACTCTTCATATGAGGCACCTTTTTATGTATGATCTTTGCTATTGGTACCCCGATCGAGAAGTTGTGTGTGCTTGTGTTGATCTGTGCTACCACGACCATCGTGTCGTGGTTGTTTGTGCTCCGACCATCGTGTCGTGGAGATGCCGGCCGGAGATGCCGGCCGGAGATGTGGATTTTTTGTGAAATGTCTGCAGGTACCCCGAGAGGCCCTTGAGTTTGCCGGAACGTCGATTAACTTCTGTTACGGCCAATTCGGGTGCTCCATATGTCCCTTTTTGAGCAAAGGTCATGCCAAAAAAATTCGTGAATTTTGGCATCACTTTGCTAAAAATAGGACATATGATTTGTGAAATGTCTGCATGTACCCATGAGACCCTTGAGTTTGCCGGAACGTCGATTAACTTCCGTTCCGGCAAATTCGGGTACTCCATATGTCCCTTTTTTAGCAAAGGTCATGCCAAATTTTTTCGTGAATTTTGGCATGACTTTGCTAAAAATAGGACATATAGTTGTGTAGCTTAGATTGTAGATAATTTTAGTTGTGTTCATTTTTGGTTTATATTGTGTAATTTTCACATTGCTAAAAATGAGTTTGAAAATTGTGTTATTTGATAGTTGCTATGAATTTGTACTTTACTTAAATTTGCTTGCTGGACCAGAGGGGCGATGTCACTGTTGGACCAGAGGGGCGATGTCCGCGACTGGACTCCGCCGGGCTGGCACTGGGAGGTGCTACCTTCCGGGACGCGTATCTTGGTGAGGAATCCGGGTGACGTCGTCGACCCGGATCTTCTTTGGTGGCGGTCGCGTGGGCCATGCTCGGTGCAGAGGGAGCCGGCCCCGAGGAGGTGGTACGTCGCCGTATCAGGGAGGAGGACGAGCACGTCCGTCGCTACATGACTTTGTTGGATAGGCAGTACAACAATGGATGGTCGTTTCTTCAGAGGGTTCCTCGTCACGTGAGCTATGACCCTGTGAGGGTTCCTTATCTTTGGATGCGCAGCGCCCGCGGCTCAGGACCGGTCGAAGTTAGTTTCAGAGGTTCATGCATGGGAGAGGAGATGTATTAGTGATATTATTCGCGATGTATTAGGGTTAAATAAAAATGGACCAAATTATTCATGGGATCAAGATGTATTAGTTATACTTATGCATATTTGATCAATGTCCCTACATGCATGAATATAATTTTGGCATGACTTTGCTAAAAATAATTTTAGTTCTGTTCATTGGTTTATATTGTGTAATTTCCACATTGTGTAGTTTGTAGTATATAGTTGTGTAGTTTTTTGATTCTAATGAATTTGTTTTTAATATGTTTTAGTTTCACGGAATGGCCGGGTTTAAGGGTGTGAGGGCGTGCTATAGGAAGAAGCTTGGTCGGTACGTGTATGGATGTCAGATCCATATCAACAAGAGAAAGCACTGGGCTGGGCAGTTTAATACAGCGGAGGAGGCGGCGCGCGCCTATGATTATTTCGCCGTACACGAGTACGGTGATAAGAAGAAAGATAAGGATCTGAACTACCCAGCGGATCGCCACCGTGTGAATGAGTTCATACCGGATGGGATCAGACAGGTGGAAATGACCAAGGAGATGGAGCACAGGTTGGCTGAGGCGCAGATCGCACGTCGCAACGCACGCCCCCAGGACGACCCGTATGTGAGATCTCCTGCAGAACGAGCCAAACTTGATGTCCTACCAGCAGTTCGGCACTAGTCCTTTTGACGGTGCTGGTCCTTTGTACGGCACCGGTCCTTCCCACGGTGCCGGTCCTTCGTATGGCACCGGTCCTTCCCACGGCGCCTGTCCTACTGACGACGACATCACTTCTCTTGGGATCTGGGCGAAGGAGGAGGAGCAGCAGGAGGAGGAGCAACAGGAGGAGGAATGGGAGAAGGACTGGAATTCCGACTCTGAGCAGCGGCGGCAGAAGCGGCAGCAGGCGTTGGAGGAGCGGCAGCAGCAGCGGCACCAGGAGTGGCAGGAGTCGGAGCAGCTGCTACTGCGGATGTTCGGGCCACCGAACCCCGATGCTTATCACCACAGCGACCCTAGGCACTGGGTCGAGATGAATAGGCGGGACGGCATACCTCCGTTCCGCACTCTTTCGGGTCAGCCGTGGGGGAGCGAGGACACTGATGACACCGCAGATCCAATGTTCTGGGCTCAGATGAATAGGGACGACGACCCATAGAGCGACTTGTCCACTTCTTTCCGTACTATGTTTTATGTTGACTTGTCCACTTATCTATGTAGACTGATGTTCCACTGTACTTGGTTAAGACATATTTATCTGTCTGTTTTAATACCGTGTCAAAATATATTACTGTTTCTATTATTTTCTGTATAAATACTGTAATATACCTGTATTATTGTCAAATACAGCAAATAATCGATAATACAACAAATAATCGATAATATATACAGCAAATAATTTAGTGACGCACGGTAAATAATTTTGTGGCGCACCATATTCTGTGGCGCACGAACAAAGTGCGCTACAGATACATTATTGTCGAATAGAGCAAATAATCGAAATTCTTTCTGTGGCGCATGGAACATAATTTAGTGGCGCACTCTGGAGGTGCGCCACAAAATTGTATACTTTCTGTGGCGCATGGTTCCATGCGCCACAGAAATAATATTTTTGTGGCGACGATTCTGTGGCGCACCGGCTATGCGCCACAGAAACAGTTTTTGGTGCGCCACAGAAAGGCACTTCCCTACTAGTGTTGTTACTAAATTATGTGGGGATGAAGATGATATACTTGCTGTTTGTGACAATACTCTCACTCATGAGAGTCCTACTTTGTCTTTGAATTCTCCTTATTACACTATAGAGGAGAAAAAATATTTTGATGATACTATGTCTCCCATTTATGACGATTACAATGATGAATGTGATATTTTCAGTCCACCTACTATTGAGGATAAAGTTTATTATGATTATGATATGCCTCCTACATATGATGATTACAATGATGATTTTGAATGTTTTACTCCCACTATCACTAATAAGAAGGATTTTACTTATGTGGAGAGTATTAATACTTTTATGCTTGTAGATCATGAAAGACATGCTTTATGTGACAGTTATATTGTTGAGTTTGTTCATGATGCTACTGAAAATTATTTTGAGAGAGGGAGACATGGCTTCATATGTCATAATAATATTAAGTCTCCTCTCTTTATGTTGAAAGTTTTGAAGTTGCACTTGTTTTGTCTTTATATACTAGTAGCTTCATGCTTCAATGATTTGTTTTCTTACAAGATTCCTTTTCATAGGAAGTGGGTTAGACTTAAATATGTTTGATATTTGCCTCTTGATGCTCTCTTTGGTTTTCAACTCTTATTTTTATGAGAGCATCATTAAAATCTTCTAGCCTAGCTAAAAGGCATTAAAGAAACCGCTTTTGGGAGGCAACCCATTATCTTTTGTTTTTAGTTTTCAGTCAAGGATCTTGCTTACTTCTGTAGCAACTCCTTTGTATCTTTATTTTCTTGCAATGTTGTGCCAAGTAAAGTCTCTAGTAGAAAGTTGATGCTAGATTTGGATTTCTGCACATGGACAGATTTTTGCTGTCCACGGTTTTGAGCTTTATTCACTCCAGAAAAATTGAAAAATTCTGAAAACATTCGTGCGTGATCCTCAGATATGTACGCAACTTTCATTAGTTTTGAGTTTCTCAATCTGAGCAACTGAAGTGCCTCGAAAAAATTCGTCTTTACGGTCTGTTCTGTTTTGACAGATTCTGCCATTTATTTTGCATTGCTTCTTTTACTATGTTTCATTGGATTTCTTTGCTCCATAAAACATCAGTGGCTGTACCTAATGTCCAGAAGTATTGGTGATGATTGTGTCACTGTAGAATATGTGATCAAGAAGAGTAAAAAGCCTAAGCTTGGGGATGCCCCCGTGGGTCACCCAAGCATATTTCAAGAAGACTCAAGCGTCTAAGCTTGGGGATGCCCAAGGCATCCCCTTCTTCATCAACACTTATCAGGTCATCTCTAGTGAAACTATATTTTAATTCTTCCACATCTTATGTACTTTACTTGGAGCGTCTGTGTGCTTTTATTTTCGCATTGTTATTTTTATTTTTTGAATAAATTGGATCCTAGCATTCTTGTGTGGGAGAGAGACACGCTCCGCTTTTTCATGTGAATACTCATATTCTTCACTTATATCTGTTGAGTATTCTTATCTAGCTACTGCTATGCTTTTAGCTCCTGTTTTTCATGCATCTCTTATTCAGAGCTGTTAGTTCTTGTAGAGTAATACTCTCTTGTTTCATTTGTAAATTATTTGGAGAGTTTTTGTTGAAATAAGTTGATTGGTGTTTGGTTGGAAACAGAAAATGCAACATGTGGTAGATGGTATATCGAAAAGACACACATATAGATCATTGTCTTGGATAATTTGATACTTGGCAATTGTTTTGAGCTCTCAAGTATTTCATGTTTAAGCTCTTGCATCATGTAGTTAAAAACCTATTAGTAAAGAACTACCGTAGAGCTTGTTGAAATTTGGTTTGCATGTTTGCTATCTCTAAGGTCTAGATATTTTCTGGTAAAAGTGTTTGAGCAACAAGGAAGACAGTGTAGAGTCTTATAATGCTTGCAATATGTTTTCATGTAAGTCTTGCTGTACCGGTTGATATCTTGTGTTTGCTTCAAACAACCTTGCTAGCCTAAACTCTGTACTGAGAGGGAATGCTTCTCGTGCATCCAAATCCTTGAGCCAAAACCCATGCCATTTGTGTCCACCATAACTACCTATTATGTGGTATTTTCTGCCATTCCAAGTAAATACTTCATGTGCTACCTTTAAACTATTCAAAAGCTATTATCCCTTATTTGTGTCAATGTTTTATAGCTCATGAGGAAGTATGTGGTGTTTTATCTTTCAACCTTGTCATTTACTCCTGACAGACTTTCACCAATGGACTAGTGGCATATACATCCGCTTATCCAATAATTTTGCAAAAAGAGCTGGCAAATGGGGTGCCCAGTCCCAATTAATTACAACTTTCACCTTTAATTCTCTTCACATGTTTTGCCCTGATTTATCAGTAAGCAATTTAAAAAGTTGATCATTTAAAATAGACACTCCTCCATGGTATGTGATTGTTGGAAGGCACCCGAGGATTCGGTTAGCCATGGCTTGTGTAAGCAAAGGTTGGGAGGAGTGTCACCCAAATTAAAGTACATGTGTAAACAAAAGAGAAGAGGGATGATCTGCCTTTGGGTAGAAATAACGTCCTTCATGGGAGCCGCTCTTGAAAGTCTGGTTGACAAGGGGGTTAGAGTGCCCACTACCATTCGTTGACAACAACAAACACCTCTCAAAACTTTATTTTTATGCTCTCTATATGATTTCAAAACTTAAAAAGCTCTAGCACATGATTTAATCCCTGCTTCCCTCTGCGAAGGGCCTTTCTTTTACTTTAGGTTGAGTCAGTTTACCTACTCCTTTCTATCTCAGAAGCAAACACTTGTGTCAACTTTGTGTGCAACAATTTTTATATGCTTACTTATTGCACTTATTATATTGCTTTGTGTTGACAATTATCCATGAGATATACAAGTTGAAAGTTGAAAGCAATTGCTGAAACTTAAATCTTCCTTTGTGTTGCTTCAATGCCTTTTACTTAGAATCTATTGCTTTATGAGTTAACTCTTATGCAAAACTTTTTGATGCTTGTCTTGAAAGTACTATTTATGAAAAGTTTTTGCTTATATGATTCAGTTGTTTACTCATTATCTATTTGTTAGCAAACTATAGACCATTGCCTTGAGTCACTTCATTCATAACATATGCTTTACAATATTATTTGATCATGATTATGTGGTAGCATGTCACCTAAGAAATTATTTGTTGTTATCGTTTTACCTACTCGAGGACGAGTAGAACTAAGCTTGGGGATGCTTGATACGTCTCCAACGTATCTATAATTTCTTATGTTCCATGCTTATATTATGTCAATTGCTACATGTTTTATTCACACTTTATAGCATTTTTATGCATTTTCTGGGACTAACCTATTAACAAGATGCCACAGTGCCAGTTCCTGTTTTCTGCTGTTTTTTATTCCAGAAAAGCTGTTCTGGAAATATTCTCGGAATTGGACGAAACAAAAAGCCAAGGTCCTATTTTTCTGTCACGTACACGGAGTCCGAAGGAGAGACGAAGGGGGGCACCGAGGCGCCCTCACCATGTGGTGGCGCGGGTCCCACCCCTGGCGCGCCGCCACGTGGTGAGGAGCCCTCGGGCCTCCACCGACATCGCCCCTTCGCCTATAAATTGCCTTTCTCGGGAAAACCCTAAACACCCGAGCCTCCATCCACGAAAAGTTCCAGAGCCGCCGCCGTCGTCAACCCTAGCTCGGGAGGGTTCTGAAGCTCTTCCCGGCACCCTGCCGGAGAGGGGAATCATCACCGGAGGGCTCTACATCGCCATGCCTTCCTCCGGAGTGATGTGTGAGTAGTCCACCCCTGGACTATGGGTCCATAGCAGTAGCTAGATGGTTGTCTTCTCCTCTTGTGCCATCATGTTTAGATCTTGTGAGCTGCCTATCATGATCAAGATCATCTTATTGTAATGCTACATGTTGTGTTTGCTGGGATCCGATGAATATTGAATACTATGTCAAGTTGATTATTGATTTATCATGCCTATGTTTTTATGATCTTGCATGCTCTCCGTTATTAGTGTAGGCTTTGGCCAAGTTTATGCTTGTAACTCCAAGAGGGAGTATTTATGCTAGATAGTGGGTTCATGCCTCCATTTAATCTGGGACAGTGACAGAAAGTTCTAAGGTTGTGGATGTGCTGTTGCTACTAGGGGTAAAACAACAATGCTTTGTCTAAGGATATTTGTATTGTTTACATTATGCACCATACTTAATGCAATTGTCTGTTGCTTGCAACTTAATACTGGAAGGGGTGCGGATGCTAACCTGAAGGTGGACTATTTAGGCACAGATGCATGCTGGATAGCGGTCTGTGTACTTTGTCGTAATGCCCAAGTAAATCTCATAGTGATCATCATGACTTGTATATGCATTGTTATGCACTCTCTATTTTGTCAATTGCCCAGCTGTAATTTGTTTACCCAGCATGTTAGTATTTTATTATGGAGAGACACCACTAGTGAACTGTGGACCCCGGTCCATTCTTTTACATCTGAAATACAACCAACTGCAATCATTGTTCTCTTTAATTCTCTGCAAGCAAACATCATTTTCCACACCACACTTTTAATCCTTTGTTTTCAGCAAGCCGGTGAGATTGACAACCTCACTGTTTCGTTGGGGCAAAGTAGTTTGATTGTCTTGTGTGCAGGTTCCACGTTGCTGCTGATTCCCTGGTGTTGCGCCGTGCCACATTCAGCCACCAACAACCTTCAGAAGACCCTTGACTTCCTACTGGTTCGATTAAACCTTGGTTTCTTACTGAGGGAATACTTGCTGCTGCACTCATCATACCTTCCTCTTGGGGTTCCCAACGGACGTGTAACTTAACTCGCATCAGGCGTCACCGATTTTTTTTCTTTTCCTTTAGCCCTCATTACAAACGGTAAAAAACTAACCTCCATATCTGATGTAAAGACTTTAGGAAATGATTATATATTATGCCCATTGCCAAACTTATTGGAAACGACTAAAATCTCCGTTGCCATTGTGCGCCTCACATTAGCTGTAGGGGTGGAGACACTTAATGTTTCTCTGTTTCCGATGAGGGTTTTGGCCTATTTCTGATATGTCGTTTTGTACTAGTGCCCTGCCGTGGAGAAATATTTTTAGCCACGAAAAATCGGCTTTCTACCACGAAAATCGAGCGTGGCAAAATCTAGATTTTCTTCTAGTGAACACATCTGGCTGCTCCATGAGATGCCTCACCAAGCGGTCTAAGAGTTGCAACTCGGCCAGGCGGTGCTCCCTCTCCACGGCCACCTTATATATCCTGATATTCTAGGCCGCTAGGAATTTCACATTTTGTCGATCCTCAGGGAAGTTGAGCACCACACTTTCCACATGCAACTAGACATCGCAAAGGCTGTAGGCGCGCGCCACCGGCTCAGGCGTGCTCCAACGGCCAAGCCAATTCTTTTCGGCATGACAATAGATATCCACCCCCATGACTTTCCCCCTTCTCAACCCATCAAAAGTGAGATTTTCTTGTCCGATAGACTAAATCAAAGAGAAAGAAATTAATGTGATATTTTCACTTGTCTCCTTGCAGCCCTACCCCTGAAATACCTTGGAATTCCCATACACGAAAAAATGCTTGCAAAATATTGGGGGGAGGGGGGAGGAGGGGCTTGATGACAAGTTCTCTAAAGAGTTAGCTGGCTAAAGAGGAAGATTGTTATCTACTGGAGATATAGTTACTTTTGTGAGTGATAGTCTCAGTAGTGGCTGATACGTCTCAAACGTATATATAATTTTTTATGTAACGTTCTTGTTTTATATCAAATGCTACATCTTTTATTTATAGTTTATACCATTTTTATGCATTTTTTGGGACTAACCTATTAACAAGATGCCACAATGCTAGTTCCTATTTTTTGCTATCCTTTTGTTTCAGAAAGCTAGTCGGGAAATATTCTCGGAATTAGACAAAAATTCACGGGGATCAGTTTTATAAAGATATGAAGACAGAGTCCAAACGGCAGCCGGTGAGGTGACCTTGGGTGGCCAGACGCCACCTAGGCGTGGCCCAGGGTGGGCCTGGGGGTCGTCTGGGCCCCCCAGGTGCCCCCAGTGCCGCCTCTTCGCCTATATATTCTCTCCGTCTCGAAAAACCTAAACACCCAACACAATTTCCACGAAAGATATCCGAGGCCGCTGCCGTCGCCAACCCTAGTTCGGGAGGGTTCTGCAGCTCTTCCCGGCACCCTGCCGGAGGAGGGGGGATCATCACCGGAGGGCTCTACACCACCATGCCTTCCTCTGGAGTGATGCATGAGTAGTTCTCCATTGGACTACGGGTCCATAGCAGTAGCTAGATGGTTGTCTCTCCTATATGTGCCACCATATTTAGATCTTGTTAGCTGCCTAACATTATCAAGATCATCTTTATGTAATGCTACATGTTGTGTTTGCTGGGATCTGATGAATGGTGATGTTATGAGCGAGTTTGTTCGTCTATTTATGTATATGTTTTATTTATGATCTTGCATGCTCTCCGATGCTAGTGGTTGGTTTGGCCAAGTAGTTGCTAGTGTCTCCAAGAGTGGTATTTATGCTAGATAGTTGGTTCATGTCTCCAATTGTCTGGGCTCGAAATGACAGAAACGACTAAGACTTTGGATGTGGTGTTGCTACTAGGGATAAAACAACAGTGTTTATTTGTACGGTTATATTCATTGCTTACATTACACACTTTGCTTATTATAATTATCTGTTGCTTGCAACTTAATATTTTCGGGTGACTTGCTGGATAGCGATCTCGGGTGGATTATTAGTCATAGATGCAGCTAGCAAGCGGTCTATGTATTTTTTTGTAATGCCCAATTAAATACTACAATGAACTATAGCTTGTCATGATAGCATTGCCATGCCCTTACAATTTATCAATTGCCCAGCTGTAATTTGTTTGCACGACATGTATGTTTATCTGTTTTATGGAGAGACACCTCTAGTGAACTGTGTACCCCGGTCCATTATTTTACACTTATTAAAACACTATTTCCACTGCTTCCCACCAGCATTAGCTCGTTGTTCATTTTTGCAGTTACTTTATTTTCCACACCATACGTTTAATCCTTTGTATTCAGCAAGTCAGAGAGATTGACAACCTTCCTGTTTCGTTGGGGCAAAGTAGTTTGATTTGTGTTGTGTGCAGGTCCACGTTAATCTACAAACGCCAGAGTAGATTGACACCATGTTGAAGACTTACAACTCCTACTGGCTCAATAAACCTTGGTTTTCAAATGAAGGGAAAACTTCTGCTACGCTGCATCATACGTTCCTCTTGGGGTTTCTCAATAGGTTGTTGAAGCAGCAACAATCAGTGGCTCTTTTATATGTTGTATTTTTTGGAAGGTACCAAAGGTGGGTTGAATTAAATGGGGTATTCAAAGGAAGAGAATGGTTTGACATGAGTTAGGTTACAGGAAAAAATACCACTTGATCAATTGTTAGACAATGTGTCTTCCTAAAGAATGTGGAGGTCTTGGTGTTCATGAAGTAGAACTGATGAACAAATGTGTGATGTGTAGTAGAACTGATGAACAAATGTGTGATGTGTAAATGGGTCTTGAAGGTTGAAAATGGTGAGGGGACTTGGCAGGAATTATTGTCTATAAAAAATCTGCACAATAAGGTCCTTTCTCACGCATCAGCTAGCCCTAGATGTTCTTATGTTGGCAAGGGCTAATGGGGGTTAATCACACTTTCCAATAGTTTGCAAAGAGAGTGATGAACAACGGGGAAAAACTCTTTTCTTGGAAGATCACTGGGTGAAGAATTTACCTCTCTTAATTTAGTTCTCGGGACTTTAAAACTTGTCCTTTGACAAACTTGTGATTGTGAGCAAAGTTAAAAAAAGATGGTTGTAGTTGCCTTAGGTTCAGGAGGACACTTTGGGCTGACGACTGTCGTCGTATCGGCATCGTAGATAGGAGACGGGGGTCCTCTAGCCGAGGGTTAACCGAGGGGGGTAAAAGGGAGCGTCGTCGAGGTCGGGATCGAACAAGGCGGATTACCCAGCTTCGGATCTCGCAGCGGTGGCGAGCTCCTACGTGCTGCTATAACTCACTATAATGGCAATAGCCTTGGTCGGGTTACAATGAGTATGCCAGTATGCCCTAGAGGCGTCCCTGGTCTGGCTTATATAGGCGGCCAGACCTAGGGTTACAGGGAGATTACGTATCCGGCAAGTATACAGAGTCCTAAACCTATCCGGCAAGTATGCCGTCTACCGCCTTAATCTTGGTGGATTCATGGGCTTCGGTCTTGGGCCTCCTCCTTGCCGGCATCCGCCTTCCCTTGGTCGTCAGCTATCTGGGCCGCCCGGCAGGCAAAGCCTTCTCCACCACTGCGGGCCACCCTAGACTAGCCGGATTGATCCATGTTGGCGATACCCCTAGTTGGTATATCCCCAACATTAGCCCCTGGAAGGGTTGAAGTTCTCCAGGCGCCGTCTTCTTTTGTCGGCGACGTCTATCTTGTTTTGTAGGCGGCTAAAGAGCTTGAAGCATTCCAAAGTTGAAGTAAGCAACGATCCGTCTAATGTAGCCGGAACATTACCGCCAACATGGGAAAAATGGCCTGACAGTTTGTCAGGAATCTTCCATGCGCGGTCTTGTCAAACTGACCAGTGCCGTCAAATGTTGGCGGATGGCGTCACGGAGTCCACGACAGTTTGAACTCTGCGTGCATCATGATTACCTCCCCACTTCGCGCGAAAACCGAGGCGACAGCCTCGCACACCATTGCCACGACGTGCCAATCGTGGGCACGCGGCGGATATCGCGGGCTCCTGCCATCTCGCGCATGAATCATGGCGCAGGGGAGATAAATACCCTTGCCCTGTCAAGCGGTGAAGGTTACTTCTATTCCCCACCTCACCGCGGCCGCTTCCACTCCCCCGCGCTCCTCTCCCTATCCAACTCCGGCGAGCACACCGAGAGCGGCGCAACAACCTAACTAGATGGCGGGCGCAGACGAGCAAACCTCAACGGCGGCGGCGGTGGCGACCTCCGCAGCGGCATCGACGGCTGCGGCTGGATCTGGATCCGCACCGGCAGCGGCGGCGACTCCGGTGAGTACCGCGCTGGAGGCTTCTCCTATCCCCCCCACGGATATGGGCGGGGTGTCTTCCTCTTCCCCAGCGCCGGTAGCGCCAATCACGGCGGCGTCCACTTCTTTCCCATTGCCATCCATGGCGACGATGGAGACTGAGCCTACGGCCACCCCAGAAACTCCCGCCGGTGAAATTCCCGTGCAGGAAGAGGAAGTGGCAGAGCTGGGCTCCCGATATTGGTTGCCGTCATGCGTGACGAAGAATACCTGAAGGAGCTGGAGGAAGGCGGATGCCTGCCGCCCAAGACGGAATGCTTTTGGCGGGTACCTGGCGACGAGACGGTCCCTGGCCCTCAAGACGGAGAGAGGGTGGTTCTGGCATCGCACCTCCTCCGCGGTATGACTCTACCGCCCTCCGCCTTCTTTTCCGCCGTGCTTCAGCACTATGGGCTGCAACCACACAATATTGCGCCCAATAGTATTTTAGTGCTAGCCGGCTTCCAAGCGCTGTTTGAGGGCTACCTAGGCATAGTTCCTACGGTAGAACACTTCAAGTATTGCTTCATGTGCCGCCGGCAAACTATACCAGGCGGCCAGCTGGCAACGTTACTTTCAACTGCCGCCAAGGTGACTGGTACCCCAAGATCCCGTACATCGAGTCGGTGAAGAACTGGACCAGCACCTTCTTCTACTGCAAGGACATCCCGGCACCTGGAAACATGGTGGGGATTCCTCCTTTTGTCAACGCTCCGCCAACATACCAGGCCCATTGGACGGAGAAGGCGGCAACCAACTTGCCGGAGGAGATTAGCCTAGCGTTTAGGCGGATTGAGTTCCTCACCAAAACGATGGTCCCTCCCCATCTTGACGGAGTTGACACCGTCCTATGTTGGTTGTCAAGGCGGATTATGCCACTTCGCCATCGCCCCTTGAAGATGTGCGAATACAAGGTAGAGGCAACCAACACAGGCAACATCACTCTTGATGAAGATGTGCTGCTGTTCCGGCTGAGAGAGCTCATCCAGCCGAAACATATAAAGGCGGCCGAAGGCGTCGCCATGTTTACTCATGACAACCCAGCCCCAGAGGTAAGCCAAAATTCCTGCGTGTGCTTTTGTCTATGTTTGCCTTACTTGTGGCTGAGCTGACACGATATTACCCTCCAGCTGAAAACCTTGACGGACGCTGACTTGGCTCCCAACTGGTATGATCCTGGGACTAAGACCAAGAAACGGAAAACTTCCAACACTTACTCCACCAGAGACTTGGAGAAGAGGAAGAAGGCGGCCGTCACCGCCGAGGCGGAGGATGAGACCTTGGGGGAGCATATCCCCACAAAGCGGTAAGCTAACGCCCACTTGATTTACTTATCTTTATGCTGTACATCCGCTAACTTGCTTGCATTCCCTTTTACAGAGCTAAGCCAACCATGGCCAGGCTACGCTCCAACGTGAAGGCGGCAGCCGGCAGAACCAAACTGCCAAAACCTTCTCCAGCAACCGCACCAGCTACACCTGCCGCCAGTATTCCCGCGGTTCTATGCCCGGGAACTTTTATGGCGGACAAGGTGACAATGACTGGAACTGCTCAGTCGGCTGCGGAGAAGGCGGCGGGCAAAACAGTTGCTGCCAACACGCCCTTGTTAAAAACGGCTGAAGCTTCGGCTAATGATGCCGCCCGATTTATCGCCATGAAGCAGGAGATGGCGGACAGAACAGGAGAAAACCTTGGCGGTCCTCCTCCCATCCAGGCCCTGGACTTGGCGAAGAAACAAGGGAAGCGCGGTATACGCTGAGGACCATGCGTGACGGTACCAAAAGTTGGTACACGCACATGGAAAAACTCCACGACACCCTTCACGGAGAACTTGAGGTAAGATACTCCATAGTCGCAGCCCCCGAGCACTTTGGCGGCTAAAGGTTTGTTTAGCCAGCGGAGTGGTCCTCTGACTATGTCGGCTAACCTGACTTGTTTGCTCTTGCTTGTTAGGCTACATTGGCCTCAAATGCTGAGCTGTTCTTCGCCCAGGAGAAGAAGGTCAAGGAGTGCCGCGAACTCCGGCAAGAAGTGGAGCTGAAGGACACCCAGATTGCGAGTCTTGAAGAAGCTCGCAAAAAAGATGAAGGTGACAAAATTTCTTTGCCTTCTTTCGTCCGCCAACTTTTCCATTATACCTCCGACAAGTATTTTAGCCGGAGTTTTCCTTCTTGTTGTAGAATTGTTAAACACTGCACAAGATATTCTCAAGAGCTCCACTGACATGCAAGCCTTAATGAACGAAGCTGCAGATCTGGGCTAGGAGGTAATGAAGTTGAAGGCGGAGCATGCCCAGGAGCTGGAGAGGCGGGATATGGACCATGCCACTGCGATGAGCAAGTTGACGGATCAGATCAAGAATCTGAGCGACAACCTTGCCGAGGTGACAAGGAACTCCCAGATCCAGCAAGAGAAACATGCCAAGGCCGTGCAACTAGCCGAAGATACTCTTGCCAGCCATTTAGACGAGATCAACGCCGTCCATGAGTATGTCCTTGGTAACATTTTGCCCTTTCCCTCCTACCAGTCGAATGCTTGAAGGTACTTGCTTTTGTTGTGCTTAACTTTGAATATTTTTGCCTTGCAGCCCCGACAAACTTGAGCGACACTGAGGATACCTCTCCCCGCCTTGCACGCATACTGAAAGTTGGTGAGCTGATCACCGACATCATCAGTGCAGGCCAAGCATTTGCCGCCAAGTTCTATCTGGGCGAGAGCAGCGATCCCGTTGTCCTCGAGGCGATGCCAGAGGTGGGCCAACGAACATGAGAGCGTGCTACGCTCTGCCGCCCGTGGCGCCGCCAAGGTGGCACTCTCCTTGTGCAGTGCAGAAGCTCATATACACCAGGTGACGGAGTTCATGCCCACAGAGGATGAAGATGACAACACCATCGATCCGAAGAAAGTGATGGCCTCCGTCTCTAGCTACACAACTCGAGTGGCCAACATGGTGGACCTGCACGCCTTCTACAAGGAACATCCCGATCCTCATCTTGCAGCAGGCGGAGCCTCTTCGGTTGCCAGTGAAGACGTCCAGGATGGCGGAACCAGCCCCAAGGATGCGGGCGTCAGCCCCCAAGTCCTCGAGTCCGCACCAACCAAGGCGGCAACACTCTAGGCGGCCTTTCCTGCAAACAATTTAACAAGTAGATGCGTTAAAATGTTGACGCGAAAAACTTGTCTTATTTTGGGGATGTAACTATGTTAATTTGGGCCAACTGTTATGCTACACTTGGTGTTAGACTTATGTTTAAGTGGCCCGCCTTAAAAATGTATCTGTGTTTATATGCTTAGCCGTTTCATATGTTGGCAGAAACTCATCTCAGTTATTTTAGCTGTGCCAACCAGGTGCAATACCAATTAGTTTAGACACAGAGGCAAAAGCCGGCATGTTGGTGCCAACGACATACTACTAGGCGACCCACATACAAACAAACAAATAGTCATATTAGGCGGTGCAAAGGTTATTTGCTTAGTTTTAGCCGGCAGACGGCAAGATGCCAAAAAAGTTGGAACCACTAGCACGAAGCGAAATTTTTTGGTAACTTTTGACATGATAGATATATGATTGCAAGAAAAGACAAAAGATGGCATGGTCTCTGTAGTGTACCTGCACTTAGAAATTGGCAAGGTACCTGTGTATAGTGCAAACCCCTGGATCGTTTCATTTGCACACACAGTTTAAGACGAATATCACAACATTGTATCATTACTACACGAATGATCCAGAACTTGATAAATAAATGGTTCGTTACATCTTTGCATAGCCCAGGGCTAGCTTGAAATAATAAAGCAGCGGAAAATTATTCTTCATGGAGTCTCCATCATCTTCATGCGCCACAGGCGAGCATGTTGGTTGCAGACTCGAAACCCTTAACGTAAACTCACTCGTTGTCAGAACAATCTGCAACAAATAAAAATTTGCAACAGAGTGGGTCAGAACCATTAAAAATGGAACTGGCAAGTGACACTATGTGGACACTTAGTGGAATAACTCTAATAACCTATATGCTTATTTGGCTGGTGGAGCTCACAGGCTAATTTGCATAAAGCTAGTTTTATCTTATCACTTTGTAAAACACCTTGCATCTATTAGATTGGTAACACTGGTAAAACCCCAGTGAACCGTGACAACACATGGTAAAACCCCAGTGTGTCAAGTGACTATCTCCGGTAAAACCCCGGGAGTCCCTAATGTTGTTTACTAACAGTTTTATTTTGAAGTTGGCATGTTGGGATCCTCCGTTGACGTCCTTGATCAGCTGCTCAGAATTGTCCGTAACCGGGGACACGGCTAAGTACTTAGTTTGACACTCTCGAGAGGTGGTGCACTTTCACCATTTGACCCAATCAACCCAAACTATCCTCTACACTCATTTAGTGAAAAGGAAAAGGAGAAGATCGAGACAAGACTTTTCAGAAGTTGTGTTCCCATGATCACCAGGAGACCACCGCCCACCTATCATCTCTACATCTGTCGATCTCCGGACCCAGGTTCACACCAACGTACTCCGTCAAGACAGAGCCCATATGACAAATGGTTGCACGGGAAGCAATCTTCACTTGGAGTTCTTCAGATCCCTTTGTTCCTGGGTGGCCATCCACAAGTGAATATCCCTCAGGTAAAACCCCTGGGGACAACACTCAACTCATACATCTTCTTATCAAAACCAATTCCACCCAGGTGTTTCATTTTAACTTAGTAGAATTTAGCTTTTCATAAAACATCTTTTGCATAGCACTTCAATAAACTACTAAGTTAAAATGGGATGCTAGACAACTAGTAAAAGGGGAGCTATTCTAAACAGTTTTAGCATAGCAATTCTACTAAGTCCTACACATGCTTAAGAAAAATATTCTACTCATGCATAGACAAAATACTTAGGAAGTTTATGAGGTGTGCCACTTGCCTTGGCAACAAGGAGAACAGTAGTAGCAGTTGCAATAATCCTCGTTTCCCTCCGAATATTCTAACACATAGAAACATCACAAATAAACATACAAGCATTCCAAAAATTTCTAAGGGAAATATGACATGCAATATGAGATGCAAAAATTTTACTAAGTGTTTTCTAAGTGCAACTCAACTCTTCTAAAAATACTAAGTCATGCATGTATGTGTGCAATGCAAACAAATTTTTATCTACTGTTTTAAGTTATTTTCTATATGCATGCAAAAGTGGCAAGGTTTTATTTAAATTTTAATAACCAAGTTAAACATTATTTGGGCAACAAAAAGGTTATTAACACAATTTAAAAGTATTCTGTAGTTAAACACATATTCAAAAATTAAAAAAAATACTACTGGACAGAGGGCATTTGAACAAATTTTCTGCAATTGGATTCACTCAAAAATAAATTTTATAACTAAAGTTATGTCAAAAATACTCAAACTCTTCAATTTGAAATTTGAATGATTTTAAGTTTGACAAAACAGGAAAATAATACAGCAGAAAGTTTCTACTCGTTCTAAGGATTTCAAATATATAAAAATATTTGAATTTGGATAAATAGAGAAAAAGTATTGATAAAACTAAGTTACAGGGGTTTTTCTGAAAAACTGCTAAAAGAAAATAAAACAGAAAATCGTCTCCACGCTGGCGCTGACGAGGCTTGACGTGGCGCTGACGAGGCTTGACGTGGCGCTGACGCAGCAATGACGAGGCGATGACGAGGCGACTTGGCGACGTGGCGTACTCCCATTGGTTCATACCCCTTCGCGTAAGTGATCTAATCCTAACCACTGGATCTAGATCGGACGGCCTAGATCTACTGGACCAAATGGTCACCGACGCTTCCGCCGGAGTTTCGCCGGAAACCTAAGTTCTGCGGTGGTGCCATCGCCGGAATTCACGAGCTTGACGAAACAAAGGGTTTGGGAGGGGGCTTTTGTTACCACGCGATGTAGGACGACGTGGCGGAGGCAGTGGCGAAGTGGGAGGTGGCGGAGCTTCCTGGTTCCCCCGTGATTCCTCGCCGGAGTTGAAGACAGCGGCCGGAGCTTCGTGTCGATGAAGGATCGCTCGATCTGGGCACACAAAAAATACCGGACCTTGTCAAAATGAAGCGCAAGGAGGAAGTAAGAAGAAAGGAGGGCAGGGGAAGGCTTGGGGCGTCCTGTACTCGCCGGAAAATGAAGAACTCGTCGGCGGCCGTGGCGAAACGTCGGGGGCTCGTGTGAGCAGCCTGGTGGCGCTCGAGTGGTGTGGTCTGGGGCAAAAGGAGGAGGAGGGGGTGGTGGTTATGTAGGACAAGACGGGAGCGAGAATCATGGCCTTAAACGCACGGATTGATGGAGGATCGCCGGCTGTCTCCTGCCGTTTCACGAGCGTGATTTGAGGACGAGGAAGACGACGTTGACCTGGGGCTGTCGGTGCTGACATGCGGGGCCCGCATGTCAGTGAGAGAGGAGAGAGATGGGCTACGGTTGTTGCTGGGCTGCTGGCTCGCGCGCGCGCAGAGGAAAAGAAGATGGGCTTGGCCCAGTTAGCTCGGCTAAGTCTTTTTTTTTGTTCTTTTTCCTTTTTCTTTTTCTGAAAACTTTTATAACTTTTAGAATATTCATCCAAATGGGTTCAAACAACTTTGTAAAAATTTGTAAAATCAAGCTTTACCAAACTAAACTATTTGGTAACACTTTTGAAATATTTGAACTACAAAAGTTTTTATTTCTTTGAAACTTTGAAAACAAGTGCAAATGCAAAATGCAAAGTGATGATGCATGCCATGTATGAATTTTTAATTTTTTGTGAAAATTGGGATGTTACAAACCTAACCCCCTTAAGATGAATCTCGCCCTCGAGATTCGGATTGGCTAGCAAATAGGTGAGGGTGGTCTTCCTTAAGATCATCTTCTCTTTCCCAAGTTGCTTCTTCCTCGGTATGATGATTCCACTGAACCTTGCAGAACTTAATGGTCTTGGTTCTGGTAACTCGTTCGGCTGTCTCCAAAATTTTCATAGGCTTTTCTTCATAAGTGAGGTCACTTTCTAGCTGGACTTCCTCCAGTGGTACAGTATCCCTCAGTGGAGTTTCTGCCATTTCTGGGTGACACTTCTTCAACTGGCTGACATGGAACACATTGTGAACTGCGGAAAGAGCTTCCGGTAGTTCCAACTCATATGCCACTTCTCCTTTGCGTGATAGAACCTTATAGGGTCCAATAAACCGTGGTGCTAGTTTTCCTTTGATTCCAAACCTTTTCACCCCGCGTAGAGGTGAAACTCTAAGATAGGCTCTATCGCCCACCTCGTAGGTGACTTCTCTTCGTTTGGAGTCAGCATAACTCTTCTGCCTGGATTGTGCTATCTTTAATCTGTCTTTAATCAGCCTAACTTTCTCTTCCGCCTCCTTGATTATGTCAGGTCCAAACAAACTACGTTCACCTACGCCACTCCACAGTAGTGGTGTAGTGCACTTCCTTCCATATAGAGCTTCAAATGGAGACATCTCTATGCTGGCTTGATAACTATTGTTGTAAGAGAATTCAGCATATGGAAGATTATCATCCCAGCTAGATTTATAGTCTAGAGCACATGCTCTCAGCATATCTTCTAGGATTTGATTTACTCTTTCAGTCTGCCCATCCGTCTGTGGGTGGAATGCAGTGCTAAACTCTAATCTGGTCCCCAATGATTCATGTAACTGCTTCCAGAAATGAGAAGTAAACTGAGTACCTCTATCAGACACAATCTTCTTGGGAACTCCATGTAGACACACAATTTTCTTCATGTAGATATCAGCTAGCTTGGCGCTGGTATAGGTAGTCTTCACAGGCACAAAGTGAGCTACCTTCGTCAGACGGTCAACAATAACCCAAATAGAATCATACCCTGATTTGGTTCTGGGCAGACCAGTGATGAAATCCATCCCAATCTGTTCCCATTTCCAATCTGGTACTGGTAAGGGTTGTAGCAATCCAGCTGGCTTTTGGTGTTCTGCCTTCACGCGACTGCACACATCGCACTTGGCAATATATTCAGCAATATCTCTCTTCAGATTGTTCCACCAAAATCTTTCCTTCACATCCATATACATCTTGGTGTTACCCGGATGTATGGAATAAGGTGAGTCATGGGCTTCTTGAAGTATCAACTTTCTGAGATCGACATCTTCAGGAACACATATACGTTCCTTATACCACACAGTTCCGTTTTCATCCTCACGGAACCCTTTAGCTTTGCCTTCACTCAGGTTCTTCTTGATTTCTTCCATCACTCTGTCACCTTTCTGGGCTTCCTTGATTCTGTCCATCAAAAGAGGTTGCACTTCTAACGATGCTAAGAATCCTTCAGGTACCACTTCCAACCGAAGGTCCTTAAATCCCTTGCATAGGTCTTCAGGCAATTCACCTGCCGTAAGTCCATTTACAAAGGGCTTGCGGCTCAAAGCATCAGCCACCACATTGGCTTTTCCTGGATGATACTGCAGACTTAAATCATAGTCTTTGATCAATTCTAGCCATCTCCTTTGTCGCATGTTCATTTCTTTCTGAGTAAAGAAGTACTTGAGACTTTTATGGTCTGTGAATACTTCACAACGCTTTCCCCATAGATATGGCCTCCAAATCTTCAGGGCATGCACTACAGAAGCCAACTCCAGATCATGAGTGGGATAATTTACTTCATGTTTCTTGAGCTGCCTCGAAGCATAAGATACCACTTTACCATTTGCATCAACACACTCCCGAGACCTCGATGTGAAGCGTCACAATACACTTGGAAATCTTTCTCTAGGTCTGGTAGACATAGGACTGGTGCTGATACTAAGCGCTTCTTCAGTTCTGAAAACTAGTCTCACAGGCTTCTGTCCACTCAAACTTCTTACCCTTTTTCAGTAGTTCAGTCAATGCCTTGGCAATCTTGGAGAAGTTTTCAATGAATCTCCGGTAGTATCCCGCTAGTCCTAGAAAACTGCGGATTTCTCCCACATTCTTGGGTGATTCCCAGTTGGTTACGGCAGAAACTTTTTCAGGGTCCACTGCTATTCCATCCTTAGACACTACGTGTCCTAGGAAACCACTTGTTCTAACCAAAACTCACACTTGCTGAATTTGGCATATAGCTTATGCTCCGAAGTCTCTGCAAGACTAGGCGCAAATGTTCTTCATGCTCTTTGTGGCTTTTGGAGTAGACTAAGATGTCATCGATGAAAACAACGACAAACTTGTCTAGAAAATCCATGAACACTTTATTCATCATATTCATGAAATAAGCTGGAGCGTTGGTCAACCCAAAAGGCATTACTGTGTACTCATATGAGCCATATCTAGTGACAAATGCGGTCTTGGGTATATCCATCTCTCTAACTTTCATCTGAAAATACCCTGATCGAAGATCGATCTTTGAAAACACAATAGCTCCTTCTAATTGATCGAAGAGCTCATTGATTTTGGGCAGTGGGTACTTATTCTTGATTGTTTGCTCGTTTATCTCTCGATAGTCCGTGACTAGCCTCTGCGTACTATCCTTCTTCTTGACGAATAGAATTGGTGCTCCCCATGGTGATGAACTTGGGCGAATAAAACCTTTCTGCATATACTCCTCAAGTTGTTTCTTGAGTTCTTTCAATTCATCAGAGGCCATTGGGTATGGTCTTTTAGCAATTGGTCCTGTACCCGGTTTTAGCTCAATGAGAAACTCTACATCTCTATCGGGTGGCATCCCCGGTAGTTCGTCTGGAAATACATCTGAATATTCCCTTACTATAAGGACATCACCTAGGCTAACCCCTTAAGAGAATTTAGCCTAACTTTCTTCAGTTCGAACTTTGATCTGAATTTGATCTTCTTTTTCTCCGGGGTGGTGAGAGTGATAGCTCTATTTGCACAGTCTATGATTCCTTCGAAACGAGTCATCCAATCCATCCCTAAGATAACATCCAAGCCTTGGGTTTCTAGGATTATTAACTCAACTGGAAAAAGATGTTTCCCTATACCCAAGGTTAGGTTTCTACACTCATTGCTTACTAGCATTTCCCCTCCGGGGGAGCTCACTCTAATTGGGTTCAACATGGTTGAGTTGGCTAGATTATGTTTGTTAACAAAAGCTCTTGATATGAATGAATGCGATGCTCCGGTATCAAATAAGACTAATGCTGGACATGAATTGAGCAAGAACGTACCAATCACAGCATCGGGTTCATCAAAGACCTCTTCCACGTTGACGTGGTTCACATGTCCTTTCTGGAAAGGGTTGGGCTTGGCAGCTACTTCGGCCTTCTTTTCTGGGCAATCATTGGCATAATGACCCTTGTTATTGCACTTGAAGCAAAGCACTTGGCTAATATCCTTCTTGAGTTCAGGATTTGGACGGTGCTGTCCATTGTTATGGTTATGGCCAGCATGTCCAATTCCCCTGTGGCCTCCATTATTTCCTCTGAATCCACCATTTTGGTTATGACCATGATGTTTGTGGCTGCTTCCTCCACTAGGGTGGTTCCCATGTTTATGACCATGGTTTACATCATGAGGAAAATGCTTCTTGAATGAAGGCTCAGAATGATGCTTGTTGATACTCAGTTTCCTCTTCCTGCTTTCAGCTTTCTTGATGTTGTCTTCCAGTATGATAGCTTGATCCAGGAGGGCCTGATAGTTCGGGGCGTAAGCGACTGACAGAGGAATCTTCAGCTCGTCACTTAGCCCTTTGAGGAATTTTGCCTTCCTTTTCACATCAGTATCAATGTCTTCAGGGGCATAACGTGACAGTGCTTGGAAGTCATCCATATACTCCTTAAGTGTCTTGTTCCCTTGCCTCAGGTTTCTGAACTCTTCTTGCTTCAAGTTCATAATGCCCGAGGAGATATGAGCATTACGAAAGCCTTCCTTGAAGGTATCCCAAGTCAGAGTGTCCAGGGGGTGGGTGATTTGGTAAGTTTCCCACCATTGAGCAGCTGGTCCTTCCAACAGATGAGTGGTAAACCTTACCATTTCAGGGTCAGTACACTCACAAGTCACCAGATCCTTGTGCACAGAACGCAGCCAGTCATCTGCCACAATTGGCTCCGTTGCATTGGAGAACTTGTTAGGCCTAAGCCTCAGGAATCTGGCAAGCCTGTCCACTTGGGGAGGAGGTGGTGGTGGTGGTCCATTCTGATTGGCCATGAATTGAGCCATCATAGTCATCAGCTGAGTTTGCGCTGCCATCAACTGTTGCATCATAGCTTCGGAGTTGTTGTTGTTGTCGTTGTTGTTGTTGTTGTTGTTGTTGTTGTTGTTGTTGCTTTCAGGTGCACGACGGGGAGGCATCTGTGGTTTTAGCATAGATGAGTAAAAGATAGACAGATCTAGGAGAAAGAAGAAAAAAAATTCTACCCATACAAGCATTTAACAAAAACACAACAATAAAACCAAGCTCAACTTTAACTTTTCGAATAAAAATATGGTCTAGTCGAAAGGAAATCAAACACACGGTTTCTGAAAATAAACATGGGTACTGCCATACCACAATTTGGTAGATCAGTACAAAATCGAAGGATAACGTCTAGGTGGAAAGATAATGGTAGTCTCTAACTATCCTACCCCTCAACCATGGTATCATCAACTTCTTCAACCTCCTGAATCTCGTAACCTTCCTGATCAAACATCAGCTTGAGTTCTTTCACTTCCTTCTCCAGTGCAGAGTTCTTCTCCTGCAACTCTCTTTTCTGCACGAAGTTGCTTGATCAAGTCACGGTCTGCCTCCAGTTCTACTTCATTGCTTTCAAGCTCAACTTCATTTCTTTTATCTGCTTGTTCTTCTGCTGGACTCTCTTCTCTTGGTTCTTGTACTTCTTGTCTTGCTCCTGGAACTTCTCTTCTAGGGCCTTGGTCTCTTCTTCTTGTGCCTTCACCTTCTCTTCATTCTCCTGAAGTCGGGCGCACAGCTCATCATTTTTGAAGAGTTCTTCGCGCCTATCTTCAAAAAGTTCCTTGACTTGGTACTCCAAGTCCTGAAAGTACTTGCCTACGAACTCGGCCTTGCCCCTATCCTTGGTGTCGAATTCATAGGGTTCTCCTTCTTCATCACGTCTTCCAAAAAGAATGGAGTAGTGTCCGCCCAGTTCCTTGTAGTAGCGTCCACAGAGACGCCCAATCAAATCTTGCATGATGATGTTGAGTCCCTTCTCCATGGAGTCGCTCACCACCTTGATCTCTATGTTGTCCTCGTCCTCACGTCCAAGCTGCATCGCCTTGATTCCCCAGCAACCTTCCTTGTGGAAATTCTTCAAGATGCAGCCCTTGATCCTGGGTACGGGCAACTTCAAGCGATCAAGTAAGTCGAGGAGGTAGAAACCAAAGCGAGTTTCCACGAAGTCCTCCCCGCAGTGTAGTCGAATCTCTTCATCCTTAAGTTAGAAAGAACAAGGTATGAGATAAAATGCACAAGTCAAGATATTACGAGTACTTAAAAAAACAATCAAAAGAAACTTTGTATGTTTTGATACTTAGCAAAATAAATTTTTGGCCAAGCTATTTCTATCCAAACTTAGGGGTTTCGAACCTACAGGCAACACAGTGCTCTGATACCATCTGTAGTGTACCTGCACTTAGAAATTGGCAAGGTACCTGTGTATAGTGCAAACCCCTGGATCGTTTCATTTGCACACACAGTTTAAGACGAATATCACAACATTGTATCATTACTACACGAATGATCCAGAACTTGATAAATAAATGGTTCGTTACATCTTTGCATAGCCCAGGCTAGCTTGAAATAATAAAGCAGCGGAAAATTATTCTTCATGGAGTCTCCATCATCTTCATGCGCCACAGGCGAGCATGTTGGTTGCAGACTCGAAACCCTTAACGTAAACTCACTCGTTGTCAGAACAATCTGCAACAAATAAAAATTTGCAACAGAGTGGGTCAGAACCATTAAAAATGGAACTGGCAAGTGACACTATGTGGACACTTAGTGGAATAACTCTAATAACCTATATGCTTATTTGGCTGGTGGAGCTCACAGGCTAATTTGCATAAAGCTAGTTTTATCTTATCACTTTGTAAAACACCTTGCATCTATTAGATTGGTAACACTGGTAAAACCCCAGTGAACCGTGACAACACATGGTAAAACCCCAGTGTGTCAAGTGACTATCTCCGGTAAAACCCCGGGGAGTCCCTAATGTTGTTTACTAACAGTTTTATTTTGAAGTTGGCATGTTGGGATCCTCCGTTGACGTCCTTGATCAGCTGCTCAGAATTGTCCGTAACCGGGGACACGGCTAAGTACTTAGTTTGACACTCTCGAGAGGTGGTGCACTTTCACCATTTGACCCAATCAACCCAAACTATCCTCTACACTCATTTAGTGAAAAGGAAAAGGAGAAGATCGAGACGAGACTTTTCAGAAGTTGTGTTCCCATGATCACCAGGAGACCACCGCCCACCTATCATCTCTACATCTGTCGATCTCCGGACCCAGGTTCACACCAACGTACTCCGTCAAGACAGAGCCCATATGACAAATGGTTGCACGGGAAGCAATCTTCACTTGGAGTTCTTCAGATCCCTTTGTTCCTGGGTGGCCATCCACAAGTGAATATCCCTCAGGTAAAACCCCTGGGGACAACACTCAACTCATACTCTTATCAAAACCAATCCACCCAGGTGTTTCATTTTAACTTAGTAGAATTTAGCTTTTCATAAAACATCTTTTGCATAGCACTTCAATAAACTACTAAGTTAAAATGGGATGCTAGACAACTAGTAAAAGGGGAGCTATTCTAAACAGTTTTAGCATAGCAATTCTACTAAGTCCTACACATGCTTAAGAAAAATATTCTACTCATGCATAGACAAAATACTTAGGAAGTTTATGAGGTGTGCCACTTGCCTTGGCAACAAGGAGAACAGTAGTAGCAGTTGCAATAATCCTCGTTTCCCTCCGAATATTCTAACACATAGAAACATCACAAATAAACATACAAGCATTCCAAAAATTTCTAAGGGAAATATGACATGCAATATGAGATGCAAAAATTTTACTAAGTGTTTTCTAAGTGCAACTCAACTCTTCTAAAAATACTAAGTCATGCATGTATGTGTGCAATGCAAACAAATTTTTATCTACTGTTTTAAGTTATTTTCTATATGCATGCAAAAGTGGCAAGGTTTTATTTAATTTTAATAACCAAGTTAAACATTATTTGGGCAACAAAAAGGTTATTAACACAATTTAAAAGTATTCTGTAGTTAAACACATATTCAAAAATTAAAAAAATACTACTGGACAGAGGGCATTTGAACAAATTTTCTGCAATTGGATTCACTCAAAAATAAATTTTATAACTAAAGTTATGTCAAAAATACTCAAACTCTTCAATTTGAAATTTGAATGATTTTAAGTTTGACAAAACAGGAAATAATACAGCAGAAAGTTTCTACTCGTTCTAAGGATTTCAAATATATAAAAATATTTGAATTTGGATAAACAGAGAAAAAGTATTGATAAAACTAAGTTACAGGGGTTTTTCTGCAAAAACTGCTAAAAGAAAATAAAACAGAAAATCGTCTCCACGCTGGCGCTGACGAGGCTTGACGTGGCGCTGACGAGGCTTGACGTGGCGCTGACGCAGCGATGACGAGGCGATGACGAGGCGACTTGGCTGCGTGGCGTACTCCCATTGGTTCATACCCCTTCGCGTAAGTGATCTAATCCTAACCACTGGATCTAGATCGGACGGCCTAGATCTACTGGACCAAATGGTCACCGACGCTTCCGCCGGAGTTTCGCCGAAAACCTAAGTTCTGCGGTGGTGCCATCGCCGGAATTCACGAGCTTGACGAAACAAAGGGTTTGGGAGGGGGCTTTTGTTACCACGCGATGCAGGATGACGTGGCGGAGGCAGTGGCGAAGTGGGAGGTGGCGGAGCTTCCTGGTTCCCCCGTGATTCCTCGCCGGAGTTGAAGACAGCGGCCGGAGCTTCGTGTCGATGAAGGATCGCTCGATCTGGGCACACAAAAAATACCGGACCTTGTCAAAATGAAGCGCAAGGAGGAAGTAAGAAGAAAGGAGGGCAGGGGAAGGCTTGGGGCGTCCTGTACTCGCCGGAAAATGAAGAACTCGTCGGCGGCCGTGGCGAAACGTCGGGGGCTCGTGTGAGCAGCCTGGTGGCGCTCGAGTGGTGTGGTCTGGGGCAAAAGGAGGAGGAGGGGGTGGTGGTTATGTAGGACAAGACGGGAGCGAGAATCATGGCCTTAAACGCACGGATTGATGGAGGATCGCCGGCTGTCTCCTGCCGTTTCACGAGCGTGATTTGAGGACGAGGAAGACGACGTTGACCTGGGGCTGTCGGTGCTGACATGCGGGGCCCGCATGTCAGTGAGAGAGGAGAGAGAGATGGGCTACGGTTGTTGCTGGGCTGCTGGCTCGCGCGCGCGCAGAGGAAAAGAAGATGGGCTTGGCCCAGTTAGCTCGGCTAAGTCTTTTTTCTTTCTTTTTTCTTTTTCTTTTTCTGAAAACTTTTATAACTTTTAGAATATTCATCCAAATGGGTTCAAACAACTTTGTAAAAATTTGTAAAATCAAGCTTTACCAAACTAAACTATTTGGTAACACTTTTGAAATATTTGAACTACAAAAGTTTTTATTTCTTTGAAACTTTGAAAACAAGTGCAAATGCAAAATGCAAAGTGATGATGCATGCCATGTATGAATTTTTAATTTTTTGTGAAAATTGGGATGTTACAGTCTCAAGACGGAATGAGCAAACCACAGACTTTTATTTCATAATCATATAGTACTTATTATAATTAAAAATTGCTAAGTGTAAAAGGGACGTAGCTACTCAATGTTCCATGGCCGCTTAGTTTCCTCGTACTTGTCGTCAACATTCCTCTTGCGCTTACGGCCTTTCTTCTTCTTGTAGCCGTCTCATATGTCCATCAAGTAGTAGGAACCATTGAGCAGTACTTTGCTGACCACAAAGGGTCCTTCCCATGGAGTGGATAACTTATGCAAGCCTTTCCTGTGCTGGATTAGGCGGAGGACCAGATCACCTACTCTAAAACTACGTTGTCGCACTCTTCGACTGTGGTACCGTCGCAAATTCTGCTGATAGATGGCTGATCGTGCAATGGCAACGTCTTGTTCTTCGTCAATTAGATCTAGGCCGTCCTGTCTTGCATCTTCTGCGTCTTCTTCGACGTAGGCTTGAATTCTGGGGGAGTCGAACATCATGTCGGATGGCAACACTGCTTCTGCGCCATAGACTAAGAAGAAAGGAGTAAACTTGGTTGACCTGTTTGGAGTTGTACGCAAGCTCCAAAGGACAGATTGTAACTCTTCAACCCAAGCCCCAGCTGCCCTGTGCAATGGTACTTCGAGATGAGGTTTGGTTCCTTGAAGAACCAAGCCATTTGTACGCTCTACTTGACCGTTCGCCAGGGGATGTGCTACGGAAGCCAAATCCAGCCGGATGCCATGTTGGTTGCAGTATTCCTCAACTTCGCCTTGCGATAAGTTTGTACCATTGTCGGTGATAATGCTATGCGGCACCCCGAACCGAGAGATTATGCCCCACAAAAAATTGGCGGCTGTCGCGCCGTCAAGCTTTTTGATAGGTTTAGCTTCAACCCATTTTGGTGAACTTGTCTACAGCCACAAGCAAATGTGTGTAGCCACCAGGTGCTGTCTTAAACGGACCAACCATGTCCAAGCCCCAGACTGCGAAAGGCCATGTGATGGGTATTGTTTTTAACTCCTGAGCCAGCATGTGAGGTTGTCTGGCATATAGTTGGCAGCCCTTACATCTTTTGACGATATCTTCTGCGTCCTCCTCGGCTGTCAACCAATAAAAACCTTGTCGGAAAGGTTTGGACACAAGAGAACGGGACGAAGCATGATGCCCACAAACTCCAGAATGTATCTCGTCCAACAGGTTTCTGCCTTCCTCTGGTGAAATGTAGCGCTGGTAGATTCCAGTAGTGCTACGCTTGTACAATTCGCCTTTGATAATTGTGAATGCCTTGGCCCTTCGTATAATTTGTCTTTTCAATACCTCATCTTCCGGCAACTCCTGATTGATCAGGAAGTCCAAGTATGGGGTGGTCCATTCCGGCTTCACCAAGTAGACGGCATAACTAGCCTCTTCCACTGGTTCTGCCGCTTCTAGGTCAAGGAGGTCTGCCCCTTTTGTCGACGGCTTGTAGAGGTGTTCCAGGAAAACATCCTTTGGTACCTTTTTGCGCTCAGACCCCAATCTGGCAAGTGTGTCTGCCGCCTCGTTTTGGGCCCGTGGGATGTGGCGGACCTCATATCCTAGGAAACATTTAGCGAATTCATCAACAGCGGAGCGATATGCCGCCATTGTTGCGCTTTTTGCATCCCATGTACCACGTGTCTGTTGCGCAACCAGGTCTGAATCTCCATAACAGAGAACGCACTGGACGCCTAATTCTTTGGCAATGTGTAAACCATGAAGGAGTGCTTCGTATTCGGCAACATTATTAGTTGCTTTGAAATGAATTTGCAGCACGTAACTTAGCTTGTCTCCTTGCGGATTTCGTAACACAACGCCAGCCCCCGACCCTGAAGCATCTTTGAGCCGTCAGAGTGCATGATCCAGTACTCTGATTCAGGGAGAGGTATTTCATCCATGGTTTCTGTCCAATCTGCGACAAAATCTGCTAAGGCTTGAGACTTAATAGCGTTCCTGGGTTTATACGTGATGTCGAAGGCGGCGAGTTCAATGCCCCATTTGGCAAATCGGCCTGTTGCATCCGCATTGTTGATTATATCTTCCAGAGGTGCTTTGCTCACCAAAGTGATTGAATGTTCCTGAAGGTAGTGTCTCAACTTCCTGGCGGCGTAAAAAACGCCATATACCAACTTCTGGTAATGCGGGTAACGCTGTTTGGAGGCGGAAAATACTTCACTGATGAAGTAGACGGGACGCTGCTCGAGGCGTCTGCTGCTTCCGCCTTGCGTTCCACAATCATCACTGCACTGACAACCAAATTGGTTGCCGCGATGTATAGCAGCATTGGCTCCTATGGACGAGGTGCTGCAAGTATTGGGGCAGTCGTTAATGCTACCTTTAGCTGCTGCAAGGCGGTCTGCTTCGTCTGTCCACTCAAAGTTGTCGGATTTCTTCAATAGCCGGTAAAGAGGCATGGCCTTCTCACCAAGACGGCTAATGAAACGACTGACGGCAGCTGCGGAGCCGGCAAGGCGCTGCACGTCCTTCAGGCATGTTGGCCTGGATATGTTGAGAATTGCCTTGATTTTCTCCGGGTTGACCTCAATTCCTCGTTCGGAAATGATAAAGCCAAGCAATTTGCCGGCTGGAACTCCAAAGACGCATTTCTTTGGATTGAGCTTCATCCTATATACCCGAGATTGTCGAAGGTTTCTCTAAGGTCTCAAGCAAATCCACCTTTTTCCGAACATGACGGCAATGTCGTCTATATAGACGTGAACATTGCGGCCAATTTGTTCGTTAAGGCATCTTTGCATGCATCGCTGATACGTTGCCCGGCATTTTTTAGGCCGAAGGGCATCGTGATGTAGCAGAAGGTTCCGTAGGGTGTGGTGAACGCTGTTTTTAGTTGGTCTGATTCCCTCATTTTGATTTGGTGGTACCCGGAGTACGCATCCAAAAAGCACAGCAGCTCGGAGCCGGCTGTGGAGTCTATGACCTGATCTATACGTGGTAAAGCGAAGTGGTCCTTAGGACAGCACCTGTTCAAACCGGTATAATCGATACACATCCTCAGCTCTTTATTAGGTTTCGGAACCATTACAGGATTTGCCAACCAATCAGTATGCACTACTTCCCTAATGAACTTTGCCTCCTGCAACTTGATGATCTCCTTCCCAATCGCTTGCCTCTTCTTCTCACCAAAGCGTCTTATTCCTTGCTTGACTAGCTTGGCTCCTTTGTAGACATTAAGAGAGTGCTCGGCAAGTTCCCTAGGAACACCCGGCATGTCGGCGGACGACCATGCAAAGATGTCCCCGTTCTCACGGAGGAACTCGACGAGCACGCTTTCCTATTTGTCATCTAAGCCGGACCCGATGGTGAGCTGCTTGGAGCTGTCACCTGACACCAGATCCACCTTCTTTGTTTCCTCGGAGGCCTTGAAGATCTTCTTTGGTTCGGCAGTCTGCACCTTTTCCGGCAACTGTGACGTATCAGTCTCCTTTTTCAGCATTGCTAGTTCCTCTGCATGGAGGACAGCCTCAGCGAAGGCGGCATTGCCACGCTCGCACTCTTTCACTTTCTTGAAGTTGCCATTGACGGTGATAGTACCGTTGGGTCCAGGCATCTTCAGCTTGCTGTAGATGTAACATGGTCTCGCCATGAACTTGGCGAAAGCTGGCCTTCCAAAGATGGCATGGTAAGCACTCTTGAAGGGGACTACCTCGAACCGGATATGCTCTGTGCGATCGTTGGCCTCGGTTCCGAAAGTAACCTCAAGCTTAATGCTTCCCATGGACTTGGCTTGTTTTCCCGGCACGATACCATGGAACTTGACTTTGCTGTAGTCAAGCTGGCTCTCCGTCAAGTTCATGCGCTTCAGGGTGTCTTTGTACAGGATCTTGAGGCTGCTGCCTCCGTCCATCAACACCTTGGTCAGTCTAAAGTTGTCGACAATTGGGTCGACGACGAGGGCGTACTTGCCGGGATGCGGCACGTGGTCTGGGTGATCGCCCATGTCCCATGTGATTGGAGCTTCGGACTAGTTCAAGTACTGGGGAACATCTGGCACCGTGGCGTTGAGCTCACGTAGTTCCGCCTTTTCTTCTTTCGCCGAAGGAGTGCCCAAGAAACAGACGAGCTGTTCGTGCACTTTGGGGAACTTTTTCTCCTTGCGAGGTGGCTTGGGGTCCTCGTCCTCTGACATGGAGACAGCCTCATCATCGTCGTCCTTCTTTGCCTTTTCCGCCTTTTTAGTCTTTTTTCGGCTTCCAGCCAACATCGGGGTCCTTCTTGAAGTCGTCCATGAAGCGGCACTCTCCCAACGTGTGGTTGACCTTCCCAAGTGAGGCGTGGATGGGGCAAGGCAACAGCTTCGCCTGCTCGTATGACATGCGATTTTTGCTAGGAACATCGTCCTTGCCCTTATTTTTCCACTTGTGTTTGCCGCCTCTGCCTTCAAAGGCGGCGGCGACCTCATTGGAAGGTCCAGCTTTATCTTCATGGGGAGTTTTGCGCTTGTAACTAGCACGTTTGTTTGGTGCCAAGTCAGGGGTACCATCGCCATCACGTGCATCGTCGTCCGCCTGAGCATGACCCCGAGATCCTTGACTTGCATGCGGACAAGCTTGTGTCTGAGACTCGTGCCCTTCAACAAACCTGTGATGAAGGCGTGGATTGCTTAATTGTTGTCGACGTTCTCACAACTTGCCTTTGTCTAGATCCATCTTGCCAGGAAAGCGGTCGCAGTTTCATCTGATCTTTGCACACAGCGCGTCAGATCAGTATATGTGTTTGGGCGCTTGTATGTGCCCTGGAAGTGTTGGGTGAATACCCGCTCCATGTCCAGCCAGCTATGAATAGACTTTTCCGGCAAGTTTTCGATCCAGCTTCTGGCTGTACCCTCCAGCATGAGGGGCGGAAAACGAGCAGCGACTAAGCCATTGCCCCCGGCAATTTGGACTGCTAACGCATAGTCCGACAACCACGAGTTGGGCTTGTCTGCTCCGTTGTACACTGATGTCGTGTCCCTAGGCACCTGAATATAAGCACCCGGGGGCCGGGGTCAAGGTATGACTCCTCTTTTCCAGTCTGAATCTCATTGAGACGATGTCGTGCGTCTTCCGGATTGAGCTGCCTGTTAGTTCTGTCAACACGAGGCTCATCCTGCGCAGCCCGACCTCTGCTGTGCCTAGGCTCATTGTTCTGTCCCTGACTCCCGCCTTCGCGCCTGGGCGCTGGCGGTGGGGATCGTGTACGCTCCCTGCTTCTCCTTGGTGGTGGGGCATCGTCACGGTTACCGCCACTTCTTGGCGGCTGGTGGTTGTCTCGGCTGCCGCCTTCCCTCCTAGGCGGCGGAGGGGGTGGGTCGTGTTGCCTGTTGCCGGTACGGGAAGTCTCATCGCGATGTCTCCTGGGAGGCGGCGATTTCCGTGGCTCCTTGTCTTTGTCCTTCCCCTTGCCATGGCTACTGGAGCCGGATGGGTCGTTGGGGTTGCCGCCGGTAGCAGCTATGCAAGCATTTGATTTTGACTCCAGATGTCCACCTCGCGCATCCGCCTGATCCGCACGAGAATCAGCCCGTGCCTGCTGCTCCAAAGCCTTGTAGGCTAGAACAGAGGCATAGTAGATCTTCTCGTCCTTGTCATAATCATCGTTGTAGAGGATGTCTAAGGCGGCCGCAGTGTTGAGGACAAGCGTGCTCAAGATTAGATCGCCGTTGTTGTCCCTGCGCTGCGGAGCCGATGCCCACTCAAAACCAAGTCTCTGCGCAGGCGACTTGAACTCCTTGGGAGGCGGATCCCGATTCTGCAGCGTGCTTTTCTTTGGCGGTGGCATTTTTGACTTAGCCACCAGTGTTGTGGTGAAGAGATTTTTCCTGGCGGTCAGCTTTGCTTGCTCCGCCTTGGCCTCCTTAAGCATGTCCATGACCTCGTCTTGTTTCTCCTGGAGGTTCCTGGCTTGGTCGACGAGGACCGAGCGGAGTTTTTCCAGGTCAGCTGGAGCTGTTTTTTCGTTAACTGGTGTGTACAAGACCTCCGCCAAAGCTGCTTTCTCTGCATCGGTAAGGGCGTCTTTGCTGCATCCGCCTCTCTCCAGGTTCATCTTCTTCTTTGGAGCCGGCGGGGGCTCCACGGCCGGCAAGGTAGTTCCCGGAGTGGAGGCAACGACAGGTTCTGCCGCTTTAGCCGGATCCGTTCCGGTAACATCGGCCACGAAAGTCTGCTGCATGGTTGCTAACGAGCTTGCCACCTCTGAAGGCGGTGGTTCTGGTGCGTCAAAGCACCTTTGAACCTTCTGCTCGAACATGCTGACAGACTCGCCATCGGAGTCAGAGTCTATGTTGACTTGAACAGTAGATCTAGATCCAGCATCTGAGATCGCATCGTCCTGGAGTGCAGGAAGGATGGATTCAGGATCGTTGCTGTACGGCTGGGAGTCGGATCCCAGTCCGGCAACACCACAGAAGTGGAGATCGGAGTCCACGGACTCCTCGGAGGAGGCGGATTCAAATCCGTCTTGCGCGTAGTCGAACTCCGGGTGGTGGGTGGGCGAGGAAACGGTGTGATTCCTGGGGAAACCCATGGCCTCCGGGGTGAACCCCATGAAGAATTCGAAACCACTAATTGGGATGAGGGTGTAGGCGATGAGACCGTCTTTTGCTGGCACCCAAGTTGTGTCGTCTTGAACGTAGCCGACAGAGCCGAATCGCGAGGCGCGGCCAACGGCGATGGTGTTGCCGATGCCGCCAATTGTTCCCGCCTGGAACGTGACGCCTGACGTCTTTGGCCCCATGGTGGGTGCCAACTGTCGTCGTATCGGCATCGTAGATAGGAGACGGGGTCCTCTAGCCGAGGGTTAACCGAGGGGGTAAAAGGGAGCGTCGTCGAGTTCGGGATCGAACAAGGCAGATTACCCAGCTTCGGATCTCGCAGCGGTGGCGAGCTCCTACGTGCTGCTATAACTCACTATAATGGCAATAGCCTTGGTCGGGTTACAATGAGTATGCCAGTACCCTAGAGGCGTCCCTGGACCGGCTTATATAGGCGGCCAAACCTAGGGTTACAGGGAGATTACGTATCCGGCAAGTATACAGAGTCCTAAACCTATCCGGCAAGTATGCCGTCTACCGCCTTAATCTTGGTGCCTTCATGGGCTTCGGTCTTGGGCCTCCTCCTTGCCGGCATCCGCCTTCCCTTGGTCGTCAGCTATGGTCGTCAGCTATCTGGGCCGCCCGGCAGGCAAAGCCTTCTCCACCACTGCGGGCCACCCTGGACTAGCCGGATTGATCCATGTTGGCGATACCCCTAGTTGGTATATCCCCAACAACGTCACAACTCAGTTTAATAGTCTATATTTTTTTACTAGTTGCTATTCAGCTCAACGAGGAACCTGACATATTTAGATGGACCATTGGGGCTACTTGCCAGTTTCAAGTTAGAGGGTTTAACTTGCATTTGAAATCTGATAGATTTTTTACATATAGATTTCCGTGGAGAGTGAAAATCCCATTAAAATTCAAAGTTTTCATCTGGTTGGACTTAAAGAACAACATTCTGGCTAAACATAAACTAACCTGAAGGGGGTGGGCTGGAAACAAACAACTTCACTTTTGTGGTCATAAGGAGAAAGTGTACCATTTGATCTTCCATTGTTCTTTGGCCAAAGTGATATGGTAGGTTATGTTGTGTGTGTTTGGCTTTGTTAGGTCTCCTAATGATAGGGGAATGGATCAATTCCTTCTTTGGGCCACAACCTAAGCTGCTATTGTGTGGCGGGATGACGGTTAGCTGGACAATTTGTAAGACGAGAAACAATGTATGTTTTTAGAAAACTCTTGATGATCCTGCGAGTGTGATTTACAATTTATGTAACATGCTGAGTAGTTGGGCAATTATGCAGAAAAGCAACGGGCGAATAAGTCTTGAAAATGGAGTGGCCATGATCAAGCTGATGTGCGCGAGGTCTAGTCCAGGTCGCATGGTAGGACTACTACATTAGCTAGAATGAAACTAAGAGAAAGATGTTTTATTCACTGATGGTTCTTGTTCTGCATATTGTTTTGTTATCTCAATGATATGTAATAGCTTGTGTTTTTTGTGAAAAATTATTTTGGCTCCCAAGTTTCGGTGATCCATTTATTTGACAAAAATAACAACTATATTTATAACTTTTAAAATTATGAAAAAGAAAATCTGGATGTAGCCAATGATGCATCCTATAAGCGTGCAAAATTATAACGTGTAATTCTTTATATTATGGTTTACGTAAAAATGAAAAAAAAAACATGTATATTTCAGAGATTAGAAAGTGCTTATAGTCAGATTATATTCTGGATGTATACTTTAGAGATTATTTTTCATAAAGATTCTAAATTTAATATATTGCAAATTAAAATTTTGCACATTCATGAGTATGTCATTTACTGCATCTATGATTTTTTTAGATTTTTTAACACGATTTTTGATACGGTTTTAACTCAGGGGTCGGAAATCTCTAATCGTGCTTTTGTCTGTACCAGTTAGTTTCAGCATGGTTGCTGTGTAGGCCCGATGATTCTGTTGTTTTGCACGCATGCTCGAGCCTTCCCAACACGCGTGGTATCGAAGCCACCGGCGCGTGTTCACAACGCACCCCAGGGTCTAGCACAGGACGATTCCCCGGTAGCAGCATGGCCAGAGCACTAAACAAGACCAAACCATGCAGTCCACGAGGCCCGAAACTCTGAATCCAATCCTCAACACCCCCCTGCACGCCATAAACACCAACACGGCAAGCACCTGCCCACAAACGCACGCACGCGCCTGCGAGCGATCTTCATTCCGATGATGCTACGCTGACCCACCCAACTAACGGATCTTTCTTTTTTCTCCTCCGCTTTTCGCTTTCGGACAGCGATCTCTTGCTGCTCCTCTGGTAGTTAGTTGCATTATCCATGCACCACTCGTGCTGCAAATCCAGTCCGTGTGTAGCCGGTGTGCTGGTCGTCGAGCTCGCGCTATCCACTTCATCATCCATAACAAAACCACCGATGGATGAAATATTTGATCGGCTAATCAGTCGGTTGAGGAGACCGAGAGCAGGGGCACACACGGTCGCATCGGCGCCGCTGCTGCATCGCGGTGCCCGCCGGCACGCGCTCGGTTGGTGCAATAGAAAAAACAAGACATAGCTCCATCAGAAGCTTCGTGCTGGGTGCGCGAGCAGGAGCTCGAGAGTCAAGATCGATCGAACTGGACGTCGCAACGACCTTGGTTGGGACGCGACATGCAGTGCATGTACTTTGTTCGGCTCGAGTCTCGCTCCTGCGGTAGTCGCCAGTAGCGAGACCCTGTTCCTTGTTTAAGATCGTTTTCCTCTGGGACCTAGGCGGACCGGCAAACAACAGTGCCTAGGTTTGCTCAGCACTTAGAGATGCCCTGTCGGCGTTGCAGAGAACGTCGCCAAATAACTATTTTTTTTAGACCATCTCCACCGGTGGCCTCCAAATCGGTGTCCGGTCAATTGGGATGCTGCCCACATCGGCGCACTCCAAAAACCAACTTCAATTTTTTTTTTCCATCTAACCACATCGGCGGTTGCTTTTGCGTTTCAATACAAATTGAAGATAGAAAACGTAATAATTATTATAAGAAAAGTTCAAATTCGAATGTAAAGTTTAAATATGAATTCAAGTTTAAAACATGACATATCAAACCACCGCCGGCTGAGTCGCTTTGATATCCCAGTGGTGCGTCACGAGGTCATTGTGCAGCTGATGATGCATTGTTCCATCACGAATTTCCTGATGCATGATAAGAAATTCTGCATACTGCGTCGGCATGTCCGGATGAGGATGGGCCATAGGCCCCTGGAAATCGAACACCTCGTTGAACAGTTGCTTCCTCGTATCGCGTTCGCTCTCAATGATTATATTGTGCATGATAACACAAGTACTCATGATCTCCCACATTTCATCTAGCGACCATGAAAGACAAGGGTAGCGGACGACGGCAAACTTGGCCTGGAGCATTCCAAATACCCGTTCCACATGTTTGCGAACAGACACTTGCCTCTTTGCAAAATGGCAATCTGCTTCGCCGACAGGGTTACGGATAGTCTTCACAAATGTTGACCAAGTAGGATAGATGTCATCAGCAAGGTAGTACACCTTGGTGTACTCATGCCATTGATCATATAGTTGCATGGGGGAGTTAGGCCTTCACAAAGTTTATTAAACACCGGGGAGCGTTGGAGCACATTGATGATCATTGGCGGCACCGACGGTGCCGAAAAAACGCATACCAGATCTAAAGATCATAGTCTGCCACGGCCTCAAGTATGACACTGCACTTTCCGTGATGTCCTGACTTATACATCTCTTGCCAAGCGAACGGGCAGTTCTTTCAATTCCAATGCATGCAATCGATGCTTCCAAGCATCACTGAAAATCCTCTTACTTGGCCTTGAGTCAAGAGACGAGCCGTGTCTGACTCATTTGGTGATCTCAGATATTCCACTCCAAACACTTTCACAACTGCCTTGCAAAAATTGTAGGTGGCTTCGATTGCGGTGGAGTCAGACATACGGAGATAGTCATTCAACGCATCGGCAGGAAGTCCGTAAGCAAGGCACCGTATGGTTGCCGTGCATTTCTGAAGAGATGAAAACCCAAGAAGGCCGGTGCAGTCTCTCTTCAGCTCAAAGTAGTCGTCGTATTCCCGAACGCCATGCACGATCCTACTGAACATGTCCCGGCTCATACAAAAGTGCCGACGAAATTCATGAGGAAAGTTCGCCGGCTTCTGGGCAAAGTAGTCGTTGTACAAGAGCATGGGCCCAGTTGCTATGTAACGTTCCTTGTTGGCCCTCCGCCCCTTCACTGATCCTCCAACCTTCAGTCCCACGTTTGCCTCGACTACGTCATCTAGAACTGCGGCCATGAACATCTCATTCTCCTCGTCATCGGTCACAAGGGCGGCATCCTCCGCCATCATTTGGAAAGACATGATCTCGTCGTCGCTGTCCATAGCCTATTGGACGAAACGAAGCAATGAAACGAGGCCACAAATGACCAATCAATAAAATCAGCCTATCAACCAATGGTTGAACAGGTTGTGTGCGGGGCGGGAGGGAAGAAGAGGCGTACCTGGTCTGAAATAGCTGCGCCGACGCTAGATGAGGTTGGAGACCGGCGGGGAGCGGCGGCAAGCAGGCCTGCGTGAGCGCTGCGGCTTGGGCCTCGAGGTGCGAATCAGCGGCGACGAGAGTGGCGGCGATGGTGCGAATCGCCAGCGAGAGGGAAAAAAAGGAGGGTGGGGGAGCGAATGAATCAGGTCACGCCGACGCTGTGTGTATGACGGGCGGGCCACCCCTGCCGGAGGCCATGTCCGCCCCATGTCCGGCACCCCCGAGGGGTCTCCAAACTTGGAGGCCCTTTCGGGGCTGCCGGACACGATTTCGCTCGGTCCGACCGTTTAGGGGCCGCTGTTGGCGTGTTTTGGCGTCCGGACCCCCAATGGGCCTTTGAAGCATCATTTGGAAGCCCCCGGTGGAGATGCTCTTAGTTTCGACTTCCAAGCCACCCTATCTTCAGATGATCCAACAACAACATTTCATTGGTGTTACTACAATTATTTGCGATTTATTACAGTGTTTTGGTATTCAGAGATGCAGAGTATTGGGGCACAAGAGTGCCGATCAAACATTGTACGCGAGCTCTTTTTTTTTCATACAAGTACAGAACGCGCGTGGTAGCAGTACTGACATGAATGAAACAGCTTAGGTGTCAAATTGATTGCAGGTTCATGCCTTTTTCCGTGCATACGCTGTTCGGTTTAATCACCAGACGTACAAGCAATCATGCCACGGAAAGGAGTAGCTTAGCTAGTACTCCAACTTAACACGAGGACTCAGTTCGCTACATGGTCAGCAGTCAGCTTCCTTCTTCGATAGGAAATGGCAAATCAGCCATGGATGTTGTATCGTATCCTTGGCTTAGTCCGATTAGTGTACGTGCGGGTCTCACCACGCAACGCCGGAACAGGAATCGGAATCGCGCTGTTGCCCGTGTCCGGGGACACACGTACACCGATTTGTTTTTGTTTGTGCGATAGGGAATCTTGCAGTGCGATGCTGCTGCGTGCTTGCCGCGCGTCCGGATAATATACTTTTTTTTTTGAACTTTTTTTTAAAAAAAGTTCATCGACTAACCGGTGAGCAAGGTACAGAAGAGAATCACCAGGCGTCCGGATAATATACTAGCAAATCTGCTGTGATGCTCATCGACTAACCGGTGAGCAAGAGCTGAAGAAATGAAACTTCTTAATTTCAGGCCTTGGGAATCAGTCTGGTGTCTATGAACCGAGAAACACAAGAAAATCGATGTGTTCTCCCTGCAAGGAACAGAAGAGAATCACCAGGCGTCAACGGACAGTAGATAGCGTACGTGCGGATCAACAAGCAGCAGGCAAAGATAGGTCTCGGGCCAGATTATGTAGGGTGCAGAGGCCCGTCGATTTTTTTTTTTTTTTTTTTTGAGGAAAGGATCCGAATCAAATACAAGACAGCTCACACACTTTACAACAAGGACCACAAAGAAACAGAAAATACAACGAGGCCCCTGAAAAAGTGCAAGAACCACCTCCTGCTGTCGAAGAAAGCACGAACGGATCCTCAGCCGCTCCCAACCCTCCTAGCCGTCGCTGGAGACGCCGTACCTCGAACCGCCGGGAAGAAGCCACCGCCACGCTTTGTAGACGGCCGCAGAAGCCGTCCGCCGCAGGCGACGGAACCTAGCCTCGATGAACGCGCTCGACCACAGCAGCAACTTCCCGCCTCCACCCAGCAACCAGCCGCCTCCGCCACGGCAAGGACCACCCGCGCCAGCCACCAACCACCTCCAGCCGATGCTCCCCTCGCCACCACGGCCAGCCGGAGCGAAAACGACGAAGAGGACCTCCAGAACCACCACCGAACAAAAACAGGTCGCCGCCACCCACCACCTTCTCCCCTCACCACCACGGACGGCCGGAGAAGGAAAGGAGGGGGAAGCCACCTGACGCACCACCTCCACGGCCTCCCCGGCACCACGGCCGGAACGGGGAAAGGAGGGGGAGGACGAAGCCCAGCACGCCGACGCCGTCGCCCCGTCTTCAACGCCGTCCGCAGGGCACGCACACCTAATCTACAGGAAACTGGCCGGAGACGCAGGACCGGGGTTCCCCCACTCTCCCGCCGCCGCAGCGGCAGACGGAGAGGGAGGGAACCACCGGCCTGGCCGGCGGCGAGGTGGGGAAAAGACGGCCGCCTTCTTATCGCCTCAGAAGTCGCGAGAGGATAAGGAGACGGTTCGAGAGAGTCTTTGCCCGTCGAATAATTGAGTGCCTCGAATTCTATAAGAACCAACAAAGGAATGTAAATTTGATTAGAAACCAAATGTGTTAGTTTGTACGTTGACATCACGTCTGTATCTTCGAGATTTTGGGGGATAACGTATGAGCACGGAGCGTGGACTAATGCGAAGAATATCGTTGCGTGTGTGCTTGGCTCGTCAAAACAAAGAAAGACATGTTAGAACGGAGGGAATACTCACGGCGTGGTAGAGAAAAGAAAATGATTTAACGATCCCTATGTCAAGGAGCCCCGGTTTTTTTCTTCTAAAGAACAGATGTTGGAGTAAAAAAATGATTTGTTTTACAGGTACATACACGTGTTTTTTTTTTTCTAGGCAATGATCCTCCTGTCTTGTTCTGCCCCTTGCAATGTTACAAGAAACACACATCCAAATTTTAGAAAAACCACGTCCGACTTCAAAGGGATTTTTTCTCATGTTCATGTTATTTTTAAAATATGTTTTTTAATTCTTGGCCCAAAAGAGCCCGAGATCTAAACTAAAACACCCAAGTACACATGAATACTGGGTAATGTACTGTGATATATACTATGATCATTCAGTTATCATGTAGCTTCCACAACTAATTCGATCATTGCACGTGGAATAAAGTTCAAATCACAAGTTGATAGTCGTCTTGACGAGCTGGTAGGTTGCTTGTGGCCCAATAACTTAGGGAAGGCTGAATTCATTAGGGGATCAGCAGCCAATATATAGGCCAACCAGCCCAGGCTGCTGATTGTTTTGAGTTTAGACCTCCAATTGTGCGAGTAACGTAGGTAGAATTATATTGGCAGAAAACTAATGTGACACACCAGTTAGTGAAGAGAGAGGTGATCATGATAACATACTATGTTACATTATCTTGTACATATAACTTATTTTTTAATGACACATATATATCTAGTCTACACATTTGCATTTGGATTTTCAATAATAAATGAGTCTCTCTGAGTCTTAGTTGTTGATGGATGGGCCAAAATATCATCATACAGTTAATTGTTAAGATATGTAGGATTGATATCCAAAAATGTTTTTTTTGCATTTATCAATTGTGATCAGTTAATAGTGCAATCCTCTTTATAAAAGTAAAAAGGATTGGGTTGTATTAATGAAAATTATACCCCCTTTGTCCCGAAAGGTAAGACACGTATAATTTTGCACTGTTTTAATTCACGAATTTGACCACTAATATACATAAAATTATTACTTTTTTATAACTCCAAACCAGCTCGGCTACCTTTAGATAAGATTTGCACTTTTATCCTAGATGTTCCAGAGCACATAGATAATTGAGGTGATCATTGCAGACTCTAGCTTTGACCGTCTATGAGGATTGGAGAAGATTTTCCCACTGGAACCCAACATCGTCGGATTGCAGAATCGAATGAGGGTTGTGAAGGTCAAGAACGAGTAGTACTTTGACAACTGACAAATTGGGTCGTGAGGCCAACCATGAATTGTTAAGTTCTCAACTTTGAGGATCTTCCCTTGCACATAATGGGGACTCTTATATTAATGATCGAGTGACAATGCATGTGTGTTTAAGTATTATTTATACGCAAACATAAGAAAACGTGTAACGAGAATGAAAACGATTTGTCTATTGTGTTGAAAATAGAGATTTGTGTCGTATTATTTTATACAAAACTTTTGTACCTTCTCACAACTTATGCTATCCCTACATGTACCTACACTTATAAATATATGTTTATAACATCATTTTAAACTATAACTAAAGTAATTAACATTATAATAATTCCACTACATATTAAGATACCATTTTGATTGTTATAGATTTCTGGTATTTGTCATTGTAAATATCATGTCTTTCCATAAGTTGAATCTTCATGGATCTCATGGAAACTGTTTCAATATTTCAAATTTCGATCGCAACATTGAAGAATAATTTAGTTGCAATCACTTGGGCCAGTCAACAAATAATACTTCGTTTATGTGTGTTCATATCCATAGAGAATTCTAAATATGTATTGGAGAGTTATTTAGAGCGTGTGGCTCGAGTATCTTGAGAGAAACTTCAGGAGTACCAAGCTGGTAGGCTTGAGTGTATTAAATATGGACGCCTAGAATGTATAAGGTGGCAACAAGGGGTTTTCAACCTCACATACCTCCTGCCACCCACGCTTGTTACTAGTGGTTGTTTATTTGTTCTTTTATGCGCCACATCTTGCCTCTCATGTTTTTAAGGGTTTAGCTATTGGACATGTGAAGATGGATGCTTTTACATTGGTCTCGAAATATCTAGCATTCAGAACATGTTTGTGAGTTTAGAATTCAAACTTTATGGTCGTTGTATTATTCCCTTGATTCTTTGCACATAAATTATGCATTATGTCTAAACTGTGTATCCTCACTTGGAGATTTGAAGGGCGGATTGGACTCCATTTAAACCGCTCAAAACAATTCCAACCCTCTCAAAACCAATCCAATACGCTAATTTATGAGCTTATTTGTATACAATGTAAGATGTCTGATACTGTGGATGCACAACACTACTATTTCTCTTAGATCCTCTTATGTATAAAGTTTGAGTTTGTACAAATAGCATATATGTATTTGTCTCGTGAAATACTTCAATTTCATATATACTTATAATAATTTTCCTGACATACTATAAGTGAAAAGTCAACATCGTCTTATATTTTTGGATTGTGGGGGGGGGGGGGGTATGTTTTGGTAAAGATTTAGCAATGTGTGGTATGCTTACGTACCAATCTATAGATGTATCATTTGCGATCAACTCTTCCTTCTCATGGAAAAACATTAACCAAACATTTCCAGTTTCGTCATTAATTGGACGGTTTGTTGGCTGTACACCATGGTTATATCAGTTGCGATTTTATAGACTATATATTGGACTATTCTCTGGTTTCACTGATTCAAGAGGTAGTCCATTATCCTCATCAAGTGGATAAGAACATTATACTCTCTCTGGTTTTTAAAATGGTAGTATCTAGGGAAACATGTGATTAAAAGTCAAGGCATTTTAATCATTAGAAGATTAAAACACATAAGCTATTGACAAGAACATTTTAATGTTAAATTATTAAAGAAAGAAGTGAGAGAAGAAGTCCCAAGATGCATATGAAACAAAATAAGGATCTTTTGGGGTTACGACTTATGTTTGGTTTCTTGCATATTGGTAAGAAAAATTATATCCTATACATTTATTCGGTCCAATCTTATGATCTATTCCTCCGTAGGAAAATATAGGATGTTATTACAACCAATAAATGGAATAAAGGGTAAGAAAATAACTTTTTTTGCTTCGAGATTACAATCCTGTATTTTTTCTCCAAATTTTTAAAGAGGCCATGTGAAGAATTGTTACCGTCGTAGACGCACAATTAATCTACCGAGGATCAAGCAATCACACCACGATGAAGACACTGAGATTTGTGAACGCAATTCAGCGCTCAATGCATACATCCGCGGGGTATTACTATGGGCGCTTCTCCCATTTGATACCGCAACACCTGGCTGTTCTAGGCGCCGGAACAAGACGTGGGCTCCCCTGCGTGCCTGTTGCTATCAAGTTGTTATAGGTTACATCGTGTGACACCCCCCATATTATACAGAGGCCAATGGTACAATAGTCCTAATAGTACTCGTATCTTGTCCATAGCTAATACAATTTCAAATCCCAATGTAACACCTTATACAAATATTCGACACAATCTCACAGGAACAAGATGCATTTATGGGCTAGATCGCTTCAAAGGCTTGAAGTGGGCTGAATTGGGCCTTGAATACAGGAAGCTTTGATGTATGTTTAGAATGTTTTCCTTCACTGGCCCAACTTCTCCCATCCAATCAAAGGAAGGGGCTTCCACACGGGGTCGCCTTATATCTCGCCTTTAGCGAGTCCATCCCTTCGACTCGCCTGCACGACTCCTCCACATGGGCCGGTGGGCCGTTTTTCTTCTTAGTTCGCATGCGGCACATCATGAGCACTGTACGAGCGAGTCTCCGTAATCACGTTTGTATGTTTTTCTTTCAGGTGCATCGCTAGTACTACAAGCACATGTTTTTTTGCCTACTGTCTTTTTCGAAAATACATTTAAATCCGAAATTTCTGTAATCTATTTTTTTGAAAATGGTTCATTTTTTGAAAAATGTTTTAATTTTGAAAATGGTTCCGATTTTGAAAATGTTTCCAAATTAGAAAATGGTTAAATTTTGAAAATGGTTCCAAATTTGAAAATGTTCAGATTTTGAAAATGGTTCCGATTTTTAAAATGGATCCAAATTTGAAATGGTTCAGATTTTGAAAAATGGTTCCAATTTTGAAAATGGTTCAGATTTTGAAAACGGTTCCGATTTTGAAAATGGTTCCAAATTTGAAATGGTTCAGATTTTGAAAAATGGTTCCAATTTTGAAACTTTCAATTTTGAAAATGGTTCCAAATTTGATAATGGTTCCAAATTTAAAATGGTTCCAATTTTGAAAATGGTTCCAAATTAGAAAATGGTTAAGATTTTGAAAAATGGTTCCATTTTTGAAAATGGTTCTGAATTTGAAATTGGTCCAGATTTTGAAAATGGTTCCGATTTTGAAAATGGTTCAGATTTTGAAAAACGGTTCCATTTTTGAAAATGGTTCCAAATTTACAAATGGTTCCAATTTAGAAAATGGTTCCAAATTTGAAAATGGTTCATATTTTGAAAATTGGTTCCAATTTTGAAAATGGTTCCGAATTTGAAAATGGTTCAAATTTAGAAAAATGGTTCCAATTTTGAAAATGGTTCTGATTTTTAAAATGGTTCCAATTTTTAAAATGGTTCATTTTAAAAAATGGTTCTGATTTTGCATTTGAAAATGGTTCCAATTTTGAAAATAGTTCATTTTAAAATTGGTTCAGATTTTGAAAATGGTTCCAATTTTGAAAATGGTTCAGATTTTAGAAATATAAAAAATAAAAAAATTTGAATAAAGGAAAATAAAACTAAACTAAATAATAATAATAAACAAAAAAGAAAGCAATTAAAGAATAAAGCGGAAAAGACAATAGAAGGTTGAATTATGATATATCAACATTAACACGAGTGTGGCCCGTTGGCTGTGCGCTCGGTCCTCGTGCGTTGTAGTCCGAAGTTCGAATCCTACGCCCGCAAACACAATTTCCTATCTTTTCTCTGTTTATTGACACTAATGGGCCGGCTCAGCAGAAAAAACCACCGTGGGCGAGCCGGAATTAGAGATCGCAGGAGGCGACTATCTTTTCTGTATTTATTGACACTAATGGGCTGGCTCAGCAGAAAAACCACCGCGGGCGAGCTGGAATTAGAGATCGCAGTGTCAGAATATAATATATACAAAGCACCCTTTCCCATCAGTTCGGATTTTTGGGATAATTGGCTAGTGCAACAATTTAATATGGTATCAGAGCCAGAGGTCTCGAGTTCAAATCCTGGCCAACGCAGTATTAAATAAAATATCTGCGGACACCCGAATTCCACGTCCTAGGCCCGTGAAGAAAAGGTCCACCGCCTAGACGTGAGGGGGAGTGTCAAGAATTTAATATATTGCCTAGCCCTTTCCATCAGTTCGGACTTTTGGGATAATTGGCTAGTGCATCAATCTAATACGCAGAAGGCGATATATAGGGTTTGTGTCCACACGAGGCGCTTAATAAAATTATGGGCCATCATTCCCTGAGATAATATAATCAGGGCCACATGTTCCTTGGTCCTAAGAGAATATAATATGAGGCCCTTCGACATTGTATAATGGGCCATATTTTACATCCTAGCAGTCACGATCATGGAATTTCTCTCCTGAAAAAATTGGTCATGCGGTTGTATGACAGGTCAAGATAGTTTGCAGTCACATTTCTATAATTAATTTTCAGGTAACCTTCAGGGACTACTTACAGAGCGGGGCAGTGTCATTTCCATTATCCTCAACAAGAGGTTTGTCCATCAAATTACCAAGCAGGATAAAGGGAGAGTCTAATGTTCTTAAGAAAGATGACTCCAGAAGGGGCGTGCAAGCTGTCCACTTCAGAAGAAGCCATGGATCACCAATCAGTTGACATCATCTCCGAGTCGAGTGACAGCAAACTCGCAATCACCACCCATATAAAACTCAGTTGCGGGTGCACTGACTGACACTGAAAATGATAACAATTAAATGTCCCTCAAAGCCTCCCCAGTTGCATCTTGCCTGTTGCTGCTGCTCATCAACGTCACAAACCGCTCATGCTCTGCTAAAAGAAGAATAAAAGCAGCGGAAGGCAAAGGCGAGGAAAAGAAAAGGGAAACCGCGACACACCACTGGGCTTTTCTTTAGTGTCAGTCTAATCTGAAACTTGCCGATGCTGAACTGATAGCAACTTCAGGCATCAGAGGAGGCAGGCCGGATCCACATCCACTCGGTTTCCATAGGCTAGCATGTGATGGTGACTTTGGATCAAAGCATCACTCTCCCTGCTCAGATGTAAAAGGAGGAGCTCTAGGTAAGCTCAGATCATGAGACATTTGTTTATTACCACCAAACGCCAAAGCCGCCGCCTATCTGCATCTGGTGAGATTGGGAATTATAAAACTACCAGATAAGGCATGGGCCTGTCCCCGGAAATCCGAACTGTAAAAATTTAGGTCTTTCTGACGTCATGGCTCACCAAAAGTTTATCCTTTTAGATTAAACATCACTTTTGTCACTAAATTCAGTTGGATAGATCAGTACCGTAGCTATCCATCCACCTGGCATGTACTGTACCCGGAGCTATGCCACATCTTATTTTCATCGTGGTGTTTAGAAATGGAAGAGACGGATCAGGGTGGTACAAGCAGGTAAAGCAGCGATGAAGCAACCGAATTAGAAATGGAAGAGACGGATCTACACCCATGCACCGTTATGGATTTCCCTAGCAGCAACAGCTTATTCGGCTCATGCTGGTCCACCCTATTAAACATAGACTCCAGGCTTGCAACTTACATCTCGTAATCTCGAATTCATCGGAGAGGCCGGGCTGTAACGTGCGTGGCTACAAAAGGAAGATACTTGCTATGGAGGTGATTCCCTCTGTCTCTCCGAAACATGGAAAACAGCACATACAGATTGTAAAGCATGTTTGTTAATTATGCATCTAGTTGCTACCGTAATTAGATGCTACCCCTGTATATCTAGGGTACTACGTGTACCTTGTTTTAAAAAAATCGGTTCAGTCATATTTATGCCCTCCTGGCATGTCAATTGGAGTCTTAGAGCACCTCTACCACAAGCCCATGATTTTGGGCCTCTAAAGTCGATGATACGGAGATATACCAAATACATTCAGACTCAGTAAAAACATAATTTTTAGGATGTAATATGTTCATATGAGGCACATTTATTTGTGTGCTTTATGCATAATGCGTAAATTGTATATTTTGTTGTAATCATGAGGCTTTGTTTTTCAGTGATCAAACGGCAAGCTGATCCTTGAAAACAATGGTGCAGTCAAGTGCTCAAAAGAGGATAAAGAAGACAATGGCAAGGGCAACGCCTCCAACAGGCCAAGGGGGAGGTCTTCAAAGTTTGGCCACCTCCATAAGGAACTTTCTCCAACCCACTTATGCAAGGTGATCCTTATACCTGGGTTGGAGTTGCTTCTCATCCCTTCTGCCTTCCGTCAACATCTGGGCAACGTCCCAAGGAGTAAAGTCCTAAAGACGAACATCGGATGCAACTGGAAAGTGATGGTGTTTGATGTCAATGGAACGACTGCCATGGATCATGGCGGGTCATACTTTGCCATCGCTTATCAGATCAAGACTGGATACTTCATGACAGTTATGACTTATATGTGATAGTCTTAATATGCTTATGCTACTTGTGCTTTGTTTACTGTTTGTTTAACTGCCAGCTATGTTCGTAATCTCACCACTCGAAAAAGGAGTGAGATTATTTGTCTACGTGCACATAACAAAATAAGTGCTTTCATTTGGGAAGTACAACAACCAAATGTAGCAAACTAAGTGTAGAATATGGCCTAAAACTCAAATCACCTTAGATCTACTCCCGGCGGGTCACGTTCCACAAATCCAAAAAAGTCCATATTGGTGGAGACGCAATTGACCCCTCTGCGCCCGGGGCTGGCTAGCTGGGTACGTACGACGTCCTTGATAGATTTGTGTTATTTAGACTAGTAATCGTGCACGTGCACGCACGTGTATTCTTATGAATTTCTCTCTTCTTGAATCTTTGAGTTCGGTGATCGTGGTGTATGGCCGCATGCTAAGTGTACGTCTGGTTATGGCTGAATGTTAAATGTACGTTTGCGAGACAAGCCATGTCAAAATAATCCGACCTTGCCTATGTGCCCATGTTGATTTCCATTTATACGTACCTGTTTCCCCTAGTAAGCCAATATCTTGGAAATAATTACTCTCCAGTAGATAGGAGTTGTACGATTTGTAGCATAGTAAGAGTGCACGTTCAACCCACGGTCTAGACTAACACATTTTACATCAAATATAACAAAAAAAACACGACAACTTAATTTTTAAAAAAATCACATCATAGTGCACATATAATGTATAATTTCTCACTCCTGAAACAATTTGAAACATCAAAATCATGAATCAACGTGGCTCATTGTCGAACAAATATTACATACTTTTATATAGGTTCTATCAATTATATAATCACCTATGCGAATGCACACTTTGCCAACGTAGTGCTTCAAGCATATATAAAATAGATTTTCAACATATGTATACGGTTTAGCTTGATCATCATCATGCAGGGAAATATTCTGAACTATTAGATCATATATTGCAAGGTTCTGTATATTTCAAAAGGGAACCCATGTTGTTTCGTCCTTCATGCTTGACCAGACCCTACAGTTCAAAAATTTCAACCAGCTAAGGCATTTTCACAACAACTTTCTAAGTACCAATCAGGAATCTACAAATTGACAAAATTGTTAAGGCATTTGCACAAAATCCAGAGATCACCATAATAAATTAATAAACATAGAAGTTCAATGCCAATAATCAACAGAGGTTGTTCCCACGGAGGTCCTTATGACCCTAAAATTCGCTCATATTGCTTTATTGACGGCGTTGGATGTATCATGCTGCCTCCTCATGTCCTGGACTTCACTATGGTGGTCTGAAAGGAAATCTGAACATAATTTGCTCAACGAAATTGTAAAGAAAGAAAACAAAGTGTAACAAACAAAGTTTGGACAGCACGGAAATGCAAAAGTGAACACAAATTGATATGGTAACTCATCTTAAACCTGTCCTCTAACCCACATCTGTATATGGTAACTCATCTTTGAATTCTGCAAATTAGCAATGAAACGACAGTATTAAAGATGATCATATTCACCCCCCCCCCCCCCCCCCCCCCCACACACACACACACACACACAGACAGAAAAAGAGACCATATTCATAACTGTAGTTTCTCCTGCGTACATATAGAAGGTCAAATGGCTAATTCCATGTTCACACAAACTCACCTTTGATTTATTCCGAATTGTTATGGCTGCAGATTTCTTTTCCTTCTGATGAAATCAACAGCATACGAAATCCCAAGTCTCATCTGGTTCCTGTGCATAAGAGTTAATAAAATGTGAGACGAAACAACACATCCGAGATTGAGCACACCTCCACTGTCTCCACAAGAAATGATTTCCAACGAAATTACTAATCTAAAATATGAAACTGTCCATCTCCTCTGATCTGGTCTGAACTGAACCACATATGTCTTACGACATGAAAATTTCAAGCACCGAAACATAATAATACACAAGCACTTGAGGACAGACGTTGCACCAAGCTGAAGAAGATTGTTCGATGCTCACACAAATCACAAGGTGAGATCAAGAGGCCTTTCCTTCAGGCATTGTCCTCGTCTAGACACTAGTACAAACTTGACTTTAAAAGACGGATACTAGAGCCGTTAAATGGAATTTAAAATGCGCCATCTGGGAAGAACTATCTCCGACGGTCGTAATTTGCTGCCAGTCGCTAATGTCATTTGAGACGGTTGCTATTATCACGTGTCGCTAATATGATAGACATCGGAGACGGTCAAACATTTACCCGGCGCAGACATATTGCAGACGGCCAACAAACGTACGTGTCGCTAAGTACATAACTTCTGAGACGGCCAGTAAAATTAACCGGCACTAACCTATGTATGCAAAAGTATAATATATGCATTCAGATCATAATTCCGTACGTGCGCTAACAATATAGTTCCGTGCGCTAATTACATACTAATTAAATAGGGTATTTAGCAAGCCGGGAAGATTGACAACCTTCCTGTTTCGTTGGGGCAAAGTACTTTTATTGTGTTGTGTGCAGGTCCACGTCAACCACCAAATCATCTGACATTGCACCGTGCCATATTTTCTGGTGCCGTTGACAACCTTCGAAGCACTTTTGACTCCTACTGGATTGATAACCTTGGTAGATATCAAGGAAAATTGCTGTTGCACTACATCATACCTTCCTCTTGGGGTTTCCCAACGAACGTGTGTTATGTCATGCTAGATACAAATTCTATGGGGAACTTACATCGTGCAAACTTTCGAGCGGAGGCTCGATGAGGGAGCACAAGGCTAAGTTCCGCAAGATACTTAGAAAGCTTGACGATATTGGGCAACCATTTCAGGAAAGCAAGCTATTGACACACTTCTGAGATCACTACCATCACACTACTATACTTTTGTGGCTTGTTATGAATTGATGGAAGTGGAGAAGACAGTCAAGGAAGTTTTCGAGACGCTCTTATCGGCTGAGTTGGATGTTTACGTGCATCATTTGATGAAGACATCTTTCCTACAAGACAAGTGGCGAGTCCACAAAAGGTATAAGAGTTATACAAGTGTTATTGACATATTCTTGACTTGAATATATTTTGGTATTAAATACTAAAAAAAATCATGTTGCATGATCGCGGTATGAAAAGGAAAAGAGTCAAGAAGGTTGGAAAGAATGGAGGAAGTAGTAGAAGAAGGTGCTTGAGGCGCCATGACCACTACTTCATCTACAAGTCCAAGTCAATTAAGGAGATCTACACTAGGACTTTAAATAAGAGTTATTTTAAGTTCGATCATTTTGTAATGAATATTTTGAGATTCTGGAACAAAGTTATGTTCGAATATTAAAGTATTTGTGGGAGTTCATATTTTGTGAATTCGGTTTATGATGATCTTCTTTATTGTAATATGTCTTTAATTTTGTTTTGTTAAGTCTTAAATTTTTGATTCAAAATATCATTTAAAGTTTTGAGTGATGTTTGATTTTGGTTTTTTCTTTAATTTTGGAAGAAGCTTTTTGTTGGTTCTCTTTTTGAGACTCTTAAATTTATTCCAAGATTAAATGGATAAAACTAAAAATCCACAAAAGTGCTAGGCACTTGAGCAATTCGAAATTTATGGAGTGTTGGGCACTTTATAAAAATTGAAATCCACAAATACTAGTTATTTGCTAAATTTCAAAATTGGCGAAGTGCTAGGCACTAGTAAATTTCGAAAATTACATAAAGGTGTGGAGACTGCCCATTAATTAAATTCTATTGAAGATTTAATATGAAGTTGCATATTAATGAAATAGAGTTGATGAAATTATTGAAGTTGCAATGTTTCATAAAATTAAGTGGGAGTATGTGTGAATCAAAATAGGGGATCAAAGAAAATTGATAAAGTTAAAGAAGGCTTAATAAAATGTATTATAACATGATTAACAAAAGAAAGTTTTCTTAGTCACATTACTCATGATTAATTTTGGTAATTCGAAATTGTCATGATGACGAAATCTTTTGTGAGACAAAGATTAATAAAATTGTTATAATAATTTTGTCCAAGTGTCTTGTTGTGTGAGATGTAAATACTCCAAATATCCCACTAAAAGTAAATAGAATAATTTGTTTGTATTTAGAATCTACGTCAAGTTTAACTTAGAGTTATTTTGATGAAGTTTCGGGATGTCAATTCTTGAATCAAGTTGTGATTCGAATTAGATATAAAGTTTTGCATTGAAGTCCAATTTTGTATTGGCAGTTATTTCCACAAACAAATCCAAGTGCTTGTTGACTTTGGAATTGGAGAAAAGTGTCTTCTCATAAAGTTTCTAGTGGAAATAAAATACTAAGTGAAGACTGGGAGTCTTCGGAGAAAAGTTAGAATGAAGGGTTAACATGCAAATGTTTTCATATCATTACTTTATCCGGGAATTTATGTATGTAATACATAATTCGAACTAAGTATTATAAAAGGATGATCCTGTGAAGAATTTGATAATATTATCACTAGGTGATATAATTTTCAAATGTCTAAGAACATGATCAAAATGCAAAACGGTACAAACAAAAGGAGAATACTCGTAATTGACTGAAAAGTCAAATGAGATCCAAAAAGGAGAAATTTTCATGTAGCTCCAAGATTTTATCTTGAGAGTAGTTTGGATGTGATGTGAAATCACTGGGCATGAATATTTCATAAAGGAAAGAACAGATGTGAATATCTAATATTCATAAGGCTAGTCTTGATTAAAATTGTTTTATCAAGGACGAATAAACGATAGTGACAAATTGTAAAACTTGTCATACCAAGTGCCTAGAGCTGTTATAAGGATCTAATTAAGTAGCAAAAGTTATTGCTAAGAATAATTGTTTTGGATTACTAAGTAATCTAGAGAATTATGTTATGAGTGTTTGAAGTCAGTCGTAGTGAGGAGTAAGAATTTTATTCTTTTCATTATGTAAATTGAAGGGACTTAAAAGTCAGTGGGAGCTGATATTATATTTGTTGAATTAAGGCTAGGCCGAATTCAAAAATATATCTTGTGAAATAAAGATTTTAAAAGGTGTTTTAAATAAAAAGTCAGAAATTGTCTTATTGAATTTGATCTATGAGATAGATTGGAAATTTAATAAACATGAGTATGAATGTGCTTAGAACAATTCTGAAAGGTAATTCGAATTGTGTTTTGAAGCAAAGAAATTTGTTCAAAACATGCAGCAAGAACTTTTGCAAGACACATTGACCTTCGTAGTCAATGATGAGCAAATAGATAGGAATAAGATCAAATCATATTTTATATGGTTGTTCTTGTTCATTGATGTGGTAGGTCCAATGTGCTAAATTATATTTAGTCACCGGCATTAAGAGAAATACTTGGTAATAGTTTTCTCATAAAGGCAGTTAATTAAAAGTGTAATTGATCCTGAAGGTTTTTGTATTGTGATGAAAGCCTGATAGTGATATTACAAAAGGTTTTCGACTTGGGAGATTTTGTAAAGCTTCAAATAAATATATTGAGAAGTTCCTCGTATATGTATTTGTGGTGGAATTATGAAATCGAATCTTAATTCATTTAAATTCAGAGAGTGCTGTTTTCAATTGATAAATACTATATGTTTTGATTTTATCAAACATTAAGTATATTATGAGTGATTCTACAACATATAAAAGGATAGTTGCATCATTGATGTGAGACGTCGTGATAAGCAAGTTATTGGATATAAGTCGTTGACTTGGTGAGGTTTCAATAGACGGTATGATAATTTCATTCGGAGACGCTTCAAATTATTAATGCTACTACGGAACCGGATAGGCTGAAATCTAATTCCTAATAAATCCGACTTTGCATTGTCAAGTTCGACATGTAGAAGAGTTAAACAAGTTTAAGTATTTTGATTGGATCAAAATGTGAGGCACAGGCTCGGACCGCATGCAGGAGTATGAGTAGCACCTAAGTTCCATTTGGTGTTATGACATCGTACTAACTAGAATCATTATTTACTCCAGTGCAAGTGGGAGACTGTTGGAGATATTCCCAAGAGACAATAATATTTAGTATTATTTTATCTCCAAGTTTATTATTAAAATGTTTATATCTTTATGCTACAACTGCATTGGGTACTTGAATAGCGAATACAAAGTATTCAACAGGAAAACCTCCAATGCACGTGTAGAGATATGAACAAGGAAAAGCGTTCCTAGCTAGTCTTGTCTCTAAGACTAGCCTATCTTGTTATCTGATGATCATGTTTTCCTGATCATGGACTTTGTATAACTCATATAACTATAGGAGTTTATTATCGGAATTATAATAGTACTGAACCGACCCACCTATGATCTTGCTATGAGACAAATCGTCAAGATGAAGAATAACAAAGATCATACAGAGTTTTCATTAGTTAGTTCCTATACCTTGAGAACATCTTGTGACCGCTTGTTCGACACTCACGCTTTGATTGTCATCTAACGTCCGGCCGTAACTGGGGACCATAACGTTGGCTATTGGGTTTGAACTAGAATAAGTAAAGGAACGGAGATTGTTCAAGAAGGGTACTTACTCCTCCTGGCGATGGAGAGATACATCCTCTAGGCCATCTCAAGTATAATCATGTTACCCCAATCGTCTGGCCAGACACAGTGTGATTTATCATAGGACATTGATAATACGGAATGAGAAAAGAGAATGATATTGGTACGAGTTTCATATGTGTTATGATCAAAGGGTTTGATCACACTACAACACATTGTCTCAAACTCGAGATATCATTGGTATCGTGTACGTAAGGGGATTAGCGTAATGAGAAACATAAAGAGGTTCTGTCGTTCACTCGTGAATACATAGGAGCCAGTACAGACGTCTAGGTCCCAATGTTGGTTATTGTCTGGTAAGCTCCCGGCATGTCTATGTGTTAACGAACCTTTCGGGTCACACACTTAAGCTGTGAGTCAACCTTTTATTGGTAGAATAAAGATGTAGTTTAGTGGTTATGAGAAGTGGTCGGAGTTCCTCCATGTCACAGGAACAACTTCAGAGTGATTCGGAGATGTTCCGGTGAAGTTATCATGAGAGGGAAATAATGCCGGTATAGGGCAGAATTTTCTAAGAGAGAAATATGGCGAACATGAGATGTTCCGGGCTGCCGGGAAGTGTTTCCGACATCAATGGATAGAGTCGATGATTTTATCTATAGAGTATAAAAGGTTCCGGAAGAGTTTCAGAGGTTTGCCGGGAAGGGGGGATTCGCCGGAGGAGAGAGGGGGGTGCCCTGTGTGCCGCGCCACACCTAGTGTGGGCCGGCCGCATGGGCCCCACCTCCAGGCCGGCCGCAGCAAGTCCCCTCCTCTCCTTCCTTGTTCAAATTGGAGATTTAAACGAGTTCTAATTGAACTAGGAAAGGAATAAAGGAAATTGGCAAAAAGGAAGAAGGGGAGGGATGGAGTCCTAGATGGACTCCAACACCCAAACCGACTTGGGGGAGGGTTCGGCCAGCCCTAGGGCCGGCGCACCTCCTCTCCCTCTCCCCCTTATATACTCCCCCCTCTCCCCAAGGAGAACACACGAGTTTTGCGCAAGTTCCTCTCTCTTGAGATATTGTGCAATTAGAAGATGTTCTAATTAGGCATTGTTCTAATTTATCTCTAATTAGATCTCATGTGTTGAGAATTAGATCTCTCTAGTCTCATATTGCTCTAATCAAGTTTGATTAGATCAACCACCTAAACTACGCCGCAAGGCAGTCTCACTTCGTCGGTTGCAAGTAGCTCTGGACGGCGAAACGCTGACGGATTGGCGCGGTGTACGTGTGGATACTGCTAGAGCGGGGCTGCGTGAGTAGTCCCTCGACGACACGGATCGGTAACAATCTCACCTCCCGACGTGGACGTGAGATTCTTCATCAGGCTTCACCAACGTCTACTTTGACTACAAGAAGATCTTCCGCAACGGTTGTAGTAAGTTTTTCTGGATCTAGCATTATGGGGTGCTGCATATTTTCATAGTATAGATCTTGGGCTGTTGCGTAATATGGTAAGCGAAATTTTTAAGTTTCCATTGCGCAACCCAACACAAAATAGTAGCCTTTGGTGGAATGTGCATTTTCACCTAAATCATTACAACTGTCAATAGTCGGGTGATTCATCGAAGTGGTGCACGCGGAATTAATAGTCTAGTGCTCCGCTCAAGAACAAGAAGCTTCAGAATGGCACTTTTTAAATAGTACTCCCTCCGTTCACAAAAGGATGTCTCAATCTATTTTAAATTTGCATGTATCTATACACTAAATCATGTCTAGATACATGCAAATTTTATCTAGGTTGAGACATCCTTTTGTGAACGGAGGGAGTAGTTCTACTAAATCCGCAGTCTTAGAAATTTATAATTGATTGCTTCAAAAGGAACAATCTAATTGAACACACAACCAAGTTTCACCTTCTTCCTCTAAAGATCGTACCACTCTTTAGAGTACTGTTGTTCCTATGAATCTGAGGCACTAAATCTAGTGAAGAACTTTTTCAAGTTCATCTCCAGCTTCTTCATAGATGCTTTGCGTCTTCATTCTACCGCCATACTTTTCATCTTATTTTGAGGGATCGACGTCTCTTTAATTAAACCAACTTAATGGGACTAAATACATGTATAGACTCAGAATTATCATTAGTCGCTTAACCATTTGTAATTAATCCTCCAAAATACAGTAAATGACACTTATTGCACTTTCAATCCCCCCCCCCCCCCCCCCCCCCATTTTTGGGTGATCAATGACAACCCGATTGAGTTTTCAACAAGGATATAATAGTTTGGTCTTTATTTTGGATCCCATGGTATAGAAATTGTCCCATTAAGGTGTATGCTATTTGAAGACTGTGTTTGAATGCAATTGGACATAATTGAGGTTTTATGATGAGCTCCCCTTATATCTTGGAATCCATGGGAGTGCATTGTGTATGACAGACTTGAAGAATTACAATGCACATATACGTGATGCATCAGACAACAACACGAAGATAGCAGTTTTGACATGTCATGGTGCAAAGTAGCAAAATCATCAGATATGAATAAGTTTTTCAAACGATTATAAAAATAAATTTAAAATATGAGGTTTTTAACTTTCGATCCTTCCATTGTCCGTGAAGCTTCTAATATCATCACTCACCCTTTGTCATCGAAACACCAAAAAAGGAAGTGAATCATCTACCTATTCTGCTGCCCAACCCGAAGAAATGGAGATGATTGCGCTGGAGGTAAAGCATCAAGATCCTTTGTGATAGAATTGTCTAAAGAAACAAGCATGTAAGGATGACATACAGTTGGCCTTGGCACGGACGGAGGTGAAGTCATTGGAGTTTACCTGTAGCTCTAGGGTGAGTAAAGAATGCGCTCCTTTAGAGTGATGCCTTGGCAAAGGATATATCCATCTGTGATTTTTTTTTGCATTAAGAGAGTTCATAGTTTGATGCATTTTAGAGTGAAACCTCATTGTGTCTTGAGAAATATTGAAGAGTTTTTTGGCGTCGTGACGAAGCAAAGCTAGTTATTTGATATGATTCTTACGTGTTGTAGCTTTCTTATTGATCTAAGAAATCTTCTGTTGATGGGTTTGAATATCAATAAGAATCAAAGTATTCAAACTGTTTTCTTCTATGTTAGAGGTATAGTAGCCAAAATCGGTTGATTTACTTGTTTATGCATCTTGGGAGCTGACAATGGAGATGTAGCAACTTGAACTGGTTCTTCATCAGGTGATGCGCCTGGAATAGTTGTTGCTTCAACAAGAATTGGGTCTTTCCCCAGGTAGAGGAACCAGGTACTTCTGGGGTGATGCTTTCGGCTTTCGGACGTAGCTTATTCTTCCTATGTATCTTCTCATGAGAAAACTTGTGTTGACTGAAGTTCTCAATGAACCTCACGATGTGAGTAGCATATGAAATATTTCTTGAAATATCATAGTTAACGCTGAAGTTTCCTAAAAAAGAAGTCGGGCAATTTGAAGGGTTGAGTCATCACAAGCTTAAACATAAGAATCCTTCTTAAATTTTCTAGTAATTCCTTATTTTCCTATGTTTTATAGTAGTGTGAACATAACCAAAACTTATGTAAAAAGGAATTTGTCCTATGTTTTGTTTTAGAGAGACTTTTAGGAGACTTTGTCTCTGACTCGGAACTAAGTAGTCATGTCTTTCATAGAGGAAACAATGATTAACATGTGTTGAAGTTCTTGATAAAATAGAATATTAAACATTTTGAGGTGTGTATTCTCATGTAAATGGTTTATCACAGTAAGTGGTTCCACTGACACTTTCCATGCAAACACTTAAATAAACTTAGAATTTTGAGAGCGGTTCCCTGAAGATCATTTTTTTTGTTTGAGAAAGCTAACTCCATCCCAACCATACGAACAAATTCCATGGCTAGCCGAATTCTCATATGCCTTTCAACATTCAAATTTCATGGTGAGTGTGTCCCTCTCTGATTAGTTTTTATGTTTTAAAGCGGATGTACAAACTCGTTTACCGGCTCTTATTATTGAAGCGAGCACATTATTCATGCTTAGTACCGTATCTATAAATTAGCAATAAAAGTAAATTGCTAGCATGTTAGATCGCGATCACCCCACAAGTATTTCACCATGAGCTAGAAGCAAAACACAAAACGAGGAACTCGAACCCTCTTAACTGGAGAGGATCCCCCACCACGCAACATTCCATTTCCATTTTATCTCTTCTTGCCTCTTAAGTTTCACTAATTGAACCTCTAAAGATTCCTTTACATTACCTACGCTAACTCTAGTTCGTCCAATTACTTTATATTTCACTACTTGAACCTCTAAAGATTCCTTTATATTTTTCACTTGTAGTTTCACTAAGCTTGTCCAATTCTAAAACCTGAGAGGAGATTTCAATTTTCAGTTTCTTGTATCACGCATCTACACTCCTATTCCAGCCCCAAGTTTTTTCCTCAAATTCCTCATACTCCATTGCCACTTATCCAGAGTAGATAAATGGGCAAGAACTACTGAGTAGTAGTAACCATGGAGTGTAAGCTCATTACTGCAACCATGTGAAGCTTGAGGGGAAATTCAGTGACAAGTAACAAAAGGTGGAGTATATAAACCTCTACATGGGAAAGAAAAAACAGAACTTCCCCGCAAGAAAAGAAAACATATTCCAGTAATCGTACAAGTAACAACATTTGTACTCGCTAGAAAAAACAGGCGAGAGAAAACACCACAGCAAAAAACAACTTCGAACCTCTGCTTCAAGTTGCTTGAAATGTATGTAATTGTTGTATACCCGTATACAAACTTGTATACCACCGTCACCAGAAGAGAAAGGAGAAAAAAGAAGGAAAAAAAACACCAGGGACTGTTACATCGATGTACAATTCTTGATCTCAACACGACGATGACCACCTATGAATAAGTTACGCAGGGACTTGCTTGCTCTACCGGCCGTCCGCCCCCCTCTGCGTCCTCGATCGGCCGGTGAAGGGGACAGAACAGGCGCTTATTACACAGAACGAATCAATAAATAATGGAATGGCACGAAGAGGAATTACAAGATGAAACGGAAGAGTGTTTGTTGCTGATGGTGTGATTGTGATGGTGATGAAGGACCTGTGAGTCGGTGATGGTGATGCTTCTAGGGTGCTGATCTGTTGGGTCTGCGGCCTATTGGACCATGGCGAGGAAGGAGCTCGCCGGAGTTGATGTCGGCACCACGGTCGGCGGTGTCGTTGCAGGTGGAGGTGCATTGTTGTTGCCGACCGGGTTTGATCTCTGGAACTGTATCCTGTACTGCATTTTGCCGTCGTCCTCGCCGTCCTCCCCGTCGTCAGTGTAGTCGTCGCCCATGTCGTCGCTGTCAGTCTCGTCCGTCGTGAACTCCCGATGCGGCAGCTCTGCCAGCTCCCTCACAGTGTCTTCTGGCTTTACGGCAAGCGCATATCCGGTTAGTTTCCATCCCAAACACATTGATCGAGCTCTGAGACTCGCATCAACGATGGAATTAACAAGACACGCATCAAAGATGGAATTAACAATTTGCAATGTAAATACGGCGTAATTGAGTACCTTTTTCGCGCCGAGGTCGATGTCGAACGTGGCCGTCGTCGGGGTTGTCTGGCCGTGGCTGGCCGGCACCTGCGCCGCTCCGATTCCTCCGTTGTCTCTCTTGTCAATGTCGTTGATCCTTTTGCCCTCAATCTCGTGCCTGTTCAGGCTCAGCTGCTGCTCTGTGACGGCAGAGACAGACGCAACGGCGCTAACAGCATTGGCAGCGGCGCCGGTGTGCTTCTTGCGATATATGGCCTCGAGCTGGTGGAAGTAGGGGCAAGTCTTGGAGTCCTCGGGCCGCCTCTTGTTGCTCTCCTTCACCTTCTTGAAGTACTTGTTGATGTTCTCCCACTTCTCTTTGCATCGTTTCGAGTTCCGGTTGTAGCCCAGCCGCCGCATCCCGGACGAGATCTCCTCCCAGAGCGGGCCCTTTGGCCCGTTCTCCTGGTAGCGGTTGTCCATGTCCATGCGCAGCTGGATAAGAGCGTGCACCTCGGTCTTGGGCCACCGTGAGGACGACGCGCCCCCGCCGCTCTCCCCTCCGCCGTGACCAGCGGCCTCGACGTGCTGCTCCGCGGTGACGGGAACCAGCTCGAGCGATGAGCCGCCGGAAGGCGGGGTCGGCGCGCTGCGCGGCGTTCCAGCCTCTTGCTGCGTCGTTGTTTCCTTGTGCTGTAGTTTCGCCGGCGGCGGCGTGTGCTGCTGCTGTTGGAGAGGTGGCGGCTGCTGTTGGAGCGGCGCAGCTTGGATGGGCTTCGGCTGCGGTGTGGCATGTGGCGCCGGCGGTGGGGGCGGCAGCTGCTGTCGAGGTTGCTTTGCCGGCGGCGGTGTCTGGACCTGAATCGGCGTCGGCGTCGGGATGACGACGGGTGGGACATGCATGGTCTGCGCGCCGATGCGCTGGAGGAAGGCAATAATGGAGGCGTCGCGGGAAGCGGCCGCGGCGCGGTCGTGCGCGAGCTGCTCCTGCTCGCGGTTGAGGCGGGCCACCTCCTGCCGGCGCCACGCCTCCTCCCGCGCCGTGCGCTCCGCCTCCCTCTTCTCCATGGTCTCCAGGAACCGCAGCTGCATCTCCTCCTGCCTCTGGATGACCTGTTTCATGATCCCCTCGAAGAAAGCCATCATCTTTTTGCTGCTGCCGCCGCGCTTGCGCTTGCCAAGGCCATCCGGGCTGCCGCCGGTCTCCGCCGTCATCGCGTCATCCTCGGAATCGTCGTCACCCGACTCAGACTCGGACATGGACGGAAAGCTCAGGCCTTGCAGGCTGACGGGCGGTGGCTGCGGGTGCTCCGATGCGGCCGCCGGCGCCGCCGAAGATATAGGCGCCGGCTGGATCGGTCCAGGCGGCGGCGGCATTATGCTCATGGGCGGCGGCGCGGCGGCACTGGCCGGTGATTGTCCCATGGGGCCGTGCAGCGCCTCGAGCTCCTGGAAGAAGCGGTAGCTCTTGCCGTCCTGCCGGCCGGCGCGGCCTTCCTTGGTGCGCTTGTAGTACTTGTGCACGTTCTCAAACTTCTCCTTGCACTTCTTGCCGTTTCTCTTGAAGCCCAATTCCGCAAGCTTCCTGAAATTAAGGCGCAGCAGTGAGGTGACAAGGTTAATTACTCCACTTGCGTACAACAACAAAAACATTCAGTGAAAAAAAGAAAACGGAGCAGATCAAAAATGGTAGCGGTGCGTTTACAAGCAGAAGCTTCGAGAGCTCCTTTCTCCAGGCGAAAGGGACAAGGAGACGGAAGGAATTGGAAGGACAAGGGCGAAGCATAGGCAGAACAGAAGGGGAATTTAGTTAATCAAAGGCCATGCATCTCGTCTTTTTGGGGATCAGAGATGAAGAAGGACACATTGGGATGGGAGAGAAAGGCTGCCCTCCTTCTTTTCCCAAAAACTGAAAGCAGAAAACAGTGGCAGACTGCTGCCTGCCCTTGCACTCACACCGGTGGTACGAACGATCCATCCCCATGAGCCCAGATTCCCGCGACTCATTCTACACCTACCACTACTCCTACACTCTCTCCCTCCCCTTCCAAGAAAGGGCTAAATCGCAGAATTCGAGAAGCATTTGATTAGATCGACCAGGAAAGGGGTAAAAAAACTGGAAATTTGGGAGAATTGCTGACAGTAGCACCAGGAGCATAATTAGGCATCATTTCATGTGGAACAAGCGACGAGTGCTAAATCCCACGAAACCGTTAGCCTCTCCGTGCTGTGCAAGAAGAAAAAATCATGGCGGAGGACAGGCTGTGCAGGTGGATCGAAAATGTGTTTGGAAATTCCCGATTTTTCGTGTGTGCACAAGCACAATTCAGTATTTCTCAATTACCTTGAGACCTCTTCCCAGAGGGGACCCTTGAGGGTGGCGTCGCGGAAGGTGGCGTCCATCTCCGAGCGGATCCTGATGAGCGCTAGCGTCTCCTCCCGCGGCCACCGGTTGCCGCCCGACCCCAGCCCGCCGCCTTGCATGTCGTCATCGGGGAAGCCGTCGTAGCTAGGCTGAGCCTGCGGTTGAGTCTGCTGCTGTTGCGTCGGCGGCGGCGGGGGCCGGCTGCTCAACGGTGCCGGGCCTGGAGCTGGCGGCGGCGAGAAGGGGCCCATGTCCTGCGGCGGCGGCCCGTACTGGTGGGGCGGCGCGCCACCCTGGTGGTTCTGCTGCTGCTGCTGCATGGATGGCAGGCAGTGGTCACCACCTTGGCTGAGCAGGTCGCAGCTCCTTTTCGATCTCTGCGCACACAGGAGGTATGTGCGACCTTGAGTTGCTTGTAGAAGTGTATCTGCTCGTAGAATTGGGGAGAAGTAGTAGTTAATTGTAGGCAACTGATTGATTGTAGTTCGTAGCTAGCCCAGGAGCAGCAGCCTCACACGCACAAACACACCGAGTGAGTGTGGTGTGGGCTGAGATGGCCGGGAGAGAGTAGAATTGGAGGGAGGGAGCGGATGAAATAGGAATAGGAAGCTTGGTACAAGTAGGGAAGGTCCGGAGGAGATGGGAGGAGGACGCCGCTGGCTGTGGGGATGGGAAGGAGGGACTAGGGAGAGAGATGGAGGTGAAAAAGAAAGAAAGAAGGGAAAATGGCCGGGGGCGTGGACAACTGGAAAGGGTCCAAAGAGAGTAAGAAAGAGAAAAGAGAGGGGTGCCCCTACAAAAGGGGGCTGCTGGTGTGGTGCCTGTACTGATTGATCGACCGGGCTCTACCCTACGGTGGATCTTCCTCCTCCCTCCACCTCCCAACAAGAAACGAAAATACTCCAACCGAAATATGTATATTTCCAGCGAGGTGTATATATATATATATCATGGAGGCGACCGACGACGGACGGACGGTTGTAACGGGGGCGGTGGCCGGCGTTAGACTAGTCACAATGGAAGTAACTTAGCTAGTAACATCACACATCTCAAGACCATTTTGCTTATGTGGCATGTAGTTAATGAGGAGAGAGGTGTTTGGAATAACTTAGCTAGTTACCGTAACATCACACTTATCAATACAAAATGAGTCTATAGTGCAATAAATAAGATCTTATATGACACCACAATGATGTTACTCCCCACTGTGAAGGTGGTAACATAGACTAGTAACATCACCATGTTACTACTCTATGTTACTCCCCATTGTGACTAGTCTTATATAGGTCCCGCAAGGAGGCAGGGGTGGTGGTGAAGAGATAGACCCTATATGGGAATTTATGAGCCGGGCATGTGGACAAAAGAGGATGGATGGACCGTGCAAGCAAGCAAGCACCGGACACGTGTTGCCTACGTGGCGTGGCCGCGCGGAGGCAGCTGACATCGCCGCTCGTCCGCGTCGGAGCACAGCGCACAGCCACGCATGCAGAGCCCACCGTCGTGCCACATCACTGCCAAGGACATGCGTGAACCCAGGTTGCGAATACGGTGGAGATAGAGTGACTGGATATGTATCTATCTCCTCGCTTTCTATGGTTCTATCTTCAAGCTGCAAGGAAAATAAAAATCTACAAGTATATATATATATATATATATATATATATATATATATATATATATATATCTCGTGTAAAAAGGATTTTTTGTTGACTTTTGCGTGCATGCCTGCCGCGTGGGCGCGTGCATGGCTATTGATGGGCGCTGCGTGTTGCATGCATGGCGTGTGTCGTGCCTCCGTTCCGGCCCCCCGCCCGGATGGGAAGGCCGGCGCCTCGTCCCTCAACCCATACATGGATCGATGTGCATGCCCAGATGCTCCTCACCCTCTGTCGGCAGCTCCAGCGCTCGGCATAAGCCCATCTGGTGAAAAACCTAGCACTGCGAGACAAAGATCTTAAATTTTCTTTTATCAAGAGAAAGATCTTAGATGCATTAGTTCGAAATATATGCGAGGGCGACGTTGTATTTGAGCATTAATCTACCAAGATATGCGTATCCTTTTTTCGCAAACGCCGTATCTGGCCAGCTAAGTATATATATTAATATATACGTGTACATGTGCACGCGGAGCAACATGCCATGCTTGGTGTGGTTAGGCAATTAGGCAGGCATGCCTAATGGATGGATCAATAACTCACTGTCGGTCGCCGCTGTAAAATCGGCGATGGGATGGAGGATAAATGGCTCAAGCAAACAGCGTATAAGAGAACCCGCAAAAGGGGCAAACCCGCATAATAACCGTCCGATGTGGATTTAAAACCGCAAAAATGCGGAGAACAGGACCCGCAAAACTCACCGGCCTGTAAAACATTTTGCGGGGGCCCGTGAATCCGCGCCTCGGAACGGCTTTTTTGCGGATTTCGACGCCGAACCGAGGGGCCCTGCATATGGTGAAAGTACTTGGCGGGCTGAACATTCAGCACCGGCCGGTGACCTTCCGCTGTGGATCTCGCCGGAATCCGGCAAACTTCCGCTGCGCTCGCCGGAATCGCCGGAAATTGAAGCGCGCACCAGGCAGGAGCTGGTTGCCGGCCCAGGGGCGCTCCGTCCAGCTTCCCACGGCGGCGTCGGGAGGGTCATCGTTCGCTGCGTCGGGGGCTTCGTGTGCCAGCCCTATGCGACGCCGGGGCTCCGGCGCTCGCCCCTGCTGTCCCGCGTGGTTGAGTCGTCCGCTTATGGGGATGGATCGATTGATTGGACTATCAGCTAGCTAGCTCATGTACGCATCTCGATGGATCCATCGATTGCAGCCAGTGGCGAAGCTAGCTAGCGATTGAAGCCTGGGAAAATTTCAAGTACGCTCCCATAGCTAGCTGGCACTCAGTGTTTGTCCGCACTAATTCTTCTTTAATCCTTCCTTTGCTAGCTAGCTACGTGTGGTAGGCGGATTTGAGGATTTGAGAAGCTCCATGAAGAAGACGGTGGGATGGGGGGAAAATTAAAGAATATTCCAGAATATGCTTTTTTACAGTTTGTGTTTGCAGTGTCTGATCCGTCCCGGCTGTTTTCAGTCCCTAAAAGACGCTATCCGCGAACCGTAAACTTCTTTTGCAGTTCCAAGTTTTACGGTTACCGCTAGAGATGCTCTAAGAAAACGAGTAGACATTTCTTATTTCTGGGCTTTAGTGCTTCCTGCAATAAAAAATAAAAAATCATATTTGTAAGTTTCCAAAGATATGAAAAAAATTGCATGTTGTCAACGATCGATATATCCAACAAACATGCAAATTATTGATTTGAAATAATTTCATTTCGGAACTCCAAAAATATACAATATTTATCATTTTGGGTAGCTCAGAATATGTGGGATATGTCATTGACAACATGCAGTGTTTTTTCAGATTTTTGAAACTAGTAGATATGATTTTTGAATTCTTTTTAAAAAGATATAGCATTGGAGTTCGGCAGGCCAAAGTACTCTCCGGTAAGAAAAATGAGATATTATTATGTAGGAGTGGGAACGCCAACGGCTGAAAACGGGATATCATCTTTGAACGGATGGGTGATGGGCCCCTGGCGAAATGGACGGTTGCGATGAGGTGGACGCAGCAGTACAGCACGCTTGGTGGTGGGCCGGTACCCTCCAGCCCACTGCGGCAGATTTTTTTCCTCTCCAGTTGCTAAAGAGTATGTTTCACTTCTTGTTACTGAGTTCAGTAAAAAATGATCAATCTTGTTACCATAGAGTAGTACTGAGTATTTAGAGGTGTACAACTGCACATGCGGCGGGTATTACTTATAATACGGGTAAACACCAACTTGCTCAGGCCCACCACTGTTTGCATCGTTTTTAGATTCCATTGGAAACGTCCCGTCGCAGGGTTCACATGTCAACCATTATTCATGTTTACAAATCTGGCACGTATATATCAAATTGGCTGTTTTTTTTTATCTATATGTCAAATACTCCCTCCGTTCCAAATTAGTTGTCTCATGTCTAGATACATCCACTTTTGTACAAATGATAGGAATCCACTTTTGTACAAATGATTCCTATCATTTGTACAAAAGTGGATGTACAAATGATTCCTATCATTTGTACAAAAGTGGATGTATCTAGACATGTTACATGTCTAGATACATCCACTTTTGTACAAATGAAAGACAACTAATTTAGAACGGAGGGAGTAGCTACAAAGACGGGTCGCTGCATGTATGTATATAAGTAATGTATATGCAAGATAAGATCATCAATAATTACATGAAGTATCGACGAAGCAACAAAATATACCGTACATTCGTCGGTTGAAAAAATCACGCGCAACCACCCGCCGCCACTAGCCCACTACTACTTAATCATGTGTGACTACAGCAAGAAAATAATTGGACCACCTGGATTAATGGAGGCACTCATCAGGTTAACTGCGATGGAAAAGTTATCTACTCACCCAGTTTCTAAATATTAGACTTTTTTTATCTTTTTCATTTTGTACATATCGTATATTGATTCACTAATTTCAATCTATTTTTAGTCCATATTAAAATGGTTAAAATATCTTAAAATTTGGAATGGAAGGAGTAGTATTTTGACCGCGAACCAGATTGATTGACGATGCTCAATTCGATCTTGTCCGTGGTACCCCTTTAGTTAATCATTATTAGGCTCGATCAATCGACTAGTCTCTTGATTGAGCAGTGATGGACCTATACGTACCTTTCAAGCATATGCTAATTATTTAGTACTCATTCTCCCCTGATTCAAAATCTTACTAAAACCGGGATGTACACAAATCTTCACATATATGCGGAGAGTGGATAAATGGAGGCTGAGCTACAAGTAGTCCTTTATTTCGCAAATTTGAAAGTGAATCTTGGAGGGTCATCATTGAATTGAATAGTTTTTTTAAATAAAAAATCAGCTTAGCTCAATTCATGCAGAGTTCCGGATAATCCGCTTGGTTGCTAAAAAATATATTTTTAAGTTTCAAAAAATTCTGAAACAAATAATTGATGTATACAATGTTGTATTTTACGAACGTGTAAAACCTCAACAAGAAATATCTTGTATTTTGGCCTGCACGAAAATGACAAGGTCTGACATTTGAAAGTAGTAAACGGTGCGAATTTTCAACTCTTCCGAATCTGTCAGATTTTTTATTTTTATGTAGCCCAAAACATTAAATATTTTGATTTAATATTTTGCACGGTGATAGAATACAACATTGTATACACTCAGGATTTTTTTCCAGATATTTTGGAAACTTCAAAATATGAATTTTAAGTCTTCCAAAATTAAGAGCACCATGCAGTTTGGCCTCCATTTGTGGTTTCCGTATATATGTGTGCCTAAGAAAAAAGACGGGCCCAGTGAAACAGAATAGCTTGTGAGCTCGGAAGAGATGGAGCAATAATACAATCTTTTTGAAGTAGCTAACTAACGAGATAATGTTTGGTGCCGTGATGGCTAGCTAGCTAGCTGGACCCCGGCTCGCTCTTGCTGTACCATTTGCCTAACAGTCATACATGTCGCATTTGTTGCTATTCCACCCGTGTGTTATCCTGCACCGAATTATTGCGTGCACGGAAAAAAGATCCGGCCAAATCGCATTGTTTCTTCTTAACTTTTCCCTGAAAACTTCAGTTTATTTGACAAACGGTATCTATATACTAGTAAACAAGCGAACATTTTCTTTCCTACGGACACCCCGCAAGTGTACACGGATGAGTTATCACCGTTAGATTATCTAAGCTGATAAAATCCAACAGCGTTGATTAATCTAATCCCGGGCCAGGGGTGCAGCTAGCAATTACCGTAGGCGGACGAAAACTCTGCCCAGACCGCTCGCGCAACCGCGATCCCTAAAATCACGGCAATGACCACATACCATATCTTCCTCCGACCTCCAGCACGAACGTTGTCGAGGTGTGGACTCGGCAAATCCCTGGGTTGAGTACCCCGGGTTGATTGAAGGGGAGAGAGAGTGCGCGCTGGTAGTTCCGTCGCCTGACAAGCAAGGATTTACCCAAGTTCGGCCCCTCATGGTGAGGTAAAGACCTACATCCTGCTTGTCTGATCTGTATAGACGATGATATGAAGTTACATGGTGGCCGCAAGGGCGATGGTATGAGACGTGGTCTCGCTAGGGCTATGCCTATCTGTGTGTCCCGTAGGGATCCCTCTAATGGGGTGCCCCTGCCTGGCTTTATAAAGGGAGCCAGGTAGGGTTTACATGAGTTTCTTGTCTTGTACTCCAAATTGTAGCTTGTTGGGCTTCATTGGGCCGCCAGGTGGGCCTTTGTTGTTATCTTCTAATAGGCCGCATGTCGGGTCCTAGTCTTGGCGTGCACCAGATATCTTCACCGTGGGGTAGTCGAAGGGTAGCCCCACGACAGGAGCCCCCGAGTGCTTGATGGATTGATTAGTGCTCTAACCAGTAAATTCATGCATGTGATTAGCAGCCCGGCTGCCAAATCCATGCATGTGTCAGCTGGACTTCTGGTTGCTTGTCCGCTCCGGTCCGGAGTCGACACGCGTTGCTTGCGCTTCCTTCGATCAGATGCGCGTGGAGACAACAGCTGTGACGTGGAACACCGCCGACAATCTTTGATCCGGTGAAGTCGATGAAGTGGAGGGAGTCGAAACAGCGGCGGCTCGCCGATGGTTCCTCCTCGTACATGCGTACACACCGTCCGCCAAGCTGCATGTTGCCGGCCGCCGAGTATGGAGACGATCGGATCGGCCGCGTACTGCAGGGACGGTGCTGTCGTCGAGCCCCCGTGCACGGATCCGATACGACGAGTTGCAAGGTTGACGTATAGCCGCCGGGTGTCGGCGAGTGGTTGGTGTAGATTGGATCGGTGCGCGGCTAGCGAGGGAACACCGCCGCGCGAGCCAGATTGGATCGCAGAAGCCGTTCGTATGGAACGTCGCCGCAGCCGTAGTTTGTTGAGGAAGTCGAATCCGTCGAAGTAGATGATCCGGCCAGGTACGATCTTGCCGCCGTTGTCAATGGAGATTGGAGCCGCCGAAACGTTGAATCCAGCGCGCGTTCTTTCCCACAGACGGCGCCAATTGTCGAGGTGTGGACTCGGCAAATCCCTGGTTGAGTACCCCGGGTTGATTGAAGGGGAGAGAGAGTGCGCGCTGGTAGTTCCGTCGGCTGACAAGCAAGGATTTACCCAGGTTCGGCCCCTCATGGTGAGGTAAAGACCTACATCCTGCTTGTCTGATCTGTATAGACGATGATATGAAGTTACATGGTGGCCGCAAGGGCGATGGTATGAGACGTGGTCTCGCTAGGGCTATGCCTATCTGTGTGTCCCGTGGGGATCCCTCTAATGGGGTGCCCTGCCTGGCTTTATAAAGGGAGCCAGGTAGGGTTTACATGAGTTTCTTGTCTTGTACTCCAAGTTGTAGCTTGTTGGGCTTCATTGGGCCGCCAGGTGGGCCTTTGTTGTCATCTTCTAATAGGCCGCATGTCGGGTCCTAGTCTTGGCGTGCACCAGGTATCTTCACCGTGGGGTAGTCGAAGGGTAGCCCCACGACAAACGTCCTGCCCCGCCGGCTCGCAACCTGGTGGCTCCTAGCCATGCTGCGGTGCGCGCCGCACAGCATCTCCCGCACCGGCCAACACTGAGGCCTCTATGGCCCGCTGTGATCCACCGTCGCGTACTGTGCTCGCCCACCGCCGACACCACCGGAGCCAGAGGCGCTGCTGCCCCACGCGATCCATGCCGAGGCCACCACCGGAGGCGGAGGAGCTGCTGCCCCCACGCTGAGGCCGCCACCAATCTTTAATCATGCCCGCCCGTCCCACGTTTTCTGGTGGTCAAGCCGCCCACCTCCCCACCTGCTACTGCTGCCGGCACCGCCGCGTTCCTCTCTGTCCCGCGCCGTCGAGGACCCCCACTGCGGCCAATGGAGCACGCCCAGATTCGGTGCCGCCAGCCAGTCCGAATTTTGCTGACCTGCCGTTAGAGTTCTTTTTGGATCATTGGTGGAAATCGTGTAATTGACTCATTCATATGAAGAATGATGTGCTTGCTTGCAGTAGTATTGGTCAGTGACTGGTGAACATCAACTTCTTCTTGCATCAAGGCGAGAAAAAAGGAAGTTGCATAGGATTAGCTGCTGAACCGATGCTTGGATTGACGTTATTTCCAGCCTATTAGCTCTCAACTGAACCCAATTCTATAGTAGCTGCTGAGTATGTAATGTTTCCAACTAATGTTGATGCTCTGCAGCTCTACAGAACATGAAACAGGTATCTCCACTCTCAGTTTTATTTTATTTTGCCAAAAGCTTGCTTCTGCTCCCTTCTTGCAGGCTACAAATTTTACATCATCCAAAAATTTGGTGCTAACTAAAAATTGTTTATGTTTGGAAAGGTTAGTGAGAGCTTCCTATATGCTTCTAAGGCTCGAGGTCCAAAGTTTAACATGTTCTCAAATATTTACCTTCTTGCATCTTTTATGTTCTATTTTTATATGCAATCAGCTTTAGCTTGTCAATTTGTTATATTGCAGTTCTCATGCATACACCATAAGCTTAAGAATTATTTTTGACGTGTAAAAGTTGTCAGCCTCTTGAGGCTTTCTCTGCGTAGTTATGATTCTTTTCAAGTTAAATGCACTAGACATTAACCCGCAAAAAAAAGGCACTAGACAGTCATAATGTTCCTTGGATGATGGAAGTGGATGCTATGAGGTTAGCAGCCTGTGCAAACTGAACTTATGAGCTGAGTCAATCCTTCGAAAAATATTAAAAATATCTTGACAAGCTGTCGAATTACTGTCCTATTCATTCTATTGTATGTGTGTCTTAGTCTTGCTTAAATTTCAGAGGTTAAAACACTACGATGTGCGTCTTAGGATTGCATGATCCAGCACTGTATAATGAGGATCTTCAGTATTCTTCCTGGACTGAGGTTGAAGATACGTCTCCTATAAATATGTGCGTAACTGCATATCCAGAATGCTTGCTTTCAGTTTGAACTCCACACAAGTTCAACACGTACATATTGTGTCTCATCATCATCGATTCCTGATTAGGATTGTGTGTGTGATCAGGATTCCAATATCGCGTGAAGATTTTTTATAATGCTAGGTAAATTTGAGTAGATAAGTTTATTCTAGCTTTTTGCTGAAGGGAATATCATGTCAATTGTATCCAAAAACTTAAATGCTTGACACATTATAACAATATTCTTGATGTGATTTTGCTGATGGGTTAATCAGCTTTACTAATCAAAATATTTTTATATATCATCAGAAGGCTGTACTATAACCAACATAGAAACAGTATTTTTACGCGTCAATACGTGCGTGCACGTGCAATTTTACTAGTATATAGCAAAGAAGCAAAATACAGCGTCTTGAGTTGAGAGAGACGCAGCAAAAGAAACAAGAGGATCCCTTGCGTCGTTATTGAAAAGTAAAAAATCTGAAACGGAAATTGGAAAAAGGAGAGGGGTAGGAGACAAGAATACACCGCAACAGCTGTGCGGCGAGGTCCACCACCCCACGGGACGGGGGCGCGTAATAGTAGGGGCTACTACGGGACGTGGCCGGAGTTTATCGCGGATCCCATCACCATCTAAACCCCCGACTCCAATCCAAAGTTCCTCTCATTCCAGCCAGGTAATTCCACCTCGGCACAGCACCCGTGTATCATGCTTCCATGCTCAGAGAAAACAACCGCAACAACCTATCAATAATTTGTTTTACTCTCTCGGATCCGCTAAAACTGTGGTATGAAATCAATGTAACAGATACAAAACATACTGCAATGTTTTTTTTTTTGAACGGAGGGAGTAACTTTTATCCTGCTTATTAGTCTTGTACTACTACCGCCAGTCAATCATCCAGCCTCCACATCGTTTACCGCTTCTGTTTATATACTGGAAATACCAGGTTTAGTTAAACTATAACATTCAATCTTTGGATCATAAGATTGATAACCATAGAAATGATTAAAAAAACAAGATTTTTACAGGATCGCTAGTGCAAAACATATGATTGCAAATCATGACTAATTGAGTGCGGCGTTTTGGAGGCTGAGCTCCATAGTGGTCGGTTTTTGGAAAATTCAGAATCGACCTTTCTATGTTAAAAAATATTCAGAATTTTCTTGTAAGTGCAGACAATGTCGTGATTTCCAATGCATAAATTCAAAGGAAACCCACTAGGGCAAAACACTTGGGATTGGAATACAACAAAAGTTCTCCAGGCTTCTACAATCCAGAGAGGACCTAACATTTTAAGCAGATTTCTGTACACGAAATTTCGAGCGGATTTCCCCTAAGTCACCGTTTAAACATATACCATGTTCATTCGATTAAGGTAAATTATATTGTTGTTTATTACCATTTTCCACTTTAATACAACGCATCAAGCTTGTAAGTTATAATGCTAGATTTTGGAGGGGATGATTCTAATGCCCAATGTTTATGTTACGAACTTATATTTTGTCCCATCATTTATAACGTATCGTGTACATATGTGTTAAAATGCTAATACTATTTTCGATTCTCAATGCATTATCACTTCCATTAGTTCTCAGTTCTCAATATTCGCACCCCCTTCACCCGCTCTCCTCCTCTTCCTCTCCGGCGACAACCTTCCGATCCTTCCTTCCATTCCAACATGAATATGGTGGAATCCACTGTGGGCACCTGATCGGAATATTCAACCTTGGGCACGGGTACCCGCAAGCTTGTCAGACACCGTTTTTCACACCGTTGCCAGCCAGCCCATCACTAACACAGGGCAATACAACAACTAAATTAATACTAGCCTTGTACTATGTAACATAGGGTAGTGCTATACCGTAATCATAAGCTGTTGATCATTGCAAAAGCACAGTTACAAAAAAGGGAGTATATTGCGTGTGTTTGGTGTGGAATCTAATCCTGTGTGCCTCCAGGTGGCGCACGACGTCACCCACAGTTGGTATCTCCGTGATTGTACAGCGTGATCCATCTAACCATCTTAACTCGAGGTGATAATGATGGATGATGCCCTTGGTAGCATTATAAAAGTGGACCTCCTAGCTAGTAGACAAATGATGGGCATATACAATGAAACAAACTTCTTTAATTACTAGCAGACTGATCGAGGTTGACATTCTTTACATAGGTTAATGCTTAAAGCCTGCTGTCCTGTTTTTCATCTAAGTAACTTGTCGCGGCAGTTCAGTTTAGATGTCACGGCGGTTCAGTTCATAATGTAGTCACAATGTTGGCAATAATACAAGTCGAAGATATTTCAAAGTATAATGCAAACGTTTTGTATGTAGCTATATAATGTCTTATCTAACAAAATGGTCCACCAAAATATGAACTTTCTCATCGAAAAATGTAGATGCTGATGACGGCAACGGTCGATCGCGCGACCTATTAACTAATTCTGAAAAAACTGACACTGAAATCTCCTATAGAAACATTGCTGGACCAAACCAAGTAATTCACCGTTCAGTTCCCGAATTTTGTCAGACAAAGGCTAGAGCCGGTTTGCAGTGCATCGATAACATAGAAATGAGACGAAGCACATTATAGTTCACGCGGATCTTCCCGGCCGTTTTCGTCTCGGTGTGCAAGACCATGCCGGTGGCATGTCCGTGCTTTTGCTAGACGCGTAAGCCACATCCATATCTGTCGAAGCAAGCAGGATAAGATGATCTCATCTGAAGCCTGAAGATTAAGACATACACTTCCTCATGAATTCATCATGTACAATTTACGTCCCGGCAGAATGGTAACGTGATCCCGTCAAGTTTTGCCATTTTTAGACGTTTTGGATGGAAAGAGATATAAAAAAACTGAACAATACTGCTGGTAAACAAACAGCTAGACGTACAGCTCGTACTGTGGACCAATTGATCTGAGGTGCACCTGATCTGGTCAATAAACAATAGGACAGCTAAACCATCGGTTCGTGTTTAAGAGTGCCGTGATGTCTGATTAAACTAAATGTAAGAAAGTAACATACAGTTTTATATGTGACGACGAATTTACAAGGTCAGGGCTAGTATCCGAGTCTGAATGATCTCCTCTTTTTCTGAAACTAAGGCAGAAGGCAGGTCGTTGCCCTGTTGCTATACAATAATCAGGGAACAAATAGTCGTATAACATTTCTTGTCGGCCTTCATTTTATCTTCAGACGGGGACTAATTACTAATCAGATATAATTTGCAATACATGTCGTATTATACCAGGAAAAGTAAACAGTTAGAACGTGCCTATCTTGATTGTCGCTGAAGAAATAACGCGGAAAGCAGATACAGGCTGGATGCCTCAGCAGTCTGAGAAGCATAATTACAAGCTGTAACAACAACAACGCAGCAATCATGGAGTAGTATGGTTAGTTCGTTATCTAAAACAATTGTTTCCGTTTAGCTGTTAGCTGGAGTAGTAGTTAATCATTCACAAAATACTGGATGAGATAAACTACGGACCACAGAGCCATACGCTATCATGGCGCTGGCTATTCTCTACATAATTATTCCGATGTGATTATACATGCGTAAATATATTAAAAATTGTGTTTGTAGCAAGTAGCACTAGCAACAAAGTCAAGCATGCATTCTGTTCCCTGTAGTCATTCCCACTTTCAGCTCAGACGTTGAAATATGATGAGCTTACCCTTGACAGTTACACTTTGCACGTTGTCGCACGGCTCTTACCTGACATCAAGAATTTCGAATGTTAATTATGTTACTGTTGGTGTGTCGCCCTTGTATGCAGTTCTTAAAAAAAAATGGGTACTCAATTGGATTCTCTCATATTTTTTTCCCTATGTAATCGGACACTTACGCCAATTGCAGGGTTTGTTTGGGAAAATGTGGCCCCTAACACTTACAAGATTTTTTGTGTGGCTCGTTCTCCGACGCCGAGTTTACACAAATCAGCGGCGCTTCCGACACAAGCTGGCGTCTTATTCCTTCTGCCCCTCGTGCTCCTCAAATGAAGACGTCAATCCCCTGCTCCTTCACTGCCATCGTGCTAAAGAGGTCTGGGATGCCCTACCCCCGTGCCTATGTCGATACCCTGCCCGGCACCGTCGAAGCCGCTTGGCTGTCCCTCCCGCCCTCGATTGTTGCTTCCACCATCTTCATCGTTGCCCTCTAAAACATTTGGAAGCGGAGGAACAACATGTTCTTCAACAACAAAGATGTGCTTTCATGATCACTGCGCAAATATATGTTGTGGATATCTGCCTTTGGTCCAATAGAAGTCTCAGCTTGCCGACTAAAGATGTTATATATGATCCGTTGGTGTAATAATTTCGATCCACCTTGAACCCTAGCTCTGTTTTGTTTTTGTCTCTCTCTCCCCCCCCCCCCCCCCCCCCCCCCCCCCCCCGACGACGAGTTTACACTTACAGTTTAGAATGTTGCCTTTGGATGATTTTGCAGGGTTTGTTTGGGAAAATGTGGCCCCTAACACTTACAAGATTTTTTGTGTGGCTCGTTCTCCGACGCCGAGTTTACACAAATTAGCGGCGCTTCCGACACAAGCTGGCGTCTTATTCCTTCTGCCCCTCGTGCTCCTCAAATGAAGACATCAATCGCCTGCTCCTTCACTGCCATTGTGCTAAAGAGGTCTGGGATGCCCTACCCCCGTGCCTACGCCGATACCCTGCCCGGCACCGTCGAAGCCGCTTGGCTGTCCCTCCCGCCCTCGACCGTTGCTTCCACCATCTTCATCGTTGCCCTCTAAAACATTTGGAAGCGGAGGAACAACATGTTCTTCAACAACAAAGATGTGCCTTTCATGATCACTGCGCAAATATATGTTGGGGATATCTGCCTTTGGTCCAATAGAAGTCTCAGCTTGCTAACTAAAGATGTTATATATGATCCGTTGGTGTAATGATTTCGATCCACCTTGAACCCTAACTCTGTTTTGTTTTTGTCTCCCCACCCCACCCTCTGATGTAATGGATTTTGCCCATTGGCCGTTAAGCCTTGCCGAAGGCCTGCCGTGGCGTCGTAGTTACAATAAAAAAACAAAATTGGGCACAGGATATCGAATACAGAGGATCGTGTTACATATGTCGCGAATCCATTTAAAATTAAGTTGATTAATGTAAAGCAAGTTCGATCGATGATCAACCGTTCTCGATGTAGCAAAAGAAAAGCACTAGAAGACAACGAAAAGTTCAAGCATGTGGCATGTTTTTTGGAAATTTTGAAAACTCCATTTTTTAAAAATCTGAAAATAATTCTAGATAATGATAATGATGTATTTTCCCAACTTGCGAAATCTCAATTGGAAACACTTTGTATTTTGAGCCACATAAAAAAAAGATAAATCTGACAAATTTGGGAGATTCAGGCCTGTTTACTGTTCATGACTACTTATATTTTCCTGTTTTGTCATTTTTACACACGCTATAATACAACGTATTATTTCGATTTCGAATTGTGCACATTGATAGAATACATCATCTCTACATCTAGTAAATTATTCTGATTTCTTTAAACTTCAAAATATCTTTTTTTTTAAATTCAAAAAAGGAAGGGCTACAGAACGCCTTTTCCATCGATAGTCGTTTCATTTGCTCGTCCGGAAAATCGACCGGTCTGTGAACTGATCATGGTTATGCTAATTGATGTCCCACCGTCCGACGTCCGTATGCGCGGATCGAATCATCTGCGGTGTGGAGTATATGATGATAATACTGTTTTTAACCCTGCAATCCATCATCCATGTGTGGCTGCTGGGGGGACCGTGCGCGAAGTTTGGCGGGGAAGTGATGACCGAGCTTCAAGGTTGGGCCACCGGCGAACGGCGATCTAGTCTGTAGTACTCTAGTGGCGCCTCGCGACCCAGATAGCCGGGATAATCATGTTGGCTTTTACTCGTCTCGCGCTCGATCATGCAAGCACATGACCCAGCTCGATCAGACGATCACCAGCTCGATCAGCGCTCGGCCGCCAGCTTCGTTGCAACCTGACTGCATGTGTGGCCGGCCGGCTGTGTCTGTGTGCGCGCGCATGGCAAAAGCGGTCACAGCTTTCCGAAAAAGGGCGCGGCCGGCGTGGGTTTATATGGACGCACGAACCGAACCGCACCGGCCGGCGGGCTTCCATTCCATGCATGTTACCCTGTTCCCCGCCCTCGATCGCGAGGATGCTTCTCTTGAAAGAGGCTTCTCCGGTGGCGCGAACGGGCCGGGGAAGGAGTAAATCGATCAGCGCCGGCCGCGGCCAGCAACGTAGGGTGAAAATGGGGGGCAGACAGTCAGGTTGCAAAGCGGCGCCCGATCCGGCCCGCTTCATATACAAAAGCACTCAGCTTAGTTTTAACTTTTTTGGGGAATTGGTGGCAGTTTGTACTGCATATTGATTTTGCGGGACGTCCGCTTGACACCCTCAGTAGTACCGCGGCATGAAAGCCATGTGCGCGCGGCTGGTCGATAGTACTCACTCCATCGCGCTAGCTACTCACTACGAGTAGCTACTTACCCAAGCTTTTCTCCGCCCAGACACTAAGCACCAACTGATCGATGTGAATGAGCGGCAAGTTTGGGCCGAGGAGCTGCTGTTGTTGCGCTGTCAGAGAGCTAGCTAGCTAGTGTCTTTCAGCCAGGGCGGGCAACAACCAACAAGTAGCACCTGATCTGCTGCGATACGCCTGGCACACACACCACTGTGGTGTCGGTCAGATCCATCCATCGGAACTGAGTTACCTGCATGAGAGGAGAATTAGATTAACGCCCACGTACGATTGTGTTGCTAATTAAGCTATCTAGCTGACTGCTCACGTACGTCGTACATTGTCCTACAGCGTGGTGTGAGTGTGACAGTGTCTCCATCGGCGTCCGGCCGGCTGGTAGATGCCCCTGCTTACTGGCAAATCCAAGACGACAGGCACTTATCGATCGGATCACATGCATGCATGATCCCGCCCACTGTTCCATGCATGCCAAGAGAGCGATCGAGCGATATGCAGTTCGTACTCCACTACTGATCGATCCAGTAATCACCATTCGCTCGTTCGGCCAAAAACTTGCTGCCCATCCGGCGAGGCGTGTATATGGATGGTCCGGCGACGAACGAACCTATGCCATGCCGTACGTAAAACCGGAGTTTACCCACGCATTTTTACGCCATGCAACCCTGCCCAGGCAACTCCAGCCTCCAGGGAGGATGAGCTGGGACGAGGATGCGCTACTGTTGTTCACGCAAGTAGCTGCCCTCGCATCACATGCTGGCCCTGGTGGTCCCTTGACGCACAAGCGCATGTACTCCGTACGTACGGGGATTAATTAGGACACACCTTCCTCCTTAACAATCCCATCATCGATCCTTCCATCACAGGTTTAGGTTAGGTAAGGGCTTCTCCCGCCCCCCGGCGCCCCCGGGGGTGAAATAGCGTTGTTTATCTACCAGTCGCTTCCCCAGAAGAACAAATAGCGCCGTTTCGACCTAAAATAGCGCCGGCGCTCCCAGGCTAAACCCAGCCCACTGGGTTCCGCCTGGGGGGCCGAATTGGCGCGAAAGCACGACGGGCCCGTTCTGTCAGTCACTAGGTGAAAAGGGCGCGAAAGAGTTGGGGAAAAACCGCAGGTCGTCGTCATCTTCTCGTCTTCCGCGCCCGTCAAAGGCCTGTCACGCCGGTCAGGCGGGCGGCGATGCGTCCAATCGCATGGCACGCGGTGCAATAAGCACACCGGCCTCACGCCGGAGCAGGCGGAGGACCCGCGCTGGATCCGGCGAACAACGCGTTCTGGACGCAGTTCTTCGTCTAGCGCCACGCTCGGGAGTTGGAGGACACAGGGCGCAACAGCTCTGTGGAGGGACGGAAGAACGCTGGCGGCCGCCGACAGTGGTGGGGCGCTTCAGGACGTACGCTCGCGTACGTGCTGGAGCACATCGCCGACGGCAACAGGCCGGCTCACGATGCCGCCGCGCCCTCCGCCCATCTCCCGGCGCACCGGCAGTGCCTCCTCGATGAGGTGGCGGCGGCTCGTCGTTCGTCCCCCGCCCAGCCAGCTCGTTGTCGCCTTCCATCTCCCCCGCCGCCCCCGCCCTACATCATCCTCGACGAGGACAGCGACGACGAGGAGGAGGCGCCGACGATGCCAGGGCCGAGCAGGTGGCACGGCGGCGACGACGGCGCAGGCCCATCCTTCCGTGCCCCGCCGAGCGACTCCGACGACGGCGGCGGCGACTACACGCAGAGCGGCGTGTTTAGCCTAATTTAGTTTTAGCTATGTTTTTTAAGCCTTTTTATTTGTAATCGTCTAAACTATGCGAATTTCGCCTATATAGTATATGAAATTCTCTTAAAGTTGCAAGTTTCTTCCGCATTTGTATTTTTTAAATTTATGGGCTTTGTTTTTGGGTTTCACACGGCTGGAAAAACGCCGCCCCAGCACGCCGAATAGCGCCGTCGCCCCGCTGGCGGCCCAAAATAGCGCCGGATTTCGGTCTGGGGGCAGAACGGCTGGAGATGGGCAACAGCAGCAGCAGACGCAACGGGACTATAGCTGCACGTACATAAAGAGAGAAGGACCCGTCCATCTGGGAATATAACCGTGTTCCCGTGCGTAGAGAGAGACTCTGCGTTGTGCGCCATGCATGATTGATTACCATGCATGATGAGCAGTGCTCAACTGCATACATGTTTCCATCCATCGCTGTAACACTAACAAGCATGGCTGTATGGATGACTGGTCAGATACATGCGGATGCACGTACAAGTATACGGCACCACATCCATCGATCGCCCCATCTCCTGCCCACGACCATGCACGAGCTATGGCTATCTACGCTCGATCGGGTGCATGGTTGCAACTGTCAACCTCCACATAAAGCATCGCCACTTAGGCAATTAATGGTGACCCACCAATTGTAGTTAAACTGTAATCCGCCTGGCCGCCGGGAGTATTACGGCCGCGCCGACAAGTTATTCAGCACGCGCACCCCGTCCATCGCTGCGACTGTTTACAGGGCACTTGTCGGCCCGAGCGTGCCGGACGGCCGGCCTCGCCTCACCTTATCACGCGCCGAGATTGACGCCCCAATTACCCCCTGCAGCCTGTCTAGTGCAGCAACAGTCGTTTCGTCACTCGTGAAGTCGTGATCGCAAGGCAGGCGGCGAAGCTTCCATCGGCCGCGTGCGTGAATTGGTGGCATGGCAGTAGTTATTGTACCGCGCGCGGCACTAATTACCCACCACCGCCAGATTAGATCCATGCATCCAGATCTGACAGACAACGAACAAGTGACTCTCAATCTAACTGTCTGCCCGATTCATTAACACCCCGTCCACGTTCCCCGCGTGGGGGCGGGCGGGCGGTTTTCTGCTCAATCCACCGTCGACGCAGCTGGACCTGTCGAGATGAAATCAAGGCAGCGGCAACTTGGAGAGTAAAAAGCAGTATACTAATCTCAGCACGACATGATGCATAGCCGTTGGTGCTGCGGCGTGCAGCTAACTTAACTGTCTTTCAGATCGATCGATCGCGGTGGTGGATCGATCACCGGCCGGATCAGAGATATAAACAAGTTCCCATGATTCCACCATGATAGACCTGAATGAAAGTACTAGCGGCTAGGCTTGCTACCGGTTTCAGGCTTTGCAGCTGCCTGCCCGCCTCCAGAGATCTTAGAAACTGCTGTCTCTTGCCATATTACTATACTGGTACCTCAACAGGAGCATCTTCCATGATGGCTGGCCGGCTGGTGCTGTGCCCTGCGAGCTTCGTTCGAGTGGGTCGCATGTTCGCCGCGCATCGCGTCACTTCGGGAATGTTTGCGCCAAAAGGGGCACGAGGTGCCATGTCTTTTGTTGCCGCGCGCTGCTGTTGGCGGTGCTGTCCTGATGCCGTTTCTTCTGTTGTTGTTGCATGCGAACTACAGAGCGCTGGAGATCGATCGATGCAGCTCAAGATGATGCCCGTATATAAAAGCGTGTGCCCCATATCTCCAAAGAATCTTTGCTTTTCTGGCTTCGTTCATTCAATAGGTGGAATCAAAGCATAGCATTGTCACTCGTACTCGCTGATACTTTAGCCGAAAGAAACGACTCGTGATTCATACACTACGGGCCTGTTTGGTAGCCTGCAGCCATATCTCGTTGTCTTGGGGGCAGGTTCCAGGGGGCAGTGCTGAGTGTAGCCACCCCTAAATACGTGTTGTCCATCTTGTTTGGTAGCCCGCATCGCAGCAGTGAGCAAGTTTGATGCTCTTCGTTTGGTAGCCTGCAGCTACGGCCAAACGGCTTGCTCGCTGCAGAGCGGTTTGTTTGGTTGCAAGCAAAACAACGGTACGACATAGGCAAATGCAGTTCATCCATAATTCAGCCCTAACTACTAGGAATGGCAGTTCCAATTCATCCATACCACAGCCCTAACTACTACGAATCAATTAGCAGTACTGATATTACAGACCGGTAGATAGTTCACAGTTCATCATCTTCTTCTTCATGGTCATCTTCTTCTTCACGGTGATGCTTCATCTTCAGAACCTGCTGTTGCCTCTGTCTGCCCACATTGTTTCAGCCCACTCCATCCGCTTGCTCTTCCAAGCTTCATTGTCATCAGCGGCGACGCCATGGCCTTGATCAATGTCATCAGGTGTCACATCCTCCTCATCTGGGACATGCTCATCAAAACCCCACCCCAGGATCCAGTTGTGTAGGATGCAGCATGCAAGGACAAGCTTCACCTGGGTCTCGAAGGTGTGAAATGGCTTCTGGTCCAGAATCTTGAATCGATTCTTCAGTGCAGCAAACGCTCTCTCGACTGTCACTCTAAGACTCGAGTGTCTCAGGTTGAACAATTCCTTGGCTGTCGCAGGAGCGAATCTTGAACTGAACTCGTTCAGATGGTACCTGGTGCTTCGAAAGGGGGGTAGAACTCCAGGGCGACAAGCATAACCAGCATCACCAAGGTAAAACTTACCATCAGGCACACTGATCCCGTCAGGTCTAGACATGCTGTCAGCAAGAATGGTTGCATCATGTGCTGATCCTTCCCATCCTGCCAGCACATAGGTGAACTTCAGATCAAAATCCACAGCTGCAAGCACATTCTGGCTGGTGTAGTGCTTCCTTCCTCTGAAAGCTTTGGATTATTCTTTGGACACTCTAGCTGTGATGTGAGTACCATCGATGGCGCCAATACAGTCCTGCAAATGGCAAGAACTGTTAGTGAATACTCTGTCCTAACATTTCGCAACACTGATTGCACAAACAGACCAATGCTTACCTTGAAGTACGGGTACCATCTGAAGCTATCTCTAATCTTCGCCGGCGTTTGTCCTGTGGGTGCCTTGATCATCTCATGCCTTAGCTCACCGATAGCGTACAGTACTTGCTTGAAGTACCGGGAGATTGTCTCAATTGATCTTCTGAAGGTGCTATGGATGACTCTGAACCTCTGGTTATGGCCTACGACATGAAGGAAGATGCAAACTTGCTCTTCCACAGACGTGTGGATGCTATCCTTGAGCAGACCCCCTCCCTAAACCTCTTGACAAGTTCATAGAAGGGTCCTCTACCCATCCTAAGCATTTGAATAGATTCTATCTCACAAGTGTTGTAGATGAAGTTCAGATTTGCCATCCTCTCCCGATCTCGAGCTAACATAGGACCATATGGGAGTCTAGCAAAAGCATACCGCTTAACTAAGATCTTGTGAATCATCATCATCCAGGCTTAAATGATGGCAACCAGTGATGCCGTCTGCTTGGTCAACGCCATTGCGTCGTCCTAATAGAATGGATCTGACATGAGTACGTTCTAGACCTACTCTACCGTTCTGTTCTAACACTAGTAGGGAAGAGTTTTACCTTGGCTCCCGCCATTGGAGATGATGAAGAGGTCGGCGTTGTCGGCGATGAAGAAGTGCAGGGCTTGCCTCCCGTGGAGACGACGGCGCGGATCCTTGGCTGCAGCCGCTCCGGTGCCACAACCGCGGGCCAGCCGCCGTAAGAGCAGGTGAAGGAGCCGCCGGTGTGGTCGCCGGTCCGGTCGCCTGGAAGGAGCCGCCGGTGTGGTTTGGGAAAGTGCGGAGGTGACCGGGCAAGAGAGGGGGAAAGGAGCTAGGTATGGCGCGAAACAGGGGAAGGATTTCGCCGTTTCCCGCCGTTCCCCGCGCGCACGCTCGTCTCCACTTTTTGCAGCCCCGCGGCCTGGCTCCATGGAAACTGTCGATTCGGCAGTTCCTATCGGGCCTGGCCCGGGAGTGCTTTAAGCACCGTGCCAGCCAAAAAACAGGCTGCAGGCAAGCAAACAACCAGACTGGTTCTGCAGCCAGCGGGCCTAGCCCGGCTGGCTGCAGGCTACCAGGCCGGCTGGCTGCAGGCTACCAAACGCACCCTACACCTACTCTACTATACAAGGGCACACAACTGTAGCGGTAGTTAACGGAGAAGTACTACTTATAATGTCAGCAAGAATACATTAAGCACACAGACACATCATTGTCGATCTGTGTTAGCAAAGACGATGGGCCTTTTGTAGCTTCAGAGGATTGTTATGGCCGGCATCGGAAGAAACCTGTTTCAGTTCGGACTTCACACCCACAAGAATGTCAGTCACTACTACTACTTCGAAGCAGATTCTTTGCCATGGTAACTGCTGAAAAAAGAGATTGTAGTAGTAAAGCATACTAGGTCGTTATAGTTATAGCACCAACCACCTCCGAAAGAAGATAGCTTCTGCTTTCCTGAAGTCTGACAGAAAGATCGTAAGACCTTTGTACTGTAAAGCTAGCAAAAGTCGGAGAAAAAGAAGGGGACAACAAGTAGATCAGCGTGCGCCGCATATTATCCTTGGTTGCGCACGCTTTAGCCTGGCTTCTGACACAAGAAGAATCCATCCGTTTTGGGGTGTCAACACTCCACATCTGCTGAACCATGAGCCGGTACGAAACGAAGGCTTGATCGAACGAAATGGTGTCTGCCGATACCGCGATTTCCCCAAGAACTGAACTGCATAAAATGATGGGCCGTGCGCGCACTGTCGGACTGTGTCTTGCTGTTGGGCTGATATTGAAGCAAAGCAATTAGCGAGGCCGAATAGAGGTAGTTGGGTCAGTGTGCAATTTGCAACAGCTCATTGCAGACTGGTGCTTCTGGAAAAAATAAATCTTAGGGGCGGAAGAAACGTGGCCGGGTCGCTGAATGCTATATGCCGCTCAATAGCGGCGCTATTCGCGCGGCGCCTGAAGCGTATACCTGATCGGCCGGCCCATCTGTTTTTTTTTTCCCTTTTCATTTCTGTTTCTTCTCTTTTTGTTTTCTTTTTTCTTTTCCCTTTTTCTTAGGTTTTTATGACTCGAAAAATGTTCAGATTCGAAAATATTCAGATAAAAAAATGTTCAAACTCAAAAATCGTTCAGATTCAAACAGTTGTTCAGATTTTAAAAATGTTCAAACTAAAAAAATGTTCATATTTGAAAAATGTACAGATTCGGAAAAAAAATAAACTCAAAAAACATTCAGATTCAAAATTTGTTCATATTCAAAAATTGTTCAAATACAAATTTGTTCATTTTGAAAATTATTCAAATTCAAAATATGTTCATATTTGAAAATTGTTCAGATTTAAAATTTGCTTCATATGCGAAAATGGTCAAAATTTAAAATTTATTCATATTCAAAAATTTTAAAAGTTCATATTCAAAAATTGTTCTAATTCAAAAAATGTTCATACTAGAAATTTATTAAATTTAAATGCGTTCATATTTCAAAATTATTCAAATTTAATATTTATTCATATTCGAATTGAAAATTTTGTTCATATTTGAAAATTGTTCAAATTCTTAAAAATAATTTTTGCATTTGAATAACTTATCCGAACTAAAAAAACAAAGTAGAAAAAAAACGCTCTGTCTTTTCTATTGGGCCGCTCCAAAGCGGCCCATAAAGGATATCGCTTCAGGCGGCGCCGCCTGCGGCCACGATATAGCTCCTCCCGGCCGGGTCTGAGGGCAAATCCTATTTGCTGCTCACTGCGGTGCGCCTTCGGCTCCGAGCCCACCGCAGCGAAGTGGGCTGGCCCAACAGGACCTCCTACGTCTGTTTCTTTTTTTACCTTTTTGTTTGTTTTTCTTTTTCGTTTTCCTTCTCCTTTTATTTTTTTCGTTCTTTAGTTTCTTATTTTTTTATGTATCTTGTTTTATTTTTTCTTTTGTCTTCTTCTTTTGTCTTTTTTATTTTTATTTTTTATTTTCTTTTTAAGTGTCAGCGTTTACAACATTCTAGCGGCTGATCTCCGCGTCTTGTTTGCTTGGAAATCCTTCCTACTTTCAATACTTCCATTTATTCTCGGATTTTCTCATAACTATGGTTTGCAAAGGATAAACTAGTAAATAAGATTTGCACATCTTTGCATTTATTAGTGCTTATAAGGCTTGCTAAAATACTAATCGTAGAAAAACCTAAGAAAATATTGTTGTAAAGATGATAAAAGAAATACAATTTTATAAGAAACTTCAAGTTTAAACCGAAACAACGACATGATTAGTTCACTTACGATCAGTAATGCCTAGATAGCCCACTTCTTCTTTCACTTGAAAGCTAAACATAACTAGTGTAGCAGTACGGTTAATATGCAAGTTTGTTAAGCCAAGACAGTTAGAGAAAAACTATCATTCGCAAGGACAATTAATTAAACATCAACTAGTCTAATTTACAATTGTATAACAGGAACATGAGGAATATTTGTAGCAAAAATCTTATTAGAGTGTGAGAGCAAGTCAAAGGAAGGTAATTAATTAGAGTACGCATTTTTCGATAAAGAATTAGAGTATGTGTGTCATTAGCAACAAGTCACGACTTTCTAGTGATTCTTTTGTTTCGTTGTTTTCTGGAATTTTCAATTCAGTAACAAGACCATGCCAACATGGTTTATGTAGTTGGTACTATGTAAGATAAGTTGCAACATTCCGTTCATTGCCGATATTTTTTATCCCTCAATATTATGAGAAGTGTGCAACTTCTCTTAAGAAAAACGTAAAGTCATGAGATGACCAAAATACTAACTGTCATAACATTGTTGTTACAAACCTTTAATTAATTCAATATATAAAATTGAGAGCATCTAATATAGATCACTCATAGGTCAGCTGGGTTGTGAGCTTTCAGTAGAGAGCGGCAATGACGCAAGACATATATTGTGTCTGATTTACATATAGGTATTGATTTCATTGGAATAATCTTTTCGTCAAGCACAACTGAGTCAATTACATTAAGCACTATGGTGTAGAGTATCTCTAAGATTAAGCTCTTAAGACAATTAATATCGACACCCAAGCCTTTGAAAGTCCCTCCTACTATTATTAGTTCAACAATTAATTTCCATGGCAAGTCTCTGTTAACTTGGAGAAACAGATTAAGAGGTAGTTAACTAATTAGCCAAATGAATAAAGTTTTCCTTTGACTATCAAGACTTACTCATACATAGATATAACACAATACAACAACTACTAACTAGCATTTCAACTTAATTAAAACATGAGTCTTAGGACATACCTTCATTTATGAATTTTCAAGATTCTCTTCCTTAATTCACGTTCCTTGAAAACTCAACGGGAAACAACTTCACCGCAAAGATAATTAGCAAGAGAAGGCCCGTCGCGAAAGCAAAAGATAAAAATTATTTTTTGTTTTTTGAATATTTGCAAGAAAGAAAACTAAGACCATGTACAAAGCAAGACTTTATACATAGAGAAATTAAAAAAAAAACAATGCAACGTGACAACATGTTTCAAAGGTCTCTCAGAGTTGTAGTATGAAATCATACAAATGAAAACAAATAAATGTCGCCACCTCTTGATACAACGTTGTCAATGGCCTCCCCAAGCGCTTTTGCAAGCCCAAGCCCAATAGATCACTTTGGTTGTGGATGATAGTATCCAAGAGCTCACCCATAGTTTCAAGTGGTGAACTAGGACGCCATGTTTTCAGAGTCTCGGAGAGCGTTGGCGAGATTGCTCATGTTGTTGACGGGTCCCTGAGATCATATAGGTCCGTATAAGTGACACATAGTTCTCCTATTTCTTCCACCTCGGGCTCGCCTTCTTCTTCGCCCATGTCTTCAGAGATGACCTGCATCAGGGTCTTCATCCTCATGCTCTCCCTGCTCACTATAATGCAAAATACCATTCTTGATAGAGAACACATTAAGCATATGACTACACATTAAATTGCAAAATCTAGGGATATTTTTTTGTCATTTTTAGTTACTACCATGCCACCATTTCTAAGAACTGAAAGAGACAACCGTCAATTACGTTTAATGTGCATAGATTAACAAAGTTGGTGTTCGTGCTTAATCTTCACAAGGTTACGCACTGAGTTTGTACGTGTTGCTTAGTGCAGGGTGCGGAGATGAAAGATTCTCTTCTCTTGGTGCAACCTTTTGGAGACGATAGCTCGGATTTTGTGCAACCAGTATAGCTGGCGGCTTAGTAATATGATAGTTCTAGCATGAGTTGTAGGTTGTAACTTCTAGTCCGATTATGCTTTGGTTGGGTATGGGTCTATTTTCAGTATTTTGCAAAAAGTGTTTACATTATTTTCGTGCGAATGAGAGTTTGCATTCAATTGGTTCTATGCATCGACCAATGGAAAGGTCGAGTTCACCTTCTTAAAAAAAATAACTTATTAGATCATCAATAGAATCATAAAATTCAATGCATCTAACCATGTAGATATTTTTTGAGCCTAAGATTTTTTTTGGCAATTGATCCAACTACTGGACGCCCCCCTTGGGGCTTGAAAGTATCTAATCCTGCACTTGACATCGTTCTGGAGATATTTAAGCAATTGTTATCCTAAAGCTATGGTTTTCCTTTGTTTACAATGAGCACAAAAAGCATATCGATATTTTAATCGTTCCCACCGGTGTACCTAACTGTATATGCACTATACTAAAATCGCAACGACTTTGCTGATAACATTCTCATCAAGATATAGATGGCAGCCTGGCAGGCTGCTCACTATACTAAGAAACTGCTCAACGCTCACCGTTGTTTAATGCATTCCAAGTTTGAAATGAGGCGCACGGCGCATTCCAGTCTACCCTATTCCAGGACACGTCACATGTGCCAAAGTCCAAAAAACGACATGGGGAACACCTTGTTGGACTACATGCAAGTAAGACGGGTGTGTAGCCTTTGCGCCAGGTACTTTTTGTTGGCTAGCTGAAATTTCCATGATTTCCCCAAGGCTGTGTATCCCGCCGTGAATGGCAAGTGTGCACCTACGGCTGCGTTTGACTATTTTCTTGTTTTAACTAATTTACACATAATGTTCATTGTGTTCCGGGACTTACAAGATAAAACTTAAAGTACAACCCCTATTCAAACAGATTCGTAAAAAAATGTGGATAACCAGCTTATAACAAGCACAATAGAACACAGTTCAATAACAAACCGAGCCATGTTGCTATAATATAATAAAGTCATGCTATTTCTTGAAACACTTATGCATCAAAGTTTGTCACGACAAGATCTTGATTGTCTAATAATCTAAATAGGGCGTCATACATGTTTCACCGAGATATATTAAAGAAGAAATTTATCATACCAGTATTTGAGCATGACTAGATTCCTAGGAACATGTTTTCAAGTTGCTCACAGCTCACACATGTATTTCTATCACTAGCACTACCGTTGCACTACTTTCCTTGCAGGTTATGAACTCATTTTAGTCGTTAGACTCTTTAAACTTTTGTCCATTTAACTATTGGATAATAAAAGGTCCAAAGGTGGAAGTCTACACTACATAATTACATAGTGATAATAAAAACTATTCCCTTTATCAACAAACTAAGAAATCTTTTGCTAACCTTTTCCACCATGTTGCAAAGTGAGGCAGGCTGAATGCTGTGTGGGGTTATTATCATATATCATCACATTAATTTGGTTCAAAAAAATGGAAAACTCCTTTTAGAGTTAGCGTGGGCACGGGGAGAGGGATGATCATCCTCCTCCTATGTTTTTTTGTTTTGCCAGTAATACTCCTATGTTGACAATATTATCGCGGTGGCTAGATAAACCGTCACAATGAACAAGAATGTCGACAAACTATAAGAGGAAAATGACAATTACGATGACAACAAGCCGCGACACCAAAACAATTGCAACAAACAACACATGACAAAGCTATTCATGGCAAGAAAAAGGGTTACTCACCCCGCCGCATATACGCAATGCACCATGATATCAAGCAATTGCCATCGGTGCCGTCTTAACTCCGTGAAATACTTGCTCACGCGATCATCAAATTTCTCATCCCTTTCACAGAGGCAATATGCTCGAGCCGACGAAGAATGCAGAGAATAAAGATATCTCTTTTGTGTACAAAGGACAAATAGACAATCGACTCAAGATTCTACCTTTCTACCATTTCTTACAGACTTACAGTCAAATCAGCACCCTCCGTCGTCCACCAGCCATCGTGCCAGCCAACGATTTGAACCATCAAAAACACCTCACTCCTCCACAGCAAGACTAGACTTTTCCTCTCCACCCTCCTCCTGTACCTTTCCTCTTCTTCCTCCCCGATCCCTTCCTCGCCCACGCTGCTCTCATGCTCTGCCCTACCCAATCTCTCCTCTAGTCCACCGTCGCCGTGCTCCCGCCACAGCCCAGCCGCTGACGCGCGTCGCCGCCATCGCCGTTCTGGTTCCTGCCTCACCGCGCCCTGCTGTCTCCATCCCGTCCGTACTTACCAAAACTCCCCTTTCCTTTCTTCTCTCTTCCTCCTGAGTCCTAACCTACATCCGCCGCTCTGCCGTACCGTCACCGCCGACGCCTCAATCCCACGCCCCACGGGCCCCACACCCCGCGGCTCCCAACAGCCCCGCCTCTCACGCGTCGCCGCCATCGCCGTCCCTGTTCTTCCTCGTCGGGACATCAAGATCCTGCTGTCTCCTCCCCGTCCGCAGGTCTCTGGTGAGTTTTTCTGATCCAGCGATTAGTTTAAATCCCACTTGCCTTCACAACTCATGGGTATGCCGCTGCGCACCCGGTACACCATCAGATCCGCCCCTGATTGACAAGCAATGCGGAGTTTCCACCCATACGCACCTTATATCCGTTCCGTTCTCCATTTGTTGCAGGTTATTCAATCATACCAACCTTTTCACACGGCATTGGTGTCACGATGTGCCACACACTCATCAAGATGTTTCAAGGCCTTTACCCGTTCCGATGTTCTTAATAAGATCCTGTTTAAAACAAAGAGATGGACGGAACTGAGCTAGAGAATCCAACTTCCAGAAACTCGTCTCAGAAATCCAGCCGCCGTTCTAGTAGTCGGCGTTCTCAGAAGTCAGCTGGACAACAATCTTCCCCCACTGTATTCCCAGAGAAAAGAGGCAAATCTAGATCTTTGAGGCAGAAGCATGCGGCTGTTGACACTAAAGATGCCAGAAAGGGTAAAAACCCTGAGCGTAGAACCGATGTGGTGGATGAAATGTCCAATTTTGTAGGTTTTGAAGTCTATGCTGGGAAACTGTTCTTTGACAGGAAAAATAAAAGTAAAGGAGTGGATGATCATTTGTCAGCAAACAGGAAAGCTGATGCAACTGATACAAGACTCACAAGTAAAGCCCTGATATGGGGTTCCACTGTACTCAGCCTTGAGGATGTCATCTCTGTAAGTTTCATTGACCAAGATGCACTTCAATTGTAGTTTGGCCCAGCTTGACAATCCACTGATTTTGTGTGACATGTTTATATGTTCACAGGTATCTTATACTTCTGGTGCCCAACATTTTACTTTACATGCATATCCTGCGAAGAGCTCTTTATTTGGAAAGACACATAGAGTTCGGAAGGACTTCCGGTTTATAGCCTCTACGCTAGATGAGGCCATTTTGTGGGTACAGTGCTTTGCTGAACAGAACATATACATTAATGTACTACCGCATCCTTCAGCAGAGCAAGACGCAGATGCCCCCCTTGGTGGGGTTTTATTTGATTATCCGCCGATCAAATCTAGAACTCCGCAAGAATACTTGTTATATTGAACCCTCGATCTGGACATGGTAGATCAAGCAAAGTTTTCCATGACAAAGCAGAACCTATCTTTAAGGTAACTTTTGATGTTTTAACTGTTAAAATTCAACCTTGTGCACTGCACTTATAAGAATATTGTAGATAACCGTTGTATGGTGATAAACTTACTTCATGAAGCTTCTTATTGACCATTTGGTTTTCAGTCTTATGGAAACCTTATGAAGAAGACAATTGTATTCTCCTATGTTAAATATTATTGGCCTTGTAGCGTATTTGGTGTGTAATTTGACTTTTACGTTTCAGATGTTTATGTAATATTAATATAAACTATAATAATGTGAGAGTGCTTTTAACAATAAATCTACTGATGTAATTTTCATAGGCACAGATATTATGAATCAACACTGAAAAATGGAGGGAGTATTACTGCTTTTCATTAATCCCAACCTGTCATACTAAAGGTTGAACTGAATAGTTGTGTTAAATTCCACAGCAAAAATTTAAGCAAGATGATTAGCATTTTAACTCATCTCCCCTCGCAGCATGGCTGTTGTAGCCTTGCAGAATTCACATGAGTTGTTCACTATGAAATGTACCAAGTCGGGTACTGCGAATCTTTTTGTCCTGTAAATTACTTAGAAGATAGTATCATAAGCAGCTGAGTTAAGCTCCTCTTATGACGGAGATTGGCAATATTTGGCGTACTGATTTTAATTTACCATCCTATAGACACTCTTATGATTAACTGAATAGGTTTTATATTGTTTACTTCCAGCAACTAATCCAATGTGATCTGTGATCTGGTGTAGCTTGCAGGTTTCCAAATGGAAGTGGTTAAAACTACTCATGCTGGTCATGCCAAATCTCTTGCGTCTACATTTGATTTCTACGCGTTCCCTGATGGTATAAATTTGCACATGTAGCTTTAGTTTATCTAGGCCCCAAGATAGAGGCAAACATTATAGCTGGTTTTATTAAAACCTGATTTTTATTCTATATTGTAGGGATTGTGTGCGTGGGCGGTGATGGAATTGTAAATGAGGTTTGCACATTTTGTTCATATCATAATAATATGACAGAGTAATTTATATGTTAGCTCAGCCCCTATAACTCTGCAGGTGTTCAACGGTCTTCTCAGCAGAAGTGATAGAACAGAAGCTGTATCAATTCCAGTTGGAATAATCCCTGCAGGATCTGACAACTCACTTATTTGGACTGTCCTGGGTGTTAAAGATCCTGTTTCAGCGTCATTATTAATTGTTAAGGTATGCTAAATTTATAACAATTTTCTCTTACATGTGGAGAAGAATCTCAACATTATTATTATATGCTCACTTTTGCCTTATCCGAAATTAGATTATCACTTCTAAACTTTTCTCACGAGTACTATCTCTTGGTTACAGGGTGGCTTTACAACTCTAGACATATTGGCTGTTGAGTGGCTCCAATCAGGGCTAATACACTTCGGAACAACTGTTTCGTACTATGGTTTTGTTAGTGATGGTAAATTCAAATGAGTTATTACATTTGCTTTGATCCACTATTTAAAATCCTGTTTCTTCTGATATAATCCTCCAGTTCCCTAAACTTGTCGTTCTGTACATTAGCAAAGTCAAACTTTAGAAACTCGGGCTACTTTGTCTTTATAGTTACTATCATGATATGTAGTTTGTTTGGTATTTTACATTATTGTAATAGATATTAGTTGTTAAAGTTGCATCTTGGAGACCATGTTAATGTCTAAAAGGGCAAGAGTAATTCTATATGACATATTTCCTCTGGTCGTGAATAAATGCCTTCCCAGAACTAGAAAGCACGCACCAAACTTTTCTAAAGTTTACTGCTAATAGATACAGAAATAATTAAATTGGTATGGCGAACATAGTACCATTAGAATTGTCATGAAAATTATTTCCATGACATAGCATTTTCTACAAGCATGCGCCTACACAAGCTAATAGTCAAAGAGAGACTGACAATAACTACAACATCGTCTATTTTAAGAACGAAGGGAGTACATAATGATTCCACAAATTGTCTCATATGGATCCAAATCCAAAAAATTAAACATGGTTTAATTAGTATATCTGGCAGGGGCTTGCTTATCACACATTTATAATTTGGAGAACGTCAGGACTCAGAGTATTGGGCAATGATATATTTAGCCAATAAACGCCATCATCAGGATATGATAATTGTTAAAAATATTTTTACTTTAATCAGAATAGGTCCCTTGGTTACTGCTCCTTATTCGCACTAAGCAGTTAATCCCAATGCATGTCCAGCATGGCCACACTTGAGTTAACGGTCTAGTGGTATTAATTGCATACAAGGTAGCAACATACAATACTTGTTAAGCTGTATCTTTCTGTACTTCTGTATTAGATCTAAAATTGTGAGGAAATGGTCTAGCTTTGTTCCTCATAAGTATATTCTCAATGCGTTTCAAGATCTGGGTATGGTTCTTAATGACTGTAAATTTACTAGCGTGGCGTAGCACTGAAAAAGTTACTAAGCTGAAAACTATTATAACTTTGCTGCAGTCCTGGAACTTTCCGAGAAATACCAGAAGAAATTTGGCCCTCTTCGATATTTTGTGGCTGGAGTTCTCAAAGTTTTCTGTCTACCAAGTTATTTTTATGAGTTAGAATATCTTCCTATGTCAAAGGAGATGTCTGGGCATGAAAATGGTACAAAACAAGACAAGGTTCAGTTGTCTGATGTCTATACAGATGTAATGCGCAGCCGATCAAAAAGAGAAGGAATTACGCGAGCTTCCAGTTTTTCAAGTATTGACTCTATCATGACTCCAAGTCGGATGTCACTAGGGGACTTCGATACATCAGGAGGTACAGCGGCAAGCAGTGAACCATCAGAGTATGTTCGTGCTCTTGATCCAAGAGCAAAACGGTTGTCTCTGGGCAGAAGCAACATTGTTTCGGAACCAGAAGAAGTCCTGCGCCCTCAACCGCATCATGCATCATACTGGCCAAGAACGAGGTCTAAAACAAGGACCGACAGAAATTCAGTTGGTGCCACGGCTGCTAATGATACACGGTTATCTTGGGCAGCCCAATCAATGCATGACAAGGAGGACATTTCCTCGACAATATCAGATCCAGGACCTATTTGGGATAATGAACCGAAGTGGGATACTGGGCCAAGATGGGACACTGAGCCAACTTGGGAGCCTGACCATCCTATCGAACTTCCTGGACCACCAGAAAATATAGAATTTGCAGTATCAAAGGAACTTGTGCCAAATTTGGATGAGAAATGGGTTGTCAGGAAGGGGCACTTTCTTGCTGTCCTAGTATGTAACCACTCGTGCAAGACAGTTCAAAGTTCACAGATTGTTGCGCCAAACGCGATCCATGATGACAACAGTTTGGACTTACTCTTAGTTAGCGGAAAGGGGAGATGGAAGCTGCTGAGATTTTTCATATTGCTACAATTTGGTCGTCATCTTTCTTTACCCTATGTGGAATATGTAAAGGTATCATGCAACTTCTGTGTTTGCTCAAGTTTTTCTTCCTGCCTGTCCCATTTGTGCTTTCATAGAGCTTTCGCTTGACCATGTGCAGCAAATCTAACCTCTAAAAAGTGCACTTCGTTTGTGGTAATCTGCTTCTTTGGGGTTCTGAAAAACATGGTCGTACATTAATGGCAGATACTACATTATTTGCATCACCTTGTGCACTTCAAATGAACTCTGAAAATGCATGTCTTCGAATAGCTATATGAATACCTTTTTTTAGAAGATACTATCATATGTCCACATGTATTGACGTGTCTCGATTAAACTATTCTGATTTGGCGATTTTGTTTCATCTTGATTTTATTCTTGGTTTATAAAAGTTTGCTTGCAAGTTATAAATATCTCAATATGCGTGTTTATCACCTGTTTTCATCTTTTAATTTGAGTTATTGTTCTTGGAAGGTGCAGTGCAGTTCATAGTTCATACTATATATTTTGTCATTTCCAAAGTATTGTAGGAATCAGTTTGCCAGACTGAAAACAACATGGTCTTGCATTGGTATGAGTAGTTTTTCTGCGTTTTATGCTTCAGACTAGCTCTAGTCATGGATGACTGAAGTCCTCTAAAAAAATAAGATACTAGTCCATCAAAGCACACCGGGGTCCTTTTTTTGTGTGCAGAAATGTTACTTTTTTTTTGCACAATAACAGTTTCCGTCTAGTAAAGAACAATGACTTGGTCTTAACTGTTGATGTGACATTGACAGGTTAAATCAGTTAAGGTTAAACCTGGTGCAAACACCCACAATGGTTGCGGAATAGACGGTGAGCTTTGCCGTGTCAAAGGACAGGTAGTCTGCACCCTGCTACCGGAGCAGTGCAGACTTATTGGCCGGCAATGTAAACAATCTACTTAATCGCTGTAAATCTGTCCGAGCTTCGCGAGTTTTGGGGCGCTGTATGATGTGTTGTCACTTGTAACAATTGATTTTGAGTTGTCTATATATCGTTTACTTGCTAATGAGGCTGTGTGTGGGCGTAGAACCGGCGTTCCTCAGAGTTGGAACCGGACAGAGAAATGTTGTGACGTTTTCTGTATATTTGAGTGATTATAGAGGGATATCTCAATTCGTTTTGTTGATATATTCTTTTGCTGACATTTGCTAAACCTGCAGTTTCCTTTCCACTGTAGAGGATTTCATTGAGCATGGCTTGGGAATTGCTGCCGGGATCAACCCAGTTCTTATATACATTTCCATAACGTTCTCAGAACAACTCTGGAGAACTTGCAAGAATGCTCAGATTCAAAGTTTCTGAATCATACTAGGTTCAGATTTTGGTCCTGGTGTACCATCCTTAATTTCTAATTAAAGCCTGTCACTGCCAGCTTAGATTCCGAATACATGTAGTTGCACCCATGTATGAATAGATGGAAACAGAAAGAACTAGACAAAGACGTCCAACTTCACGTGTAAAACTGTGATGGTTTTCGAAGGCTTGACAGCAAACTCGTGCGTGTATGCATATTTCTCTAATACGCAACGTCTCCCTGATTGGAGAAGGCGCACCATAGTCCGAGGTCAAACTTATAAAAGATGGAATACGAGGGGGATACCACAAGCAATCTGGTAGGGCCTACTGATCAACTAAGATAAACCTATAAAATTCAGTTGATCAGGTGCGATTTAGCGCGATGTAAAGCGGCATCACTTTGTAAGAATGACCAAGCCTTTGCAATGGTGCGTTCCCTTCTCCAGTTGGTCGGAGTACTAACTTGCCAATTACTCTAAGAAAAACCAGTATGGTGAGGGCTAATTTATATTGATTTTGCCATGTGGTTTATCAGGATCGTGCTAGGCCCTAGGAAAACACTAACGTGAAGAAAAACTAGGATGAGAACCCGTGGCAAATTAACATCGTCAGGTACGGGCTGATGACAGGTAGAATTCAGACTTAAATTGCCTAGGGATAGGGCACATGATTTCTTCCCGGACCACCGGAATTGAAATCCCAGACCAGGTGGCACCGTGAAACCCCACGAGCTCATATCAGCTCCGGCGCAGCAAGCGCGAAAAGAGGCCGTGGCCACGCGGCGTCGAAGCTTTTGATCTCCACAGGCCCGTCGACGCCGACGCGCGCACCAGCCACGAGTACCGCGCGACGCTGACCGGCCTCTAGCCCAGCTCCACCGGAGAGACGCCACGTACGCCGCCTCTGACTACCGCCACTCGGGGCACGCCATGTGGCCGGCTAGCCGTCGACGTCCCCGGTGGCCCCGCCGCCGCGCGCGCACCAGCCTTCTCCGTGTAATAACTGTTCCTCCTACGGAGTACCTTGGCTTGCACACCTCTCCTTCCTGGAGCAGAGGAGAAGTACCTTTGCTTACCGCGATTAATCGCGGTGGTCACCATGGACAGCTACTGCCGAGCACCTGTTGGGCACCGCGGATGGGCGCTCTCGCGTGAACGCGGCTGCCCGGCTCGATAGATCGATCTCTGGGCACGAACCTCTACTGTTGGGATGGTTTATCACCCTCGCGTCGGGTGCTCGATTTGAGTTCTCAAGTGATCCCGGCAGCCAGCCGTTATCGCGGCTCCAAGATCTCCACCAGAAAGAAACTAGCTAGTACACTCGTGAGTTAATAGCACCAGCGGTCACACAACTCGTCGTCGATGTGCACTTAAGTCACACATCTGGATAACTGAATTTTTTGGTCACACAACTCGTCATCTGGTGCACTTAAGTCACTGGCCCCACCTGTCAGTCCGTTTTCCGTTGAAGTTGATGCTGACTGGACACGTAATTTTGCAAAAAACCCCCTGTACTTTTGAACATTTGCAAAACCCCCCCTGTATTTTTGCAAAAAACCCCTGAATTTTTGAAATGTCCAAAAATACAGGGGGTTTTTGCAAATGTCCAAAAATACAGGGGGGTTTTTGCAAAATTACGTGTCCAGTCGTAATTTTGCAAAAACCCCCCTGTATTTTTGAACATTTGCAAAAACCCCCCTGTATTTTTGCAAAAAACCCCTGAATTTTTGAAATGTCCAAAAATACAGGGGGGTTTTTGCAAATGTACAAAAATACAGGGGGTTTTTTGCAAAATTACGTGTCCAGTCAGCATCAACTTCAACGGAAAACGGACTGACAGGTGGGGCCAGTGACTTAAGTGCACCAGATGACGAGTTGTGTGACCAAAAAATTCAGTTATCCAGATGTGTGACTTAAGTGCACATCGACGACGAGTTGTGTGACCACCGGTGCAAATAACTCTACACTCGTCCACACAAATAAAGGTGGTTTAACCGCATCGGGTCACCACTTTGAACTTACCTGATCTGCTCTAACACGTCCGGATACAACAAACAAATCACCTGACTAGTCCGGATACATGCTCCCCGCCCGCACTGACGTACACCAAGTGCTTGCTTATCACGTTCATCGTACCTATCCTCAAATTACCATTGTCGCTCTCGCCGGTAAACAAGTAAAGAAAGAAGTAGAATGCGCAAGGCGACAACCGGCGACAAGACTCGGTAGCCAACGCGGCGCGACGCGCCACCTCGACGCCCCTTCCGGCGGAAGCTGGCCCCCGCACACTTGGCGCCGCGACGGCGACGGCGACGGGTGCAGCCCGCGACGGAGCTAGCCCCCACAAGACACGGGCGTCCATTGGTCCTAGCTGCTACCTATAGCTTCTTCTTCCAATTGCGCCCGTCTCCGTCTCGAACACCAAGGCGCACACCTTTCGGCCGCCCATTGGCCCGTAGACCACCAGCTGGTACATGCCCGAATGATACAGTACAATACCTTTGTGGCCAGTGGCGGAGCCAGGATTGGCCCAAGCCCCGGGCCAAAAAAATTGGCGCAAAAAACTATGAGAAAAAAGCTCTTAAAATGATACAGTTTTTTTGGAAAAATTGCAAAGAGGACATATATTTTCAACTCTATTGTTAACTGTCAAAAGAAAATTAGAAAAAAATAGTACGGGGATGTAAATATAGCACCAAATTAATGGTTTAGTTCATCGAGCGTCCCATGACCTCATGAAGAGAACGAATACCATCAAGAAATCAACACTTCAGTTGTTCAGCACTACTTCGGCCGTTGCACCGGTAACAGAGGAGAAATCAGCACTTCAGTCTTCAGCCAGTCCATGTCTTCAGCCGCAGTTTAGCACTTCAGTGAAGGCCCTACGCAGGCTCATAGCAATCGAGCTGCGCCGGCAGACGTTAGCGCGAGGAGAATTGACCGCAAGATTCTGGAGGACTTGAGGGGGCGGAGGATCCAGGAAGCGGCGACCAGACCAGCGACGCGCCTTGCGGGGGAGGGGGCGGCGCCACGTAGGGAGCTTGCGGCGGTGGCCAAGCAGGCGAGACGAAATCTAGGGAAGCCGGGGCGAGATAGGGTGCCGGCGTGGCCGTCGCCAGAGCGTGGCTGCGCGCTCGTACAGAAGCGAGCAAGCGAAGGAGGGATGCGAGCGAGAGTGAAGTGGGCCAGCAGCAAGCTGGGCCAGGCCTGGCTGTGTCCCGGGCCAACCTTATTTTTTCATAGATAGGAGGCCAAGTATTTTGCTGCGACCCGGGCCATGGTCCTGGTTGCCTGGGGCCCAGCTCCGCCTCTGTTTGTGGTACCAGTACTCATCTTTTAGATGCAAATGCAGAGGTGGACTGAGACTCTGAGAGAGAAATAAATGAAAAGAACTCGGTGGCGTTCAAGGAACAACAGGAGCAAATCTTACACTACTCTACTCGTGCTCTTCATCCTACTATATATAAAAGGCCGTGGAATCCGCCCCTTTTCATTGGTCCACGTCGCAGACGTCCACTGGCCGTCCGATCCACGCGACGGACGGCCAGGATCGGGCCACGTCGTCTCCCGCGGTGGTACTGTAGCTACAGTAACCACGAATTTCTACCAATCAGGTTGCGACGCGTGGCCCCGGTTACCCGGTGCCCCCCCTCCCCCCCCCGCACGAAGTTTGACGCATCCTTTTTGCACGAACCCCCCTACGAAGGACCAAAATGTAATTTGGAGAAATGTTAAGGACTTCCGTGCAAAACTATCGGCACAGCCCCCTTCCTCCCTCTCTCTCCCCGCGCGGCTCCGCGGGTCACCGCCGCCACGCTGCTCCCCGCACGCATCGGAGATAGCGGGGAGCTACGCCTCCGCTCCCTCCACCTTCTGGCCGCGGATCGGCCGGCGAGACGGTGCACCGTCGCCGGGATGGCCGCTGCCGTCCCCGCCATTCTCCGCTGCGTCCGCGCGCCGGCGGCGCCGCTCCGGCGACCATTTAGGGACGGCGCCGCCACCTCCAGGTCGCCCGCGTCGAGCCGCAGCCTCCGTGGCCCGCGCCGCCTCCCAGCCCGCCGTCGGGCGGCTCCGGCGAGCACTCCGCCGCCGCTGCCGACCCGGCCACAGGTGACGTCACCGCGACGCCACCGTGGGCCTGGGATGGGGAGGCAGGCCTGCTGTTGGGCTGGGCTGGGGATGCGCGCGTTTTTTTTCTTTCTTCACGATTTGTTTTTTTCTGTTTTTCAAATTCAAACTCAAATAAATTCAAACCAAGTTCTGTACATTTCAGAAACTTTGGCCCTATCCAAAAAATATTTTGAATCATAAAATTTTCAAATAGTAAATTAGTCCTCATTAATAGATTAAAAAAAACGACCTCAAACTTTAAGTTCATTAATCACAATCATGCAACAAAAAAATATACATACAAAATGCATACAGGAAAAAACGAACAATCTTTTTCCCAAGTTTGAAAATATAATTCAACTATTCACAGACTTCACATCTTCAATTTTATGAATCACAACAATGCAAACCACGACAAAAAAAATACAGAAAATATATTTCCCAAAAAAAATGTCTCCAAAATATTCAATTTCTTTGTAAGTTCGAACATAGATTAGAAATTTCCACAAGAACTAAGACATTTTAATTTACTAACTACAATCCTGCAAATCATACATACAAAATGCAAAAAATAAAAATAAAACTCAAGCGACCATTTCTTCAAAATTTAACCCCTCAAAAAAACTAAAAAAAAATTAAATCCACGGGCGCGGCGGATGCCGCGCTTATTCCCCTAGTCTTCATATATCCCGGCCACGTTTCGGTTGCCGATCTCGAGGCGGATAGACATCGGCCGGGAACCGTGGTGGGCACAGCCTTTGGCGCCGGCGGATGGCCGACACCTTGCCGGGAAGCGAAAGCGGCTTTGCACGGTGTCACGCTACGTGGGGCCCGGTCGGTTTCTTTATCCCCGTTCGCAAAGACCACACACACACATGTTCGCATCCCAGAACCGCCGGACACGTAACGCCGTGCGCCGGTATAAAACGGGGCCGCCCGGCCCTGGAAACGAGAGAACATAGCTGGCTTGGATCGAGAGACCGACCGGTCGGAGCAGTGGCCTAGATCGACATGGATCGAGCTGATTACTACCAGCAACAGCGCCAATTCATGATGCCGCCGGCGCCCGTGCCGGCACAGCAGCAGCAGCAGCAGATGTGCGTGCCGCCGATGATGATGGACGACATGGACGACGAGCTGCAGCAGTTCTCGGCGGGAAAGGCGGGCGGGCGGAGAGGAAACGGCGGTTCACGGAGGAGCAGATACGGTCGCTGGAGTCCACCTTCCACGCGCGCCAAGCCAAGCTGGAGCCCCGGGAGAAGGCGGAGCTGGCGCGGGAGCTCGGCCTGCAGCCGCGGCAGGTGGCCATCTGGTTCCAGAACAAGCGCGCGCGGTGGCGCACCAAGCAGCTCGAGCACGACTTCGCCGCCCTCCGCGCCAGCTACGACGCCCTCAGCTCCCGCGTCGACTCCCTCAAGCAAGAGAAACTCACCCTCGCCGCACAGGTAATTAACCATCATCCGCCACGCACGTCTGTGTCTTCTCTTCCCAATACTTCTTGCTGCTAGCCTTTTTCGTTCCAGGTGCTGATTAATTACTACTTGTTGCAGGTGCACGAGCTGAGCGAGAGGCTGAGGGAGCGGGACGGCGGCGGCGGCGCGACGACCGCCACAGCCAGCAGCAGCAGCTGCAACGGGGCGCTGAGGAGCTGGACGACGACAAGAGGAACGTCGTCGCCCCCCGATGCACGATCGACGTCGAGCCCCTCGAGAGCTGCGTGCTCGGCGGGACGACGCCGGCGGACATCTCCGTGGAGTCCGAGTGCGACGACGACCACCTCCGCTACGTCGACGGTGCAGCAGGCTTCCCGTCCGACTCCTTCTGCAACACGCCGGAGCTGTGGGAGCCGTGGCCGTGGCCGCCCGTCGAGTGGAATGCGGTGGCCTGAAACGGTCGAGCTAGCTAGTAGTAGTACACGTAGGCTGGTGTTTGTGTAGGTTGACGTACGTGCATGTTGTGCTTAATCTCGCATTCTGTTGGGAACTTGGTAGAGTGGCGAGTGGGTCGGTGTAAGATAGAGGGGTGCAAATGAAGGGACTGAAGTGATGAAACCTTGGACGCAGCTAGAGAATGGGATTGGAGATTCGGACGCTGCTAAAGATGGTGTCAATCGACAATCGGAAGATCATTTGTAGAGTTTGCATCAGCTGTTCTGTTTCGTTCTGGCTATGAATTTAAATTTGGATGATATGTTGAAAGCAGGATAGGTCGGTAAATGACAAAAACATCCCTATCTAAACCTTACGATCATGGTAATAGTTCAGAACTCTTTGATTCGTTCCTCAGTGACCGATAGTGTACAAGTATCGTGAGGGAAAGGTGAAAAGAATCCCAATAGAGTGGACGAGAAAGAAAAGATTTTTTCTCGGAACAACCCCAGGTTCCTGACCTAAACCTTAAGATCATGGTTATAGTTTAGAACTCTTTGATTCGTAGGATTCCAAGAACCATAGAAATAGGAAAATGTAGGATCACAATGTGATCTTCGTTTCAACCCTACAGATTTTCGTATGCACCAAAGATTATTAGATTCGTTGGAATATTAGGCAATTTTCACATGAGATTAATTACAAAAATCAACATCATATATGCACTAGCAGATCTAATCACATATGCCAAAGTAGACATATCTAGTAGATCTGCATATGGACCAACTACTAGTGCAAACAGAGAGAGTAGTAGCACATACGTGTTGACAGGAAGGTCTCCACCACAGCACCGTTGTTGACGTCGGCCATGGCGGTGAAGATGAAGCAGACGAATCGTCGACTTAGGTGTTGGAGTCGGTGTAGCTGGAGTCGGACGGAAGCGAGCAGTCGCGCCGAGACGCTCCCCAAAAACCTTATCGGACATCTCCAGGTGCAGGATCTAAACGGACGGGGTTTCAGAGGCTTGCTCTCCTGGACGGCCGTGCACGCGGTCACCGGGATGGAAAAGCCAGGAAGCAGCAGAACAAAAGGAACTACGCAGGGAAGACAGGAAGAGTGTGGACAAGCTGGTGTTATGGATCCGTCCGTCCTCTTCTCTATAGGTAGAGAACGCAGACGCCGCGCGGTGGAAGAACGCAGACGCCTCTTCTCTACGTGTCAAGCATGCACATGCCTGTTGAGATCTATTAGCGCAACAAGTTTCTTTTTGTTCCACAAGTTTCTCTCGGGGTCCTTGGAGATCTATTAGCGCAACGCCATCAAAACAGATGTCCGTGTAGTTTGTTAGGGTTTGTACCGTCTTTTTTTTCTTTTCCAAATACACTATTTTCTATCTACACCAATAATGGCACATTGCTTGCCTTGGCCCTAGAAACCTTAAGGTTTTATAGGAAAGCGACAATCTATTCATTAAGTAGAGAATACAGACTATTGCCGATTTTTTTAGTGAAACATGTCCGAGAAAAACCAACCACGAGACTACTTTCCATTTGTTACAACATTGGCTAACATAGTTGTAAGTTGAAACACTCGGATAACCTAATGGGTGTCGCGAAGGACAATTAGGTGACCTCGAGGTAAATAATACATACACCATTCAAGATGTGCGCCTACTAATCTCTTTCCACACATTCGAGCGGCCACTCTCAAGACTTGCCAGTGTACTTGGGGACAAATAATATCATATCACACCACCTTAGGTCGACTAGCTTGGAGTCGTGCGAGTGTGCAAGAGAATTGTTGGAGTGCCCTGACCCAAGGCCAACAAATTTCCACATAACAATGGCAAATGTCACTCCTTGTACAAGTGGTGGACGTATCACGACTGCAAGGTAGAGCTCGGAAGCCTGGTTGTGATGTCGTCCTCTCACCTCAAGCTTATCTGGAGTGAAGATTCGATTGTGCAGAACAAGCCATGCAAAGAATATACACTATGATACCTTTGAAATTGGACTGAGTTAAGCTCAGCTCGCGGAATGTTCCACTTCATCGGTTCACAACGAGTTCACAGTGTCAACATGTTGCGGATTAGTGCTCTGAAACTGAATGGTAGGCGCTGAGGCGAGACGGGGCGGCGGAGGAGGAGCGCGCGTGTAGGTTTCCTCTTCACATGCTTGTACACGCACACTCAACTAGCAATGTGGGGCTAAAATTTTATCCCACCTCTTGCCATGTATGTAATGTTTTGTCCCACCTCTTGCCATGTATGAATGGGCTAAGTGAGCCTCTAGTATTTATAGGAATTGTTCGAATCAAAAATTGGACTGGGGCAATGTGGCCAAAATTTCAACAACTTGTATGAATTTGCACGGATAACTCTGCCATAATCCTATGTTTTTTTTTCATTCCTTTGTTTTCCAATCATGTGTGATCCAAAGAGGCTCTAAGACTTGCGGTCTAAATAGGAAAATTTCCGTTGGATTTGAATCCTTGAGAACTCCAATAGAGTCCCTTTTATAAATGGAAGAGGCCTCGTATGAACCTGCACTGGTACAAAATTCCTCGGATCGATCCTCGCTAGCTAATGATGAGCAGGCGCATGACCTGGCCGGAACGCTTGGAGCGGAGTACACGTCCAATAAAGAGACCACGGGTAGCGGTCGGCAGGTCGTCGTTGTCCGCTCGTCGCGATTCAATTCGCAGGAGCTGCTGAATATGTGCCGAAAACCTCCAGTTTGGAGCCTAGCCCTGCAACTGCAAAACGCCATTTTATTATCACCGGGCGTAGAAAGAGAGTGAAACGTCCGTTCGTGCGGTCGATCGATCCATAGTGTAGTAGAACGTTCTGGGCTGGTGGCCGGCTGCAGGGCGAATGGGTGGCGGATACCGGTCGTGCTGGGCCCTGTCATGACAGCAACGTGAATTGATGTGGCCGCTAGCTGCAGAGGTGTGTTCCTGAGAAGTCTCCGTGGATCAGTTCGTGGACGTGTAGGATAGGACGGCACACGTTTATTTGGGGCGATTTTTTGGCCAAGGAATTAATACGGGCCTGTGCGTATCTTCTGGTCTACAAATGCCTTTGTTTATTTATTATTTTTAGTAACTATCAGTATTATGGAGACCTGCCTAGCTTGGATTGGGACAAGTCATGCCGATTTATATATGTTACAAATGGGACTAGTGAAGAAGACATTAGGCGGTGTCATTGTTTTTCCCCAATCAAAATGATCATTGGTGCGTTTCAGGGTGTCGGTCATCTCCTACTATGATTATCTATCTGTTTAGTGTGAAACGGGTTAGTTAATTTTACTTCTCGTGGGTTTGAAAGGGATTATGTGCGTCAGTCAAGATAGCAAGCTCGTAGGTTTTTATTATACTCTGATTGGGATTGCATTTGCATGTGTAGTATTGGCTCTGGTAGAAAGAATGTCGATGCATGTGACGTCTGAAACTCTTCTGCGAGGGGGAAAAAAACTAGGTCCATGTACAGCGAGAGGATTACTGAAAATGGTTTTGCTAGTATTCTGATACAGTCGTTATAACTGCTTTCAGATTTGTATAAGAAGAACGGCGGCTTGCACAATCTTAGCTAGTTTTCAAAAACCCTGCTCGGCCAATTCGAACGAGACAAATCGTGTACTCTGCTTTGATGCTACTGGTAGGACTTTATATATCGTTTGAGTGGTCTACTGATCTCTCGAAGTGCTTTTCCACTTGACGGCGACTTGCTCAAAGAAGGCAGGAAGGGTGTACAAGTGAAAGCTCCGAATCGAAAGCTGAAAAATCTTATTTTAAGGGAACGCTTCAGCTCGTGGAATCTTCTAGAACGCCGGAAAGACGAAACGGAAAGCAGAGCCTCCTTCCCTGCTAATTAACCGCCCAAAAACGTCACAGTGGGCTTAAGGATTTGGTTTCCACTACTTTACTGTCCATGGCCGATCTGTCTATTGTACTTGGTTTTTTTTTCTCAAATACGATATGTTATGGTATGCGCTGACTGCTATGTTGTTAACAACTATATTCGCTTCTGAAATCGCACTGATCTACTACTCCGACAATAAGATTCAGGCCAGCGCGCATCACCAGCACTGCGCCTGGCCGGGAGGAAACATGTAGGCACTAATCGAGCAGAGCAAAGCTGGCCCGGCGCCTGACAGAGACCAGACGAAAGCTCGACCGGCACAGGCAGCGACGGGACGGCGATCAGTCGGCCGAACCGCACAGCGCGATCGACCAGGCGTCGCTGTTCCGATGGCGAGGGAGCTCGGCGGTGGAGCCATCATCGCCGGCCACGTACCTGCGTGCCCGATCGACCTCGGACGCGTCGATCGTCTCATCCGCATTGCTTCCAGTAGGCGGAAAAGAAGATTCCTCTCTCCTTTACGTACATCTCCGCGCCGCGTGCCGTCTCGCCCGGTCACCGGCCGGCCGCCCGCAAAGAAGACGTCCCGGTCGAACTCCGGCGCACCGCCATGGCCACCTACAGGCCTTTAGCTCGGGCGATCCTTTCCGTTTCCCCTGTTGCTGTTCGATGTCCTTGCCTCCTTGGTCTTCTTTTGGAGGGAGGGAGCTTTTTGTTTACTTGGCTGCCTTGTGCAGTTGTGAATTTGTGATGGTGCGCGCGGAAAAGGACAACTTTGGTTGGTAAGTGTCAAATTTTTAGGTATGCGCGGCGAAAGATGTACCGGCCAAAGTTTTGTCTTTCTGAGGTGCACGGTGGCGTGCAGAGACTCGGGTGAAGTCGTTATCTAATCCCGTTTATTTATTGACCGGAACATGCACATGCATGGTACTGTAGAGGAAACCTGAGCAAGTAGTGCAAGTATATATGTATTACTGTACTCTACTACTACAGCTCTACAATACTTCTAGTCCACTAAACAAACTCGATTAATATGTTTGAATGCTAAGTGCTGAATTTGGCAAACTTCTCGTTGGCACGCTCTGAAGCCAGAGTGAGGGTACTCCGGCCTCCGGGATTGTGCTGACATGTTTAGCCTGGCAACATAATTTGGGCTTTCGGCCAGGCCACCTTTTTTAAGAGGCTACAAAATTTCCTGAGAGGGCCGCACTCATTATGGGCTACAGACATGCGAAGAAAAAGGCTGCCCAGGTCAACAAGGGCGCTACGTGGTTACAAGCCTGAAGAAACCCATTGTGGGCAGAGCCCACTAGGCTACCATTCGCCACCGATGTCACCATTGTTGCCATTGTGTGCTGCCTCTCGACTAGTGGCGGAGCGTGAACAAAATACAAGAGGGGGCAATATATGCATGAAAAAAGTGGCTAAGTCATAGAACATAAATAATGGATTATTAGATGGCAATTTCATGATGATTTTCTTTTATGTGAAAAGAACATATATACCTGGTACTCAACACACAAATACATCTACATAAATAATAAATAGAAATTTTGCATCAATTTGTCAACCGAATGGAGTAATTGACCCCTAAATTACCAAACCTAGGCAAGTGCATCAATTACATCCCAATCCTTAATGAAATAATCAGAAAATGGATCGACCTAAGTTCGACAGGGCAGGGCGTGGCAGCCTACAGGACTTAGGCGCTAGGCAGGCAGCGACACAAGCATCTAGGCATGGTCGGAGCAGCAACACAGTTAGCGATCCATGGAGGCAGAAGCAGACTGGGCGAGGACACCCGCTTAATCGCTTTGGTTTGGTCACTTATGTGTGGTTGAAGTGGGGAGACAGAAGAGAAAATAGGCTGAGATTTGCTGATGGGATGGGACACAAGTGGTGAGCATACTTAGTAAAAGAAATTTTGCACTTTAGAAGGGGGGTTGTGGCCCAGTTTCGCCTCCACTATGCTCCGCCCATGCTCTCGACCCACCCACCGGTCTAACCTTACCACGGCACCATCCGTGGGGGCTTGCAACCATCCACTCTCACTTGAGGGAAATCAAGTAGAGGGCGTTTGTGCTCCAAAACAAGTTGGGAGAGTTTAGTAAAGTATCCAAGAAGTCGAGCTCGATTCGGACGACGTCAAGTAAGGGTGGCCAATGGCGTCATGTGTTTAGTGGGGGTGACAAATCAGGGATGGGAGACCTGGCACCGGGCGAGAACATTTCGAAGCGACGACGATGAACACGACCCGAAGGCCAAGTAAGATTCCGTCTTCAAGCACAGTGGCGGCGTTTCACTCATCCCTCCGTCAAGAGAGATGAAGTGGCACCATCATCGCCCTCGCGCATCGGTAGCTGTTGCAAGGGCCCCGAATGGTTGATGCGAGTATGTGGCTCATCACGTAGGTCTCCTTTATTCCAATTCATGTGCTTTTTAGCGTAATTGAGCGAATTGGGGTTTATCTGAATTAAGGATCTTTTCTAGGGCTAGGGTTTGAAAAATTAGGGATTCTCCTGCTTTGTTTGAATTCACGCTCCTCTCCGAATTTTTTGCAACGAAAACATTTGCTACAACATGATCACATTTCAATTAACCAATACATGCTTTCGATTTTAACTTGAATTTTGGATTAATTAAACCTGAGTAATTGACACTTTTCTCAAGCAAATTAGATAGGAATTGAACATTAGCATCCAAAAGTACACAATCCAAGATTAAACAACATCAATATATGGCTAAACCATGATATGCTAAACAGGATCTTGATCAATGATCAAGAATTATGGTTCTAGTGCTAAGTAACAATGCTTCAATACCATTGTTAGGATTAAAACTTCATAAGGACACCATGTGATCTTGCGTTGCTAGCAACTAGATCACCTAATGCATATAAAAAAGAGGAATAAAATGATTAGAGAGCACCGGAGTTGCCATCGTCGCTTGCTCACTGTAGGTGAGTTTGAGGGTTCGAGTACGGGGAGGTTCTAGCATTCCCGTTGTTTCCACGCTGACTACAATTGTATTAGTGCTTAGTGATTTAGACACCTACATAGACTTAGCGCTAAATAGTAAAATGCAAAGCTACAGATCTCCCCCTTTATATATACGCACGACAACGGGGACAATAAAAATTAACCTTTTTGTTCAAAAAATTTGCGAATATTCAAAAAGTTTAAATAAAATTTTGGGGGTACCGGGGGCAACATCCCCATTGTACTGGACATGTGTCTGACAACTGAAGCCGACACATTTTGGAGGATGCCGAACATATTTCCCATGGTGCCGGTGGACATGGGGCAATATGAAATTTGAATGCACGAGAGTATCCTACTCCTAGTAATGTACAGTACCGTTGACCGTTGGTACGGCGTACCGTGGAATGGATCAGAATGTGCAGTAGAGCAGATCACAACCGCCAAACGCGGATACGCAGTTCGCTGCAGCCTGTGTCGATCTTGTCTGTATTTGTCCAGAGACCGGTCCAGATTCAAAACTCGACATAATCGCAGAGATTAGACCCGTGACTTTGAAAAGCCCATCTGATGGATACAAATACAATGCACACCAAAGGCTGCTTAAAGCTTTGTCAGCTTCTTAATTCTTCTGTTTAGCCACTCCCCACGTTATCACCGAACGTTAATTTAGTCATTTTTAAGGATAAGTGCACGCATGACCTGGATAGCTAGCCGCCCAGTAGCTTACGGGACCACGCTTCAGCGAGTTGGGATATGCCAGTGAGCGAGTACGAAGCGATCTGCTTCACTGTCAGTCACTCAGTTCAGTCCACTGATGAGCACGCGACATGGTCCCGGTTCTGCATTGACGCAGCATCGCACTACCACGGTCACTGATACAGCGGCAGAAAAGTGTTTGGCCCCACATGTCATGTTACAGTTCAGTGCGCGGACGTGTACGTTTCTTTCGCTCCATAAGCAACAACATAAACTGTACTCCACGGCTAATCCGCAACGTACTACTGGTGCAAACCACTGAGAAGTGGGTCCGACGTCTACGTGGCCCACCTGTCATCGTGTAGAAGCGCGCCGCTGGTTTTCCTTAAACCACAAGCGAGAACCCAGCACAGAGGACACAAAGGTCAAAACAAAAGTCCGCTGCAAAGCAAAGCACCGGTAACCGAACAGCTGAGGCAGCGATATGCTTCCGGGAGGGGAAGACGGCAAGCGGCGCGGCCGCGGCGCAACCGCCGACGACGACGCCGTGGCCGAGGCCGGCGCCACCACGGCCGCCCTCAACGACCTCTGCGCCACCGCCGGGCTCCCGGTGCGCGCGCCGTTCCCGAGGGCGGCGGTCTGGGCGGTGGCGGCGCTGCTCGCAGTGGGGATCGGGCTCGGTGCCCTCGTCCTCGCCGTCGTGCGCAGCGCCGTCCTGCTCGCCGTGGCGTTGCTGCTCTCGGCGGCCGTGGCCGCGTTCATCCTGTGGAATGCGGCGGCCGCGGCGTCGGGCCGCGTGCTGCGGCGGTTCGTCGACGGGCTCCCGGCTTCCAGCCTCCGCGTCGCCGCCGACGGCCAGCTCGTCAAGGTCACCGGGGTACGTTTTTCAGCTGCATACACATTTCTTTATTAGTCGTGAATGTGGTTCAGTTGATCTAGGAAGTCCAAATTGCTCTGTTCTGAAGTCTCGTGCCTGCTGAATTTGAGCCGCCGCATTAAATTCAGTAGAACTTTTTTGTAACGTATGAGATGGGTGGAGTGTAATGCGCGCGACGTAGCCATTCCGCATCTTGTGGCGATCGGTGCACCAATCTTGTCGTTGGGTGTATGCTCGTTGACCTTATCCCGAAATTTAGTTCACTCAGATTAGATTGCTGTGAATAGAAGTTTCCATAGATGGATACTATAGACCTGCAAGGGGAAAAGAGCTCCCTACTTTATTTGTCAAGATTGCAGAAGTAACTTCTATGTAAAGGCTAAGGATCGTTTCTTTTGGTCTGTCGGCTTGCTGATTTATCCTTGTAGTAAAACCATTGTTTTCTTTGTGTTTTTAACCATTTGAGTCGAATGGGTGCTAATCTCATATATGTTGTAATGTTCATTCTATTGTGCAGTTGGTTTCATGTGGTGATATTTCGTTGATTTCTTCATATGAGAAGGTGGAGAATTGTGTATACACATCTACGCTGCTAAGGAAATGTGGTAGATGGGGTTCGGAGGTGGCAAGCCCTAGAAATAATTGTTCCAGGTGGAAGTTGACACATGCTGAGGTAAGAATGCTCTGTTGTGACTATCTGCATTTTTTTTTCAATAAGAAGGGGATATCTGCATGTAATTTGCAGAGATTTTATTCTCTTCATTTTTATGTACATTATTCTTTTCGTTTATCCTGCATTGTGCAGCCTGTTTCATCAGAATGACCATATATTATCTCTCGCGAAAAAAAGTAGGAATGACTCGTATTCTGTTATTGTGCCTTGAGGTAGTCTATGCACTGCAATTGTCTTACAAATATGCTATAAGTTCATGCACAATACCACTAATGATGCAATACTCTTTTAATTCCAATTCCAGAATTATTATAATCAGTAATAAAATGCACCAAGCATCATCAACACTGTTGTTCTTTTTGTTCCCTTCAAATATCAAAATTAAATTCTAATGCCAGTTCTCAACTGTGTAAAAATTTGATGAGATTTTGGCTGATGGTTCAGTATCTGCATCTAATTCGTTTTAAAAGGATGCATTGTTGTAATAATGACTTGGTCTTATAATCTTTTGAAGAATTTTGATTCCTTAGAACTCCAGTTCATTTGCATTATGTCATTCTTGACTCACTAGTCTTTCAGTTTTCTAATTTGATACTACTTCTACCTTTATTGTTGATTTCAGTACCTAGTGATATACCGCAGATGCATATGGTATTTTCTCATTATATATTCTGTGGAGTTTGGCAGAGGTTTGCTGCTGATTTCTACATAACGGATGGAAAATCAGGTAAAAGAGCTTTGGTGAAAGCTGGGTATCACACGAGAGTAGTTCCATTGATCGATGAAAATGTTCTTGTTACAACAAGCAGAAGTACTGAACTATCTTCAACCTTGAAATGTTGGCTAGAAGAAAGAAATCTTTCTTCTGAAGAAGCTCAGCTGATCCGTCTTGAGGAAGGGTAATCAACTTTGTCCTGAATATCCACTCCTTTTGTCTCTATCATTGTAGATTGAACTTTTGGAATCTTATACATGATTCCACAAACTTGCAGATATATCCGTGAAGGCATGCGGTTGAGCGTGATTGGAATTTTGAGCAAGAAAAATGAAGATCCCATGATACTTCCTCCACGCGAACCTATATCTACAGGTTGTGTGTTGTTGTCATTTCTTCTTCCAGCTTATTTTGATGGAATAGTTCTGAGACTGGTAGACAAGAGTTATTTTATGCCACATTCTGGAATATCATGAAATATGATGACAACTCATGCGATGTAACAACTAACAAATTTAACGCATACCGTTTTCACCCGATATCGTCTTTTGTATCGGACCACAAACTTTGCATGTGGACTCACAGGTCTGTTAATAGGTAACCATAGACATGAGAATGTACTCCCTTCGTACCTAATTATAACATGTCTTAGATATTTCAATTTATATTACATACGGAGTGAAATGAGCGACCATACACACTAAATAGGTCTAGATACGTATGAATCGGAAAAAAAGCTAAAACATCTTATATTAAGAAACGGAGATAGTACATTCTTACTCACTGTGTGTCTCATCCTACAAAGCGATGGATGTGTCATCTTATTTCATTCACTGTTGCGGTGATTGTTTGCATGTTGCTATAGTCTCATCATTTTGCTTTGTGGTCCGTCGGGTAGTTTGACCAATACTGTAATTTTTTTCCAGAGGCCTTACAAACATAGTTTGCTTGTCAGACCAGTGCAGAACATACTTGAGGTTTTTATTTTAAATTTAAGTTTAAAACCTGATGCTCTGCAAGCCCACATTTTGTATGCTTTTGTGATAAGAGGAATTATAATTTTATATTTTACGTTTAAACTTTGGTTAGCAGGGATGTGGCACTACGTGCATCCCTGCTGACCGGGGTTAGGATCCTGTCAGGAATGGGTATGGGCTCTATCTGAATTACCCACTTTCTGAGCAAGCCTTATTATCAGGTTCCCCAAACATTTGTTTCTGGAAGGTAGCGTTGTCTCAAATTTGAATAATAATCATATAATATTATTCGATGATTTTTGGATGCAGCCCATTTGCACAGCTTTCTAAATGGCTTTAGCAAATCAAAACGACTCTCCTTCAGGATACTTGTACTGAACGAAACCCCAACCATAATTTAACAAGCAGCGTCAGAAGTTCAGAACTTGATTCTGTGGATCACAAGTAAAATGGTCACCGGTAGTACCCAATCGGAGAAGGACGGCACTTTGTGGTAATGCTCCTTCCTGCAGCACTGAAATGGAGTAGTAGCAGACAGGCGATGTTGCTGCTACAATTTACAGTAGCATTACACACGGCTTGATAGCACTCGTGGACAATTACCAGGATGTACACAACTAAAGACTACAGAGTCAAATCTGCAGTGACATCTAGTATTCCTTTTTTTTTTTTTTGCCACGGCCAGCTTCTGAATCGGCAAGGCCATCTGTAGCACTACCATGGGCAAAGCTATCTGCAACATGTTCAACAAGGGACCTGCACTGGGCTTAGCTGTTACTAGAAGAGTCACTGACGATTGTGACCAACGCCTCCTCCGGCAAGCATTGTTTTTTGTGTGGCAAACGAGGACAGACCTCCGGGCCTCCGGTCTGTGCATCGAGTCATGCAAGCAGCCATTTTTGTCAGCGAGGTACAGGGATATCGCTGATATAACCAGGATCACACCGGGACGCTCCTCCATGTTCGACTACGATCAGACGCATGTTCATAATTCAGAACTTACTTTCATCTGGATAGTAACTCAAGGAGTAGAAACTAGATAGATGCCCAACAACCCAATGAAAACAACCTTGCCGGAGATGATTACCCAGCGGTCATCCCTGTCCTTGTGGTTTTCCTCCTTTGCAAAAACCCACATACCTTTCTCGCCAGTGCCATCAGAAAGCTAGCAGCGCCACAGTTGATTTGTGTGCAAAGGAGGCAGATCGCGAGATGTAGAAGTATAACCGTCTCTCTCAAAAAGGAAGCATACCTGTATCAGGCTTGGACTGATGTCACGCGAGAGCTATGGAAACGAGGCGTCCAAACTTAGTTTTTCTTTACGAAGCACAGGAAGTTCTTCTAGAAGTCGGCACATTTGGAATCGAGGCCAGTTCATTGTACTATAATATAGCTGAACCATAACAAGCTCACATCAGAGAGTTAGACTTCTAAGATACCTCTCAAGTAGCAAGATGGAGATAAATACACCTCTAAACAGCTTTATGTGGATTTGTTTTACATGAATGGTGATTTTTTAACAAATTGGACAATTTTGTCTCATTTTTTAAAATACGTAAGTCCACTAGCGGAGAACGAACCAGAAATCGTTACAGATGCAGCAATGTCATCAACAAACACGACCACAATGGGCACCACTACCTGACATAGCCACTCACACGAAGCACACACATTCTATCGAATTGAAAGACCACTTTCGAGGTTGTCATCATCGTCACTCTTACTCGAGTTAGTGACTCCGACTTCACCTTCGATGACCACCGACGGAGCCCTCACCGCAGTCGATGCCGGATTCCATATTGATTCATGACAATAGTCGGCCACACATGCTAACGACAAACACCTTCGACTTTGTCAACGAGCTTTGCAAGAGAATTAGGCTCCCTGACTGAGGCACAAGACCAGAGTTTCCGGTCATCGGCACCACTTGGACTCGCTCCACCGCAACTCTGAGTACGCAGCAAGAGTGAAATATCACATTCGACACGTCAGCGAAATTCAATTACTGCACCTTTGCTCGATGCATCATCGATGCAAAGCTGAACGGAACGCCCAAGGACAACTACCCTAGAAATAAGCCCTCCTTCGCCGGTTCCCTGATCGAAGTCAACTCTGAGACGATGCCCCAAAGGAGGAGAAAGATAAAAATAACTTACCGATAATCGATTCAGAGCATCTGAGGGGAGAAGATGTCGTTGATGCAGCAGTTCAAGGAGGCGGCGCGCTCGGAGACGTTAGGGGAAGAGACGACGAGTCCAGTGAGCGTGGTGTGTTGAGCTGGTTCATCGATGGAGTCAGTCGATAAGAACAAGGTCTCGGAGGCGTAGGCTCGGCGTTGGCAGAGGACAGGTTAAACATTTTTGACAAAAACATAGATTAGTCGTTTTCCCAAAACTCTCTTTTACGGTTTTGTGTAAGTCAGGTTCTGCTTATCCACGATTTGTTTCCGCTAATGCGAAACCGAGTCTTAGGTGGTGGGATCTAATCATGTTTTGTGAAATTGGGTTATGCTAAAACTGCGTAAGAGCATCTCTAGCAGAGCCTGCAAAACGCGCAAAACAGCAAAATAACCACCCGATGCGGATTGAAAACCGCAAAAAGGCGGAGAACGGAATCCGCAAATTTACGCAATCCGCAAAAGATTTTGCAGGGCCCCGTTAATTTTCCCCTCCAAACCGTGAATTCACAGATTTCGAATCCGATTTTGAGGTGCCCTGTATCCCGCGCAAGCGGTTGGCGGGATGAACATTCAGGACCCTACGGTGACCTTCCGCCGTGGAACTCGCCGGAGTCCGGCAAAATCATCGCCGCGCTGCGGAGCTCAAGGTGGCGGCCAAGGAGAGGGACAAGGACGGCCTCCTGCACATCCTCGTCACCGGGCACCGAGCTAGCCACAAAGGATCCGACGACGGCGCCGCCAGCCGGACATCGAGGGAGCTCAGCGTGCCCGGCTCGGGCGCTGAACAGCGCGCGCGACAGTGGCGGCAGGGTGCTTCCCTGAACGCTGGTGCTCGCCTTGGCGTGCGTGGTGGCGCTCGGGACGGCGCCGGCCATCTGCTGCTGCACCTGCGCGCCCTGGCTATGTGGCGAGCGAGCACCGCAGCATGAGAGCAGCAACACAGCCGCAGCCACGGGGGCTTCGTCGGCCGTCCCCGCGGGGGGCTTCGTCCGCCGGCCGCCGCGGGGGGGCTTCATCTGCGAGCTCCGGGCGGGCGGGCTTCCGACGGCTCTTCGTCGGCCGGCGCCGCGGGTGGCTCCGCGCGGGGGCTTCGCGTGGTTGCCGCTCCGTCGCTGGCTTTGCTGCTCAGATTGGGGGAAATGACGAAAGGAAGAAGACCACCGAATATTCTACAACATATTCTGTTTTACAGTTTGGTTTTGGGGTTTCTGTTTTACAGTTTGGTTTTCGGGTTTCTGTTCTGCGGCGTCGTTTCGAGCCAAAAAACACGCGTTTTATGTCCCGCAAAACAGTTTTGCGGTTCTGCGTTCTGCAGGCTCTGCTAGAGATGCTCTAAGCCTAGGAGAAAGTCTTTGGTTGCATAATTATCTCGTGGTTCCCACTTACATAACACGGTTATCTGAATGCACAGACCAAGGATTGTATGCACTCACTCCTGACGTAAGCTATAGATAGATATCCTAAAATTCCGTGTAGTCCAAACTTTTGAAAAGGAAACCGAAGGCTGGCCCAGACCAATTTTTATCAATGAGAGGGCGATGTCTCCTTTTTTTCTTCTCCCTATCGATCCATCCCTCCTTGCCCGCAATGGAAAACAGGTGATATGGCCATATAGGGACGGGTGACCGGTAGGTAACCTGTCAAATTGTCAATTGTTGCAGTGAGTGCGTATGCAGACATGGACGTACTCAGTTTACAATCAGATACGCATACGACCAATGAACTTGAGTATATACTAATCGAAAATTCAAAACCCGAGCTAAGAGATCCCATTGTTTACATGCGGCCCGATCCTCGGCCATTTTATTTACTGTGAAGATGCTCTGACGTGTTGGTTCGTCTATCGGCGGATAGATAGATGAAAAAAATGGCGTATGCTGTTGCTGCAGCGGTCGCCGTCCCATCTTTTTGATCGGCAGCGACCCGGCCGGGGCGCGAAATGATTCCGGATTTCTTTTGCAAACCGTGCCAAATCTTCCCGTCCAAGCGCTGCTCGAGGGACTACCACACGCCGGACGCCGCTCGCGGCGCGCACACGAGCGGTCGACACGATGTCCCCGGCACCTGGGCGACGGACCCCATGGCGTAGGCCATCATCATACGCCCAATAATTCACTGCCACCGATCGATCACCTCCACCACCAGTAGCCCTGGCCGGCCGTCAATAATAGGAGCTGCGTCCCGAGCGCTGAGACCCACGGCACGCAGGGCAGTGGCCACTGGCCGAGCCACAGTCCACACGCTCTCGGGCTCTCGGCCATGTCCATGCGTGACCGCCGCTCCGCCGCCATGTCCCCGTCTCTTCGCTTCCTAGGGTTCCTCACCCAGCCCGGTGGTGATGCCACCGGAGCCGACGACGTCCAGGAGCTGGAGCTCGACGAACGCGACGTCGTCTGGTCGTCGTCCACCTACTCACCGTCCTCCTTCATCTCCACCGCCTCCTCACCGTCGCCGACACCGTCCCCATACGACGTGTCCGACCACCGTCGCTGGCCCCTCTCTTCCTCCTCCTCCCGCGGGTTCCCCTCCAGCGGCGGCGCTGGCCTGTCCGCGCTCATCGCCGACGAGAACGACACCCACCACTCGCCCACCGCGGCCATCCTGGCCGCGGCACGGCGCGAGAAGCAGCGACACCCGCAGCCGTACCAGTACCACCAGTCCGCACCAGTCGCCGTCCCCGCCTGGTCCAAGGCCACGGAGGACAGGCGGCGCCGGGAGGCCGAGCAAGAGGCCGCGGACAAGGAGGACCAAGAAGAGGACGACGAGGACGACCTCGTGGTGCGGCCGCACGAGGTGGCCGCGCGCCGCGCCGCTGCGGCGGCGTCGATGATGGAGGGCGCGGGGCGGACGCTGAAGGGACGCGACCTCCGGCGCGTGCGCAACGCCGTCTGGCGCACCACCGGCTTCCTCGACCTGTGAAGAAGGAATGGATGCTCCTGCATGCCCTTTGGAGGTTCACCTCGCTTCGCTGCCACACCCTAGTCGCCGGTGTAGTATTTTGTGGGTGTTTTTTCTTACCGAAGTTTGAAGTTCTAGGCGTGATGTTTTCACGGGTATTTGACGTCTTAGTAAATTGACAAGTGTTTATATGTTTTTCCAACAAGAAATCGACACTGACCGTAAAGCAATTAGCCGAGGTCTGAGTGGCTGCTTTGCACTTGCAAGTTGCAGCTGCAGCTGAACACAACGGGTTGCAATTGTTTGATCTGTGCAATTTCTTCTTGGAAAAAGGTATGTACTGAACATCAATTTGAAGCGGGCCATTTTTTCAAAAGAAAGAGAGGGTCTCCGGGTAAATTTGTTGTATAATTGTAACGAGAACTGAGAAGATGAAGTGTATGTGCTTATGTATAACTTTGTCATTAGCAAAGTGCTTTTCTCAAATGTGCACAAGTACTGCACTATTACCAATTCCAAAGTTCTGAAAGTGACTTTCTGTTCCTACCACTCTTGAGCTGATGCATTCTTTTGAGGGGATGCCTTAACGTAACTGATAGATCGTGTCTCCGTCTCCGGCGACCTCCTCCATCTGCCGGACAAATAGCTCCCATGCGACAACTTTGAGCTTAATGGTCTAAAATGCAACCTTGTTGGCTGTCGCCTCCCCGGCCACCCCCTTTAGCTTCCAAACGAGGCAAGTTCTTCTCCAACGAAGTCCTTTCACCCTAAGTTTCTTGCTCGGCTCACTAGTAGGAAAACCCCTACAGCCGCCATCCTACCACTGGCGAACACAGATTCGTGTTCGCCAGTGTTAATACCGCTGGCGATCCAGAAACGCTGGTCGCCAGCGCTTCCTCAACTACCGTTGGCGGCCAAGGAGCGGAGATGGCCAGCGCTACGAGCGGGCGGGTGGGGGGAGCAGGCCATACTAGCGCTGGCGACCACATTCCTAGGCTCGCCAGCGGCGTAAGCAGTAGCCCTGGCGAACATACGTTGTTCGCCAGCGGTACCTACATAGCACTGGCGACATGGTGTTGTCGCCAGCGGTTAACCATGTGCGCGACAGCGCGCCGCGCAGGCAGCAGGTTAGCGCTGGCGAACCCGGGTGTTTGTTCGCCAGCGCTAACTTGGGAAGAGGCAATAAGTGAGCCGCCAGCCACCTACCACCTCACTCACTTATTTCTCTTTACTAACTCGAACTTTCCCCATTTCTTGCCAATTTTCCCCATCAAATACTCTCATTTTAGCCAATAAAGTGTATTTAATAGATCCAACCAAATCTTCCACCCATATTCACTTCTACCAAATAGTTTTCCCTTTTATCTTCCTAGATCTACATCTCACACTCTAGATCTACTTCTCACATTCTAGATCTACATCGCGGCTTCGACAAGTTTACAATTAACATAGGTAGTTGGCTACCTAAATTAAAAATATTCTTATGATTATGTGTCATGAGAATGATGAAATAGAGTATAAATATGAAGTATTGTGTGATTGTGTTGTGAGATGATAAAAGGAGTACAATGTGAGACTTTTATGTTTATGATGTCGGAATGCGATCGACATTTGTCGATGAATTTGCAGGTACCCCATGAAGCCCTTACGATTGTCAGAACGTCGATTAATTTCCGTTCCGGCAAATTCGGGTACTCCATATATGTCCTATTTTTAGCAAAGGTCATGCCGAATTTTTTCGTGAATTTTGGCATGACTTGCTAAAAATAGGAGGTGTGTCGTGTCAATTGCGAAATATTTATATATATATATAATAGTATTATTTACATTGTGCAGGCGACAAAATGGTCATGATGAGTGAAAGTGTCGTGAATAAATACTTGAGACACGCGACAGAAGACATGCTAGAAAGTGGCCGCCAAACAAGAAGATGTCCTTGTCGGCAATGCAAACTTGTGGGTGTCCTCAACCCCTTTAGCGGAGATTTGATGAATCACCTGCTAATGCGTGGTTTCATGGATGGCCACACTAAGTGGATAGATGATGAGGATGATGAAATCCCGGGGGGAAATGACCAGGATGATCATCAAGGGCATGAAAACAATAATAACGACGTGTTGCAAGAAGGCGAAGAGTTTGATGATCATGTGCATGGTGAAGGAGATGCGGAAGAACATGTGACCGAAGACGAGGAGACGCAAACGCTAACTGAAATCCTGCAGGACCCTCACCTGAAAGAACTGCTTCTCAGAAACTCTCAGCAATCTAAGCTAGCGGAACTGGAGATAAACTCGAATACTCAGTTGTACCCAGGTTGCGGGGATAAGGCGTCCCGCTTGAAAGTAGCGCTCGATATTCTGCAGATGAAATCAAGACACAAATGGAGCGACAAAAGCGTCAACGCTTTGCTGGATTACTGGCACGGTATCCTTCCGGACGGCAACACTTGTCCTAAGAGTTGTGACGAGGCCAAGAAAATCGTGTGCCCCTTTGATTTACCGCACCATAAATTCCATGTGTGCATCAACGACTGTTACATCTATCGAGAAGATGATAAGGATAAAACGAAATGTCCGGTGTGCGACGCTGATCGATACAAGCAAGGGACGAAGAAAGCTCCTCGAAAAGTGGTATGGTACTTTCCGCTCATTCCACGTCTGCAGCGGTATTTCGCTGACCGAAAGGAAGCAAAGCTCATGCGCTGGCATGCGGAGAGGAAGAAGAAATTGCTGAAGAGGCAAAAAAAAGATCCAAAGCGGAGTGAAAAGGTAAAGCTGACACACCCTTCAGACGCTAGCCAGTGGAAAGCATTAGACGCTGAAGATAGAAATTTTGCGGCAGATGCAAGGAACATCAGGTTGGGTGCGAGCACCGACGGACTCAATCCGTTTGGTAACCAGAGCAACACACATAGCACATGGCCCGTGTTTGTATGGATATACAACCTCCCACCCTGGTTATGCATGCAGAGGAAATATATTCACATGAGCATGCTAATTCAAGGTCCGAAACAACCTGGCAAGTGGCAACGACATCAATCTGTATCTAAAGCTATTAAAAGATGAGCTAGACACATTATGGGCTGATGAAGGCGTTAGGACATGGGACGCCTACGCAGAAGAATATTTCGATATGAGAGCTGCCTTGCTCTGTACGGTGCACAACTTACTCGACTACGGATACGTCGCAGGCCAGGTGTGCCACGGACATAATGGATGCGTCAGGTGCATGGATGACCCGATGTTCCACCAGCTTCAAAGAGATCCAGGGTCCTCGAAAACCGTGTTTATAGGCCATCGAAGGTGGCTACACAGTGCAGACCCGTGGAGAAGACGTGGAGATCTTTTCAACGGTAAAGATGAGCTCCGGGACCTCCCCGTAAGAAGAGCGGCGAAGAAATCGATGAGTTGCTGAAAATGGGAAGAGTGCCCTGAGCCGGGGAAGAAGAGAAAGGCGCCTGAACCACTCCTAGGTGTATGGAAGACGAGGTTCGTGTTTTGGGACTTGCCGTACTGGAAAATACTCGGTACGCGGAATTGTCTTGATCTAATGCATATCACTAAGAATGTGTTCGAGAGTTTGTTTGGCACTGTGCTTAACATGGCGAAGAGGAAGAAAGATGGGATGAAAGCAAGAAACGACCTGATACATCTCGGTATAAGGACAGACCTTCATGGTGGCCGCCCGGACAATGACCAATCGACGGATGAGGAGACAGACGGCCGCAAGGCTAAAAGAGTTAAGAAGAATGACTATTACTGCCCACCCTCCTGCTTCACTCTAAATCCGAAGGAGGTTGAACAACTGATGAAGTGCCTTATAGGAGTCAAAGTGCCTTTTGGTTACTCAGGTCTGATAAGCAGATGGCTAGACCCACAGAAACAAAAGTTCAGCGGTATGAATTCTCATGACTGTTATGTGATGATGACTCAGATATTCCCGGTCGCGATCCGAGGGATAATGGACAAGCACGTCCGTGAAACCCTTTTTTCCCTTTGTAACTTCTTCGACGTGATCTCTAAAAAGTCAATCACCGTGAAGAAACTCTCAAGGCTACAGGATGAGATCATTGTGATACTATGTGAGATTGAGATGTACTTCCCGCCTGCATTCTTCGACATATGTGTGCATCTGTTGGTCCATATCGTGGAGGATATCATCCATCTCGGTCCATTGTTCCAGCACAACATGATGGCATTCGAAAGGATGAATGGAGTCATCAAAGGATACGTTCGCAACAAGGCCCGTCCGGATGGAAGTATCGTTCAGGGCTTTCTCACCGAAGAGTGCATCTCTTTCTGCACAAACTATCTAGACCTTGAGAACCCTGTTGGTTTGCCCGTAAACAAACACATTGGTAGACTAGATGGAGTAGGTCACAGAAATGGCAAGAGGGATATGCATGTGGATGATGCTCGTCGACGTACCGACTTTAACAGGGCAAACTTAGTAGCTCTCCAACACATTCAAATCGTGGATACTTGGGTGCAACGACACAAAAACATGATCGAAAAGAAGTACACTGACCAGGGAAGACAAAGAACCGATGGAGAAATCATCAGAGAGCACAACTCCTCTTTCTTGCGTTGGTTCAAAGACGAGCTTGTCGTTCCTCCAGTTGGTGAACTTGGTCCAGTCTTATGCGCCTTGTCACATGGCCCTGCCGCCAACCTCGCGACGTTTCAATCATATGATATCAACGGGTTCACTTTCTGCACAGAGGAAAAGTACAAAACTTCTGATTATGAAAACTCCGGGGTAACAATGGAATCCTACACCGGTGACCAAAATTCAGATACTACGGAAGGATCGAGGATATTTGGGAGCTTGACTACTCTGGAGAAAAGGAGCCGATGTTTCGCATCAGATGGGCTAGGTTATCGACCGTAAAAAAGGAAGACAAGTATTTCACTACCATGGTTTTACCCGAAGCCGGCACTTCAACCGCCAACGTCACCGCGCAAAATGAGCCATGGGTATTGGCTAAGCACGTGTCTCAATGCTTCTTCATAGTCGACCCGTCAAAGCCTAGCCGTGTTGTCGTGAGGAGAGGCAAAAGAAACATCATCGGAATGGATGGAGTCGCCTCTGAGGACGAGTTCGACAACTACGGCGACCCAAATATTGACGATGATGAAGACGACGATGATGAGCCATACACGGCAAGAAGAGGCGCCACCACATTACCCAGACATGGTCTTCCATTCAAAAGAAGAAGTCACAATGTGGGGCTAAATTATTCGACCGCGACCAAAAAAGGCAAGAAGTTGAGCAAAAAACGCTGAGAAAGATAGAGACAATGTATCACTTTTGTATTTAATTAACTAGGGGCACACTAAGATCTTGTAATATTGATGATGTATATATATGTACCTCTCTTTTATTTGTCAGCTTTATAAATGTAAAAATAGAAACGAATAAAAGAAAACAGAAAAAAACAAATAAACCAACTCGCCCCCGCGCCCGCGCCTCTCTCCCCAAAATTCCCCAACTCGCCCCGCGCCCGGCCGCGCTCGATCCAAATCGCCGCCCCAAATCGCCGCCGGCGACCTCCCCCGCTCATCCCTGCGCGCGGCCGGCGACCTCCCCTGCGTGGTGCCCCGCCCCATCTCCTCGCCAGCGACCTCCCCTGCGTGGTGCCCCGCCCCATCACCTCGCCGGCGACCTCCACGGCGTGGTGCCCATCCCTGCGCGCGGCCGGCGGTGCCCCGTCTCCTCGCCGGCGACCTCCGCGGCGTGGTGCCCATCCCTGCGCGCGGCCGGCGACCTCCCTTGTGTGGTGCCCCGCCCCATCTCCTCGCCGGCGACCTCCGCGACATGGTACCCCGCCCCATCTCCACGTCGGCGACCTCGGCGGCGCAGTGCGTCCTGCCTTCGCCTCCTCCTCCTCCACTGCCTGGCCTCGAGCGCCACCGCCTCCTCCTCCACATGGTACCTCCCCTACCCAAGGTACACATTTTAGGGTTAGGTTAGATTTTAGTCTTGTAGATGCATTTTTTGTTGGAATGTTGTGCTACAACGACCATCGTGTCGTGGTTGTATGTGCTCCGACCATCGTGTCGTGGAGATGCCCGGTTGGAGATTGTTATGGATATTTTTGTCGATGAATTTGCAGGTACCCCACGAGGCCCTTGAGATTGCCGGAACGTCGATTAACTTCCGTTCCGGCAAATCCGGGTACTCCATATGTCCTTTTTTAGCAAACGTCATGCCGAAATTTTTCGTGAATTTTGGCATGACTTTGCTAAAAAGGGACATATGGATTACCCGGATTTGCCGGAACGGACATTCCGGCAAAGTTAGACTCATGGGTATCTTAGTACTTAATTAAGTGAATTTTTCCTGTTATACTAAGTTCGACTTTTCTCGCTAGTTTGAACATGGCTGACAACGACGAGGCCGGGGTTCTCATATAGAAGGCGATGATCCGATGAAGGCGTTCATCGAGAACGAACTCACAAATACCTTCAAATCCATGTTTCCTACTGTCTGTGAGTTTGTTGGGACTTGGATGAAGGGAGGCCAAGTAGGGCCTCCCCCATGATCGGCTACGGGTGCGGCGACTCTATCACCAATTTGGTGCCTATCTTGCCAAATCATGAGACGCCAGAAGATGCGCCGGTGAACAAGCCTAAGAAGGCACGAAAAAGATACAACAAGAAACAAAAGTTGGAGGACTTCGCCAACCGACCAGAGGAGGGGACTGATTCCCGGTTTGTGGACAGTATACCCATCAAGAACTGGCATAAGATGCATCACTTGGGTAAATCGATCCTGCCGGTGTATTGTGTCAAAAAGTTGAGAGGACGTTTGTTGGACCTACATGAGGTTGTTTTTGTTATCGAGACGAAACTTCTCGAGCAACCGACTCCAACATATCCCCTTTTCATTGCAAAGGTACCAAACCGGTTGGGCTTTGTCAGGGAAGATGGCGCAAACCTGCTCTTTGTGAGATTTGATGATATCTTCTCAATGTTCCATATGCTTCCGCTCCACCCATCTATAGTCCGTCTTGTTGCGCTCGAAATGGCGCACCAAATCAAAATGGAGGATACCCCCGGCATCTTGATGGTTGACCCCTACTACATGCAAGAAATGTTCGTGAACAACCTTGAGGGTAGGAAATCCGCGACGCGTTATCTCCAAAAGCTCTTCCTCGACAATGCTTCGAGGAAGTGCTCATTTCTCTTGCCTTATTTTCCCGAGTAAGTCATGCCTACCTGTCATAACATGCTTCCATAGATTTCCATCGTTGAATTTGCGTCTACAATGGTGATTATTTGCGCAGAAACAAACACGGCACCCTAATCCACTTGGACATGGAATGCTTGGCTGCCTTGTATCTCGATAGCGGGGATCGCCATGAAGACATGGCGGCATCTAAGCGGGACTACACCAACATCAAGATTGTTCTGAATAATGCTCTCAACGGCTACGCCATGAAGGGTGGCCCTATTTTACTAACAAGAAAGACAGATGATGGAAGGTTTAGATTCGCGCATAGAACGTATTTCCCCTGCATCAAGCAGGATTCAAGTAGTTGCATGGAGTCATGGTACCTCCTCTATCAAATGAGGTGGGTTTTAAAGTATCAACGACGAGGCCAATTTATTCGTCGTGATTTCAACGCATGGGTCGACAGACTAAAGGACTCCGCTGATTATGTTATCAGAATTGAGTTCCGATACATTCAGAACATGATCGCGCGAATCATCATGTGTGACGTCCTAGATGAATATGGACAATTCTACTACGGCTTACAACCACCAGATAATGCCGATATAGAAAGGCGCTTAAGCCGTGCGGGTGATCACAGGCCATTCAACTCGTTAAATGGTTGTGAACCGTTTCCGTAGATATCGGAGAGAAGGTGATCACAAACCATTCTGTCATATGTACACAACTCGTTAGATGCATGAATGCTTAGTTAATTTTTGTTTGCTTTAATCTTTCTTCTCTCTTATGTACACAAATCTTTTTTCTTACAACTCTTATTTGACTTGTACTTTTATATGCGTCTTGTGTACAGAGAAATGGGGAAGTGGTATGTGGTGTACAAAGGTCATGTTCCTGGAGTCTATGAAGAGTGGGAAGACTGTAAAAAGCAAGTGAACGAGTTCAAAGGCAACAGCCACAAAAGCTACAAGACTAAAGTCGAGGCAGAAGCTAGGTATTCCAACCATCTACTTGAGGAAGAAAAGAAGAACCGGATGAAGTCCAACATCATCGTGAACAACCACAACATTTACGACAGTAAAGCGGAGACAGAAGCTAGATACTTGCATCACCTGCTTGCGGAAGAGAGGAAGAACCGGATGAAGTCCAACTTCATCGTGATCCCCTTCTAACTCATCATTATTGTCATTCTCTTGTATAAGATTGTGGTTTAGATGACACTAGCTAAACTAGCGACTCTCGTGTATGAAGCATTTGGGTACTTCGTCTAAATTTGGATACTTTGTCTAAGTGTTCCGTTTGTAATGCATTTGTGTGATGAACCTACTATTGAATTTGGTCTTTTATCTATTATTTGTGCTTCTCAATGTTCTATTTGAGTTGTTTATATTTCTTGTATCTGTATAGACTGCTCATATACCTGTATATACGGCATATATATACCACTGCAATAAAAAATAAAAATAAATAGTGCTGGCGAACCAGTAAGCTACCGCTGGCGGTCAAGGTCCTCCCAAGCATATGTACCGCTGGCGAGCGGAGGATGTACCGCTGGCGGTCGTGCGCACCGCCAGCGCTGCGCGAACTACCTCTGGCGGTCGGGAGCCATGTTCGCCAGCGGTACAGTTTCGTACCGCTGGCGACACGGGGACGGCCAGCGGTAGAAACTACCACTGGACGAACCCGAATTCGCCAGCGGTAGGCTAAATTTGTTCACCAGCGGTAGGGGTTTCTCTACTAGTGGCTCTACCTCGCTCTAAACTCGTTGTCACCTTCTCCGTCGTGTCTCTCTAGTGGTTGTCGTGGCATCGCCGTCTTTGGTGAGGTAGTGTGGGGGTGGGCATGGAGGATGAGAAAAGGATGATGGGATTCAGGAAGAGGTCTCCCGATATGTCATGGCCTCATGAGAAGGGAGAGGGGATCGTGATTCATGAAGGGACAAGAGAAGAGATAAATAATGCTTCTACACTTTGAATGTTTTGTTCTATGAGCCAAAGCAGCCGCCACACTCGTTGATTGTTAAACTTAAACATAGATAGATTGTTCAGAAGAAATTTCGTAAAAGGCCAACGCCCTCATCTATCCGAATAAGAGAAACAAAGTTTGCATCAACATTCATATTTATCTCATGCACCACCACGTTGGCTTCTCTTGCACCATTGCACACTCTTGAAAAATACTTTAACTAGATGTAGCCGAAATACTCCAATCATTTATATTGCATCATGTTCTAGCATAGAGTTGATGCAACACAATTGTCTAATACTCCCTCTGTTTACAAAAGGATGTCTCAACCTATTTCACATTTGCATGTATCTAGACATGATTATAGATACATGCAAATTTAAAATAGGTTGACACATCTTTTTGCAAACGGAGGGAGTACTTAATTAGTAAGCAAGTCAGTTGTTTGCATAATCATAATTAAGTGTAAACACCGAGTATTGTCTCAGATATCATAACAAAACATTGGATAATCTCATGCCTAAATGTCACATTTTCTGTCACTAGGTAGAGACAATGACAACGCATTCATATATCTCTAACGAGATATATATGAAAAAGGTGAAATCATAGTAGTTTCCCGATGTTTTGTCACCGTCCAATTGTAAATATCAATCTATTCCGACTCCATTTGGGGAAAAAAATATTCTGACCAATGCACACGTTACCCTCTCACTTTTTCGAAATGGTGGATGACCCCCCTCCCCCCCGCCTCCGCAACGAAATGATGCACACATCATTTTTATTATTAAACAAAAATAAACCACCAAGCCTTACAAACAAATACATTGATCAGTCGGAAGCCACCGTCAAGCGATAACTCGCTACACCTACAAGCTTGATGAAGGAGGTGGACATGATCGGAGTCAAGTGCTCTCACCTCACACACCTATGCATATCACTAAAACTGAAGGTCTCAACCAGGCCGCCTAACCGCGAGCCGGGAGCACAATCTGATCTAGCAGACCCTCTGCCTACATTACATGCTGAGAACCCGGTGCCCCTGATGACATGAAAGACACACGTTCGTTGGGAACCCCAAGAGGAAGGTATGATGAGTGCAGCAGCAAGTTTTCCCTCAGTATGAAACCGAGGTTATCGAACCAGTAGGAGATGAAGACACTTCTGAAGGTGTCAACGCCGCCAGAAAAAGTGTTGTTGGAGGGAGTGCTTCCTCTTCCTGAAAATGGTGCCAGAAAAAGTCTGCGTCGAATGGGAGGTCCTGGCGGTTGACTTGGAACCTGCACACAACACAACCAAAATACTTTGCCCCAACTTAACAGTGAGGTTGTCAATCTCACCGGCTTGCTGAAAACAAAGGATTAGACGTATAGTGTGGAAAATGATGTTTGTTTGCAGAGAATGAAAGAAAACAATGATTGCAGTAGGTTGTATTATCAGATGTAAAAGAATGGACCAGGGTCCACAGTTCACTAGTGGTGTCTCTCCATAAAAGATAACTAACATGCTGGGTAAACAAATTACAGCTGGGTGATGCATGTAAAATGCATACATGAACTTTGCACTATATCACTCATATTCCAATCATATTTGCATCATATAAGGGTTATACCACTGTTATTTAATGATTTTTAGGAAATAAAATAATTGTTTCCTATTTTTATGGAATTAACCCTGCGCAGGCAGAAAACCCTATTTTTTTCCTTTTATGTTTCAGGGACCCAAATGTCGTCAGAAAAATATGGAAAAATACAGAGGTCATTATTTTGAAAGGAGGAAGATGTAGGAGCGAAGGAATCAAGCAAACGGAGCCCGCAAGGCAAAAAGGGGGTGCCCCACGCGGCCTCTGTACCTGGCCGCGTAGGCCCACCTCTTTTGGGCCTCGGAGCTCCGCCGCCGTCGATCTTTGCTCCACCGACCTAATCTTGACCTAAAAACGCCTATAAAAAAGGTCCCTCGACGTTCTCTGGAAGGATCACCGCCATATCACAGAAACACGAAAACGAAGAACTGGAGCTGCAGATTGGAGGGGGAAAACTCCGGCGGGGCGCTGCCGGGGTGGTCTCCACCTTCTCCAACGACTTCTCCACCGTCTCCATGATGAAGGGGGAGTAGTCCACACTCTGGACTATGGGTTTGTGGTGGTAACTTATGTATCTCTCCTCTCTTTGAGATTCACTAATTAGTACCGTATGAGCTGCTGAACATGATTATGGTCATCTATTGTGATACCCCGAAGTAATTTTGATGCTAGCCGTTTATTTTTATTCAACTTTCAAAAGAATAAATGATTAGGACCGTGATATGATTTGAATATGATTTGGAATTAGAGATATAGAGGAAAAAGAAGAAAAGAAAGAAAGATGTGTGCGGTAGCACTTGATCTCTTGACCTCTTGTTTTGGAAACATTAGCAGCAACAATTTTACTACGTGGTGTTTTTGTTAGAACTCTAGCCGAGTTGCTTTTTTGGGACTTCAGCATGAGAAGTTGGGGAACCACGGGCTGGGCTCAAGGCCCGGTCGGACTCGACGTTTGTGCCCAGTTTCGCTGCCTCTTAAATCTCTACTATATAATACGGCCTCAGGTGATGGTTGGTACGTCATTTTTATTTCCAATTTTACCCCTATAGAAATAGTACATATTCCCATGTTTGCCACCGCTAAGTGAGAAGTACCGGTTCGATCGACAGCCGGAAGTTGAATCGGAGCTCCCTCGTCGTACTCCACCAGATACCCTCTGTCCTCTCTCTCCCCGCGATGGAAGACGACCGCCAGCGTGATCCCCTTCCTCCTCTCTCTTTGCGATGGAAGATGCAGTGGCCGCCGGCCGAAAGCCCTGAGGGCGCCAGATCCGCCGCCACCACAATCCAATCCTCCCGACCAATACGTAATCCGGCTCGCTGCCTCTCCTCAGGGGGGCGAGGAGATCTCGGGCGGCGGCAGCAGAGCTCGAAGAGCCGGGGCAGGGGACAAGGGATAGCTCGAGGCGGCAGCGACGACAGAGCTCAAGGAGCGACGACCGAAGGAAAGAGAAGAGCAGGGGTCCGGGGACAGCGTCGGATGGGATCGAGATGGAGAGAAAACAGAGCAGGACGGCGGCCGCGTGCGTGGTGTGTGTTGTGCTGTGTGCATCGGTCAGCCGCCGTCCCTGGCAACCAGTTGATGCCGAGCTCGCCGCTGGGTGCGGCCTCGAGGACGTTGCGGCGGAGCTTCTGGATCTTGAGCGGCGGAGCATCGATCCGGCGCAGGGGCGTGTTACTGGTAGTCTGGTACCCCTCCCCTACTAGAAGGGCCTGCTCGCACGCCGGATGCCGGCCGGCGCGCGCCGAACTCCCTCGGAGCTAGATGCGACCTGGGCTCCCGGCTATACGGTCGCGGAGCAGCAAATGCAGACCGGCCTCCAGTGCGTGCGTACACGCACTCACGCAGACGGCCGGCGGAGGCTTGCACGCGCGCCGGTACCCTGGCCTAACCGCTTCCTCGCTGAACACATCGGTACCCTGCTCGGCTTGCTACTGCGGAAGAAGCTATTAACGAGGTGATTGCTAATCGACTGCACTCATGCGACCTATATTCAGAGCACCTGTAGGAATTAGCAAATCAGTGATGCTTCACTGCTGATTATCTTGGGGACAATCACAGGTGCTGCTCTCTTGCAATAATGTAATGTAAGTGCGCACTTCTAACCTATGTGCGCATAGCTTCGTTGATTCACCTAAAGCAGATACAAAATTTCTTGACAAAAGGAAGAGGAAACAAGTCGTAGATGAATATTGTTAAGTATTTCTTCGAAACTGTTTACTTATACAGCGTCAATTAACTGGTAGGCCTCCAAATGCACGGCCAAATCCTTTCAAAGTGTTATATATGGTGCTGAACCTGGACTGATCCCTACTGGGTTAGGAGCATATGGATAGCAGTTTCTTGGTTCGAGTTCTGAGTTCAGGGAGAGAAATCTATATTTTCATCTTAACACAATTTTCTTATCAATAATGCAAGCTAAAATTATAATGTATGATGGTCAAAATTAAATACTCAATTTAGTTTTTCCACGCTCGTTGCAACGCACGAGCATTTTGCTAGTCTTAATAGAGTTCTAGGGCTGCGCCGTTGTTTCGATTCGCTGCCTCTTAAATCTTAATAGAGTTCTAGGGCTGCGCCGTCGTTTCGATATCCTCCTATGTCGCCATTGCCTGGTGCCTCCGTATCGAGGCGGCCGCCATTGGGGGTCGCCGCCGCTGTTGGGTCGCCGCCGCCGCCGCTGCCGTGAGTTTGCTCGGCGGAACTTGGTGCTTCAAGGTCTGGACGATCTGCTGCCGGATCAAGTTATTGTCGCCGCTACAGCAGTGCGTGCATCCGTCCCTTTGTTTTCTTCCCTGTTCCACTGACAACGCTATAGCAGATTTGTTCTTGTAGTTCTGTAGGTTCGATCGATTAATATCAGCGTTTGTGGTCTGTTCTTCATCATTCCTGTACTCCATCGGGGATATAGCAGCCTGTACTTTTTAGCATCACGTTTTGGGCATGGAAAACAGAATATTTCTGCAGTTTGCTAGTTCCTAACCGTGGGTGTTCTGAACCGTAACAGTAGCTGTAGCTACAGGAATTTGTGTAGTATATGTCTAAGTACTCGAATCTTTGAGTTAAAATCTGGGTTGATTCGACCCATATTTTCGAGTTGCAATCTGAACAAAAGTTGCAGATCATGTTTCAGGCTTTCCATAGAATATTCATTTGTGCAATTTGGTCGAACGGTTTGCTCGCACCGATCTGTTTAATATTCCGTCCAGAACTGAACATTTTCTGCATGTAGTGATCTTCTTTGCAACTTTAGGTCTTTTTAACATTCGAATTAAATTATGAGCTAAACATGAAAGTTGTGGAGAAAGTTTTACTGATATTATAACTAATATTGTTTGCAAGATTCCGTGTACAATATTATTCATATAAAAAGATTAAGTGATCTGTCCTGTTTTGACAGATTTTCAGTAATGCTTAAGTTGAGAGAGTTAAGATGATCTTGTTCAGGTTTTGCCTATAGATGAAGTGTGAGGAGTAGTTTGCTTATGCTGAAATGAAATTATCCGACTGCCCACTTTTATTGTTGGACCTATGTTACTTAAGGGGGGTCTTGCGCATAGGAACGATGTTAATTTGTGAATGTCTTTGGTTATGGAGTCATGCTTTGTATTGAGTGTTATGTTTGGATAACAGGTGTCGATACTTCTGGACCTTACGACTCACAATTTGCGCCCCACGGTTGAGGCAAGTTCATGATGGATAGTGAATTTTGCATATCTCTCTTCACTTGGTTCATTTATAAAGCTTGCCTTTATGTTTATGATGTTTCCATGATGAAATGATAATGATTATGATGATGACATGACCATTTTATGCATATTTGCATACCCATGATGATGATGATGATGTTATAGTGACCTACTTTGGTGCGCACAATGAGACTTCCTTTGATGGGTTGCGACCCACTTTGGAAGCACCCTCCACAAGTTGGAGTGAGTGGATGCCGACGGGTGTCCACTCAAGCGATACCGGTATCCGCAATGAGATGAGATGAGCATATAGGCATGTAGGGCATCTTTATGAATGCTGATGACTAAATAATGTTTAATGATGAATTGGTGTTTTGATTTATGTAAGGTTTACTATTTGTTTATGAACTTGTTGAGTCTTTGTACTCACCCTTGTTGCTTTCATGTTTTTAGGTAAACCTTGAGAACGTCATGTATGGGAAGATATGGGAGTAGCACCTTCACCCTCATCACTGCACGTTTCACAATTTATCACCTTATGTTGGAACTTTGCTTTGGAACGTTAGGAGTTATTCTTGTCATAAACGTTTTTTTTAAGTCTTGTGGAAGTTTGGATATCGTTAATGCTTGTGGTTGTTAACTCTAAGAAGTTGAGGTCTTGGAGAGTTAATTATGGCTAAACGTTGCTTCTATTCTATTCTTATATTATCTATTTGTGCTACTGTTTGTATATTATTGTCCCCTGGATGTCTCCAAAAACAAAGGAGGTTCTGCCGAATTTTTCGTAAAAGGTCTTAGTTACGTTTTATGTATCAATGTGGTAGCATCCCAAGTGCTTGGGTTGCTTGGGGTGTTACAGTTGGTATTAGAGCGGGCTTTAGGTCCGTGGTATGAAATTGGTTATCTTAGTTGAATAATTTAGAACATTACTTAGGAATAACAAAAAATTAAGCGAAACATAAATAAAAACCTTAAAACTTGACACACTGGTTCGCACTAGGATGGGTTAGGCCATGCATTGCATTTATGTTCTGCTATATTATATTAGTGATCTCTTATATTTATATGTTGTTGTGAATGTGGGCAGGCTATTGCCGTAAGACCGTGAGAGGCTTGTAGGCCTTGCTTTAGGGTACCTCTGTTATTTGTTCTAAGTAGATGACTAGAGAGAGAGAGAGTCTCTTTGCGTTTGGTGAGTTCAACATTGGAAGGAAAAGTTTTTATCATTTCTGCTAGTCCAACGGAAGTATGAATAACGTGATCAAGATACTTGGATTATGAGGAGATAGTTGAAGTGATAGGTTTTGGCGTCCAAGTTTGATACATATAATGTTACCATGGAAGGTTAAAGTTGGGTGTGCTTGGTGCTGCCTGAAGTTTCAATATGTGTCCAAGTTATCCCAAAGGAGTTTGAGAGAACAATTTGCTAGTACGAAAGATAAAGTCGACCAGTGATTGGTAATTCATGAGGAATTTGATAACCTGGATGGTGTAGCAGTGTAGTGGATAAATGATGTTTTGACAACTTATCTAGACCCGAATCAATATGGAAAGCTCTTTTCCTCTATCCATGAACTTAAACCACAATTTCTATAGTTGACTTACTCATTCTCCCTTACCTTTTTTTTGGTGCATCACCTACTTTTGGCTGGGTTTGATAATGATCATCCGGTATCGTGGTTATCGATGTTTTCTTAGTGTCTCAGGTTGATGAAGTATTTTCAATCATGTACCTCAATTGTCCTCCTCGTTTGCTACTAGACCTCCAGAATTAACACCTTTGGACTTTGGTCCCATCTATAGGTTGTTTCTTCGTTGACATTCCTTAGTGTCCTTACTAGATCAAGTCACTAACCATGCGTATTTTGACTCTTCATTCTTTTAACTGTGTGTTTTGTACACATAATCTTGGGTGTTCTTGAGAGATCGCTAGATTACATTAGTTTTTGTAGTGACTTTGCTAGAACGGTAGATGGGAGTCGACCTTGAACTTTGGTTCGTGCCCATGTAATCTGTTTGCAATGCCAGTGAGGATGACCGATGATTAGCTTTGCGTGATTCACTATTTCAGTTATGAAGTCAATAGTTTGGGTGCGGGATGGATTGGCCCCCATACCATTTACCCTTATTATTGGTTCGTGTTGTGCTGAATTGGTGAATCAATGTTTGACTGTTTCACTTCATTTAGTTGAGAGACGACGTTGTATAGCGTAAACCATGGAATTTATGACGTTCTACTTACAAAAGAGGCAACTGCTGCTAAGCATAGGAGATGCGATGAGGCTAAACCTTCGTCGTTGTTATGGTACGGTCAGAAATACATCGTGCTAGACCACCATGAGAGTTTTTCATATAGAATTTTGTGGTTTTCGTTAGTAATGTTCCAAAGGTGAAGAACGTTGAGCATTGAGTGGTCTTGTAACATCTGGATACTCCATATGAATTTTATGATTACCCAACATACCATGCTTCTTCCTAGTTTCTCCTAGAGGGAGACGTGGTTCCGTTGTGAACTCACTCCTGGTCCTCGGTCAATCTCGTTACTGATTTTCAAGACCATTTCAAGAAAAATTGAAGAAGCAGTTGAATGATATGTTATTTGGAGGTTTGATTCGACGTAATGTCTCACCCTAGGGAGCGTTTGTTATGTTTACAACCAAGAAGGATGGCAGTTGGCGAAAGTGTGTTGATTATCGTGCTCTTAATGCGGTAACCATCAAGAACAAATATCCATTGCCCCGCTTCAAGGAGTCGTTTGATTAGCTCAATGGAGCTAATGCGTTGTCGAAGATTTATCTCTAGCCTGGCTAGAATCATTTATCTATGAGAATATAAAATGGGAAAGCTTGCCTTCTCCCTAGGTATGGGTATTGTGAATATAGAGTTGACTTCCGGACTTACCAAGGCCCTTGTCGTGTTTATAAGGGCAATGAAAGAATGCTACATATATGCTCACTCATAATTTCTTGGTAGTATTCATTGATGATATCCTCATATATTCTAACACAAAAGAGGACCTTGTGACCGCCATTTGAGGCTTGTACTTTAGACTTTGAGAAAGATAAATTTTATGCGAAGCTAAAGAAATGTGAGATTTGGATTAATGGAGTGGCGTTTCTAGGTCATGTTATTCACGAGTGGGACATCATCTTGATTGATCGATTGATCCTAGTAAAGTTTCTACAATTATGGATTAGCTGACTAAGACCCTCCAATGTTGAGGAATTTAGAAGTTCCTGAGCTTGTAGGGTTACTATAAGAGGTTTGTGAAGGATTTTTTCCGTTATCACCAAGCCAATAACCAATCTAAACCAAAAGGATGTAAAATTCTAGTGGGCTGATGAGTTTGAGATTGACACCACCAAGTGTAGATAGATGAGAGAGTTGTGGTCACACACACGGAATATAAATCATTGCACTAGTGTTCAGAATATTGTCCATTAAGAAGTATGATGTATGTGGGTACGGGATGACCGATGTGACACGGCATAGGTATTGAGTGACATAGTACCGCCCAACATTCTTTATCTGGGGGTAAAAAGGAAAGTATGATGTGGAGTGACAGCAACCACGCTAGCCTTACGAGGGTGACCTAGCAACACAAATGAGTACTTCTTTCAACTATGTGTTTTAGGAGATATAGCCGTTATAAAAGCTACCATTAAAACATGACAATTGTGTACTTTATCTATAACATGATAATCACCGTAGATGAGAGAGAGGATTAAGTGAACCCATGAACCCATGTTCATTGTTCCTATAAGAGAAAACCTTTGTCTTGTCCTCTTGCATTGAAGAGGAATGGGACACTTTACATTCTTGCTTGGTTACATTAAACTTCCATCCATCAAATCAACCACCTTGTTCTTCAAACTTGTTTAGTGCATAATCAACTAAAACTTGTGACACTTTAGTTGTAGGGAATAGATAACTTTTTCTTCTTGCTCCTGCGGATCGATACCTTACTTCCACATTGAGAGGTGCTATAGTGATCCCCTGCTCTTGGGGGTGATCAGGTACTTTTCTGGCGCCGTTGCCGGGAGCGTAACGCTTAAGTTTCTATTCTTGTGTGCACTAGACTAAGCTTGGGGAGGTTCCTTTAAACTTGTCTGGTTGTAAGTTCCTCATTACTTTTGCTATGGGTTTTTTGGATGATTATACACCTGAGGAACTTGAAACATGTACACTTGAGGAACTTGAAATATTAAAAGAAGCTGATTATTTCTTTTCTCAAGTAGATGCTTATGTTATTAAACATAAAAAAATAACTCTTGCTGCCATGGAAAGAACTAATATTTTTCAGGAAGAGGATGGTGAAAACATAAGCTTGGAAGAGGAAGAATGTGAAGAAGAGGATAAAAACCTAAGCTTGGGGATGCCCATGCAATCTCAAGAAGATGCTAAAAAAGATGAACAACTGGAGAATGAAGAGTTGGATCCCCCAACTTCACCATCAACATGTGATAGTAACACTCAAACTCAAAAACCTTTTGTTGGTAAACTTATTGATAATAATGAGGAGTGTTGCTTAAATATGTTATATGATAATGCTTTAGATGATGGTCCTATGCTTATTGATAATCCTCCATGTTTAGAACTTGTTACTACTTTATGTGAGGATAAAAATGATATACTTGTTGTGAAAATACTCTTACTAATGAGAGTCCTACTTTGTTCTGAATTCTCCTAATAACACCATAGAGGAGAAATTTGCTTATGTTGAGAAATACTTATGTGGTTTGCAATTATCTTTAGTTCCAAATCTTTGTTGCAACCATGATATTAAACTTGATATTGATCTTAAAACTATTTTGAAAGAGGGAAGCATGCTAATGAATTCCAAAATAAATTTAATGATCCTCTTTATGTTCCTAAATTATCTAAGTTGGAAGATTCTATTGGTTATATGGTTGAATACACTTCTACTACTTGCAACTATTATGAAGAGGAGGGATAAGAACCCTCTTTATGCTACTAATAATTATGGGCTGCAAGTAACTATTGTTAATATGCATTGGAAAACTTCTATTCATGTGATTCATTCATATACAAAATGCCAATGCATAGAAGAAAGTTAGACTTCGTTGTTATTACTTTTGTGTTTTGTTTCTCTCAATAGGTTTCAACTTGACTATTATTTTGATCGGTTTGAGAGCACCATGGGACCCTGGTATATGCATGGAACACTTCCCAAGAAAGGGAACATCAAAGTTCAAGCTCCCTCATGAGCTTCATCTTCAATAAACAACAAGTAAGAAGCCTAGCTATATGGCTATAAAGAAAGCGCTTTGCGGGAGGCAACCCGGTTATTTTTTGTGTGATTTTCTTTGTGTCCTCTTGCTGTAACAAGAGATTTGTTTAGTTTAGTTTCTGGAGTTTTTAATAAAGTGCCAAGTTTTACCCATTTTGGTTTGAAAAGTTGCTTATAGCGTTCGGAGATTTTATTCCTGCACGAATCTGTGCACGGTATGATTTTTAATTCTTATTCTGTAACTCCGAATGAGCTCATATTTGAACTGTAGTTGCAACTTTTCATCCTCTGTATGCATGAATTTTTCGAATTTTTCGGAAAGTTTGGTAGGGTAGAAAAATACGTTTTGCTGCTGCTGTTTTTCTGGACAGATTCTGTCCCATTTTGTTTTATGCATGTTTGAACTTTTCTTGAATCTTTTTGATCAATGAGTTTATGAGTAGGCATACAACATTATATACTTTCTGGACATTCATATATGTTTTGTTCAAGGATTATATGCAGCAAGAAACTATTTGTTTATCACTACTAATGCACCCCACAGAAAAGAAATGGGAGAAACGGTGTTTTGAAGTTTTTTCACAGGGATTGGAGGAGATGCACCAAGAGCTATCCAAGGATGGTGAAGACCATAAGCTTGGGGATGTGAAGACAACCCCACTGGACCTACACACTCTCGGTTTGCACACGTCTAACTTCTGTTTTTCGATCGAAACACTTTATCGCATAAACTTGGAGCGTCTTTTTGTTTGTTTTGGTTTGATTTTTTTGTGAGACCACCACACTATATTTATATGAAAGAGCTACTGGAAATATGGGTTGAAATATGTTGCTTTTATATATTGGGAAAAGGGATGTTTGAGTTGATTTTTAATGATACATATAGTTGCATGATTCATGAGCTTGTTTATGAGTAATAATTTGCAAATGCTTTATCAAGAGCTATCACTTATTCATGTTTTGATGCTGAAGTTATTTTACTTGTTTAACATGGATTAGTTAGTTCTATGGACACTCATGCATGCATCTAGATGGTCAACTTTCTCCCTCTTGCTAGCCCAAACATTCCAACAAGCAAAAACTTGTTTCCAACACCTTCAACCAAAGTTATTCCAGTGAGTCCACCATATCTACCTATTGCTTTATGCTATTCCGAGTATGTTATCATGATATTTGTGTTATCTATACCTCTGAATGAAAATGTTATGTTATTGATTGCATGGGAAAAGTTGGTTATATAGCTCTCACGAACTTGATGCACATTTATTTTATTGCATAAATAAAACATGACCCATTGTGATTAAAATATGATGCTAGTGGCTTGATAAATGTCGAGGTTGGGAGTTAGCCCATATGTGCTGTCACATGCAAAGCTTTCAACATGCTCCTTCATCTCATTTAGTTGATATCATGTACTTTTGTTTATGGATGCCTATCATGGTGAAATAGTGGAAATGAAGTAGTTTAAATGAGTTTGTATAAATGGTTAGAGAGACGCCTGGGCCGCTAATCTAAGCCATGCATCATTCATGGTGGAAATTTACTTACATGCTATGGTGAACCTCTGTGATCACCTTATAATAAAAAGCTATTCCAATGGTAAATAAAAAGGGTGTTGAGGTTGTTCATCTTGTTTGTTTGTCTTGTCATTTTGATATGGGCTTGTTCCATATCCTGGGACAAGAGGTACCCCAGTTGACGCTCTTGATGATACTATTATTACTTACAATGATATAACTTGAACTTGCTTTGTTTCCTAAGTTGAGTAATCATGGTGTAGGTACTTGTATTCAAGGGGCATGAGACACCTAACCTTTACTTTGTCAAGCACACTACTCATATTTGCTTTCACATTAAACTTAATCATTCAAGATGCTATGATAGGGGAATGAGAGCTTGACACCAAGATTCCACATTGCAATCATTAACTTAAGTAGAAGAGTTTGGAAGTTAGATGAAACTTATGCATGCTTTACCTCTACTCACATATCATCTTTCCAAAGTGTCCACCTTTTATATTCAGATTTTCATCTACACTCTATGACCAATGTAGGATGTTCTTACTTATCATTATGCATACATGTGGTCCATATTACTATCTTCTATGTTACACTTTGTGAACTATCATTGAACATCCTTGCATTGAATACTTGATATCACTTCATAAACTATTTGCATATTGCTACTCCTTTGAAGAATGAATCATTTGACTCTATGTAGCAGTAGCAATCATCTTTGATATCCATTGTTAGTGCTAATTGCAAAGCCATGTTAGTTTTATCACCTTCATACTCGAGGACGAGTATTGGTTAAGCTTGGGGATGTTGATGCATGTAAAATGCATACATGAACTTTGCACTATATCACTCATATTCCAATCATATTTGCATCATATAAGGGTTATACCACTGTTATTTAATGATTTTAGGAAATAAAATAATTGTTTCCTATTTTTATGGAATTAACCCTGCGCAGGCAGAAAACCCTATTTCTTTCCTTTTATGTTTCAGGGACCCAAACGTCGTCAAAAATTGGAAAAATACAGAGGTCATTATTTTGGAAGGAGGAAGACGTAGGAGCGAAGGAATCAAGCAAACGGAGCCCAAGGCAAAAGGGGTGGCCCACGCGGCCACTGTACCCCGTGGGCCCACCTCTTTGGGCCTCGGGCTCCGCCGCGTCGATCTTTCTCCACCGCCTGTCTTGACCTAAAAACGCCTATAAAAAAGGTCCCCGACGTTCTCGAAGGAGCGCCGCCACAGAAACACAAACGAGATCTGGAGCTGCAGATTGGAGGGGGAAAACTCCGGCGGGGCGCTGCCGGGGTGGTCTCCACCTTCTCCAACGACTTCTCCACCGTCTCCATGATGAAGGGGGAGTAGTCCACCCCTGGATGGGTTTGTGGTGGTAACTTATGTATCTCTCCTCTCTTTGAGCTTCACTAATTAGTACCGTATGAGCTGCTGAACATGATTACGGTCATCTATGTAATTCCCATGGTGGATATTGTGGTGTGAGATATATTTGTTATGCATTTACTGTTGTGTTGGATCTTTTATGACTTGTCATACTTTGGAGATATTCTATGATGCATGTGATGGTTTGATTTATGCATAATGCCTTGTTTATCTATCATGAGGTGATTGACACCACCAAGTGTAGATAGATGAGAGAGTGTGGTCACACACACGAAATATAAATCATTGCACTAGTGTTTATATTGTCCATTAAGAAGTATGATGTATGTGGGTACGGGATGGCCGATGTGACACGCATAGGTATTGAGTGACACAGTACCGCCCAACATCCTTTATCTGGGGGTAAAAAGAAGAGTATGATGTGGGAGTGACAACAACCACGCTAGCCTTACGAGGGTGACCTAGCAACACAAATGAGTACTTCTTTCAACTATGTGTTTTAGGACATATAGCCGTTATAAAAGCTACCATTAAAACATGACAATGTGTACTTTATCTATAACATGATAATCACCGTAGATGAGAGAGAGGATTAAGTGAACCCATGTCCATTGTTCCTATAAGAGAAAACCTTTGTCTTGTCCTCTTGCATTGAAGAGGATTGGGACACTTTTACATTCTTGTTGGTTACATTAAACTTCCATCCATCAAATCAACCACCTTGTTCTTAAACTTGTTTAGTGCATAATCAACTAAAACTTGTGACACTTTAGTTGTAGGGAATAGATAACTTTTCCTTCTTGCTCCTGCGGATCGATACCTTACTTCCACATTGAGAGGTGCTATAGTGATCCCCTGCTCTTGGGTAATCACTGGGCAATTGACAATATTGAGAAGTGCATAATAATGCATGTACAAGTTATGGTGTCTACTATGAGATTTACTTGGGCATTACAACATGGTACACAGACCGCTATCCACATGCATATGTGACTAAATAGTCCACCTTCAGGTTAGCATCCGCACCCCTTTCAGTATTGATTGCAAGCAACAGACTATTGCATTAAGTAAAGTGCATAATGTAAGCAACACAAATCCTTAACAAAGCATCACTGTTTTAAACCCCTAGTGGCAACAACACATCCACAACCTTAGAGTTGCTGTCACTCCTCCAGATTAAATGGAGACTTAACCCACTATCTAGCATAAATACCTCTCTTGACTCACAAGCTTCAACTTGGCCAGAGTATCAACAAGCAACGGAGAGCATGCAAGATCATAAATAACATAGACATGATAATTCAATAATCAACTTGACATAGTATCAATATTCATCGGATCCCAGCAAACACAACATGTAGCATTACAATAAGATGATCTTGATCATGATAGGCAGCTCACAAGATCTAAACATGATGGCACACGAGGAAAGACAACCATCTAGCTACTGCCATGGACCCATAGTCCAAGGATGAACTACTCACACATCACTCCGGAGGCAGGCATGGCGATGTAGAGCCCTCCGGTGATGATTCCCCTCTCCGGCAGGGTGCCGGGAAGAGCTTCAGAACCCTCCCGAGTTAAGGTTGACGGCGACGGCGGCTCTAGAACTTTTCGTGGATAATGGCTCGGTATCTAGGTTTTCATCCCGAATAGATGAATTTATAGGCGAAAGGGCGGCGTCGTGGGCACCCGTGGCCCCACACCACGTGGCGGCGCGATAGAAGGGGGGGGGGCGCCGCCGTATGTGTGGCCCCTCGGTGCCCTTCTTCGTCTCTCCTTCGGGCTCCGTGTACGTGATAGCAAAAATAGGACCGTGGGCTTTTGTTTCGTCCAATTCCGAGAATATTTCCAGAACAACTTTTCTGGAATACAAAAACAACAGAAAACAGGAACAACAGAAAGTCCTTGTGCAGTGCATAAACAAGTATCTTTGTTTGTATATAACTTTGGCAGAATTACTGAAGCCGAGGAGAAAAGACAGTTCGAGGAGATCATATCAGGCGTGCTGGTCCCAAGCACTCCGGTGAAGGAGTGATATACCCTAAAGCCCATAAACACACATGAGAAACAGCGAGAGAAATAACAATCGGACCTTTTGGTATAAGTTTTCTTACACACTCCTGCATCCTTCTTTGACTTCAATTCTTCCAAGAATGAACTTGACATACAAAATTCAGTTTTTTTCGTCTGTCAAAAATCACTAAAAAATTCAAACATGTAATATTCTACATGTCTGTTTAACCCATAGTTTAGCACACATTAATTTAAAACGACTGTGCTTTGTGGAAAAATAAGAACTGTGCATATTCTACGCTATTTCAATTTGTTTTTCTACACTGCTGCTTGTTATTTTTGTTCAGCATGCAAATATCAATTTTTTTTAAACTTCTAAAGTTGGTAATGAACATTCAAATCTGCATACATGATTTATTTTTTGATTTGTACGTGCAAGTCAGGGACACCCCCCCCACACTACCACAAATTGTATATTTGCCTCTTAGCCAATTTGAGCCCCCCCCCCCCCCCCCCCCCCCCCCCCCCCCCCCCTCCATGTAGCTGGCCCAAATTTCTCCACTGAATAGGAGCACCAAATCTTTACTTGTAATATTATACATCTACATCATACAACATAACATGAACTGAAATTACATCGAGCGGAGATTTTGTGCTCCCGAGCACCACTGGTCGTGGTGGTTTACAAAAGTCGAAAAAAAATCTAGAAAATTCCAACAAAAAAAAGTCTGAAAAAGATCTCAGATGTAGCCAATGATGTTCCACAAATGTGCAAAAAAGCAATTTCAAATACTTTGTATTTTGGACTACCAAAAAACAAATGTGTGGATTTGAATATGTATTTTCAAATGTCCAAATTTATCATTTTTGTGTAGCGCAGAATACAAATTATTTGAAATTGATCTTTGCACATATGTGGAAAACATCATTGGCCACATCTAGGATTTTTTTCAGATTTGTTTGAAACTTGTAATTTTTTTTGATTTTTTTAAATCGCCAGGATTATTGGTGCTTGGAGAAAAAAAACACTTTCCGAATTACATCTCGTTACACCTGGTTCAAAGTTTAGGATGCACTAGTGGTTTTGCCGGCTCTTGACTGAATAACACCTACATTCAATTTTTTTTTCCCCCGTGAAAGCCAAAAGCCAAACTACTCCTAGTCTCCTACTATAATTAACGTCACTTATCACTTGTCTCCCAAAAGTATATAATGATTAATACTCGTTGTGAATATTCCAAATCATCATTGTTTTGGTTACGTCAGATTATCAGTGGATGTATGGAAGATGGCTCATTATTGGTGGTTCCGCAGTCCCCACCGATGCTGTATTGCTGTAGTCCTGTAGATGAACATGAGTTGTGCTCGTATCACAAACTCATCGTAAAACTTTAGATTTATTCAGTGTGTTTATCTTTCGCATTCCCCCATCCATTCCTTCGTGCACAAGGATAATCCGGACGCGGATAGGCTTGTGAATTTGTTGGGATCAAGGTAGCAGCAGTGGAATCCAGAAAAAGCAGACATAGAGAGTCGAAGCATCCAGGAGAGTGGAAGAGTCGAAGAGATCTGATTGCTGAGAAAAAGATATGGCCGTTCTACTTCTAATTACCGTGCATGACTTCATCGAAGCTGGAACAACTATTCAGGCTTCTAGCACAAATCTGTTCCCGGCACCCTTCTTCAGCACCACCATAAGCTCGACGAAACACCTCAAATTCAGTGCTGCAACAGTTGGCACACTGAATACAGGGAACGGGGAAAAACATTCCGGGAGCAAATCCAATCCCCAGAGAGCTTCAGAGTTCAGAACACGGTCCAAATCGAGCATCGGGGATGCCGCTTTCCATGGTCGAATTCAGGCATTCGTGGCCCGCCGACTCCAACACAAAGTCTGTATGGGCGACAGAATCGGCAATCAAACAGAAGTGACACACGAATCGCTCCTTCGTGAGCGCGTAAGCCATATATAGTACAATAGCACATCACTGTAAGCAGACGATGCCATCATAGACAGAGAAGACCACACTGAGCATCCGAGACTGACGTGTGTTGCAGTGTATCAAAACATTGTAACACATTTCCTCTCTTAATGTCATGACATGCATCCTTTGCATGTTCTTGAAAAAAAAAAGCATCCGAGACTGTTGGTCTGGGCATCTTCTTCGGTACGTACTCGAGTGAGGGAGAAGACACCAGTGAACGACGATGATCCACACCGAGCGGTTCATGTGGAAGCCCGCAGTTCACACAAGATGCCCCGTCGCCGTCAGCATCAGCATCGGCCCCGATTGCAACGGGCACAACACAGGCAAGCGTAAAGTAGAAGATTCAGTAGACTGAATCCGGTTAGCTTACTGTTCTGCTTTGAGCGTAATCATGGACTGCTTGGGCCATGCTACACCTCTTCTTAATTGTTCTTTCGGCTAGATCCACTACTTAATTTGGAGGGACCCAGGGAACTGTTTTATGGTCATGATCATGATCGCCTCAATAATTCGGCTAGATCCACTGCTTAATTGGCTAGCCTTGGCAATATCAGACCAACGCGGACTCCTCCTAACCCTAGCTGCCGGCCACCGGGCCGCCGCCGGACCTCCGCCGCGCGCACACCCTCCTCCCCGTCCTCCTCTCCCCTGCTCTCCGTCCCCTGCCTCGCCCCCCGCGCGGGCGAGCAGGGACGCCCCGTCCTGCGTCGACTCGTCCTCAACTGTCCATCCCCTCTCCTCGCCGTCGCCGGCCGAAGGCCGGGCGCTGGCGGCGGCGAGGCCCCTCCTCTCCCTCGCTCGTGGATGCCGGCGCGGGTTGGGCAAGACGGCAAGGGCGCCGCGTTGACCAAGGCCGCTGCGGCGCGGCCGCTCCGGCGGCGGCGTGGATACTCGGTGGTGGTGGGGCGGTCTAGGACGGCGGCGGCGCGTGGTGGCGGCGGCGACTCAGCGATGCGGGCAGCGGCTTCTCGGCCGGAGATCTCGGCCATGGATGCGGAAGACGGACAGCGGGGATGGCTCGGCGACGACACCGTCTTCACAGGTGCCTGTGACGGAGAAGACTGGGGCGGCGCAGCTCCGGAACGGTGGCTGGCGGAGCTGGCCTGAGGCGGCGGGCTCTCGGCCTAGATCTAGGCCCATTTGGGCCCGATCCAGCTGGGTGGGCCCTGCTGCCTGTGTGGTTTCAGTGGCTCCCGGCGCGCCCGGAAGCCCTTCCCCGACCATGGAGTGGATGGGGTGCGGATCCAGCCCAGGAGGGAGCAGCCTCGTTTACTCGGGGTCTGCGGGTATGACCGGCGGGTGCGTGCTGCTAGTTGTACCCCGCTGTACTAGGGCTGGCTGAATTGGTTCTTCTCCTGCATGTTCCGGTGGAACCGCCGTCATGACACCTGCTTCTCCTTGGGGCGAGATCTTGGACGCCGAGGCGGCGGCCCTGGAAGGTGGTCTGCGCGGACGCCTCTGCGGCGAGGGACGTGGCAGTGGTGATGGTCGTCTTCTCGGTCCACGCGGGTGGCGTGGAGTTGGCGGAGGGAGATCCTGGTGCCGGTAGCGCTTCGGCAATGGCGGTTCCCAGATCGCGTCTTGGTGGCCTGGCTCGAGGCTTTGGGCGTTCGCGGTACTAGTTGTGGTAGGTTGGTTTACCCGAGCGAAAGCTCTGCGCTTCGGCGCCAACGTGACTGCGCCTGCGGGTGTCGTAACCTCTTGGGGGCGCCGTTGTGGGTACCTTCCCCGAGCTAGGGCTCCGGGTGAAAACCCTTGACTATTCGGTCTCGACGGCGCGGCGCTCTGCGTCGTCACCCTCTTGGGGGCGTCGTCGTGAGTCTTGATACCTCTTTCTCGCGCTGGATCCTCGGTGGCAAGTCTGGTTCCTTTTATTCTTTGTTGGTTATCTTTAATCTGCTGTGTAAGAGGATTTCCTCATCACCTTGTATTGGTTCGGTCGTTGGGCTTTATTTATAAAGCGGGGGCGAAAGCCTGTTTCGAGAGATATCAGACCAACGGAAACTGAGAATCTGATACAACGGAGTACTGGTCTGATATGCCAGAGGTCATGGGTTCACCTTGGAGAGTCTAGTATGTACACTGATAGAACCTCTGACGGCTTCAAATTGGAACTTTTCATTGACAATGAATCACCACACATACGGCTTGAAACTAGACGGCGATGCTGCCTTTTATATTCTCTGTCGGCTCGGTAATGTCTATAAAACCTCTGCCAAACACCAATCTTAATTTTTTAGCTTTGCTTGTAACAAGATTTTTTTTATAATTTTAAAGCGATCGTATCGGCCGTCATCCGATTAGATAGACTAAAGGGTTATTTACAGAGTTTATGAGCTAGGAAAAAATCCCTTTACATAAAAATAACAAAAACAAGTCTCCGAGGTCTTGCTGTGGTTTCATTTTCAATGGAAGCGGGGAAGGACTTCTTCTTTTTTAGAAAAAAATTACACTATATACCCATAACATTTCTTTAGCATTCGACATTGTAATTCATCATTGCGGTAGTCTTATTGAGCCTGCACATCTATCTTTATATCTGTGTCACTCATTGACAGGGGCGGACCTAGGAGTGAACCATGCCCCGGGCTGGCCTTTGTTAATCTACTTTGTGATGCTAATTAATATGTTTTTCTTCTAATTTTAAGCACTGTTTTAGTGGCAATTCTGGCCTGAGCACCGGGCTGTAGCACCGGCAGCCCTGGGTGCAGTTCCGCCCCTGCTCATTGATTTTATACTTCGTTTCATAACCTTTTACATATCATGGCGTCAACTTACAAGGCTTAATTTCTAGTCTTACACAGTTACACTCATCAATCTATATACAACATTTGGCAAGTTTTTCTATGTCATTCGTCAACTGATGACAACGCTTCAGGCTTATGTCGATCATAATTTTTGCAGAGAAACTAGAAACCGGTATTTGACAATCGGATCAGCTGCACTTGAAATTTACTTCTTACAACTATACACCTTGTGGATTTATCATTCAACTTATTCACCCTACTACGCAAAGTCCCAGTCATGGAGCTGCGACTACTGTCGAGCATGAGATCCATCTAGTATGTCGAATCAAACGCCATGCACATTGGTGGACTGACCTTGGCTAGTGCAAGTAAGGAAGCAGGGAAGATCCAAAGTCCATCCCCGCATATAAAACCAGACGCAACTGCCGGCACCATATGCACTGCTTTGCTTCTATCAATCTTGTGCCAGATATACACTATCAAGCTCCCGACACACAGTCGATGGCAAAGCTCGCGCCAACAAGGAAGGGAAAACCCATAGCCATTGGTAAGGGGATCCACTTTCCATACTTCTTTGGTAGGAAATCCCTCATAAGGTTCGCCACTATTGCAAAGCCAAAGAATCCGTAGCACAGCTGCAAGCAGTGCATGGGCAGAGCAGCTGTGCCCTCGACACCGAGGATTGCGATGTTTCGGTATATCAGGGCATACGGTGCCTTCCAGGGCCCATTCTGGTTGCCTATGTCGAAGGCATTATAGAACACAAAGAATGTCAGTGGTGAGATGACACAGCCCATGGCGGTGCCAATTATCTGAGCAATAAGCATTGATCTAGGTGATGTTAATGTAAGATATCCAGTTTTGAAATCCTGCATCAGATCAGCAGATATTGATGTCATGCATTTCACCATACCACAGCCAACCATCGCAGCAATTACACCCTGCTCTTTTCCAGCAGTGCTGCAAGAATGAGGAGGGCAATTTTTCCATAGTTGAAGGCCATATTGATGTCAGTAAGGCCAGATCCGTAGGCATTGGAGAAACCCAAGGCAGGAGCCAGTAAGTATGCTACGATGGCATAGTACCACTTCATCTCAGGGAACATCAAGGGAAAGTAATTACAGCAACGACTGATAGTGCAAAGTAACCCAAGAAGGCTAGCCAATTAGGGAGACTATCTCTTGTAAAAATTTCATTGCGATGAAGCTCATCGATCGCCAGAATATCTTCCTCTGAAAGAATAATGAACCCCAAGTCAGCTCATCTATACATCAGAAAGGTTGTATTTTAACATGTTTACCTTTTTTGGCGTTCTTCTGTTTCGATTTGTCTAGTATATTCTTAATAGTCGATAGAATAATCTTTCCAAAATTGTACAGGCCGTCTCTAGAATGAGAGAGATGCATATGAAGGCCTGAGAATGAGAGACAGGTAAGAAACAAAGGATAGCAAAAGCACGTGCAACAACAAATTACATTGGGAAACAAACCTTGTAACCTTGCAGGCTTCTCATGCTGCTTTCTGGTAAATCAGCCGGATACCAGATCCCTTTCAGATCCCAATCAGTGGCCACATTATACCCCAGGAGAGAATAGAACCGAGAAGGAGAGATATATTGACAAGGTGAGGGCAAATCATTCCTGCCCCAACATATGTGAGGTTGAAATCAAAGAAGAACCTGACACCCATCATAAAATTAAAAAATAATCTAATGGTTACAAGTGATTTAGTGGAGAATGGAGTATCACAATTAATAAGCAAAGCGACTTGGAGTTACGTTTGTTTCCAAGCTCGTAGTCTAGAGTAGGAAACTGTGAAAAACCCACATTTATCTCCACCAGAGTAAAACCACTGGAAAAAGCTCCAAACGAAGCTAATTGTAAAGTATTTTGTGAATCCATTTACTTGCATCCTGACATACCAAACAAAACATTAGATTTACTGAAAATATTGTTGTATTATTTCTTTGGATTACGCAGGCCATGGCGGCTTTCGCTAGAGAAGCACATACTTTGCCACTTCATCTCCCTGACGTGCATGAAATCCATTTATAAGCACGGCGGTTGCAGTTCCGCTTGGGTAAGTTAACTTATAGTCGATCACCAAAATCTGAAATTTTACACAAGTTATGTAAAAAATTATGTTTCTGAATTGTGCAACTTGGGTAAGTTAACTTAAGTGTTGTAATTTAAAAAGGAAAAGCTATGTGGGGGTGGGATCAGATTCAGTTTGAAAGGGTTCACATGTGTACATCTGTTTTTCCTTCTTAAAAAATGGGGGCATGCCCCGCCTCACAGATCACACTATTTTTTCTACTTAAGCTCATGCTAGGGACTCAAGTAACTTTAATTACAATGGAAGGTTCCAATAAAAATATGTCCTAATTTTTTCGAAGTGCATACACAAAAGTATGCGCCTCCTGAGACCACTGGTGAAATATCTAGTAATTTCTCTGAAGTTAAGCACTATAAACCGGGACTCTATTTTTCATGGCACAACTTTGAGGTACTTGTCCATTTTTAGGCTTCGACCAGAGGAACCCTTAGACTATACAACGTAGTCCTTACAGACACAACATAGCAATGTGTATTAAGTGTGGGATTTGGCTGAAGTAAAGCTTTGGCAAGACTAAGTTAATCAATCACTTGGCTAACTTTGCTACAGGTTGTATGACACTGGCAACTAAAACCTTCCGAAAAACATGGAAAGGCTAGCGTTCACGTCAAACCACAACACCTAACAAATTTGTCGTCTATTTCGGCTTACAAAACCCGTCAGGCACCAAAACTACAGCAGCTGTCGCTGCAGGAAGAAGAAAAGAAAATGCAAGGAGCTGTGACCAGTTGGCCACTATGCAAGCATCACTGGCAAAGGAACAAAATTGGGGACGAAAGACAAAATCGCAGTTCCGTGATCTGAGCGGCAATACATAAGAGTATTGTGTGGGGAGCAAGATCACCGACCTTTCTGAGAGGGACAAGCGCGAGGATCCCGACGAAGCTGACGGCCAAGAGGAAGCCATCATCCACCCGACCCGGGCTCCTTCGTGCCCACGTTGCCCTCCATGTCCGCCCCGGCCATCTCGTAGGTCTTCTTGTTGAGCCCGAGCAGGTAGGACCCGAACCCACCTGCATGAGAAAAAACAACATCCAAGAACGCGTCAGAATCCGATGACTGATCCGCCGGAAAAATTGATCGGAGGAGGGTTTCGTGGTCCTGACCGGCGGAGCCTATGCTGTAGCAGGCGACGGCGCAAGTCTGGACGACGGTGTTCTCCTGGCGCGTGAGCGGGCGGACGGCGATGCCGAGGCGGGCCAGCGCCTGCGTCCAGCCGCGGAGCATGACGAAGGAGATGAGCGCGGCGGAGACGTTGAGCGTGGGGTTGAGCCCCGTGGTGAGGTTGAGCTTCATCACGATGACGCTGTACATGGTGCCCACGGCCGCGCTCACGAGCAGGCCGCGCGCCGTCAGCTGCTCCCGCCACGGCGGCACGCGGCCGGTCGCGTGCGAGGGCTCGCCCGGCTCGGCGGTGCCGTCGCCGTACATCGCGGATTTCTCCCCTTGCCGCCGGTGTCGCGCTGGTGGAGCGCCATCGCGAGCCGGGGCGGCCTGGCGTTGCTTCGTCCGCCCTCGCCTGCTTCATGGAGAGAAATAATTTCGCGCGTCAGATTCGAGGCCGGAGGAGAATAATAGCTCGTGAGGAGGAGGAGGAGCTGGTTAGTGATCGTGAGGTGAGTCAGGTGACAAGAGTTTACAGTGGTAGTGCTGCTAACCTACTCTGCTAGTGAGCTCTTCTGCGAGCAAGATAACTTTTTTATGAGGTATGAACTAAGATCATGATTTTGGTCAGTGATTCATGGACTCCAAAACGTTATTTTTCTTGAGTGGAATGTAAAGTTGAGACAAATTAAAAAATCTCAGAGCACAAGAATAGTCAAGACCAAGGTGATAGAGCTTTGGTGAGAAAGAGAACTGAGGAGCACGTCACAGAAAGGGAGGGAAAATGATAGGACACAGATAAGCATCATCTCTACGCCATTTCCACGGAGCTGTTCAGCAGCTCTCAGCAGCTTAGCGGTGAGCCGGTGACTGGATGCAGCCCCTGAAATTTCAACTACACAATACACACACAAAGCCCAGTGAAGAAGAAGGAGCTGCTCCCCGGCACGCAGTAAGACAGCTCTTGCTTAACATTTGGCGCTGGGAAAGCGAAGGTAATCACCAGTCGACGCAGCACCCAACAGTTCAGTCCTCAGATCGAGCAACATAAATCAATCAAAATGAAAGAGGGAAACGGGAGTCAACGCATCAAATCATTAAGCAAGATCATGCCACTTTGATGGACCGGCATCGTCGTAAAGCATGGATCGAGTGAAAGATTCATAAAATGATTAACGAAACTCGCGTTCTCCTTGCACAGTCCGAATCTGAAGTTACATGTACCAGTAGAACTTTTACCTGCTGGAGGGATGATGGCGGAAGCGTCCGGCGTCCACGAGAGATCGCAGGCAGGCAGGAGTCGTCGATCCTACGTGGTGGGTGGACTGCACACACTAGCTACTACTGGTGACTGGGTTATATATAAAGGCGTCCACTTTGTTGTCATCTGGCCGGAGGGCCCGGGGGCAGACAGCATGCTTCATGCCCACTCCGATCTGCTCATCGTTCTCCTTGTTTGCTTCCGCCGGCGGGAGGGGCCCCGCTCCCGCTCCCTCGTGCCATTGCCACGCCCCACGTCAGGGGGTTGGCTTTGGGTCAGATGAACACTTGAACAGCGATTCTCGTGCATTCGGTCAGAGCATCTCCACCCATGTTTCCAATAAGGGCGCGTTTTTTGTAGCCTGCATGGTTTTCTCACCTGCGTCGGACAGGCTGGGAGGGCAGTGCTGGGGTACAACGTGATTTAGGCCATGTTGGCTAGTTGTTTGGTTGACTGCATCAGAAAACGAGCCACATTTGGCCCAATGTTTGGTTGCACTGTTTTTCCGTTTTCGGCTCTGCAAAACCGACTTCCCCTTTTTTGGCAGTGTGAAGAACACAGAGAAAGAGTGATAGATTCACCCTATTCAAATTTGGCGAGGTTACCAAGCAATGCAAAGGAAGAAAGGAGTCAGAAATCATGTACTTAACACTGACTAACCATTGATTTCGTCGGGGGAACACACCCACTGACCCAAAATAGGGTTCCATACTTACACCCCACAAGCTTAACTACAGCTAGGGTTAAGAGTTTGGTTACAGGTGCAATCTGTGCACCTGATAAGTACTTACACCAGGGGAACACTCCCCTGGCATCAAAACATGAAGAGCATACAAAACAACTCCTCTTCAAGCAAGTCACAGTGAACTAAGAACTCACTTGCCATGAACTAGACAGACGAACGCCTCCTCAGTGGAGCTGATGAACCTGAAGAGCTTCACCTTGAAGCCGTCGCCGACGAACTTGAAGACGAGGACATCTCCGGTGTCCAGCTTGATCTCCTTGGCGAAGTCTTCCCATCCTTTGAAGATGACAAGGTGGTCTTCGAACCACCTGAGCTGGACGAAGTACTCACAGCACTTGGTGGTGCGGAGTGGAATGCAAAGCTTCGGCTCCTTGCCTTCCTTCACCTTGGGCTTCTTCAGCTTCCACTTCTCCACCACCAGCGTCTGGATGTCAGGCGGGAAGACGATCGAATGAAGATCATCATGCTTCACCTCCAGGAAGAAACGCCGGGAAACGACACCATCAGAACAGTATCCCAGCTTTGGTGCACGACCCATGCCCCGTTCCCCTTTGAGCTTCTTGTCCTTCATCTCCTTCACCGCCAAGGCCAGACCTGGCACATGAGGCCTTGCCACATTTTGGTGGACGATGCAGTCAGTTAGAGGAGATGGAGGCTCCACTGTTTTCCTGCATTAGGTGTGCCAGTCCTGCAATGCAAGATCATAAAATTCAGGCAATGCAATGCACATGAACATGAACTAATGTGCAATGCAACTTCACGAAGTGCAGGCAATGCACATGAACATGGACAATGTGCAATGCAAAATGATACATCAAGTACTTTGTGCAATGCAACTTCATGAAGTGCAGGCAATGCACATGAACATGGACAGAAACTCTTAACCCTAGCTGATGAACCTGATGAACCAGACACATGGACAGAACCCGATGGACTCACTTGCCAAGCTTCATGAAGTGCATGCAATGCACATGAAAATGAACATGGATTGCAGATTGACAAAGAAATTGACAAAGGTACAACACATCCGCAGAACAATGAACATGCAGCACATCTACAATGCTGAGACGTAAACAGATCTGCATTACGATTGACAAGGGGTGGTACCACTTTTACCGAACGGCTCTTCGAGGGGCCGGCGCCGGTTGCCGAAGGTGGAGGTGGAGTGACGGTTGCCGGTGGTGGAGGACGCGCGACGGTTCGTCGTGGAGGACGAGCGATGGTTGACGGTGGAGCGTCGGTTGCTGGAGGAGGAGGTCTTGGCGCCGTGAAGCTTGGCAGCGGGTACTGGTTCGCCGGAATCTGCACCAGAAGGGGAACCCAGGGGGCGGCCCAAGAGGCGGCGATGCTGGGCTCGAGGAGGATGAGTCGGCGGTGGCCTCACCGCGGCGAAGCTATGCGGGCGTCCTGGACCAGATTGGGGAATCCAATCGCCGGACCCCCGACCATCGTCACGCCGGCTGCATGCGCCGCCGCTTGGACTGTCCTTGCAGATTCGGTGAGCCTCCGCGTCTCCGAAGCCGCCATCACTGCCGGGCTTGGCCGATGCGAAATCGGCGAAGGCCGCTTCATGGACGGGAGGAGAGCGGGGTCAATCTGCGTCGCCGCACTCCGACGACCGCCGGCGGCCCCCTTCCCGAACTCCCGCACAGCTCTCGCCACCGAGCTGCAGGATGTGCTATGGCTGACGGGACCACGGGCCGGCGGTGGGGAGGAGGAGGCGGAGGAGCCGCTGCCATTGGGGTTTTCTTGGGCGGTGAGAGAGAGGTGATGGGACGTGAGAGCGGTGACAGTCAGAGGTGTGGGTGCGGGGGTTATGGCCCGTCTCCCGTGCTTCTCCACGCGTGCAGCCGTTGCCACGTTCCTTCTCCTCGCGGCCTGGCTACCTGGAAACGGCCGAATCGGCCGTTCCTATGAGGCCTGGGCCAAGGGTGCTTAAACACCGTGTGGGCCTGTCTCCAGAAAAACGGAAATCAAACAGCGGGCCTATTCCTGCAGCCAGCGGGCCTGTTCCTGCAGCCAGCGGGCCTGGTCGGGGGGTGTGTTGCCCTAGATAAATGCGTGAGACGGGTTAGGCTCGGTGTGTTGCCGCGCTATTTGGCCCGGCTTCCAACGGGCGGTTCCCAATAGACCCAACGAGCATACTTTGATTGAATTTCGCAAAATTGACGGCCCAATTCAATTTTTGGCATCAAAAGCACCATGATGTCCGATGATCATGTTACACACATCAAATGAATAGAAATTAAATGGGCGATGTCTCCTCCGTCGCGGTCTTTGTGCCTCCAGTTTTGTCGTTGCCTCCTGTGTGGTCTCGGTCGGCGCATTGACGCTCGCTCGACTTGCACCGGCGCCATCGCCGCGGCAAGCCATGATTTCTGTCGTCGCCTTCATGGCATATGAATTGAGCGCTGCTATTTTCCTTTTGCCGTGAGCAATGCTTTTTTGCTCAAGCGCCACCTTCCCTGCCTCATCTGACATGTCGGTCGGCCGCCCAATGGACTTGCGAGCACCGCCACTAGGAACACCGCTGCCACGAGAAGTACCGCCAAGAGCACGCTTGGCGGGTGACGTCGGCGGCTGCGGCGAACGTGACTTGCGAGCGCCAAACGTGCGCCGACAGGAACGAAGGTGGACGATGGTGGCAATAAGCGCAAGATTGGAAAGGGGTGGAGAAGGGGAGACTGGAGTAGGATTTTGTCTGTGCCAACAAGCGAGTGGCGACGGTTGCTGGCACTCTCACTCCTTCCTATGGATCGGGCCTGTTGTGGGGTTGTCGGAGGTGAAATTGGCATGTCCGATTTTTTTTTTGCTATTGGGTCACGACTAGACGACAAATTCGTTTCGGCACGTTCAATAATCCTATTGAAAGCACTATTGTGAGCGTCGGTGGAGATATGTTGTTAGAGTGGATTCTCTTGCGGCCAACAAAGTATGGCGCGGATTTGGACAGATGCGGGTGAGGGCGATTCCAAAATGCGGAGCGGCTGTCTTTATTCGTGAAATTTGACAAAATTAACCACTTGACGAAACTTCAGCCAAAAATAGCCTTTTTTCGAAAAAATTGCAAAACTAACTCTTTTTTGTGGCTCCCGCCACGGCGGCGCCACACCTACATTTGCAACGCCCCAAGCTGGGGTGCCACACCTACATGTGCAACGCCCCAAGCTGGGGCGCCACACCTACATGTACAATGCAAACCTTGGTGCAATGTATCAATCATTTGATACATTTGGGTCCATCTAATTTTTTTTGACTTGGAGGAGAAAGTGGTGTTGTTTTGGGGCCTCGTTGCCTCGCACAATCCACGGACACCCATTATGTGCGTCCTCACACTCAACCGTGTAACGCTTCTGGACATCCGAGTGAGTTCACTCGGATGTCCAGAAGCGTTACACGGTTGAGTGTGAGGACGCACATAATGGGTGTCCGTGGATTGTGCGAGGCAACGTGGGCCCCAAAACAACATCACTTTCTCCTCCGAGTCATGCTCCACATTGCCTTTCAAAAAGGCCTCCTTGTCCACATGATGAACACTAACCATTCTCTCCATCTAAAAAAATTAGATGAACCCAAATGTATCAAATGATTGATACATTGCACTAAGATTTGCATTGTACATGTAGGTGTGGCACCCCAGCTTGGGGCGTTGCACATGTAGGTGTGGCGCCGCCGTGACGGGAGCTACAAAAAAAGTTAGTTTTAGTTTTTTTTTGAAAAAAAGGGTTATTTTTTGTCGAAGTTTCGCCAGATGGTTATTTTTGTCAAATTTCACTCTTTATTCTCGATATGTTTCCTTGAAGATTTTTCCATTTTCGTTCGGTCCCTTCCGTCGGCGCTTTGTAGGACAAGTCTATGCAAATACTTCAACTTGGACCAGAGCTGTGCTGCTGTGGTTCACGTCGATCATGTCTACCAGTCAACCAGTAGCGGGAAATCTAGCTAGGTTCTTGCCCCCAGTCTACGGGAGAAAATGAGCTGTCGGATAGTACACTATCTAGCGCGCGGGGGATCATCCCTGTGCGGTCCTGTTTGGATTTGTTTTGCTTGCGTGAGGAGAGGTGGTGTAATAGCTTCTGCAGCTTTCGAACCCGTGATATTATTCAGCAAACCTAACTAGATATATGCGAACGCAGCAGAATGTCCATATCTAGGGTGGTATAACAATCATTTTCTAAAACAATTGTCGAAGGCTGATGCAAACTGTGTTCACTGCACTTGTGCTTGAGGCCAAAACGATAAAATTGCTCTCGTGGAGCTAAAAACTTCAGCCCAAAATGAACCATATTAAGTTTTTTCTAAATCCGGATCTGTCCCTTTATCGAACCAACACAGTGTTGATGCAGACTGAGAGATTTCACTGCAGTTGTGCTTCAGACCTGAACGGTAAACTTGACCTCGTGGCAAAAAACTTCAGACTGAAATAAAACACATTCAATTTTTAGTCTAATCCTTTTCAGACGACGGCGGTACGTTTAATTGCACCTGTGATTGAGGCCAAATGACAAAATTGACCTTGTGACGAAACTTCAGTCTGAAATGAAGACCAAATTCACGCTCGCCTACAGGCAATGGAACTGCAACCACCAACGGTGGTTCCGTTTGAAATGTAATTGTCGCCCCCCTTAGGCGGTTCGGTGTGCAACTCTACCACCGGCCTCTTGGGCATTTCCAACCTAGTGGACGAGGGGTTGTGAGTGGGCCACCCACCTGCACCCTAATACCTCCTTCCGACTTGAAACGGTTCCCTATCTCCCTCCCCCCATTCAATCCCCTCTTGGATTATTTGTTCATTTTTTAGATAAAGGGCTTTATTACTCAAATGTTTAAGTATTACACCCGGTCTCTGCATAAAAAATGCACACAGCCGTAATCCATACGAGAAATAAAAGTAGCAGAACAAAAGGCGAATTACAATCAGCAAAGATAACATAAAGACGCCTATGTCGTAGGCAGGCTCGACGGCCTATGGAGGTCCAATCCGGTTGCAAAAACATTGGCCACCGACTTGGGTGGATAAAGATTAGACGCTATTTGGATAGATGACCATATAGAAACGTGCGAAACTACACTCGAAGAATAAGTGTTTTATTGTCTCTTGTTGTGGACAAAATACACACTTAGTACTTCCATGCCAATTCCGTTTGACAAGGTTATCCTTGGTTAAAATGACACCCCTACGAAGATACCACGTAAATACTTTAATCTTAAGTGGAATCTTCAGTTGCCATATTTTTTTATTATCATCGACTGGAATATCCGGATGCGCAAGGGCCCTATACATAGAGTCTACTGAGATTTTCCGTTCCCGCATAGATTCCACCGAAATTCATCGGGACCTTGTGTAAGTTGGACTGAGGCCAACCGTGCCAGCAAGGTGTTCCAAGATATTAATCTCGGACCAAATAAATCTCGTATGAACGTCACATTGGGAGGTGAGCACTGCATAACAGTGGCTATAGTATCCCCTTTGTGTCGGACAATATTGTATAGAGCAGGATATTGTTGCCGGAGGGTGGTGTTTCCTAACCATTTGTCCTCACAGAATCTAATTTATGTGCCATCCTTAATGTTAAATACACCAAAGCGAAAGAAGTGCTTCTTAGTCGCCATTAGGCCGACCCAAAAGTGGGAGTCACCAGGTTTCCAATACACCTGTGAAACCGCCTTTGTGCCGATGTATTTACGTTTAAAGAAGTGTTTGCCAAATTCCATCTTCGGTTAGCAGCTTAAAAAGCCACATACCTAGAAGGGCTGAGTTCTTGATACAAAGATCATGAATACCGAGCCCTCCGCTTTTGGTCGACAAACAACATCCCATTTAGCCAGTCGATACTTCTTTTTCTCACCATCCCCTTGCCAAAAGAATCTTGATCGGAAGTAATCCAATTTACTCAAGACGCCTTTTGGTAACTGGAAGAAGGATATCATATACAGTACCATGTTTGTAAGTACCGAATTGATGAGCACCAATCTTCCTCCAAGGGACAGTAATTTGCCTTTCCAACTAGACAACCGTGCTTGCAGACGCTCCTCAACGTGTCTGCATTCCGCATTAGTCAGTTTCCGATAATGTATTGGTATGTCCAAGTACATAATAGGAAATTGACCCTGCTCACAACCGAATATATCAGCATACTGAGCAGCTGCATCATGTGCATCTCCGAAGCAAAACAATTCACTTTTATGGAAATTGATTTTTATCCTGATAATTGCTCGAATGCTGATAATATCAGTTTCAGATTCGTCGCCTTATCAAGATCGTGTTCCATAAAGATGATTGTATCGTCCTCATATTGAAGTATAGAAAGTCCCTCATCGACAAGATGTGGGACTACCCCTTCAATTTGGCCATCCGTTTTTGCCCGCTCAATCATGATGGTCAACATATCAGCCACTATATTGAATAGTATAGGCGATAGAGGATCACCTTGCCTTAAGCCTTTTTTGTTTGAAAGTAGTGGCCAACGTCGTCATTGACTTTTATCGCCACACTTCCACCCACAACAAAATTTCGGATCCATTCGCACCACTCCTCAGAGAACCCTTTCATTCTCAGGGTTTGTAGTAAGAACGGCCACTTTACTTTGTCATAAGCTTTTTCAAAGTCTATTTTGAAGATTACCCCATTAAGTTTCTTCGTGTGCATCTCATGTACGGTCTCGTGGAGGACCACGACCCCGTCTAGTATATTCCTCCCTTGCATAAAGGCAGTTTGGGTAGGTTTAACCACATGATCTGCAACCGAATTCAACCTAATAGTCGCTACCTTTGTAAAGATCTTGAAGCTAACATTCAGTAGGCATATCGGACGATACTGTTGTATCCTCTCCGCCGCCTGAATCTTAGGCAACAAGACGATTTCCCCAAAATTAAGGCGAAAAAGCTCGAGGTCTCCAGCATGTAAGCAGCCGAATAGCTCTAACAAGTCGGACTTAATAGTTTCCCAAAAATGCTGGTAAAACTCAGCTGGGAATCCATCAAGCCCGGGCGCCTTATTATGCTCCATTTGGAAAACCGCCTTGCTTATCTCTTCTTCAGAGAAGGGTGCGATAAGCAGGTTGTTTTCCTCCGGAGTTACTTGGGTAATATCATCCGTTCGTGTCTCATCAAGAGTGAAGTTTCCTTCCTCCGGAGCTCCGAACAGACCTTTATAGTAGTCCGTAATATATTCTTTGAGCTTGTCCTGTCCCTCGATCAGACCCTCATCCTGATGAAGAGAATGAATGAGTTTCCTCCTATGTCAGCCATTAGCGACAGTGTGGAAGTACCTCGTATTCGAATCCCCTTGCAGAATGAATTGGGCCTTAGACCTTTGGTACCATTTGAGCTCTTCTTCCCGCATCATACGACCCACTTGCTCATTCGAGTGACGTTTGAGGTCACTCTCATTTGCTGATAAGGGTCGTGATTCTGCTAGTTTATCGAGCTCATCAATAATGGAACACATACGCTCTTTTTCTTTTTTAAGTATGCCGGTTGTGTGCCTTGCCCATCCACGAAGGAATTTACGCAAATTGGGCATCTTATAATTCCACCGTTGGATAGCACTAACGCCCACAGCCGGTTGAGCCCATATCCTTTTAACTAGATCATCAAAGCCATCCCGCAACAGCCAACCTAATTCGAATTTGAATTGGGACTTAACAGACGGTTTCAAAGTTCCAGTAGATAGGAGTATGGGGGCATGATCCGAGAAAGCCTCAATACGTTCCAAAGCACGTACCGTCACTAATGGATATCTATCCTCCCAACGGGAGTCCATCAGTACCCGGTCCAACTTCTCGTATGTCGGCTCGGGGAGACTATTAGCCCAAGTGAATTGTCTCCCCGTCATGTGCACCTCCCGTAAAGACAAGCTATCAATTACAGCATTGAACAGGAGAGGCCAATGACCGTCGAATCTACCCTTACTTTTCTCGTGACGATACCTCAGCATATTGAAATCCCCGCCTATTAAAATAGGATGTGGGTTATCCTTAGCTAGATTAACCACTTCGCGAAGAAAAGCAGCTTTATATTCTTCTTGGGCAGCACCATACACGGTAACCAAACTCCATATAAAATTGTCGGACTTGTTTCAAATATGAAATTCACCATCTGATTGGTCCAACAACTCCATGGTATCGGTTTTAATGCCAAGTAACATGCCACCCGATCATGGAATCGGACCCTTTGCATTATTTGAGGTAATCACTCTCATATCTTACAATTTGGTTTAGAAATCGTGTTACTTTGTGGCATTATTCACTTCTGATTAGACGCTAGATTTTAGGCTTTATCCTAAATCAATTGTTGAAATTGATGCAATTGGGTTATATGATGTTTGTGGTAAGCAGTGAAAATACATGAGCTAACTGTGTGGTTTTAATAATTAATATCAATCCCTAGATACATGATTTTGCTGATTAATGGCACTCCCGATATACTAATGTTTGCAGTGAGTCATACTTGAAGAGTGTGTCCATAGAAAATGCTTGAAAATCATATGTTAGCTTCAAGGTTGAAAGAAGAAAAAGTGAAGAAAATTAATTGATGACCAAGGTGTTGCTCAAATTTCGATCCGAATATTGATCACCTGCGAATTGAGCCTAGGGCAAGTATGTCTTGAAGAATAAGATTGAGTAAGTATTCATGTTTACCTTCGAGATATAATCACACTACAGAGAGAATAAATTATACTACAAGATTGATCAAGTAAAAAAAAATGCAAATATTGGATTCAAATTGACCTATTTATTTTGACATGTTTCATATGTGTTGTTATAAGATTCAGTTTGATCTATCGGTTCACTATCTTGCTCTAAGTTTTGATTACTCTATTTTTTATTGAACTAAATTTTATAAAATCCTACTCACCCACATCTAGCTGTGTATCTTGACCTTTCGAGATGAATGATAATGACCAAGACAATGAAAAAGAAGATGATGCCACTGTGAAACACGGTTTTGGCTTTGGCATGGAAGATGAAGAAAAAGGAAGTTGAAGACACGGGGGTGATGCCTCCAAGTAGGAGGATGAGTTTCATGACACTTATATTGGTCATGTGGTGGCACGAATCATTGAACAGGACATGAAGCAATTGGAATAAGATTAGTTGACGGCGAATCATGCAAATGAAGAATCATTTTGCATAATTTCACATACCTGATTATACCTTTACTGATAACAGCTGGCTGCCCGTGAAAGATGGTTCTCATTTCTTGCAGTATTACACCTTGTGGCTCTATCATCCAACTTATCACTGAAAAACTATACAATATAAATCTTACAAAAAAAATGGATGTATATGCTACAATCTCGCCCTCTTATGCAAAATCTATTTACTGCATGTTTGACAGCATGTATCTCTTCTAACTGGACATAGATATAGCTTGCTACTTTTCTAGTGTGTAGACCTAAATGCCATGCACAATGGTGGACTGATCTTGGCCAGTGCAAGCAAGGCCGAAGGGAAGATCCAAAGCCCATCTCCACATATCAATCCAGATGCAACTGCTGGCACCATCTGTGCTGCTTTAGTTTTGTCAAGCATGTGCCAGATAAAGACTACTAAGCTTCCGACACACATGTCGATGGCAAAGCTCGCGCCGACAAGGAAAGGAACTCCCATTGCCATCGGCAGGGGAACCCAACTGCCATACTTTGACGGGAGGAGGTCCCTCATAAGGTTGGCCGCCACTGCAAAGCCAAAGAACCCATAGCACAGCTGCAAGCAATGCAGGGTAGGGCAGAGAAACCCTCAACACCAAGAATTGCCATGTTTCGGTAGATCAGAGCATACGGTGCCTTCCATGGCCCTTCTGGGTTGCCTATGTCAAATGCCTTGTAGAACAACATGAATGTTAGTGGCCCGATGACACAGCCCATGGCGGTGCCGATAGCCTGAGCAATTAGCATTGACCTAGGTGATGTTAATGTGAGATGCCCAGTCTTGAAATCATGCATCAGATCAGCAGATATTGACACCAGCGATTTTACCAGACCGCAGCCGACTAAGCCAGCAACTACACCAGAGTCTTTTCCAGCCCAGGCTGCAAGAATGAAAAGGGCAACCTTCCCATAATTGTAGGCCATGTTGATATCAGTAAGGCCCGCGCCATAGGCATTGCAGAAACCCAGGGCAGGAGCCAATAAGTATGCTATGACAACATAGTACCACTTCATCTCGTGGAACATCAAAGGAATGACAATTACTGCAAGGACTGACAATGCAATGTAACCAGAGTAGGCTAGCCAGGTAGGAAGACTGTCCCTTATGAAAACTTCATTACGATGAAGGTCATCAAGCACCGGAATGTCTTCCTCTAGAAATAGAAGGAACCCAATATCAGACCATATATACATCACACAGACTACTTACATGTATTTATCAGATTGTTTACCTTTTTTCGCGTTCTTTAGTTTCGATCTTTCAACCAGATTCTTAATGGTGAATGCAATAATCTTGACAAAATTGTATAGGCCATCTCCCAGAATGAGAGCTATGCATATGAAGGCCTACGGAATGATATAAGGTAAGTAACAAAGAATAAATCGTGTACAATATAACCAACATAAAGTGAGAAACATACCTTGTAACCTTGAAGGCTGCTCATACTGCTTTCTGGTATATTTGATGGATACCAGTCCCCTTCCAAATCACTGATCAGCGGCCACATGACACCCCAGGACAGAATGGCACCAAGAAGGAGAGAAAGATTGACGAGATGGGAACAAATCATCCCTGCCCCAACATACGTGAGGCTGAAATCAAAGAAAAATCTGGCACCACGAAAAACAAAAAAACCCGAATCAGGTGAAACTGTCACTAGTCAAGAACAGATTTAATGTCACAATGAGGAAAGTGAATAATGTTACGTGATTTTCCATGCTATTAGTCCAAAAGTAGGAAACTGCGAGAACCCACAACTGTCTCCACCAGAGAAAAACCACTGGAAAAAGCTCCAGAAGAAGCTGATTCCAAAGTATTTTGTGAATCCATTTACTTGCTGCCTGACATGAAAAAAAAAGCAATCAATTACTTACAGAAAACAAAATGTTGTTCGGGTACTACAGGTAACGTCTTACGTGGAAGAACCACATACTTTGCCATGGCATCTCCATGAGGAGTGTGAAATCCATTTATCAGCACAGCTGTTGCAGTCCCGCTTGGATAAGTTAATTTGTAGTCGATTATCATAATCTGAAATTTTACAAGGTTTGGTAGCAAAATGAATCATCTGTTTACAGTAAATTGATCGCATCTGAAGATTTGAATAAGAAATGCACCGGTGATTTCAAAATACGTAACTGTTTATACCTTACCATAACCGAAATGATAGGGAGAATAGCTAATTTATTTCAAGAGACACGGTTCACACCATAAGATAATAATATACTCAAGGCATATGTCCTAAACAATGATTGCTTTGCCTTTGCTGGTTTAACAACTCAAGCAGCAAATAAGCTTCATTGTGATAGACAGATAGTGACAATTAAATTATCTAGATGACAGTGCAATTAAGAAGCCGGATTCAGCAGGCCGTGTGGGACCTTATGTGCCTTTTGTCCGGAAAACTTCATGCCACACCACCCTCCTCTTTTCCATCTATCGATGCCCGGTGAAACCAACTTTCACTGAAAACCGATGAACAAACCACAAAATATCATGTTTAAAAGCTTTAAAGTTTCTCAGCAAAAATGCACTACGTTGGGAAGGTAGAGTTCTATAGACATGCAAATTTGTAAGTTAAAACTCAAAATTGTTTAGGAGATATGAGAATGACAAAACCAGCATGAATAGTAGCAAAATGAATAGTAGCTGTATACGTTACTATTCATTGCTGAGTTCAATTTGGAAATTTGCTCGATGAGAATGTTTTGAACTTTTAAGCACGACTTTTTCGTGGTTTTTTCACCGGTTTCAACCGAAAGTTGGTTTCCATCGGATATTTTCTCTGAGAACTGGGATGATATGCTGCAGCAGTTGTCCTCAAAGGAGATGAAGCGAGGAGTCGGTTTTCACAGATTTCCAGTGTGGCCTTTCCCGTTGGAATTAGACTACATCAGGTTTTTGTGGGTTTTTGGGCATGTTTTGAGCAAAAATATTTGTCCACATACCACATCCATGTAAGTGGGCAGGCAACGTTCTTGCCATTTTTCTCCAAAAAAGATGTCCCCTTCAGTAGGGACACTTAGCTCATTATCAATCAGACGGGCAGCATGAAAATTGTAGCACTGGCGTCAACTACATCACCTAACTAAATCAAAGCAGATTTGTCCTTTGTTCAGCTTACCTAATCCATGAGCGGGTCTTGACAAAAAGACGGAAACAATATCCTACAAACGAGCAAGGATAAAAGACAGAGAAAACAAAAGACCTTACGCCTGATACGTAGGAAAGGTCGAAAGTAGCCAAAAAAAACATGTTCTGTTTTTTAAGCAAGAGCAAATTGTAACAGAAAGGAAGGAAATACAAAGGGTGAAAGGAGACGATGACCACTTCAACAATATGCAAGCAACATTGGTAGAGGAGCAAGTTTGGGATGAAAGATAAAGTAAATGAGAAGCGTGCAAGAGAGCTTTCTTGGAGCACCTCAGAAAACGATGGCAGGGCAGAGGCGGATGAACAGCTCCGAATAGACCAATTTATGCTCCTCCTCCTTCAACACTGAGCGCTCACCGTCGGCGTGGACAGGAGCTGTAGCCCAGGCATACACGCAAGACTAACCGAGTTCCTCTATCGCACGCATCATCAGAATATCGCTTGGCCAGCACCAGCAGGCAGCAGCTGATGATGCGGCGAACAGGAACGAGCCCCCTCGAAGCAAAACTCCAGACCCAGATGTCGAAGCTTTTATATTGAAAAAGAAACGAAGTCAACGAAGCTCGAATCAAGCAGGGTCGATCTACAATGGCTTCACGCGATTGCCTGAAAAAGAAGGCTCTGCTTCATTTGATCTTACGCAAGTGAAGAAAAAAAAACCGCTGCTTTGCTCTCACTCCCTAGCCGTTGCTTCCGCGAGCGGCGTGTGCTCGCCACGGCTGACGGCTCCCGGCCACGCGCGCCACGACAAGTACAGGCCAAATGGCGACACCCTCTATCTCTACGGCGGCTCACGCTACAAACCAGCTTTGCCGTGCATCACACATAAAACGCAAAAATGAAGCCGAGAAGGACTGACCAGTAGTAATTACATTTCAGATCACGAAGATGAGCACACATTGTGGGGACAGGAAGGCTCTCTCTGTGGCGTGTCACTGTCCCGGCGATCATATTTTGAGGATCTTGACAAATAGTGTGATCTTGCGTTCTAAAAAACAGTGTTGCATTTTAACAATCTATTTTTTATCTGAATCTATTTTAATCTGAATAAATTACAAATCTGGGTGTTGTTAAAAATCTGAACTTTTTCGATTTTGAACATAATACACATTTGAATAAATTTTAATTTGAACAATTTTCAAATCTGAACGTTATAAAGTTTGAACAAATTTTTAAAAATTTGAAAAAATCATTTCTGATATTTCTTATTTTATTTTTTTAACCAATTTAATATCAAAAAAATAAGAATTGATCAAAAATTTATATATTTTTAAATACTGAATATATTTCAAAAAAACATAAACTGAATTTGTTTTGAATCTGACCATTTTCGAATCTAAACATTTTGAAAATTGAAACATTTTTTAAATCTAGACCGTTTTCTAAATCATAAGAAGGTAAGGAAAAGAAAAAAAATCAAACAGAAAAACGAAGCAAACGAAAACAGAAACAAAGAAGAAAAAATAAAAATAATATAAAAAGTCAGATGGACCGACGTAGTAGTAAATAGATGTTTCAAGGGGCGCATGCAAAGATGTCGCTAATGAGCGGTATATAGGACAGGAGCGCCTACACTAGGGGGGGTACGCGGGAGAAAGTTGTTGTACGCTTACCTATTCCGCTAATGGCCCCCTTCGAATGCAGCCCATAAAAAGTAGTGTTATTTTATCTGTTTTTTTATTTTCTATTTAATAAAGTATTAAAATAAATAAAGATATTTTAAAAACCTGGATACTTTTTAACATTTTCAAATATGAACACTTTTTACTGAACATATTCAAATCTTTCAAATTTTCAAATCTAAACATTTTTCAAATCTGGACATTTTTAAAATAAGAAGTTTTTTCATATTCTTCAAATCTGAAATTTTTCATATTTGAACATTTTTCAATGATGAACATTTGTTTTAAAAATGAACATTTTTGAAATATGAAAAAATAACGTTTTAAAATGACAATTTTTAAAAATGAAGAATTTTCAAAACTGAACCTTTTTCAAGATGAAAAATTACAATTAAAATAAGAAAAACAACAGAAACGAAAATTGACAAACAAAATAGAAAATACAAACCAAAAATCCCAATGACAACGACCGGGCGGCCTAATAAGGGGTACGCGAACGCTATTAATAGTCGCGGTAGGGGATATAGGATTTCGCGGAATTGTCGCATAGTTTTTATTTTATTTTCTCCCACTGCGTGAGCAAGCTGGTTTGGACCCTCACCATCCTAGATTTGGCCTTCATCTACATATTTTCAAAAAAAAAAACATAACCATGTGCTTAAATTTCCGACTGGCGGACTTGATCTTGATGACACTCGGGTAACTTCTTAGTTGATCTTGTGGTTTTGCCTTCGCGGGGTATTGGGTTCCCATTATTCCGTCACATCATCCTCCTGCAAACGTGTCTGATTCCCAGAAAGCAAAACTCGCCCACAGAAGTTGTAAACATATATGCTTAAATTTCATAAGTCCGGACAACACTCAGATGTCCCAGGTTTGTCTTCAGCTTGAGTCCTTATGAAGATAGTATTTTTTTTAAAGTTGCCAAGCACCATCCTCATTCTCTAATCTCCACATCCACTTACACAATAAATAATATTAATCAGCTCAAGGTTTTAGACCCCCAAACCACCAAAATCTACCGTTGAACAAACATTTTCCCAATTTACCAGGTGGTGTTTTTTTATCCCATGTTCCTCTTGAGTCTTGCCAAAGAACTCTACTTCTAAAAATGTCAACAACAAAAAAACTAGCCCCAACAAGAAGTCTATAAATGGACATCATGTAGAAAGGTATAGTAGTCAGACATGAATTTACCAAGATGTTACTTAACCCATAGTCCAAAAGCTTCCCTTGCCAACATCCAAGTCTTTTTTCTAACTTATCTTTAGCAGGTTTCCAAGGGTTGTTCAAAGGCCACTTCGTCTCTATGGGAACACCTAGATACTTAAGAGGCAAAGTTTGAGAAATGCGGGTCAAAATCTCTTCATGGATATTGGATTGATCAGCACAAGCTCCTAGGCAATAAACCTCACTTTAGTCCCCGCGAAGAAAAAGAAAAAACCGCACTTTAGTGAGGGCTTGGGAGACAGATTGATCCAGGATTTCTCCTCCGGTGGAGGGATCCGGGGCCGTCTTCACCGCCATCTTCACCGCCTTCATCTCCATCGACCATGAGCTCCCTCTCCATCACCATGTGTGAGTAGTCCGCTGTAGGCACATGAGGTGGATGGGGATTGGATGAGATTGATCATGTAATGCTACCCGTTGTTCGAGATTTTAGGGGTTTATCTTGAGGATATTTTTGTATTGTGTTGATGCACTTATGCTATGTTTAATGCTTGCTACTAGGGCCCGAGTGGCATGATTTCAGTACTGAACTTATATTGCCTCATCATATATTTGAGTTTGGTATTTATCTGCAAAGTGTATCACCTGCTATTATGTTGAACCTGCGAACCCTAAAAGTGACATATAGGGAAAACAAGGGGGAGATGTTTTAGTTTGAGGATTCTATGTGTTCATGAAGTGTTAATGCATTGTTCCGGTCTATTCGAAAGGGTAGACCTTAATTACCTGTAGTTCCAAGTTGGCCCCGGTGAAATGGGCAGGTAGGACAATAGATGTTGTGCAAATTCTCTTGGTTAGTACGCACAACTAATTATGGAACACATACCTACATATATCGGAGTTAGAGATAAGTCCCATTGCTAGTTATATCTTATTATATGATCAATCTTATTCATGCAACACCCCGCTATCACCTCATGCCTACGTTTTAATCTCTGAGTTACACTTCACTTTTCCGGTGAAAACTGGGAAACACTTGTTTACTGCTGCTGTTCTACTGTTACTTGAATCATACTACTGCCATCTACTGCTGCTGCAAGTTATTGATATACAGGTGTGGTTGAGAGTGACGCCTCAATTGCCAAAGTTTATTGATATTCTTGTGTTCCCATCGTGTCGAACTATAAATTTGGGTAATACTTCCCAACGAAGATTTCAGCGATCCCCTACACTTGTGGGCATCAAGACGTTTTCTGGCGCCGTTGCCGGGGAACCTAGCTTTATCGGTAAGACAACTTGTTATCATTTATTTGCTGCTTTTGCTTGTTCCTAACCATGGGAAAGGAAAAGATTACTCCGAAGGAAGTGAGGCCTTCAACTACTCGCGAGGTACGGATTTGCAAGTAGGCCAAACTTTTCACCTAATGTTGCTTCTGCTGTTGCTCCTAAGAAAAAAGGAAAGTTTTATCTAGTTCACCATTGTCTAAAATGTCTACTAGTAATGAAAATGATTTAATATGTAGTAGCATAGACAAAGAAGTGACACCTGAAATACCTGAAACATCTGAAACATCTGAGATAACTGAAACACCTGAAAATCTTGAATCCTATTATTGAAAATGTGGAATCTGAGTTAGAAGATAATGAATATTGTGATGATGAGATGGAAACTTCTTCTGAGGAAGAGTCTGCTTTTGCTATGGCTTTTAGGTTCGGATTATAAATTGGATAAACTTGATAGCTATAAAAATTCTCCTCTTGATGATTATTTCCCTGTACTGAGAAAATGAATGCTCCAGCTATTAAAATTAAAGATAAAGATTATGAGTTTAGTGTTGATCCTGAAATAATTGAAAAAGCTGAGAAGTATAAGTTTTATGGGAGAGAGGATGAGTTTCCTTTTGAACACATTGCTGTTTTGCATGATTTATCTGTGTTATTTGGGAAAGATGAAATCCATCAACGCTACTATTTCTTAAAGTTGTTTCCTTTTACTTTGGGAGGAAGTGCTAAAACTTGGTATAATCGTTTAGAACCTGGATGTATTACTAGCAAGGAAGAATGTTTGCAGGTATTCTATAATAAATATTTCCCTGCTGATAAGATTCATGGTCTAACTATTGAGATTAGCACTTTTCACAGAAAGAGAAGGAGGATTTACCCCAAGCTTGGGGGAGGTATAGTAAGATGGTTAGGAAATGTCCTACCCATGGCTTCAAGAGTAATGAAATACTTGATATATTTTACAATGGACTAACTGAAAACACCAGAGGTTATCTTGATGGTATTGCAGGTAATGTTTTCAGGGAAAGGACCGTTGATGAAGCAACTGAGCTATTGGAGACTATCTCTAGAAATTATGAAGATTGGAATATTGAAGAGATATTTCCAGAGAAGAAAAGAGGCGTTCTCAATTAGACGAAGAACAATGAAAGAAGCTTCCAAGGCATTAAAGAGAAGGGAATTAAAACCTCTCATCTTAAGGAATTATCTGAAATGGGTGTTAAACTTCCTGATGATCAACCATGTTTTCCAATTCAAGTCAATGCTATTAGCTCCACGAAAGGTAATGAAAAGGTAACACCTCCTATTGATGTATCATACTGAATGATTTTGCTTATTATCATAATCCTGAGGAGCATAATATTAGAATGATGATTATGGAGAACTCTCAAAATTAAATCTCTTCGAGAAAGTTTACATGCTAATGTGGGAGAGGTAAAAAGAATTGTTAAACACTGTGAGATGATGAATAATCAAGTTGAACAAATGGTTTCTCTTCAAAATCAATTGTATGAAAGTCTTATGTGAAGAAACAGGTTTGTGGAGTTAATACTAGGGGAGGTGCAAGTACTCAGGATCCTGACTATCCTGAAGACCATCCAAGAGGAAAGAGCAAGAGCTCGAAAGAAGAAACTTTCTGCAGGCAAATCTCCCAATGAAACCAAGATAATGATGATTCTGAAGAACAAATAATGATATTTCTATTTCTGATGCTGAGACTGAAGATAATAATAATGAAGAAGAGGAATCACCTCCACCTGAAGAAGAACCACAAGAGGAAGAGAATGTGAAGAACCTGAAGCTACTGAAAAGGAAGACCCTCAACCATCTACTGAGAAGAACAAGAAGAAGAACCATCCAAATCCACAAAAGGTAAAGAAAGGGATCCATGGGTACAAAGACCCATACCATATCCTCAAGAGGTAATAAAAACTTTGGATGATGCTAGATTTGAGAAATTCTTTGAGTTGATTAAATCTTGTATTTGCAAATTCCTCTTGTTGATGCTATTAAAATTCCTCCATATTCAAAATATATGAAAGATATTGTCACTAATAAAAGAAAGATTCCTACTGATGCAATTACTGCTATGCTTGCTGATTATTCCTTTAAAGGGAAAATGCCTGAAAAGCGTGGAGATCCTGGTATTCCAACTATTCCTTGTCATATTAAAGAAACTTATGTGAAATATGCATTATGTGATTTAGGAGCTGGTGTTAGTGTTATGCCTTTTCTTTATATAAGAAACTTAACCTAAACAAATTGGTTCCAACTGAAGTTTCATTGCAAATGGCTGATAAATCAACTGCTGTGCCTATAGGAATATGTGAGGATGTTCCTATCTCTATTGCTAATGTGTTAATTCCTACAGACTTTGTTATATTAGAAATGCCTGAGGATGATAATCTATCTATTATTCTTGGAAGACCCTTTTTAAACACTGCAGGAGCTGTGATAAATTGCACTGAAAGCAAAGTGACATTCAATGTCAAAGGAAATGAGCATACTATTTATTTCCCCAAGAAGAAAGCTGTTACAATGGTAAGCCAAAGTGTGAATTCCATTAAAAGAAATACTCTTATCGTTGGAAGCTTTGAAATTCCATTACCACCTCCTGAACCAAAATATGCTATCATGACGGTTGGAACTATTCCAATCAAATATGAGGTGTCTTGAAATCTTTCTTTATATTTATGAATAAAAGAATCATTTGTTATATCTTTTACATATTATTAATGAGACTTGATCAACCTCATTACTAATGTGAAAATGATGCAAACTTGATTCCCATAAAATTTGCATTACATTTTAACTTTGTTTATTATAGAATTTTGGAGTATTTGCATGGACATAATTATTTCAAAGTTCAGAAATTCCAGAAACTGTAGTTTGAAAAATTATGTTCAGAAAATCTTCTCGAAAAATTCCAGAAAAAATTGGAGGTAAGTGATGGCCCTTGGAGAGGTTGATCTACGGCGCCAGAAAACAGCTTGATCTCCGGTGCGTAGTTACCTGCGTCAAAAGTAAATGGGTTAGGTTGAGACTCCAAGTGCAGAGTGTGTAGTAAGTGGAAGACGTGTTTTCCCCACGAGGGTGACTCGAGGGTTTAATATCGAACTCTCGGGGAATCAGTAGTGAAAGATTTATCTCCCTATCCTTCTTTGGTCACCTACAAAACAAGGTTAATTGTTTTGGTCCTCAACCTCACCTGTGGTTGTCAAGCACAAGGTGTATGAATGATATCAAGATAAATATGCAATGCAAACAAGAAATAAATATGCAATGGTGGTAATGAATGTGCAAGGATGATGATAACAATGATAAATGATATTTTTGGGTTTTTATGATGAATGCAAGATGGAAAAGTGTTTTTGTATTTTCGGATTTAATAATTGCAGAAAATGGAAAAGTGGTAAAAGTGGTTGGAAAGGTGTTTCTTATGATTAAAAATGGACCGGGTTCATGGTTTCACAAATGCACTCTCTCTTTTAATGGTGTGGCAGACAATGGACACATAGAGTTGACATATGAGATTGCAACACAAAGTTTGATATCAAGTTACTAATTATATGGGCATCACGTCCTAACATAGAGATCTTTTGGTTATTAATCTCACTTATACTCCACCAAGATGCGAACTAAATCATAACACCTTAGTAATTAAGATAACTCAGAGTATAGCTTTAAGTATCATGACATGAAGTGAAAATAAGAACATGCTAGATCTAGTCACAGGAAGAAGCTTGGTCACCCTCAACCCTTGTAGCATGGTATTTTTGTTTATCCCTAGTGAGGCAACAAAGTAAGGTAAAACACCCAAGTGGATCGCGATACAGTTGTCAACTTACCGCACTCACCACCCCCCGTTACTCCAACTAATGCACACATCACCCCACACACGCCCTCATAAACATGCTTGATCATAACAAGTAGATAAGAACGGGGTACATAATATGCATCTATACTCATAACTGAAACAAACATTGCAATCTCAACATATATTAACTCACAAAAAGATCCACCACATAGGAATTACAATATGACCGTAATCATGTTCAGCAGCTCATACGGTACTAATTAGTGAAGCTCAAAGAGAGGAGAGATACATAAGTTACTTCCACAAACCCATAGTCCAGAGGTGGACTACTCCCTCTTCATCATGGAGACGGTGGAGATGTCGATGGAGAAGATGGAGACCACGCCGGCAGCGCCCCGCCGGAGTTTTCCCCCTCCAATCTGCAGCTCCAGATCTTCGTTTTCGTGTTTCTGTGATATGGCGGCGCTTGTTTTCGAGAACGCCGTGGGACTTCTTTTATAGGCGTTTTTAGGTCAAGACGAAGGCGGTGGAGAAAGATCGACGGCTGCGGAGCCTCGAGGGCCAAGTTGGTGGGCCCCACGCGGCCAGGTACAGTGGCCGCGTGGGCCACCCCCTTTTGGCCTCCGGCCTCCGTTTGCTTGATTCCTTCGCTCCTACGTCTTCCTCCTTCCAAAATAATGACGCTGTATTTTTCCAGATTTTTTGACGTCGTTTGGGTCCCTGAAACATAAAAGGAAAGAAATAGGGTTTTCTGCCTGCGCAGGGTTAATTCCATAAAAATAGGAAACAATTATTTTATTTCCTAAAATCATTAAATAACAGTGGTATAACCCTTATATGATGCAAATATGATTGGAATATGAGTGATATAGTGCAAAGTTCATGTATGCATTTTACATGCATCAACATCCCCAAGCTTAACCAATACTCGTCCTCGAGTATGAAGGTGATAAAACTAACATGGGCTTTGCAATATAGCACTAACAATGGATATCAAAGATGATTGCTACTGCTACATAGAGTCAAATGATTCATTCTTCAAAGGAGTAGCAATATGCAAATAGTTTATGAAGTGATATCAAGTATTCAAGCAAGGATGTTCAATGATAGTTCACAAAGTGTAACATAGAAGATAGTAATATGGACCACATGTATGCATAATGATAAGTAAGAACATCCTACATTGGTCATAGAGTGTAGATGAAAATCTGAATATAAAAGGTGGACACTTTGGAAAGATGTATATGTGAGTAGAGGTAAAGCATGCATAAGTTTCATCTAACTTCCAAACTCTTCTACTTAAGTTAATGATTGCAATGTGGAATTCTTGGTGTCAAGCTCTCATTACCCCTATCATAGCATCTTGAATGATTAAAGTTTAATGTGAAAGCAAATATGAGTAGTGTGCTTGATAAAGTAAAGGTTAGGTGTCTCATGCCCCTTGAATACAAGTACCTACACCATGATTACTCAACTTAGGAAACAAAGCAAGTTCAAGTTATATATCATTGTAAGTAATAATAGTATCATCAAGAGCGTCAACTGGGGTACCTCTTGTCCCAGGATATGGAACAAGCCCATATCAAAATGACAAGACAAACAAACAAGATGAACAACCTCAACACCCTTTTTATTTACCATTGGAATAGCTTTTTATTATAAGGTGCATCACAGAGGTTCACCATAGCATGTAAGTAAATTTCCACCATGAATGATGCATGGCTTAGATTAGCGGCCCAGGCGTCTCTCTAACCATTTATACAAACTCATTTAAACTACTTCATTTCCACCTCATTTCACCATGATAGGCATCCATAAACAAAAGTACATGATATCAACTAAATGAGATGAAGGAGCATGTTGAAAGCTTTGCATGTGACAGCACATATGGGCTAACTCCCAACCTCGGACATTTATCAAGCCACTAGCATCATATATTAATCACAATGGGTCATGTTTTATTTATGCAATAAAAAAAGTTGTGCATCAAGTTCGTGAGAGCTATATAACCAACTTTTCCCATAACAATCAATAACATAAACATTTTCATTCAGAGGTATAGATAACACAAATATCATGATAACATACTCGGAATAGCATAAAGCAATAGGTAGATATGGTGGACTCACTGGAATAACTTTGGTTGAAGGTGTTGGAAACAAGTTTTTGCTTGTTGGAATGTTTGGGCTAGCAAGAGGGAGAAAGTTGACCATCTAGATGCATGCATGAGTGTCCATAGAACTAACTAATCCATGTTAAACAAGTAAAATAACATTCAGCATCAAAACATGAATAAGTGATAGCTCTTGATAAAGCATTTGCAAATTATTACTCATAAACAAGCTCATGAATCATGCAACTATATGTATCATTAAAAATCAACTCAAACATCCCTTTTCCCAATATATAAAAGCATCCAACATATTTCAACCCATATTTCCAGTAGCTCTCTCATATAAATGATATGTGGTGGTCTCACAAAATAACAATCAAACCAAACAAACAAAAAGACGCTCCAAGTTTATGCGATAAAGTGTTTCGATCGAAAAACAGAAGTTAGACGTGTGCAAACCGAGAGTGTGTAGGTCCAGTGGGGTTGTCTTCACATCCCCAAGCTTATGGTCTTCACCATCCTTGGATAACTCTTGGTGCATCTCCTCCAATCCCTGTGAAAAAACTTCAAAACACCGTTTCTCCCATTTTCTTTTCTGTGGGGTGCATTAGTAGTGATAAACAAATAGGTTTCTTGCTGCATATAATCCTTAAACAAAAATCATATGAATGTCCAGAAAGTATATAATGTTGTATGCCTACTCATAAACTCAATTGAATCAAAAAGATTCAAGATAAAAGTTCAAAACATGCATAAAACAAAATGGGACAGAATCTGTCCAGAAAAACAGCAGCAGCAAAACGTATTTTTCTACCCTACCAAACTTTGCCGAAAAATTCGAAAAATTCATGCATACAGAGGATGAAAAGTTGCAACTACAGTTCAAATATGAGCTCATTCGGAGTTACAGAATAAGAATTAAAAATCATACCGTGCACAGATTCGTGCAGGAATAAAATCTCCGAACGCTATAAGCAACTTTTCAAACCAAAATGGGTAAAACTTGGCACTTTATTAAAAACTCCAGAAACTAAACTAAAAACAAACTCTCTTGATACAGCAAGAGGACACAAAGAAAATCACACATAAAAATAACCGGGTTGCCTCCCGCAAAGCGCTTTCTTTATAGCCATATAGCTAGGCTTCTTACTTGTTGTTTATTGAAGATGAAGCTCATGAGGGAGCTTGAACTTTGATGTTCCCTCTTCTTGGGAAGTGTTCCATGCACTTCTTGTGTGGGAACTGAAACTTCACGTTCCCTCCTTTGAATCAATGATAGCACCTGTAGTACGAAGAAAAGGTCTTCCAAGAATAATAGGACTAGAGGTTTTATTCCCCATGTCCATGATTAGAAAATCCACAGGCACAAAAGTCATATGTAACTCTACCATAACATCACTTACTTTCCCTAAAGCATGTTTAATGGAATCATCAGCAAGTGCAAGTTCAATAGAGCATTTTTCAAGATTTTTCAATTCAAGTACTTCATATAGTTCTTTAGACAAAACAGAGACACTAGATCCTAGATCAAGTATGGCATGTGTGTCTCTTTTCCAATAGTTACTAGTACCTTGGGAATCCATATATCCCCAAGCTTAGGTGGTATCATGGCCTCTTGGTTGTACCTAGCAATTTTCTCTTTCAAGACATGATTAGCAATATAGGAACCAAAGCCAGCTTGATTAGTGTTGATGGAAGGATCACTTGCAAACTTTTGTAAGATAGAGATTAATTCATGCAAGCTACAATTTTCTAAGTCAAGCAAAGGATCCTTGACTTCACTAAGCATTTTAACTTCCTCAACTTGTCTTTCCTATTATAAAGATTAAATATTTCATAACGGTCATCAAAACATCTTCAGGCACTTGGGCTTTTTCTAAACTTTCTTTAATTCTTACTTCCAAGAGCAAGCCATCAAGTAGATAATGAGTGTCAGTAGCAGCAGTATTCATAAAAGAATCCTCACATTCATTATCTAAAAAGACTTTAGAGTTTTCAGACAATCCTCTATAAAATATGTGCATAAGCATCCAATCCCTAAGACCATGTTCCATTCCAAAAGCTATACCTCTAAACCTTTCCCATGCTTTTACCAAAGGTTCATCTTCTTCTTGTTTAAAGGTGATAACCATTTGTCTAAAATTACAGATCATTTCAGTGGAACAAAATCTTTCAACAAATGCAGCTTTCAAGTTAAACCAAGTGCTAAAGTTCCCAGGTGGCCATCTCAATATCCAATCTAACGCTTTTCCTCCTAAGGAGTAAGGAAAAAGTTTAAGTTTAACATTAGCATGGTTCAGTTTTAACATGTTGCATCTTTCATTAAACTTCTTAAGATGAGCTATGGGATCTTCTTTTGGTTTCCCATAGAAACGGTGTTCATAAATCGCCTTCATGATATTAGGATCTACCTCAGCTTTTTCAATAGGGATATTCTTATCTTGAGGAAAATTCCTAACACTAAATGGCCAAAAGGTTCTCTTTTCCATTTCAGCAAGTTTTTTTTTTATTTTATATGCAAAACTGAAAATAAAATGAGTCTCACAAATGCAAACCGAATTACAAATGCAAGACAATGACAAAACAAATAATTTTGCTTTGAAGGTAAAGATGGATAAGATGATGCTCACGTAGGTGCAACCTCCCCAAGCTTAGGTGTTAGCACAAGTTGGTGATGTTGACTTTGTTGTGATCTCCTTGGATAAACCTTCTCAGCTATGATTCCCCGGCAACGGCGCCAAAAAACAGCTGTTGCAGGAGGAGCAGAGATTTGCGAACAGAGGTACACCCATTGGATAAATCTTTTCAGCTAAGATTCCCCGGCAACGGCGCCAGAAAACAGTCTTGATGGCCCTTGGAGAGGTTGATCTACGGCGCTAGAAAACAGCTTGATCTCCGGTGCGTAGTTACCTGCGTCAAAAGTAAATGGGTTAGGTTGAGACTCCAAGTGCAGAGTGTGTAGTAAGTGGAAGACGTGTTTTCCCCACGAGGGTGACTCGAGGGTTTAATATCGAACTCTCGGGGAATCTGTAGTGAAAGATTTATCTCCCTATCCTTCTGTTGGTCACCTACAAAACAAGGTTAATTGTTTTGGTCCTCAACCTAACCTGTGGTTGTCAAGCACAAGGTGTATGAATGATATCAAGATAAATATGCAATGCAAACAAGAAATAAATATGCAATGGTGGTTAATGAATGTGCAAGGATGATGATAACAATGATAAATGATGTTTTTGGGTTTTTTATGATGAATGCAAGATGGAAAAGTGTTTTTGTATTTTCGGATTTATTAATTGCAGAAAATGGAAAAGTGGTAAAAGTGGTTGGAAAGGTGTTTCTTATGATTAAAAATGGACCGGGGTTCATGGTTTCACAAATGCACTCTCTCTTTTAATGGTGTGGCAGACAATGGACACATAGAGTTGACATATGAGATTGCAACACAAAGTTTGATATCAAGTTACTAATTATATGGGCATCACGTCCTAACATAGAGATCTTTTGGTTATTAATCTCACTTATACTCCACCAAGATGCGAACTAAATCATAACACCTTAGTAATTAAGATAACTCAGAGTATAGCTTTAAGTATCATGACATGAAGTGAAAATAAGAACATGCTAGATCTAGTCACAGGAAGAAGCTTGGTCACCCTCAACCCTTGTAGCATGCTATTTTTGTTTATCCCTAGTGAGGCAACAAAGTGAGGTAAAACACCCAAGTGGATCGCGATATTACAATTGTCAACTTACCGCACTCACCACCCCCCGTTTCTCCAACTAATGCACACATCACCCCACACACGCCCTCATAAACATGCTTGATCATAACAAGTAGATAAGAACGGGGTACATAATATGCATCTATATTCATAACTGAAACAAACATTTGCAATCTCAACATATATTAACACACAAAAAGATCCACCACATAGGAATTACAAATATGACCGTAATCATGTTCAGCAGCTCATACGGTACTAATTAGTGAAGCTCAAAGAGAGGAGAGATACATAAGTTACTTCCACAAACCCATAGTCCAGAGGTGGACTACTCCCTCTTCATCATGGAGACGGTGGAGATGTCGATGGAGAGGGTGGAGACCACGCCGGCAGCGCCCCGCCGGAGTTTTCCCCCTCGAATCTGCAGCTCCAGATCTTCGTTTTCGTGTTTCTGTGATATGGCGGCGCTTGTTTTTGAGAACGCCGTGGGACTTCTTTTATAGGCGTTTTTAGGTCAAGACGAAGGCGGTGGAGCAAAGATCGACGGCTGCGGAGCCTCGAGGGCCAAGTTGGTGGGCCCCAAGCGGCCAGGTACAATGGCCGCGTGGGCCACCCCTTTTGGCCCTCCGGCCTCCGTTTGCTTGATTCCTTCGCTCCTACGTCTTCCTCCTTCCAAAATAATGACGCCTGTATTTTTCCAGATTTTTATAACATCGTTTAGGTCCCTGAAACATAAAAGGAAAGAAATAGGATTTTCTGCCTGCGCAGGGTTAATTCCATAAAAATTGGAAACACTTATTTTATTTCCTAAAATCATTAAATAACAGTGGTATAACCCTTATATGATGCAAATATGATTGGAATATGAGTGATATAGTGCAAAGTTCATGTATTCATTTTACATGCATCAGTAAGTTATTTTACCAGGGGAATGACCAGCCAAAAGGGAGACACCAGAGGCCACCAGGGCCCAGAATAGGGTGTCCCACGCGGCTACTGTACCTGGCCACGTGGGACCCACTACTTTGGCCCACAGGGGGAGTTAGGTGAGGGGTCTGTGCCCATCTCCTTCCCCTCGACAGAAAACCAGCTCCAGGTATTTTTCTCAAATTTTCACGTGCTCCTTTCCTGCTATCCTTGGATCTCCAAGTTTAGAGCAGATTTTTCAAATCTATTTAGTGGGATTGCTCATTGGTATGTGACTCCTCCACCCATCCAATTATTTTTTGTTCTTGTGCATCATGTATGAAGTATTTTGCTGCACTGGTGTCACCTATTATGCTTCGAAAATCCATAGATTTAAGTTTTCTAGTTGATATTGATGCAGGATATTGATGTGGAGACTAGTTATGGATGGCTCAATGTTGTTTTAGAGTGTTGCATCTTGATTTTTGATGAATATTGTTTATGGGCAGAAAGGTACCATGTTCAACAAGGGCAAGGCATTGATAGGGATGAGCTCAAGACCAAGAAGAAGGGCATGCAAAGTCTCCCTCACCCTTGATGACCAACATCTTTGGGAGGATTCTGCATACTATGTGGGAGAGAAGTTGAAGATACACACAACAAGATGGCAAGATCCCCATGTTCTTGAACAGTGGGGGATTCAAGAGGACTTCAACATCTTCGCTGCTGCAACTGGCCTACTTCGGTTTACTCAAAACCCACAAGATACATACGAGGAACTCTCGCGAGAATTCCTCTCTACATTCAGATTTGAGGGTCCTGAGCTCCACAGACATAGTAAGAAAAGTAAGGCACCCCCTCCTACCTTTGTTTGCAAATTTACTATGAGAGGGGAGCGTCTCATTATGTATCTAGAGAAATTTTGCAATGCTATTGGTGTGGCGGCCACGGGTAGTTGGAATGAAACCGGTGCTGATTCCAACCCTGAACTTGTTGCATTTTGGCATTCTATTACTGTTAGCTCTCATGATAGATTGAATAGAGGTAAATTTACTCATATACAGCACCCAAGTTTGAGATATTTTGCGTTGTTTCTTGCAAGAGGATTTCTTGCTAGGGACAACAATTCTGCTTGCACTGGACCAATAGTTTATCTACTTAAATGTGCAAAAGAAAACAAACCATGTGGGTACAACTTGGGAGTCATTCTTGCTAGATCATTGCACACTGCTGTGAGTAGAAATGTTACCGATGAAACTCCTATTTATGCTGGTGCTATTGTTACATTAGTGTACAAGTACATTAAAAATGAGAGAGGATATGATGACAACATGGGTACTCGTGTGCGAGAGTCCACATTACTTGATTTTACCTTGACTACTCGCATGGAAATAAGTATGAAGTATGGGGAGCATTATTTGTATAACTATTTGAGTGCTAATGGGCAGTAAGTGCCCATTAGGCTCCCCTGTACTGACCTTTTTGACAGGAGTACCGGAAAGTGAAGGTGGAGGAGGCGCCGCCTCAAGAGGAGCCCCAAGCTCCGGAGGTGCAAGGCTACCAACCTCAAGAGATGCCACATTACCCAGGCATGCAAGGATACCCATATGGTTACTACCCTGGAAGTGGAAGTGGTGGATACAGCCACTACCCAGGATACTAGCTTGATCGCAAGCTTGGGGGAGTGCTTCTCTCCTCTCCATTCATTGTTTCATATCACTGTTGCATTGTTATGTTTAGTTTCTTATTCTGAAAATCACAAAACACAAAAAGATTTCATTTGTTTCTTTTGGTTATTTACTTCTGGAAATTTATCTTATGCATCTAAAAACCAAAAAGAACAAAAATATTTTCGTTTTCTTGAAACAAATGCAAAAACAGAAGTGCTGAAATTGCTGAAATCTGCTCACTGTTTCATTTTTCATTTATTCCCTGTAACTCCGATTGAGCTAAAATTTTAACCACTGCTGCAACACATCATAACCCACACACCTGTAAATTGGGAGATTGTTCTGAGGTGTTTAGGTAGGGTTAAAACAGTACTGTATGCAGTGACATTTTATGGCAGATTTGAGTTTTTATTGCGCAGTTCAAATTGGGAGAGGAGAACAAGGATGATGAGTTGGTGTGCATGAAGTGAATGAAAGGTATGAAACCTTTGCCGTGCTTATGTAGACTTTTTAATAACAGCAAGTGAGCACATCATGGTTTCTTTAACATCTAAGGAAGTGGTAGCAAATGTTTATCTTCTCCATGTTCTAGTATGGTATATGATGATGCAAGTGAGATATTATTTAGTGACAATACTTGGCTGTGTGTTGAATAATTGTGGCTCTAAACAAAGGTCTACGCATCCCATTGTGCTTGCTAAACTTGCCAACCAAAGAGTAAAAGAGTTTTTCAAATGTTAGACATGAAGTCATATGCTTGACAGGCTTAGTGGTTGGAAACTAGCTGAAATGTGCTGACACATGGAAAGCTTTCAACATTGCACTAAATTATATTTAGTTGATATCATGTGCTTTGGTCTATGGATGCTTATCATTGCGAAATAAAGGTGGAAACTTAGTAAGTTTGATGAGTAAGGATAATTGGCTAGAGAGACGCCTGGCCGCCAACCTAAGCCATGCATCATTCATGGTGGAAATTTGCGGCGCACCATAGTGAACATTCTATGACGCACATCATAATAAAAAGCTACACAAATAGTAAATAAAAGAATGCTGAGATTGTTCATTGTTTGTTTGTCTTGTTGTTGGGACATGGGCTTGTCCAGGTCCTGGGACAAGAGGTACCCCAGTTGACGCTCTTGATGACGCTTTTATTACTTGCAATGACTGAAAAATTCAAACTTGCTTAGTGGCCCGAGTTGAGTAGCCATGGTGTAGGTACTCGTATTCACGGGGCATGAGGCTTTCAACCATGAGTTGGTCAAGCATATGGGTCATAATAGGAAACACTAAATAGTTTGTTAAAAATGAGAGCAAGGTTGTAAGCACAGTGATTTCAAAAACCTTTGTTTATTTCTACAGTTGAGCAAACTCATCCAAGTATTGACTTTACATGTTATTTCTCTTGCAGCAAATATAAATGATTTAACATTGATTAGATATACCATTGCTAGAATTTTGTTATTTGTTATCGAAGTTATGTTTTGCATGCTTGTTGATATTAAGCGGTGTTATATATGCAATGCAAAGTTCTTGTCAAAGTCTTTTCATCGCTTCTGCACTATGTTTGAATTGTTCGAGGACAAACAACGAGCTAAGCTTGGGGGAGTTGATGCATCCAAAATGCATCAACTTTTCCAAGCACTTTGCTGTGAGGACCCCGGATTAGGTATCCGTGATACTCGTTATGTTTCCTGCAACAATCCCATGATCAGTCTGTTGTTGCACATAACTCGAATTGGTATCACAGAACACCCATAAATACCGAATAAATTTACTTACTTGATTGAAGCCATAACTTTATCAGGTACTCGCAGCGGAAATCACCAAATCAACGTGGAGCCCAAGTCACTTGCCAACCCTACAGGCAGCTGACTGGGAAGCGCCCTAGTTCGCATGACGTCGTTGAAAACTTCTTCTTCAAACTGTTCCTCTTCAAAATCTGGCTAAGACAATAGCCAGGGACGAAACCAATATGAGTACATTTGAATGTACTCGCAAACTACCCCCGGAATGAGCATGCACTACTCTTTTTATTGTTTAAATAAAACTTTGTTTGAAATCTCTATATCTTTATTTGAAAAAGGAGAGAAGGATTTTAGAACTTTTCCCATAAATCTGTCTTTGTAAGAAGTCTCTTTTAAAATGTTTTCCCAAAAATATATCTTTGTAAAAAGGTAAGAAGTTTCTTTAAAACTTTTCCCGAAAAATACATCTTTGTTGAAAAAGGTAAGAAGTCTCGCTTATAAACATTTTTCCGAAAAATCACCATTTGGTTTATTTCTCCAAAACTCCTCCTTTTTCGACCATAGCCCTTCGGTATAGTTGCCTAAAACATTTTCCACTTTCAAATCACAAAACTCTTCACTTCCCGACCATAGCCCGTCATGGTCAATCATTCTCCAGCAACCTCATACCAGCCCGTCGGTAGAGTTGCAGATACCACACATCTCCATTTTATTTTCAAATCTCAAAACTTTGCAAAAGTTGCACATGGTCAGAGGACAGCCTCCCAACTGTCCATATCCGAGGACTCGGCTATTCGAATAGTTTTACCCTCTGCAGAGGTAGCACGCTTTTCCCACACCCATCCGGTAACTCATCGTGTCAGCCACGTCCCGCCATACAAGGTGTATGCGAAGTCGAGTCACCGACCATAGCCTCTTCAATAAATCCTCTCCAAATACCACTCCGGTAGCGTTTATCTCTAGCGTCGCAAACATGAAAATAAAACAACACTCAATAAGCAACCAAACCACAAGTGGTATACAAACAAGTAATCAAACCACATACATAGCACTAATTCAATCAAGCAACAATCTGAAATCTATATTTAGAAGGGCATTATATTCACAGGAGTATAACACCAAACACATGCTAAAAACATAGAGCACCAAGACATCTTCTACTAAAGGTACTTAACAACCATTTTCCCTAAACAGGAAATACTTCAGACAAAAGTTAAGCCACCAATTAATCTTTGTAATTCAAAATATCTCACCAAGCTAAGGTGGATACACTAACAAGATAGTTAAGCTAGTACTCAACTCAAAGACTATCAAGTTCATCAAGCCATGCAAACATATTACTCATACCAATATGTCTAACAAATACCACTAACAGTACTAACATATTATAACCTTCTAAACAGTAATAACATGCAAACAACAGTACCACAACAATCATTAACCAGCAAGGCACACATATTAATCACACACAATATTCTCACATTAAAATAAATAAGCATAGCAATTCTTAATTACTAGAGGAAAAGTTATATAGGGAATAAAACCCTAACAAACACATGATTCACAATAGCTCTCCTAACATGCTAGCAAGATTAAGGAAACACATCACAACAGTGGATTACCACCCTACACATGCTAGGAAACACATCTATAACAATAAAGTTATAACACACAATTTATAAAGCCCTAATAAAAAATAGGCAGAAAAGGCCTAAACCTTATAATTAGCACCACAGTCAATCAATGACTCCTAAATTCAAACCAATTTAGGGATATGTTCTCCTACACATATAGAAGACAAGCCAATTGGATTTACTCCAAAATTCATCTCACAAAAATCTACAAAAATCACCAAAGTGCCACTGGTGTGTTTTCAAGAATGAACAGAACTTTTGTTTTAGACTTCATTTGCATACAAGGCCAACAGATCTGGAAAGGTATCACTTCAGGCTATCCAGGGAATTTTAGTTTGCAATATTTGGAGTTATAAAACTCTAGATATTAAATATTTAGTGAAAATGATACCTTTTACAATATTTAATCTAGACACCATTTAAATATATATTTTTGCAAACAAAAAGTCCTACCTGTTTCAGAAAACACATAGGAATTCTACAAAATTTACATCATAATATTTTCACGCATAGATCCACCACAACAGATTTAAATCTACACTGTAAATTTAACAGGAAATAAAAGCAGATATTAGATCTATATAAAAAAAACGTCACTGGGCTGGATCTGGCCCAGATCCGGCCGAGCAATCGCGGAAGGCGGTCCAGCCCGCGGCCCACGTACGTGAGCGAAGCGGTACGGGCCTCCTCTTCTTCCTCGATACGCACAGAGGCGAGCGAGGCACGGCGGGGAACAGGGAAGGGACGGCGCGGCGGCTCCGGGCCCCTACAAAGAAATGGTGAAGTCCATTAGCTAGCTGGCGATGAGGGGAGCTCGGAGAAACAAGAATGGCGGGGAATGGTGGACGGAGCTGCTCGCGAGCTTCCCGGCAATGCGGCGGCCAGAGAAGAAAAGGATGAACTCGCCCCCGTCGATTCACGGCGCCCCGCAGCGATTCCTTGGACGAAGACGCAGAGCAGGACGCGGCGGAGCTTCCTACGCTCTTCGATCTGGACGGGGAGGCTCCAATCGATGGCGACGCACGACGGCAGCTCGAGCTAGGCTTCGGGCCGTGGAAGAAAATTAAAAGGAGAGGGAGAGGGAGAGCGAGCAGTGAGGAGGGGGAGCAGAGGGGTGAGAGAGCAGAGGAGCCTGGGGGGGGGGGCCTCCTTATCTCCTTCGCGCGGCAGAGGAACGAGAGGGGGGTCCGGGCGGCGAGCGCGTCGAGCAGACAACACGGCGGCGCGCGGCCACTGCTGCTACAGAAAGGGGATGACGATTTGCAGAACGCCCCCTGGACTTCTTTTTCCATTTACGATTTAGTCCTTTTCTATTTTATTTTAAAACCAGTGAGTTTTCAGTGATTTAATTGAGGCACTTAACCATTTTAAAAATCTGAGAAAATTCATGTAGCCTCCCATATACATGTAGAAGCTCCACAAAAATTGGCTTTTGAAAATAAAATGTTTGGAACCACATTGGTTCATAGGGTTTGAATATATTATTTTTGGATAAAACCAATTTGACAAATGGAAATATCTTTGTAATTGGAGATTAGATATTTTGGGAGAGAGGTAATATGATAATGAGATGGTTATCATCTCATTCCTGGATTTTATAAGATAAAATAATTGTTATAACAAAAATAGAGAAATAGGTAGAGAGGGAAATTAAATAAGATCATTTCTTTTAATCAAGATGTTGTTTTGAGGGTGTGATGAAACATAGAGGTCTGGTTCTATTTTCAAGTCACATTCCACATTTGTGATCAATGGGTTTTCAACTTAACACTCAAGTACATTGGTGTAATTATTCACCCAAGCAAACAATAAAACAAGAATTAATAATCAATACAACCATATGTCCAACAAGCAAATAATCACAACAAGATCAACATCACAATCATGACCACACAAATCAAACCACAAGATTCAATCATACCACCATTTCCACAATGCTATCTTATAAAAATGATCACACTTAATTATGACAAGATGATGTTTAAGGGAGTATCTCAACTTATAACTCAATAGTTTTCAAAAAGGTTTGAGAAAGGAAATATGGGGTAACATATTTCCCACTAGTATTATTTTCAAATGGAATGAAATTAGGAGTTTATAAAATGGGAGTTGTATACACCTACAAAATATCAAGGTTGAGGATTAGGTAGGAGATAACATATAGATCTCCATATTTTGGAAACACACAATTTTGGAAAATACTTTGACTTTCTCAAATACTGGTATTAGTTTTGGTTGTTGATAAACCAACTATCATTGAAATGGAGTTGGCCAAAATAAGAATGGAAAAGACATATGGAATATTTTCTTGTCATAACATGATTACCAAAGTTAAATATATTTTTATATTGGTTGGGTCTGATATTTACTAGTCAACAACTTAAACAACAAGTCACACAAGTTCAAACATCGCAATGGGAAGGAAAACACAATCATCAGTGAAACATTTCAAAAAGTTTTTACTGGTTCTGAATTTTAGGTCTTGTAAACAAAGTTTTTCTTGGTTCCAAAATTTGAGATGTTACATTTGCTTCACAATTTGCTCCGGAATCTTCACATATTTGAATAAAACTGCTGAATCTGACGCTGTTTTTTAGCAAAGTCTCCTTTCTGACTATTTTTGCAGGAAATAAAATCGGGGAAAAATACCACGTCGTTTTTTATGGAAAAGGTGGACAACGTGCAAAGGATGGACACGAGGGAGCGCCGGAGGGCCAAAAGAGTGGGCCCCACGCGGCCTCTGTACCTGGCCACGTGGGCCCACCCAAAATGGGCCTCGGGCACCGCCTCGCCTTGGGTTTTCGACGAACCCCCTCATATATACAGAAAAACGCTTGCCCTAGGAGAAGAGGAGCTTTCGCGAAACACACCGCCGGCGCCACCACGATCTTCGTTTCGGAGACAGATTGATCCAGGATTTCTCCTCCAGTGGAGGGATCCGGGGGCCGTCTTCACCGCCATCTTCACCGCCTTCATCTCCATCGACCATGAGCTCCCTCTCCATCACCATGTGTGAGTAGTCCGCTGTAGGCACATGAGGTGGATGGGGATTGGATGAGATTGATCATGTAATGCTACCCGTTGTTCGAGATTTTAGGGGTTTATCTTGAGGATATTTTTGTATTGTGTTGATGCACTTATGCTATGTTTAATGCTTGCTACTAGGGCCCGAGTGGCATGATTTCGGTACTGAACTTATATTGCCTCATCATATATTTGAGTTTGGTATTTATCTGCAAAGTGTATCACCTGCTATTATGTTGAACCTGCGAACCCTAAAAGTGACATATAGGGAAAACAAGGGGGAGATGTTTTAGTTTGAGGATTCTATGTGTTCATGAAGTGTTAATGCATTGTTCCGGTCTATCCGAAAGGGTAGACCTTGATTACCTGTAGTTCCAAGTTGGCCCGGTGAAATAGGCAGGTAGGACAATAGATGTTGTGCAAATTCTCTTGGTTAGTACACACAACTAATTATGGAACACATACCTACATATATCGGAGTTAGAGATAAATCCCATTGCTAGTTATATCTTATTATATGATCAATCTTATTCATGCAACACCCCGCTATCACCTCATGCCTACGTTTTAATCCTCTGAGTTACACCTTCACTTTTTCCGGTGAAAACTGAGAAACACTTGTTTACTGCTGCTGTTCTACTCGTTACTTGAATCATACTACTGTCATAACTATTGCTGCTGCAAGTTCATTGATATACAGGTGTGGTTGAGAGTGACGCCTCAATTGCCAAAGTCTTACTGATATTCTTGTGTTCCCATCGTGTCGAACTATAAATTTGGGTAATACTTCCCAACGAAGATTTCAGCGATCCCCTACACTTGTGGGCATCAGTTGTTTTGTGGATGGTTTCGTGCCACCCCTCTTGAGTCATGGATGGTGGACGTCGGGGCAGCGGCCCTGGAAGGTTGATGTGCGCCGAGGTGGCGGCCTCGGAAAGTCTTGCGAGTGTGGCCTTACGATGCAAGGTGGTGTCTCTCATCGCTTGGGTGGCTAATCTCGAGCTGTGAGTGTAGCGAGATTGTCGACTCGGTCAATGCGTCCAAGAGAGGGACGATCTTCAGGAAGTCGAGACAGCGGTCTCGGATGTGGTGTGGCGGCCGTGGTCCGCGGGTAGTTTTCCCTGGGCAATTTGGACTACGGGATGCTAGGGCGTGCGGCGTTGCGGCTCGTGAGAGAGCGGTGGCATGTCGGGGCGGCGGCCTCGGAAGGTGGTCTAGGTGGATTGCGCAGGGCGTGATGGAGAGTTGGATGTCGGGGCGGCGGCTCCGAAAATTCTGCATCATCGAGAGCGTCTCGCCTTGTGTCGTGTGGGCGACAAGGTTGCTCTCGGTGTTGTTCGTCGTCGAGGCTCCCGATGGTGGCCGCTTTCATCTTCGACGGAGTGTCCTGTTTCTGCTCCTCCCATAGCAGCTGCGGATTCTTCTCTCCGGCAACGGTGGAGTGCTGGTCGGCCGACCGTGGAGTGGTGGGTTGTGCTTGGCTCGTGTTGTGGGCTTTGCCCCGTGGTGTTCCTTGTATGGTTTTCGTCCGGTTTCTTCCGTTAATAAACGGGGCACCTTCTGCTTAATTAATGAAAAAGACAAAGATTTTGCCTTCGTTTCAAAAAAAATAGTCGTCCGAGTGTTTCCTGCTCCACTTAAATTGCTCCCAGAGCATCTTACACGCACGAGCCAGCTCGTGAGCAATAACATAACACGATTCCAATGATTTTACCCAAAAGGAAGATGTCTACGATTCCAGCCATCCACCTGGGCATATATGTTCGGACAGTTCTCTGTCCGCGTAGAGTTTGCAGGCGCAACGGAAGTGGAGCACGATTTCTGGCCGAGATTTATATTCCTCCACATCGCCACAGTACAATCACACGCGCACCATTCCACTCCATCAAACTGTTCAGTAAGCCTATCCGGATATGTGCGAGCACGGAAGCACAATGTAGGATTGCTACATCCACAATGATCACCCGGGTGAATGGTAAGAAGAGATGACGCAAAGTGTGCGCTGAACTACACTCGGCCACTTTTTGGTACAGAGTTCGGCACCGAATCGGTGCTGGGGCGATGTCTGAGGTGACAGCAGTGGAAGGGAGAAGAAAGGGATAACTCACGGCAGCCATGGAAAAGGGAATAGGAATAAGCTTACACGAATAACGATCAGTTCAGTGTGTCGTTCGATCAGTCAGCGCCCTACTGGTCCTCCTGTCCCTGTAACGACGGTGAGTGAAAGGGCTGGAGGCAATGTGCCAAACGAAATCCACCGGAAAGCTGTGGTGCGGGCGAGGTGAAGAATGAAGAATCTCTTCTCTATCGACAAGTTGAACCAACGAACGAACCGCGGTGGAGTGGACGAAAGGGGCGCCGCGGATTACGACCTGTGGAAGAAGATAGAGAACTAGCACGGGAGATGGAGCCAAAAGATCCCGTGGAAGAAGATGACACAGTAAGTGGAAGACCCCGCGAATCTGCTGAAAGGCACAGAGATTTTGCTGGTAGCACGAGCAACGCACAAGTGACTGATCACGGATCTGGTCTATATTCTGCCTAAGAAACAGAGCAAGACGCCACTCTCTGTATTATGTACGCAAGAACAAGCAATTGTTCTCGTCGCTCTGATAACTTCCGTCTCAGCTGATGTACACAGGACACGATACACGGCCTAAAGTCTACACTCTTATCAACAGGTTGCCGAATTTATCGGCATTGCTGCTCTATACTATAACCCCAAAATGATCGGGTTATTTGATTCTAACCTCCTATATGAATATCCATCAGCACTGTAATCTCAAGTATGTCGGTTCACTAGCTTCCGGGTGTGAACTTCATGCAGATCGGCGGCTTGATCTTGGCGAGCGCGAGCAGCGACGACGGGAATATCCATATCCCGTCGCCGCAGATCAACCCGGACGCGACGGCCGGTATCAGCAGAGCGGCCTTCTTCCCATCGAGCTTGTGCCAGAGGAACACCACGAGGCTCCCGACGCACATGTCGATGGCGAAGCTGGCGCCCACGAGGAACGGCACGGCCATGGCCATGGGCAGCGGCATGAACCTCCCGATCCTCCTTGGTAGAAAATCCCTCGCCACGTTGGCCAGCACGGCGAAGGCGAAGAAGGCCGCACAGAGCTGCAGGCAGTGCTTGGGCAGCGCGTCGAAGCCCTCCACGCCGAGGATGGCCATGTTGCGGTAGATGAGCGCGTAGGGCGCCTTCCAGTACCCCTCCGGGTTGCCCACGTCGAAGGCCTCGTAGAAGAGGAAGAAGGTGAGCGGCGCCACCACGCAGCCCATGAGCGTGCCCACCGCCTGCCCCACCAGCATTGACCGCGGCGACGTCAGCGTCAGGTGCGCCGTCTTGAAGTCGTGCATCAGGTCCGCGGACACGAGCACCAGCTGCTTGACGAGCCCGCAGGTGACCAGCCCAGCCACCACGCCGTTGTCCTTACCTGCCCACGCCGCGAACACGAACAGTGCCACCTTGCCGTAGTTGTAGCCCATGTTCATGTCCGTGAGCCCGGTACCATAGGCGTTGCAAAACCCCAGCGCCGGCGCCAGGAGGTACGCGATCACCACGTAGTACCACTTCACCTGCCGGAACATGAGCGGGATGGCCACCACCGCGATGGCGCTCAGCAGGACGTACCCGGCGTAGGTCACCCACGACGGGATGTTGTCACGGGTAAACACATCGTTGCGCTGCATGTCGTCGAGGGCCGCCGAGTCCGCATCAGCCACTGCAATATTTTGTGCCGCGTAGCCAGTAAGAAACTAAGCACGCTATTCGTTACTGATCGGTTTTGTCAACTCTTACGGGTTTACCTCTGTTTAGTCTCCCCCGCTTCGACTTTTCGCGTATGTTGTTGAGTGTGACGACGATGACTTTGACGAAGTTGTAGGAGCCGTCTCCAATTAGCAACGCAATGCAGAGGAAGGCCTGGAGGAGGAATGATTTGGAGGGAAAGAATTAGATACAGGAAATCACATATAGTGCCTGAACTAGCCTTGATCGGACGAGGTGGATTCAGAAGATATACCTTGTAACCGTACAGGCCTGTCATGCTGCTCGCAGATGCCTTTGCCGAGTACCAATTCCCCTCCTGTTTCTCAATGAGCGGCCACATTACGCCCCACGAAAGGACGGCGCCAAAGAGGAGAGAAAGGTTGACAAGGTGCGAGCAGATCATCCCAGCGCCAACATACGTCAGGCTGAAATCGAAGAAGAATCTGCCACCCCATGGAATTTAGGAGTTAATATAGTTGATTTTGTGACGCATTTTCACCACTGAGACTTATAATTGGGCAGTGAGAAAAAGGAAATCATAGACATTACGAGTGTTTCCAAGCTTGCAGCCCAAATGTAGGGAACTGAAGGAATCCGCAGGAGGTGTCGCTAGGGCCGCCCGTGTAGAACCACTGGAAGAAGCTCCAGAAGAAGCTGATCCCGAAGTACTTGAGGAAGCCACGCATCTGCTTCCTGTTGGAATGTTCAGGTCATTCGTTTCATTTTCCAAAATCGTTGCACAATTCCTTCTCAGCGTAGCTGGAATAAAAGAGCATACTTTTCTCGCGAAGAAAAGAAAGAGGGCATACCTTGCATTCTTATCTCCTTGAGGTGTGTGGAACCCGTTTATGAGGACGGCCGTCGCAGTCCCACTCGGATAAGTTAGTTTATAGTCGATGACCAGTACCTGAAAATCAAGTATTTAGTCTCACCAAACCAGTTGATTTAAAGACGGATTGCGACTATTTGATCACTTGCAAACATCTTTCTGATCAGCACCTCAACCAATTAATCTAGACCATGTTGTGTGTGTCATCAGTGCTCTCTAGCGTCACGAACGATAGCTTGAGTGCTTGACAAGTGAGAACGGGAGAAAACAATGGGTTGCAGTGACGCTACGATCTTCCGACTAATGCCAAAGTTCCCGTACTTTTCCGACAGTAACAGCAACCCCGGCAGGCCGGGGAAAATTCAGAAAGTGCGGAGTGGTAAACGCCGTAGAAAGTTCAGAGAGGGACGCACGCAGAAGTCTGGAAACGGAATCGTATGTACCTTTCTGAGAGGGAGCAAGGTGAGGAGGCCGACGAAGCTGATGGCGAGGAGGAAGCCCATCATCCAGCCGATACCGGGGTCCTTGTAGCTCCCCGGGACGTTCCCCGGCGTGCTCGTCCCGGACAGCTCGTACGTCTTCTTGTCCAGCCCCAGCAAGAACGACCCGAACCCACCTGCACGAGGAAGGATCCAGCGCAGAGTAGAACATAATTAGCGAATCAATCAAACGAGATTCTTCAAGAAACAGTGACGGCTCAATGCCTCAATCAAATGGGGAGTAATTGATATAGTATTTGATCGAGGTGGTTAATTACCGCCGAAGCCGATGGTGTAGCAGGCGACGACGCAGGTCTGGACGACGGTGTTTTCCTGGCGCGTGAAGGGGCGGGACGCAATGCCGAGGCGGTCGAGCGCGTGCGTCCATCCGCGGATGGCGAGGAAGGCGAGCAGCGCCGCGGAGACGTTGAGCGTGGGGACGAGCCCCGTGGTGAGGCTGAGCTTCATGACGATCACCGTGTAGACCACGCCGATCAGCAGCGCCGCCACGAGCCCGCGGACCGTGAGCTGCTCGCGCCACGGCGGGACGCGCTCCGCCGCCGCGGCGCCGGCGGGCTCCGACTCCATGTCGTCCGCGGCGGTCTTCTCGATCTCCAACCCGGCCGTGCCCATCTCGTGGCGGTCCATGCCGGTGGCCCTGGGGACGAGCAGCTGGAGCTCTACGGCTGTGGCGGCGGCGCCTGCGGTTTTGGGATGGAGGAGACGGAGGCGTGAGTTCATCTATCTGTGCGGCAGAATGAGTCCATGTGCAGCCCGTGCTCGCGCATCGGGCGGCGACGAGAGCGTGAAGGGTTGTTGACTGACTATGGCCGGACGGACTCCAACTGTTAATTACAGTACTAAACAAAACTGATTTGTCTCTACTGACGTACTCACTACTGCAAATGTTTTTTTTATTTATAGTTGTATAAAAAACAAAGAAAGAAAGGACAGGGGGATCCATCTGCTTTGGTCCCCGGCGATGGCCAGAAATGGGAAGAACAGGATTGAGTGCAGGCCTGATTGAGTGAGAGGATGAGGAACACGTCAAACTGGGGCGAACATATCTCCAGGGTGAGCAGAAGTAGAACACGAGAATGGAAACATGCTCTCTTTTCTGCAAAAGCTCCGACTTTTATCCACCGGAATTGCTATTTGGGAGGCTTGTTTATAGTAACTCCGTAAAACAGAAAGTTACAGGCCCACTGAATATGAGGATGCCGGTGTTTTTTAATAACAGAAAGCTGTTGGCGATCCCAACGAAGAACTTTGACACAAATGCCTGACATGATCACGCGAGAACTCACCTGGCTGATGAATCAATCTGCCGGTTCCAACACAACACGACGGCGCACCGCTACCTCCCGCCGCCGGCCGGTCAACTCAACTCAAAGATACTCAAACGGCGACGAGTAATCTAACTCCGAGCAAGCGATCTCCGGTGGACACGGCCCCCAGATCCTATAAATAAGCGGCGCGGACGAGGTGGGGAGGAGGAAGGCGGCGAAGAGGGGCATTTGTACTGCACGCGCGTGAGGACGAGGCGCTGAAGTACAAAAAGGAATTAAGTTCCGGTGCTGCAGTACAACGGGAACGGCCGCGCACCGATGGAAACTGGCCGGCGGTCAGCGATCTTTTTCTTCGCCAACCCCGGGGAGAAGACCTGGCGGCCGTTCTTCCGTCCGCTCCACTTGACCTTTGGTTGGGTGCGCGATGGCGACGTTAAAAATGTGACCCATCATCGGATCGACCGCGGTGGCTGGGCTGGAGTATATCATCTTTGTTTTTCAATCAACTTGCTCCGGTTCCACGTGCTTGGCTGGATAGATTGGATCATTGGGTCGTACAGCATGTAATGTGCACGTACGACAGCTAAACTGGATTAAAAAAATTGAAGCTTCGGCGAAACTCGCAAGCCTTTCTCCCTATTACTCGTGCGTCCTACCTCCGTTTCATGAAACAGTGCCTATAAATTTGGTTAAATGTCAAAACTTGCTAAATAGAGTTGACTTAATTTCAGCCGGCCTTCTTTCAAGTATTTGGCGAATAGAGTACTAAATATATTTTATGATAAATATGTTGATATTAATTGGGTATTGCAAAAAAAATTTTTTTTGCCTAAAGTCATGGTCAAATTTTGACAGCGTTGACTTTTGACTAAATTTATGTCCTGTTTTGCGAAACGGATGGAGTAGTATCTTGTTGTATCGCCGCGATCTTATGTGATCTGGATCATACAAGAAAGTGCTGCCATAAAAATATTTCTTACACCGTTTGCTTTAGAGATATGTACCATGACATTTGAGGATATTAAAATATCGACAAAGAAAAAGCAGGGAGATATGTATTGTATTTCATACAAGCGAACACACCCATTGAAACACAAAAATAGTTAATGTTCCTAACATTTTCTTTTGTAAATTTTGCTTTAAAATCCTTTGAAATGAAAATGTCTTGAAGAAAGAAATACTATGTGTTTACAACGGTATATTTGGAATTTAGCAGGCGGAAGTTAGTTTCTAATTATAAACATTGTAACAAAGAGCACATTAATATTTTCTCATACAACGAATATTTTCCGTAAGTAAAATAATATATTCTAAAAAGTATAATTGTTTGGTATAAAGAATGTTCATTTCACCGATAAAACCCAAATTCGAACAGCGGGTGACTGAGAAAGGAGAAGGTGAATGAACCGATTTGATTACCTTAATTTCAGCCGACCTTATTTCCTGTTACCAGTGTCGTTGCCATTGCCGTCGTCGCTGGCAATCGTTGGTCTATCCTTTGGCTTCTGCCTGTTGGGTTGCGGCCAGTTCAATCTGACGGCTGACACTGTGCTGGCTCGACAAGCCCGCCGCCACGCGCTTCTGGGCTCACGCAACATCTCTCTTAGCATGCTTGCCCTGCTCCCTGACCCTCCCTCTCATGCGATAAAGAAACAGAAAAAGCAAGGCTATACAAAATCTAGAGAAAAGCTAGATTTAATTTGTTTCATGCTAATAGCAAAAATGAGCTGACAAAGTTTGGAAGTGTTTTACATGTTAGTAGTGTTTTACATGTTGTTAGTAGTGTTTTACTTGTTGTTCTTATCCAGGACCTGTCATCTGAAGATGAGGGTGTGGATGTTGAGGATTACGAGCTTTTGAATGTATGAAGACGCTAGCTAGTATTATGAGTAAAGAGTAATTCGTTAGGAAGAAGTTTTGGTAGAGGTATCCCAGTTGGTAGAGGTAGAGGCGGGATTTTTTTGCACTGGTATACAGTTGTTTTGATGGCACTAATTTTTGTTTCTAGGATCTGATTTGGACAGAATTAGTGGTAGACATCTTTTATCTTGGTTTGTTGCCCTTTCTGTTGGACAGGATGGAGGTATGCTTTTAGGGGTTTATAATGTGTTTTACAATGTTTCAGATAATGAGGTAGGAGGTTTCTTTGTTAAGGCTCTAGTAGAGGTTAATACGAGTAAAGAGAAATGAAATGTAGTTAGTATCTTTCTTAATAAAATTCATGTTCTGAAAAAAAAATGTTTGGTATGCCTTTGCTACTAGAGGTGTTTTCATTTTAATTAGGAAAACGGCTGTTTGTAATGTAGAGGTAAATCTAATTAACTGGTCTAAGTTGTTTAACGCTTTCTTTTGAAAATTATGAGTTTACAGAGATAGACCTAGCTGGTAGAGATATGCGTGGTCAAACTATCTTTTGCAGCTTTCTTTAAGAAGCTTGATAGGGTGCTTGTTTCTTTGTCTTGGGAGTTTTTTTATCTTCTTTGTTACATAAGATCTATAAAAAGAAGAAGAGCTACTGTGATTCCAAAGAGCGAAAGGAAGAAAGAAATCTTCTATCGGCGACAGGGTTGGGAACCGCTGGTGCTACGGCTGACCTGAAAACTCTGCCAAAGATGGAGAAAAAGAGCTCGTGGAGAAATGTCTGGTCCGGATGAAAAGACCTGGAGTGTGACCGAGATGAGCTATGATTGTTGTTGTTGGCTGTAGGAAACATATATGTTGTCTTTGTCCGTTGTGTAACAGACATTTGTTGAGTAGGTAGGTTTCCAGTATGATTTTTGAACGCTATGTTGGTATCTGTTGTTAGTGTAGTTCCTGTAGTAGATCCAGATTTGGTTGCTCGCAGGGGGGTTGTATCCTGGGCGTGGAAGTTAAACTTTGTATTATCAGTTTCATAATAATGAAATTAGGCGAGGCCCTCCTTTCTAAAAAAAGTAATTCGATCCGACGGACTGAAAATGTGGATTCATTCCGACCGAAAAAAGAAAAGAAAAGGTGGATTCGTAGTTCCGTTCCGCGTGTAATAGTATAACAGTAGCATCCCGCTTAGATTCCTACTCCAGCAGATAATGTGGAGTACTGAATAATTTTGTAGGGTACGTTACGCATATTCACATGAAATTGATTGTCAGATACAGTACGACTCAATGGGTCGGCACGCAATTTAAAGCATGAAACGATATTCGTACATCACTCTATACTGATGTCAAACCATTCAATGAGCTAGTTAGCTTTTGTATGGATGTAAGAATTCAGCAAGTCAATTCATTTTTCCAGATATTGACAGCTCGTCATAGGCATCACAAATTATTATGCCCTCCTACACAAGGATTTTCAATTACAACATGCACAGAACAAAACAAAATTACAAGATGGAAAATCAACGCCAGCAGCTGGAGGCGAACGTCAGGACAGAAGACTAGCTTGAACCAAAGAACGAAGCATGATGAAGACATGACACAATAAGATTGATGCTGCCACGCATCAATCAAGATCTCCCGGACATTTGATGCACGGCAAATGCACAATTATGCCCTCTTTTTTGAAAACAGAATTAATTACGACTATATGCCGTCCCAGGCTCCCAGCCCGCCACAGGTGTAAAATATGTAAACGATACTCTTCGGAAGTGGGCGTCGCTATTGGAAAGTCAAATATGGCTCTGTTCGGAAGTACAAACGCATCGCAAAGCAAGGTTAAATTAATAAGGAACACATGAATAAGAAAATAGACCATATATGTTTGGATTCTCCGGAAAAGAGGGGCTTATAGCTCACATGCGACATCTTTCATCCTAATTGGAAAGAGAGCGACATCGTTGGAGTGAATAGCTGTAATGCGACATATCTGCAGACGTAAATAGCCCGGTCCCGACATGGCCCTTAAACGCAACTGATCGTTAGTAGTTAGGATTATGTGAGCCAGGTGGGACCCAAAACTTATCCACGTCAGCACAGGATGTCTTCTGAGCACGGGACCCACAACGTAACCACGTCACCGTGTGGGACCCACCTTTCCCAGCTCGTACAAAAAAAAGGAGCCGGAGCCATCTCCGTGCCCGAGCCCGACTGTTGCTTCCGCCTCCCTTTCTTCTTCTTCTCCGGCGACGAGCTCCGCTCCTGGCTCCCACACTCCATGGCCGCAATATACTCTGTCAATTTCGCCCAATTTCATGTTGCTCTCTCCAATTTCTTGTTTTTCATCCGATTTGGGAATTAGGGTTCATATGCAAATAACAATCTAGTTCATACTAGTTCATATCACATTGCATATAACCGTGGTTACATAGTTCATAGTTGCCCACACACTTACATGATTCCAAAACACAACACACAACACATCTGGGTGGGCTAGTTCCTAGTAGCTATGGGGCGCCCGTGGATCGATGTCGCCGCTTCTCTACCCCATTTACCCAAAATTGGGCTCATCGGAGCCCCCGGGCTCGGCGGCGTCGGCGCCTCAGTCGGAGTCGGAGTCGGAGACGAGGTCCACCACCACGTGGAGTGAATCGTGGATAGCCTGCCTGTAGCGGAGCTCATTGAGCTCCGCAATCATGCGGCGGCGCTCCTCGTGGTCCTCATCCTCCTTCTTGGTGCGCTCTAGCACCTCGGCCATGTCATCGTCCTTGACGAAGTCCCCAGGGAGGAAGCCGGGGGCGCCGGCGCGTGCTGCGGGCGGTGCGTTGTCCTGGGGCCCATTGTCATGCGGCTCCAACTTCGGCGACGGCAGAGCCCGTAGAACGCCGGAGGAGCTTCCCTCGCCCGCGCCCGCGCCGGCGAACGCGTCGGAGGAGCTCCCGAGATCGAACCAGCGGGAGAACGTCGGGCGCTTGCGACCCCTGTTTCCACCGTTTCCGCTCCCGCTCGAAGCCCGCCGCTTCCGCTCATCGTCGCGGTTTCCACCACCACCGCCACGGCCACCCCTCCACATCGTCGCTTCCGCTCGTCGATCTGTACGCGTATGTGTGGTTTGTGGTCGCCGGCGGCGAGTGAGTGGTAGCGGCGGCGGATCTAGGAAGTGGGGAATAGCTCCGATGCGACAGGATTGAGTGGATAAATAGGGAAGTGGGGAATAGCTCCGCTGCGACACCGACGGTGTAGTTGGGCTGGGCTGGGCTGGGCTGAGCAAAGGCCCAATTTAGAACAAAGGCCCCTAAAACAAACTGTTGGGCTGAAGTTTGGCTTGGGCCGTGTCGTTACGGTGAAATTGAGAAATAGCCCACCTTAAAACAACAAACCGTACCAGCCTCAGAAAAAAAAGCAAAGGCTCACTTTTGGATCGAAAATAACAACATAAATTATTTCAGTAACAACGAAAATGGCCCCATTACATAGACAGATAACAATAATACGAAGTCTCACTATTTTTTGAAGTTGAACCTATATTCAAATTTGAATTTGCACCGAAATTCAAATTTGAACAACTTTCCAAAATTTTGGTGTTGATTGGTTCGTTCTATGATGTTACAATGATTTATGTACTATTGTGCACGTTAGTTCATTAATCCAACCCTTTTGTGAGGTACAACTCATCATCGTCGGAAATGTGCTACAAATGTGCTCCAAAGCTAGGGAAACGACCCCATTTCTAAGCAACTTTTTTTTGACATTCTCAAAATCAGCCAGAAAATTTACCTTGGCATCTATTCTACCTATATAGTATGAATACGAAGTGTCACTATTTTTTGAATTCGTCGAACCGAAATTCAAATTTGAACAACTTTTCAAAATTTGATTGATTTTGTTTGGCCTGTCAGTCTGTAACTGATAAACTCAACTGCTAACTGTCATCTGACGAAACTGAGATGAACAGCAACAACAAACCACAAATACTGCTAACTGTCCATTGCATACTGTAATTCAATCACAAATACAAACAGTAAGAACAAACCATACTGAAATTCAACCACATTAAAATTCAACAACTACTAGTTCAAGAACCATACTGAAATACAACCACTACTTGTTCAGATAAGCAATAACTGTTACAAACACATGATGAAGCCAATGATTCTACTCATCACATATATCTTTGATCTTCTGCAACTTAGCCCCAAGTTGGAAGTTGATGCATCCAGTTTGTTCTTCTTCTCTAGTTCAGCTCTTGCATCAACAAGTGCTTGTTCTGCTTTGGCATTTAGGGCTAGTGCAACCTGCTTTTCCTCAACCTCCTTCTTGAGCTCATCCTGGGAATTCTTCAAGTCAAGCTGAAGCTTTGTAATCTCATCTTGGTACTTCCACCTTATTTCAAGAACGTCTAAGGTGTCACGAACTCTAGCATCTTTGATTTCCCCATGCATTTCCCACAGTTTGGTCAAGGATTTGGACAACGTAGGTGGCCACACATCATCAACCCAGTGCACAAAGTCACAAGTTTCTCCAGACTACATATATGAATCAAACAATTGCACACTTTTGACTCGGGTATGATGTTTCAATGCTACCTCAACTCAAATATGTATGTTACCTGATCATTCTGAGCTCTTTTGTTAAGTTAGACTCATAGTCATGAAAAATGTGTTTCAAATGACCTCATAAGGTAGGGTAAACGACCCCCTTTTGTGGCGCCCTGACCTGACTGTTATACAAAGATGCTGTGTGTCACCGGTTAAGCGATACAACCGGAGGTTACGGGTTTACCAATCCCCGGCCAAAACCTTTGGCAGGCGTTGCTCGGAATGGATCATCGGCAACACAACACCCCGATTGATGCCTTAACACAGGCACAACCCTCAATGCATAATAGAGAGACCAAGACTTGTGGAACAACTGGCACATCACAGACTCTACGACACAAATCATATAGTTCAACTCTTAATATAGAGAAAGATAGCAAATGACAACCAGAGGTCACTGACCCAACATTACATCAAGCGGAAGCAAAAATAGGTTGTTCTAAACAATAAGAACCAACATATGGCCTAAGAGGCCTGCAGATAAACATCACAACGCCAGCTGTTCCAGGATGTCCCAAGCTGCCACCTGGGAACCCCAGACTACTCGTCGACGTCCACAAAGAACCCACCTTCGAGGTCGGTGAAGTCCTCCTCTGAAACAAAACAAACGACGTTGAGTTCGACGAACTCGCAAGATTAAGAGCTAATATATGCTCGATGAGGCTTTCAAAGTTATATGGTTGTTTTGCATAAAGCTGATTTTGTTTATGAAAACATAACTCAAAGGCATCGACTAAACAGAATAGTTTTCAAAAGAGGTAAGAAGTGACTCTTTCTTTCATCACCTTTCCCACCATCAACCATTGTACCCGTTTCAACAAGGCACCTCCCCGAATCACCCTCGAGGAAGCTCACCTTACAATCTTGAGTGGTACCTCTAGTACCCAGTTTTTAATCATTCCGTTAAAGTTATTCTATGGTCTTATCGTCCTTTCCCAAGTTGTCCTTAACCGTGGACACGGCTTTTCGAAAAGATTTAACCCTGCAGGGGTGTACAAATGTTTGCCACGCGTACCGCCCGGCCCATTACCTGCGCATTAGCTCTCTTCCTTGGAAAGCCGGCTGGGTGGGAACGGTGTCGACTTCTCCCTCGTTAAGGACTTTCCAGGATCATCAGTGGCGGTAGGACTGCCAGGATCACAACACCCCGCCCCACAGCCACTCATTTTCCTAACACCACCATCCTCATCCCAGTTCATACCACCATCATCACGCACGCGCAAATGGAAGCCCGAACTAGAGGACCCTGGCTAGCCCCGCTCGAGTTATTTAGTCTATGAGGGTTCCTGCAATTGCATAGGCCTCACGCATGGTTGCACGCTCAGTCTTGGTTCGGGAGGTAAAGAACTCGCACCTAGGCGGCGAGAACGAGACAAAGCACCACAACCACAGTGGCCTCTCATCCCTACCTTCTTAGCATCTTATTACCTGTCACCACATTTCTCCACCTTCATCTCAACATTTCATATCTGTTTCCAACAACACATATATCCATCGTACAGCTATGCATATAACTAGGCATGGCTAAGCCTCACATAGCATAGTTTAGTATCTCAGGCCAACAACACAAACCTATGGATAATAGGAGGGGAAACAGATATTGGCATAGGGAAAAATAATGCAACTATAGGATACTCTAATCCGACAAAAGTTGACATTTAGAACCGCATGCAATATTATAGTGGAGAAAATATTTGCGGAAACATAGGATAAGATATGCTCAGAGGGGGGGATTACGCTTGCCTTGATGATACGGCTGGTAGCACGGATCGTCACAAGACGGGGGTGGCACTTCACCTCCTTGATCTACCGATGCACAAAAAGAAACACCGGAAGAGCAATCAACACATGGCAATTGTGCAATGCATACAAGGATGATGATATGACATTTTAAATGCAACCTAAAGGCATTGAACAGGATCAACAAGTTAAATGGGGTCCCCGTTCTATTTAGTGCATTATTTGGAATAAACCCCATATAAAAACTTAATGAGTAACATTATTACTAGAGCACATTATTGTAATTGTGATCGATGATGCATGACGATGAAGATTTTGGATCACTCATGTTGTTCTAAGCATTTTGATATAACGAACACATTTTTCTGATGTCCCGGTGAAAAGTTATTAATTTTAGAATTTCCTCCTTTTTAAATTATTCTTTTAATTAATTAATTCCAACGATGAAATAATTTGAGTACCCGACTCGAGGGAGGGGATGGTTTACTGGAATCAACGTAGTCCGATAACACTAAACGCGAGAGGGGGAAGCGGGGACATGTGCTACCGAGAGGGAAAAAGGAAAAAGAAAAACTACACAATTTTCTGCACAGGCCGGAATTTCCGGTTCAGAAGTGATCATGGGCCGGAGTCTCCGGTCCACCAATTTCTCAGCCCAATACGGCACTCTCTGGACCCAGTCCGGAGTAACACCGGAGTCGGGCCGGAGTTTTCGGTCCAACTGCCGAAACTGAAGGAACAGCAACTGCACGGGGGCAGTGGCCACGGCGTCGGGAACTTCGGCGACGGCGCGACGGCTACGGCGCGGTGAGGTCGAGGGGAAGGGCACGGAGAGGTGCAGGGACTCACCCTTTACGCGGGGAAGCAGACGGCGAGGCCGGAGCGAGCTCGACGTCGCCGGAATCGGGCGGCAGAGCGGCGGACGGCCGCGGCAAGGAGGTGGACGGCGGCGGCGTTCTACGGCCTTCGGGCTTGATTCCTTTGGCGAGGACGGAGCTGGAGACGCGGCGGAGCCGCTGGGCTGCTCCGATTTGAACGGGGGCTCGTCAATCGGCGGCGACGGGCGCGGCGACCTCGACGGCCATGGCGGCTCGTGGAGAGGGAAAGGGGGATCGAGCAGAGGGGTGAATGGATAGGGAGCAGGTGCAGCGACTCGTGTGGCTCTCCTTCGCGTGGAGAGAGGGCAGAGGGGGGCCACGGCGCGGCATGCTCGAGCTCGGCAGGGGCGACGGGGTGCGGCCCGAACGGTGCTCCTGGGTCGCTACAGAGGAAGAAGAAAGGATGTTCGCGGAAACCCCCTGCAACTTCTATTTCCAACACGGACAGGTCCTCCGATATTTACAAACGGGTCCTTTTCTGTTTTAAAATTAGAACCAGCAGTTGTATTTGAATTAAAGCAGGTATTTGGACACTTCCAAAAATTCTGAGAAAATTTGGGGAGGCTCCTCATATTATGTAGAAGTACCCCAAATTTTGGTGTGGCAAAATAAAATCGTTTGGACCACTTTTGTTAATAGGGTTGACTTAGGGCATTTTTGCTAAATTCAAAGATGTTGCTCCTTTAACAATTTGAAGCAAAAGCAAAATATTTGTTTGGAGCTCTTGGAACTTCCTTGACAAATATAAGATGTCAAGAAAATTTTGTTTTGCAACCTTGAGTGCCATCATCGTGTGGAAGTTTTGTTCGAGCACTTTGGGCATTTTGTTTTAGCAACTCAATATCATTTCGATATCAATGTTGTATTACACAGAAGAGACTCGTTTATGCATGGATGCCATGATGCATTGAACACAAAAGTGAAAATTTGGTACTCAAATTTTGGGGGCTGTTACACCTTTCTAAGAAGGTTGTTTTTTGCATCTTCTCTAAATCATCCAAATAAAATTCCTACACCTCTATCCTACCTATATAGTGTAAATATAGAAGTCTCATTATTTTTTGAATTCATTTTCTATTATATTCTTTTCTTTTTCCGAAATCATTGTTTAATAGAAAAACATATACATAACAAGTTTTTGAATCTTATTTATTATTTTTTTGGTTGCTATACAACATAATAAGACTATAAGCACAAGTTTTATTTGAAATCCATAATAAAACATATATATATTTACTTATGATCTAGAACACACAACCTTTATTTTTTGAAAACCATACTACATTGTACAAGAATCCCATTTTCTTGAAGGCATTTTCCTGTAATTGTATATAAACCATGTTTATATTTTTTTTGGTTGCTATGCAACATAATACGACTATGTGCACAAGTTTTACATTTTTTTTTGATTTTTTTTGAATTACTTATTATCTAGAACACACAACCTTTGTTCTTCGAAAACCATACTACATTGTACAAGAATCCCATTTCTCGAAGGCATTTTCCTGCAATTGTATATAAACCATGTTTATATTTTTTTTTTTTGCTATGCAACATAATACGACTATGTGCACAAGTTTTTCTTTTTTTTTTTGATTTTTTTGAATCATTTGTGCTCATTTGAAATTTTGTCAAACTTTTCACAAAAACGTTGACCACTCAAAATCAAAGTTTATATTTTCTTTTGATATGTATGTCATCTAAAATGACAATGTGCGCTGGTTTTATATGTTTTCGATTTTTTTTGAATTACTTATGTTCAACCCTAGCTCATTTCGTCGATATCGTGAACGTGTGAATTTTGGTTTTAAAATGTGGATATAACAAGTTTTCATTTTTTTTATAGCAACTTAGTTGCATAAGTAGACCATGTGCGCTGGTTGTACATTGTTTTGATTTTTTTGAATTACTTATGCTCAACCCTAGCTCATTCGGTTATTAGCGTGAATTGTGTGAATATTTTTCATTGAAACGTGGATATAACAAGAATCGATTTTTTTATAGCAACGTCATTGCATAAGTAGACTGTGAGCGAAAGTTTTATATCTTTTTGATTTTTTTTGAATTACTTATGCTTGTGGGGACCCCGGACTAGTTGTCCGAAATACCCGATTATGCTTAACAGAACGATCCCGTGATCAGTCTGTCGTTGCATATAATCCGAATTGGATACCAAAGTTCACATCCATTACAATACCGAATAAAAAGTCTTACATAAATGGTCATTTAGACCAAGTCTTACATAGGTGCCTTCATGGGCCAAACCAAAATATCAGCGGAAGCTACGGCGTAGTAGACATCATATTCTAACGATGACAACCCGACAGGCAGCTGACTTGTGGAGATCCTTAGTTTGCGTAGAAGTCGCCATACTCCTGCTCGGCGTAGTGCTCCTCCTCGTAGTCTGGCTAGGACAATAGCCAGGGACGAAACCAATATGAGTACATTTGAATGTACTCGCAAACTACCCCAACATGAGTATGCACTAGTTTTATTTTAGTTGACAACTTTTATTTATTTAAAACATCTCTATATCTTTATTGAAAAAGGTAAGAAGAGTTTTATAACTATCTTTAAAGAAGTCACCATTTTTATCTGTTTCTCCAAAACTCCTCCTTTTTCCGACCATAGCCCGTCATGGTCCACTTTCATCCAACCACCTCATACCGATCCGTTGGTATAGGTGTAGGAAACATTCTCCACTTCATTTTTCTTTTAAAACTCAAAGTCTTTTAAAAACTTGCACATGGTCAAAGTAGGGCCTCCCAACTGTCCATATCCGAGGACTCGGCTATTCGAATAGTTTTACACTCTGCAGAGTTAGCACGCTTTTCCCACATCCATCCGGCAACTCATCGTGTCCGCCACGTCTCGCCATACAGGGTGTATGCGAAGTAAGCCGCCGACCATAGCCTGTCCTTTGCTCATGCTAGTATAGGATCCTTCCCATATGACACTTCCAACACACTTAACCCAGCCCTTCGGAATCTAAGTGTGAGGACTCATAGGTTTTGTCCGGCGGTTTATGGTGGAACCTTCAATCCCCCTCCTTATCTTTCATAGAGTTTGAGCGAGGACCCGGGTCAGGGGTAGATCATCACACTATCCCCTCATGCATGACGGAGTCATCTCCGTCGATGAGGTATCCAGTACTAATATGAGCAAATTATATGACTAAGCCCTTTCCCATATGTGGTAGATGTGGTCGCACAGGGTATCGGATGGTTGACGTAAGTACAAGGACACACTGTGCATTTTTCATAAACATCACCATTTTTCCACTTCTCCATTCCAACACCGACATCTCGGCATTTCATAATCTCACAAGTAATTGCAAAGGAGTTTTGAATAAACCATATTTGTTTTTCCCATCCTATAATTTGATATAACTATCTTATATTTCTACATAGGTGGCAAAATAATTTCCATATACTTTTGAAATGGGTTTTATAAATCTTGCCTTGAGAGTAAAACATGTTATGAAAGTAGATGCATATGTTTGTAGTGCAAGCTCAGAGAATAGCTTGCCTTGCTCGGCAAAGTGACCTTGATCTTGTTCTTCAGTTTCAACAAACTCTCCTTCCTCGATATATCCGACAACGTTCTCGTCTAATTAATAAACAAACAATGCAAACAATCACTAATCTATACAAGCAATCATCTCAACACAACAATCATGAACATCACAAATAGCTACTGCACACATCAAACCTCACAATTTGGTTTTCAAATAAATGAATTGAACATTATTTAATTACTTCTAAATTATGGCAGAAACTTGTTGAACATGTTTAATTCCACAACTTGAGTTCTGTTGGTCACAAAAATACAAACTAAAATTCTATGGAAAGCTACTGATGTGTAGAAGACAACACAATTTGATTTGGTTCAATTGGAGTTACTAAACTCCCTACACATTTGTTTGAATCCAGAACTTAATAACCAAGTTTTGGCTACCATTTAAATTCTATTGCTTCAAAAATTAAATCCTTTTAGGGGTGACTAAACATGACTAAATGTGACCTAACAAAATTGGTCCTAATTCATTTGGGTTAACCATTTAACATATTTAAATGTTTGAGTGCAGAAGGGTGTTTAAACTTCTACTTTAAACTAAAAAAATCCTACTGCACAATTAATTCTACCAAAATTAGGGAAGCTAATACAAGGCAGTACTAAGCTAACAAAATTGGTTTGGAATTATTTGGACTAACAGAGTATCAGAAACAAACAAGTTTAGATTTTAAACCTTCTGTAGTATTTTTAATAATACTTTTTAACTATTTATTTAAATGACATGAGACCAATTGGGTTGGTTAAACATTTTCATAAGTTTTCAGAACAATTGGATTTGATTTATTTGGATGCCTAAATCTCAAGTTATTGATTTTTGAAGTTAGGTCCAGTACTGAATTCTCTGAGAAAACTAAATTCGAAAACCTAACTGTTCTGGATAAAGTTGAAATCCCTGACAGGTGGGCTCCACCAGTCAGTGACTCAACGTGCGCTGGAAAATTAATAAAACCCTGACGAGCGGGGCCCGCCCGTCAGTCTCTCTCTCTTTCTTTTAACCGAAGCGGTACGCGTCCGTTGGATCGAGATCCAACGGCTCACGTGAATCGCAACGACGGCGACCATATTCCAGCGGCGCTGCCGCGCCGGCGACGGCGAGGTGGATGAATCTCTCACCTAGAGGGCTCGGGAGGTCGTGGCGATGATGCAGATCGACGGCGGAGGCTCGAGGAAGGTGCTGGTGCGAGCTGTGCTTGCTGGGACGGCGTGTAGCGGCGACGGCGAGGTCTCCAACTTCCACGGCCACGGGCACGAGCTCCGGCGAGGTCCTGGCTCCTCTCCTTTGCCCTAAACAGAGGGAAAAGCGAGGCGCGTGAGTGCGGTGTGGTTGCAGAAGAGCGTGCAGGCCAGAAAGAAGGGAAAGGGAGAGTGTGGCGTCGCGGCCGTGCTCGACCTCAACGGCGGCAGAGGCTGCGGCAGAGCACGCCCTCCTGGCGGTGCACGGCGAATCGAGAGGGAAGGTGAGGGAGTGGGGTGGTGTGGTGTTCCCAGAGGGGTGCGGGGGTGGTTTTATAGCGCAGGGCCGGCGTATCGTGGACGGAGTGCACGGGCGACGTCCATGGCGCACGGCGGAGATATTTCTCCTCGAATCCGACGCGGCGGTGCGAGGGACGTGGAGACTAGGCGTTCACCGGGGTCCGGACACGTTCTAGAAGCTCTGGCTCGAGCGGTGCGTGTCGAGGTGCAGAGCTGCGCGAATTTGGGCCGGCATCGCCGCGGCTGCCACGGCGGCGCTGGGGTGGATTCGAGGCGAGGGAGGTCGTGAGTGCTCTCCTCTGCGGCGCCGCGGCTGCAGAGGCACGGGAGCGAGGGAGAGCGCGGCCAGGGGGGCCTGGGGAGCGCGGAAACGGCGGGGAACGGTCACGGCGACACGGCGACGCGTCGGGGCGAGGGAGAGAGGTGGACGACGACGTTCTTGCAGAACGCCCCCTGGATTCTTTTTTCCATTTACAACTAGGTCCTTCTCTGCTTCTTTTTCTTCTTTTCATTTCCAGCAGCATTTCTGGAATTTATTTGGGTACTTAAACATTTTAGAAAAATTCACAAATATTTGTGAGGCTTCCACATAGCATGTAGTAGCTCCACAAAATTTGGCATTTCAAATAAAATGTTTTGAATCATTTTCTTTCATAGGGTTTTAATTATTGCATTTTGTTTTATTTCAATTGTTTTTACTTTTGAATTTTAAAATAGGTGTAAAATATTATTTGGAAGAGATAAGTGATAAGATGTAAATGAGAGGTTTCATAACATTCCTCTGAATTTTGTTTGGAACATTATTGAGTTTCTTATTTGTCACTTTTATTTTTCTTGTTTCACTTTTGCTTTTGCATTTTCTTTCTATTAATTCAAGCAAACAAGCAACACAAGCAACAAGAATTAATTACCACAAGCAACAATTGACAAACAACACATAAAATCAACAAAAGTTTTTGTTGGCTCTCATTTTTGGAATAATAATACTGATTAATATTTTTGGGATGTTACAATGCTCAACCCTAGCTCACTGAAACCCTAAACCCCGGAAACCCCGAAACCCCGGAAACCCCATCCGAAACCCCGGAAACCCCATCCGAAACCCCGCCAGCTTTAGAGCCGTTGGATCTGACGCCTCCGTGTGCACGTGACGCGCCGATCCGCGTGTGCGCTTGTTCTACCAGTTGATTGGCTCGCGGTGCGTGGAGGGATTCGTGTGCGCTGATTAGCTAGAGAGCTGGGGTTTGGATCGGCCCGTCTGTTCGATCTTGACTGTTCAACCAGATCCGACGATAGACAATGATGCGGTGCATGGATCAAGCGTATGCGCGTCTGACTTCGTGTGCTTCGTTGTTGCGTCTGTGTTCGCCCCGCCTTTTGCATGCATGCGTGCCTAGACGCGTCGCATCTAAGCCATTAGCAACGCATCGACGCAGTCTGAACGGCGGTGCATCGACGCAGTCTGAACGGCGTGCTCGACGGGCCCGTGATCGACGACGCCGCCCTTGATCCACGAGGCAAACGCAAACGGCATCCATTAATGGCACGAGATCGATGAAGCGACGCAGCCCTTGATCCCCCTATTTAGCCCCTCCTCTCGTCTACCTCTAACCTTCATCTTCCTCACAAGCACCAAAAACGCCATTCTCCCCACTCGCATCACATCCAAGCAACCATGGAGTTCAACGGGCCGACGTTCCTTGCGCCCAATACCGTGCCGGAAAGGCAGTACCCCGCCGGGGTCGTCGTGGAGAACCAGCTCCGGGTGTGGGCCATCTCTCGCTGGCGGGGTGCACGGGACTTCGCGATGATCTTCCTTCGCGCCCTCTATCGCCACCTACCTGTGGGCACTCCGCAGATGTTCACCATCGACGAACCCCGCCCGGGGAAGTGGCATCCTTGTCCGCTTCCGAAACCCGTATGATGCGTATCACCTCCTCGGCCATGTCTGGTTTGGTGGGTGCGAGTTCATCTGCTTCACCACGTACAACTTCTACACCGACCTCGACAGCCCCTGGCCCAACACGCACGCCATGCACACCCTCCCCTACAACTTGCCGGGCACCGACGATGAGGAGTGAAGACGTCTCCATGTCAGAGACCCCGTGTCGGTGATGTTCCAATCTATGCCTAGGTGGTTTGTTCGTGTCGTTCTAATCGAGTTAGGGTTTATCATGTGTCTTTCTATCATTTTTTCTATCGTCTTTAGGGTTCATCATGTAAGGTCTCATCTCGTTGTTATGTTCAGTTGTAAGCCAGTTGTAAGCGTGATGGTGTGCTACTACTACTATATCTATGTGTTGTTCGTGTCGTAATATTGTTTGCTACTAAATGTCTCCATCTAGTTGTTTCATCTTTTTGAGTGTGTTACTTCATGAAACAAAATATTTGACACAAATATTTCGGTGAACAATGCATGCAACTCGTAACAAAAAAATTATGAAGTAAATAATAGAAACATGAAAACGAATCAAATTATTTAGGACCTAAGACATGTAAAGCAAGTAAAACAATTTTTTTAAAATTAAAACAAGTCAAATCTAGGCAGGTGGGTTTGTTTTCTCTTTGGGCCTGGTTTGTCGGCCCAACATCTATTAGGCAGTCCAGATTTATTTTCTTCGCGAAACTGAACTTTTGTTTGCACTATTTGGGCCTGGTTATTCCTCAACTTCAGCGTCATGGCCCAACATCTATTCGCCAGCGCACGAATAATTTTTTTCTACTGAAACTGAACTTTGGTCTCGCACTTGCTAACTGAAGAACTCGAAATTCATATTCAAATTTCAAATTAGCCACTTCACTGAAGAACTTAAGAAATTTCTGCTTACACTCAGTAGATGAAACTAGCATGGCGCACAGATTGCGTCCTCTGCCTAGCTAACTGAAATTTGCTTGCTTACACTTTTGTCCATTCTAACGACGGATGAACAAGAGGTAAAGAAAGAACAGAGCAATGATACAAGAATAGAATGCTCCTGCCATGCGATTTGCTTGCTTCTGCAAATCCACATCTGCCGTAAAAGATTCTTTACCTTCTTCAATTCCTCGTTTACTTCGGCCTCCACGGGCAGTTCAGCAAGGGCAGCCCGTTCAGCAATGCGCGTAATCCTCGCCGTCGGCATGGGTCTCTCCGCTCGCGCTCCTCTGCCCTGGCTGAAATTGGGTCTCTCCACAGCAAACGGCGGCAAAATTAGATCCCGGGTTGCGGCGTCGCTCATATCAATGTGGCCCTCAGATTCAAGACTATCAACGTACTGATCTATCCACTCAAAATGGGAACATTTCTTCAGCATCTGTAAACAGTAACATGAACCCTAGATCTCAAATTCGAGGAGAAAAGAAGGCAATTTGGATAAATCTGAACAAAAGATTACGACATTGCGGGGAAGGAACTGAGATCTTACCTTGCCATCCCGTCCCATCATGGGAATGCTCAAGCATGACACAAAATGTCGCCCGAGGTTGCCATTCTCGTCAGTTTTAGTGACCACCCGCTTTGGCCATCTTGACTGCGAGGCGGAGGAGCTGGACATCCCGTGCGCCGTCGCCGGAGAAGAGGAAGAATGGGGAAAGGGGAAGAAATGGCACGGGCACCAGCTCGGGCACGGTCGCAGCTCTGTTTTAGATTCCGTGAGGTGGGTCCCGCGCTGCTGAGGTGGATAAGTTGTGGGTCCAAGCGTCACATAACCCTAACAGCTAACGATCAATTCTGCTTAAGGGCCATGTCGGCCGTGAGCTATTTGCTCCCTTCAAGTCGTCGCGCCTGGGCTATTCCATCGAAAAACGTCGCACTCCTTCCAATTTGCTCGAAAGAAGTCGCACCAGAGCTATTGGCCTGGAAAAGAGATAGTGCCCATGTGCAAAATAAGAAAATGCATCGCAAAGCAGGGATTCTTTTAAAAAAAAGGTAGCTCATGCGCACAATAAAATAACATAAAGTGCATGAATTTTGCTCACATAGACTAGTAAAATTTATATTGGTTAACCACACATTTCTTAAGCTCCAGAAAGTCACTTAAGACATCATATATTCTTTGAGATCAATGTTTGGGACCGTGTTTGTGATCTAAGAGTGGTGGTAGTCGACCGAAACGACTGAAAAAACCGAATTCAAAGACTTTACTGATTGGAGTGGTAGAGTTTTCAATTAAACCATCAGGTGTTTTAACAAACTGCACATATTGATCTACTTCCGAAGTTAACATACTTCTATCCGAACACCCCTATTTTCATAGACAAAGCTTGCTACATCGAAGGATTTCATCGGTCCCTCAATTTCCTAACTAGTTGAATTCGGCGCGGCGGCACGCCGCGCCCTTGATGAGATTTTTAGTGATTATATTATGGCTGATAAAACGCAATAAAAACATTAAAGTAGCAGAAATAATAGAAATAACAGAAGGCAAAGCGATGATGTAGACTGTAATTAAATTGAGATCATTGGGTCTTGTTTTCGTTGATGAGAGTGAATTATATTTCTATCAGCAACCAGATATGACTATAGAAGAACGGACTGATAAAAAAAAGTCAAGATAATGCAGGTAGCGTACACAGCCATGAAAGCTGAGTAATAACTGCAGTTCCACAGATCCAAAGTGGTATACTTTGGTAAAAAAGGTGTGGTGCTTTAGTTAAAAGATTATGCATTTGTTCTGGTGGCAAGTCCTATGCCTATATTCTGCCAAATACTGTAAAGTAAATATACCCTGGAAATGCAAAATGATATTCGTTACAATCAGTAGATATGATCATACACAAACACAAAGAATCTGAACCATCAGAGAACTTTCTAGACCATGGACATCTTTGTTAAACATTGACTGAATGAAATCTATGCAGATGAAAACCTCCCTAGCAAAACATGTAAATAATTTCAAGAAAACTATGGCAGAATGTCCAATATTAGTTCTTCCCTTCTAGAAAGCAATTTCTTTAGATAAAGGTACTACCAACATAATGTTTTGCTGAAAAACACCTAGAAACAAACGTGAATTCATGAGACAAAATACAATCGCATAATCGAGTCAATTTTTGTTATCGCTCATAAGTAGCTATAAGGAATACAAAAAGCTGAACTCACCGGGTCATGAAAGAAGGCATTAGTGTCTACAGACCAACATAATTTTATTTGCTTCACACTCAATTAATTTATGGAATAGGAGAATATAAGCTTTAGTAGGAAATGAATAAATTATGCAACTGAAAGAAAAGCAACAATCTGTGAAGAACAATATTAGCTAGGTTTTGTAATACGAAGGAAATGTTGTACATACATAACCTCCATACATACGGCAGACCTATTTTCAATGCTCGTACGCAAATATAAACAAATTGTGCGAGCTTATCACCATTTCTTTGGGCAGAGAGACAGATAAATGAGAAATCAAGCAGCGACGACAAATTAAATTAATTTATTATGCACATGACACAGGAGATAGATCAGCATTCATGTGCAAAATACACATCTAGAGGAAGAAATCATCGATCTGGATGACCTGTAATCAGCATTGCAGCAAAGGATACTGTAATGTGTACCGTTAGCAACGCATATAAGAACGTGGTTAAAACCTCATCTATGCTCTTTGCTGTTTGAAGCTAGACATGTATACAATTCCAGTATGGTTCGAGAACCTCAGGGCCAAAAGAATAGTTAGCAACTTTCTCACTTGCAGTAAAAATTGGTATGGTGTTACAGGTATGGGTGGTTTACCTCAAAAGTTAGATAATGTAGAAGGTTGTTTACAAATTTTTGACCGTAAATTTTTTGTTCCTAGAATCTTGACAGAACGGAACACCTGCTTGAGAGTTTTACATCAGTCAATGTGAATGCATAATCAAAATAGCCGACTTGATATATGAACTCCTTTTTTCCCATCAAAGATTTTTTTTGCTTAACTGATGGGTATAAGATAAGTGCCGCTGTAGGAAACTCCTGGCACTCCATTTTCTTCCTCGAGCATGTCAGAGCCACCAAATGTAGTCCTGGTCAATCTCGTGCGATTTCTGATGCATGTAAAATGCATACATGAACTTTGCACTATATCACTTATATTCCAATCCTATTTGCATCATATAAGGGTTATACCACTGTTATATAATGATTTTAGGCAATAAAATATGTATTTCCTATTTTTATGGAATTAACCCTGCGCAGGCAGAAAACCCTATTTTTTCCTTTTAAGTTTCAGGGACCCAAACGACGTCCAAATGACCTGGAAAATTACGAGCGTCAATATTTTGGAAGGAGGAAGACTTGGGAGCAAAGGAAGCAAGCAAACGGAGGCCGGAAGCCAAAAAGAGGGTGGCCCACGCGGCCTCTGTACCTGGCCGCGTGGGGCCCACCATCTTGGCCCTCGACGCTCCGCTGCCGTCGATCTTTCCTCCACCGACATCGTCTTGACCTAAAAACGCCTATAAAAGAAGTCCCACGTCGTTCTCTGGAAGGAGCGCCGCCGAAACATAGAAACACCGAAAGAGAGATCTGGAGCTGCAGATTGGAGGGGAAAAACTCCGGCGGGGCGCTGCCGGCGTGGTCTCCATCTTCTCCATCGACATCTCCACCGTCTCCATGATGAAGAGGGAGTAGTCCACCTCTGGACTATGGGTTTGTGGAAGTAACTTATGTATCTCTCCTCTCTTTGAGCTTGACTAATTAGTACCGTATGAGCTGCTGAACATGATTACGGTCATCGTTGTAATTCCTATGTGGTGGATCTTTTTATGAGTTAATATATGTTTGAGATTGCAATGTTTGTTTCAGTTATGAATATAGATGCATATTATGTACCCCGTTCTTATTCACTTGTTATGATCAAGCCGCCGCCACCACGATCTTCGTTTCGGAGACAGATTGATCCAGGATTTCTCCTCCGGTGGAGGGATCCGGGGGCCGTCTTCACCGCCATCTTCACCGCCTTCATCTCCATCGACCATGAGTTCCCTCTCCATCACCATGTGTGAGTAGTCCGCTGTAGCCACATGAGGTGGATGGGGATTGGATGAGATTGATCATGTAATGCTACCCGTTGTTCGAGATTTTAGGGGTTTATCTTGAGGATATTTTTGTATTGTGTTGATGCACTTATGCTATGTTTAATGCTTGCTACTAGGGCCCGAGTGGCATGATTTCAGTACTGAACTTATATTGCCTCATCATATATTTGAGTTTGGTATTTATCTGCAAAGTGTATCACCTGCTATTATGTTGAACCTGCGAACCCTAAAAGTGACATATAGGGAAAACAAGGGGGAGATGTTTTTGTTTGAGGATTCTATGTGTTCATGATGTGTTAATGCATTGTTCCGGTCTATCCGAAAGGGTAGACCTTAATTACCTGTAGTTCCAAGTTGGCCCTGGTGAAATGGGCAGGTAGGACAATAGATGTTGTGCAAATTCTCTTGGTTAGTACGCACAACTAATTATGGAACACATACCTACATATATCGGAGTTAGCGATAAGTCCCATTGCTAGTTATAACTTATTATATGATCCATCTTATTCATGCAACACCCCGCTATCACCTCATGCCTACGTTTTAATCCTCTGAGTTACACCTTCACTTTTTCGGTGAAAATTGGGAAACACTTGTTTACTGCTGCTGTTCTACTCGTTACTTGAATCATACTACTGCCATAACTATTACTGCTGCAAGTTCATTGATATACAGGTGTGGTTGAGAGTGACGCCTCAATTGCCAAAGTCTTATTGATATTCTTGTGTTCCCATCATGTCGAACTATAAATTTGGGTAATACTTCCTAACGAAGATTTCAGCGATCCCCTACACTTGTGGGCATCAGTTGTTTTGTGGATGGTTTCGTGCCACCCCGCTTGAGTCATGGATGGTGGACGTCGGGGCAGCGGCCCCGGAAGGTTGATGTGTGCCGAGGCGGCGGCCTCGGAAAGTCTTGCGAGTGTGGCCTTACGATGGCAGGTGGTGTCTCTCATCGCTTGGGTGGCTAATCTCGAGCTGTGAGTGTAGCGAGGTTGTCGACTCGGTCGATGCGTCCAAGAGAGGGACGATCTTCAGGAAGTCGAGACAGCGGTCTCGGATGTGGTGTGGCGGCCGTGGTCCGCGGGTAGTTTTCCCTGGGCAATTTGGACTGCAGGATGCTAGGGCGTGCAGCGTTGCGGCTCGTGAGAGAGCGGTGGCATGTCGGGGCGGCGGCCTCGGAAGGTGGTCTAGGTGGATTGCGCAGGGCGTGATGGAGAGTTGGATGTCGGGGCGGCGGCTCCGAAAATTCTGCATCATCGAGAGCGTCTCGCCTTGTGTCGTGTGGGCGACAAGGTTGCTCTCGGTGTTGTTCGTCGTCGAGGCTCCCGATGGTGGCCGCTTTCATCTTCGACGGAGTGTCCTGTTTCTGCTCCTCCCATAGCAGTTGCGGATTCTTCTCTCCGGCAACGGTGACTGCTGGTCGGCCGACCGTGGAGTGTTGGGTTGTGCTTGGCTCGTGTTGTGGGCTTTGCCCCGTGGTGTTCCTTGTATGGTTTTCGTCCGGTTTCTTCCGTTAATAAACGGGGCACCTTCTGCTTAATTAATGAAAAAGGCAAAGCTTTTGCCTTCGTTTCAAAAAAAAATAGTCGTCCGAGTGTTTCCTGCTCCACTTAAATTGCTCCCAGAACATCTTACACGCACGAGCCAGCTCGTGAGCAATAACATAACACGATTCCAATGATTTTACCCAAAAGGAAGATGTCTACGATTCCAGCCATCCACCTGGGCATATATGTTCGGACAGTTCTCTGTCCGCGTAGAGTTTGCAGGCGCAACGGAAGTGGAGCACGATTTCTGGCCGAGATTTATATTCCTCCACATCGCCACAGTACAATCACACGCGCACCATTCCACTCCATCAAACTGTTCAGTAAGCCTATCCGGATATGTGCGAGCACGGAAGCACAATGTAGGATTGCTACATCCACAATGATCACCCGGGTGAATGGTAAGGAGATGACGCAAAGTGTGCGCTGAACTACACTCGGCCACTTTTTGGTACAGAGTTCGGCACCGAATCGGTGCTGGGGCGATGTCTGAGGTGACAGCAGTGGAAGGGAGAAGAAAGGGATAACTCACGGCAGCCATGGAAAAGGGAATAGGAATAAGCTTACACGAATAACGATCAGTTCAGTGTGTCGTTCGATCAGTCAGCGCCCTACTGGTCCTCCTGTCCCTGTAACGACGGTGAGTGAAAGGGCTGGAGGCAATGTGCCAAACGAAATCCACCGGAAAGCTGTGGTGCGGGCGAGGTGAAGAATGAAGAATCTCTTCTCTATCGACAAGTTGAACCAACGAACGAACCGCGGTGGAGTGGACGAAAGGGGCGCCGCGGATTACGACCTGTGGAAGAAGATAGAGAACTAGCACGGGAGATGGAGCCAAAAGATCCCGTGGAAGAAGATGACACAGTAAGTGGAAGACCCCGCGAATCTGCTGAAAGGCACAGAGATTTTGCTGGTAGCACGAGCAACGCACAAGTGACTGATCACGGATCTGGTCTATATTCTGCCTAAGAAACAGAGCAAGACGCCACTCTCTGTATTATGTACGCAAGAACAAGCAATTGTTCTCGTCGCTCTGATAACTTCCGTCTCAGCTGATGTACACAGGACACGATACACGGCCTAAAGTCTACACTCTTATCAACAGGTTGCCGAATTTATCGGCATTGCTGCTCTATACTATAACCCCAAAATGATCGGGTTATTTGATTCTAACCTCCTATATGAATATCCATCAGCACTGTAATCTCAAGTATGTCGGTTCACTAGCTTCCGGGTGTGAACTTCATGCAGATCGGCGGCTTGATCTTGGCGAGCGCGAGCAGCGACGACGGGAATATCCATATCCCGTCGCCGCAGATCAACCCGGACGCGACGGCCGGTATCAGCAGAGCGGCCTTCTTCCCATCGAGCTTGTGCCAGAGGAACACCACGAGGCTCCCGACGCACATGTCGATGGCGAAGCTGGCGCCCACGAGGAACGGCACGGCCATGGCCATGGGCAGCGGCATGAACCTCCCGATCCTCCTTGGTAGAAAATCCCTCGCCACGTTGGCCAGCACGGCGAAGGCGAAGAAGGCCGCGCAGAGCTGCAGGCAGTGCTTGGGCAGCGCGTCGAAGCCCTCCACGCCGAGGATGGCCATGTTGCGGTAGATGAGCGCGTAGGGCGCCTTCCAGTACCCCTCCGGGTTGCCCACGTCGAAGGCCTCGTAGAAGAGGAAGAAGGTGAGCGGCGCCACCACGCAGCCCATGAGCGTGCCCACCGCCTGCCCCACCAGCATTGACCGCGGCGACGTCAGCGTCAGGTGCGCCGTCTTGAAGTCGTGCATCAGGTCCGCGGACACGAGCACCAGCTGCTTGACGAGCCCGCAGGTGACCAGCCCAGCCACCACGCCGTTGTCCTTACCTGCCCACGCCGCGAACACGAACAGTGCCACCTTGCCGTAGTTGTAGCCCATGTTCATGTCCGTGAGCCCGGTACCATAGGCGTTGCAAAACCCCAGCGCCGGCGCCAGGAGGTACGCGATCACCACGTAGTACCACTTCACCTGCCGGAACATGAGCGGGATGGCCACCACCGCGATGGCGCTCAGCAGGACGTACCCGGCGTAGGTCACCCACGACGGGATGTTGTCACGGGTAAACACATCGTTGCGCTGCATGTCGTCGAGGGCCGCCGAGTCCGCATCAGCCACTGCAATATTTTGTGCCGCGTAGCCAGTAAGAAACTAAGCACGCTATTCGTTACTGATCGGTTTTGTCAACTCTTACGGGTTTACCTCTGTTTAGTCTCCCCCGCTTCGACTTTTCGCGTATGTTGTTGAGTGTGACGACGATGACTTTGACGAAGTTGTAGGAGCCGTCTCCAATTAGCAACGCAATGCAGAGGAAGGCCTGGAGGAGGAATGATTTGGAGGGAAAGAATTAGATACAGGAAATCACATATAGTGCCTGAACTAGCCTTGATCGGACGAGGTGGATTCAGAAGATATACCTTGTAACCGTACAGGCCTGTCATGCTGCTCGCAGATGCCTTTGCCGAGTACCAATTCCCCTCCTGTTTCTCAATGAGCGGCCACATTACGCCCCACGAAAGGACGGCGCCAAAGAGGAGAGAAAGGTTGACAAGGTGCGAGCAGATCATCCCAGCGCCAACATACGTCAGGCTGAAATCGAAGAAGAATCTGCCACCCCATGGAATTTAGGAGTTAATATAGTTGATTTTGTGACGCATTTTCACCACTGAGACTTATAATTGGGCAGTGAGAAAAAGGAAATCATAGACATTACGAGTGTTTCCAAGCTTGCAGCCCAAATGTAGGGAACTGAAGGAATCCGCAGGAGGTGTCGCTAGGGCCGCCCGTGTAGAACCACTGGAAGAAGCTCCAGAAGAAGCTGATCCCGAAGTACTTGAGGAAGCCACGCATCTGCTTCCTGTTGGAATGTTCAGGTCATTCGTTTCATTTTCCAAAATCGTTGCACAATTCCTTCTCAGCGTAGCTGGAATAAAAGAGCATACTTTTCTCGCGAAGAAAAGAAAGAGGGCATACCTTGCATTCTTATCTCCTTGAGGTGTGTGGAACCCGTTTATGAGGACGGCCGTCGCAGTCCCACTCGGATAAGTTAGTTTATAGTCGATGACCAGTACCTGAAAATCAAGTATTTAGTCTCACCAAACCAGTTGATTTAAAGACGGATTGCGACTATTTGATCACTTGCAAACATCTTTCTGATCAGCACCTCAACCAATTAATCTAGACCATGTTGTGTGTGTCATCAGTGCTCTCTAGCGTCACGAACGATAGCTTGAGTGCTTGACAAGTGAGAACGGGAGAAAACAATGGGTTGCAGTGACGCTACGATCTTCCGACTAATGCCAAAGTTCCCGTACTTTTCCGACAGTAACAGCAACCCCGGCAGGCCGGGGAAAATTCAGAAAGTGCGGAGTGGTAAACGCCGTAGAAAGTTCAGAGAGGGACGCACGCAGAAGTCTGGAAACGGAATCGTATGTACCTTTCTGAGAGGGAGCAAGGTGAGGAGGCCGACGAAGCTGATGGCGAGGAGGAAGCCCATCATCCAGCCGATACCGGGGTCCTTGTAGCTCCCCGGGACGTTCCCCGGCGTGCTCGTCCCGGACAGCTCGTACGTCTTCTTGTCCAGCCCCAGCAAGAACGACCCGAACCCACCTGCACGAGGAAGGATCCAGCGCAGAGTAGAACATAATTAGCGAATCAATCAAACGAGATTCTTCAAGAAACAGTGACGGCTCAATGCCTCAATCAAATGGGGAGTAATTGATATAGTATTTGATCGAGGTGGTTAATTACCGCCGAAGCCGATGGTGTAGCAGGCGACGACGCAGGTCTGGACGACGGTGTTTTCCTGGCGCGTGAAGGGGCGGGACGCAATGCCGAGGCGGTCGAGCGCGTGCGTCCATCCGCGGATGGCGAGGAAGGCGAGCAGCGCCGCGGAGACGTTGAGCGTGGGGACGAGCCCCGTGGTGAGGCTGAGCTTCATGACGATCACCGTGTAGACCACGCCGATCAGCAGCGCCGCCACGAGCCCGCGGACCGTGAGCTGCTCGCGCCACGGCGGGACGCGCTCCGCCGCCGCGGCGCCGGCGGGCTCCGACTCCATGTCGTCCGCGGCGGTCTTCTCGATCTCCAACCCGGCCGTGCCCATCTCGTGGCGGTCCATGCCGGTGGCCCTGGGGACGAGCAGCTGGAGCTCTACGGCTGTGGCGGCGGCGCCTGCGGTTTTGGGATGGAGGAGACGCAGGCGTGAGTTCATCTATCTGTGCGGCAGAATGCGTCCATGTGCAGCGCTCGCGCATCGGGCGGCGACGAGAACGTGAAGGGTTGTTGACTGACTATGGACGGACTCCAACTGTTAATTAAACAAAACGATTTGTCTCTACTGACTACTGCAAAAGTTCTCGAGTAAAAAAACAAGGAAAGAATAGTGGCATCATCTGCTTTGGTCCCCAGCAATGGCCAGAAATGGGAAGAACAGGATTGAGAACACGTCAAGAACACAAGAATGGAAACGTACTCTCTTTCCTGCAAAAGCTCCACCCGAATTGCTATTTGCAAGGCATGTTTATAGTATACACTCCGTAAGTAGTTGAAAGTTTGAAACAGAAAGTAACGGGCCCGCAGAAAATGAACATGGAAGTTTTTTTATTACGGAAAGCGGTTGGCGATCCCAACCCTGGCATAAATGTCTGCAACAATGGCCATGATCACGCGAGAACTCACCTGGCTGAATGAATCTGCCGGTTCCAACACCAAGGCGCCGGCGCACCGGCACCTCCCGCCGGCGGTCGACTCACTCACACGGCCACGAGTAATCTCCGACTCCGAGTGAACGATCTCTCTCGGGTGGACACTGGAGGCCGTCGACGAATATTAATAAGCGGCGGGGTTGGGTTGGGGAGAAGAAAGGAGGCCAGGGCCTTTGTACTGCAGGCGCGTGAGGACGAGGCGCTGAAGTACAAAAAGGAATTAAGTTTCGGGGCTGCAGTACAACGGGAACGGCCGCACACCGATGGAAACTGGCGGTCGGTCAGCGATGCGCGCGCGATCTCATCTTTTTTCGCCAACCCCCGCCCGGGAGAAGACCTGACAGCCGTTCTTCCTTCCGCTCCACTTGACCTGGGTTGGGTGCGGGATGGCGACGTTAAAAAATGTGACCCATCATCGGATCGAGCGCGGTGCCTGGAGTATATCATCTTTGTTTTTCAATCAACTTGTGCCGGTTCCACGTGCTTGGCTGGATAGATTGGATCACTGGATCGTACAGCATGTAAATCATCCTCAAACGTCCGGGCAGACAGCCCGGACATAGCTCGGATAGGCGAGAGTAAATTTGTGTACCCAACCATGATCTCCAAACACTTCCCATGTGTTCGGGCTGTCCGACACACTCCAAACTCACCCATATGTGGGTTGGGTTTGGGGGAGTTTGAGAGTGTCCGGGTGTATCCGGCCAGGCTGCCACATAGGACGCGGTCCACCCCAAACCACTTTATCTCTTTCTTTTGTCTTTCTCTCTCCATCCCCACCAATCACATGCAAGTGACCGGACAATTTGGGGATTTTGGGGTATGTGGTTGGAAACACATACTTTTAAGGGTTCAAAACGGACACGTCCGGGCACATCCGGACACGTTTTAGGGGCTAAATTCGACTATTGAGGTTGGAGATGCTCTAAGCGCAACTACAACGGGCTGGCGCAAACGGACATCAAAATGTGTCCGATTTGGCCCGTTTGGGGCGGACCGCGGACACATTTTGGGACTATGTCCGTTTGGGGTAGGGGGTGCCCCCAACGGCCCGGCGCATGTTTTCCCATGGTCCGGATTTTGGCTATGTTTTTTACATGTTGCTTCTTTTGACACAAGTTTGCAAAATAGCAACAAATTATGAATAGAAAAGTAGCAACAAATTATGAGTAGAAAATAATAGTCCACAAGTAGATAAATAACAGGGTTTACTACAATAAAGTGCACACAATGAAATAAATAGCATAGTTTGTTCAATGAAATAAAATATAGGAGGGCACGACTACTGGTTTCCAAAATGAGTCCACATATGCTCCACCAAATCATTCTGAAGGTGGATGTGTGTAGGCTTATCACACATCTCATGATTCATTCGAAGTATCGATGAAAGTGTGGTAGAAGAACTCGTCATCGCTATCCATCTACATAAAATGAACAATAAAAATATGCGACCACCATTTGCACCGGCCAAATGCAAAGAAGGGACAGAAATTGTCCATACCTTCTCTAGCCAATCCGTCGAACACCTTCGGGGCGGTGGACTGCGCGGCCGAGTCTGAGACAAAGGAGGAAGGCAGACTGTCGAGAGCTACTCCGGAACACCTTCGGAGCGTCGGCATGGCCGGGACGATGATGGCTGGCTACTACCGGGGCTGGAGAAAAGGGCGAGGGCAGGCCCTCGAGAGCTCCTCCGGGACGGACGTCGAGGCCTGTCGAGAGCTCCCCTGGGGAAGATGGTCGGGACGGCGAATAGATCCGACCACGCTGGGGAGGCTAGGTGCTGCCGCGGCGGAGGAGAGAGTGAACGGCGGTGACTGCGGCGAGGGCGGCGGCGGCGGTCGCGGGAGGCAATGGGGACGGGAAGGAATTGAGTAGAGTGGAGAGGGGGTTGTGTGACTGGCCAGTGGGCCCGACGCGGACAAGGGAGGATAAAGTGCGAACCGGGAGGTTGTCCGTCCCGTCCCAAATTTGGACCAAAGTTGAGCCAGGTTTGGGGCGAAATCACGTGTCCACGCGAACATGTGTCCCTATGCGCCAGCCCGTTGAAACACCTACCATGTCTGTTCAGACAAAAAGGGACTGGGCTGATCCGCTTGCGTGAGCCCGTTGGAGGTGCCCTATTGTGCACGTACGACGGCTAAACTGGATTAAAAAAATTGAATCTTCGGCGAAACTCGCAAGCCTTTCTCTGTAGACTGTAATACTCGTGCGTACTACCTCCGTTTCATAAAACAATGCCTATATATTTGGTTAAAGGTCAACACTTGCTAAGTTTGACTAAACATGTACAAAAGTCAATATTTACAATATTTGGTAAACGGAGTATGAATACATATTTTTATGATAAATCTGTTGATACTAATTTGGTATTACAAATATATATAATTTTGTCTAAGAACATGGTCAAATTTTGATAACGTTGACTTTTGACTAAATTTGTGTTTTGTTTTGTGAAACGATGGAGTAGTATCTTTTTGTATCACCGAAATCTTATGTCATTTGGATCATACTAGAAAGTGCTACCATAAAAATAGTTTTCTTACACCGTTTTATTTATAGTTTTGTACCACGACATTTAAGGACATTGAAATATAAACAAAGAAAAGCAGGGATATATGTATTTGTTGGGGATCGAGGACAGAAAACAAAAAAAAATCCTACCGACGATAACCAAAAACTAGCCAAGATCTAACTATGCAGATATACTATACGAAGCAGGACGGAGTACACACCCTTGTAGACCGAAAGCGGGATTACGTTCCCGCACAAACGTTGTCGATGAAGCCGACGAAGCCGACCTCAAGGTCGTGTAGAGGAAGTAGTCGTACTCCCAGCGCCACCCGTGTAGCGCCTCGTAGTTCCACACACGTGCGGAGTAGATGACGACCTCCGAGCTCCAGATTCAGCAGAGCAGCGGAAGTAAAGATTGGATCTCGAAGCACGGCGGTGTGCGTAAGGTGGAGATACTTCCCTCCTCGTACGCAGCTCCAGAAGCAGAACCACGCTCATGGTAGGAGAGAAGAAGGGAGAAATTGGGATTAATTCCAAGGCATGGGGGGTCCCCTATTTAAAGGAGAAGGGGGGAGGTCATCTCCCTTGGCTAGGCCATGTGGGACTAAACCCCACATGGCCACCGCTGGCCAAGGGAGGCAGACGGCCACTAGGTGGGCCCCATTCGGCCCACCTAGGGTGGCTGGCCCTTCTCCCTCCTTTTTTTTCCTTTTTCCCTTTTGGGATTTTCCCCTAATGGGACTCTAAGGCCCATTTAGCTTTTAATGCCTTTTAAATTCGAATTTAATTAAATAAAAAATATATTTAATCATTAATAACACTTATTAATATTAAATACATATTATTTAATTCATTCGGAGCCCGAAACATATTTCGTTGCCCTCCGATCTCCATCGGACATGCCCGGAACACTTCCGGAGTCTCCAGTTCATTTTCTCTCTAAATCCAATCTAATCGTCACATATCCTTAAGTGTGTTACCCTACGGTTCGGGATCACACAGACATGAACGAGACACGTTCTCCGATCAATGACTAGCAGCGGGGTCTGGACACCCATGGTAGTCCCTGTATGTCCACGAAAGACTTTTTATCGTTTGAACCTTTAGACGTCCAGTTTCATCCTCTTGCCTATCGATACTTAGATTGTCCGAGCGTCGTTCTCCGGTATCACGATTACCGAGCATGACCTCGTCATCGACAAATCTATTTTTACTCGTCTGTGATATTACATCCCCGTGACCTCGTCACGTGCTTGCAAGCTTATTGATGTAATCTCACCAAGTGGGCCCAGAGTATCTATCCTGCTATTTGGATTGGCAATTCCCGCTCTTGATCACTCGCTTCTACTGCTTCCTTCCGATACCCGAAAGTGTCACCTTTATTGTCACGCTATATAAGACATGCCGTTTGATGCGATCAGCCGGATCTTCCAGAAGCAGAGATTTGATATGATCTCACAGTCGAAGGTATGAACACTATGTTTCTATATTTTTGGTATGTCCATCAAATCATTCACCTAATGACATGACTCCGTTGTTAACCGACGACATTGTCCATGATCAGGAAACCTTGATCATCTGTTACCCAACGGACTAGTTAAATCGAGACTACTAGGGACCTGCTTCTTTTCATACCACACGTGTATTAATGTTTCCGCGTAATACAGTTATAGCATGGTATTAAAACGTATTATGAACAATTGAGATATGACAAATAAAATCACTTTATTAATTGCCTCTAGGGCATATCTCCCACTTGCACTAGAGTATAATTTAATCTAGTTTACAACTTGGTAAAAGCCTAACACCTATAGCATCTCGGTGTTTTTCATGCTTGTCTCGTGGAAGAGGTTTTGTCAGCGGATCTGCAACATTCAGATCCGTGTGTATTTTGCAAATCTTTACATCGCCTTCCTTGTCGTACTGCCGTATGACATGGAAGCGTCGGAGGATATGTTTGGCGGTGGAGTGAGACCTTGGTTCCTTCACGTTGGCAATGACACCTGTGTTGTCGCAGTAGATGTTCACAGGGTCTTGCGCACTCGGGAACACTCCAAGCTCGATGACGAACTTCCTCAGCCAAACAGCTTCATTTGCAGCATCCGCAGCAGCAATATACCCCGATTCCATTGTATATTGGGCTACTATGGGTTGCTTCCCACTTCTCCAGCTCACAGCGCCTCCGTTCACCTTAAACACATAACCTGTTTGCGATTTCGAGTCATCTGGATCTGTGCAAAAACTTGCATCAACGTAACCTGTTACGCCAAGTTCCTCTTCACAGTCTCCATAAACAAGAAACATGTCCTTGGTATACGTAAGATACTTCAGTATGTTCTTAACAGCTGTCCATGATCCTTGCCAGGATTACTCTGGAATCGACTCGTCAGACTGAGAGCCAATGCCACATCGGGTCGAGTACTTAACATGGCATACATGATCGATCCTATAGCTGAAGCATATCGAGTGCCATCCACCTCGACTTTTTCAAGAGCCGTCTGTGGACACTGAGCCATGCTCAATGTTTTTCCCTTGACAACTGGCACAAGACCTTTCTTTGCCAAATGCATATTGAACTTCTTCAATATCTTGTCAAGGTAAGTACTTTGACATAACGCTAGTAGGCGCCTGGGTCTATCACGATAGATCTTAATGCCTAATACGTATGCAGCTTCTCCTAAGTCCTTCATCGAAAATTTACTGCTTAAATATTCCTTCACGCTTTTCAGAAGTTCCACATCATTCCCAATTAGTAATATATCATCCACATATAGAACTAGGAATGCAACTGAGCTCCCACTCATTTTCTTATAAATGCAGGTCTCTTCCGCATTTTGGACAAATCCAAAACCTTTGATCACCTCATCAAAGCGAAGATTCCAGCTCCGAGATGCTTGCTTTAGTCCATAAATGGAACGCTGAAGTTTGCATACCTTGCCAACATTTCCTGGACTGACAAAACCTTCAGGTTGTACCATATACAACTCTTCCTCAATGTTGCCATTTAGGAACGCTGTTTTGACATCCATCTGCCATATCTCAGAATCATGATATGCAGCTGTTGCTAGCAAAACCCGAATAGACTTTAGCATCGCTACCGGTGAAAACGTTTCATCGTAGTCAATTCCATGAACTTGTCGGAAACCTTTTGCGACAAGCCGAGCCTTATAGACGGTTACATTACCGACAGCATCAGTCTTCTTCTTAAAGATCCATTTATTCTCGACGGCCTTGCGCCCTTCGGGAATCTCCACCAAAATAAAGCACCTTCGACCCGATCGTGGTGGCGAATATTTGAGTTTTGAGTTTGGCACACATCTAAAGGCCTGTGGAATAGTGCCACAGCTTACGCCTGCCGGAACACCGCAACACAACAGTGTGTCCGAGCGACGTAATCGTACTTTATTAGATAGCGTGCGGTCTATGATGTCTCTCACAGACTTGACCGTATCGTTTTGGGGATATGCGTTAGAAACAGCCGCATTCATTTTAAATAGGGCTCCATCCATATCCACGGGAAACCATAGGACATACTTTGTTGTCATACATGGATCCAATTTCGGATTTCATGGCTTCAAGCCATTTCTCGGACTCGGGTCCTTCCATCGCCTCTTTGTAGTTCGTAGGTTTGTCTTGTTCAATTAACATGACGGTGCAAACAAGATTACCGTACCACTCAGGAGATGTACTGGTTCTTCCAGACCTACGAGGTATAATAGCCTCCTCGACATTTTCTTCCACTCCATCTGTTATGGAGGACGGTTCAGGAACAGTTTCCGTTGCGCCACTCGGAATTTCGAGTTTAGGATCAACTATCTCGTCGAGGTCTATTTTCCTCCCACTTACTCCTTTAGCGAGAAACTCTTTCTCGAGAAAGGTGTCGCTTTTTGCGACAAACGTTTTGCCCTCGGCTTGGTGGTAGAAGGTATATCCTATGGTTTCCCGTGGATATCCTACAAAGACGACCTTCTCCGATTTCGATTCGAGTTTGTCGGGCTGTAGTTTCTTAACGTACACCTCACAACCCCAAACCTTCAGGAACGACAACTTCGGTTTCTTGCCATGCCATATCTCATATGGTGTCGTTGCTACGGATTTGGATGGAGCACTATTTAAAATGAATGCGGCTGTTTCTAACGCATATCCCCAAAACGATACGGTCAAGTCTGTGAGAGACATCATAGACCGCACGCTATCTAATAAAGTACGATTACGTCGCTCGGACACACCGTTGTGTTGCGGTGTTCCGGCAGGCGTAAGCTGTGGCACTATTCCACAGGCCTTTAGATGTGTGCCAAACTCAAAACTCAAATATTCGCCACCATGATCGGATCGAAGGTGCTTCATTTTCTTGTTAAGTTGATTTTCAACCTCACTTTGAAATTCTTTGAACTTTTCAAAAGTTTCTGACTTGTGTTTCATCAAGTAGATATACCCGTTGACAAGGATATACATCTCGGGTACCCTACCATAAGGATACCTGGTGCACGTGTCTACTAAGGCCCAACTATCAAGAGCCTACATGAAGCCCATGACGAAAGGCCCAACAAGATGGAGTATCCTCCAAGATTAGACATAGGCATAGTCGGTTTAGGCTTTCCTTACATGTAATCTGGGTCGGTTACGAACTCCCGAGACCCAGCCTATTATATAAAGGTTGGGAGGGCCGCCGATCCAGGACAAGCCATACTCGAACCACCAAAAGCCTAGCGAGATCGACATCTCGCCGGAGCTCCCCTGTAACCGCATAATCTCACACGATCAATACCAGACAAGCAGGAAGTAGGGTGTTACTCTCCGGAGGCCTGAACCTGGGTAAATCTTTGCCTCTGCTTGTCAGCCGACGAAACTACCAGTACTACCACGTTCTCTCCCCATAATCTCAACCCTAGGTCCTTAACCATGGGATTTGATGAGTTAACCCCTCGTCAATTGGTGCCGTCTGTGGGAAAGAATAGTGCTGGACTCACGGTTTCTTCGGTTCCATCGAAAACGGCGACTCGCCGATCGCATCTACAAACGGCAACTCGCCGGCTGCATCAACAAACCAGAACTCGCCGACTCGGGCGGCACACGGCAACTCGCCGACTCACTCGACAAACGGCAGCACGCCAGCTTCACCTGCAAAAAGCACATCAGATCCTCTGATGGACTTCGAGCCACACTCGCCAGAATTCCAGGAGACGTTTGCCGATCTCGAGTCAGGTTTGGGTTTAACCGTTGGCTCGTTCAATTTTTTCGTCAACAAGCTTGGTGTGCAGGACTTGACAGATCCACGCCAACTCGCGACTTCCGCACCCGAGGCTCCATCGGTTGCGGCTCCTTCGACTGCGGATCCATCAACTGCGTCCATACCATCGTCGATCCTCCAAGCCTGCTCGTCTGCAACAACCATGTCGACTCGAGAGATCAACGAGCTCATTGAAGAACTCCAAGGTGAGGAGGCCGAATCAGCATACCGCACAAACGATCCCGAGCTCAATCTTCCACTCGAGGATAGCTTCGACTGCGGGATCTCCCTCAGCGACTTCGACGAACCCGAAACTCATATCGACAACCACGTCGACTCCGAGATCTGCACCAACAACAACCTCGACTTCGAGATTCATAACAACTTCGCCGACACCGAGATGAGCATAGGCGATGAAGACATCGACAGCGAGATCCGTCCAGACGGACCACTCGACGGGCATATCGACTCAGACATGAGCCTCGATGAAGACGTCGAGTCCATGACGGGACTCGAAAACACATACACATACCCTCGGGTGATACCCCAGCAGGTCTACGTTGCCTTCGCCGCAGAATCATCTGATGCTGCGGCCAGTCGCAGGCCTACAGAATTCCCGTGCACAGTTACTATGCCGGACGGAGTCACAAATCTCACAATTACTGCTGAGATGGCAGCAAAAGCAGATAAAGTCATCAAGGAGTGCACAATGATGCCAGCAGACGCAACACGAGAGGAGATGTTGACCTTCCAGTACTTCAACTGGCAGGAATCACTTCGACTGCAGCAGATCAGAGCAACACTCGAAGAACGTAAAAAGCAGGCTAGCTTGTCGAGCGCACGAAGAAGACAGCTCTCCCTGAGCTCCACCGGGCGAGCAGACACAAGACCCAGATCAAGGCTGTCACACCTCGTGGCAGATGAGAGAGCAGCACTCACCCGCAACTTAGGCCACTCTTTCATGACATTCGACGAGGAGGGAGTGCCAGTACCCAAAACAGCTGCGGGTGCTCTCTTTACTGCTGCAGCATACCTAGAGGCAATCAAGCCTCCAGCTGATGACCCCAATGCAAAACTACATCGCCAACAGATCAAATCACTCGCCTTAGCGGCGAAGGCCATACGCCAAATCCCAAAAACTCCAGGAGGGAGTCGAGATCGTGCCATAGAAGACACGCATCGTGAAGAACATAATCGCAGTGGTCGCCGTCACCACTCGAAGGAAAAAAGCGGCTCACGCCGGCGCAGGTCCAGAAGCAGATCACGCAGATCTTACAGTAGCGACTCGTACTCTGATCAGGAGCCTGAGCCACACGGAGCTCTGTGCTTCACTCGACGCGTCCGCGAGACACGGATGCCCAAAGGGTTCAAACTCACATCTGAACAGCCCAAGTACACGGGTCGACAGGAACCTTCAGGTGGCTGGAAGACTACAGACTGGCTGTCGCGTGCCAGCGAGGCACAAATATCACAGCCATGCAATACATACGACTCATGCTCGAAGGCACAGCCCGCGACTGGCTCAAGGCTCTACCTCCATCAACATACGACTCGTGGGATCACTTCGCGCAGACTTCATCAAAAACTTCGAGCCTCTATGTGAGCGACCAAAAACGTTCGAAGAACTGCGAGCCTGCGTTCAACGGTCAGACGAAACGTTGAGGTCATACATCCGACGATGGACTGAGATACGCAACTCAGTTGGAGTAATTTCAGAAGATATGGCCATGGATGCTTTCATCATGGGCCTCGCCAGGCGAGACTTCAAAGAAGCACTTGGTCGCCAAAAGCCAACCTCTGTGGCTAACCTCCTGAAGATCGCGACTGAGTGGGCAGACGGAGAAGACATGGCGCGCACCACACGCGGGTCCTCACCCCGTGACAATCACAAAGTGGCAGTCGAAGCCGCAGAGACTCATACAGAGACGACCGAAGGCGCAAGCGTTCAAAACGTCACTACGACGATGACAGACCCGAATTCATGGCGGCTGGGTTCTCCACACCCCGCAACGACCAAGACAGAAGCGACCGACGGTCAGAAGATCGACGGGACAGTCGAGATGATCGCGGGACAGTCGAGATGATCGTCGGGACAGTCGAGACCGCGGCCAACGCAGCGACAGCTACAAGAGGAAAGACTGGCGCAAGTCGCGCTCCGGCGCACAAACCGAGCGATCATTCGAAGAAAAGATGGATGCTGATTGCAGATTCCACCTGTACAAAGGGGAAGATGGAAAATTGCGCTCCAATCACTCGATGAGAAACTGCAGAGAATTCGACCAACTAGCGTCTGAATACGTGCAACTCAGAAAGGCAACAGCCGCACACGCACCCGCGCCTGCACCTGTGCCTCAGCCAAACAATGTGCCTGTTCTGATGGCACCACCTCACCACCACAGCCTGCCGCAGGCGGAAATATCGCGGGTGCCATACAACCCGTACCTCGGGTGGACGAACCTCAGTACCCTCCGCCCCAAGGGCAGATGTACATGATACAGAAAGGTCGCCCTTCCAACAGGGAGCAAAAACTTCGCACTCGACAAGGGCAGATGTACATGATACAGAAAGGTCGCCCTTCCAACAGAAAGGTCGCCCTTCCAACAGGCCTCCTGCCGTAACTGAATTCTTGAAGGGATCCGAAACTGCAATAAGCTTCAGCAGAGAGGACCACCCGCCATCGGTCGTTCGTCCAGGGCACTCTGCTCTGGTACTCGACGCACAAATTGGAGGCTACGCCATGTCCAAAGTCTTCATGGATGGTGGCAGCGGCATAAACATCATCTTCGCAGACAAGCTCCGCAAAATGAACAGGTCGGTCAAAAACCTGCCAAAATCCTCAAATACCTTTCACGGTATCGTCCCAGGCAAAGCAATAAGCCCAGAAGGCACCATACAACTCGACGTAACGTTCGGGGACAAGAACCACTTCAGGACAGAGTCGATTGAGTTCGAAGTTGTCTACTGGAAGTCACAATACCATGCCATACTTGGACGCCCGACGTTTGCTCGATTCATGGCGGTCCCACACTACGCATACCTCCATCTAAAGATTCCTGGACCAAAAGGAGAGATCACACTCAAAGGAAACTTTCAAAAGTCCGACTCTTGCGACCGAGAGTTCAGCAAAATCTCTGAGATGTTTGGCATGGAAGCAACACTCGCCGATCTAGCGGTCTCCAACGATCGAACACTTATGCCGGAGCACAAGAAGGTGGCAGTCGACAGAGCATTCAATGCCACCAATGACACAAGGTCGCATCAGGTGCACCCGACTGACCCGACCAAGACAGTTAATGTCTCTTCGAGTCTGCCTATCGCATAGGAAAGCGCGCTCATCGAATTCTTCCATGAGAACTGGGATATATTTGCATGGTGTCCAGCCGACATGCCAGGTATTCCCAGGGAATTCGCCGAGCACTCTCTCCAATTATTTCCAGATGCTAAACCAGTCAAGCAAACAATGCGCCGCATATCCGGCCCGAAAAGAACCACAGTCGAAGCCGAAGTCGACAGACTACTCGCAGCAGGTTTCATCAGAGAAATCAAGAATTCACAATGGGTGGCCAACCCCGTACTCGTAGAGAAGAAGCACACAGATATCCTTCGGATGTGCGTAGATTTCACAACACTCAATAAATGTTGTCCAAAGGATCACTTTCCACTACCTCGAATCGACCAGATCGTCGACTCCACCGCCGGGTGCGCTCGTTTGTCCTTTCTGGTTGCTTACTCAGGTTACCACCAGATAAGGATGAAGGAAGAGGATGAAGAGAAAACGGCATTCATAACCCACTCGGGGTCTACTACTACACAACAATGCCTTTCGGGCTCAAGAACACAGGCGCAACCTACGAGCGCATGATGCAAGACTGCCTCAAGAAGCAAATTGGGCGAAACGTCCAGGTCTACGTAGATGACATTGTAGCGGACCTGCACTTAGAAAATGGCAATGTCCCTGTGTACAGTGCAAACCCCTGGATCGTTTCATTTGCACACACAGTTTAAGACGAATATCACAACATTGTATCAATTATTACACGATGATCCAGTACTTAGGAAAATATTCATTACAACTTTGCATAGCACAAAGGCTAGCTTGAAAAAGTAAAGCAGCGGAAATTTATTCTTCATGGAGTCTCCATCATCTTCATGCGCCACAGGCGAACATGTTGGTTGCAGACTCGAAACCCTTAACGTAAACTCACTCGTCGTCAGAACAATCTGCAACAAATAAAATTTTGCAACAGAGTGGGTCAGAACCATTAAAAATGGAACTGGCGAGTGACACTATGTGGACACTTAGTGGAATAACTCTAATATCCTATATGCATATTTGGCTGGTGGAGTTCAAAGGTTAATTTGCATAAAGCTAGTTTTATCTTATCACTTTGTAAACCATTTGCATCTATTAAATTGGTAACACTGGTAAAACCCCAGTGAAACCGTGACAACACATGGTAAAACCCCAGTGTGTCAGGTGACTACCTTCGGTAAAACCTCGGGAGTCCCTAATGTTGTTTACTAACAAGTTTTATTTTGAAGTTGGCATGTTGGGATCGTCCGTTGACGTCCTTGATCAGCTACTCAGAATTGTCCGTAACCGGGGACACGGCTAAGTACTTAGTTTGACACTCTCGAGAGGTTGTGCACTTTCACCATTTGACCCAATCAACCCAAACTATCCTCTACACTCATTTAGTGAGAAGGAAAAGGAGAAGATCGAGATGAGAATTTTCAGAAGTTGTGTTCCCATGATCACCAGGAGACCACCGCCCACCTATCATCTCTACATCTGTCGATCTCCAGACCCAGGTTCACACCAACGTACTCCGTCAAGACAGAGCCCATATGACAAATGGTTGCACTGGAAACAATCTTCAGTTGGAGTTCTTCAGATCCCTCTGTTCCTGGGTGGCCATCCACAAGTGAATATCCCACAGGTAAAACCCCTGGGGACAACACTCAACTCAAACATCCTCTTATCAAAACCACTCCACCCAGGTGTTTCTTTACTTAGTAGAATTTTAGCTTTTATAAAAATAACCTTTTTGCATAGCATCAATATTTCTACTAAGTCATTATATATAGGTTCCTAGACACATAGTAACAAGGATGCTATTCTAAACATGTCTTGCATAGCATATAATAACAAGTCCTACACATGCTTAAGAAAAATAATCTACTCATGCATAGGAAAAATACTTAGGAAATTTTATGAGGTGTGCCACTTGCCTTGGCAACAAGGAGAGCAGGAGTAGCAGTTGCAAAAGCCTTCGTTTCCCTCCGAAAATTCTAACACATAGAAACACCACAAATAAACATACAAGCATTCCCAAAAATTTCAAAGGAAAAGATGACAAATATGAGATGCAAAATTTTTTCTAAGTGTTTCTAAGTGCATCTCAACTCTTCTAAAAATACTAAGTCATGCATGTATGTGTGCAATGCAAACAAATTTTTAACTACTGTTTTAAGTTATTTCTATAAGCATGAAAAAGTGGCAAGGTTTTATTTAATTTTTAATAACCAAGTTAAACATTATTTGGGCAATAAAAAGGTTATTAACACAACTTAAAAGTATTCTGTAGTTAAACACATATTCAAAATTTAGAAAATATACTACTGGATAGAGGGCATTTGAACAAATTTTCTGCAATTGGATTCACTCAAAAATAAATTTTATAATTAAAGTTATGTCAAAAATACTCAAACTCCTCAATTTGAAATTTGAATATTTTAAGTTTGACAAAACAGAAAAATAATACAGCAGAAAGTTTCTACTCGTTCTAAGGATTTCAAATATTAAAAAATATTTGAATTTGGATAAACAGAGAAAAAGTATTGATAAAACTAAGTTACAGGGGTTTTTCTGCAAAACTGCTAAAAAGAAAATAAAACAGAAAATCTTCTCCACGCTGGCGCTGACGAGGCTTGAAGTGGCGCTGACGAGGCTTGACGTGGCGCTGACGAGGCGTCGACGTGGCCGCTCCTGATTCGCCCGTACCGTTTCAAAAACAGATCTAATCTAAGCCGTAGGAATAGGATCTAACGGTCCAGGACTAATTGACCTAAAACGAGTGGAGCGGCCGGCCGGAGATGCTCGTTGACCTCATCCCGCGGCGGCGCCATGGCCGGAAGTTCACGAACTTGACAAAAAAAAGGGTTTGGGATGGGGCTTTTGTTACCACGCGATGCAGGACGACGTGGCGGAGGCGGTGGCGAAGTGAGAGGTAGCGGAGCGTCCTGGTTCTCCCGCGATTCCTCGCCGGAGTTGAAGACGGCGGTGGCATGTTCTTTCTCTTTTTCTTTTCTAAAAACTCTTAATAACTTTTGAAATACAAATCCAACAGGATCCAAACCAGTTTGTGAGAGTTTGTAAAATTATTCTTTATCTTTTTTGACTATTTGGGAACACCCTTTGAAATTTTTGAAAACCAAAGTTTTTATTTCTTTGAACTTCGAAAACAAGGGTGCAAATGCAAAATGCAAAGTGATGATGCATGCCATGTATGAAATTTTATTTTTGTGAGAAAATTGGGATGTTACAGACATCGTCATCACAAGAAGGGAGGAAAACACACTACTCGATGACTTGCGAGAGACGTTCGCAAACCTCAAACGCTTCCACATCAAGCTCAACCCGAAAAAGTGCACGTTCGGCGTACCAGCCGGGCAGCTCCTGGGTATCTAGTCTCGGCTCGTGGAATCGAGGCGGACCCGGAGAAAATACAGGCCATCTTGATGATGCAAAGGCCTTCAAAGCTCCATGACGTGCACAAGTTAGCGGGTCGAGTGGCAGCACTCAGTCGATTCATTAGCAAGCTAGGCGAAAAAGCGCTCCCGTTCTATCGACCGATGAAGAAAGCAGATAAATTCGAGTGGACGCTAGAAGCCGAAGCAGCCTTCACGGACCTCAAGCGAGTCCTCACAAGCCCTCCAATCCTCGTCGCACCAAGGGAACGCGAGCCACTATACCTATATGTCTCCATAACTAACAGGGTGGTAAATACCGTACTGGAAGTCGAACGCAAGGAGGAGGGACACGCCCAAAGCATACAACGCCCAGTCTATTATTTGAGTGTAGTGCTCTCCATATCAAAGCAGCGGTACCCGCACTATCTAAAGCTGGCCTACGCCGTGTTCATGTCCTCAAGAAAACTGACGCACTACTTCGCAGAGCACCCGATCACTGTAATCAGCACCTCAGGGATCGGAGACATCCTCACAAACCCCAACGCAACTGGGCGAGTCGCAAAATGGCTCATCGAGCTAGGACCACGAGATATCAAGTATGATTACCGAAGGCCATCAAAGCACAAGTCTTGCCTGACTTCCATACCGAGTGGATTGAAGCTCAGTTGCCAGGAGCACTAGATGTGTCCAACTTATGGACTATGTACTTTGACGGCTCAAAGAAGAACGAAGGCGCAGGCGCAGGTGTCATCCTCATATCACCAAAAGGCGACAAGCTTCGCTATATCCTGCAGATGGGATTCGAGTTACCTTCCAATAACGAAGCTGAGTACGAGGCCCTGATCCATGGCATGCGGATGGCCAAAGCCCTCGGGTGCACTCGACTTATGATCTATGGTGACTCGAATCTTGTGGTGCAGCAAACAATGAAGGCCTGCGATGCAATCGCAGATAACATGATCGCCTACCGTGACTTGTACTACAACCTAATGGAGGGCAGCTTCGAAGGCTGCGAGTTGCGGCACATAGGGCGCGAGAGCAACGAAGAAGCAGATAAGCTAGCCAACATTGGAGCGACCAAACCACCAATTCCACCTGGTGTCTTCCTCGAGCGCATCGAGCACAGGTCCATCAAGAAAAAACGAACATCTCCTATATCAGCCGCACCAGCCAAGAGCAAAACACCTAGCACAGAGGACCCGCCAGTCGAGGTACTCCTCATCGAGCCAACTTGGACTCAACCTTTCCTCGCATACATACTCTGCGGCGAGGTACCTGAAGACATAACAGAGTCAAGACGCGTCACTCGACGATCTAAAGCATACACCGTCATCAACGGCGAACTATACAAGCGCAGCGTATCAGGTATGTTCCAACGTTGCATAGCATTCGAAGATGGCCAGGCCATCCTTCGTGATATTCATGCAGGTACCTGTGGGCATCACGCCAGCAGTCGATCACTCGTAGCCAAAGCCTTTCGCGCAGGCTTCTACTGGCCCACAGCACTCAAAGACGCGAAGGACATAGTCAAAAGGTGCATCGGCTGTCAAAAATTCGCCACAAAGCCGCATGCACCCGCATCGGCGTTGAAGACAATACCATTGGCCTGGCCCTTCGCCCAGTGGGGGCTCGATATGGTCGGGTCACTCAAAAAATCCTCCCATGGAGGGCATACTCACCTTCTAGTGGCGGTCGACAAGTTCACCAAGTGGATTGAAGCAGTCCCTATTACAAGTTCGACTGCCACTACAGCAGTCAATTTCATAAAATCCATCATATACCGCTTTGGTGTGCCAAGTAGCATCATCACTGATAACGGTACAAATTTCACGGCTGGAGAGTTTCGATCCTTCTGCAAAGAGCAGGATATTACGCTCAACTACGCATCCGTGGCACACCCCACTAGTACAGAACGACACATCGGAAACGGGCCAAAAACCCCTTCGGCAATGGAGAAAGGGTCCGTGTCCCCGACCCTGTCACTGATGTGAAGGCCTTCATCGGTAACGAAGGCAAAACCCCGTTTCCGATGAGGTCTCCATTTGGCAACGGTTGGCGCAGACCTCTGTTGCTTTAGTTTTCCTACATCAGATACGGAGTTTTCCATCTACCCGTTTGCACTGAGCTTTTCTCATATTTCGGTTATATGCCATAATACATGAAATGCTGATTGCACAATGCAATAAAACGTTATTCAATTCATAACATAGAACAAATGCCATCATTACATTGGTATACAATAATATCACAGTTTTTTACAATTTTACTACAATCATATCCATCACACATTGGCATAATGTAATATCACCTATTACACTTTGACTACAATCATGAACTCTAAACCTATAAGCAACTAACCTAACAAGATGGAAGGCTGGCTTAATTACAAGATGGAAGGCTGGAATAATTAAGCCAGCCTTCCATCTTTGACTTGGAGCTCACCTTCTATGAGCTCTCGGTCGTCGCAGTACCCACTCCAAGACCAGTATCCACGAAATTTCCTTGCCTTAAGTTTTCTGGTTCTCGGAATGATAGATTGGTACTTTTATGTAGTGTTGCCGAAATAAACTCCTGCGTGAAAGAAAAAAAACTATTAGCGAAATGTACAAAATACATCTGGATATTAAAAAAATCGGTGGCTATTTTCCAGCAACTGCTTTGTTCGGTTGCCATTTTCGAGAAACTGCTAAGATCAACGGCAAATATCCAGGAACTGCTCTGTTTGGTGGCTGACAGTTCGCATTCCTTCCTTCTCTTCTTCCTCGTTCCACCCCAATCCCCCACCCGCCATGGACGACCGCAACAGAATAACAGAGACAACTACCGTCCATACCCACGGCACCGTTTTGGAGGTGGTGTACATGAACGAGGAGCATACCGTGGAGCGGATCCTCAACAAGTACGAGGAATGGCTAGCAGAGGAGAAGCATCGGTTCATCGGCCTTGACATCGAGTACACCCGTGATCGTCGGCGCATGGCTGTCCTGCAACTCGCCATGCGCCAACATGTCTCGTGTTCCACTGGTGCAAGTCCAAGAAGAATTGTCCAGAGTTGGGCAAATTCTTTGAACGCAAGAATATCACCTTCGCAAGCGTGCACATCACCAACGACAGCAAGGTGCTTTCTTCTGCCGGCTTCAACATTCCACCGGAGTACTACGTGGACATCCAACTCGTATACAAAATCAAGGGTGGAGACAAGAGGGACGGAATGGGTGATCTAGCGGTAGACCTCATCGACAAATTATACGCCAACATGAAGAAGGAGTTCCCATCCAACCAGCACGGTTTTTGGGAGCGGATGCCGCTGCACAAAGTAACCTCGACTACGCAGCAATACATGGGTACGTGACCTACGAGTTGTATCGCAAGATCCTAACCTTGAAGGATAGGCTACGTCCAACATGGCAGGAAATGCTCTGCCCTAGGTGCAAGAATGCCCTAGGAGAATTGCCATAGGCTTTGGATGTGGGTGTTTAACTAGTTTGTACAGTTGGTGATTTAACAATAAGTGTTTGTAATTATCAGAACATGTATGTGTGAATTTGCACTAGGAATTTGTTTATGTGATGAAATGCTCATACGTAGAACCTAGTTCATGGCATCACAGCCGGTCACAGAAAGATTTATACCTTTCACCCGGCGGGAGATCGAGGAGGTGCAGGCCTCTGCCGGATGCGCTGAGATGCTACCAGCGCGCTGCGACGCAATCACCTCCTCCTCCTTCTCCTTCGTCGACATCCACCTCCTCCTCCTTCTCCAGATCAGACACCACCTACAGATCCTCCACCACCTCCAGATCGGCCACTTCCTCCTCCAGATCGGCCACTTCCTCCTCCAGATGGGTTTCTGCTGGTAGATCCGCCGGAGGTGCTGCACCACCACCTCATGAATGACCTCCTCCACATCGGCCTGGCTCAGAAGAAGCCGGGCATCACCGGAGGAGGAGGGCGTCAGATGGTGGCGCTGCCGCATCATTAGCAGACGCATGGCCGCCTCCAGATCGACTTCCCCTCACGAAGGGCTACCGCTAGAACGGTGCTGCCACGGCGGCTAGAGCCGCGACCGCGATGGCCGGATCTAGAAGCGCCGACAGAGGAAGCCATTAGAGAGAGTGAGGAGAGTTGAAAGCCACAGTGTGCGCCGGCTAGGGTTGGAAGAGAGACAGTGAGAGAGTGATAATGAGAACGAGCCGGCAGTATATATAAGCACCACATTGGCAACGGACATTTTATATAACCGTTTCCATTGATTTTACACCAGCGAGAGAGTAAACTTACTACCCAACTTACTAACAGGTACTCTAAATTACATATGAACGCAGAGACCACTTAGCAGCTAATGCTACTACATACGGACTTGATAATGAAGTAAACGATTACATATATGCTACTACTAGCAGCTGCTGATGAAGACTTGGGCTCGTCGTCGCTGTACACGAGTGCGTCCCTCCGGCATAAGGTACCGTCGAAGATCTTGATGAAGAACCCGTTGTCGCCGTCGAACTCGAAGCACAAAAAGTGCCGCTGCTCAAGCTTGTACGCTTGGGCGAATGACTTCCACCCTGGCCGAGGTACAAATTCCCCCCGGCACTCACGGCCGTCTTCACCGCCCAGCTGCCGTTCTCACAGTCCTCCATCTTCAGATGCATGGTAGCTGCCACCATGCCTTGGAGATTCTCTGCGAACGCCCTCGGGAGTCTCAGGCGGCTCTCGATGCCCTTGTACAGGATAACCAAGAACTCGAAGCCGCGCAGCTCCGGGGACATGTCTTCAGAGGACGGTGAGGACGACACCGACGGCGTGGCATTGCGGCTGCGCCCCCTACCACGGCCGCGCCCTCGTCCACGGCCGTGACCGCTGATGGTACCTCTCGCCGGGGACATGTCTTCAGAGGACGTTGAGGGCGACACCGTCGGCATGGCATTGCCGCTGCGCCCCCTACCACGGCCTCGCCCTCGTCCACGGCCGCGACCGCTGCTGGTACCTCTCGCCATGGATTTGAACGGAGGGGATCTGGCGAAGTTTGAACAACTGTAGGCGATGGACTGGGGCTTCAAAGAGACCGCTGCTGGTACCTCTCGCCATGGATTTGGACGGAGGGGATCTGGCGAAGTTTGAACAACTGTAGGCGATGGACTGGGGCTTCAAAGAGACGGCTGCTAGTACCTCTCGCCATTTATACTCGCGGGTCTGCTCCGCCCACCTCCCCATCTGCCCATTCGCTAGCCTCCACGTATCAACATTTTCAACGGTTGGAAAATTCTATCCGTTACCATAGAGGCAAATATTGGAAACGGACAATTTTATTAACCGTTGCCAATATAATAGGTGACAGAGATTGGAAAGGGTCCGTTGCCAATGTAGGCGGGCCTGGTCAGGTTTGTACGCACCAAGCGCGCGGAAAGCGCGATTCTCCGTCGCCTAACACCTGCCGTTTCCATAGAGGGGTATCCGATGTCTCGTTCTGTACTAGTGCCCGCAGTCCAATGGCCAAGTTGAAAATGCCAATGGACTCGTAACGAATGGAATCAAGAAACGCCTCCTGGTGCCACTCAAAAGAGCCGTGGGTGCTTGGGTCGAAGAACTCCCATCTGTGCTATGGAGCCTACGCACAACTCCCAACGCTTCAACACAATTCACCCCATTCTTTATGGTCTACGGCGCAGAGGCAATCCTGCCATCAGATGTAAGATTCAATGCACCAAGAGTCGAGGCATACAACGAAGAAGATGCAGATGAAGCACTCGAAGATGCAGTCGACTTGCTCGAAGAAGCACGCAACACGGCGCTAGCACGCACAGCTGTCTATCAGCAAGACCTCCGCAACTACCACAGCCGTCGACTGCGTACCAGGTCCTTTGAGGTTGGCGACCTGGTACTTCGACTGAAGCAAAAGAAGGTGCACAAACTCGCTTCTCCATGGGAAGGACCCTTCATCATCACCGAGGTCATTGGTGGTGGAGCATACAGACTGAAGCATGCGAAGACAGGCGAACTCTCGCACAATCCTTGGAACGTTGCGCAGCTGCGCCGTTTCTATGCTTAGATTGCTCAGTCGCACAATGTAATAGGCACATATGTCGGATGGCTGCAGGTTTCAGACGCGCTCTTTTCCTTACCAGGGTACCTACGGGGACTGGAAGGTTTTTAATGAGGCGGCCTGCAGCTTAACATTCAAAAATGGAATATAGTCAATGATTCCTCATATTTCTCTCCTGCTTACTACTCGCATAACTTATTCGCACAACCTTAGCCTCACCCGAATACTCGGGGGCTGCGCTATCTCAAAGCATGAGCTTTCGCTCCTTCTTCTTCAAACATAATACCCCAGCCGCACTCGAATACTCGGGGGCTGGGTCATAAAAATCATACATAAACGAAAAAGTTGCTCAAAATCATGAGTTGAAGCTTCAAACATCGCAAAAATTCACAGCCTCACTCGAACACTCGGGGGCTGTGCAATTTATGTTCCATACTCTAAGTGTTTTTCATAAACCCCACTCGATACACTCGGGGGCTGCGCACATACACATAAATAAATATACACTACGTATAAGTGGCAAATTTACACTCGGGGGCTGTCCTCTATACAGAAATACCCTAATCTTCCGGTTCGTCCTTAACTGGTAGAACAGGGCCCATAAGTTGAGCGTGATAACACTCAACCATCACCCTCGCATATTCGACTGTATCGTCAAGTTGCGACTGTGACAAAGTCGATCCAGGCACGGGTGGACGTAGCTGCATATTTGGACGCTTACTCCGGATATACGCCATCGTTGCGTTGGCTCCATCCACAAGCTTCTGGGTGATAAAATCTCGAATAGGACCTGCACTCCGGAAAAGCCCGAGCAACGCATGGATTCCTTGAGGTTGCGGCCCGTCGGAAAAGAGTCTGGTTGATTCGACTGAAGGCCGACCTGCATAACTCGAGCAGCATAGTGCTCCGCCACACTCGATCCTTTAGAGTTGCGAGTATGCGCGCTCGGTTCTTATCCAAGCGAAAATGCTGACGGCCCGTCGTTGGTTCGTCAGTCGCATTGTTCAACTGCTCATCAACACGAGCTGCTCCGCCTGGAAGTCTGGAAAAAACCTGCAACAAGGCACGTTGGATCAACAAAAAGGACAGACTATGAACTCTTGAGATCAAGGCAGTCATGCTTACACTCGAGTTGTCTGTTCACGATCTCCATCTCGCCAAGCACATAGTCCTCTCGCTGAGTGGGTAAAGCAGGCCTCGCCCTCATCCTATCCAGCTCGCTCTGGGCACTCTTCAACTCTTGCTCCAGTTTTACGACTCGAGCCTTCATATAACGCATTACTGCGGCATCATTTGCCACCTGAGCTCGAGATCGAGTGGAGCACGATGCCGCGACGAGCCAGATGAAGTAGCGGCTGCCCGTTCTGTTCCAAACATCATAAAAATCTCATGTCAGATATGAGAGATTCATCACAAAGCTCAGGCGAGTAATAGCACATAGCCTTACAGGCAAAACAAACAAGGAACCAAATCCATACAAGTGCAGCAAAAGCATACGCATACTCGCGATATCATAAAAGTATAATTACAGTCCATAAAAAGGGAAGATGGCCCTAAAGTCTATGATGCAGACTCCGACCTAGCCCTACGCGCGCGATTGGCGACCTCCGCTGACCGGCGCTCCACGGTAGTCATAAAAATTTCAGCCAGCTGCGCGGCTGGCTCGTTCACATGCTTCAGAGACACCAGCTTCCCGTCCGGCTTCCGAGGGAAATCAGACAGAGCGGCCTTGAAGTCACCCTCTATCCCATGACCTAAAAGGAGCTTGAGGGTGGTCTCTGAGCCGCGTACCGTCAGGGTGCGAGCAAAACTCGCCATAGTCGAGGTTCCCGGGCCTAGGACATCGGCGAAGCCATCCACAGTCGATGGAAGTTGGCCAGACGGGAACACGCCCTTGTATACGGCGCCGAGTGTGCTCGTAGACTTGGCGAGTGCATCCTTAGCTTGGGCGGAGACGGCGTCAAGGTCGCCAATAGCACGGTCGAGGGACAAATCGCCACTCGCCTGGTCTACAGGTGCCGGTGCGCCAACAGCTCCTTCAAAAATCAGAGAGAACAGAAACTCTTACACAACACTCAGCGGCAACAGAAGTAAACAAAAAGTGGCAAATTTTACTAACCGCCCACGTCTCGGGTGAGGCTAGCCAGCCGCTCAGCATACTCTTTCTCGCGCAAGGCAGCGGAGTCCTTGGCATCATCCAAAGCCTTCTTCGACTCAGCACGCTGCTTGGCGAGTGCATCTTCTAGCTCCTTCACCCGAGACTCAGCCGATGCCTTGTCGTCTGAATTTGATGGCAAGAAGTAATTCAAACATTCGACTAAGCAAAGACAGTGCAAAAAGGAACTTCGGGTTAAGAATCAAAATACACTTACGAGTGAGTTGCTCCAAACTGGTGCGCAGACTGTCCCTCTCTTGCTCCATTTGGACAAAAGCCTTGCCCGATTCTACCAGGTTGAGGTAGTAAGGCTGCAAGCACACGAAACCAGCATAAGTTATACATACCCAGTCCCGTATGCGGACTCGACAAAAAGACACTTACGTGTTCCGTCCAAGGCGCGGGCTTCGCGGCTGATGTCCCGACCTCCGGAGTTGCGGCACTCATAGCCTTGGCCGTTTCAATAGCAGTAGCCGTGGCTGCTGATTGAACGACCTCCGGAGCCACGTGAGAGACTTCCGGGTGCTCAGGGGTCGTAATCTTCTCGGATGGAGGAGTCAGAGGGCGCACAGTCTCAGCACTGCGAGTGACAGAAGAAATACAACATAAGCAAATATCAACAAAAAAAAAACAGTACAAAAAGCTAGGAGCAAACCTGTGTTCTTCTTCCTCATCAGTGTCGAGGTTGTCAAATTTGGACCTCCAAAAAGCAGCTCCTCACCCGACTGGGGAGGAGGAGCTGAGCTCAACGGGCTCACGTTCAAAGGAGCAGCTGTGGCAGTAGGAGACGAGCCCGAGTCTCCGTCATCTCTCACATCTGATTCCTTCGCGGGTGAACTCGTGGAGGAAGACACAACTCGGGCCACCCGACGGCGCTTGCGAGTGGGAACCTCGCTCACATGATCAGTCGTGGCGGGCTCCTCGGCCTGTACTTCCTCTGCCCCTTCCTCTTCGACCTCTTCCATGGGAGATGTGGTAGCCGAAGGTAGAGGCGATTCATCCCCTCCCTTCGTTTCTACCGTTTGCACCTCCGTTTCATGAGTTGGGCCATCTTCGGGAAGAGGAGGAAGGGTTGATGCAGTTGAATGGCCCTGCATACAAAATACAGCAGTCGAAAGTTACAAAGATGCACAACAAAATAGCAAAAGCAGGAGATCATAAACTTGATCGTTCACTAACCTCCTCCAAAGGCCTTTCAGCACCATAAGGAGTGACAGGGCAGTCGACGTTGCAGGGCTCGCTGGATTTCGTGCTGGTAATGGACCGCACATGTGACACCAGCTCGCTCTTCGACAGTTCCTCCTTGCTCATTCGGGTGACGTCGAGCGCACCCTCATACTCCCACATGGGGTGGGCTCGAGCGCGGAGCGGCCACACCCGCAGCTTCACAAAGGTGGCAATCAAATGCACACCAGTTACGCTGCTTAGCAGCTCTCCAATCTTCGACAGCAGAGGCGCCGCTTCTGCCTTTTCTTCAGCCGAAAGCGGGTGGTCCCAGGCATTCGTCCTCGCGAGTATACCAGCAGTCGAAAATGGCGGGACTCCTTCCTGGTCGACGCGCACATAAAACCACCTCTTCCTCCACCCTTGCGCCGAGTCGACTGGCTTCAGGGCGAAGTAGCGGGTGTCGTTGCGCACCTGGATCCCGAAGCCGCCAACAGGATAGGTGCGGCCGCCTCGGTTGTTGGGCCGGACCATGAAAATCGACTTCCAGAGGGCCCAGCTGGGAGAAACTCCCAAGTAGCACTCGCACAAAACCATAAAGCAGGCAATGTGCATAATGCCATTCGGGGTGAAATCATGGATTTGCACCCCGTAAGCAACATCAACCACGAACAAAGTCGTGGAGGGGAAACGAAAAACCCCTAGGAGAAACTCCGCAAAACAAACGCGCTCGTTAGCGCGAGGCTCGGGGAGTACCTCCTTGGGCGACGGCGCGCGGACGAACAGCTGGTCCGCGGGTGGCAGCATTCCCTCCTCGCGAAGCTTGTCCAGATGCGCCTCCTTAAGGTGGATTTCACCCAATCGCCGTCGCTCTTCTTGAGGTCGACGACGGGCGCAGATGCGCCAGCCGCAGTCTTCTTCCCCTTCAGAGTGGCCGCGTCGGCGCGGGCGCGTCGCAGCAGCAGCCTTTCTCTTTGGCGCCATGGCAGTGGTGGCTAAGGGGAACAGCGGGAGCTCGGGCGCAAGAACAATGGGGAAGCGAGAGGAAGACGATGAAGCAGGGGCGGCGCGCAGAGCAAATGGCAAGTAAAAATAATGCCAGCGCCGTTCCCCCTATTTACCACAAATCAAAAGCGATCACAACCGTTCAGATCCTAATCGTGCGTTACGCACGCAATCTCACCGTACACGTGGCAACCGTCGCCGGCCACTCCGCCCACTACGCACGCAAAAAGAGGAGCCATCATCACGCCTCCGTCAAAAGTGGGCCAGAGTGGTCAAATCAAGTCCAAACGGCACCGTCGTTCGGTCAGCGCTGCACAATGGGCCCACATATGTGTCACGTCCCATCCATCACAGCATAACGCACGCCACGCGTGTCAGGAAGAGCAGTCGCCAGAAACGTCATCCCTGACGTCATTGCAAGCATCTGTTCAAAAAGTATTCGAGTTCGCCCAATGCATATCGTTCACTCGATTGTCTTGATTGGTTCGGGTGTGAAAAAGCAACGTTAAGGCAAAAATTGGTCACTCGACCGTTCCTTCGACTGAGGCATATTACTCCCATCGGGAGCGTATCAAAAATTTCTTCGACTAAGAGTATATGGGATAAAAAGATTTGAGATTATCCTCCATTGCAAGCAATAAAGCACAATCTCGGGGGCTACTCCCATCGGGAGCGCTGTCGCGCACCCGATAGAATAACGACAAAGTGTCAGTTGACAAAAGGCTCGACTGAGTTCATATACAAAATCATACTCGAAACATTCCCGAGTTGCTAATACCGTGCACGCATAGTGCAAAGGTAAGACCCGCCGAACTTTCGAGCTGGGCTAAGGACCGTTCCAGCAACGTCAATCCTTATACTTTCCGTGTCAGCAGACATGATGAAAAATCCTGACGGACGCGTTGGGTAAAATTCAAAGCTATACTGCAGATCGACTCAGTAAGACCTCCGCGGCCTAGTCGAATCTGACCAGTTTGTTCCAGATTCGAGTCCGGGGACTCGAGTTTGATTGAAAGCTAGTAAGGTTTTACCCGAATGTGTAGTTAACCAGTCCCGATCCGTCGAGTGTACTGGGCCTGCTAAGCTATTATCCCTTGATCATCATAAGCAAAAACCACAGTCGATGAGATACTCGACATAGCCAACATGTGCTATTCATACAGGAATTCCAATTATAATATACAAAATACAAAGCATATGACGTGCACTTACGAATGAGTCCATGCCCGATTCTTCGAGTCAGACAAGTACTCGGGGGCTACTGACAAGGATATACATCTCGGGTACCCTACCATAAGGGTACCTGGTGCACGTGTCGACTAAGGCCCAACTATCAAGAGCCTACATGAAGCCCATGACGAAAGGCCCAACAAGATGGAGTATCCTCCAAGATTAGACATAGGCATAGTCGGTTTAGGCTTTCCTTACATGTAATTGGGTCGGTTACGAACTCCCGAGACCCAGCCTATTATATAAAGGTTGGGAGGGCCGCCATCCAGGACAAGCCATACTCGAACCACCAAAAGCCCTAGCGAGATCGACATCTCGCCGGAGCTCCCTGTAACCGCATAATCTCACACGATCAATACCAGACAAGCAGGAAGTAGGGTGTTACTCTCCGGAGGCCTGAACCTGGGTAAATCTTTGCCTCTGCTTGTCAGCCGACGAAACTACCAGTACTACCACGTTCTCTCCCCATAATCTCAACCCTAGGTCCTTAACCATGGGATTTGATGAGTTAACCCCTCGTCACCCGTATCTACTCAAGTCATCAGTGAAGGTTACAAAGTAACGATAACCATTGCGCGTCGATACGCTCATTGGGCCGCACACATCTGTATGTATAACTCCCAATAATTCTGACGCACGTTCAACGAAACCATTGAACGGTGTCTTGGTCATCTTGCCCATAAGGCATGGTTCGCAAGTGTCAAGAGATCCAAAATCTAGTGACTCCAAAAGTCCATCAGAATGGAGTTTCTTCATGCGCTTTATACCAATATGACCAAGACGGCAATGCCACATATACATGGCGGTATCATCACTAAGTTTAATTCTTTTGGCATCTACGTTATGGATGTGAGTACTACTATCAAAATTCAACAAGAATAAACTATTACTCTCAGGAGCATTAACATAAAGATATCATTCATCGAAATAGCACAACCATTTGATACTGAATTGAACGAATATCCATCTTGCAACAAGCAAGATCCACTGATAATGTTTACACTCAAAGCCAGTACAAAATAACATTTATTTAAAACCAAAACTAATCCCGATGGTAGATGTAGAGGGAGCGTGCCGACGGCCACCACATCAACTTTTGATCCATTGCCGACGCACATCGTCACCTCGTCCTTTGTCAGGCGCCGTTTATTCTGCAACTCCACCTGAGAGTTACAAATATGAGCAACAGAACCGGTATCAAATACCCATGCATTACTCCGAGCGCTAGTAAGGTAAACATCTATAACATGTATATCAAATATACCTTTCTCTCTTCCGACAATCTTGCCAGCCTTCTTGTCTTCCAGGTACTTGGGGCAGTTGCGCTTCCAGTGACCATCTCCTTTGCAGCAGAAGCATTCCACGCCAGGTTTGGGACCAGGTTTGTTAGCCTTGGACTTGGCAACGTGTTTGCCATCCTTCTTGGGCTTCCAGTTCTTCCTTTGTAGCTAGGAGGCAACGATTGCGGCACCCTATCAATCGCAAGCTCATCAGGAATCTTGCATTCCAGAGCGTTCAGGCGTTGAACGTAGCCAGACATTTTGACCACGTGCTCGCTCACACTGCTATGCTCTTCCATCTTGGCTGAGAAGAAGAGCTCAGAAGCTTCATACCTCTCAGCCTTAGCCTGCGGCGCAAAGACAGCTTTGAGATCAGAAATTATCTCAAAAGTACTCATCTTCTCAAAACGCTTTTGCATGTCGGCTTCCATGGCGTAGAGCATGCCACTCTGGACGAAGGAGGAATCCTCCGACTTGGTCTGATAGACCTTCTTCTCGTCATCGGAGGCATTGTCTGCAGGAGGGTCACCTATGGCGGCTTCAAGGACGTAAGCCACCTTGTGGGGAGTGAGGAGGATCCTCAGGTTGCGGAACCAGGACATGAAGTTTGACCCATTGGTCTTAAGCTTTTTCTTTCTCAAGGAACAGGCCTAGGTTAAAGGTGGGGCGAGACATCTACAATGGAATTTGCAAAACATAAGACGTTTGTTCATAATAAAATATGGGTTCAAGTTTTAGTAAAATAAAAACTACCAGAACTCCCACTCAAAACGAACATCCCTCGCATCGTTTTAGTGATTACACGACCCTAATCCATTATACTACCCCCGATCGTCACGGCCGATAGCATAACTTCAAAAGTGGACATCGCTATGTTGATCACAACTACTTTGTGACTCGTGCTTAACCTTTCGGTCACTATGTTCCGAGGCCATGTCTGTACATGCTAGGCTCGCCAAAATAAACCCATAGTGTATTGCTTGTGCAACGTGGCTTACACCCAAGTTATGCGAACGCAGATACGTCTGACACCCGATCGTCACGGCCTGCCTCGTATCGGAGAACTTTCGGTGGTGCACGCTATAGGGAGAACACTATTTGGAATTTAAGGAGGGATCATCTTATATTACTACCGCCGTGTAACTAATATATAAACATATATATACACAATATAAGATGCACACAATCTACATAACATCTAAATGAAATGTAATGCGACATGATATGGTCTCTTCCGCGCCGATGGTATCCTTCGCGCCAACAGTTTTATAAACAATTTAATAAACCTACCTTGACCATATCACATTGCCCCTGCAAAATAAAGTTAGACGCTTTCTACTTTATCTTTTGCATATTTTACGTGGCTGCTAGGGCTTCCGCACAAGAACCGTTTCTTACCTACGAAAACAACCACAACAGCGATAAGACAATTGTCTCTATTACACCCCTTTCGGGGCCCTCCATTGCAAATGCAATATCAACTATTGTCAGAGATACAGACACCCGCCAGCCACATATACGGTACAAGACGTATGTCAAGTGTGGAACCAGTCTCGCGTAAGAGTATGTGTAAAGTCGGTCCGGGCCGCTTCATTCGACAATGCCGCGATATAAACAAGTACACTCGAGAGGGTAACAAATGTAGAATCGATGCCCACATTCAACATGTGTTCTAACCGTACAGATATATCTACGCATAGATTGGCTCTGATACCACTGTTGGGGATCGAGGACAGAAAATAAAAAGTTCCTACCGACGATAACCAAAAACTAGCCAAGATCTAACTATGCAGATATACTATACGAAGCAGGACGGAGTACATACCCTTGTAGACCGAAAGCGGGATTATGTTCCCGCACAAACTTTGTCGATGAAGCCGACGAAGCCGACCTCAAGGTCGTGTAGAGGAAGTAGTCGTACTCCCAGCGCCACCCGTGTAGCGCCTCGTAGTTCCGCACACGTGCGGAGTAGATGACGACCTCCGAGCTCCAGATCCAGCAGAGCAGCGGAAGTAAAGATTGGATCTCGAAGCACGGCGGTGTGCGTAAGGTGGAGAGACTTCCCTCCTCGTACGCAGCTCCATAAGCGGAACCACGCTCAAGGTAGGAGAGAAGAAGGGAGAAATTGGGGTTAATTCCAAGGCATGGGGGGTCCCCTATTTAAAGGAGAAGGGGGGAGGCCATCTCCCTTGGCTAGGCCATGTGGGACTAAACCCCACATGGCCACCGTCGGCCAAGGGAGGCAGCCGGCCACTAGGTGGGCCCCATTCGACCCACCTAGGGCGGGGGGCCCTTCTCCCTCCTTTTTTTCCTTTTTCCCTTTTGGGATTTTCCCCTAATGGGCCTCTAAGGCCCATTTAGCTTTTAATGCCTTTTAAATTCTAATTTAATTAAATAAAAAATATATTTTAATCATTAATAACACTTATTAATATTAAATACATATTATTTAATTCATTCGGACCCCGAAACATATTTCGTTGCCCTCCGATCTCCATCGGACATGCCCGGAACACTTCCGGAGTCTCCGGTTCCTTTTCTCTCTAAATAAATCTAATCGTCACCTATCCTTAAGTGTGTTATCCTACGGTTCGGGATCACACAGACATGAACGAGACACGTTCTCCGATCAATGACTAGCAGCGGGGTCTGGATACCCATGGTAGTCCCTGTATGTCCACGAAAGACTTTTTATCGTTTGAACCTTTAGACGTCCAGTTTCATCCTCTTGCCTATCGATACTTAGATTGTCCGAGCATCATTCTCTGGTATCACGATTACCGAGTGACGTGGGGTTGTCACGGCAAATCCCAGGGTCGAGTACCCCAGGTTGATTGAGAGAGAGAAGTTGGAATGCTGGTAGTTACCACGGCTCACAAGCAAGGCGAGTTTACCCTGGTTCAGGCTCCCGGAGGATAATACCCTACTTCCAGCTTGTCTGTTATTGATTATTTGGAGGTGTTACAATGGCGATCCCGGCGAGATGTCGATCTCGCTAGGGTTTGGGTGGTGGAATATGAGCGTGTCTTCGTGTGTCTCCTAGATCGGCGGCCCTCCCAGCCTTTATAAAGGAGGCTGGGTCTCGGGAGTTCGCAACCGAGTAGGTTTACAAGTATGGAAGGTTCTACCGACCTAGGCTTCGCCTGCCTTGGGGCGTACTTTGATGTCTTGGGCTCCCTTCGTGGGCCTTGATCATCGTCTTCTAGTAGGCCACCTGTTGGGCCCTAGTCTTTGCGTGCACCAGGTATCTTCATAGTGGGGCACCGATAGGTAGGCCCACGTCAATAGCCCCCGAGTGCTTGGTCGAGTCGAAGATTCGGGTAAGGACTCCTCTCCGGGTGCACGTCATTATTCACCTGTTGCAAGGCTCTTCGTTCTGAGTCGGGAATACATCGACTGCTATATATGATCATGTTTTGCTGTCTTGCGGACAGTTTCTAGGGATGATGACATGGCTGGCCTGGCACACTCGACGGATCGGGACCAGTTAGATGCTCTTGGGCAAAACCTAGCTAGCCTACATCAAGTTCGAGTCCCCGGACTCGAACCTGGAAAGAGCTGATAAGCTTCGACTCATGCCGCGGAAGCCTTACAGAGGATTTTGTGATGAACTGGGTACCCAACGCGTCCGTCGGGATTTTCTTCATGTCTGCTGGCACGGAAATCTTAGGGTGAACGCAGCTGGTGCAAACCCTGGCCCACTCGAATGATCGGCGGGTCTTATCTTTGCACATTGGGTGCAGCATCCGTGGAACTCATGCGGCGGACGCATCTCGGGAGTCGAATGTTTTGCGACTGCTGTCGTAGTAAGTTTGTGTATGAAGATGAGTAACCTCAGTCGACAGAAATGTGAGTGCTTGTTTTGAGACTCAGTAGTCCAGTAGTCTTGTGCTTATCGGGGGCGCGACAGCGCTCCCGATGGGAGTAGCCCCCGAGATTAAGCTGAATTGCTTGCAATTGAGGTTAATCTCAAATGACATAAAGTCAAATGAAGTTTTTTGATACGCTCCCGATGGGAGTAAAGGGACTCGACAGATTTAAGGAGTCCCCTATCAGCCTGTTGGCCTACTGATGCGAGGTTTGTGATATTGCGGACTCGACAAGTTAATGGAGTCCTTGTCCAGCCTGGCGGCCTACTGATTAAAATACTCGGGTGGCTTGTCTTCCGGAGTCGAAAGAATCTAGGGTCCGTCGAGGGGACCCAAAAGCTTGTTGTCTTTGTCGTTTTGTTTGTACCAGGAGGCTGGCTCAAAATATTCTCCAGCTCGAAAAGCTGACGTCATGCATGACGATCTTTGCGTGCGCGGTTCCGCAGATGGGACGCGTCAGTGTGGGCCCATTGTCAGTGTTGACCAGGGGAGACGTCGTTTCAGTTCTGATTTGACCGCACGTCGCGATTTTTCCGGGACGTGATGATGGTTGCCTCGTTTCTCGTGCTAGTGGGCAGCGTGGCCTGCGACGATTGCGTACCAGTGCTGCCACGTGTAGGGTTGGATGGAGATCGCTGCTGCCGTTACCGGTTGGACGGTGCTGATCGTGCGGCGCCGCAGTATATTTAATCCACCACATCGGGGTAAATTGATTTTATCCCCATTGTTGCCGTTCGCATTCCTTGTCTCTTCTTCTTCCTCGTGCTCTGCCTCCATAGCCACTGCAACCAAGCTTTGTCCCCGAGCAAACTTCAGCCACCAGCCGTGATGAAAGGACCCGGGAAGAAGGCTACGGCGGCGACGAGCTCCGCCGCCACCGCCAGAACTGCGGCTCTGAAGGCCAAGAGGGGGAGCGTGGCGATGAGCGCCGCCACCATTGTCGATGCTGCCACCGTGGACACTTTGAAGAAGGTGCCCGACGATTGGGTCAAATCGTCCGTCAAGGCACAGCATCTTGACGAGCTTCGTGATGATGGACTGCTGCCGCGGCCGATGAGCTGGCCGTGCATGCTCCGGGGAAAGAGGTAACCCCCCAACCTCGAGCCAACGAACGCGTTTGTTTCGTTGATTTTCTGCATCGTGGGTTCTCCTTCCCTCTGTATGATTTCCTGTGCGGTCTTCTGTACGCGTATGGAATTCGATGCACGATCTGATGCCGAACGGCGTTCTGCACATCGCCTGCTTCTTCGCCCTTGCGAGTGCTTCCTCGGAGTGCACCCGCACTGGGGCCTGTGGAAGGCCATCTTCAATGTGAAGAGGAATGTGGCGGTGGAGGCACCTTCCCGATTGGAGGCTTCGGCATCCAAGTTTGTGGCGACACCAACTACTTCCAGCAGAAGCAGGCGGATTCCGTCCAAGGCTGGTGAAAGAAGTGGTTCTACGTCCGCGTCGAACAGGAGTGCGTCCCTGCTTTTGAGGCGAACAAGCCGCTAAGGAAGTCGAACGCCTGGGCGTACTCGCTGTCGAAGGCGGATAAAACTGAGGTGGCTCCACTGCTAGGTGCGGTCGCTGAATTGCTGAAGTCGATGGGCAAAGAGGTAGGTGGCATCCACCTTATTGCCACGATGATGAGGAGGCGCGTGCAGCCGCAGCGCCAGCGGATCCACCCGATGTGGGAGTACCAAGGCGAGGAAGACTCGATCACCTTACAACGGAGAAGCGGTCGCCAAGGGCAGTCGAAACTGCTGTGAGGTCTGTGACTAGTCTCCGGGCTACCGACCGCTGCAACGTCGACTGCCCCGTGAAACCATACGGGGTCGAAAATCCGCTTCCTGAGGTATGTATCTGACTCTGGTTGTTGTTCGACTCCTTTGTGTTGGTGTTGATGTATAGTGCGCTTCCCGTTGTATTGATGTAGGTGTTTTGACTTGTAGGGTCACCCGACTCCCTCGTACCTGCCCCCACTGCCCAAAAATGGGCCCACCTTCGAGGTGGAATTTCCTGAAGTGGAGGTGGTTGATGAAGACGACTCCGTTCCCTCGGTGACCACCTCTCCCGATGAGATAGCCGAGGAAACGGAGCAAGACGAAGAAGATGAGCAGCCGCTCAAACGCCAACGCCGAGACAAGGCAAAGGCTGTTGTCGAGGAGTCGCCAGCCGAAAGGCCGATGCTTCGGGATGATGGCGACTCGGGTTCGTCATCGCCGAGCTTGAAGGAACTCGCAATGTTTGAGCCGCTGAACATGGTGCCTCCTGCTAGCGGCGCAACCGAGTTCGGCGGACTACTCTTCACGAAGACGAGCTTGGCAGCGACGAGGAAGAGATAAGGTAAGCACCTTTCTTGAATGTGAACTTTTGTTGGTAATTAGACCTTAAATTGAAATTATCCTTGTTTGCGTAGCACCGGTCATGGCGCGAGTGTGCCTCGGTCACCTGTCCGAGAACGAACAGCTACTCCAAGTGGCCGGGAGGCGGAGCCGACCCCTCCGGAGGCTTCGGTCTTGGCAACCACCGCGGCCGTGACACAGGTGACGACTGATAACCCACAAGTATAGGGGATCGCAACAGTCTTCGAGGGAAGTAAAACCCAAATTTATTGATTCGACACAAGGGGAGACAAAGAATACTTATAAGCCTTAATAGCGGAGTTGTCAATTCAGCTGCACCTGGAAAAGCACTAGTAACAGGGGTGATGTGAAAGCAGCAGTAATATGAGAGCAATAGTAACAGTAACACAACAACAGTATTAGTAACACAGAGGCAATGACACCAGAAAATAGTTGATACTACTTCTAATGGCAAATAGGACCGAATGAGTATTTAATGATGACAGATGGACCGGGGTTCCCAGCTATCTACACTAGTGGTAACTCTCCAATAACAAGTGTTGGGTAAACAAATTACAGTTGGGCAATTGATAGAATTGAAATAGCATTAAGACAGAACATCTAGTCTATTAATCATACGTAGGCATGTTTTCCATATATAGTCATCGTACTCGCAATGAGAAACGTGCACAACATCTTTTGTCCTACCAGCCCGTTTGCAGCGGGGCCTCAAGGGAATCTACTGGTAATTAAGGTACTCCTTTTAATAGAGCACCGGAGCAAAGCATTAGCACTTAGTGAAAACATGTGATCCTCATATCTAAACCATCCCCTCTAGTTATCCCAGTTGCTGTCACTCTGGGGCCTCGGGTTCCGGACAGAGACATGTGCAAACAACTTGTAGATACAATCTAAGCAATAATTATAGAGCTTAAATCTAAGATCATGCCACTCGTGCACTAGTGACAAGAATTAAACACAACAAGATTGCAGCAACAATAACTTCACAAACTTATAGATAGACTGATCATAATGTAACAATTCATCGGATCCCAACAAACACAACACCGATTACATCAGATGGATCTCAATCATGTAAGGCAGCTCATGAGATCATTGTATTGAAGTACATGGGAGAGAGAGTACCAACTAGCTACAGCTAGAACCCGTAGTCCATGGGGGAAATACTCACAAACCATCATGGAATCGAAGTGGAGGCGGTGGAGTCAATGGAGATGGCTCCGGGGGTCAATCCCCGTCTCGGCAAGGTGCCGGAACAGGAACTTCTGACCCCCGAAACTTGTCTTCGATGGCGACGGAGCTACGGAACTCTTTCTGGAATATGGCTGATTGTCTTAGGGTTTTCGGGGCAGGAGCATTATATAGGCGAAGGGCGGCGCGAGGGGGTGGCCGAGTCGGCCTCACCACGTGGTGGCGCCACCCCCTCCAGGCCGCGCGGGGACATGGTGAGGAGGCCATGGGCCTCCCCTGGGCTTGCCCTTCTGGCTCAGTGTACGTGTCGGGAAAATAGGAGGTTAGGCTTTTGTTTCGTCCAATTCCGAGAATATTTCCTTAAGTAATTATCTGGAATAGAAAAACAGCAGAAAACAGGAACTGGCACTGTGGCTATCTTGTTAATAGGTTAGTACCAGAAAATACATAAAAATGATGTATAATGCATACAAAACATGTGACATTGATATATAAAACAAGCATGAAATATCAGAAATTATAGATATGTTTGAGACGTATCAACGACGATGGCGGCTCCTTCTGCTCAGAGAGTACCTGCGCCGTCTGCTCCATCGTCTTCGAATGCGGCGAAGCTCCAAGAGCATGTAAGTATTGTCTTGTCTTGTTGATTTATCGGGTGCGCGACAGCGCTCCCGATGGGAGTAGCCCCCGAGGCTATGTGCAACTAGTATAGTTGGGCATAGGCTCAAAGTCATGTGCTTATCGACTCCTCTGCAGCCCTACTACCGCAACCTCATGGAGTCAGGCATGGCCTACGTCCAGTTGGAGCAGGAGAGGGATGAACTCCGCGTTGCGCTGGAGCAATTAAAGCGTGAGTGCCTCTTCTTATGGATGTTGACTTGCTGTTGTTCCTGTATCGCCTCCACTCGACATCGTCTATCATCCTGCAGGCGATCAAGAAGCTGCTACCACGCGAGTGCGCGAACTTGAGAAAGAGCTGAAAGCTCAGCATGAAGACTCCGAGCGGAAGCTGAAGGTGGCCAAGGACCGTAAGGATGTCACTCGCCAAGGCGAAAAGATGCAGGTGGAGCGCCTGCTCACACTCGCCCATGTGGTGGGAGGTAATGCATCCTTGTACCACCTGATTGATGTGTCATCTCGATCGCCATTGTAACTGAAAAAAGTAAAGGGAGAAAGCTTGTTTCTTTCAATCATTGTATATTAAGCTAGCAAGCCGCCTCATTAAAAACCTTCCAGTCCCCTTAGGTATCCTGGTAAGGAAAAGAGTGCGTCTGAAACTTGCTGCTTGTAGTCGTGTAAGCACAAGTACATGGATGTGTATGTTATGCGTAGAAACGCGCAGTTGTGCGACGTTCCACTGATTGAGGGAGAGCTCCCCTATCTTTGAATCCTTCAGCCGATAGGCGCCACCGTCGATAGCCTCCGTGACGATGAAGGGTCCCTCCCACGGGGAGGCGAGCTTGTGCACCTTCTTTTGCTTGAGTCGCATCACCAAATCACTAGGGACGAAAGATCGCTCGCGCAGTCGAGGGCCATGGTAGTTGCGAAGACACTGTTGATAAACGGCCGTGCGGGATAGTGCGATGTCCCGTGCCTCGTCCAGCGTGTCGACGCCATCTTCGAGTGCTTCTTCTGCATCTGACTCGTCGTATGCGACCGCGCGAGGTGCGTCGAATCGCAGATCGTATGGCAGTACTGCTTCGGCGCCATAGACCATGAAGAACGGAGTATATTGTGTTGATCTGTTGGGCGTGGTTCGGAGACTCCAGAGGACAGAGGGTAGCTCCTCCACCCAGGCACCCGCGGCGCGCTTGAGTGGCACCAGTAGACGTTTCTTGAGGCCGCTGCAGACTAGGCCGTTTGCTTTCTCGACTTGTCCATTGGACTGAGGGTGTGCGACCGAGGCGTAGTTGAGCTTGATGCCTTGTTCTGCGCAGAAGTCCTTGAACTCGTCGGCTGTGAAATTTGTGCCGTTGTCGTGATGATGCTATGTGGTACCCCGAACCTGATGAAGTTGACAGCAGTTGTAGCAGTCGAGCTTGTTATGGGTACAGCTTCGATCCACTTAGTGAACTTGTCGACTGCCACCAAGAGATGCGTATGTCCACCGCGAGATGATTTCTTCAGTGGTCCCACCATGTCGAGTCCCCACTGGGCAAAAGGCCAGGCGAGTGGTATTTTTTTAGCTCTGATGCGGGTGCGTGCGGCTTGGTGGCGAACTTCTGGCACCCGTAGCATTTTTTGACTATCTCTTCGGCTTCCCTCATCGCCGTGGGCCAGTAGAATCCTGCTCGAAAGGCTTTGGCCACCAAGGCTCGACTGCTGGCGTGATGTCCGCAAGTGCCTGCATGGATGTCCCATAGTATTGCTCTGCCGTCTTCTGGGTCGATGCAGCGCTGCAAGACTCCAGATATGCTGCGCTTGTATAGTTCTCCGTTGATGATCGTGAAGGCCTTCGAGCGGCGAGTGATGCGCCGAGCTTCGGTTTGTCCTCCGGCAGCTCCTGGTGCAGCATGTATGCGAGGAAGGGCTTCGTCCATGTTGGCTCGATGAGGAAGACTTCAATGTGTGGTTCTTCCTCCTCAGCACCACTGTATCCTTAGCCGGTTGATCCTTGGCTGTTGTCGTAGAGGGTGCGATTGGTTGCTTGAGCTTGATGGACCGCTGCTTGATGCACTCGACGAAGACTCCAGGTGGAACTTTTGCCTTGGTCGAGCCGAGATTGGCCAGTATGTCCGCTTCTTCGTTACTCTCGCGGCCTACGTGCCGCAGCTCGCAGCCGTCGAAGCTGCCCTCCATGATGTTGTACAGGTCCCGATATGCAATCATGTTATCTGCCGTGGCGTCGCACTCCTTCATCGTTTGCTGTACAACGAGGTTCGAGTCCCCGTAGATCATGAGGCGAGTAGCTCCGCAGTTCTTGGCCATCCGCATGCCGTGTATGAGAGCTTCGTACTCAGCTTCATTGTTGGAGGGCCTGGGAAGTCCATCTGCAGTACATAGCGGAGTTTGTCGCCTTTTGGTGATATTAGGATGATGCCTCGCCTGCACCATCGAATTTCTTGGATCCATCAAAGTACATAGTCCAGGCGTTGGACAGGTCGGGTAAGTTGGGAAGCTGGGCTTCGATCCACTCGGTTGTGAAGTCTGGAAGTACTTGCGCCTTGATCGCGTTGGGGTGCGCATACTTCAGGTCCCATGGACCCAACTCGATGGCCCACTTGGCGACTCGCCCTGTCGCGTCGGGGTTGGTGAGGATGTCTGACAGGCACGAGGCACTCACCACTGTGATCGGGTGCTCGGCAAAATAATGGACCACCTTGCGTGAACTCATGAAGACGCCGTAGGCTAGCTTCTGATAATGCGGGTACCGCTGCTTTGATATAGATAACACCTCGCTGAGGTAGTATATGGGCCGCTGCACTCGATGGGCGTGGCCTTCTTCTTGACGCTCGACAACGAGGACGGTGCTGACCACCCTGTTGGTGGCTGACACGTAGAGGTATAGAGGTTCCTTTTCTCGAGGTGCGACGAGCACTGGTGGAGTCGCCAGGACCCTCTTGAGGTCCGCGAATGCTGCTTGGGCTTCGGGTGTCCACTCGAATTTGTCAGATTTCTTCATCAGTTGGTAGAAAGGGAGTGCCTTTTCGCCCAACTTACTAATGAACCGGCTGAGCGCTGCGACTCGGCCGGCTAGGCGCTGAACCTCCCGAAGCTTGGTCGGGGCTGGCATCGTCAGGATTGCTTCTATCTTTTCGGGGTTTGCCTCGATGCCTCTGGCAGAGACGAGGTACCCGAGTAGTTGCCCAGCTGGCACGCCGAAGACGCACTTAGTTGGGTTGAGCTTGATCTTGTACTCGTTGAGCGCGGCGAATGTCTCGCGCAGGTCGTCGAGGAGTGTGTCCTCTTGCCTTGTCTTGATGACTATGTCGTCGACATAAACTTGGACGTTGCGTCCTATCTGGTCCTTGAGGCAGGACTGCATCATGCGCTGGTAGGTGGCTCCAGCGTTCTTGAGCCCGAAGGGCATAGTTTTGTAACAGTAGACACCATGGGGTGTGATGAAGGCTGTCTTCTCCTCATCCTCCTCTCGCATCCTTATCTGGTTGTAGCCTGAGTAAGCATCCAGGAAGGACAGTCGCGCAGCCAGCCGTGGAGTCGACGATCTGGTCGATTCGCGGCAATGGGAAGTGATCCTTCGGGCAACACTTGTTGAGGGAGGTGAAGTCGACGCACATGCGGAGAATTTTCGTCTTCTTCTTCTCGACTAGAACTGGGTTAGCGACCCAATCGGACTTCTTGATTTCTCGGATGAACTGGGCGTGAAGTAATCTGTCGACTTCTTGCCCTATGGCGACGCGCTTCGGCTCGGAGAAGCGGCGCATGGTTTGCTTGACAGGCTTTGCGTCTGGATAGACTTGAAGGGCGTGCTCGGCGAATTCCCTGGGTATACCTGGCATGTCGGCTGGACACCAGGCGAAGATTTCCCAGTTCTCACGGAGGAACTCGACGAGCGCGCCTTCCTATGCGGGTGACAGACTCGAAGACACGAGCACTGTCTTGGAGGCGTCAGTCGGATGGACTTGGTGTGCCCTTGTGTCGTCGGTTGTGCTGAACGAGGCGTCGGGTGCCGGCTTCTTGGTTGCAGGGAAGATGGTCCTGTCGTTGTTGAGTGAAAGTTCCTCGAGTTGCTGCTGCATGCCGAAGGACTCGGAGATTTTGCTGAACTCGCGGTCGCAGTTGTCCGAACGCTGGAAGTCACCCCGCACAGTTATGACTCCTTTTGGTCCTGGCATCTTGAGCATGAGATAGGCGTAATGTGGCACTGCCATGAAGCGGGCGAACGTCGGGCGCCCAAGTATGGCGTGATACTGCGACTTCCAGTCCACCACCTCGAAGTCAATCATCTCCTTTCGGAAGTGGTCAGGTGTGCCGAAGATAACTTCGAGTGTGATTACTCCTTCAGGATAGACTGCTTTGCCTGGAACGATGTCGTGGAAGGTGCTGTCGGACCTTGCCAGGCCTTCTAGAGACCTGCCCATCTTCCGGAGAGTGTCGGCGAAGATGATGTTGATGCCGCTGCCGCCGTCCATGAAGACCTTGGTCATGTGGAATTGCCCGATTTGAGCGTCGAGTACCAGCGCGGCGTGGCCTGGGCGCGGTACCCGTGGAGGATGATCCTCCCGAGAGAATGTAATGCTGGTTTCCGAGCCCTTGAGGTACTCGGGTGCGGCTGGTGGCATCGTCACGGCCTGGTAGACTTGGCGGGTGATCAATTTCTGACACCTGTTTGATGGGCGCCCCTTCTGTATCATGTTCATTTGCCCTCGAGCCTGAGGGTATTGTTCTCCCGGCGCGAGAGGTGGGTCCTGTCTCGGCTGGTACTGGATTGCTCCTGCGATGTGTGCAGGGTTTGCTGCGGGTGGTCTGGGAGGGCCAGCTGTGGTGCTGGCTGCGCGCTGGAGCTGGAGCCAAGATTTTGGCGAACGCTCCGTTAATGCGCTGCATTTTCCGGCAGTCCTTCAACAGGTGAGTGGAGACCAACTTGCCGGTTTCGTCGCTTCTGAACAGGTGGAATTTGCACGGCTGCTCAAGCTCCTGCTCGGGTGTAAGCTCAGGCCGCGAGGTGTCGCGAGGTTTGCGTCGCCAGTCGCGTCTCTGGTTTCCATCGTTCCTGTACTCCTCTCGACTTCGACTGCTCTGGCGGTTGTCATCACGGCTCCGGTCTTCTCGGGTGTCGGTGAATCCGGCCGCTACTAGCTCGGCTGGCTCTCCTTCATCGAAACGAGCCTTGCGCTTGAGGCGGCGATCGCTGCGCGGTTGTTTCTGCGGTTCCAGTTGCTTGGTTCTCCTTCCTCGTCCGGGAACTCGTTGCGCACAGAGTCCTCACCATCGGCCCACTCGTTGGCGATCTTCATGAGCTCGACTATGGACTGCGGCTGGAGGCGACCGAAGGCCTCCCGAAGGTCGTGCCGAGTGACACCACGAATGAATGCGTCCATGGCTCTGTCCTCGGAGACGACTCCGACGGAATTGCGCAGGAGTGTCCAGCGCTGGATGTAGGATCGTAGTGACTCGTTTTTGCGTTGCTTGCAGGCTTGCAGTTCCACGAACGTCGCAGGCCTTGAGTATGTGCCGAGGAAGTTCTTGACGAAAGCATCTTCGAACTGATCCCAAGAAGTGAAAGAGTTCCGGGGCAGGTTCTGGAGCCAGGTACGTGCTGACCCTACGAGCATCAACTGGACGTACTGCATGGCTGTTGTCGTGTACCTCCTTGACAGTTGACTGCGATGATGTAGTCATCGAGCCAAAGTTTGGGATCCTGCGTGCCGTCGAACTTGACTGACTCCGATGTGAGCTTGAAGCCTCGCGGTATTCGTGTGGCGCGGATGCGGTAGTGGAAGCAGGGAAGACCGCAAGGCTCGTTGTCGCCGTCCGAGTAGAATTCCTCAGTCGGGGTATTGACAGGTCGGGTGGAGCGGTTGCGATCGACTGTTCGCTGTGTGATGACGTTGCGGGCGTCCTCGCCCTCCTGCAGGTGTCGGATGGGTCGGTCTCCGCGTGCTGCGCGCTCGCGGTCGCGTCTGTCGCGATCTCCTCGTGCTGGAGTTGTTGCTGCGGGTGTAGCTCCTGTGATGAGCGCCTCCTCTGCTAGGCGAAGCGCCTGAATTTGTTGTCGATGTAGAGCTGCACGGGGGTCGCCTTCCGGAGGCGTGTCGCCCGTAAGTACGTGGACAGTGACATGAGAGCACCCGAGGCTGTTTTGGGGATAGGTATCCCATCTGCGTCTTCTGTCATGAACGATGATTCGAGGTTGCGGGTGGCCACAGTCCTCTCAGCATCCGTCATCAGGTTGATGCGTGGTCTGGAGCGCCTATTGTCGTTCGTGACTGCTGGTCTGGTAGGGAAAAGGAGTAAGCTGCCCGTCGAGCACTCGACGCGTCGGCGAGTTCCTTCCGTCTTGCTAGATCAGCTTTCTCGCGCAACAGCTTCTCGTTCTCCTTCCACACGAGGTATTGGTAAGCCATCATGTCCTCTCGAGTCGCGTCCGCGGGGGGGGGGGGGGGGGGGAGGTGCACTCTTGGACGTGCTTCATTGCCTGGACCCCCATCTCTTGAGTGATTGTCAGGGTTGTTACTTTGTCCGGCATGATGACCTCCATTGGGAACGTCGGGTCCTCGCGACGGGGACCGGTGTCGGGTGTCCTGTTGTTTCTTGCGTCCACCATGAAGACTTGGACGGGGTAAGACTGCGCAGTCGAGTGCGCGTTACTGCTGCTGCTTTCGCCGCCGGAGCTCTCCTCGGAGCTGAAGATGGAGGCGACGTGGTAGACGCCGCAGTTGGTGCAGAACTCGGCGGGCGAAGCAGCAGTCGAAGGTGTCGCGGGCGTCGGAGTCGACAAACTCGTGAGTGTAGCTGAAGAAGCGCGATCTCCGCAGTCGACGAAGATGTGGACGGCATAGTCGAAGCAGGCGCGATCTCCGCAGTCGGCGAAGATGTAGACGACGCAGTCGAAGCAGGCGCGATCTCCGCAGTCAGCGAAGATGTAGACGACGCAGTCGAAGCAGGCGCGATCTCGCAGTCGGCGAAGATGTAGGCGACATAGTCGAAGCAGGCGCGATCTCCGCAGTCGGCGAAGATGTAGACGACGCAGTCGAAGCAGGCGCGATCTCCGCAGTCGGCGAAGATGTAGACGACGCAGTCGAAGCAGGCGCGATCTCCGCAGTCGACGAAGATGTAGGTGCGCGATCGGAGAGTCGGAACGTCCCCCACTTGTTCACATGGAAATTCATGCTACCGAAAGTAAGGCACATTCCTCCGTAGAGATCGACGTACACCGATTGGTGGGCCGGCGGGTGGGGGACGAACTTGAAGGAGCCGAAGTAGATCGGCGCCGCGATTGTTGTCGAGTCGATGATCGTTGCGGATGGGGCCAGTGCAACCATGATTCCAGCACTCTTCTTTCCCACAGACAGCGCCAGTTGACGTGGGGTGGTCACGGCAAATCCTAGGGTCGAGTACCCCAGGTTGATTGAGAGAGATAATTTGGAGTGCTGGTAGTTACCACGGCTGACAAGCAAGGCGAGTTTACCCTGGTTCAGGCTCCCGGAGGATAATACCCTACTTCCGGCTTGTCTGTTATTGATTATTTGGAGGTGTTACAATGGCGATCCCGGCGAGATGTCGATCTCGCTAGGGTTTGGGTGGTGGAATATGAGCGTGTCTTCGTGTGTCTCCTAGATCGGCGGCCCTCCCAGCCTTTATAAAGGAGGCTGGGTCTCGGGAGTTCGCAACCGAGTAGGTTTACAAGTATGGAAGGTTCTACCGACCTAGGCTTCGCCTGCCTTGGGGCGTACTTTGATGTCTTGGGCTCCCTTCGTGGGCCTTGATCGTCGTCTTCTAGTAGGCCACCAGTTGGGCCCTAGTCTTTGCGTGCACCAGGTATCTTCATAGTGGGGCACCCGATAGGTAGGCCCACGTCACCGAGCATGACCTCGTCATCGACAAATCTATCTTTACTCGTCTGTGATATTACATCGATCCCCGTGACCTAGTCACATGCTTGCAAGCTCATTGATGTAATCTCACCGAGTGGGCCCAGAGTATCTATCCTGCTATTTGGATTGGCAATTCCCGCTCTTGATCACTCGCTTCTACTGGTTCCTTCTGATACCCAAAAGTGTCACCTTTATTGTCACGCTATATAAGACATGCCGTTTGATGCGATCAGCCGCATCTTCCAGAAGCAGAGATTTGATATGATCTCACAGTCGAAGGTATGAACACTACGTTTCTATATTTTGGGTATGTCCATCAAATCATTCACCTAATGACATGACTCCGTTGTTAACCGACGCCATTGTCCATGATCAGGAAACCTTGATCATCTGTTACCAACGGACTAGTTAAATAGAGGCTACTAGGGACCTGGTTGTTTTCATACCACACGTGTATTAATGTTTCCGTGTAATACAGTTATAGCATGGTATTAAAACGTATTATGAACAATTGAGATATGAAAAATAAAATCACTTTATTAATTGCCTCTAGGGCATATCTCCAACAGCATTGTATTTCATACAAGTGAACACACCCATTGAAACAGAAAACTTAGTTAATGTTACTAACATTTTCTTTTGTAAATTTTGCTTTAAAGATCCTTTGAAATGAAAATGTCTTGAAGAAAGAAAAAATGTGTGTCTTTGTTACAACGGTATGTTCGGAATTTCGTAAGCGCAAGTGTAGTCTCTAACTATAAACATTGTAACAAGAGCACATTAATATTGCTCTCATACAACTAATTATGCTTCCTAAGTAAAATAAATATATTCTTAAAAGTATATAATTGTTTGGTATAAAGAATGTTCATTTTACCGATGGAAACCCAAATTCAAACAGAGAGTGATCGAGAAAGGAGAAGGTGAATGGACTGATTTGATTATCTTAATTTCAGACGGCCTTCTTTCCCGTTGCCATTGCGTCGTCGGCGGCTCCCGTTGATCTTTCCTTTGGCTTCCGCCTATTGGTCTTTTGCCATGCCCTTCCGACGGTTGAGCCTGTGTTGGCTCGACAAGCCCGCCGCCACGCGCTGCTGGGCTCACCCAGCATCTCTCTTAGCATGCTTCCCCCTCCCTGGCCCTCCCTCCCCGGCGATAGAGAAACACAAGAAAATAAGACTAACGCGGTCAAGTGTACATTGCAAGAGACTAAACAATGAACATGATAGAGAACATGAAGCAAACAAGATTGGGCCTCACATTTGCTCTTTCATGTGACAGTCGATGTACTTCTGGCTAGGGTGCCATTCTCCATGTACTCTCCCCATCCCGGCCATGGTCACTTCCATGGCTGCACCCAGGTGAGGTCGATGATGACACCTTGGCTATCCGCATCCGCTGCGGCCACGGTCCCCACATGCTGAGTGCCTCCTTCTATCAAGCTCACACCAGTCCGAAATTGTGAAATCTGGTGGTTGTTTTCGAAAGCAAGCAAAGCTTTCTGTGCTACAAACAGTTAGTGAGTAAAAAATATATAATCATGTCTCTTGCGATGCGTCTGGCCAAAACTCGTTAACCTGCATGATGTTGGCTTCACACTTATTGTCCATGTATGACATATTGGTATCAAGACATGATTATGTATTTTGTATTCGTCTTTCATGTGCATTGTAATAGAAGAAAAAATACGTGTTGCCGCATCCGCTCTAGTATAACCGACGATAGATGAGTAAACATTTTTTCTAGCCAACCATATATAAAAATAGTAGCAATAATGGAAAAAATAGTACCACTTGATCACTCTCTTTCAACATGATCACTCAGCCATCCTCATATAAACATAGGGAAGTAGAGAAAGGAACATAATTATGTCAGTTGTAGCAAGGTTAGGAGTACATCACTCAACAGAGAGAACATGACCCCACATAAAAAAGCTTAAACTCTACAGATACTCAGTTAGATGCTCACGATACGGCCACAATTACGAAATGTCATGATAGTTAAACTCTCTACATGGTTCTATGAAGATTTCAACAAAAAATCGAATGTACGATATGATGAACATTGCAGACTCGAGAGATAAATTAGCAAAGATTTGATTAGCCATCAAGGTCCTGTAGTAAAGGTCGTTGATTTTTTTATAATGAAATCTAGTAGACTTTTCTGACATAAACTATCCCTAAATCAGTAATAGTCGGTAATTATGTCTTCACATACTTAATTCAATTGCATCGAGTATTAATGATACTATATTAAACAGAGAAACATTCCACCGATAAATAGTAAATAATGCACAAAAATCATAGCAAAGTGAGATCTTAAGCGATTTCCATGCCATATTAATATGTGCATCAGACCCAGATTACTTAAAATAAAATATAAACGTAAATAAATAGCATGAATACCACCAACAATTGTGAGTATATATCTAATTGCAAAAATACCCATCTCTAATATATAGTTTGTCATATTCGCCACACGTTTAACGACACATGTTATTTTATCAGTGTACACTTATGGGTCATGACTTTTCTGCACTCTAATGACTGAAGCTGAGGCTAGACACACATAGTTCATTTTCAGTGTATGCATCCCACCATCTACCAAATACACACATGCACTTTCTTACATAATCTCGCTCGTTTTCTGAATACAAGTGAGAGATAAGTAAACATACTATACAGAAAAGGTTCACAGATAAATACCTATCATTTTTCATCAGTAATTAGATGGTCTCGAACAACAAGGCGTCTAACTCATCCTTCCACTCCCATTTACCATCGACTAGCTTGTCGCTCACGGTCAGATGCCACTACCACCGAGTCGAGCAACACTAACAGCAACGGCGGCAGCAGCGGCGGCCAATGCGTGAGGAGACATGGGTGTTCACGTGCAACTACCATTTTTTCCTTTTTCACAGCCACAATTTTCTTTTATGTAGAGTGGGAATAACATTTTTTTCACCGGAAATTGGTAGATGCGTACAAAACATGCGTATATATCCAACATAATTTTTTTCAAACTTATTTTTAATATTCGAGAGTTGTGAACTATAAAGTAAGATCTGAGTGGGATCCACCATGGGATGGTGTCGCTGCTTCATTGGAGGACATGTGGGAGGGCAAGAATTCAAGCGAGCTTAGTAGTGGTAAAGGATATGACTCTCTTGGACTGAAGAGTTTGGTGCGATCAACCTTTGTATGCAGATCAACTCCTGTACTGAGGTGTGTGTGTGGGGGTGGGGGGTCAGGATCAAACCAACCGCATGATAAATCTGTATGTAGCGCTATAATTAGGCTTAATGGTAGGACAAATCAACCATTTCACTAACATATAGGTTAAAAAAGTCAAGTACCACGGGCCATGGCCCTATTGTCAGGAGTGTGACTTTGTCCTTGCCTCTATTACCATGTTGCCAGTAGTTCTTTCCGGCAGGGCGGGTGTTAGCTCTCTTGAATTGTATCAGCGTGATGTTAACTTTCGAGTTTGATAAAAATGTCCTTTATCCAAAACAAAAAAAGTAACTCATTCCGGCAGACTGAAAATGTGGATTCATTTCGATTCCAAAAAAGCAAAGAAAATGCGGATTTGTAGTTCCGTGTAGTACTATAATAGTTGCATCATGCTTAGATTGCCATTACTGATCAATGAGTCGGCACGCAATTTAAAGCATAAAAGATGGAGTACTTACTACAGCACTCTATACTGATGTCAAACCATGAGCTAGCTAGCTTTTGTATGGATGTAAGAATTCAGCAAGTCAATTCATTTGTCCAGATATTGACAGCTCGTCATAGGCATCACAAATTATTGTGCCCTCCTACACAAAGATTTTCAATTACAACATGCACACAACAGAACAAATTACAAGATAGAAAATCAAAGCCAGCAGCTGAACGCGAACGCCAGGACCCAGGACAGTAGAGACTTGTACCGAAGATCAAAGCATGATGAAGACATGACACAAGAAGATTATGCTGCCACGCATTAATCAAGATCTCCCGGCCTGATGCACGGCAAATGCACAATTATGCCCTCCTTTTTGAAAACGGAATTAATCATGACTATATCGCGTCCCAGCCCGCCACAGGTGTAAAATATGCAAACGATACTCTTCGGGAGTGCGCATCACTATTGGAAAGTCAAATATGGCTCTGTTCGATAGTACAAACGCATCGCAAAGCAGGGATAAATTGATAGGGAGCACATGAATAAGAAAATAGACCATACTAGAAGGAAAAGACGCGCGTTGCCGCGATTGTGCTAATACAAACAACGATAGATGGACAAACAATTTTTTAGCGAAATATATATATAAGTACCAATGATAGAGAAAATATAACCATTGACTCACTATTTTACAACACAAGTAAACTCACATAAACATAGAGAAGTAGATAAGCGACACAATTATTTAGTTATAGTAAGATAAGAGTACACCACTCAACAGAAAGGGCATGACCCCACTTTAAAAAGGTTACACTCCATTAGACGATCAGAATACAATGACTATAATGAAATGTCATGAAAGTTAAATTGTGTATCCTCATGGTCATGACTTTTCTACACTCTAATAATTGCAACCGAGGCTAGGCAAACATAGATCTTTTATAGTATATGCATTCAACCATCTGCAAAATACACACGTGCATTTTCTTACATAATCTGGCTCGTTGTCTGAAGAAAAGTGAGATATAAGTAAATATACCACGGAGAAAAGTTCACAGATAAATACCTAAATCGTCTTTCATCAGTAATAGGAGGCATCCATCAACAAGGCGTATAACTCATCATTTCACCCCGCATTCACGATTGATTTGTCGTTCACGGTTTCAACCACAGCTGACACAACCACCGAGTCAAGCGCTACTAATTGCAACAATGATAGCGGCGGACGATTCCAGAGGCGACATAGGTGTTCATGTGCAACTACTGCGAGGGTTGTAGAAAGTTTTTCAGCTCACTGGCGTTGGGTGACCACCAGAGGGGAGTGTAGGTGGCGTGCAAGTTAACAATGGACTTGAGACGCGACATCAGGAATGGAGGTGCACTACAGTCCCAGATGATTGACGGATGCAGAGGTGTGTGCGGAGAGACGGGCAAACTTTGAGTAGGGATGGTTGTTTTCGGTAGAATATATCTCGAGGGAGGCAGAGGGAGAGAAATGGTGTCGTCTACGTAACGCTATGGTGGACGCTGGCGACAGAGATAAGAGAGAGAGTTCTCGGATAGAGCCGGTGGCTCCGAACTCACCGCATCTCTTTAAAAAAATTGAAACGACTGTTTACATTTCAATATTTTGAAATAATACGTACAACTACGTGTATGTTGTACGCGTTCTAGAATTTTGAGGTGAAATTGAGCTATTTTTCCTTTTTTTACAGCCACAATTTTCTTTTTTTATAGATGGGAATCCCTTTTTTTATTCACCAAAAATTTAGCACATAAGTACAAACATATGCACATATCCAATATAATTTATTTAAATTGCAAACTCTAAATAAATATAAATAAATGGGGTGCACATAATGTGAACATGTGAGAGAAGGAGAGGAGGGTCCACTATGATGTGGACATGTGGGAGAAAGAGAGAGCTTCAAACGTACAACTACGTGTATGTTGTACGCGTTCTAGAAGTTTTTTCTGTATTTTGGTCTACACAAAAAAGTAATTTTGAGGTGAAATTGAGCTATTTTTCCTTTTTTACAGCCACAAATTTCTTTTTTTTAAAGATGGGAATACCTTTTTATTTCACCAAAAATCTAGCATATAAGTACAAACATATGTACATATCCAATAGAATTTATTTCAAATTATAAACTCTAAATAAATATAATAAATGGGGTCCACATGATGTGAACATGTGAGAGAAGGAGAGGAGGGGTCCACCATAATGTGGACATGTGAGAGAAGGAGAGAGTTTCAAACATACAACTATGTGTATGTTGTACGCGTTCTAAATTTTTTTTTTTGTATTTTGGTCTACACAAAAAAGTAATTTTGAGGTGAAATTGAGCTATTTTTTCCTTTTTTACAGTCACAATTTTCTTTTTTTAAGATGGGAATCTATTTTTATTTCACCAAATTTTTTGCATAGAAGTACAAACATATGTACTATCCAATATAATTTATTTCAAATTGTAAACTATAAATAAATATAAAAAATGAAGTCCACATGATGTGAACATGTGAGAGAATGAGAGGAGGGGTCCACCATGATGTGGACATGTGGGAGAAGGAGAGAGCTCCAATCCTAGGGAGCTTAGTTCTCTTAGAGATATGCTGGATTCTCGGAAAAGAGATAGCGCCCATGTGCAAAATAAGAAAATGCATCGTAAAGCAGGGACATATAACTATAGAACAAATGAATAAGGAAATGGACCACGCTGGATTCTTTGAAAAAGGTAGAATGCCCATGCGCACAATAAAAGATCAAAAGTGCATGAATTGTACTCACATTTTTTTTTGAAATGGGATAACTCCAGCCTCTGCATCGAGTGACCACCCAAGCTCGAGAGGCGACGCCGGCTGACAGCGGAACACGACTTGATGCCTGCACCTCTAGGGCTGCTCGGCGACAGGGGACGCCGAGGGTCTTTTTGCACGCTCCCAGCTGGGAGGTCAGTGCTCGGGATCAGCCACTCTCCAGGAGAGCCGGACTTCTGAGCAGCTTCATTAGGGTTTGACAGAAGGACTCCATCAGTGGGAGGTTGAGCTCCTTCAGCAGAATTTTCCAGCTCTGCACTGAGGTTAAAATCCTTCTCAGCACCTGTTTCATGTTGAGCCAAGTAACACCGTTAAAGATCATATCATTTCTGAATTTCCAAATGTTCCACATGACTGCAGCACAGGTGGCGTTCAAAGCAGAATTTTTGTTATTGGAGACCCAAAATCTAGCTACAGATTCAAAAGAGTCACCAATAGTAACTGCAAACACTTCAGAGACAATAGACCAGATGTTCTTAGCTACTATGCAATCAAACATGAGGTGCTTGACTTCTCTTCATCTGCTAGCTCCTACGTACTCGTGGCCATAGTGAATTCAAACAAAAATAAATGCTCCCACTAGTAAGACAGGGTCTTGTTCACAATAATGGCAACAAATGGCGAGCCAAGCACCACATATACGAAATTTGGATGAAACTATAGTCTTCCACAGTTTCTCGCCTCGGTTAGAGCTAGGTGTTGTAGGACCCTAACATTTTTCGAGTTCACGCACACATAGGAAATACGCAAGACATAGAAATGTGAACTCCAAAAGTCATCATGTGAAATGTGCCTACTGGGATCACTCGATTTGCATTGCATACACATCCATGGCAAGAAGAAAGGTCGCTTCAAGTACGTGAGCGTCTAAAAATGTCACTTTCTAGACAGTTCGAAGAAAGTCTACCAATAAGACAGTTCGAACAAAAAGTTTACATAGACGAGCAGCAAAATTATAAGACTAGGCCCATCTCTTGAAAACACAGGTATACTTCGCGTGAAGACTATTTAAAGGGCTTAGATGGTCGAAGACCTGAAGATTTAAATGGGCTTCCCGGCTTGCTCGGCCAGCCCGTCGCAGTTGTGCGGAGGCGTCCCAGTGCCGTGCCAGCGCGATCACACGCTGAACTGAACTGAACTGACTGTCGGCAGCAGCGGTTAATTAACAGACAGACAGGAGACTCGCGTCGCCGGCCATTCGTGTCGCCCTGATTGCTCCACGCCACCGACCATCCCGATCCACGATCAATCACCACGCGCAAACCCTTTTTCAGCCACCCGATTAGTCCACTCACGGCGCACTAATCCCCGAGCTAGCCCGCCTTCCTTCCTCATCATCCAGATCCCAGCAGCCAACCGGATCCATCCGTCCCATCTTCTCGCCATGGAGGGGCTCATCAAGGGTTTGGCCAAAGCCGCGATCGACGCCCTGGAAGGCGGCGACGACGAGGCGCCGAGGAGACACCGACCCGCGGAGGAGGAGGAGGGCCGCGAGGACCGGGACCGCTCGACGTGGGCCGAGGTGCGCGCCGGATGTTCGCGCAATTGCGGCGGATGAGGCCACAGCTCGGCGTGGAACTAAACGGTTTGGTTCTGGCAGGTGGTCTCCGAGAAGAAGGGCGGCGAGCCGGAGGAGGAGCGCCGGGGTTCTCGGCCCTCCAGGCGGGTGAGTGCTGGCCTGTTTGCGCTGGCCGGTCTCGGTCAGGCTTCTCCGATAGACGGCGGATCGCTTTCGTTTTGGTTTACATTGTATGATTAGCAGCTATTGATTTGATTTCGTAACTGCATTCAGGATGAGAGGAGGGAGGATGAGGGCTGGGAGAGGGCGGACGGCCGGAAGCAGCAGCAGCAGCAGCATCCATCCGCCGGTAGTGGATTTCACAGCCAGGTTGTCCAGAACTCCAGATAATCAGGGCCAGGGGTGCTTTGAGTTCACAAAATCTGAATCCCGTCTGTTGGGTGCTTGGGTTGGAGTTTGCTGATGTAGATGCTTTGGGCTTCATTTCTGTAGTACGAGGGAGAGGACAGGAGGGGTGGTGGAAGCCGGCTGCCGCAGCAGCAGGCGCCAGCATACAGGAGGCAACAACAGGTTTACTTCTGCTATGCTCTGTTCGACCTTTTTTACATGAAATTTGGGCAGTTGACCAAATATTTAGTATAGATGTAGTAGTGGTCTGTGCAGATATGTAGTAGTAGCATAACGAACGGTTCTCTCTGATGTAGTACAGTGTATTTTTAGGATCTACCACTGTATGAAATTACAATTATGTTATAGTTCTTCTGATTGTATTTTAGAGAGCTTTCAGTGTTAGTTTGAAGTTGTGATGGATTTCCTACTATGCTCTCTGAACTTTGGGGTTTTAGGAGGGAGAAGAGACAACTGATGGAGGTTGGGAAACAGTAGGGGAGAAAAAGAAGCATGGAAGACCGCAACAGGTTTGCTTTTAGTCACCTACTCAGTCAAGTTGGTTGCAAATGTCAGATACATTTCTTCATGTTCATGGTAGTGTGTAGGTTAATATTTTCTCTGTATACAAGTCTCATCTAATAATCATAGCACAGCAAGCACCAGTTCACTACTCTTTTACCCTGAAATAAATAAATTATCTGCACCAGTGTCAGAAGATATTTTCCTTTCCATTAAATTTTCCTGTCGATGTTGCTAACGTTGAGGCAATTAGTGTTTCAAAGCAATGAAGATCATTATTTGACCCAACCAGTTCTCAAAATATGAAATTAACCATAGCCCTGTCTGAGCACTTTTAGTTGATTTTGCGTTTATACCGGTTTTACCTTTTACCCCTATATGTATGAACTAACCGGTAGAGTCCCTTTGGTAAGATGATGTGGTGGTACTATACTAGTATATTGTGAAGCTTGCTTGTCCTGTCTGAACTCTGAGCTCCTAGCTATCTATTTGATACAGTCTGAAGCATGGAACGCATACAAAAGGCCACCATCTGAACAAGAGTACGCTGAAGATGCTGGTCAGATCCACCATGGCCTAAATCTAGAGCCTACCAGGGAGGAGCTCAACAGCTTGTCTGAAGCATGTAGCAAGCTGTGGGAGCTTGATATGAACCGTCTTGTTCCCGGTAAGGACTACCGAATTGAATGTGGAGAGGGAAAGAAGGTTTATCAGAAGGATGATGTGGCGTATGAAAACTTGTTCAGCTGGCTAGGCGATGGTGTGTTTACCAAGCCCACCTACTCTCGCTTCTGTGCGCTTCTTGACAACTACAACCCACACCAAGGGTACAAAGAAGAAGTTACTCAGCAGGAAAAGCACGAAGAAGTAGCATTCATTGAAGAGATTGCCAGGACAGCGCCGATCAAGTACTTGCACCGGTATTTAGTGATGAAGGAGTCGCACCTCAGGACTACGATGACTTCAAGGCAATGTTGACATCCCTTTGGTTTAATTTGTATGGAAGATGTGGCGGCTCTAGCAGCTCTTCTGCATTTGAGCATGTGTTTGTCGGTGAGATAAAGGGACAGAGACAAGGAGAGACTGAGGTCTCAGGCTTCCATAACTGGATTCAGGTAAGTCTGTCTAATGCATCAGAAAACTTGTATCCTTATATGAAAGTACATCTGACTGCAACTCCATGACTAATTTACAGTTTTATCTGGAAGAAGCCAAGGGAAATGTGAACTACCAAGGTTACATATTCCCAAGACGGCGTGGGGAATCGGTGAGGATATAGTCTAAACATTCATAAGATGCACTTGTATATGATGCAAGTAATGGAGCTAACATGTTCCATTCTCGTTTTGACAGCCTGATTCGGAGACACAGTTACTTACCGTTCAGTTCGAGTGGCATGGTATTCTAAAATCAGTATCAAGCACTTTGGTTGGTGTTAGCCCTGAGTTTGAGCTGGCACTCTACACACTGTGCTTCTATATGGGAGGGGAGGATAACCGCGTCGATATTGGCCCATACACAGTGAACGTCAAGTGCTACCGTATGGGTAACAACAAGATTGGATCAGCCTTTCCCATAGCAGAGAATTGATTTATGTGATGACCTGCTTCTGCAGGTTTGTAGTTCTTTGATTTTAATTTCCTGTTCACTTTTATGAAATTAATACTGTTCTTTATGAAAAAAGAACCATGCTGTTCAATATATTGTCACACTGCGACTGCATAATTCTATACTATTGCAGTATACACTATTGAAGAGGATGCTGATTGAGATGATAATTACATTCTGTGTTCTGAATTTTGTTGGAAACCTAGCCTATAATATTGGATTTTAGTAAGTATTCCCTCCGTATCAAAATATAAGACTCTCTACCTACTTTCTACACACATGTATCTAGACATTTTTAGTGCAAGGTTCATGTGAATCTTGCACTAAAACATGTCTACATACATGTGTGCAGAAAGTAGGTAGAGAGTCTTATATTTTGATACGGAGGGAGTATATTGTAATTTCAGGTTTTGAATGTACAGTTGATCAGCTGAGGATCTGCTTAGAAGAGAGTACAATGCCTCACGAGACAAAATATGGGGGGATGATGTAGTTAATCATTTTAGGACAACTATCAGTGCCATGTAGGGTTTTAAGTACTCTTCCGAAAACACATACATCAATATTAGTCTTAGTTTGCGACCTGAAATTATGAAATCCAGAATGTGTGACAATTATCCGTCAATTTTTTTTTCTTTTTGACAAACGATAGGAGATGTACCATTTACTGCCGAAAACATTCAGCACTGGAGAAAACCAAACGATCTAAACTATATACAGCAGGGATGCTGATATCATTATCAAGCCTAGAGAAAAACGATATCGTACAAAGAAAGAAAAATGTCAATGAAAAAAAATCGTTTGAAGTCAAGAGCATCAAAGGTGGCAGGGTATCACGTCGGTACAGCAGCAGCAGCAGCCCTTATGAACATTAGTCTCCTCCTTGCATGAGCATTTGCATTCTCACCTAGAGCAGCCAAATGAAGCATCCGCCGCCTCGCCGACACCACAGACGCATCCTCCATGACTGGTGTCATGGGTGCCTCATAAAGAAGTGAGCTTTCCTTCGCCGCACAGACATCATCTCCATCTAGCTCCTTGTGCTGCATTGCCTGCTTCAGCCTCTCAACTACCTCTACCATTGTGGGGCGGTCCTTTGCATTTGCATACTTTGCAAGGCAGTCATTGGCCAGCTTGGCGATCTCCCTTGCTCCTCTCATGGAGTACTTCCCTTCGAGCCTTGCATCGATGATCTCGCTGAACTGTTCGCTCTCGGCAGGATGCCGCCTCACCCACTCCAGGAGCTTCTGCTCATTCTTGGGGCGTTTCTTTTCTACTGAGCGTCGAGCGGTGAGGATTTCATACAGTACCACTCCGAGGCTCCAGACGTCACTCTTGGTGGTGAGATGCCCAGTCTGGACATAGTCTGGAGCTGCATAGCCATAGGTTCCCATGACCTGATTTGCAATGAAAACGTGTTTCAGAGAACTGCAGAAGTGATACTCCATATGGAAACATTCAGCATGTATGTAGCTATTTGTCACAAGGAAATTCAGTCACTGTACTACTGTGGTGAAGTTTGCACGTACCGCTGTAGACACATGGGTCTGACCTTCTAATGGCCCCTCTCTTGCTAATCCAAAATCCGACATTTTGGGTCTAAACTCCCCATCCAACAGTATGTTCGCAGCCTTGAAATCTCGGTATATGATCTACAAATGTCGATAGATGCTAAGTAAAATGGTTAAAGATCTGATACTTAGTGAACATCTGGTTTTTTCATGTAGTTCATAAATCAGGTAGCATGCCATGACCGGCCGAGAACTGCCTTGTAGTTCAAAAATTGTCTGCCTACTCATTTTGGGTCACAGATAACGTATAGCTTCACCACAGCCTAAGGGGGTGATGGGCAGTGTCCATGGCAGATTGGTTACGTACCTGAAGCTCAAGGCCCTCATGGAGATACAGCAACCCTTCAGCGGCACCCATTGCTATCTGCAACCTGACGTCCCAGGGGAGAACAGGATGTGCTGCGTTGAACAGGTGGTCGTCCAGCGTCTTGTTCGGCATGAATTCGTATACCAGAAGCCTCTGCGGGCCTTGCTCCGTCTGCGCGGCACAGTACCCGACGAGCTTGACGAGGTTCGGGTGCTGGACTACACCCAGGAACTGGACTTCGGCCAGCCATTCCTTGTGTCCCTGAACAACAACAGTGTCCGGAGTCGACAGGCGAATTCTTCAGTGGTGGAATTGTATTGCAGTTGGCAGGTGTGCTGCGATCGATCGATACCTGGACGCCCTTGGGGTTGAGCCTCTTGACGGCGACCGTGGTGCCGTGGGGGTGCCCGCCGGGGAGGCGGAGGGCGCCCCTGTAGACGCACCCGAAGCCACCCTCGCCGACCATGAGCAGCGGGCTGAAGTCGGCCGTGGCGCCCCGGAGCTCCCGGAGGCCGAACTCCCGCAGGATGTGCGCGCCCCTATCCTCGTACAGCTCCGAGAGGCTCCGCGCCGAGGAGCCCGAGGATTTGCTCGACGCCGGCCTCGCGCCGCTGGAGGCCTCCGAATATGGGCTCGTCGCAGTAGCGGTCCAGGCTGAGGCTGGCGACGCGTTGGCGGCGGTGGATGACATGGACACCTCCGCGCGGGCGGTGTGGTAGAAGGCGGCGGCTGCCGGGGATGTCGGTGCAGGCCGTCGCTTGCGCCTCCATCTGTCGTGGAAGAGGCGTAGGCAGCCCATTTCTTGGAGCAAGCTGGTGGAATTCAGCTCGATCGTACTGCAGTAGTTTGTTCGTTTGTAGCCTACCGTATTACAAAGGGAAAGACCAAGATTTGGTGACAAAAATACAGAGAGCTTTTGTCTACCGAGTTCTTGCGCTTCTGAATGCTAAAGGATGGAACGAAGACCGGGAGATGAGAAAACTATACAAAAGAAAAGATAAATGATCAACAAGCTAAGTTTCTGACGGATGGAACAAACAGAGAAACCAAATCCAGCTGCAAAACAGAGCACTCTGAAACGTCGCTATTATATATCCAGCGCCGTAGTCCAGCAGTAAGATGCGACAACACTCACCCCTGCGGTTCGCTAGTTGCAGATGAAGCGTTCAAGTTCAAACTATACGGCTGCCATGAGTACATGCACTGTGATAGTCATGGATGACGACGACGACGACGAAATTAAAGTGCCTAGGGTCGTCCGGCCATGTACCACCAGTTCGCCACTTCTCCTAATCTCTCGGCCGCAGCCAATCCCGTCGCACACGGCGCTATCCATTGACGTCACAGCATGTCCCGGCTGCCAAGAAATGTTGACCACTGCGGCATCTTGACCTTGACCGTCGTCGTTGTCGATGCCCACCGGTGAGCTATTCATGCGCTGACTTTGTTTCAAAACTGTTGACCCTGCATGGGGATGGGTGTGACCGTCCTGTCAGGTCAGGTAGAATGTAGAAGTAGGGGTATTCTAAAATCGTTTAAAAAAAATCATATCCGGTTTGATGGAATCTGATATCCTATCCGAATTTAACAACCGGAAATGGCATAGGATATGGTATGTAAAATAGCCCCAAATATGTATTATCCGAAAATTAAATAGGATCATCAGATGGTTTTAATCCGAATAATCCAATTTATCTAACCTAATATAGCACAACTTATAGTTAGTGAGTTGTCGAGTTCGTCCGGTGAATAACAACTCACTTACATAGTTATTGTAGAGACTCTGGACTACACATTTGTTAGGTTACTAGGTTATTCAACAATTAATTTTGGTTGTATGGTTTGACGATGTACATATATGTGTACCTATCCGATTTATTTTGTTTCTGCCCAAGTCCGTTCCGTTTCCGTTGTGACCACATATATCCGCCTCTGAATCCATAGCCGGTCATAGAACAGGGTCCTCCACGCCCACGTCACACTCGGGCCTACTCTTCCCGGGCTAGGGTGGATCCAAGGTGGCGTGCAGATCTTCGTGAAGACTTAGGGATAAGGAAGCATCTTCCTTCCCGGGCACCCGGGCCTGCGGGCAACCACCCGCCGGTGGCGTGCGCGCAGTCCCGATGCGGGCCTGCACACAGTCCCAAGGATGCCCGCGTGCCACCCAAGGCGCGGGCGGCCCAACCGCTGGGCTTGCGTGCCTGCATCGGCGTGCAGCCCTATCCTCCGGCATTAGGCGGCGCCTTGCGGACAAGATGCACCAAGGCAGGCATGCGCCCCCGCATGCCATCATTACCTTCTACAGGCGGCCTACGACGCCTTGTCTCATCATACAGGCAAGCGCCTCGCGCGCTCCCGAGGCGCCATCATCACAAGGCGCCTCTAGATCAGACGGGAGGATTCCGTCCACGCCACCCCACGCGGGCACCGCCGCCGGTGCCCAACGACGTAGTGTGTTACACCTCCGGGCGGTCTGAACCTGGGTAAATCCTTGTGTCCCTTGTGCATAATCGTGGGAGCTCGGTGAGGAAGAGAGAAAGCGAGATCCCCCCCGTTGGAAGCTTGGTTTGTGTTTCGCCCCTTTGTCGAATCTAAAATGGGAGTGCTTCGTACTCCCGGTGTATGTTTTCGAGGACGCGACAATATGGTAAAGGAAAAACCTGATACGATCTGTTTACATCCCTAGGTAGAAGGAGGACTCGTGAGTTATTATCCAGACCATTAAACACAGAAATTGGTGTTTCGAGCATATACTTCATGAACAGTTGAGAGAAGCAGGAGCTTTGCTTAGACAAAGATTCTTGATAGTTTCGAATAGCCAAAAAAAATGAAAACAATAATTTGAGTAATGTGAAACAAACGGTTTCCAAAAAGGTATAAAAGTACACATAAAAAACACACTAACCAAATCTCTCACACACAAGATCCAAAAGATAAGTGATGGCAACAAACTTAGTTCTATACCACTCATTGGAAGACCAAGTGCAGAGTGATGCAGCAAGCGAATGTTTTCCCGCAAGAGTGAAGGACGACTCGTGAGTTATTATCTAGACCGTTAAACACAGAAATTGGTGTTTTGAGCAGATAATTCATGAACAGTTGAGAGAAGCAGGAGCTCTGCTTAGACAAAGATTTTTGATAGTTTCAAATAGCCAAACAAAAATGAAGACAATAATTTGAGTAATGTGAAACAAACGGTTTCCCAAAAAGGTATAAAAGTACACATAAAAACCACGGTAACCAAATCTCTCACACACAAGATCCAAGAGATGTGTGATGGCAACAAACTTAGTTCTATACCACTCGTTGGAAGAGCAAGTGCAGAGTGATGCAGCAAGCGAATGTTTTCCCGCAAGGGTGACTTGGGGTTAATATTGATCCGTAGGGAGCGAGCAACTTCTCCCCCTCTCCAGCAACTTCTACAAAACATGAAAAAAACTTGTATCCCCGAGGTTATTAGAACGAGTTGAAAATGATGTGTAATAAAACTAATAATAAAGTAATAAAAATGTAGTAGTAAAACTAATATGTAAACTACATGAATATATGCAAGAGATATATTTTTGTGATTTTAAGAATTTAAATAGAAAATGCAACGTAGAAAAGTAAACAGTGACACAAATATGAACTAGGGTTCATGGTTCACTCAACATCTCTCTCATAAGTATGGTGACACAATATAGCTCTCTAGACAAAGTAAATATTGATGCAACTATTATTGTTTATATATATGCTTGTCGTGTATGGCCATCATGTCCTAATATATAATTGATGTAACAAAACTCTCTAATACTCCCTAAGCAAGTGGTTGTTCGTGTGTTCAGAAATAAGTGTAAACACAGAGTGTTGATTTAGGTATCATGACATGATATTGGATAATCTTATGTGTATACTTGAACTAACAAGTACCAACTTTTTTGTCAAAGGACATCGCATCCATTTATCCCTATCGAGATAGATGTGGAAAGGTAAATCCCATAATATTTACCAGTTTTTCTGTCATTGCTTGCTACTCATATCTACTCCGACCAAAGCACACATTCCCGTCTCATGACTTAGCATACTAATTTGATCAGAACAAACATGCATGAATGGGGTAGTAATATACATCTACAACATAGTACGAGCTTAAGTTGCATCTTATTAGTCATTCCATATCAAAATATCCACCAAGACGATAATATAAATATGACCATAATCATGTACGACGACTCATATGGTTCTAAAAAAAGATAGTACATAGAGATAGATGGATCAAGCTACTGCCACAATCCTGTAGTACGGGGGTGGACTAGTCTCATTCTCATCATGGAGGCGATAGCGCAGATGTTGGAGGGGGCTTAGAGAGGCAACCAGAGGTGATTCCAGTGGCGTTTCTCCCTCCAATTTTCGTTGGGGGCGACCTTCTATTTTTCTATTTCGGTGTTTTTCTATTTGTGGCCACTCTCTCTGAGAGTTCGCAAAACCACACGTTATATAGCTGGTTTTATGTAAGAACTAAGGCGGTGGGAAATAATTGAGGCAATCGGATGGCCGAGGAGCCAGATGCCCCCCTCGGCTCGTCGGGCCCCACTGATGACGTGGATCGCACGTTCGTTGGAAAACCCATTGCTAACATTATCCTTCTAAGGATAATATATATCATTAATCATAATATGATTCAGTAAGGAACCATTAGTGCATTTCTCACGGCATATGTAGCAACATTTTATCCCTTCTTTCTTCTGATTTGATTTCTCAACTTGAGGAGCATTAAATTGATTCTTCTTGGGAGGTGACATATCTTCAACTTGTGGCTAGGCATGGTATTAAACTTGAGTACACTTCTCTTATTGCTTCTCACTAAGAGGGCTCTTTTACAATTGGCAATATCTAAAATGATGCCCTTCAACTTTGCACTTGAAGTAAATAATTTTGGCGGAATTCTCGACTTATTTTGTCCCTTCTTATTTTCTTATTGGGCTTCTTTTTGTTCTTGGAGTTGAATCCAAGTTTCTCTTTTCATTAGGGTATTTTCGCACACTCAAAATATTGTCGACTGTGGATTTCCCTTCATGAGGATTTTCCACGTCTTTCTTCAAAGAAGTAAAGTGGGCCTTGATATCTTTGATTTCCTCTACATGGGGTATCAACACAAGTACTAGAGGAAGTATAAACTTATTGTTAGAGCAAAAAAGGCATGGAAAATAATTCACAACAATATGTAACAGTATTATATCTTGTTGAATTAATAGGACTAGCATGTGAAAACAATAAAATTTTGAGTAGAGCTTGTGTTAATGTACACATGAGGCTCACAAGATGTTACCTTAGTCGTAATAGCCTCATGAGATAACTTTATCCTATCATGGGAGACTAAAAGATCCTCAAGAGAGTTTGGGAGATTTTCACGACTTTCTTCCAGTTTTTCACAATTGCTAGATAGTAACTGCAATTTAGACCTTAGCTCAATATTCAACTTTAATATGGATACTTCATAATAAATAGAGTTAGTAGCACAAACATCATAATAAATAACAAGAGGAGGAGTTGTGGCAAGATTCTTTAAGTAGGTAGATTTAAGTTGCGCATGAGATTCGGTGAGTTTGATGAGCTCTCACTTAACGACCCTATAGCCATTTTCGAGGTGCTCAAAATTCTCAAGAAGTTTACCATGTGCAACTTCAAACTCATCGTTTTTAACACTGAAATCATTGGCCACCTCAATACATTTATCACGAATTTTCCGTTTCTTTAGACAAATCTAAACAATTTCAAGAGCTTCCTTTACATCTGCAAAATCGTTCGGGTAATCACGCTCGCAGTTATGCTTTCCATGAAGTTAGAACAACCATTAATATTCTTATGAAGAGCGTGAAGGATCATCTCACCCTTCTCATTTAAGGAAGCATCATTATCATCATCATCTTCATTATCTTCATCCTCATCATCACGATATATGTTTGGTTTCAAAGTAGAGTTTACCTTGGACTTCCTGCTCATAAGGCATATGTGGTAATCGAGAGATGATGATGCAGTATTCATGAAAGAGATAACTGCACCAGCGGTCCCAATTCTTTTCCCGCGCCTTCACTTTGGTCCCTATTCTTTAAAATTGCACGTTTAGGTCCCAATTGTTTCGAAAGTGTGTCACGCGAGGTCCTAAACTCGTCTGACCACCGTTGACCGCTGCCACGTCGGCTGGTGGGGTCCGTAGGCTCAACGGATGGAGATGAAATTTTGCCAATAGCCCCTTCAGGTTTTAGTTCTTCTAATTGCTAGTCCTTTATCCCAATTTTTTTTGCAAATCGATCCCCAACCTCATCCTCACGCGATGTACACGCAGGGGAGGCACGGGAGGCCGGCGCCGGCGCTGCTCCGCTGCCCGGCTAGCTTCTGCAGCTAGACGACATCCCGGGCGGCGCCAAGGCGTTCGAGCTGGCGGCTCGCTTCTGCTACGACGTCAAGATCGAGCTCAACGCGCTGAACGTGGTGAGCCTCCGGTGCACCGCCGAGTACCTGGGCATGACGGACGACTACGCGGAGGGCAACCTGATCACGCAGGCGGAGTTGTTCCTCGCTGACGTGCTGGCCAACTGGAAGGACTCCATCAAGGCCAAGCTCATGGAGATCCGCCGGCTCGGGAAGCCCAGGAGGTCATGGAGCATGTTCACCAGGAAGTGCGGATTCGGGGCCAAGGTGCGGAGCAGCGCCGGCGCCGGCCTCCCGTGCCTCCCCTGCGTGTACATCGCGTGAGGACGAGGTTGGGTATCGATTTGCAAAAAAATTGGGATAAAGGACTAGCAATTAGAAGAACTAAAACCTGAAGGGGCTATTGGCAAAATTTCATCTCCATCCGTTGAGCCTACGGACCCCACCAGCCGACGTGGCAGCGGTCAACGGTGGTCAGACGAGTTTAGGACCTCGCGTGACACACTTTCGAAACAATTGGGACCTAAACGTGCAATTTTAAAGAATAAGGACCAAAGTGAAGGCGTGAGAAAAGAATTGGGACCGCTGGTGCAGTTATCTCTTCATGAAACTCCATTCACGGCCATATCTTGTACTGTAGAGTGTTTGTCTTACTCTACATTATTGGTCACACAACAAATAAAGTAAATAGAAGCATTTTTATTACATAAACAAGACATACCAAGCATATCATCATGGGATTTTTGCCGAGCAATTTCTATATGACATGCATAGAATATCAGCACAAGCATGTAGAACATTTTTGTGCTAGGTGTGTTTAAGCCCATCAAAGCATTGCAATATGAGATAGATGAAGGTCGTCAACAATAAGGTCAATATCATCATTGCAATTTCAACCACCACTCACCATCATTCATTGTGACATGTCACGTGTTGGTGAAATGGATGAAGATATGTTCAAGAACTCAGTGTGGATGCAATTAGGAGATCTTCATGATATGAATATGTAGAGAACTCCTCAAGGAACTCCTTTGAAGGACAATACACCTGATCATCGAGATTGGACCAACCATATATGTCTTGAAGTTTGTCCACATCTCATGATCACTCCAAAGAGGGAAGACGGACACAATAGCGCCATCACTAAAGGCATTGAGATACGAGTTTTTACCATCCTCTAAAGATAGATTTTCGGAATCCTTTGGTGAGGGTCACTCATATCTACAGTTCGCTCTATATTTGGATCCATGCCCAGAAAATGATTAAGCATTTGAATTCTATATACATCATTTTTTTGGCCATCAAATAGAGTGTCATTGTGCACTAAAATCCTAGTCGACATTTTTACTCTATAGTAGGTGAAGCGTAATACGGAGAGGTCTTACTATGATACCAATTGAAATTACATGATTATCGCGTAGAAGGGGGTGAATAACCGATTTAAAGAAATTATGATTTTGGATTGAATAAATATGTAAATTAATTAGCATTTAATCTATCAAGCACAAAATCTGAATATGTTAGAATCAACTATTTGCACAAACAACTTATGCTATACAAGATGTAAACAACTGTTTTTTTTTGCAAAAAAGGCCACCGGTCTATTAATCATCCACAGCAGTACAAAAGACCCAAAAAGTAGTAAAAATTACAAATAGGTCAATTGACCACCTAGCGACGACTACGAACACTGTAGCGAGCCGAAGGCGCGCCGCTGTCCTCGCCCCTCCATCACCGGAGTCAGGCAAAGCTTGTCGTAGGAGAGCTTGTTGTAGTAGACAGACGGGAAGTCGCCGTGCTAAGACCCCAAAGGGCCAGCGCATCAGAGCAGCAACCATCGCCAAAGATGAGAACAGTAGATCGGAATAATCTGACCTGCAACCACACGGACGAACACGAAAACGGACAAGATCCCAGGAGATCCGCCGGACACACAACTCCACGCGCCCTCCGCTAGCGCTAGACACACCACCGGAGCGGGGATAGGGCGGGGAGTACTTTATTATGACACCAGGAAGTAGCCGCCGCTTCACCACCCGGATGAAGAAACAAAAACTACATAAAACAGTAAACGAGAACTCTCCGCCAGCGAGAGACCAAGGTCCGCCGCCCCTCCAAGGCCTAGAAGGCCATCGGAGGCGCAGAAGACGGCCATGTCGCCGGCGGCCGGGACGAAACCCTAATCGCCTTGTGCGCCTGATCGCCTCTGCCCTGCCCTCGTACGTACCGGTTCGGGACTAGTGTGCGACTTCAGCCTTATTAATAAACTAGTTAGAATGTACGTGCAATGCACGTCTTCACAATTAAGAAGACAGTTTAGAATTAGGAAAGACCGTGCAAGGGTCTAGATGGATTACCTTTTTTTTGCATCAGTCATATATTTTATATTGCAAAGAGAACGATATTAATTAAAGCATCATAGATCACACAAAACCTCACACCAAAGCCAACGTGCGCGGCGATGAAGGCATGCTCCTTGGCTGGATTTTAGGCGCAAATTATGCCATATCCTCAATGTCACACGTGTATCTTCTAGCACAACCTTGAGCGGCGGCACCGTCTCGGGCATCATCGCTTGCATGTAGAGGGTAAGAGGAAGAGCGCACAGAGCAGGCAGCAAACATAAAGGTTATCACCATCCTCATACCTGCTGTCGTGCAATATGCCCTCGGCACCGTAGATTTCACGTGGCGCTCGCTGAAACTACACCCGCGGGCAAAGAAGGAGGAGCAATTGCGGTTAGCTGGAGCGCCATCATGCTGGCGCAGGAGCGTAGGAGTGCAGGGCCGTGGAGTGTTCATCGAGAAAGTGTCTGTGCTACAGGTTGATTTTTATTTAATATTTTTAGATCAAAGAAAACTTAGTATAAGTTCAACCATAATTTAGCACGGCATCCGATAATAGTATTTAATGTTGATCGGTCTATATGTAAATCTTGGGAAATTGATGCACAGTAAATCCTAATCACTCGTAGGTAGAACATTTCCAATAGCCAATTTTACCCCTGAAAAAATTTAGAATCCTACTTTCCAGAACATGTCAAAATGTGAAGGAATCAGTCAATAATAAATTCATTCTAATTTGATATGGAGGAAGGACGTGAACTCTTTATTTTTTTAGCGGTCAATAATTAGATGAAGTTAGAAGCTCTGACCAGGTATTTCCGTAAAATATTAAGATATGTGATCGCGTGCACGATGATATAAAATAGCATGTACAAGATCTGAAGAAAAAATTATGCACCTGAAACGGTGAGCAACATCACTCAGAACAGATATGGCCATATGGGCGTGCTGGTTCACGACACGTAAACTCTGCCTCCATCTTGAGGCTCTTAAGACGGAAGGCTTTTTTTTTTTTACTTTTTGAGGGAAGGCAACTTGAGGAAGGCCGGAAGCAAAGGAGTACCAGGCCGGAAGCAAGCGAGTATCAGGCTGGCGACGATGGCGCGGACCTACCACGCTCTCCCATGCACAGGCATAGACAAGCGTATGAAGAGCGGCTCCTCGCTCATCGCGCTCCAGCACCCATGGCTCGGCTTCGGTCTATAATATATGGCACTATTTCTGCAATTGATGCAACGTCGGGACGGCGGCTTCTGTTCGCGTCGCCGGCGCACGAGGTCTGCGACGCGGCCGGCTGATTGCGTGGATTACACGTTCGTTGGGAGACCCTAAGAGGAAGGTATGAAGCAGTGTAGCGCAGTTTCCCTCAGTATGAAACCAAGGTTTAATCGACCAGTAGGAGCAAGAAATCACTTCTGAAGGTTGTTGGTGGCGCGTTACTCGATCACCAACGTGGAATTGCACACAACACAATCAAACTACTTTGCCCCAACGAAACAGTGAGGTTGTCAATCTCACCGGCTTGCTGAAAACAAAGGATTAAACGTATGGTGTGGAAAACAGTAGTAAATTGCAGAGAATGAAAAGGAACAGTGTTTGCAGTTGGTTGTATTATCAGTGTAAAAGAATGGACCGGGGTCCACAGTTCACTAGTGGTGTCTCTCCATAAAAGATAACTAACATGCTGGGTGAACAAATTACAGCTGGGCAATTGACAAAATATTGAGCGCATGACAATGCATATATATGACATGATGATTACTATGATATTCATGTGGGCATTACGACAAAATACATAGACCGTTATCCAACAGCGTCTATGACTAATAATCCACCGCCAGGTTGTCATACCGAGTTCCCCGTTGGTATTAAGTTGCAAGCAACGGATAATTGCATTAAGTAATGTGCGTAATGTAAACAAATGCATTAGACCTAACGGCGTACCCTTAAGCTAAGCATCGGTTATTTTATCCCTAGTGGCAACAGCACATCCACAATCTTAGAAGTTATTGTCACTCTCCCAGATTACCGGAGGCATGAACCCACTATCTAGCATAAATACTCACTCTTGGAGTTACAAGCATCTACTTGGCCAAAGCATCTACTAGTAACGGAAAGCATGCAAGATCATAAATAACATATAAGATAGATTGATAATCAACTTGACATAGTATTCAATATTCATCGGATCCCAGCAAACACAACATGTAGCATTACAATAAGATGATCTTGATCATGATAGGCAGCTCACAAGATCTAAACATGATAGCATAAAGTGGAGAGACAACCATCTAGCTACTGCCATGGACCCGTAGTCCAAGGATGAACTACTCACGCATCACTCCGGAGGCAGGCATGGTGATGTAGAGCCCTCCGGTGATGATTCCCCTCTCCGGCAGGGTGCCGGGAAGAGCTTCTGAACCCTCCCGAGCTAGGGTTGACGGCGGCGGCGTCTCTGGAACTTTTCGTGGATAATGGCTCGGGTATTTAGGGTTTTCGCGTCGGGAAGAATAAATAGGCGAAAGGGCGGCGGCTGCGGAGCCACGAGGGCCCCACACCACCCCACGGCGCGGCAGGGGGGCCCGCGCGGCCCCATGGTGTGGGTGCCACGTGGCTCCTCCGTCTCTCCTCTGGACTCCGTCTTCGTGTTGGAAAAATAGGAGGTTCTGTCCAAGTTTCGTCCAATTCCGAGAATATTTCCAGACTAGCTTTTCTGGAATACAAAAACAGCAGAAAACAGGAACTGGCACTGTGGCATCTTGTTAATAGGTTAGTCCCAGAAAATGCATAAAAATGCTATGAAGTGTATATAAAACATGTAACAATTGGTATAATATCAACATGGAACATCAGAAATTATAGATACGTTTGAGACGTATCAAGCATCCCCAAGCTTAGTTCTACTCGTCCTCGAGTAGGTAAAACGATAAAAACAAAATAATTTCTGAGGTGACATGCTACAATCATAATCTTGATCAAATAATATTGTAAAGCACATGTTATGAATGAAGTGATCCAGGTCAATGGTCTATAGTTTGCTAGCAAGTAGATAATGAGCAAACAACTGAATCATATAAGCAAAAACTTTTCATGAATAGTACTTTCGAGACAAGCATCAAAGAGTTTTGCATAAGAGTTAACTCATAAAGCAATAGATTCTAAGTAAAAGGTATTTAACCAACACAAAGGAAGATTTAAGTTTCAGCAATTGCTTTCAACTTTCAACATATATATCTCATGGATATTTGTCAACACAAAGCATATAATAAGTGCAATATACAGCATATAAAAATTGTTGCACCAAAGTTGACACTAGTGTTTGCTTCTAAGATAGAAAGAAGTAGGAAAACTGACTCAACATAAAAGTAAAAGAAAGGCCCTTCGCAGAGGGAAGCAGGGATTAAATCATGTGCTAGAGCTTTTTAAGTTTTTGAAATCATATAGAGAGTAAAAATAAGTTTTGAGAGGTGTTTGTTAATTGTCAACGAATCAGAAAATGGAAAGTACAATATGACCCCTGCCAACCAGACTTTTAAGAGCGGCTCCCATGAAGGACGTTATTTCTACCAGCAAGGCAGATCATCCCTCTTTCTCTTTTGTTTACACATGCAGATATTTCACTGTTTGTCATTGCTTGACTGATAAATCAGGGCAAAAATGTGAAGAGAATTAAGCGGTTAAAGTTGTAATTAATTGGGACTGGGCACCCCATTTGCCAGCTCTTTTTGCAAAATTAATGGATAAGCGGATGTATATGCCGCTAGTCCGGTGGTAAAGTCTGTTTGACAGTTGACATAAAGACATCCACCCCGTCCTCATGAGCTTGGTAAACATTGACACAAAATAGGAGTAATAAAGTTTGAATAGTTTAAAGGTAGCACATGAAAAATTTACTTGGAATGGCAAGGAAATACCACATATAGGTAGTTATGGTGGACACAGATGGCATGGATTTTGGCTCAAGGTTTTGGATGCACGAGAAGCATTCCCTCTCAGTACAGAGTTTAGGCTAGCAAGGTTATTTGAAGCAAACACAGGATATCAACCGACACAGCAAGACTTATATGAAAACATATTGCAAGCATTATAAGACTCTACACTGTCTTCCTTGTTAACCAAACCCTTTTACTAGAAAATATCTAGACCTTAGAGATACCAATCATGCAAACCAAATTTCAACGAGCTTTACGGTAGTTCTTCATTAATAGGTTTTAACTACATGATACAAAAGCTTAAACATGAACTACTTGATAACTCAAAACAATTGACAAGTATCAAATTATCCAATACAATGATCTACAAGAATATGTAAGCTTTTTCCATTATACCATCTACCACATGCAACATTTTCTGTTCCAACCAAACACCAATCAATTTATTTCAACATAAACTCTCCAAACAATTATAAGTGAAGCAAGAGAGTACTTTCTTTAAAAGAACTAACAGCTCTGAATAAGAGATGCATGCAAAACAGGAGCTAAAAGCATAGCAATAGCTAGATAAGAATACTCAACAAGTATAAGTGAAGAATAGGAGTATTCATATGAAAAAGCGGAGCGTGTCTCTCTCCCAATCAAGAATGCTGGGGTCCAATCAAGTTGACCATAAGAAAAATAAAATACTGAAAATAAAAGCACACAGACTAGAGATGACCTGATAAGTTGCTGATGAAGAAGGGGATGCCTTGGGCATCCCCAAGCTTAGACGCTTGAGTCTTCTTGAAATATGCTGGGGTGATCCATGGGAGCATCCCCAAGCTTAAGCTCTTCACTCTTCTTGATCACATTATATCATCCTTCTCTCTTGACCCTTGAAAACTTCCGCCACACCAAACTCAAAGTAATTCTCATTAGAGGGTTAGTGCACAATCAAAAACTCACATGTTCTATAAGGACACAAACATGACCGTTACTTTTAACATTAGCTACTGCCACTGATGTTATGTGAAGCTCTTCACCCTAAAAAAGAATTCCACTCAACACTAGTAAAAGAGAGAATGCGAAAAATAAAAGACAGAATCTGTCTAAACAGAACAGTCCGCAAAGACGAATTTTTTCGAGGCACTTACGTTGCTCAGATCGAAAAACTTTAAACTAACGAAAGATGCGTACATATCTGAGGATTACGCAAAAAAATTCAGATTTAAATAATTTTTCTGTGATTTTACAGAATTAAAACGGTGAACAGCAGAAATCTGTTCCTGCGCAGAAATCCAAATCTAGCATCATCTTCCTATTAGAGGCAATACTTGGCACAACAATGCGATAAAATAAAGATACAAAGAATTGTTACAGAAGTAAACAACTCCTTGACTCAAATTGCAGAAATAAAATAATGGGTTGTCTCCCATAAGCGCTTTTCTTTAACGCCTTTCAATACGCACAGAAAGTAAAATCAAGTGTTTCCAAGTGATGAAGCATCAACAGAATAATTTGCTCTAACAATAGAATCAAAAGGTAACTTCATCTTCTTTCTAGGGAAGTGTTCCATACCTTTCTTGAGTGGGAATTGATATTTAATATTCCCCTCTCTCATATCAATAATAGCACCAACAGTTCTAAGAAAGGTCTTCCCAAAACAATAGGACAAGAAGCATTGCATTCAATATCCAAAACAACAAAATCAACGGGGACAAGGTTATTGTTAACCATTATAAAAACATCATCAACTCTCCCCAAAGGTTTCTTTATAGTATTATCAGCAAGGTGAACATCCAAATAACAGTGTTCCAAAGGTGCTAAATCAAGCATATCATAAAGTTTCTTAGGCATAACAGAAATACTAGCACCAAGATCACATAAAGCATTGCAATCAAAATCATTCACCTTCATTTTAATGATGGGCTCCCAACCATCTTCTAACTTCCTAGGGATAGAAGCTTCATGTTTTAATTTCTCTTCCCTAACTTGCATGAGAGCATTAGTAATATGTTTAGTAAAAGCCATGTTTATAGCACTAGCATTAGGACTTCTAGCTAGCTTTTGCAAGAACTTAATTACTTCAGAAATATTGCAACCATCAAAATCAAAGTCATTATTATCAAAAGTAATGGGACCATTGTCTCCCACATCTCGAAAAATTTCAGCACTTTTATCAGGAACAGTTTCAGTGTTTTCAGGCAATTTTAAACGTTTTGCAACAGAAGTAGAGACATTGCCAACACCAATTACTTTACCATTGATAGTAGGAGGTTTGTTAACACTTGAGTTTACGCATTTTCAGTAGTAGTAATAGTATAAACTCTAGCAATACTATTCTTTTTAGCAATTTCATCCTCTCTTGCCCACCTAGCATGTAAATCAGCTAACATCCTCACATTATTATCAATTTTAACTTGTATAGCATTGAGAGTTTTGCTCTCTTTAACATCATGAGGCATAGTTTTAATTTTTAACAAATCAACATCAAGAGCAAGACTATCAACTTTAGAGGCAAGAACATCAATTTTCCCAAACTTTTCCTCAACAGATTTATTGAAAGCAGTTTGTGTACTAATAAAATCCTTAAGCATGACTTCAAGATCAGAGGGTACACTCTTATTATTGTTGTAGGAATTACCATAAGAATTAACATAACCATTGCCACTATTAAAAGGATAGGGCTTATAATTGTTATTACCAAAATTATTCCTATAAGCATTGTTGTTGAAGTTATTTTTTTAATGAAGTTCACATCAACATGCTCTTCTTGAGCAACCAAAGAAGCTAAAGGAACATTATTTGGATCAACATGCATTTTTCCATTTGTAAGCATAGACATAATAGTATCAATCTTATCACTCAAGGAAGAGGTTTCTTCAACAGAATTTACCTTCTTACCTTGTGGAGCTCTTTCGGTGTGCCATTCAGAATAATTTATCATCATATCATCAAGAAGATTTGTTGCAGCACCCAAAGTGATGGACATAAAGGTACCTCCAGAGGCCGAATCCAATAGGTTTCTTGAAGAAAAATTTAATCCTGCATAAAAGGTTTGGATGATCATCCAAGCAGTCAGTCCATGGGTGGGACAATTCTTTACCAATGATTTCATTCTCTCCCAAGCTTGAGCGTCATGCTCATTATCAAATTGTTTGAAATTCATAATGCTACTTCTCAAAGATATAATCTTAGAGAGGATAGTATTTTCCTATAAAACATTTTTGCATTTAGTCCATGAATCAATACTATTTCTAGTCAAAGATAGCAACCATTCTTTAGCACGTCCTCTCAAAGAGAAAGGAAAAAGTTTCAGTTTAATAATATCACCATCTACATCCTTATACTTTTGCATCTCACAAAGTTCAACAAAATTATTAAGGTGAGCAGCAACATCATCATTACTAACACCAGAGAATTGCTCTTTCATAACAAGATTTAAAAGTGCAGGTTTAATTTCATAGAATTCTGCGTTAGAAGCAGGTGGAGCAATAGGTGTACTAATGAAATCATTGTTGTTCGTGCTAGTGAAATCACACAACTTAGTTTTTCAGGGGTACTCATTTTAGCAAAATAAAAACAAAACAGAAAGATAACAACTTGAAAATAAAAGTAACTAATTTTTTTGTGTTTTTGATAAATAAAGCAAACAAGACTAAATAAAAATAAACTAAGCAAGACAATAACAAAGTAAAGAGATTGGAAGCGTGAAACTCTCCTTGCAGAAATCCTCTTGCTCACCGGCAACGGCGCCAGAAAAAGAGCTTGATTGCGTGGATCACACGTTAACGGCGTACACTTAAGCTAAGCATCGGTTATTTTATCCCCAGTGGCAACAGCACATCCACAATCTTAGAAGTTATTGTCACTCTCCCAGATTACCGGAGGCATGAACCCACTATCTAGAATAAATACTCACTCTTGGAGTTACAAGCATCTACTTGGCCAAAGCATCTACTAGTAACGGAAAGCATGCAAGATCATAAATAACATATTAGATTGATAATCAACTTGACATAGTATTCAATATTCATCGGATCCCAGCAAACACAACATGTAGCATTACAATAAGATGATCTTGATCATGATAGGCAGCTCACAAGATCTAAACATGATAGCATAAAGTGGAGAGACAACCATCTAGCTATTGCCATGGACCCGTAGTCCAAGGATGAACTACTCACGCATCACTCGGAGGCAGGCATGTTGATGTAGAGCCCTCCGGTGATGATTCCCCTCTCCGGCAGGGTGCCGAGAAGAGCTTCTAACCCTCCCGAGCTAGGGTTGACAGCGGCGGCGTCTCTGAAACTTTTCGTGGATAATGGCTCGGGTGTTTAGGGTTTTCACGTCGGGAAGAATAAATAAGCGAAAGGGCGGCGGCTGCGGAGCCACGAGGGCCCCACACCACCCCACGGTGCGGCGGGGGGGCCCGCGCGGCCCCATGGTGTGGGTGCCACGTGGCCCTCCTCTGTCTCTCCTCTGGACTCCGTCTTCGTGTTGGAAAAATAGGAGGTTCTGTCCAAGTTTCGTCCATTTCCGAGAATATTTCCAGACTAGCTTTTCTGGAATACAAAAACAGCAGAAAACAGGAACTTGCACTGTGGCATCTTGTTAATAGGTTAGTCTCAGAAAATGCATAAAAATGCTATGAAGTGTATATAAAACATGTAACAATTGGTATAATATCAATATGGAACATCAGAAATTATAGATACGTTTGAGACGTATCACCGGCCGAGCCGAGAAGCTGCGCAGTGAACTGTACGCCTTTTTCCTAGTTAAGAAACCGTTTCTTTTATGCAGTGGCAAAATCGCTGTAATTTTACGTAGTTGAAAATGTGTGTTGAGTTGTCAAACATTGGAGCGATCTGGAGCGTTGATCAAATATTGAACGGATCAAATTTAATATATCCCAACATGTTTGTTCTTTTAATAGTAGTATAGATAGATGTAAACAACGGTTTGACAGTAATGTTACTAAAAAAAGATAGATCCAATGACTACAGATATGAGTTTTGCAGAATTAGTACACACTAGATCCGATATACTAGCAGAAACAGTGTGGTTCTCGAGCAGATCCTAAGCATTATCGAGTGGTTAGGCGTTAAACCCTCATCCACTAATCCCGTTTCTAATCCTGGCACAGGGTGGTTAAGCTTAAGCACCGCCCTAGATCAACACGCGTCGCCTCCTCTCCTCTCCTCTTCTTCTCCGCACTCCCACTCTTCCCTCCAAATTTCCGGCCTTCTCGCCTTCCTCCCCAACTGCCCCCTTCCGCCTCCACTTCCCTCCTCTCTGCTCGCTCCCGATGCGCTAGCTCTAAACCTCCATCACCGCGCCGCTCCGCCGCTTCTACATCTCCTGTACGATTCTCAGGGTGATTCCTAAAGTCTCGCTCTTTCCTCCTTAGGTAAGATCGTTTACCTTTTTTTATTCCGTGGGATTATCACTTACCCGAAGTTGCGATTTGTGCAAGTATTTTTTTCCCCTGCATTGTGTGGTGTCCCTGCTTGATTTGGTATCGTGGCTTCGATCATGTAGCCGTACTGGTCGTACAGTCTGCACGAATCGTTTCACTCTTAATCCCCTCATTAAATTCGGCGATTTCGATAAATTTGTACTGAAATCTCTCCGGATTGTTGGGTTTTTTCCTTGCCTCGAAAATTTTGCAGCAATGTGGCATACTCGGACAAACCCTAGCTAGCTACTGATTCTGATCAGAATTAACTGTGATAAAACGTTCAACCGATTGTTTCGTGGATACAGCGATCGATTCGAAGAGGGGGATACATGTACAGGAACCAGCTTCGGCCGGATCGCTTCAACGACCACACCAGCACCGCCCGCAGGCCCGGCCGTGGCTGCGCCAGTGGCACGCACCATTGGGTCGTCTCCGGTGGCCGCGGGAACGCGGCTCCGGGCGCACGACCGCGTTCACCACCCAACAGGAGGTGAGGGAGTGAGGCTCGTCAACCGTGTTTAAGTTCTGTCACGAGCGTGTTATTTAGGGTGTTGGTTGTTCATGGGTAATACATCTGGATTTCATTTGCAGCGGAAGGCCCGGGATCGTGCAGCAGTACCGGCCGAGGTCGCCGGCAGCAAGTGCGTTTCCCCATGGGAATGCTCCCGTTGCAAATGCTGCTGATACACACACAGAGCCAGTGAATCAAGGTGTGGATGTTTGTTGTTAAATGCAATTTGTTGGCCATGTATTTCCTTGTATAGTTACATGTTTGCATGACGTGCACAAGAGCGTGGATCATTGAAATATCTCGTGTTGTTTTGCTGCTGAAATTATTAAGATATATTTTATGCCTAGACCTTAAGCATGAATTTTGTGCTTTATGGTCTGTTGTACTCCGTAGCAAATATTGATCACAGAGTATTTAGGAACTGAGATCATCAGACCTTTTTTTGTTGATGAAATGATGGATTGAGATTTGTCAATGTCGCTAAAACCCGCTTTCTTGCTTGTGATATCTGTTTTAGCAGCTTTAGGGTCATTGGACAACCAGAAACCTCCCAATGTGCCCGATCAGAGTAACGTCCTGAACTTAAAGTCTGCTGAAGGAGCCAGGGCAGCGGATTCTTTGACACCAACAATACACTCAGAAGGTTCATTATGTTCTTTTTTGTAACAAAAATGACTTGACATCAGAAAATCCTTCTGGACTTGTGGAACTTTATTGCAATTTCTAATGAGATGGCATATCGTGTTGGTTACATTGATCACAGGGTGTTCGTCCACTGCATTCACTCTTCAGTTTGGAACTTTAAGCCCAGGAGTCATTAGCAATCAAGTATGCCATATTTTTTCTTTTTTTTAATAAAGGGCGCTTTATTGAACTCGTTGTATTATTTTTGTAGTTGCTATTAATCACTTTCCAGAGACCTTCTGTGGTTAACACTTCATGATGATCTATTTGCAGTGTGTTCCCTGCTCAGTCTCAGCTCCTTCAGATCTAAATGAGAAGAAACATGAAAAGGTCCTTTGATTTATCATCGGTTATCCTATCGTACTGGGTGTATTTAGCTGGAATGACTTTCCTTTTTTTGTTATAATACATCTTCCCCGAGCTAATGCTATCAAATCATAGCTTTCATCATGTGTATAGCATTTTCCTTCTATGAACGGATGACTTTAATTAAATGAACCAGGATAAAAGAATTGCTATATTGACTGCTTAAATTGTATCCTTCTTATCGCAGTTGTCAAATAGACTACACTTCTTCTGCTCATATATTGTAACCATATACTTGTGCTTTTGTTGTAAATTACCATGCTCTTGCGAAGCCATTCAGCGCTTGCATCTTTCGATCATCATGCTCCTCTCTAGTTTGGATGCAAAGTGTTAAATATAGCATGTATTTTCCTTTCTTTCTACTTGCATATAGCACTGACCTATAATTTGTATGGTGTCAGGCACACCGTGGATTACTATCTGGCGAGCCTGATGTTGCGTCCTTACCATCTTCCCAAGAGAAGCAAAAGCAAGAAGAAACAGATAACCAGACTGATTTGATCGACAAATTTGATTCTGCTACAGTTTCATCTAAGGCCTGTATTGTTCCTGAGCCTGAATTACCTCAGACAAATGTGCTGCGTTCTGTTCCTCCAGCTGACAAAGTTAGTACCTCTGCCAACTCGCTTTCAGTTGCTTTCACAATCATGTTAGAACATAACTGTACCCGTTGCTTGGTCTACAGGTTTGTAAGGATTCATGCAAGGTGTTGCCTAGAAATCCCTCTTCACCAACCCATCAACAGTGGCAAAAACAAGACACAAAGAAAGATGCGATCAATGCTAGCCAATCTGATGCCATGAACAAATATCCTGCTATGAAGCCCAGGATGAGTGTGCAGATTCCACCCCCGTATACTCCCAATATAGCGCCACCGTCATTTATGCTTCCAGTAAATGGAAGACCACTGCCAGTGGCTTTCCAGCAGAAACAACCTCAAGTTCCTGTTGAATTCAGGGGTCCTGATATGCAAATGCAGCCTCTTGGTTCTGTATCTGGCTCCTTGCCCGTGAAAATGGGCGTGCCTATGGGTAATGCACCTCATGTACCCCCATTTTTTGTTCATGGTGCTCAGCCTCATGCACTGCAACATCCAGCCTTCATTCACCAAGGCCAAAGTCTGGGATGTATACCTCCAGCTCCGCATCACCTTTCTCAACTGGGCAACACGAGGATCACACAAGAATCGTCTCAGCAGCAGCCTAGAAGTTGTGATGAGCAGAAGAGAACTGTCCGGATAACTCATCCAGACACGCATGAAGAGCTCATGCTAAATAGACGTGGTCATTCCTACATGGATGATGCTTCTGTACAGATGCCTCTGCACAATATGAATCAGCTAGCTCAGCCCGCCCCAGCATTTCCACCCTTCATAATGTGTATTACCGGCCGAACGTGTACACTACAGGACATATCTATCTTCCAAACACCAGTACTGTTCCTGTTTCAAACAGTCAAATGTTCCCCACAAGGCACCCCCCAAGGCATAACTTTGACCCCACTATTAACAGCCAGGCAACTACTTCCATCAGTCCTCCTATGCCAAACCCTTGGCTTGGTGCGAATTCGAGACCACCGACCAATTTACGTTCTGCTTCAGAAGTCTCCAATTTCAAAGGTATCAGGCCATCTGAACTATCTGCTCCAGGTCAAGGTACGCTAAAGCCACCCACTGTCTTCCATACTGAAAATAATGAATTATGTTCTCATACAAGCATACTTACCTGTGTGGCAGAAACTACCACGTCGTTAAGGTTTTCTGGGGAAGCAAATCTCAAATTTCCAGCTGCAACGTCTGGTATACACTGCAGTGCGAGTCCTCAGTCGGTTTTAACCCAGCAGACACGAACTGATCCAGCTTCAGTAGATCATGCTAAATCAATTGCTGGTCCTCAAATTATCTCAGCCTGCAACTTAACTCCGGCATGTGTAGCGATTGGTACATCTTCTGTTGAAGAAAACCCCGTTGTTCTGGAAGAATCATCACCAGTACCTGCAGCAACTTCGTCATGCGGTGCTAAAAGCCAGTTATATCATATCGAGGCTCTGCAGCCTGAGAGACCTCTCGATACCGAGACTTCACTGGGTAGTAAGAATTCCAAGTATGATGGCAATAGCATCTTAGGGAAGCCTCCGGTGATATATACACAGGAAATTCTGCAATCAAAGTTTCCAACAACTAGTGTATTTACTGAAGGCATTAAGGCCAAAGTTAATCCTGATCCTTTTCCAGAAGAAACTTCTGGATTGAATTGTTCAGTTACTTTGCAAATGCAGGATGTGATGAGAGAAGAACATATCGTAGATGCTGAAGTGGCATGCTCCAAGTCTAAGGCAGAACAACTAGATGTGGCCATACCAGGTGTTGCTGCTGGATCAGAGAATGGTACTGATGTTAGTAAATTGGTAACAATTCCTGCATGTGCTGAATCAGGTCTCTCGTTATCCATTGGTGATCTTCCACCATCAAATAAGTATTCCAGACCTTCATCAGGTGTACAAATTGGATCATCTCAACCAGAGAACGAGCTGAATGATACTGTTACTATTCCCAGGATTACAACTATTGTTTCCGATTCAACTAGCTCTCATGGGAAAATGGAACATGAAAGTACTGTTTCAGGGGTATCTAATCATTGCTCTGCTGCCACTGCCTCTGTAGCGCAAACCAAAAAACCAATTTTGGAAGCAACCAAACCCAAAACTACACATGGAAGAAGAAAAAGGAGAAAGGAGATGCACCCTAAGGCTTATGGACAAAAGTCTACTGATATTTATAATGCAACTGATTCCCTCGATGAGAACTTTGAAAGCTTGAGAGTAGAAGAGGCTGTTCGGAGTTCTTCCACAGTCGATCTAAAGGATATTTGTACACTAGATGCTGAAATGGGCACTCCTGCTGGTAGTAGTGATGATAACCAGAACAAAAATGACTTTTTCGATTGGGAAGGTGATGCCGAAAACTTTAGTGAAAAGTCGAGAGTGTATGGCTGCAAGCATAACAATGGAGCAGAAGTAAACAAAGATGGGTATGACAAGAAAAGGTACTCTCGAGATTATCTTTTAACGTTTGCACATAGCTGCATTAATCTGCCTGAAGGTTTTAAGATTGGATCTGATATTTATGATGCAATAATGAATGTTGGTGAACATAATCCAAACCCGGAAAGGATAAAAGATCGAGTATCAGCTATTTCCCAAGTTAACCGGCATATGCGTAGCAGCAAGCTTGAAGAAAATTACTGGAGAAAATCGCACCCTTCTACTGTTTCTGGACGTGATCCACTTCCTGACATCGCTCATCAACCTGATAGTTGGGATGCAGCACAGCGTGGTGGGCGTGGATCCTCAAGAAGTGTCCCGCAAAACCAATCACCCAGCCAGTATACTGGTGAGATTCTCTCCAGAGCTATGAAACAAGTAGCATGTCAACGCAGCATGTCACGTGGTTCTGTTGATCAGAAGTGGCAACATAGACCTAATCAGGGATCATCTCCTCAAGTATCAATGCCACTTATGCACAAAGCTGAGAAAAAATATGAAATTGGTAAGGTGTCTGATGAGGAAGAGGTAAAACAGAGGCAGCTGAAAGCTATTCTCAATAAGTTGACCCCCCAAAACTTTGAAAAACTTTTTGAGCAGGTCAAAGATTTGAATATTGATAACATAGTTACACTTAACGGAGTCATTTCTCAGATATTTGACAAAGCCTTGATGGAACCCACCTTTTGTGAGATGTACGCCAGTTTTTGTTTTTCGTTGGCTGGTGAATTACCAAATTTTGTGAAGGATGAGGAGAAAATCACCTTTAAGGGACTTCTTTTAAATAAATGCCAAGAAGAATTTGAAAGAGGGGAACAAGAGCAAGCCGAAGCTGACAAGGCGGAAGAAGAGGGTGGAATTAATAAACAATCCAAAGGGGAGAGAGAAGAGAAACGGCTCCAAGCACGGAGGCGCATGCTAGGAAATATCCGTTTAATTGGGGAACTATACAAAAAGAAAATGTTGACTGAGAGAATAATGCATGAATGCATCAAAAAATTACTGGGTGAGTACCAACACCCAGATGAGGAAGATCTAGAGGCATTATGCAAATTGATGAGCACAATAGGGGAGATGATCGACCATTATAGGGCAAAGGTGCATATGGATTTTTATTTTGACATTATACAGAGCCTGTCTGCAAATTCAAAGCTGTCATCCCGTATAAGATTTATGCTGGAAGATGTGATTGATCTTAGAAACAACAAGTGGAGGCAGAGAAGGAAAGTTGAAGGGCCAAAGAAGATTGAGGAGGTTCACAGGGATGCTGTTAAACAGAAAACAAGCCAATCAACTAGGTCAAGTTCGTCTCCTAACTATAACTCATCTGGTACCTCCATTAGCTCAGCATCAAGACCAGGGCCTCCTTTGGATTATGGTGTTCGTGGGTCTTCTGGTTCTCGTGGATCCTCTCAAGTTCGTTCTTATGGATCCCAGAATGCTAATCTAGATACTAGATATCAGACTTCAAACAGAGTCATGTCAGTTCCACTCCATCAAAGGCGATCTGATAAATCTGTTCGGCTTGGTCCTCAAGGAGAATTGGGAAGAGACGTGTCACTGTGTGGGAGGCCACCAGCTTCACATGACATTTTGCCAGATGTTTCGTTGAGTAGTCATCATGGTCAAACATTAAAAAGCCCAAGACAAAGTTCATTTACAGGAGCAACAAGTAACCAAACAAACTTCCAAGCCACTGCCCATAATCCTAAAAGTCAGGCTTGGGGAATTGCAGAGCATTCTTTACCTATGCCGGTGCCCCCTGACAATCATGTTAGTCAAATGCATACACCCTCTGCAGTCATTAAGGATATTTGTTATGAAGCAAAAAAAATCACGGAAGAGGTTCTTCAAGAAAAAGCAATATTAACCATAAAAGAGTTCTACAGGTAATTTCTCGTTATTATTATGTTTACATTTTTAACAAACATGTGCTTATTTATATCCTTTAAAACGGTGCTGGTGGATACCTGTCTATTTATACAACCCAAGGGTGACACTTCTAAATTTTTATTTCCCTTGCCGCTTGTCAAATTTGGTTAATCGGATAAATGCTTTCAGTCCCAATACCAGTTGTAAATATATTACGGCATTCAAAGATGACATGCATGTATCTATTCACGGTTTAACATGGCATCCAACAACGTTACACATACATTCTTCATTTAGGATTGTTGACAACTTGACATACTCGAAATTTTCAAGAGCTTAGATCTGTGTCCTTTAATTGGGTAAACATTTCATTTACTTGTGCAATTTATCGTTGAAAATTTTGTTCATTAATTTTTCCTAGCCATAATTTTTTTGCTGCAAAAGTTCCTACGAAGGTGGCCATGTTGTGGGTAGCATTATTTTTAATAGTTGTAACAATTTTGTGAACAAATGAATGAGCATTTAGGAGGACTGTACATCAGGCTCCCTGCCCTGCTGAGTCAGGCTCAGTTCCTTGCAATAGTATATAAATCAAAACTCAGAAAAAATGTTTACATGTTTATTCTATACGAAAATATTACATTGATACTTTCTTCTCGATTTGCCTTGATACTTCTAACGGAGCTGATTGGTTAAGGTAGCCAAAAACCTAAGACATCTTCCTGGTTTTACATTATCATAATCTTTTGGTGTTCCCCAGTGCTAAGGATGAGAAGGAGGTTGGTATGTGCATGAAAGAATTGAATGCCCCCAGCTTCTACCCTTCACTTATATCGCTTTGGATTAATGACTCGTTCGAGAGGAAAGACCTGGAGAGGGAACTCTTGGCCAAACTTTTGGTGAACTTATGCAAGTCTCAGGAGAGTTTGCTAAGCCAGAGAGTGCTACTCCAAGGGTATTGATCCCTTTTCTCATTAACCAAACTAAGCTTGTGTGCCATAGCTGGTCACTCCGGTGCTAATGAATGCCTGATACTTCTTTCAGGTTCCAACATGTTCTTTCGACCTTGGAAGATGCGGTGACCGACGCTCCGAAAGCGACCGAGTTCCTGGGGCGTTTATTTGCCAAAATCATACTGGAGGACGTGCTCTCGCTGACGGAGATCAGAGTATTGCTGCAGGACGGTGGGGAGGAGCCGGCACAGCCTTCATCGGAACAGAGTCTTGCTTCCGAGGTCCTGGGGAGCATGCTGGAGTCGATTAGGGTGGAGAGGGGTGAATCTGCCGTCGACGAGATCCATGCAAAGTCCAACCTGCACTGGGAGAATCTCCGGCGGCCTGGCCTGTGCGTCTGAATACCTGATCTTCACAGGGAAGCACAAATGGGTAGATTGGTAGCGTTTTCTTCTGCTAGGTTTTGCTGAATCCTAACCTTAGGTTTGCTGAATACCTGTAGTAACTTGCTGAATCCTAGCAAGGTCAGAAGAATTTTTTTGTTGGTCCTTGCTAGGTCACTTAGCTGCTATCACCAAGTTACTACTGCAGACGCGCTTTGTTAATATTTTTGTTAGCCCTGTGCTTACGTTGCCTAATGGTGTATGCTTCTATCTTGTGCTGAACTGAAGACGGTACTGCTATTGCGTTCATTCTTGCTAAGCTCAACTCTGAAATCTGCCAGCTAAATAAGTCAAAACAGATTATCACAGCCATACGGACACACTGGGGAGAAAACTTTCCATGAAAGCCCAGTATAAATTAAAGAATAAATGTCACCTTGAACATCTCAGATTGCCATTATACTGTCATATTCTCGAAAGCAATCTCATGTTAAAACAAAATGACAAATACACAACAGAGGCATAACAAAGCTACATAATGCTCTTCTTTTAGTAACTGCCAAGCTCACATATAAGATGTATAAAGAACAGGGTATTCACCTAAGCTAAACAAAGCACAGGCATCATCAAATCAGAACGTCAGGCGAGCAGGAAACGCGGGAGAAGAGAGATCGATCAGCCTTGGGTCAGGTGGATTCCGGTGAACCGCGTGGTGAACTGCACCATGTGCACAGGTGCGCAGCCCAGCAGTACTGCGCAACTTGGTATATCAGATTACTCTATTGTGAACATCTTTTGCACCTTCGACTCTTTGAACTTGTTATGACTTATGAAGTTTGAAGCCAAAAACTCTGGGGACGTATTCCTGTGGGGGCTTCTGGGCCTTCAAGTGTGGGTATGTCATCAGAAACAAGTGAGGAAACGTTGTCCCAAAGTAAGCTCCGTCAATGTCTACATAAGAGTCAAGAGTACAGAGCTGGACAAACCATTTCTATCACGTGAAAAAATCATTCTCCAGTCTAGACTAAATGTTATACTCCACAAAAAGTAATACACGGCAAAGCATATCAAGAGTAACTATAATGCAAGATCTACCTCAAATAGAAACTATACATGACAGAGAGTGTGGTAAATATCGGAAGTTCTTGTCCTAAGAATTAGTCATGCTATGGATTTATGCATGGTTCCTAAAGCGAATGGTTCTTTATGGGGTGTCAATTCAATGTAATGGATAAGTTAAAAACATTCTAACTGAACATATCGTTGCAAAATATGATCAGGCAACTCAAAATTTGAGGACACTTATCAGTTTATCTACTGACAGGAAGATCAGGATGCGGTGAGGATTTGAGTTCAAAAAAGGCACATGTTTCATGTGTAAATAAAAGGATACTGCTTTGATATTTGGATCTCGGATAGTAGAGATCTTCACACTTTGGGCAGTAAATTTTCACATTGCTTGAACGAGGAATGTCTGATTGGCCAACTGGGAGGCATGGTTGACCGCTGCAGTGCACTCTAGGACATCTTCCAAAGTCATAGTTCTTGTACTTATCCAACTGCACAAAAATAAAATATGGAAGTTACCAATCAATTACCGTACTCAAGCTAATCCACCAGAAAACAACTTGCAGAGACAGAAGAGAAGTTTCACCATTGCAGCCAACCCTTTACTTGTAAGAATATATCGAACATGAATCAATCCATAAAGCATCTCAGCAGCTGATTCAACAAGTTCATTTTGCTCCTCTGTGAACATATCACCTGTGCATTACAAACATCACACTGTAAGAGTGTTGCATCCACAATAAACAAAAAACAGTTGGCAGAATAAAGCACAATAGAGTACGACAAGTTCACACAAAAGAATGCATAAAACCTCAAGGATTTTTCCTGATCAGCTATGAGGCTAGATTTTCACCTACAGCAGTTGCAACATAACATAAAAGAGAGAGAAAAACTAAGGAAAGAATCAAATAACCCTCTCTTTCTCCCATTCCCTCCCTTATCCTCACCGGGAGACCCTTGTTGAATCCCTCTGGAGAAGACCGAACTCCCTCACTGTCTATCTTTCATATCTTTATTTCTGAGAGCGACCATACATAAGTCAGATCCACGTGCCATTCTTTTTTTTGTCTAGATGGATCCATATTTTCCTATTTCTTAATGGTACATCTCGATGTTCCCTCATACATACCACGAAATCTACTGCTAAGTAATAGCAAGAAAGAAGACTAAAATGAATTAGGTTGACTCATGGCTTCATCAAAGTTGACATGATAGCCCCTTTAAATAGCGACAAGTCCCTATTTTCCTAACAAAGATATTCATCAATATATAGACGGATATCCTTATTTGTTCCCTTGTACATGAATGAAAGCTCCAACAAGATAAGTGGTGACCAATATTCTTAACCACAATTGATTTATAAGTGCTTATTTTGAGCTCGGTAGTGGCAAAACAAATTAAGTGATGCACCATATTGTTCATATACATTTTTTAGAACAATTATGGGGTTGCAAGAAGCAGCAGTGGGCCTACATGGTTCTGAACCTATCCCGGTTTAAAGTTCACATCTACCATAATTTTAAAGGATGGAGGGGAAAATCTTCTGATTTCCGCATACATATACCCCCCCTCATCACTTCTGTGTGATTTTACCTTTACATATGGGTTACAGATTCAGGTTTCATGCTCTCACTAAACCTACCAAAAGTTCTATTGTGCCCGGGAAAGTCCATCTTTGCTTGAAAAACAATCAAACCAAACAACCACGCTCCACAGCCAAGCGAGTCAAACAGCTCACCAATCAAGTTTCCATAGCATTCACACGGCGTGGCAGCCTTCTTGAGTGAGGCTAGGTCAACACAGGCATTAAACAGACCCTAAAAGCCTAGCTACAGCCGTTAACCCGCTGAACTACTTAGGGCCAGGACATGGTAAACAGGGCAGTTTAATTCACTGTTAACTAATCAAATGAACAAAGCGCTGACAGAATCCATCTATATATCCAAGTTGTAAACACTATATAGGTACCATAATCAGTTAATCTTTTTGTAATGAGATTCTCTCCAAGTTGAACTATAAACAGAAAAAGAAGTTGGATACCATGTGAAGACTCAACATCCAATATCAGATCAAGAGCATATTCATAATATGGAACTTGACCACTTAGCCCACAGAGATTGAAATCATCTTGTATGTAATCGTCATCAACTTCACAGAAAAACTCATTGCCCCGCAAGCTACAGAACCACGAAATCCATGATGTATCTTCTCCATCAGAACCACTCAAATCTGATTCTTCACTGTCCGTATCTGATTCTCCTGTAAGGCAATTAGTAAACAATGATTACAACTGAAATAGGGAACAAAGCAAGAACTTAATTATAGCAAACTAAGTTTAAACAGGTAAAAAAATGGTTGCAGAGCATAGAATAGTTAGCATTCAGCAGTATACATAGTGCTATTAGCAAGACGTGGGGTTTCTGTTCCAGTAGCCAAACAGAAAAGACACAAATGTATGTCAGATAAGTCCAACACTAGCTAAGGCCAAACTCCATCAACACCAGTTACAACACCACAAACGAAGTGCAGATTTGGCAACCTCCTCTCTAGATTCATCGACTGTTGGTACACAGGAGAGAATATCTAGTGATACAGTCCACTACCTGATACCATGAACACAACTGTTATGGACCATTCGATCCAAAAGGAAAGAGATCATCAGCCCATTTAATGGCATGTGTACCACCTAGAATATTTTTTGTTCACCCTAGGGAGCTTATCTTCCTTGACAAAATCACCCTATGTCTTTCCTTCTTCCTGACTCGGTTAATCACCACTATCTTCAATTTGAAAATTTTGTTGTTTCTTGGTTGTTGATGCATTAGACACGAGGATCACAATATTGGAGTGATCACAGTTTCAGAATAAACGACCGAGTTTCTAAACTCTACAAAATATTTAGCACCTTAACATTTTGACATTTTCTCTCACCAAAATGATACGCATTAATATTTCTGCACCCCACATTTCAATTCAAGCTATGTACGTAGCACTGTAGCAACAAAAAAACAGCCAGGTGGAGGAGGAGGGCCCTTCGCTGATTACACAATAAATGCATGGTCGCTGTTTCATATGCACCAATGGGAGCGAAACTCACCAGGGTGGTGATCAAGTCCCCCCTACATACAAGATCAGATGGTCCAGCTGCAGTGTTTTCATTGTATCACCTAAAGCCCCGTATCACCAGATATGTTCTCGGATACACAGTGAGGTATCAATGTTATCTCTCGGCAGTAACTGATAACTACGTGTTGGATTAGGAGGTTCTAGCACCTAAACTTGGATACAGACTTCGGTCGGAAGATACATCACGAATGATGAGGTGTGGTCGTACATGAGAACAGGAAAGTGATTAAGACTTCAAGTTACCATATCCATAGCTAGTTGTGGCAGTTCTTTACTTAATGTGGTTAAAGTAATGTAGCAGAGCTATTCTATAAGAAGAGTAGATGACACTTGAGAACAGGTACAATAGTGGGTTATAAGCCTGCCTACATGACATTTTTGCTTATGTGGAGGAGAGAGACAATGAAAAAGTTGGGTAGTGGGCGCTCATGCAAGAGCCAAGCTCTACGCGTACTCCTTGGCCAAAAGAGTAAATGAGAGGAAAGAGAAGAGAGAAATGGGAAGGGATGACTAAGGGTATGTTTGGATTGTGACCAAAGTGTGCCATACCAAATTTTTGGTCATGACCAAAAGGTTGGCTCTTGTTTGGATAGTGGCCAATTTTTCAGCTTGCCAATGCTCCACTGCCAACTCTAGTTCATTTTTTTAGCCAATGTTGGCCAACTTGTGGGCACTCAACCAAAATTTTGGCTACCAAATTTTTGGTAGGGCGATCTTGGGCAAAAACCAAACACACCCTAAACTAATAACTAACCTTGTAGCCAGCCCTACCAACCAAAAAGCAGTGTTCTAAAAGGCTATTTTAGCCAACACTATCAACTATGAGTGGTTGATAGTGTTGGCAATTGATGACATGGCAATGTTATATAGCCGGCTGTTGGCTATACTATTGAACTTGCTCTGATAGATCCATATCTCGATGGCCTACATGAAGTACTCATTTTCCTGCTTGAAGGCCAAGTATAGCTTACAATAAAGCACATGCATACCCAATGGCCCTACCAACCAAAAAGCAGTGTTCTAAAAGGCGATGCCTAGTCCGCCTAGCTGATTTATACCGCCTAAGGGGAAGCCCTAGGCCCAATCAATCGATGTTTAGGCATCATCCTGGCTTGCTACCCAGCTAGCGCCTATCGCCTTGGTGACTTGCGAAAAGTTACCTACAAGTACTAACTGAAAACAAAATTCACCCTACAAGCAAACAAACTAGACTTGACGACATGGCAAACCAAAATGAGCGCCAAGTGCATTTAAAAGCACCAGCTCACCGCTAGTACCTTTTAATTGTTATTATTGCAACATTTATTACTAAAGAGTACATAATTTGTATTGTGCTACTGGTAATTTCAAGTCTCAAAATTAGAATGTTTCCATGCCTGCCATATCCCATGATCACCATGAATAGCAACATTGCATGTCTGGCCAAAAGGTGTCACCCTGCTTATCTGCTCCGCGGTAGTCACGAGCTGGAAATCCACATCAATCATCGATATTTGCATATTCGAGCTACCTCACAGGTAATTATAAGTGCATAACAAACATATGAACACAGACAAATCCAGCATTCCTGCTAGAATGGTATGAGTGTATGGCACAAGAATTTGAGCAGTTGGACACACTATTGTTCGCCCCTTTGCTCAAAGATAGCGAGACAAATAGACTATCCTTTTATTTGGCTAATCTCTTCGTTCCTCAAGGCTCAAGCCACAATGCGAAATGCCCATTCCGGCCATAGGGATGCAAAACACAGCTGATCTATGAACTTGTTGGACCAACAGACCATATTAAATTAAAAAAAATAAGACGCCAACAGTAAAAAAACATGCTGCGGGACAGGGCTCACCATCGGACAACTTGCCCTTGGACATGGCGGTGGATCCGGCGCCGGAGCGGGGCAGCTCCGGCTGCTTCCCGGCGGCGATCCGGTCCCTCTCGCGGCCGCCGGAGAACCCCCACGACGTCGAAGGGGAGGACCGGTCCATCGCCTCGCCTATCCGCTTCCTCTCGCCCGCGCCCCCAGCCGTCGCCGAGACGCCCCGGTCTCTCTGCATCTCCTCCCCCCTTACCCTCTCCCCCTCCTCCTACTCCTCCTACCTAGTCACTCCGATCTTGAAGTAAGGATTTCGGTTAGGAATCGGGGTCGCGGGGCTAGTGTATGGAGGCGGCGAGAGGCGGAGAGATCGTGCGTGCGCTCCGGCGCTCGTGTGGAGGTAGGTCTCGACCGGAGGACGGGAACGGTGGACGGGATGGGGGAGGAAGAGTACGGGGGCTGTTTTGTAATTCCGAGAAAGTTTGGGGAGGACAATATTACGCATGCCATGATGTTCTTCTGGGCCAGCCGCCAGTGCTGGAGGCTTGGAACTTGCCGTCCTGGACAGGAAGAATTGCACTGCCCCTGAATTCTTGGTTGCGTGTGGAATTCTTCTGGTTTTTCCTTTTTCAGTTTTCCAATTTTAGATTTGAATGCGCAGCGCATACCCACTCACATGCACACGCTTGGTCCAAATATTTAATTTAACTCTTACTAGTAAAATGCCCGTGCGTTGCAACGGTTTTAAAAGAAATAAATGAATACATGTTGACAACACAAAAAATAACCACACGTTTTTTTTATATCAAACCATTTGAACTATGTTTCCTTTGTTCCATCATAAAGCACTTATATCGGGGAAAAATTAGAAATTAATTTCCAATCTTTTTGCTGCGTCATGGTTATCAAAAAAAAGGCAGGCATTCTTTCATTTGCAATCGAAATAGATGACCCGGACGGACCACGCTATCGGCGCGGGAGCGTGCTGGTGCGCACAGTCAGGAGAGGACGCGAACCGGCACATTGTCAGGGACATCATCCTAGTCTACCCGTGGCTATGAGAGGTCACCATCGCCGTCGAGATCAAAAGATTGGACGCATCCTGGATCGGGATGAAAGTTGACATGTCCACTTGTATGCATCGTGTCTGCTATGCTCGCAGTTTAGCAGTGGAGTCCGTGTTCAGATCGTCGTTGTGCGACACCATGGGCGGCTCGTCCTGGTTGAATGAACACAGCGCAAAGCACTGCGCCGCCGAGTTGCTGATCGTGTTCGACTCGTGCGTACCGTGAAAACGGGAGTAATATAGGTTGCCACACGCCCACACGTATAACCTTGGGTTGCTCATAATCATGTTGATGTCATGATGTCATTTCCAACAGAAATACGTATATTATACGTGGACTCCCGCAACCGGCTCATGCAGAGCACCTATGACGGCCGCGTCTTATGCGGTGAGTACTTGCTCTTCGCTGGCCTCGCCGCGGCCGGCAGCGCCGGGAGAACTCAGGCAGCGTCAGGCTCCTCCCAACTTAGGAGTCCCAAGCAGGCAAGCAAGCAGCCGCCATGTTCTGCATAGCTACCTCCAGACGCTAGGTGCTTACGAGGGTTTTGGTGCTGCGACTTGCAGAACTTCTGTAATTATAGCGTGCTAAGTGGACATGGCCGATCGATGGCCACGACCGTCCCCATCAGCTAGATGAAGGAGAGGCACACCCAAATTAAAACCGTGCAGCACACACGGGTAAGCCGCAAGCGGCGCCGAGGCGGCGAATCGGGCGTGACCGGAACTTCGGCGAGGCGATCAGCGACTCGAGCCGCTCCACTCGAGCTTCTGTGGCGGCGAATTTGGCGAGTTCGTGCGATAATTTGGTGAGAATCACGCGAGAAAGAGAGGGACTATATGGGTGGATTTTCGTGGGTGAGGAGACAAGTAATTGTACAGAGCTATCCATACGGGAGTAGAATTTGATTCGGGAGAAGAGTTCGTAACCAACTCGTTGTTGCTTTACGAGCGTTTTTTCCCACAAAAAAGAAATGAAGGGGTATGTGACTTGTGAATGGCATGGTGGGTAATTTTTGACAACTTTAAGGGCAATTTTAGTGTTACACCAAACCAAACCAAACCAAACCGCGGAAGCCTTAGCATCTTTATTATTTATAATATCTTATATGCTCTTGGCAAATTGCAGCGCTCAAGATTTTTCATCATATATGTCTAAAATTAAATATAATATTTTGTGTGATCTTTATAAAAGAATATCACAACCTAGATTTTAGCTATGCTTGGTTTGCTGATTTGACAGAACTGACAATTTGGTACTCATACATTTTCAGCGAGAGTACCCCTCGTGTTAAAACTGCTCTGACGATATTCCTGGAGAGCCCCAACTCCGAGCATGAATTTTCACTTATAGATAGACCGACTAAGGTTTTGTTTTGTAGCTCGGTTTTCCTCACTGTTTTGGTGATAGTATGGTTTTTGAAACACTAAGCTTTGAAATACTTTGACGTGTTTGGTATCATCAAATACTATAGTTTAAAAACTATGGTATCTATAATACCATGGTATTTTTATAGTATTTACTAACAGAAGTCGGACCTTTCTTCATATATTGAGAAACGTGATTGACTCCATGATGATGTTTGCTTAGTCTACCCTTGAATTATGGGTCTATGGAACTAGCTAGATGGCATAATCTCACTTGTTTGTCAATACAAAGGTCTCATTAGTTGCGCTACATGATTGAGATCCATCTGATGTAATAGACACTACTAGGAAATAGGCTTTCTGTGACGCACCATTTTTGCATTCTGTGGCGCACGGTGGGTGCGCCACAAAATGCTCGCCACTAAATTTTTAATTCTGTGGCGCACCCCGAGATGCGCCACAGAAAACCACAATTCTGTGGCGCACCACTACCCCATGCGCCACAGATTTTTTTTTGAATTTAAAAAAAAGGTCGGCCAGATCTAGATCTGGATTCTCAAAAAATTCAAAAAAATTCAGAAAATGAATTTTTTTGGAAAACTCTAAATATTTGAATTTTTTGAACATTTTTAACACTCCAAGCATATCTCAAATGATGACTTTCCAGTAGGTCACCCATCCTCAGATTGCTCCAACCCAAGCACGCTTAACTTCCAAGTTCTATTCAATTTAGCTATCTTTATGCTACTCAAGTTCTTATTGATAATAGTATCGTATCAACCCTCTTAACCCTTGTGTATATATGTGTGTAGTTTATGTGTGGTATGTGTATATATGTGTTTTTAAAATTAAAAAAAAATCAAAAACTTCAAAAGTTCCAAAAGGAAGTTCAAAAATCCAAAAAATTCAAAAAATCCCAAACAAAAATCAAAAAATCCCAAAAAATTTAAAAAATCCCAAAAAATTCAAAAAAATCCAGAAAACTTCAAAAAATTCAACACATCCAAAAAATTGAATTTTTTTTTTTTTTTTATTTTTTTGACTTTGTAGAAAAAAATCTTCTTTTTGAAATAACTTTTTTTCCTTTTGGAATTTAGAGGATCTGAGAAAAGTTCACCGGGTGAAATCGAGCTCCAAATTTTCTCTAGTTTTTTTTATATATTAAACGCATTTTTTTCGACGTCGTATGCAAAAGTTATGGCTGTTTTACATTTTTTTCTGTTTTTTTGCAAAAAAAGGTCAAAATTCATATTTCAAAATTTCTATACAAACTAGACACTAAAATCTAACTAAATCTCAAAGGATTTTATTTTTGAAGGTTTTAACATTTTCTTTGAGTTTTTGCAAAACTAAAAAGGCAATCCACGGGGGCGGGATCTGATTTCAAAAAAAAAATCTGTGGCGCACCACAGAATTCCAAATTTCTGTGGCGCATGCAAAACAATACGCCACAGAATTTTTTTCTGTGGCGCATGGCAATTTGGTGCGCCACAAAATGCCATTCTATAGAAAGACAGTTTCCTGGTAGTGAGATGATGTGCTTGTGGGATAGGATGAATTGTCACTTTATGATCGGGTTGTTTAGGCTATCTATTTGGTATCACTTGTTATCTTAAATGCATCATTCTGTAGTCCTACATCCTCTCTGATCTATGTGTTTACTTTGAACAAGGTTATGTTTAGATCTTCAATAGGGAGTTAGTGTAACATAGTGGGTTCAACTTTGCATTTTCTATCCTAGGGCGGAGAAAAAACTTCAAAAAAATTCAAAAAATCCAAAAAACATTCAACAAATCCAAAAAAAAATCGAAATTTTAAGAAAAAATGACAAAAAAAATAAAAAAATTAGTTTTTCTAAAATATAAAAAATTAGTTTTTTTTTGAAATTTCGAAAAATTTAGAATTCCTCGAAACTTTTATTTTTTTATTTTTTTGAAGTTTTCTGGATTTTTTGAATTTTTTGGATTTTTTTAATTTCCTTTTGAAACTTTTGTTGCGCATATAGCAATATGCGCCACAGGAATGTGTATTTCTGTGGCGCATGTGGATGTGCGCCACAGAAATGTCCACATGCGCCACAAAAATGTCTATTTCTGTGGCGCATATTGCTATATGCGCCACAGAAATACATATTTCTGTGGCACATGTGGTTTACGTGCGCCACAGAATTCCAAAATTTCTGTGGCGCATACAAAAAATATGCGCCACAGAAATATTTCTGTGGCGCACGCACTTTTATATGCGCCACATAATCCGTTTCTATCTATAGCTAGTTTCCTACTAGTGATACTATAAAAATACCATGGTATTATAGATACCATAGTTTTAAAACTATAGTATTTGATGATACCAGACATGTCAAAGTATTTCAAAGCTTAGTGTTTGCATATTGCATTATTTAAAAATAGGAGAATTGTCTTATAATGCATTGTTTTTTGTTCCAGATGAGTGGAAGGTAATGATCTCTATCGTGTTTCGCCTATAAGGGAGCAGGTCCTCAACGTTTGCATGTAATCTGCTCGGCGTTCCTCTTTGGGGCTCCCCTGTTGAGTCTGTTTGCAGGTTCATGGACAATGATTGTGTTCTTCGTTGTTCGCTTGTAATCTCCTCGTTGACCATGTTTGTTTTGTGAGTGTGTAGTATTTTGTTATAAGTTGGGCTCAGCACGATATATCTGTTTCGCCGCTTAGGCTTTAATAATTTAACGCCAGACCTTTTCAGCCTTTTATTTTAAAACCATTACCAATTCTTATAGTCACTGAAAATAGATTTGGTGGAGTATCTATTATTTTGAGCATAGTCACCGTATCTGTTTTGAAGATCGTGATTCGTGTGAGTTTCAGTGACACGAGAAGTTTCCAGTGAATCTACCCGGGGCGGCAGAGAAATTCGTATTTTTTGCCAAATCTGGCCCTTATCACGAACTAATGACGGATCTGGCCGTTCCTGGAAACTATTTCCAAATCTGGCCCCTCGGGGTCGGCTCCACGTTATGTGGAGCCGAAGTTGTTCATGTCGGCGCCAATCTAACCTGGAGCCGAAGTTGTTCATGTAGGTCGGCTCCACGTAACATGGAGCCGACATGAACAACTTCGGCTCTACATAACGTGGCGCCGACCCCGAGGGGCCAGATTTGAAAATAGTTTTCAGGAACGACCAGATCCGTCAATAGTTCGTGATAAGGGCTAGATTTGGCAAAAAATACGAGAAATTCCTCGGCACCGACTTTACCTGTCACAGATAAATCGTGTAGGAAGCGGTCAGGTCAACGCGCGCGTACGCTGAATCCCCGATGGTAAATCCGTAATTGCGTCCAATTCCGGCGTCCAGATTTGCAGACTCCGACTCGACCCGGGCAACCAGCACCAACGATACCTAGGCCGCGGTCCGTCTCCTCCCCCCGCGACCTCATCAAGGCCGCAGCTTTCGTCTCCGGCGCTAGGGTTTCGGCTCCCCACATCGATCTTCCGCGAGGGCACGAGGCACGCGCACACGCCCTCCCCACCCGGCCCGTTTCTGCTAAATCTGCGTGTTAATTTGGCGTTGATTTTTTTGTGTAGCTGGTGTTTCTGGTTCTGTGGTGACCTTGGAGATGCCGCCCAAGTCGGCTAGGAGGGGCGGCACCGCGGCTGGGAGGAAGGGGCCGGCGACGAGGGGCAGGGCGGCCAAGGCTCAGCCGGCCGCGGAGGAGCCCGTGCCGGCCGTGCAGGAGGTGAAGGCCGCGGAGGAGGCTCCCAAGGTGGAGGAGCAGAGGCGGCAGCCGTCGCCGCCACCGCAGCAGCAGCCGTCTGCTGAGGATAAGGCTAAGGCGGATGCCGTGGAGAACGGCGCAAGCCACGGTGAAGGTATTGTCTTTGTTCCTCCGTTTTTGTAGGGCGTAGACTTTTTCTCTGATCTGTGCTGTGGTAGTCAGACAAAACACTGCACTTGCTCATTTGTATGGTAACGGAGATGCAAAAATCTCCCTATTGTTTGGCCTAGCATGGACGCCAAGTAGTATTTTTTATCCCGCGGATGGTAAGCATAGGTTCAGAGGAGCACGCTTGCTGTTGCTGGTGTATTGGATTGATTGGTTCTGTTAATTTGAGGTCTATGTATCTTATGCTTACCTTCACTTTTAGATGAGGGAACTGCGAAAGAAACATATGAAGAGGAGGACAAAGGTGAACGGCTGGAGTTCGAGGATGAGGCAGAATACGAAGAGGAGGCTGTTGTAGACTATGATGAGAAGGATTCAGAGCAGTATGAGGAGCAATATGAGGACGTCGATGAAGGGTTGGAGTACACCGAGGATGTGGTTGAGGAGGAGACGGATATGGTGGACGAGGAGCTGGATGATGGCGGGGATGATGGGGAGGGTGAGGAATACGAAAATGCTGACGAAGAACAAAATGTGGACGTAGAGGACGAAGACCATCATGAAATGGTGAAAGCGAATCGTAAGCGGAAGGAGTTTGAGGTTTTTGTTGGTGGACTAGATAAAGATGCAACGGAAAGTGACCTCAGGAAAGTTTTTAGTGAAGTTGGCGAGATCACTGAAGTTCGTCTGATGATGAACCCTGTTACAAAGAAGAATAAAGGCTTTGCCTTCCTGCGATTTGCGACTGTGGACCAAGCAAAGCGTGCTGTCTCAGATCTGAAGAACCCTCTGGTTGGTATTGCGACGCGATACAATGTTTATGATATATACTCTTACAAGTAACCTAACCCTTTCTGAAATCCTGTAGGTGCGAGGCAAACAATGTGGTGTTGCTCCTAGTCATGACAATGATACACTATTTGTTGGCAATATCTGCAAGACATGGACAAAAGAACATGTATGATGCTTTCAACTTTTTCTCTCGATGCCTTTTTTCTGCCTTTTGCTGCAAGAAATAACTTGTCTTAAAATTTACAGCTGAAGGATAAATTGAAGACCTATGAGGTTGAGAATTTTGACGATCTAATATTGGTTGAGGATAGCAATAACCCAGGGATGAACCGTGGGTATGCTTTACTCGAGTTTTCTACTCGCCCTGAAGCTATGGATGCTTTCAGGCGATTGCAGAAGAGGGATGTAGTCTTTGGAGTTGATCGCAGTGCAAAGGTTTCCTTTGCTGATTCCTACCCCGAAGTTGATGATGAAATGATGGCACAGGTAAGCACCTGTTTTCTGCATTAATTTTAGGTGGCTTTGCTGGTGAAACTATTTTCATTCTTTTGGCTATTCAGTCATCCACTCTGTCAGCTGTTTTAGTTTTCTGGTATGGGCCAAACATGCTTAAATCTGTTGAATCCTCATTTTGGTTTATGGTTCAGGTCAGAGCTGTATTTCTTGATGGTCTTCCTCCCTCATGGGATGAAGATCGTGTGAAGAAGTACCTTAAAAAGTATGGAGCTATTGAAAAAGTTGAACTTGCCCGGAACATGCCTGCAGCCAAAAGAAAAGATTTTGGGTTTGTTACTTTTGATACGCATGATAATGCTGTTGCATGCGTTGATGGGATAACCAACTCTGAGATTGGTGAAGGTGATAGCAAGGTCCGTTTTCCAACCGAGTTTGCCGTACCATTTTGACCAATTTATTATCTACTCTGTCTGTTGTACAATTTATAAATTTTGTCACGCAATTCCTTCTGAAGACAATTCTTTTGTGGTTCAGGCAAAAGTGAGAGCCAGATTGTCAAGGCCAATGCAGAGACCTACTAGAATGAAGCAAGGATTAAGAGGAAATTTCAGGATTGGGCAAAGTGCTCCTCGTGGTGGCCGTTTTCCATACACTCGCCCTCCTCCACGCCGGCCTCTGCCACGCCTTGTACGACCTGATGTTAGTCGCTTCCCTCCCATCAGGGGCCGTCCACTGAAGAGGCCAATAGATATTAGAGATAGACGCCCTGTTATGTCAGTACCGGAGAGAGTGAGGCGTTTGCCTCCTCCAGAGAGATCCTATGATAGAAGGCCCCCAGGTGTGCAGATGTTACCCATTTTTCCTGTAGTGCAATCTACCATAGCTGCATCAAATTTGCTCATACTTCATTTTTTGTACAGCTCCTGTTTACCCAAAGAGAAGTCCAAGAAGAGAATATGGAAGGCGTGATGACCTTCCTCCGCCAAGAAGCCGAGCTACCTTTACTGACTACACTCCGAGAGTTCCAGTAGATAGGCGCCACTCTTACAGGGACGACTATTCGCCCCGTGGATCAGCTTATTCTGACCTCGGTCCTCGTAGTGCTCCCCGTATTTCCGACAGGCGAGCATATGCTGATGACGGTTATGTAGAGAAGATTGACCGACCTTTGCCAACCTATAGGGAGGGGCGTGGCCGTGATTATGATACAATCTCTGGTTCAAAACGCTCATATGCTGAGATGGTGAGGATAGTTTATATATTTAAATTTGCATGTTTGCATGCACTTGCGATTTATTCCTCAGTCAACCTAATTATCGTTAATGATGCAAGGACGATGTGCCTCCTCGGTATCACGACATTAGCGTTCGCCAGCCAAAGGCACGCTTAGACTATGATGTTGGTGGCAGCAGTGGTCGGTATGCAGATGCATATACCGACAGGTTGGTGTACATTTAGTAACATGCAGTCTCTTTGCTTATTATTTATTTATTTAGACCACATCTGGTATTTGATTTTTAATCTCGAGTTCTTTCACATGCTCATTCTTGAAGGCTTGGGCGGTCACATGCGGGATACAGTAGCAGCAGACCTGTCGCTGGCCATGACACAGTGTATAGCAGCAGCCGCCATGGCTTGAGTTATGGAGGTATACTCTTGAAGGCTATGCTATTTGTCATGATACCTTCGGTCATGTGCTTATAACTTTGTTCTGCATCTCATCTCCACAGGTTCTACAAGCACTGGTGATGCTGGTGGAATGTACTCATCAACTTATAGTGCCGACTACATGCCTCGTGGATCGGATGTAAGTCTTCTTGCAATTATGGCCACTGCATTTACTATCCACTATTCTCAGTCAAATAGAGATTGTACAACCAGTGTTAGCTAAATAGTTTTAGGTTTGACCATCTATAAAGAAAGAATTACGAGCATCAACAGCATCAAATTGATACTGCTATATTGAACATAAAATTATTTCCATAATGTATATATTTTTATGTGACAATGTGAAGTCCATAATGTCTTTGAGTACTGTTCTATCGGTTGTACCCCTCCCCCCTCCCCATTTATTCAAGTTTCTGTGTTTGGGCAGGTTGGCGGGAGTTCATATTCTTCGCATTACTCTGGTCGTAATACGGGTAGCAGCAGTGGATACTATGGAGGCAGTGGTTCTAGTTCATATTACTAAGGTAAAAACTTAATCAGTTCCAACTTCCCTTTAATTAATTGCATTTGTACATAGGTTTTGTTCACCATTTGTCATCGTCATCATCACCATAGTCACACTAATTGCTCACCCCGGAGATGGCAAATGTTTGCCTTGTATCGAACATGGAACCCCCTCCGTGATCAACCATGAATTGTTTTAATGACCAGATTTGGCATCCGATCGTCTTTGTGGAACAGATTTAGCACCGTAGGAGATTGGTGCAGACCCTGGCATTGTAAGGAGCTCCTTAACTTGAGGCCTACGGATCCGGACAAGTGGCAAGTGTGGGCAATCAAATAAGGCATGACTGAAGGAGCCAGAAACATCGAGTTGGTTGAAACAGTAGTCATGTGGATGTTCTGGCATGTTTATTTAATGTAAGGCTTTGCTTTAGTTGGTCAAGAGTTGTGAACAAATAGCCAGCTGTGGTGTGTTTACTTCCAGTGTTTCTATAACATTGTCGAGAGATATGGATTGTTTGAATAAGTAGTCTTTTTGAGGTTGTTTCCTGCAACACAAGGTGTTTTGGAAATTCCACCTTGTGGCTGTGCCGCTGGGCGAAGATCAGACTTACGAACGAAGCCTTAAGAGTGAGTGCTTCGTGTAAGGCTGTTACTTCTGAAACCTTTGGTTCACACTTCACAGCTCACTTCATCTGTCCTCTAATGGATCAAACTTTGCTGCCTGAGACTGAAAGATGACTGATCAGATTGAAATCTTGGACTAGGTATTTGTTAAACTGTGCTGCAGATAAAATTGGATTTGTTGGTTGCCAGATTCTGGGAGAAACCTTTTGGCTTCCCCACAGGTTTAAGATAACAGAACCCCCGGCCACACCACATGACTGGATGACCTTGCAATGCTGTCAGTTAGCAGCATAGAGTACATGACACCAGGTAAATCTAACAAGCACTATCAACAATGAGCGCCATGGTTTTCTCACCGTTTATGAAATATCTTTGAACTACTGCATGGAGCATGGATCAGTATAACATCTCTGACCCAAATGTCCATTGGATGGCTGCAAGTTTTGAAGAACTTTGCTGGAAGCATGATACAATAACTAACTAAGCTAACTAAGATGCAGAATAATCTGATCTGTGTAAGAACTGTTAGTTCCTATGGTATAGCCTTTTAACGCGTTATGATAGGATACTTATGGCTCATGGTGCATTTATCATTGCATTATGCTGTGTGTGGGGGGGTAGTTAGAAGGAGCTCTGATATTGAAGTTCTGTCTTTGCATCGACTATCATAAAGAGACTAATAAGAGGTTTTGCTTCATCATTTATACCAGCAACATACACTGTTGACAGCATCAAGTTTATAAGCTAACTTACAATGTTGACATCTTTGATAGTAGCTGATGCCATGTGCCAATTCTGCAAATAATTAGGTGAAAGAGATGGTTAGAAATATACAGGCTGCATAGAGCTGCAATAAGCATAAACAAACTTACTACTAGTACTCGTCCTTCTCTGCGCTGTAACAACAAGGTGTTGAAATAACCTGCATCAGCTGGGAATAACTTGGTTGGTTGAACAAGTGACGAGAACTATTAAACCTGGAGGTCAAAGTTATGCATTCTTGGTCTGGATACTCTTACAAAGGGGCTTGGTGTGCAGCAGCATTGAGATGGTTTTGTCAGTCTTCAGAAACAAAGCATTGTTTCTTACTGAGCTCTTGGTCAGCTATCATCTAGTGTTTAATATTTATGGAGTAGGATACCTTGAGTGAAATCAACAATTATGTTATCAGATCTTATTAAACTGCATTTGATTACCAATATTGCATGGAAATTCCGCTATTCAGCAAAAATGGGAGGGTTCCAGTGACTCTCAAGGCGGAATGAAAGTGGGAGGGAACCAGCACCAGTTAGCTTTTGGTGCTTATGAGGAGAAAGGAGGAGGGAGAGAAGTTGGTCGATTTTTTGGAGAAAGTAAGGTGACTAACGGAATAGGGTGACTACTAATTTGCAAGATTTACATATCAAAGCATTTTACTTCATACAAGGGCAAAAGCTCGGTTTAAGTTTTGCACAATGGGTTCAGGAATTCAGGATTTTTCTCACTTGTTGGGAGCAAACAAGTAAATTGTGAATTGAAACATTGCACTTGGGTTTAACTTTTTTTAGTTTAAGGTCAGAAAGAACAGAATGTTCGTGATGATCCAAAATCTGTCAATGATTAACATTTACACCATTTTTCTTTGAGATCCCACACATGTTCTTGCAATTTTTTTTACCATTTGAGCTATCTTAGGGTAATCTCCACTACACATATTAAGTTGTTTCTTCAGTTTTTGTATGGCTGTCAGCTAACTATTAATACTTAATACACTTCATATATTTGAATGCTAGCTCACACTTAACAGTTTTGAATTGTGTTATATTAGTGCAATCTCCATGGCCTCTCTGTAGTTCCCTCTCAAGTTTTTTGTAATGCCATCACCTAAGCTTGTCTTGAGCTTGCCATGCTTATAACCACCTTATCCTCTCCTTTTTTTTTGCGAAGGTATCGTCTAAGCTTCTCTTGATCTTATCGTGCTTATAACCACCTTTTATAGCATGCTTTATCATTATAACTTGTAAGCCGAGTGCTGCTGTAAAGCTGTTTCTCATTTGAATGTTATACTAATATAGCTTAAATGTTGTCGTATTTCCTTTATGTTTGTCCGAGTGTGATACGGAAACTGCTGCAAGCACTGCTGCTTCTGTTGGTTGTGCTTCTCCAAAGTGCTTCAGCGTAGAGTAGGTAATGCATTGGTGAACTTCTTCATGTTGTGTCTGCAGTGGATTGTTTATTTATTTATTTCATTTTCCTGTAAGCGTGAAACATGTTTAGTGGACATAACAAACTGTTAGTTTTGTTTCATGAAACCGTGCGGATGTTACCATGTGCATGATCTGTGATCCAAATGGGTTGATACAGCAATTCTGGTTAAGCATTTGTCGTTCTGTATAACTTCAGTAAGTTGCGCAGACTGCAGAGAGGTGTCTCTTCTGTACTCCTTTTTTTTTCCATTGGTCTATTGCTGTACCTGTATGTGTCTACTAGGCTGTTGCGGTGGCACAGTACCACTTCAGCCCTGTTGGCACCCTTCCCGGTGGAAATGCAGCTCCGCTTCCAGCATTCAATTCGCCTTGTTCATATGCACGACACAAGCATAGTTTTGTGTAAATGTGAGCAAGATTTTTCTTTTCGAGAAACCTCTCAAGGAGGAGGGCGTTCGTCCAGTTCGCATATAGAATGTGAGAAAGATTACTGAGTGCAGCGGTTTGGAGCCCTGTGTTTTAGAGAAATAAAAGATATTTGAATGCCTTTTATGTACGTGGACACATAGTAATGTGATCTATCAAATATGCGCAAAGTTTCGCTAAAAAAAATACGTCGTATTTTGGGCTACATAAAGAAATCACAAATTTGTCGAGTTAAAAAGGGGGAAAAACTAGATTTGATCTCTGTTTGTGTTTTTTTTGTGTAGATAATGGATGATAATATCATTTTTAATCCCATATGTATGTTTTTTAGATTATTTGAGGTTTAAAAATATGGTTTCCGTCTTTTGTTATATCGTCTGTATTGCTAGACTCACAGTGGCTTGCAGCAGCTGCGCGCCTCAACTGTCGACCACGTACTATGCTGCCGCGGTCTTGTAACATGTTCTCGTGCAGAGAACTTGCCAGTGGTAGCATGGTTAATAGGGTGGTTGTATCTTCAACCCATCAGAGTTCAAACTCTGTATTTGATATTGATGTTTTTTATTTAAGTGAGACACTGTGGTGACTTCGTATCTCAAGACCCGATCTGATCAGCCGGCTCAATATTTTGTAAGTGCTCATAGAGATAGGATGTGCGCCGTCGCGCCCTGCCAGCTCCCGCGCACGGCACGCCACGGCCACGGCGCCGCAGCAACGTCGTGGCGGCCCCGTCAAAGTTGCCCACGCGGGCCGTGCCGTCCCGTCCCCCACCCCAACCACGGCAAGCGCACACGTGAACCACCGCACAGTCCGCACAGCCCGGAACGTCTCCATCCCACGTCCCCACCATGCGACGCGGGCCAGTAGCCACGGCGCGTCGGCGTCCCTCCCCCGCCATCACGCACCCACACGCCACCGTTCCGTGTACTCGGTCAGGTCCACCGCAACCGCAATGCCGCCGCCCTTCACCACCGCACTCCTCTCGCCCAAATTATATTTCTTAAATCCATCCGGGAACCTGCGCCGCTCCATCCTCGACATCCGACGGCTACGACGAAGAAAACGCTAACCCGCCGCGGCTTTCGGTGTTAACACACAACCCCGCGGTAGACGCTGCCGCCGCTGCCGCCTGCCGCCCGCCGCCCGCGTGCGCTCACCTGTAGCCGCCTAACCATGACTGCCCCTCCATTATAACCCCCACCCCGCATCACGCCCTCCGCCACCACCTCCCCATCAACGCCATGGCCTCCCCTCCCCCTTCTCCCCCGGCCCACGCGTCCCGCCGCGTGCCGCCCCCGTGCTGGACCCCCGAGGAGACCCAGGCCCTGGCCCGCGCCTACACCGCGCGCCGCCTCGCCGTCGGCCGCGCCCACCTCAGCTCCGCCGACTGGTCCGCCGTCGCCGCGGCCGCCACCCCGTCCAAGACGGCCAGGCAGTGCCGCCACAAGGTCGAGAAGCTCCGCCGCCGCCTCCGATCCAAGAAGCGCCGCCCCTGCCCCATCCTCGACGGCATAGATCTCCTCGACGACCCCTCCTCCTCCCCGTCCCGCTCCCCGTCCCCGCCGCCACCCGCCTCTCCGTCTCCGATACCCTCCCCGCCCAAGAAGAGGAGGCGGCCCGATGTCGTGGACGACGGGGAGAGCGACGTCGTGCAGGCGATCAGGGCCATCGGGGAGGGGTTCGTGCGCGCGGAGCTCAGGACGATGGAGGCGGCCAGGGAGGCGCAGCGGATGCGCATGGACATGGCGCTCCGCCACATGGACGCGCAGCGCCGGCTCCTCGACGGCCTCGTTGGACGCATCGTCGACGCCCTGGAATGAAGAGGTGTCCCCCCCTTTCGAGATCTCTTGCTTTCGAGACCTCAACTCAACTCCGTAGCGAGTTGAGGCTGCCTGTTAGGGCTGTTCATATGTACCTACCTTTGATGGAAAATGGTCTCTGATGGATGGATAGTGGTTCTCTGATCACGTAGATGTAGATGCCCAGAGAGCAAATCTTGGTGTTTTTACTGTCTCGTATAGTTGTGCGGCCAAGCGGAAGCACTTCTTCTATGGGAAAGATTTTTTTTTTATCTTTAGTTATTACTATTATTTATTAGTACTTGCTTATTGTGTGTCTCCAGCTTCAATTTGTTTGCATTTATGTTGTGACGAAGGTAACATATGAACTGTAAAACATGGAATTCTGCAGACTATGTTTGTCACCTTGTCCTAGTTACAATTTCTCACCATGTGGAATACAAGCACAAACAGTCAAAATGGATATGGAACAAAAGGAGATGCAGCTGTTGTGGAGCTTTGGGTTAACTGGAATGTGTCTTAACTGAATTAGGTGTGCCATAGGAGTTTTACAAGCTTTCTAAGCTCTTATTGTAGCTTGGTTGAATTCGGAGAGTGAACAAAACTTTCTTTGCTTGCCGATTGAGGTACCAGCTGTTTAGTAAAAACTTTAGCCGGATTATAAAATTTGGCTTTTGTAAACCAAGTGAATGTTGGTTAGTTTGGATGGCTAGTTTTGTCAACTATTTTGCTCTACACATTTATAACTCAACAAAATTAACGATTCACTGATACAACTCTATGTTTCAATTGTTATTCTTACAATTCAAGAGTTGAGACGAAGCATATTTACTTTTGGGTAATGACTGTTAACATTTTAAATGTACTTTATTTCAAAAATTAATTCATTTAGTGCAAAACTAAATTAATATTCATAGTTAACTTGCCAATATCCCTTTCCTAGTTAAAACTGAATTAAACCGAAATAGCCAAAGTGATGAATGTGCCAGTTAATTCGGTCAGTTTTCCTCACCCTAGTCTTTCACTGTGGGGCTTTACGTCACAGCCTCATAGATTGAGCTAATATACACTGCACTTTATTGTGCCTATGCTTGCTTTAGGCAGAAGTATCTGGTCGTGCATTATTTGTTGCTGTGTGGACCCCAATGTGCACCTAAATTAGCTGGGCTTGGGCCATTGAAAAATTTCAGTATCCTGCTATCTTATTTCTCTTTGAATAATTCCCTTTGTATCTTCATCTAGGTGGTCCTTGTAAGCACATACAGACAGAACGCAATAGTGATGTTCAAAATCCGTATTAATTTTTCTTGGGTTTATGGCAGTGTGGAACCAAGGAAATTAATATGTGGCAGTACCCTGTATCTACCCTTATAAATAATACTTAGAATGACAAATAATGCCGAACGTGAGTTCCGAAATCTCCCGTATGCTATACTAGTATTTGCTTTGCAGCTCAAGCAAATAAACTGAAATAAAGTGATTTAGTCCTTTTTTGTGTGTATTTCATTCCTTTTCTTTCTTCTGAATCTGCTACCAAAGCTCAAGTTCTCCTTTCTGTGTTCCTATATTGTCATTCTCTGTCAGTCTCTTTCCGACACATATTTGGCAATTTTAGTAAAAAAAGGACAGTATTTTATTTAAGTTGAAGTGAAAGAAGAAAACTTATAAATTATGTGTATCATCCACCGGGTATGGCATTCACAAAGAAGCACACTTGATAGTTGTTTCTATTTGACCCTGTAAACCCGAATGGAGTCCACATTCAGTTAATAATAGAACAGAAGCATGCAATATTTGAATTGCTCAAATTGTTTCACAAACAAACTCTTTCTTCTTGAACATCGGCTCAATTGGCATCAGTAGTTGCATGCAGCTCTAAAGAAGACATTGACAAAAAAGAATGTCTTGAGAAAAGGATGAAAGATGAGATGGGTAAGTGTGAAGAGTCAACTATTTCCCAACCTTATTTCGTAGAATAACTCTCTCATGAGACATGTGCAGAGTTCCATTCCAAAAAAGATTTGAGACACTAATTTGTGATCATCCTCTCCCTTGTGAAATATCGCTACATTGAGCACTCACTTGTTCATGTTATGGTGCAATGCTGTTCTTCTTTAAGTCAGGTTTCGTTCTACCTTTGATGGACGTCTTATGAAATGACACAAAAGGTGAATATGTTCTCCTGATCCCCTTGAAATTGTTTACACTTGCTCATACATAGATGCTTCATTGAGATTCCCCTTGGTGCTCATAGGCTGTTATTGCAACCTCGAGGCCATCCATTGTTGACCACCTTTTAAAAAAGGGAGATTCTTTAGATCATTCGTATGAACTATTTTCTTGCTGTTATGTTTATCATTTCATCTCGTCCCTTCCTAAATCTAGTTACCTGCATCGTTTTTGTGTTGCTGTTCATAAATGCATCCTGCATGAATTCGTTCATCACTAACCAATGTTGGATTTTCCCCTCTATATTACCGCTTCTATGCCATTTCTCCTTTTTGCCTCTCACTTGTACACACCTCATTTGTCTAAATTCATCCATGTGGATTTTTTCATACCATAGATGAACAAACATGCAGAAGAATATTAGCTAAACTCAAGTGGAAGCGAGGTTCAGCAAATTGTTATTGCTGCTACTGGCATACATATTGGCCTTGTTTGATGTTTTGGTGGTGTCTGTAACTGTCTTTCAATTTTTATTGGAAATTTGTGCTGATTTGATGTTAAAAATTGTCCATAACTGTTATTTTCTTGATTCAAGAACTTGCCACAGACCCACAATGATATTTTGGTTTGCTAGTTTTATCAGTCACATTTATTGGCATAAATAGATATCTATGACAACAATAATGGAGTGATTGTATCTGATTTCTGTGGTCAATTATTTTGCTACACTTGTCTGACAAATTTTAAGGGCATGTTTGAATGGATTAGTTAACTTACTAGAATCATCTGTTAGTTTCATGCTCTCAGCTGACCTGAAAGTTTAGTTGCTTCTGAAAGTGGTCTAGACATTCCATGACCTGCTACAGTCTTTTGCTGCTTAAAATCTTCGTATCCGGTGTGAACTCTAAATGGTTAATTGAAAATTATATCTTTATACAGAAAAAGATTTCATCGATGCAATCTAATACTTTTGTGTTGATCAATTTCCCGCAGATGAAGGCAAGTGCCAGTTAAGTAGAATTTAGGACCACCATTAAAGTGTGTGGTCCTTAGTATGCTTACATCCATCCTTTAATACCTGCCCTGGCTTGTTCAAAGACTGAGCAACACTCTAGCAAGAAATGAAAATTCAGGTTTGCACATTGACTCGATGTGGCGTGCTAATTTTGTAAGCAGGTCCATGATGCTTGGCTTTACTTCCATGTTCTTATTTTGTGTGGTCCTGGAATTCTTGATAAGATTGTGTATAATAAGCATAGTGTAGATTTATTTAATATCTTTCCGAAAGCTATTTTTTCGAATCTTGTGACTTGCGAGGACCGCTTTGTGTCGAATATTCGAGCGAATTTGCTAATGTTTTTTAACTAAACAGAGCTGTGTTTATAGGTCACTTGAGTGTCTCTTTTTCTTAATGTGAATATTAGCTATTTTACTCTTTGCAGTGAACATATCTGTCATAATGATGTGGGAAATGTGTCTGAATCTGTGACATCATTTCTTGAACAGGTGTCGAGGTTACATTTGATTTAAGCATTAAACTGTTTTTACAGTGGGTTATAACTTGAGGCAGAATCTGAACTGTCACCAATGTTATTTTGAAGAAATGTCACAGTATGCTTAGGAAATCTACTCGAGTCAGCACGTTGTTGTGGTAAATCTATTCTTATTTTGCATTATAGAAAGGGAATTTTGTATCGGTTCATTGAAGGAAAAAATAAACGTTTAGATGAAGAATTATATCAAATTAGCTAATCACACCCATCTGGGACAAATCAGCTTGCTTTTTTAGTTTCTTTTTTTAAGAACTACTCCCTCCGTTCCTAAATATAAGATGTTTTAGTCTTTTTCCACATTCACATGTATCCACATGTATCTACACACGTTTTTAGTGAGTATGTTCACTCATTTTAGTCCGCATCTAGTCAACATGTGAAACACCTAAAACATCTTATATTTTGGAAAGGAGGGAGTATATAATAAACTCCTTTTGATAGGTAAACTAAAGGACCATGTAGAAGGGACTACACATTATTTTTAATAGAGAAGAAATAGGCACCCTTCAAGCAACAAGGAATTGAACATTGCTAGCCTACTCGACACCTGTAAGGTACATTGCTAGCCAATTTCATTATTAACTTGTTTTGCATTCTCATATCCTGTTACACCTGTACTAAATTTAATATGGACGTAAAACAAGGAAATGTTGTGTCATGTTTATTTTAATGAAAAAAAAGAACCGGGTAGTGTGTACTACTTTCTAAGTACTTATGTCTAAATTTGACACAAGGGCACAAAGCAACTTGTAGCTGAGGCAAATTAATCATCGTGGCTATGCTTGATAGTTTGTTGTATCCAGAAATGGTTCTTTAGTCTTTAAAATGGATGAATTCTGATCTTTGATCAAACAACCACATGCCTTGCACTATCCTGCATATGTGCCAAGAGAAAAAGCAAGTTACAAGCCAGTAGTTTTGGCCAGTGAGCAAGCACAAAAGCAGGAAAAGAAGGGATAAACCTAAAGCTAAAGCAACCTCTCTTTTGCCCGCATCTGCTTTAGGCTAAAGAACATTTCCAGGGCAGCATAATTGCTGAGTTGGCAAGCTCCTAAGCAAGTCGTATGTCAGATTATTATTGTGATGCTACTGCTAATTATATGTCCGCATTGGCATGATGAATCATCGCATTGACAACCTCATCTTCTTCTGCAGTGTATGTGGAGTGCACCCCATAGCACACATAGAAACCTGTGATTGCGAGGCTCCAGATGCCAAACCTCTGAAAGGACCTTAACTTGAGGGTGGTCATCAGGAACACGTTCAGGATGACAGATGCAGCAGCCGGCCATGGCATCAGGGGGACCGTCCACTCCGACAATGACTCGGCCATGCCCTGTCGTGCTGTACAGTGGAAGATCGTGATGACGGCCACTGAGATGGAGCCGAACAATACCATTCCCATTCGCCACCGCCCGTCGTTCCTTCTCGAGAGGGCGAAGCCGATTGAGCTCAGCGTCAGGAGCAGCAGGAAGAGGAGGACATGGAGCGGCCGGGTTGTGCCGATCTTCGCGTACCGATTGTAGATGAGTGCGTTTGCCACCAGATAAAATGCCAGGAGGGTTCCGATTGATATCATCTCAAACACTATCTGCAGCTCAGTGAAGAGCGCGATTGATGCCGTACAGAATCCTGGACATGGACAGAGCTTGACGGTAAGAAAGATGCAATTTATGTTAGGAAGACTACCCTGGCGTATGTATTGACAGTATGGGCAAGTAACCTGCATTGCCTTAGAGCATCTCTAGCAGAGCCCGTAAAACTGGTCAAACTTGTAAGTTTACAGTTTTTGTTGGAAAAACGTCCCGAATAGAACCCGTAAAACTGGTCAAACCGTAAAAAGTTTTAAGGGCGCCCGTGAATTCCTAGCCCAGATCTGCAAACATGGAGATTTGGAGGCAATTTGAGGATGCGTTTGAGGGTGCCTGGAAACTGGTCAACGCTCGTGAGATGGGATCCTCACCGTGTGTTCTCCATCCTACCGCCGCCGTTCACCGGCCAGAGTTCGCCGGCGACGCCCGAGTGAGCTTCGTGGACGCTGCCCGCCAGCTGCCGGCCGCGTGTACGAGCTGCCGCATGAGCTAGCTAGGTGCACATCGAGCTGCCGCATGAGCTGCCGGCCGCCTGTACGAGCTGCCGCACGAGATAACTAGCTACCTGCACATCCATCGATCGATCTCGCATAAGCTAGTACGAGCTGCCGGCCGCGTAGGCTCGAGGGAGGTGTTTTCGTTGCCTCGAGCGTGGTCATCAGGTCAGCACATGTCATGGGCCTTTCAGATACATCCGATGTCGTCGTCCAGGTCATCGGGAGCGTTTCTGCTGTGCGCTCTCTTCTGGTGCTCGTTCTCACTCTCCGGATGCTCAGACTCGTTCGCCGGACGCTCGTGTTTCTTGCCAGCAGAGCCGTTCTCTGTCCGCTCAGCCTCGTCGCCCCTCATCGCCTCAGATTTGTGACAGGGTTGTGTGCCACTCGTCGTTGCGTGCTGCGGGGCAGCCAAGGCCCTCTCCTAGGTGTTGCGAGGAGTTCAATGACTCTGTCTTTCAGTCCCACTTTGCCTTGCTGCGCATGGAGCTCCGTCAGCTGGTCGCTAACCGCATTGAGGAGGCGTCTCGCCCCCTCCGTGAAGAGGTGGCAGCTCTCAAATTGTTGTTGGCACGCGTTGGTGATTCTTTGCAACCGATGAAGGCATGTTCTTCTGGTGGCTTGGGGCTCACCCCTGCACAGGCTTCGTTTCCGCTTGACTCCACTGAGCAGAAGTCGTCTGTGGTTGAGAAAGCATTTCACTATGGTTGTTTCTCTCCTCGTGGCAGTCCCTGCCTATCGCCACAGCTTGTTGTGACAACTGACTCTGAGGGTGAGGACATAGGTGGGATCTTGGCTCCGGTGCTGCCGATCGCTCCAGAGTTTCTGGAGTCGAGTGGGGATTCATCTTTGGCCTCGTTAGAGGCTTTGGCGGTGGCCTCGACGCCCTCTGTGGATAGTGGAGAAGTGTTGGCTCCTAGCTCTGAGGCTCTTTTTGCTAAAGAGCTTTGCGGCCTACTCGCTTGTTTAGAGGCAACTAGTCCCGGTTATGGCAAGGACATTGTTTGTGTCTTGACAGGAAAGGCTTGAGAGGACCTAATCAGGAAGGTGGAGAACTCTCCCAGCACGGTTTCTATCAGGGGCAAAAGAAGAAAGAAGGGTTTAGCAAGGAAAGCTTTGGCAGATGCGTGGTCCTAGAGTTGTCGTCAGTTTGCGGTTGTAATTGGTAGAGGGAGGTTGTTGCTTGCTTTAGGTGTTGCTATCTGTGGTTGTGTGGGCTCCTCCCTGTGATGTTGTTTGTTGTATGGTTTTCGTCTGGTTTCTTTCGCTAATAAACCGGACACCCTCTTCTTAATAAATGATAAGGCAAACCTTTTGCCTTTGTTTCAAAAAATAAATATACACGTCTCGTGGGTGATTGTAAAACAGAACACGAATCAAGCCAATATATATTATTAATTTTTGTGAGGACAAACTAGATATTTACAAGCTTGACTTTTTTCGAGGGATTCCAAACTTTATTAAACCTCAACAGTCACAAGGATACAAACACCTACAAACGGAGCCCTAATCATCAAAGGACAACTCTTTGAAAACTCGCTTGGAGTCGAGTATTTCCCAGGCGATGTGTGCATATGCCCCCATGGTTCAGAGCTCCAGCCCCTGGAACACGTTACGACAGTCGCTGGTTACCCGCACTTGTCGAGCAGCGTACGAGGGCCACTGCTTACCAGCAAGCTAGTTCCTCCAGAGTCTCCGCCTCAGTTTTTTGTGTGGAAGATCACTGCTGATTCCCCCATAAACCTCTCAGCGTCGTCCCGGCGACCAGCCGACCACTGTCACTCGTACGCGACCCGTGTTCTTTCCGATTGCCGTGTTGATCCTGATCTTCACCGTCCTTGGTGGTTGAATCTACTCTGGCGTGACCTCGCTAGCGGTCACCGTTGTTTTTTTTCGAAACATTGGCCGAAATTTGCCTTCAGGTCCGGAACAAAATTCTCGATAAAATAGTGGACTGACAAGGGGCTTTAATATATTTGCTCATGTATGGCTTTCCTCCTCGCTTGCCATATCGTGCAAAGAGTCACGAAGATGTTACATGTTCCTTGTGATTTAGCGTGCTAATCATTGTTCTGAGCCACGCCATTGCTTCTCCCTCCTATGAGCAATACATTTGTTCAGTTACTTTGTTATCCTTGTTTTAATACGAAATGGGCATCTCAACATGGGCCATATTTAGCGCGACCCAATAACGTGAATAATATTTTCTGTTTTTAACAAATCTCAAAATTTATATCTATATAAATTATTGTTGTGAAATATAATTTAGAAAATTAAGAGAAAATACCTTTACAGCTCAAAATATGTTCATGATGTTCAAACTAATTTTCCACGAGGTTCAATTTTTTAAGCTGAGTTTAAGTTTTTTTCATACAACTAAAATAATAGTTCGTGAGCTTACAAAAAATAATCAGAGAGAGCAAAGTGTCCACAGTGTTAAAAAATAATTGTTCACGAGATTTCAAAATAATGTTCACCCATTATATCATATAAAAATTCATATCATCTAAAAAAGAAACAGAATAAAAATAATAAATAAATAAACGGTAAGCCCGGGCTCATTTGCTATTTGAATTTTTTTGGCATGGAAGATGCTTGGCTGCACAATGTTCGTGCAAAGTTTTGTGGTGTTCGGATATTCGAGGAGTTCGCGGCACAAAAAATTTTGGCTTTCAACACTGCACTTTTTCAAAGTTTCTCAAAGACCCGAAATTTGAATTTTTTGCCGACAGCTCATCGAATGCCGAAACATCACGAAAATTTACACGCACCTTGCGCACCCAAGCATCTTGCACGCCAAAAAAAATCAGATTTTTTTGAATTGTTTTGTCTAATTTTACCAATTTTACTGTTCATGCGCGGGAGCATCTGAGCCCGGCACCAAATCGATGTACTAATAAATAAACATGAAGATACCAAAGTACAGATAAATCTTTTTGTGATAAAAAGTACAGATAAATAAAAGGAAAACAGTAAGGATAGCGCTAGGCGTCCCCCGGGGGATCTTTCCGTCCGATCCCCCGGGTCGCCAGCCGTCCGATCAGATCGATAGGAGCCGTCAGATCCCGCGCTACCCCCACCAACCCCGCTTTTGCTACCGTGTAGCAAATAATCGCCCGCTTTTGCTTCATATGTAGCAAAAAACGGTTCGCCCAGAAAACAGAAAAGAAAAGACCAATTTCGCCGGAGACCTCACCGGACTCGCCGAACCTCACCGGAGACCTCGCCGGAGATCCCGTAGCAAAAAAAATATACTATTGTAGCAAAATCGATTTCGCCGGAGACATCGACGGAGACCTCGCTGGAAATATCGTAGCAAAATATTTATCCTATTGTAGCAAAACACATAACAATAATAGCAAAAAAATTATTATATTGCAGCATCGTAGCAAAAAGTTCTTCCGGCGAGGTTCTCCTATGAGATTTAAAATTCAAAATAGCAGAACAAATACAGACGTATGGCGCAAAAAATACAGACATTTGCATTAAAAAAGGGAAAGCTCTTGCTACAAAACTTCCACACATTTGCACCAGGTATATAAAATTTCTCCCGTCTGTGATGCAAAACTAAGCATCGGTGATAGCAAATTTCAGCAAAATTGCACTTCCAATGATGCAAAACAAAGATACCGTATAGTATGGTAGCAAAGACATTTAAACATTTGCATTAATAATGAAAAAAATTGCTACAGACTTTTAAACATTTGCACCACATGAGAAAAAAAAGGAAATTTGCTACAATTGTCTTGTGATTTTGCGACAGAAGAGAAACAATTGAGCTGCAACGCTTCGAAAAATTTGCACCGCACCAGAGAAAAAAAGACACAAGAAATATCCAAAAAAAAATAATGCTCCCGCAGCACCGCCGTCGACCTTCGGGGGCACCGCTGCAACCATGGCAGCACCGCCGCCCCCATGGCAGGGCCTCCCTTGAGCGTAGGCAGCACCCGGTGGTAGCACCGGCACGCGCACCGCTGCGCCCCATGGCAGATCCGCCCACCCCCATGGAAGCGCCGCCCTTGAGTGCAGCAGCACCGCTGCACACGGTGGAAGCGCCGCCGCGCGCCGCCGGTAGGTATCGGACGCCGTTCTGCCCGCCGCCCTAGTGTCCCCTCGACGCCATCCTTCAGGGAAGCTCGGCATCCTTGATCTCGGTGGGCGACGGAGAGCGCCGTGGCCGGGTCGCGGTGCGCGACGGCGGTGAGCTTTCCGTCTCCATGACCATGGCTGTGGATGGGGAAAAGCACGGGAGGAGAGAGGGGCTGTGCGGTGCGGTGCGTGGTTGAGAAGGGATAAGGTGTGGTTGATGTGGGTCTGAGGGACACGTGTCGTGAGCAGGAGGCGACGCATCGCTCGCGATCCTCCGGGATTACAACCCTTTTCCAAACAGTAACCGGACCAGCCCACCAACCGAGGCTTTACCAGGAGTCGGGACGCTAGCATACGCTGTAAGCGTTAAATAAGAAATGCCAGAGTTTAGTGGGTAGAGTGGAGTTATTATAAGAAAACACAGCATCGCAGGTTTGGGCCGAGCAAAATTACCGCATATACCCCTCCGTTATTACCTTAAAAAAAAGAGGAAGAATGGAGCCGCAAAGCAATGGCGGACGAGGCGATTCCCCATCTCTACCCTGCACTCCAAGACGGCCACCTGAAGCCCCAGGAACGGGCGGCCGAGCGTGGAGGTTTCTGTATACTCCTTCCATTATACTTGTTCGTAGTAGTATTAGTCTTTCCGGTTCCTTCCATACGAACTGTTTTATTTATTTTATATTGCTTGGACGATTTTGAACTGTTATCAGACAAATGCTTACTTGTGAGCTACACCGGCCTCTGATGGGTTTTGATGCAATGAGTTTAGGATCTTAAGATATTGCCTCCCTGCTGCGCAATAGCGAGAATATGGCTCTCTTGATAACGCGGTCAGGAAGCTTTCTGTGTTGTCCCCTAGAAAATTTGTGCCCTGCTGTTATGAAGCCTCACAGGAATCTTTGTGTGGTTTGGGTTTATGGGGCAGCGGGACTGACTAAAAGAGTGGTACATTCCTTGGTTTTTTCTTTATGCGTACGGGTCTAAAGGGAATGAGCTGCCTAGCCCAGCAATCTTGGCCGGTTCTTGTTGTCACACAAAGGGGGCAAATGCTTTTATTTTAATTTCTTGGCGTTGCAATGTTATTACTAGCCTTTCTTGAAACCAAACCAGAGGCATGATGCTCCGGAATTGATGGATTTATTCCTCGATTATAACCCGACTATATGATATTCTGATTAGTATCAACAAGAACCAACCATAGCTGAAGCAATGGCTGATTCATCGATTCATTATTGTTGTTTGGATTTTTGTATTTTACACAAAACGCTAGTGGGACTCTACAAATGATAACCGCGGACATTTACCAGGACAAGTACTATTCTGCTAGGTCTCATGGAGGTTGGGAACAGCTTACTGCATGCTTTTGGTGGCCTAGCTATGAGCAAGACAATTCTTGGCGTACCAGGTGCATGGCCGTTTTTTTAGTGCCCTCTAATCCTTACCTAACATTCTTTCAAACCATATATATAAGCACATATGTTCGAGCAGAGATGTTTTGGAAAGCTCCACATAGTTGTGCAGTGACACTATCGCGATGACGTTTCCCAAGCCATCCCTTGTGTTATGTTCTGTTCTTACTTTCTTGAGCCTAAACTGCGGTGTATTTGCCAAGGTTTATATGGTGGTGATGGAGGATGACCCAGTTGTTTCCTACAAGGCAAGCCAGAAGAACATAATGTACGTGATCTCCATGCCTGAATCTTTTTTACTCTGCTCTGTTTCAGAAATAACACGTATTTCTTCTAATCTACATCCAGGAGAGGCGAAGAAGCTCAGAAGTATAAAGAAATGGCCACATCAAAGCATGACACCTTCCTGGAATCATTTCTCCCTACAGGATCTTACAAGAAACTATACAGTTACACACACCTGCTTAATGGTTTTGCTGTTCATGCAAAATCTGAAAAGGTGCTCTTTTCTAGCCTGTAAAGTGCGTTGCGTTGCGTTGAGTATCTTATTTGTTAAACTAACAAAATAGAAAACTGCAGTTATAACCAGTATGGGATAGATAGAACATGCTGAACAAACTGTGATTCTCTTGTCCGCTTTGGTAGTATTTCCAGGACTAGAAAGAGCCAGTAAATACAACAAGAAATGATGCTGAATTTAGGGATAAAGGAAGAACAAATACTAGGGATAATTTTAAGGAAGGAAGCTTAGTTATTATCATGGAATATTATAAGTTATTTTTCATAAAAGCCAGAGATTCTGCTGCAGTTTGCGTTTTAAGCAGTCTTAAAGTTGTTCAATTTTCCTGTAATTCTATTTGTCTTGAAATATGAATCCATAAGTTTACATAGAGATGGTCGTTGCAGCATTGGATTTATATAAACTATTAAATGTGAGCACATTTGTTCTTAACCTGATCACTTGATTGAAACTTCTTAGTTTTTTTGCCCTATATGTTTTGCAGATTATTCTTTCTGAAGTAATCTGAATTTTGAGAATAGGAATAGTTCAGTTGTGTTGATGTTAGAAACTGATTGCTTGTCTTTTTTTATTGTATGTGCAACAGACAGCTAGAATTCTTAGTGGCACAAAAGGAGTTAGACTCATTCAAGAAGACATCAAAATGGCCAAGATGACCACATATACTCCAAAGTACATTGGAGCCAGTGCGGTATGGCCACAGCTTGGTGGTGCTGAAAATTCTGGTGATGGAATAGTCATTGGTATGATTGATACTGGCATTGACCCCCAAAACCCAAGCTTTGGTAGCTTCTCGGACCAAACAAAGCTGCCACCGGCCAATTTCAAAGGAATGTGCCGCTCTGGGGATAGATTCCCTCCGGATTCATGCAATGGTAAGATAGTGGGAGCTAGGTGGTTCGCGCGTGCTGGTCAAGCAACTGGAGAATTCAATGCTACACTTCACTATGCATCACCTTATGATCCTGATGGCCATGGCAGGTGTGTGCCTCTTAGCTTCTGACTACTATTTCAAGCTTTTTTTTAGTCTCAGAAGAGCTACCAAGTGATCCTGATAATGTCTGCACAGCCACACAGCGTCGACCGCAGCTGGAAATTTCCATACATCAGTGATTTCCAGAGGCTACAACTTTGGATATGCAAGCGGCATGGCTCCCGGAGCTCGGTGAGAGAACAAGTAAATCCAAAGAGGAAATAAAATTTTACTTGTCACTTACAATTTGTTTCCTCTTCTGATTGCATTGACAGGCTTGCAATTTACAAAGCAGCCTATCCTTTTGGTGGGTACATGTCAGATGTGATAGCTGCAGTCGACCAGGTTCGCCGATCATATTGTTTGCAGGAAGCTTCTACATTTAATTCGTATGTTAAGCTCCCTTTGTGATTTGTTTCTAGGCAGTAGAAGATGGTGTCAATGTTATAAGTCTTTCCATGGCACCTACTTCGGTTTCATCTGGTCCTGCATCTTTCCTCAACTTGCTTGAGACACAACTGCTCCTAGCCACCAAGGCTGGGGTCTCGGTTGTTCAGGCAGTTGGCAATGGAGGCCCTGATGCCAGCTCAATAGTTTCATTCAGCCCATGGATAACAAGTGTTGCAGCTTCGACAACAGACCGGAAGTATAACAAAACAATCATAACTGGAAGTGGGCTGGTCTTCTCTTGCGGCGGACTTTCCCGTAATTCATTCCAACCTAATTCTAGATTTTTCTATTCTTGTGGTATTCAAATTTGTAAATAATGTTGAATAGAATAAGTTAATCTGCCTAGCTTAATCAGTGCATTCACAGTTACTATTATGTATTTATGTATATGTTTCAGATCTTCCCTGTATGCTTAATTTTGTTTCAACTATCTTGCTTTTTTCTGTCCAGCACCAACACCAGGTGAAACAATGTACTCACTAGCATTGGCTGATGATGTGAGCATCGCCAATACGACTGACGGGTCTAACGGTTGCCAAGATCCAAAGGTCTTCATAAGATCTCTTGTTCAGGGGAAGGTGATTATTTGCATGATCGTGTCCTCAAACTACTATCAGTTCGACAGCTATGCCGGTATGATCGATACGATTCAGAAAATCGGGGCTGCTGGAATGGTGATCACTGATCGTTATACGGGTGACATCGACTATGAATATCAGCCCATATTTCCTTCCACGTTACCTTCAGCCATGGTTCTGAGCGGAGTAGACATGATGGTGAGTGCAGGTCCAGATTTTTCAATCAAATAGTAGTTCGCTAATGCTTTTCTAGAATGAGAAGTTTCTGAATCCTAATTCAGTCATAGCAAGTGTTTTGATTGTTATTATTCAGACTGCAAGATTGTGTTTTCAGTAACTCTGAATGTTTGGTGGCTCTGCTCTGTATAACTGCATCGTCTTGGGTGCAGAACCTAATGGAGTACTATGAGAACAACACTGCTCGAGACGTCGACGGAAGCGTCATTACGTTCGGGGCAACCGTCCGAATTCAGGAGGGACGACGTGCAAGCTACAGCGGCGAACGACCCGAGGTCGCCGACTACTCGTCGAGGGGACCGAACATCGAGAACTCGCAGATGGAGCTGGCGGACGTCCTGAAGCCGAACGTCATGGCGCCGGGCCACCACATCTGGGGAGCCTGGAGCCCGACGAGCAACGCCCTGCCGGAGGTCCAGGGCGAGAATTTCGCCATACTGTCCGGCACGAGCATGTCCACGCCTCACGTCGCCGGGGTGGTCGCGCTGATCAAGCAGCGGCACCCCAGGTGGAGCCCGGCCATGATCATGTCGGCGCTCATGACGACGGCCGACGTGACGGACCGGTCCGGGAGGCCGCTGATGGCGCGGCGGGACGTGGGCGCCGTGGTGGCCGCGACGCCGTTCGACATGGGCGCCGGCGCCATCAACGTGGCGCGCGCGCTGGACCCGGCCTGGTGTTCGACGCCACGTACAGGGAGTACCTGCAGTTCCTGTGCGCGGTGCCCGGCGTGGACGATGCCGCGGTGCGGCGCGCCGTGGGGGCGTCCTGCCCGTCGTCGCGGGCGCGGTGGTGCTCGGACCTGAACACGCCGAGCGTGACGGTGGCGAGCCTGGTGGGATCGAGGCGCGTGGAGCGGAGAGTGTACAGCGTGGGCGGGGAGAACGAGACGTACATGGCGTACGTGCGCGCCCCCGATGGCGTGGCGGTGCGCGTGTCGCCGGATGAGTTCACCGTCGCGCCAGGCGAGGCGGCGGTGCTGAGGATTGTGCTCAACACCACCGCGCCCGGGAACGCCTTCAGCTTCGGCGAGGTGGTGCTCAGGGGTGACAAGAAGCACAGCGTCAGGATCCCGCTCGCCGTCTACCCCGCCGCCGTGCTGGGCCCATGAAACTGAACTCGTGTTAGTAAAATCAAAAAAAAAAAAAAAAAGAACTCGTGTTAGTACTGGACAAACATGTATACCTGACCTGATGTGTACGCACGTATAGGTATGCGTAAGGAACTGTATGATGGACCGTACCTTTATACATCTGCCATCGTCCCCCGTAAATTAGTTCAACCAGTGTAGCACCATTTGGTGTTTTTTTCTTCAAGAGTAAACGTTCGAAAAGCATTTCATGCATAATACTAAAAAAAGCATAAAACTATGTTCAAAATTTTGTATATGGTGTATTTCTGACTTTATCTAACTATAAGAGCATCTCCAGTCGCACCGCCCAAACGGCCGCCCAAAGCGTGTCCGGACGAGTGGTTTGGGCGCTGTCCGGTCATGTTGTGCGCTTTGGGCGACACCTTTTTCCAGTCGCACACCCCAAACTAAGACCGGACACAAATCATGCATTTGCACGAACACCTTGTGGGCGTGACAATGGCAAGCGAGGCAGAGGTAGATAGGACATCGGAAGTCGTCGGCATGGCCTGGGCACCCGACCGCAGAAGCTTCGTCTTGCCGTCGACACCAGCAACGAAGTCCTCCCTCCGCCGCCGTCATGGCCATCTCCGTCGGGTTCCGGCACGGCCACCTCCGTCGCGTCCAGCTCCAGCTCGGCCACGACCAACGCAAGCCAGCACGAGGTCGACGCCGGCGCCGGCTTGCACGACCGGGTGGAGCCGGAGTTGCCCACAGGCAGGGGCGCGGCAGAAGCAACAGTGGGAGAGGGAGAGGCCGACGGCGTCGACAATTGTTGCTGGGCCTAGTGCGCGCCGGCCGGGGAACTGGGTCGGCACGGCGTGCGCGTGTCCGCGGCGCCGAGAGGAGCGCCGAGGTGCCCATGGAGTACTGTACTGCGCGGCGCCGACCACCTTCTACTTGGCGGCCCGTGGCGTCGGAGGTCGCGTCCTTGTCCATCGCGCGGCCCGTGGCGTCGGAGGCCGCGCCCTTGGCCTCGTACGCGTTCTCCTTGACGTGCTCAGCAGAGTGTCTCGACCATCTGCGACCTCGCTGGAGCCAGCAGCCCTGCACGGGCACGACCAGCCCGAGCCAGCAGCCCAGCACGGCCAAGACAGAGGAGAGGCACCGCAGCGTCGCCGCGTGCGCGCCCACGCTTTCCTTGTTCTACCGCGCGACGGGACGAGACAACGTCCTGCGCTCACCACCAGAGCAGCGCCTATTCTCCTCGTCGCGGCCGCCGGCCACAGCGCGCTACACGCTGCGGGAGTACGCGCGCGCCCTCTGAGCTGGCAGAAAAGCGACAGTCCGCCGGCGAGCAACAGGATGTGGGCCGCTTGGCGAGCTCGTGCAGGCGCAGGTAGAGGCGAGGGGGTGGATGCAGACTTGCCGGAGCGGTCAACGCAAGGAAGGTGAGCGACTTGAGGCAGGCGACGCACCAGGGCGTGCAGCTCGTGGAGGTCCGTTGGGCTCGCCGCTGCTGTTGCTGCTCCGATCCGTCGGTGACGCCGCGACCAACAGAGGTGGAGGGCGCCGCCCCGAGGTAACCGGCGGCCAGGAACGGCGCCCCGAGTGTGGAGGGAAGGCAGGGGCACGGAGGAGAGCGCGGCGAGCATGGCGTCGGGAATACGTGGGGAAGAGATAGAGGAGAGAGAGAGAGGTGGTGGGAGAGGAAAGAGGAGAGAGAGGATACGTGGAGGCCAGCGAGTGGGTCGCGCCGAGGAAGTTTTGTGTCCGGGGCCGCCCAAGGCCTCCCTACTTCAAGGGCTTCATGTGGCGCTGCCGGACACAAAAGAGGACGTTTCCGGACGAAATTAGATTTTGGGCGCCACGAGTGGGTGCAGTTTTCGCCCAAAATGCCCAAAAAGTGCTTTGGGCGGTGACAAGGATATACATCTCGGGTACCCTACTGTGAGGGTACCTGGTGCACGTGATGACTAAAAGCCCAACTAGCGAAGATACGACTCGAAGCCCAAGACGAGAGGCCCAACAAGATGAAGTAACTTCCAAGTTTAGACATAGACATAGTCGGTTTATACTTTCCTTATGTGTAAACTAGGTCGGTTACAAACTCCCGAGACCCAGCCTATTTAAAGGCTGGGAGGGGTGCCGATCTAGGACCAAGCCATACTCGAACCACCAAAGCTCTTGCGAGATCGTCATCTCGCCGGAGCCACCTTGTAACCACATAATCTCCAGCGATCAATAACAGACAAGCAGGAAGTAGGGTCTTTACCTCCACCCGAGGGGCCTGAACCTGGGTAAATCTTTGCCTCTGCTTGTCAGCCGACGAAACTACCAGTACTACCACGTTCTCTCCCCATAATCTCAACCCTAGGTCCTTAACCATGGGATTTGATGAGGGTACACCTCGTCAATTGGCGCCGTCTGTGGGAAAGAATAGTGCTGGACTCGCGGTTTCTTCGGTTCCATCGGAAAACGGCGACTCGCCGATCGGATCTACAAACGGCAACTCGCCGGCTGCATCGACAAACCAGAACTCGCCGACTCAGGCGGCACACGGCAACTCGCCGGCTCACTCGACAAACGGCAACACGTCAGCTTCACCTGCAAAAAGCGCATCGGATCCTCTGATGGATTTCGAGCCACACTCGCCAGGATTCCAGGAGGCCTTCTCTGATCTCGAGTCAGGTTTGGGTTTAACCGTTGGTTCGTTCAATTTTTTCGTCAACAAGCTTGGTGTGCAGGACTTGACAGATCCACGCCAACTCGCGACTTCCGCACCCGAGGCTCCATCGGTTGCGGCTCCTTCGACTGCGGATCCCTCAACTGTGTCCATACCATCGTCGACCCTCCAAGCTTGTTCGTCTGCAACAACCATGTCCACACGAGAGATGCGCGAGCTCATTGAAGAGCTCCAGGGCGAGGAGGCCGAATCAGCATACCGCACAAACGATCTCGAGCTGGATCTCCCACTCGAGGATAGTTTCGACTGCGGGATCTCACTTAGCGACTTCGACGACCTCGAAACTCATATCGACAACCACGTCGACTCCGAGATCTGCGCCAACAACAACCTCGACTTCGAGATTCATAACAACCTCGCCGACGCCGAGATGAGCATAGGCGATGAAGGCGTCGACTGCGAGATCCGTCCAGACGGACCACTCGATGAACATACGGACTCAGACATGAGCCTCGATGAAGATGTCGAGTCCATGACAGGACTCGAAAGCACACACATACCCTCGGGTCATACCCCAGCAGGTCTACGTTGCCATCGCAGCAGAAACATCAGACACTGCGGCCAGCCGCAGGCCTACAGAATTCCCGTGCACAGTCACTATGCCGGACGGAGCCACAACCCTCACAATCACTGCTGAGATGGCAGCAAAAGCAGATAAAGTTATCAAGGAGTGCACAATGATGCCAGCAGACGCAACACAAGAAGAGATGTTGACCTTCCAGTACTTCAACTGGCAGGAGTCACTTCGACTGAAGCAGATAAGAGCACACTCGAAGAACGCAAAAAGCAGCTAGCTTGTCGAGTGCGCGCAGAAGACAGCTCTCCTGAGCTCCACCGGGCGAGCAGACACAAGACCCAGATCAAGGTTGTCACACCTCTCGCCAGGCGAGAAGGCGGCACTCACCCGCAACTTAGGCAACTCCTTCATGACATACGACGAGGAAGGACTGCCGGTGCCCAAAACAGCAGCAGGTGCTCTCTACACCGCTGCAGCATACCTGGAGGCAATCAAGCCCCCAGCGGATGACCCCAATGCAAAACTACACCGCCAACAGATCAAATCACTCGCCTTAGCTGCAAAGGCCATACGCCAAGTTCCAAGAACTCCAGGTGGGAGTCGAGACCGTGCCCTAGTCGACGCGCTCGGGAAGAGCATAATCACAGTGGTCGTCGCCACCACTCGAAGGAAAGAAGCGGCTCGCGAAGGCGCAGGTCCAGGAGCAGATCACGCAGATCTTACAGTAGCGACTCATACTCTGATCGAGAGCCTGAGCCACATGGAGCTCTGTGCTTCACTCGACGCGTCCGCGAGACACGGATGCCCAAAGGGTTCAAACTCACATCTGAACAGCCCAAGTACACGGGTCGACAGGAACCTTCCGGGTGGCTGGAAGATTACAGGCTGGCTGTCGCATGCCAGCGAGGCACGAACACCACAGCCATGCAGTACATACGACTGATGCTCGAAGGCACAGCCCGCGACTGGCTCAAGGCCCTACCTTCATCAAAGTACGACTCGTGGGATCACTTCCGCGATGACTTCATCAAAAACTTCGAGCCTCTGTGTGAGCGCCCAAAAACGTTCGAGGAACTGCGGGCCTGCGTGCAACGATCAGACGAAAGGCTGAGGTCATACATAGACGATGGACTGAGATACGCAACTCAGTCGGAGTAATTCAGAAGACATGGCCATGGATGCCTTCATAATGGGACTCGCCAGGCATGACCTCAAAGAAGCACTCGGTCGCAAAAAGCCAACCTCTGTGGCTAACCTCTTGATGACCGCGACTGAGTGGGCAGATGGAGAAGATATGGCGCGCACAACACGCGGGTCCTCACCCCGTGACAATCATGAAAGCGGCAGTCGAAGCCGCAGAGACTCATACAGGACGATCGAAGGCGCAAGCGTTCAAAACGTCATTACGACGACGATAGACCCGAATTCATGGCGGCTGGATTCTCTACACCACGCAATGACCAGACAGAAGCGACCAGCGATCAGAAGATCGACGGGACAGTCGAAGATCGACGGGACAGTCGAGACGACGTCGAGACAGCCGAGATCGCGGCCAACGCAGTGATAGCTACAAGAGGAAGGACTGGCGCAAGTCACGGGCACAATCTGAGCGATCATTCGAAGAAAAGATGGACGCTGATTGCAGATTCCACCTGTACAAGGGGGACGACGGAAAACTGCGATCCAACCACTCGATGAGAAACTGCAGGGAGTTCGACCAAATGGCGACTGATTACGTAAATCGCAGAAAGGCAGCAGCCGCACAAGCACCTGCACCCGTGCCTCAGCCAAACAACGTGCCTGTTCTGATGGCACCACCTCCACCACCACAGCCTGCTCCAGGCGGAAACCTCGCGGGTGCCATACAGCACATACCTCGGGTGGACGAGCCGCAGTACCCTCCACCCCAAGGGCAGATGTACATGATACAGAAAGGTCGACCTTCCAACAGGGAGCAAAAACTTCGCACTCGACAAGTAAACATGGCGGTCATGTCACCTCCTGCGGTAACAGAATATTTGAAGGAGCCGAAACTACAATAAGCTTCAGCAAAGAGGACCACCCTCCATCGGTTGTTCGCCCAGGGCACTCGCTCTGGTACTCGACGCGCAAATTGGAGGCTACGCTATGTCCAAGGTCTTCATGGATGGGGGAGCGGCATAAACATCATCTTCGCAGATACGCTCCGCAAAATGAATAGGTCAGTCGAAAACCTGCCAAGATCCTCAAATACCTTCCACGGTATCGTTCCAGGGAAAGCAATAAGCCCAGAGGGCACCATACAACTCGACGTAACGTTCGGGGACAAGCACCACTTCAGGACAGAGTCGATTGAGTTCGAAGTGGTCGACTGGAAGTCACAATACCATGCTATACTTGGACGCCCGACGTTCGCTCGATTCATGGCGGTGCCACATTACGCATACCTCCAGCTGAAGATGCCTGGACCAAAAGGAGTAATCACAGTCAAGGGGAACTTCCAAAAGTCTGACTCTTGTGACGAGAATTCAGCAAAATCTCTGAGATGTTTGGCATGGAAGCAACACTCGCTGATCTAGCGGTCTCCAACGATCGAACACTTATGCCAGAGCACAAAAAGGTGGCAGTCGACAGAGCATTCAATGCCACCAATGACACAAATCGCATCAGGTGCACCCGACTGACCCGACCAAGACAGTCAATGTCTCGTCGAGTCTGCCTATCGCATAGGAAAGCGCGCTCGTCGAATTCCTCCGTGAGAACTGGGATATATTTGCATGGTGTCCAGCAGACATGCCAGGTATTCCCAGGGAATTCGCCGAGCACTCTCTCCAGCTACTTCCAGATGCTAAACCAGTCAAGCAAACAATGCGCCGCATATCCGGCCCAAAAAGAACTGCAGTCGAAGCCGAAGTCGACAGGCTACTCGCAGCAGGATTCATCAGAGAGATCAAGAAATCACAATGGGTGGCCAACCCCGTACTCGTAGAGAAGAAGCACACAGATATCCTTCGGATGTGCGTAGATTTTACAGCACTCAACAAGTGTTGTCCAAAGGATCACTTTCCACTACCTCGAATCGACCAGATCGTCGACTCCACCGCCGGGTGCGCTCGCTTGTCCTTCCTGGATGCCTACTCGGGTTACCACCAGATAAGGATGAAGGAAGAGATGAAGAGAAAACGGCGTTCATAACCCCACTCGGGGTCTACTGCTACACCACAATGCCTTTCGGGCTCAAGAACGCAGGCGCAACATACCAGCGCATGATGCAAGATTGCCTCAAGAAGCAAATTGGGCGAAACGTCCAGGTCTATGTAGATGATATCGTCATCACCACAAGAGAGGAAAACACACTACTCGATGACTTGCGAGAGACATTCGCAAACCTCAAACGCTTCCACATCAAGCTCAACCCGAAGAAGTGCACGTTCGGCGTGCCAGCCGGGCAACTCCTCGGGTATCTAGTCTCAGCTCGAGGAATCGAGGCGGACCCGGAGAAAATACAGGCCATCTTGACGATGCAAAGGCCTTCAAAGCTCCATGACGTGCAAAAATTGGCGGGTCGAGTAGCAGCGCTCAGTCGATTCATCAGCAAGCTAGGCGAAAAAGCACTCCCGTTCTATCGACTGATGAAGAAAGCAGATAAGTTCGAGTGGACGCCAGAAGCCGAAGCAGCCTTCACGGACCTCAAGCGAGTCCTCACAAGCCCTCCAATCCTCGTAGCACCAAAGGAACGCGAGCCACTATACCTATATGTCTCTGCAACTAACAGGGTGGTAAGCACTGTTCTAGTGGTCGAACGCAGAGAGGAGGGACACGCCCAAAGCATACAACGTCCAGTCTATTACTTGAGTGAAGTGCTCTCCACATCAAAGCAGCGGTACCCGCACTATCAGAAGCTGGCATACGCCGTGTTCATGTCCTCAAGGAAGCTGACGCATTACTTCTCCGAGCACCCGATCACTGTAATCAGCACTTCAGGGATCGGGGACATCCTCACAAACCCCAATGCGACTGGGCGAGTAGCAAAATGGCTCATCGAGCTAGCACCAAGAGACATCAGTATGATTACCCGAAGGCCATCAAAGCACAAGTTTTACCCGACTTCCACACCGAGTGGATTGAAGCTCAGCTCCCAGGAGCACCAGATGTGTCCAATTCCTGGACTATGTACTTTGATGGCTCGAAGAAAAACGAAGGCGCAGGCGCAGGTGTCATCCTCATATCACCAAAAGGCGACAAGCTCCGCTACATACTGCAAATGGGATTCGAGTTCCCATCCAATAACGAAGCAGAATATGAGGCTCTGATCCATGGCATGAGGATGGCCAAAGCCCTCGGGTGCACTCGACTGATGATCTACGGCGACTCGAATCTGGTGGTGCAGCAAACAATGAAGGCTTGTGACGCAATCGCAGATAACATGATCGCCTACCGTGACTTGTACAACATCATGGAGGGCAGCTTCGAAGGCTGCGAGTTGCGGCACATAGGGCGTGAAAGCAATGAAGAAGCAGATAAGTTAGCCAACATTGGTGCGACCAAAGCACCAGTGCCACCTGGTGTCTTCTTCGAGCGCATAGACACAGATCAATCAAAAAGAAGCGGCAACTCCTGCACCAGCCGCACCAGCCAAGAGCAAAACACCTAGCACAGAGGACCCACCAGTCGAGGTACTCCTCATCGAGCCAACTTGGACTCAACCCTTCCTCGCATACATACTCCGCGGCGAGGTACCCGAAGACTTCACAGAGTCAAGACGCGTCACTCGACGATCTAAAGCATACACTGTCATCAACGGTGAACTTTACAAACGCAGCATATCAGGTATGTTCCAGCGTTGCATAGCATTTGAAGATGGCCAAGCCATCCTTCGTGATATTCATGCAGGTACTTGCGGGCATCACGCCAGCAGTCGATCACTCGTAGCCAAAGCCTTTCGCGCAGGCTTCTACTGGCCCACAGCACTCAAAGACGCGGAGGACATAGTCAAAAGGTGCATCGGCTGCCAAAAATTCGCCACAAAGCCGCACGCACCCGCATCGGCGTTGAAGACAATACCATTGGCCTGGCCTTTCGCCCAGTGGGGGCTCGATATGGTTGGGCCACTCAAAAAATCCTCCCATGGAGGGCATACTCACCTTCTGGTGGCGGTCGACAAGTTCACCAAGTGGATTGAAGCAGTACCCATCACAAGTTCGACTGCCGCTACAGCAGTCAATTTCATAAAATCCATCATATACCGCTTTGGTGTGCCAAATAGCATCATCACTGACAACGGTACAAACTTCACGGCTGAGGAATTCAAATCCTTCTGCAAAGAGCAAGATATCACGCTCAATTATGCATCTGTGGCGCACCCGCAATCAAACGGCCAAGTCGAAAAGGCCAATGGGCTCGTACAAGTGGAATCAAGAAGCGCCTCCTGGTGCCACTCAAAAGGGCTGCGGGTGCTTGGGTAGAAGAGCTTCCGTCTGTGCTATGGAGCCTACGCACAACACCCAACGCCTCAACGCAATTCACTCCATTCTTCATGGTCTACGGCGCAGAGGCAATTCTGCCATCAGACGTAAGGTTCAACGCACCAAGAGTCGAAGCATACAATGAAGAAGATGCAGACGAGGCACTCGAAGACGCAGTCGACTTGCTAGAAGAAGCACGTAACACGGCGCTCGCACGCACAGCTATTTATCAGCAGGACCTCCGCAACTATCACAGCCGTCGACTGCGTACCAGGTCCTTCGAGGTTGGCGACCTGGTACTTCGACTGAAGCAAAAGAAGGTGCATAAACTCGCTTCTCCATGGGAAGGACCCTTTATCATCACCGAGGTCGTTGGTGGTGGAGCATATAGACTGAAGCACGCGAAGACAGGAGAACTCTCGCATAATCCTTGGAACGTTGCGCAGCTGCGCCGTTTCTATGCTTAGATTGATCAGTCGAACAATGTAATAGGCACATATGTCGGATAGCTGCAGGTTTCAGACGCGCTCTTTTCCTTACCAGGGTACCTAAGGGGACTGGAAGGTTTTTAATGAGGCGGCCTGCAGCTTAACATTCAAAAAAGGAATATAATTCATGATTCCTCATATTTCTCCCTGCTTACTACTCGCATAAATTGATTTCACAAAATTAGCCTCACCCGAGCACTCGGGGGCTGCGCTATCTCAAAAAGCATGTGTTTCCGCTTGTTCACAACATAATACCCCAGCCGCACTCGAATACTCGGGGGCTGGGTCATAAAAATCATACATAAACACAAAAGTTGCTCAACCACTCAATTATTCGAGGGTTGAGCCTAGAAGCATCAAGTGAAGCTTCAAGTATTGCAAAAATTCATAACCGCACATAAATAGTCATGGACTGTGCAGCTTATGTTTGATACTCTAAAATATTTCTATCAAGTTCACTCAAAATACACGGGGGCTGGATAGTCCTAATTTTACAGCATGTTGCTTCATACACCCCGCTCAACAGGCTCGGGGGCTGCATACGTGTAAACAAATAATGTACAATAATCACAAGTGTTGCGTTTTACACTTTGGAGTTACTTCCCATACACATAACCTACTCAACAGGTTCTTCCTTGGGTTCGGTCCATTTTTCCTCCTCCTTCAGCACACGATGGATTAGGACCAGTGCGTCCACTCGTGTCTCTTGGTAGTGCTCCTCCATCGGCACAGGACCACCACCTGGTAAGGGTGCGGGTCCCATCGCAATCCTTTTCAAATCAAGGTGCGGAAGGTGCGATCGCACAAAGGCAAGAGCAACGTTAGCCCCGCTAATCAGTTGCTCACGCACAAACTTCTTGATCGCCTTGCCTTTTCGAAATTTCTTCAGCAAAGCCACAAGGCCCTGTGGTTGCTCATTCAAAGGAAACAAAGCTTCGTGGACTCGAAATAAAGCCAGCCTGCAAGTCTCCAGTCGAATGGCTGTGCGCCAAGCACGGTCCAGAAGCCTTACCAAAATGGCACTCTTCTCCCTGTCTGACCAGAAGGGGTGGGCGGAGTATTCAGTGCTACTCGCATGACCATCGAGTCGATCCTGAATTCGTGCCTCCTCCTTTATTGGGTCAGAACAAACACCTGCGCAAAAGCAAAGGGCTCATCATCGCCCAGTCGAGTCACCTTGCTAAGAAGAGATCTCGATGATTCAAAAATGTCTTACATTCGAGTTGCAGATTTACTCTCTCCAACTCCTCAAGCAAAAAGGCTTCTCGCTCTGTAGTTGGGGATGACCTCGACTGCAACTCAGCATACGCATCTTGCGTTTCCTTCAGCTCGCGAGTAACTTCGGAAAGCTTTTGATGAAGAAAGTCCATAATTTTCTGGTCATTAACGCTTCGTGACTTCGAAGAACCACCCACAACAGGGCCAGTCGATGGTTTAGAAGCTCGGTTCTACAGTCAGAATAATTCAATGCATAAGGAAGCATAAAAGAATTCAAACAAAAGGCTCGGGGGCTGCGCCTCCCGATCACTGAAGTTCATGTTTCATAACAAGACAGATACGATGTCTGATAATTTACATATAGCAAAAGCAAAGTGACGCAATTCCTAGACCTAGTCAAACAAAGGGGTCACTGGCTAAGTCGTCGACTTCTTGGAGGAAGTTTTCTTCGCCTGGACCTTGGCTGCCCTTTCTTCAACAGTTGTTACCAGCTGTTGGGCATATGTTTTGGCGGCTTCCATCCAAGTGCCGAGCCCGACGGTTTTGCCATCAGGACCCCGTGGAAACTTCTTTGTGGCTGCGTCAAAATCTGCCTCGACTCCGTGCGCGAGCAACATGAGAAAAGTAGTCTGAGCACCACTTACCATTTGCTCGCGACTGAAGTCAGCAACGGCAGTCCCTTCAGGCTTGAATAGATCAACCAGCTCTGCAAAGGAAGATGGTAGCTCCTCGCCGGGGAAGAAGCTGCCATGGAGGGCACCCAGGGCACTCGCCGCCTGCGTTAGCATCTCCCCTGCTCTGCTACTGGTGGCCTCCGAGACAGCCACACTTTCATCAAGTGAGGTGCCAAGGCTCTGCTTGCCAGTAGCAGTCGGGCCATCCATCACGCCTAGCATAAGGGTAAAATAATCAGCACCATGTATCAGAAACCTCAAACATCTAAGGAGCAGAGCAAAAATTCTTACCAGTTAAGCTGGTGCTGGCGGCAGAGAGTCGACCAATCGCCGACTCCTCCCTAACTTCGGCTGTTTTCAGCCTCTTCTCCAGATCAGCCACTCGACGGGTGGCGTTGTTCAAATTTTCTGCCGCTTCAGTGGCGGCCTCTACAAAAACAGATGCACATGATTAGTAGGCTGCAAGAGAAATCACCCTCAACAAGTGGTGATAGCATAAAAAGATACGCACTCTTTGCAACTTCGAGTTGCTGCTGCAGGGTGGCGGCTTCAGTCTCCTTGTGCACATACTGGGCACCAGCCTTCAGCAACTCTCGCACAAACGCCTAAGTACACGACATGGGCAAATTCACAACTCAATAACTGAGTATAGGCAAAAATTTCGCATTTGATTCAAACTTTGGCAAGCACAAACTTACGTGTTCCAAGAAGGAAGAAGTCGACGCAGGGACACCTGCAGCCGCAGCTCCACTCTCAGTTGCTGCAACCTCCGGCTGGGGTGGCGTAGCTGTGGCTGTAGCGGCAGGAGTCGCCGGGGTAGGCGGCTGCTCTGGTGGCAGCGTCCGTGCAGTGGACGCTGCGCTGCTCTTTTCCGCCGTAGGTGGCGGAGGCATATCCTCATCGGAGGAAACACTGTTTCACACATTATAAGCATACAAGGTGGTATTATTCATAACATTACGAAGCATATGCACATATACTTACTCTTCAGTAAGGTCGCACAATCGACCAGGTGCAAGCACACCCATGCTCGGGCGCGATTTCTTCGGTGGTCGAGGGGGAAGCGAGCGAATCGGGGGAACCTCGAGTGGCGCCGTCATCGACTCCGTCCTATCTTCCTCCTTCTCCTCCGAGTCAGCGGTGTCTTCCTCGTCGCGCGACCGCTTCTGCTTGCCCTGCACCTCAGCATCGCCCTCATCGGCTTCTGGCGTGTGCGCAGTGGCGAGTGAAGCCATCTCATCATCAGAATCTACCTCGAGTGGCTCATTGTCTGGCACTGGGCCGCTCTCTGGCAAGGGAGGCATTGACTCAAACATTTTGTGACCCTGCACACATAAACAGCAAAGGATTCAACATCACACATGCATAACATATCAACTGAGATGTAGTATCAACTGTTACCTCTGGCAGAGGGTTGCTGGTCTCATAAGGAGGCACAGGCGAGTTCATCTCGCAGGGATCTTCATCGGTAAGCTTGGTAAGGCTCCTTACCAACTTCTCCGCTTCCGCATCAGATAGCTCCACTGCGCGTGAGCGGGTTGGATCAGAAGCCCCACCATATGCCCACAAAGCATGCACTCGGGCTCGGAGAGGCTGCACTCGCCTCTTGGCCATAATGGCTAGCAGATGGATCCCTGTGACCTCTCGACCAGCAGTGGTCTGAAGCTTCAGCACCTTCTCCATCAGAATGTCAGCCTCTTCGGCTTCGACTCCGGTCGGCTGGGCGATCCATGATGGCCTCTTCTTCACCAGGGCGTCTGCGTCAAAGGAGGCAACCCGAAGGTTTGGTCGCCAATGGTCACATCCTTGATGTAGAACCACTTCTGGCGCCATCCTTGCACAGACTCCAGGAAGTTGATCTTGAAGTACTCGACATCAGGTCGAGCTTGTACTCCAAAACCACCAGGTCCCTTGGTGCTGTGCTGGCGCTTGACGTTGAAGATGCGGCGGAACAGACCAAAGTGGGGTGCGACGCCCAAGAAGCACTCGCAAAGGACGAAGTAACACGCAATGTGCAAAAGCCCATTGGGCGTGAAATCGTGCAATTGCACTCCATACACGTGCATCAGTGCACGAAGAAAGTTGTGAACAGGGAAGGAGAATCCCCTGTTCACAAAAGCAACAAAGCAGACCCATGATACGTCTCCAACGTATCCATAATTACTGCTGTTCCATGCTTATATTATACCATTTGCTACATGTTTTATATACACTTCGTATCACTTTTATGCATTTTCTGGGACTAACCTATTAACAAGATGCCACAGTGCCAGTTCCCTGTTTTCTGCTGTTTTTGGTTTCAGAAAGTTACTTCTGGAAATATTCTCGGAATTGCACGAAACAAAAGGCCAGGTCCCTATTTTTCCAGCACGTACACGGAGTCCGAAGGAGAGACGAAGAGGAGCCAGGAGATGGCCAAACCACACCCAGGCGCGGGTGGGCCCTCTGCCGCGCCTGCAGGTGGTTTGGGCCCCTCGGGGTCCGCCGACATCGCCCCTTCGCCTATTTATTCCCCGAGACGCGAAAACCCTAAAACACCGAGCCTTTCATCCAGAACATATTCGTTGCCGCAGCCGTCGTCAACCCTAACTCGGGGGGTTCCTGAAGCTCTTCCCGGCACCCTGCCGGAGAGGGGAATCATCACCGGAGGGCTCTACATCGCCATGCCCGCCTCCGGAGTGATGCGTGAGTAGTTCATCCTTGGACTATGGGTCCATAGCAGTAGCTAGATGGTTGTCTTCTCCACTTGTGCCATCATGTTTAGATCTTGTGAGCTGCCTATCATGATCAAGATCATCTTATTGTAATGCTACATGTTGTGTTTGCTGGGATCTGACTTATATTGATACCTATGTGGAGCTGAATATTATATTATCATGTCTATGTCATTTGTGATCTTGCATGCTCTCCGTTACTTGTTGAAGCCTTGGCCACGTGAATACTTGTAACTCCAAGAGGGGGTATTTATGCATGATAGTTGGGTTCAACCTCTATTTAACCTGGGATAGTGACAGCAAGTTCTAAGGTTGTAGATGTGTTGTTGCCACTAGGGGTAAAACAGCAATGCTTTATTCAAGGATGAATGTATTGTTTACATTACGCACATTACTTAATGCAATTGTCTGTTGCTTGCAACTTAATACTGGAAGGGGTACGGATGTTAACCGGAAAGTGGACTATTTAGGCATAGATGCATGCTGGATAGCGGTCTATGTACTTTGTCGTAATGCCCAAATGAATCTCATAGTAGACACCACAGCTCACACATGCATGTTATATGCACTTATCAATTGTCAATTGCCCAGCTGTAATTTGTTTACCCAGCATGTTAGTTATCTTATTGGAGAGACACCACTAGTGAACTGTGGACCCCGGTCCATTCTTTTACATCTGAAATACAATCTACTGCAATCATTGTTCTCTACTGTTTTATGCAAACAAACATCATTTTCCATTCGATACGTTTAACCCTTTGTTTTCAGCAAGCCGGTGAGATTGACAACCTCACTGTTAAGTTGGGGCAAAGTAGTTTGATTGTGTTGTGCAGGTTCCACGTTGGCACCGGAATCCCTGGTGTTGCGCCGCACTACACTCCTCCACCTCACCCCGGGCACAAAAAACCGAAACCGAAGCCCGAACCCGAAAAGACCGGGACCGAAACCGAAATACCCAGAATTTCGGGTAACCGAAATAATATCGGTCCTGAGAATCAGGTAACCGAAATAATATCGGTCTGTTCGGTTATCACGAGCTGAGGACCGAAATGACCGAAGAGACCGAACTAGCGATGTGAATTAGACGTTTAGGCCCAACTCGTGTACTCTAGCATGTAGCACAACCCATCGAGGCCTAGTTCCCTACTTCTTTTCCCCAATTTCAGCACTAGCGCTCGTTTCCATGACCTAACTCCATCCCCGCCGCTTGTTTCCCTAGAATTTTGTGGTACGCATACGCATCCATCCATCTTGCCACCTGGAACCAGTGACCTCCATCCATTCTCTGCCTCCTCCCATGTCTACAAGAACAAGAGATTGTGTTGCTGTTTTTTTGTAGATACATTTGAACATGAGGATGAGCTGAAGGAATATAACTATGAGAATGAGCTAAATATAACAAGAGATTGTATTGCTGTTATTTCCTTTTTTCGGTCTATTTGGTTATGACCGAAGACCGGACCGAAAAAACCGAAGACCGAATACAAAAAGACCGAAAAGACCGGCCGTAATTCGGGTAGCGTTTCTAGATGACCGAAATGTTGGATGACCGAAAAGACCGGACCGAGCAAACCGAACAGACCGAACGCCCGGGGTGACCTCCACCAACACCTTCGAAGCAAACCTCGTTTTCCTACTGGTCCGATTAAACCTTGGTTTCATACTGAGGGAAAACTTACTGCTGCACTCATCATACCTTCCTCTTGGGGTTCCCAACTGACGTGTGACGTACAAGCATTGTTTCTGGCACTATTAACCTAGAGCCACCAACCCGCTCATTGGGGCCTGGGCGCGGGATTACCTCGGCACCGGGGAGGCGAACTTGAGAGGTGTCCTCAGGGATCAGCCCGTCGTTCCGCAACCCAGTGAGCATCCTCTTGCTGCAGGTGGATTTGGTCCACGCGCCCTTCTCCCTCTTCAAGCCGCTGGCAGCGGCTCCCGCGGCGCTGTCCGCCGATGCAGCACTCCTGCCCCTTCGGGTGGTAGGCTTCGTCATCGCGGTGGTGGTGCGCAAGCTTTGCTCTGAGGCAATGGCGATGCGAGAGGAGGAAGAAGAAGTAGCGGCGGCGGAGAGCAACTGGCAAGTAAAAACACTATTTACGCCGTCGTCCCCTTTTTAACCTCAAAAGCAAAAGAATCCGCACCGTCGATGCGAGATCGTGGGAACATAAGCAAATCTAACCGTACACGTGGCAGCCACGGAGGGCAACCGTCGCCGGCCACTCCGCCCACTACGCACGGGAATCTAGGAACTACCATCATGGCCCCGGAGAAATCGTGCCTGAACGGTCAAATCCAGTCCAAACGGCTGTACAATGGGCCCACAAGACGTGTCACGTCCCATCTCTCGTAGCACAGCGCACGCCACCGCGTGTCAGGTGGCGCAGTCGCCATAAAACGTCATCCCTGACGTCATTGCAGCAAATTTGTTCCGAAAAGATGTCGGGTTCGCCCAAAGCATACTAATCACTCGATTGGTTGTCGACTGTATGGTCACTCGACTGTCTCTACGATCAAATACGTATTACTCCCATCGGGAGCGTATCAAAAATTTCTTCGACTAAAGATGATCATGACTGGGTGATTCTGAGATTATCCTCCATTACAAGTAATAAAACACAATCTCGGGGCTACTCCCATCGGGAGCGCTGACGCGCACCCGATAGAATTATGGCAAAAGGTTTTCTTCGACTAGCAAATGTAGAGAAAGATGGTTTTGAGATTATCCTTCATTGCAATCAATAAAGCACAATCTCGGGGGCTACTCCCATCGGGAGCGTTGTCGCGCACCCGATAAAATAGTGTCAAAGTGTCAGTCGATGAATATATCGACTGTGTTCATATGTAAAATCATACTCGAAACATTCCCGAGTTGCGTCCGTCGCAAATATCTCGGATGCTGCACGCATAGTGCAAAGATAAGACCCGCCGAACTTTCGAGCTGGGCTAAGGACCGTTCCAGCAACGTCAATCCTTATACTTTCCGTGTCAGCAGACATGATGAAAAACCCCGACGGACGCGTTGGGTAAAATTCAAAGTTATACTGCAGATCGACTCAGTAAGACCTCAGCAGCCTAGTCGAATCTGACCAGTTTGTTCCAGATTCGAGTCCGGGGACTCGAGTTTGATTGAAAGCTAGTAAGGTGTTACCCAAATGTGTAGTTAACCAGTCCCGATCCGTCGAGTGAACTGGGCCTGCTAAGCTATTATCCCTTGATCATCATAAGCAAAAACCACAGTCGATGAAATACTCGACATAGCCAACATGTGCTATTCATACAGGAATTCCAATTATAATACTAAGAATATGACGTGCACTTACGAACGAGTCCATGCCCGATTCTTCGAGTCAGACAAGTACTCGGGGGCTACTGACAAGGATATACATCTCGGGTACCCTACTGTGAGGGTACCTGGTGCACGTGATGACTAAAAGCCCAACTAGCGAAGATACGACTCGAAGCCCAAAACGAGAGGCCCAACAAGATGAAGTAACTTCCAAGTTTAGACATAGACATAGTCGGTTTATACTTTCCTTATGTGTAAACTAGGTCGGTTACAAACTCCCGAGACCCAGCCTATTTAAAGGCTGGGAGGGGTGCCGATCTAGGGCCAAGCCATACTCGAACCACCAAACTTCTTGCGAGATCGACATCTCGCCGGAGCCACCTTGTAACCACATAATCTCCAGCGATCAATAACAGACAAGCAGGAAGTAGGGTCTTTACCTCCACCCGAGGGGCCTGAACCTGGGTAAATCTTTGCCTCTGCTTGTCAGCCGACGAAACTACCAGTACTACCACGTTCTCTCCACATAATCTCAACCCTAGGTCCTTAACCATGGGATTTGATGAGGGTACACCTCGTCAGGCGGTGCGACTGGAGATGCTCTAAATGGCGTGATATGTGTAGGGTACGAATGGATCGGATAGTGCTCTTACCACATCTGTTATCATATTTTCGAAACAAATATGAATACAAATACCGATGTTGTTGAATACGGAGCAGATGTTATTGGAATGCGGATGCGGATCGGATGTTTTCTCAATTCGGAACAAAACAAATGTAACGAAATAATTGTCTCGTTTCTTATAATGACTATAAATGGTACAGAGATAAACATAATAATACAATACACAGTTGGTTTAAATTCAATCACAGGAAAATACATTTTATAATTTTACTAGCTTGTTTAGGTTTGTTAATTGGCATATCATGTTAGAATTATGAAAATTGTCTAAAATCATTCTATTCGAATATGGATTTATACATTTCTATTACATATTTGCTTCAAAATTCAATACCACGCTTTGTATTTTCCATTTTCATCTTGATCCGGATATTACCACATCCATTTTCAATTTTTCAATATGAATATCGAAGGATTCGGATTATACACTGTCACTTCCCACCACTAGATATGTGTCGTGAAGTAAAAGGTAGAATTCACTCGATAAAATAAGCAAACCGAGGCTAGCTCCACGTCACGGCTAAGAGTTTCGTTTTCCTCCCTAATAAACTGGAACCATTGACTCCAGTTCTCCATGGGATCGTTTCTTATCTTTATCCTGCAACCACGATTAGCTAGACCCGGTATAAGTATGCATAAGTCGTAAACTCGTAATGCTGATCTAGAATAGTACTCCAGCAGTATTATACAATATCCATATATGCCTACGTATAAAATATTGATCCCGTAGACATGGGCGAAGGGAGATGACAGATGAGCAGGTGACGCCGGCGCGACGCGGCGATCCGACCACGCTTATCTTCTTCCACCTCAGCGCTCGGCGGCGGCACACACGCCTGTCCCGATCCATCTGAACTTGCAAACGCGGCGGCAGATTATCTGCACGTTTAGCCGGTACTGGCGGTAGCTCTTTTTTTTTTCTCCTTCGTGTGAGGAGCCAGTGGAGGTTTTTTTTTTTTTGAGGAAAGGGTCTGATCCATAAAAACAGGGATACACAGTGCAAATTACAAACTGGTCCAGCAAGAAACAGAAATTACAACCGAACCCCTGCAACAATGCACAAAGCACCCTGCGCACCCTGGAAAGAACGCGATCAAACCCACCGCCGCGCACCCCTGAAGCCTAGTCGCCGCCGGCACCGCCGTACCTCGCACCCGCCGGAGAAGAGGAGCCACCGCTCATTGTAGACGGCCGCAGAGTCCATCCGCCGCAGGCGACGGAATCTGACGCATTGAACGGGCACGGCCACAGCTTCTCTTCACCAACACCACCCAGCTTCCCGCCGGTGCAGCGCCGTCCAGGACCACCACCCACACCCACCTCCCGTCGCCGCTCGCCATACCACCACGGCCGGACGAAGCCAAGGCGAAGAAGGAAACCACCTGCACACCCAGCACCAAAACGGAGCAGCCGAACTCGATCCGCTCCCCCCCTCGCCGCCACGGCCGGCCAGAGAAGCAAGCATCGAAAGGCTCCACCGACGAACACACTCGCACACCCTGCCTCCCTCTCCTCCTCCCCCTCGCCACCGAGGCCGGCCAGGAGCAGGCAAGGAACCCGCAGAACACGGAGCCAAAAGCACTTACAGAAGAGGAGTGCCGCAACCTCGCCTCCGCGCATCTTCCACCATGGAAGCTTCACAGAGGGCAGATCCACGACTAGCTCGACGCCGCACCCAAGCATCGAAGCAGGCCACCTCGAGGAAGAAGCAGATCGGGCATCCGCCACGAAACACGGCATCCGCCAGACACGAACCTAAACCTAGAAGGACCTATATACACACGCGAGCAGGAGCCGGAGCTCCCCCCACCTCACGGTGCCGAAACGGCGACCGGAGGCGGAGGGGAGCGGCGGATCCGCCGCCGAAAGAGGAGAACTCGGTGTCGCCTTCTTTTCCGCCTCGCTGCACTGTAGCAGGGGACGGGGACGGGAACGAGAACATGCACCAAAACAGAAGTGTGGAGGTTTTGAGATTGACTCGAGATAACATCAACCGAGCCTCAACGCCACCGCGTGCTGCGTGCACGGTCGTCACCTAGCGAGCGCGCAGCCATGACGTCGTGCTGACCGCCACAGGATGAGATCGACGCGCCAGAAGAGGACTTTCGTGTGCAATCCAAGATTTCAAATGTTATTCGTCTAACTTTTTTATAGAGGGGCATCAGCTCTCCGTTCATGCCGGGTGCATGAAAATCTCTTTACGTTGATTGCTCCACTTGTATATATGCAGTTATGAAGAGCTGTGTGGCCCTTTGGGGCCGGCGCTTGGTGACACTCCCGCGCGCTCGGGGGCTGCTCTCGATCCAAGGCATGAAGGAGAGCAGGAGCGGCGGCACGCCACCGACGACATGGTTGGCGTTGGAGCTGGGTTGCAGGAAGGACTGCTTTGTAATTTCTGTTTCTTTGAGGGCCTTTCTGTAGTCGTGCTGTAACAGCTGTCTTCACTAGCAAAAAAAAAAAAGAGCTGTGTGGCCAAGTGCGGCTAGTCCAATACACGTAGATAACCTATTTGTGAAAATGAACTTTTTTGTCAAACATAATACGATTCTGAAAAGACACAATGCCCAACATAAGGTTGTCGCCTCGCCCCAGTAAAGATATACAGTACTTTTTAAATTTTTGGTGGTATCCCCCTATCCTTGGCAAACATATTAGTTGCCCATAGTGGAACCAAATTGGATGCAACTTACATTGATACATGTGAAACCAAATGGTAGAGTATAGGTACACGTGACTGTGAGATTCCATAGTTTAAGTCGATAAGTTAATTATTAAAAGGGTAGATTATAGGTACGGACATCGGTACATTGATACATGTGAAATCAAAGAAATGTTAATTATTAAATTGTCAAAGAGATTGCTTAAGTCGATAAGTTAGAGTTAGTTCATTGGTGTAAGTGCGATATATTTCGACATAACCTTTCCAATATGTTCGAGTTTTGGGCACAATTGAAGTAGAAGGCATAAGTCACCATGACACCATCCCAAAATCAATTTCCAAATAATAACATTTAGTGGATCATTTTGTATCATGAGGCAATAATTGGATGATTCATTTCTTAGGAGGCAACAAAAAGGCAACAATTGTGTGAATAATTACCTTTCAATGTCTAGTTATGACTAAAGTTTTTTCTTTCACGGTGACAATATTGAATGCGACAATGTAACCTCACTAGATCTTGTAACAACTTTGTTACCTTGGCATTTCGAGCTATGCTCACTGGATCATATCTAGGCGTGATTATGGTTTGCTAACTTCTCCACCGCAATAATCACAAATAAGACATTAGTGTGACACATATTTTTCTACTTCGAAACCATTTAACTCATCTTGCTGCAACTTTCACGTTCCCTTATCAATGCCAGGATGACGGAATGCCACCTTAGCTCAATGGCTCCATGGCCTCGCAAGAACGCCACCTCAGTGGTTGACAGTGATGAGAAGTAGGCTCCTCTATCGTCTCACACGACGTTTCCTCCGTTGACATTATGTCTCAAGGTTATCCGTGAACATCCACATTTTATAGCTTGATCAGTAAAGGTTCAGAAAAAAAAGAGGAGAAGTGATCTAGAGGCGATTAGGGTTTCTGCCTCCTTCCTCCGTGACTCTAGTGGTCTATGTCCGCCTCTATTGGCCCATGGGGTCTTAGAGGTGCGGCGGACCTCGAACCTTCACAAGTGGGAGGGTTTCCTTCATTTTAGGTAGTTTCGGTGTTCTCCTTGGTGAGTTTGATACCCGGAACTGATTGATGCAAAAAGACCTGAAAGGGCATGGCGCCCCCATGTGTGGTTTTGGTAATTAATGGCAATCCCTATGGACTAATGGTTGCATTGAGTTTTACTTGTAGCTAGTGTTTGTCCATAGACCATGCTTGAACTCCATATGTTGGATTCAAGGTTGATGCCATGAATATATTGATATAATGAAGTATTTGGCATCAAGATCATCGAGTTGAGCATATTGCAAGTATGTCTTGAAGAAAAGAATTATGTGATCATTCATGGTTATCTTCAAGACATCATCTATTGAAAAGAGAAGAAAAGATACAAGGTTGATCAAGTATTGATCAACACACAAAGCTACAAGATGTACCAAGTGGGATCATGTATCTCTTGGTATGGTAATCAATTGTCCATATAGCTTTGTGAACTAACCCATGATATGTGTGTAGCATTTCTATGTGTGGTTAGGTATCTTTCTATGGGCTTGCATCAAATGAAGATTTCATATGGCCCATGATCGATGACGTCAAGTGGTGATCGTCATCAATGTTGAGAAGCGCAAGTTCAAGAGGAGCACCTCGAAGAAATCCTAGGCTTGAAGCTTGTCACCCATTTAGAGATAATGTTCATGTGAAGATGTGCCTAAGAGAGGCTCTCCCATAGTGGAGTATGGGGGAGCAATGTTTGAGTCTTCACCAAGCGAAGCGCAATCAAGAAAGGTGGTCCACTTGAAGAGATCAAGATCGACGTCATCTAGCTCAAGTGGAATGCGCAAGGCAAAGGTATGATATGGTTTCTATTTTACCGGTCTCGTGGTACTAGTTGGGAGACCGGGTTATCGGATAGATACCGTACTATCAAGAGGGGCTCTCGATTGAGCTTTAGCGTATCAGTTGGAGAGAGCTCAAACCTTTGCATGCTTGCCTTCATCATCTTTCTTGGTTCTTATTTGGATTTTCTCCTTGTTGGGTTTTGGTGCTTGTTGTGATCTTCATGACAAGCCCAAGTTCTCCGAAAACGGATTTCGTATGGAAAACTTGTTGCGTTTTCAGGTTAGAAATATTATCGGTCCACCTTCGAGATAGGGTCCACACCTTCCCATGTGTGGTATCCCCTCTATATTTGTGACCCTTAATATTTCCAACAGAAACTCTTAGTATACTTCCCATGTGTGGTATCCCCTCTATATTTGTGACCCTTAATATTTTGTACTAAATCTCTTGTCGCTACCTTTCCAACAGAATTGGATTCACCTGTTTTGGAGTTCAAACAAGAAAGTTATTGCATTTCAGGTTTCCTGTTTTTCATGGTGCGGAAGTTCCGAGTATCGGAAGTTCCGATGCAAGTTCCGCTTAGTATTTTTGCTCTCGGGTGTTTTCATTTCATAAGCGGAAGTTCGTTCGGAAGTTGGCTCGGAAGTTCCGGTGGTGCGGAACTTCCGCTCTTCGTCTCGGAAGTTCCGGCCCTGTGCAAAAACTGGCCAACGGGCAGATTTCTCACATATCCGGAAGTTCCGGGTGAAGTTCCGGAACTTCCGACCCTGCGCGAAAACTGGCCAACGGGCAGATTTCTCACCTACCTACTTAAGGGGTCTTCTTCCCCAAGGAGACCCCAACTCTTGAGCTCAAAATTTGCCACCATTGTTGACCTTGTTGAGCTTTGCTATCTCTCTATTCCTCCATAATTCTTGCCTCCAATTAGAGGAAAAAGAGAGAGGAGATCTAGATCTACCATTCCACCAATCAATCTCTCCTCTAAGTGAGGGGAAGCTTTTGGATCTAGATCTTGGAGGGATTTGGTGTTCCTCTTTGTTCTTCCTCTCTTCTCCCCCAATAGCATTAGTTGATTTGGTGGGATTTTAGAGTGAAGGATTTTGAGCACTTCTTGTGTTCTTGCACATTGCATCGGTTGCATCGGTTTGAGTTCTCCACGGTGATACGTGGAAATCGAAGTTAAGAAGCTTGTTACTCTTGGGTACTTGGGGTGCCCTAGAGCTTGTCCTCTTGGGTACTTGGAGTGCCCTAGACGGTCCTTGTTGATCTCGGAGTTTTGGTGGCTCGCGGGATAGTTGGGAGCCTCCAATTAAGTTGTGGAGTCGTGCCCCAACCTTGTGAGTCTTGTGGCTTTGGGAGCCGCGGGATTCCGGTGAGAGCCTCCAATTAAATTGTGGAGCGTGCCTCATCCTTGTATGGGTTCGGTGACCACCCTCAAGTGTCCCATAGTGGCTCGTGGCACTCTACATTGGTAGAGGAACGGAGGAGATTACGGTGTGCCATTTGACGGCTATTCGAAGATCACTTTGTGACTCCGCACCGCTCTAACGGAGACGTAGCTTCCATTAGGAAGTGAACTTCGGGATAAATCATCGTCTCCAAGTGCCTCGGTATTTCTATACCCAAGCTTATTACTTTTGCTATTTACTTTGTGATAGCCATCGAGCTCGAAGTAATATATCTTGCTATCACATATTTGCTTATCTTGTTTAGCATAAGTTGTTGGTGCACATAGGTAAACCTAGCTTGTTTAGGTTTCGTGCTTGATAAATTAAACGCTAGTTTTCTTCCGCATTTATTCAAGCCTAAACCGTAAAAGAATTTTAATCGCCTATTCACCCCCCCTCTAGGCGACATCCGTGTCCTTTCAAGACCCCCGTGTCGTCTTGAGTGGGCGACTCGGGGGGGGGGGGGGGGGCGAACTTGGGTTCCGCCGCCCCTCCCCTGCGCTCGCCCCTCGCCGCTGCCGCCATTGGCCGCCGGCCGGCTCGTGGCGGTGGCGGGGCCTCCTCGCCGCCTTCCCCTCCACCCCTGCAATCCCTCCCTCCTCTCCGACTCCTCCTCGCTCGACAAGGCTGCCAGCCCAATCTGGTTTTCGAGGCGGCTCTAGAGGTCTGTTCAAGGGCGCTAGCTCCCGGCGTCGAGCTTGTCGGGCGACGCGTGGTCCTTCTCGACCTCGGTCGGTGCCACAGTCGGGGCAGGGGCCCGCCTGGGCATGAGCTCGTTGGCATCACGACTCTTCTGGATCTGACCAAGGGGGTCGTCCAACGACCATGGACGGGGTTCTCTGGGCCGGATCTGTTGCACGGTCATGGGTGGCCGGTCGCCGTCGTCGTTTCGGTGGCAGTTGGTTGGAGCTGTGGATGCGGCTGCTGGAGTTGCGTTGGTGCGGCTGCTGGAGGGCCGGCAGCGCACGGGCGGCTTTCGATTCGGAGACGGGTAAGGTTGGTTCTTTGGACGCCGGAGTGGCGGCTCCGGGTGGTGGTCATGACAGTGACCTGCGGCGGCTGCTGTTGTGTTGGTGCTGGTCTCAGTCGTTTCGGCCGTGTGGGCGGCGAGTGTTGCTAGCGTGGGAGACGTCCGTGGGTGGGGGTGCCATGGTGGCCTCTCCGCCCAGATCTTGGTAGCGTGCACCTCAATTCCCTTCGACCTTGACCCTGGCTGCGACCAGTTCTATCTTTGCTCTCCCAATTCGATCTCGTCCCCGGCTACCTTGGCTAGAGCGGCGGCTGGTTCTGTAGATCGTGTTGTGGCATCTGTTTGTTGGTGAGGCGTGGTGGCAGTCGGGGGCTTCAGTTGGTAGGCGGTCGGTTCCCGGGCGAAAGCCTTGCCTGACGTGGTCAGTGTCGGTGATGGCGACTCTCTAGAGCGTCTCTCCCCTCCTTGGAGGCATCACTTTGGGCGGTACCCCTCCACATGTGGCCCTAGGTGAAAACCTTGGTTCGGTTTGTCGGACCGAGCGGCGGCGGCGCTTTGGCGTCGTTCCCTTCCAGAAGGCGCCGTCTTGCAGCTGGTCGGTGTGGGTTTGCTATGTGTATGTTTGCGGTGTTGCCCTTGGCGTGGTCGACTCTTCTCAGGTGCCGTGCTTAGTGTCTCTTCTTCTTTGGTGGTCCGGTTTCCAGTTGCCATTCGAGCTCTAGGGTGAGCGTTATGTCGTTCGACGGTCTGGCGCCTTTCGAACCAGGCGAGGGGACAGGGGTCCTCTTCGGCGACAGACGAATGGTACCGCGACGAGGTATGTCCCTTACTCGAAGCAGCCGAAGGTCACTCCTCCTGGTGGTTCGCTTCCCTCTCCTTTGGCGTGCTTCCGCGTCTACCTTGATCAACGAGCGCTCCGGTGTCCGAAGTCTTCCGCTGCGCGTTTTTTTCTTATTTGTTGTTTGCATGTGTGTGTGGGCTTTGTATGCTGTTCTCCTCAGCACCTTGTAATATTCGGTTGTTCGAGGCTTTATTAATTTAAAACTGGGCACTTTGTGCCTTTTATCTAAAAAAAAGTTTGATACCCGACCGATGTAGCGGTACGCAAGATGCAGGTACGACTGACATCGGTTTCACGCATAGAAATGTTGCCCATATTTCTGGAGATACTGAGCTTTTCATTTTGTGAATATCTCGTTGGTAATCTGGGTTATTCCCATGGGTCGCTTCTCACCGTCCCATGAAGACACGGCCACACACGTGACACGTGATTTGTCCGCACCAACTCAAGAATAGCAACTGAAGCTAGAGCACGGTGTAGACAGATGCGTCCGTTCCCGTCGCCATCCCCGCACCAGACCAGTTTCTTCTCAAAAAGTTGCTCTTTTGAACTGACGAGCCTTTCCTGCTTTCACAGAGCTAGATGCACCCTGGCTCAGACGTTCCCAATCCCAGGCAGGCACATTCCCTTCCCTCCCCACCGTCCGTCCGTCCTTTAGGAGCGAGACGAGGCCAAGTTCGCCACTCATTTTATCGGCGTGCTCCAACAGGCAGCAGCTGGGTGCCAAAATGTCAAACATCACATGAAATCTGCACGTTTTGCACGGGAAGCACATGCCCTGACAGGTGGACCACTGACTGATCGCGCGCCGTCCGGTTGGGGAATAGAAAACGCAGACTTCGGAGACACCTGCGCCATGGATGGAGGAAGAAGGAAGCATCAGCGCGGCGCGCTCCTTGCAAGTTCCTCCTCTTTGACCTGCCCTTCATAATCCCCCCTGCCCTTCTCGAGCCAGCATTTGACATTTCCAGCTGTACTATTCCCAGCAATCTGCAATTAGTCTCCCCTCTAATTGCGTTCCGGACTACGAAGAAACGTGCTGGCGAATCCAATCGCTCGCCGCCGCGTCCGTCCTGACTCACTTCCCACGATCCCCGATCATGTTTAAACCATCTTGATCTTATCATTCTCCTCCTCCTTCTTCTTTACCTTGCTCTGCATCCCTATTAATACCCTCCTTTCCCCCTCCGGAAACCAGACATAGCTCGTGCCCGATTCGCCCGGCACTCCTCACCCTCGATCTTCGGAAAAGAGAAAAAATCCGCCCTTTTTGGCCGCGAGAGCCTCCAGCCCCCCCGATCTCGCTCGCGTGCGCCTGTTTCCCGTCGGCCCGTCTTCTTTCTTTCCGGTTGCGCTTGTTGGGGCCGGGGAGGAAAAGGAACCGGCGCTGCCGCAGCCATGAACGCGCTCGCCGCGACCAGCCGCAACTTCCGGCAGGCGTCCAGGCTGCTCGGCCTCGACTCCAAGCTCGAGAAGAGCCTCCTCATCCCGTTCCGGGAGATCAAGGTGGGCGCCGCTCTCCTGCCTGCTTATTCTCTCCCTCCTCGCCGAGCTTGCCTTTGGTTTCGCTCACGGGTCTCTTTTTCTTTGCAGGTGGAATGCACCATCCCCAAGGACGACGGCACGCTGGCGTCCTTCGTGGGCTTCCGCGTGCAGCACGACAATGCCCGCGGGCCGATGAAAGGTGGTATCCGTTACCACCCTGAGGTGAGGAAGCTCTTCTCTTCTCTTCTCTTCTCTTCTCATGATGAGATCGTGGTGCTGATTCTGTGAATTGATTGATTGTGACCCTGAGAGGCTAAAATATAGCACACAAAAATAGCAGGAATGGTTGTGATCCTAAAAGGCTGAATTGACCCACACAAAAACTGCCCAAGTGATTGTGAATTTGTCATTTTTTGTTTTGTTTTGACAGCTAGTATTGTTTCTGGTCAATGATGTCATTGTTTCTTTTCAGATATGTGGATCTACCTAACATTATCTGGTTATTTTGTGTGCTGTGTCCAGCTCTATATTTTACTACAATTACTTAATACTACTTCATTTTGGTTTGTAAGTTAGCTTATGTTATTCTGTATATTGTCTGGGTTGTCGATTTGTGATGCAAATTATGTGAAGCTAGAATTGTTTTTCTTGTTGAGTATGCGTTGCTCCTTTTTTTTATTATGAGCTCGTTTATTATTTTAAACTGTCGAAACATCAACCGTATCTTTAGGTCGTTGATTGCCTAACTGTCAGCACATAAACGTTTTAAAGGGTATGTTTGGATTGTGACCAAAGTGTGCCATACCAATTTTTTGGTCATGACCAAAAGGTTGGCTCTTGTTTGGATAGTGGCCAATTTTTTGGCTTGCCAATGCTCCACTACCAACTCTAGTTCACTTTTTTAGCCAATGTTGGCCAACTTGTGGGCAAGGAAAGGCTCAACCAAAATTTTGGCTGCCAAATTTTTTGTAGGGCAATCTTGGGCAAAAACCAAACACACCCTTTATCCACAACGAGAAGACAGCGTAAAACAAAAGAACGTGCGTCAAACCTTGTCCGTATGTTAGTAAGTTTGTATATCCAATTTTATAGTGGCATCCTGCGAACCTACAAAAATTTACATCCTGAAATGCTAATTCGTTATGGAAACAACCAACTTAGCTTAATATATAGTCAGTTGTTTGACTGAAATGCTTGTATGGGCTATTTTATTTAGAACTCGTTTTCACCGGGTGTTGCTGCTTATATTAGTAGACTCTGGAAAGCCTAGGCAGTAAGCCAGCTGCAATTTACCGATTATCATATTTTCTCTTGTTACTTTATCTGCTTGGCAGGTTGATCCAGATGAAGTAAATGCTCTTGCTCAACTGATGACATGGAAGACTGCCGTTGCAGCGGTGCCATATGGTGGAGCAAAGGGAGGAATCGGGTGCTCTCCCGATGAACTAAGTAGGAGCGAGTTGGAGCGTTTGACACGTGTATTTACTCAGAAAATTCATGATCTTATCGGAACTCATACCGATATTCCAGCTCCAGACATGGGAACTAATGCACAGGTATGCTATACAATTTCAGCATCTTCTTTATCTTTTACTTCCCTCCTATGTTCTGCTACTTACCACTATCAGAAAACATTTTTCTCCCAATTTTCATACAGACCATGGCATGGATCTTTGATGAGTACTCGAAATTCCATGGTCACTCCCCAGCTGTTGTCACTGGGAAGCCCATAGTAAGTATACAAATATAACAGCAAACATTTTGGTTTTAGTAAACTCTGTACTTATTATTATAGTGTGCATCTATTTGTTAGGATCTTGGTGGATCATTAGGTAGGGATGCTGCTACTGGACGGGGTGTAATGTATGCTACTGAGGCTCTCCTGGCTGAATACGGGAAGTCTATTTCTGGATCAACCTTTGTTATTCAGGTTAGTCCTAATAAATCGTGGACCTCTATGCATCTAGTGAACTACTTCTCAGATGGTAAAAAGACGTAGCATGTGTCATGCTATAATGCAACAGTTCAAATACCAAAACAAGTTTGTTTAAACATTGTGGTACTGTCCGTACCTATGATCACTATGTTGCATTGTCTTTAATCTGTGAAATTGTGCAGGGATTCGGTAACGTTGGTTCATGGGCTGCGCAACTCATCCATGAGAAAGGTGGTAAGGTAATTGCACTTGGAGATGTAACAGGCTCAATCAGAAACAAGGCTGGGATAGACATACCTGCTCTGATGAAACACAGAAATGAGGGTGGTCACATGAAGAACTTTGATGCTGCAGAAGTCATAGATTCCGCAGAGTTGCTAGTGCATGAGTGCGATGTTCTCATCCCATGTGCCTTAGGTGGAGTCCTTAACAGGTAACAACTATTGTCCTTCTCTGGTTTAGGTTTGGTTACCGTATGTCATGTTTCCCCATTTTGACTACATATTTGTTAGTGTTTTCTGCTGGTTTATTGTGAACAGCAAACGCATTCTGCAGATACATTGGTGCCTTGAATTTAATTTCATTCCAGTCTTTTTAGCTCATGAGCAACCTGTTTTTCTATTGTTTCCTAGATGTATAGTGTAGACTACTCCGTAGGTAACTGATGATTTGCTATAAATTATATCTGAAGGGAAAATGCACCTGACGTAAAGGCCAAATTTATAATCGAAGTGCTAATCATCCAACTGATCCAGAAGCTGATGAGGTAATAGCATGGACAACTGAAAACAATTTACAAGATTTTTCATCCTTGAAATTTATAGTAGAATATGGCCAGTTTGCAATTTTTGCCGTAATGTCTCACTCTTGCTGTATATATTGAAGATCCTTACCAAAAAGGGAGTGATCGTATTACCAGATATCTATGCTAACTCTGGTGGTGTGATTGTTAGCTATTTTGAGTGGGTTCAGGTAATTGACTATACAATTACGGTCTTCGTTCCACATTACTCTGTTTGCTTGAGCCAGCAGCCTTCCTTATGCTGTTTTGATGGTGCAGAACATTCAAGGCTTCATGTGGGAAGAAGAGAAGGTGAACATGGAGCTCCACAAGTATATGCACAGTGCTTTCCAGCACATCAAGGCCATGTGCAAATCACACGATTGCAACCTTAGGATGGGAGCATTCACCTTGGGTGTCAACCGGGTTGCGCGTGCCACCCTTTTGAGAGGCTGGGAGGCATGAGGAATTCCAGATTCCTCGGCGAATAGTTCGTGTCCGACACCGTGGTGGACCATAGTTCTTGTATTGTGTCCACCATCATTGATCTGATAAATTCATTACAAGTTGATGGCATGGGAGTCGAATTGAAATAATTTTCGGAGTACATGACAGAGATGATGGGTTGGGTTTGTTTTTTCTTTAGCTAATTCTCTGCCTTGGGTTGCTAATTGTGGTGATTCCAGTTCCGGGTGATTGTAAACCTTCAGAGTTAATAAAAAAATGTTTTTTGGCCAATTCTCGATCGGTTTCAACAACTCCGGTCTGATACTTGATGTTCCCAAATGTAAGCGAGTGTAATTGCATGCTTTCAAAAATTCAGTCATCTGGGAGTTTCAGCAACGTTTTTCCACATAACTGACGACATTCATATATATTCAGTCTCAGAGTTAAACCCTTTGTGGACAGAGGGTTGTATTTAGTTCAGAATTGAACTAAACTGAAGCTACCAAAAGAACCACCCTTCATTCAAACAACCCCTAAAACTTCCATTGTTGGAGAAAACACAAAGCTATCTTCGAACTACGATGAGTCTAGCTGGTGTTTATGAGCTGCCATGCCCAGTTTCAGAACTTCTACGCCTTTGTTGCCGCTGGCACCGGGCAGGCAGCGCGAGCACGCAGAACATCGGGTTATCTGGTACCACCTTGTCAACATTCAGCAAAAGCATTTTCCGAGGCTTTGGAGGTACCACCTTGTCAACATTCAGTAAAAGCATTTTCTGAGGCTTCGGCGCTGGTCGTCGTGGTCGAAGCTCACCGGCTGCTGCAGATGCCGGTTTGCACTCCTGGCCACGGCCCTTGGGCGGTGCAGATACAGCCTTGCCAGCGGCCTTGTTTTCTGCAATCGGTGTCCCAGCAGGGCTGGTGGCGTTCACTGGTGCCGACTTGCAGGTCCGACGACGGTGCTTGTGTTTCGTGAATGCAGGTTCGGTAAAGGCATCCTTGTCGGCGCCGGAGCAGAGCTTTCAAATGGAGTTAGGGTACCGTTATCCTTGTCAGTGCTGAATGAAGTTTGGGCACCATCCTCGTCGGAGGCTAGTGCTGAAGCAGAGCCTTTGAATGGAGCTTGGGTACCCTCCTCCTTGTCGGCAACTAGCTCCGTAGTAGAGCCTTCGAATAGAGCTTGGTACCTTCCTCCTTGTCAGGGACTAGCGGCGGAGCAGAGTCTTCGAATGGAGCTTGGTACCGTCCTCCTTGTCAGTGTCTAGCGGCAGAGCAGAGCCTTCGAACGGTGCTTGGGTATCCTCCTCCTTGTCAGCGTCTAGCCGCGGAGCAGAGTCTTTGTCAGCAGCGACGAGGGCCAGTTTGCAAGGCTCGGTGCTGCACTCCAGCCTAGTGAATGTGGCAGGTTCCGTTGCCACGAGCGGCAGCAGCGGAGCAGAGTCTTCTTCAGTGGCGATGAGCGCCAGTTTGCAAGGCTCGGTGCTGCGCTCCGGTGTAGTGAATGTGGCAGGCTCCTTGGCCATGAGCGGCAGCTTGGCTGATGGAGCCTCGCCGCCATCATCCTCCGTGACTGACGGCGCGGTAGAGCCGTCGTTGACAACCACAAGTGCCAGCTCTCCCGATTCCCCATGGTTGTTGTCAGTGGTGGATGGAGCATCGCCGCCGTCTTTCATGTCTCCGACGAGCTCTTTGCCGGAGACGTCGGTGACCGCGGTCAGTTGCAGCACGCGAGACCGGCCACGGCGCTTGGGCGTCGCGGATGGCGACCCACTCCCCCCCTTTTTGCTAGCAGCCGGCGACGAGCCATCCTTCCGAGGTCGACCACGGCCACGCTTGCCCTCTGTCGCGGGAGACGCAGCACCCTCCGCAACGGGCGGCGGCGCCGCGGGCGAGCCATCCTTCCGAAGCCGGCCCCGGCGCTTGGGCGTCGCGGACATCGTCTCGCTCCCCACCTTCTTGTCAGACGCCGGCGCCGAGCATCCTTCCGAGGCCGACCCCGGCCGCGCTTGGCCTCTGCCGCCGGGCCCTCCTCGAGCGCGAGCACGGGCACGTCCTCCTCGTCGTCGTCGGCGCGGCACGAGTACCGCCCAGGCGCGGTGCAGACGAAGAGGCCCTCGGCGACGTGCTTGGCGAGATAGTGGCGAAGGAACCTGTCGTGCGCGGCGGGGACGCCAGGGTGCCTGGCCCGGATGAATCCCGAGATGGCGTCCTCCGCCGAGCCGCCGCCCTCGCCCAGCGCCGCGATGGCCTCGCCGATCATCTGCCAACCAAAACGAGGGGCGAACCGTCAACGCATCAAAACTCCGTTGCCCTCCATTGCCATTAACAACAATAAAGCACGAGCTAATCTGGATTAAGCGCGCGCGAGCTATTCCCTTTTCGCATCGGAGGGGTGGTCAATCGATTCTGCTGTGGGTGGGCAGGATTGACGGGCAAATCGAATGGTTCTTGCGGTGAAGAGGATTGGCTAGGTAAATGGAGAGGAATTAAGTAAGAGCGTCGGAATAGGCGATTCATCCGGGGGAGGAGTAAGTACCCATGAATACGGTGGGTGATCCGGCGTGGGCTCCCGATGCTTCAGTACGGCGCCCTCCGCCGCCGGCGCCGCCGACGGCGACGACGGCTCCCGCGTCGCCTCGATGGCCAGCATTGCTCGGAGAGGGTGGATTGGTGGGGATGGGAGATCAGGGGAAGGGAATGGCGCAAATCTAGTGGAAGAGGCGGGTTTAAGAGCATCACTAGTAGCACTCAAACCCTCAAACCCTCGTAGCAGTTTAAGGGTTGAGAATTGGCATTTTTTGGCACTTTTAAGGGTTGAAAAACAGAGGCAAAGACTAGAACCCTCAAACCCAACCCTTATAATAATAAGGGTTGGGTTTGAGGGTATTATAAGGGTTGGGTTTGAGGGTTCTAGTCTTTGCCTCAACCCCAACCTTTAAAACTGTCATTTGACATATCACAAATTTCATCATTTGACATATCACAAATTTCATCACATTTGACATAAAACAATAATCATTCTAGTTATTATTACACCACCGAATAGTACTTTCAAGCACATAATAATCATTCAACTTATTACAACAATTTTGGAGCAAATTACAATAATTGTTCGAATTAAATAGGACATAGAAAAGTAAAACAAAGGTAGATCATGGGCCATGGCGCCGCCCATCCAACTGCTACTGGTGCTCTACTAGATCATCCCGGAGCCGACTATGAGTGTTTGCATCCTCAATCTCACGATGTGCTTGAAGAAAAGCTTGTACGCGACAAGGGTTTCTTTCCGGTTGCACACGGATACCAACATTGTCATAGAAACAAGGCAGGTTTAACCCTCTCTCATCCTCTAGGATCATGTTGTGTAGAATCACACAACATTTCATGATGTTCACCAAGGTTTTTTGTCCCAAAACCGAGCTGGACCCCGAACTATGGCAAACCTTGCTTGCAAAACACCGAAAGCTCTCTCAATGTCCTTGCGGGCTGCCTCTTGTGCCTTGGTGAAATGAGCCTCTGCGGGGAGGCGGGCGCGCGCGGGGGGGGGAGGCGGGGGGCGGCTGCTGCCGGACGGCTGGTGGAGGCGGGGCGGGGGGCGCGGCCAGGCGAGGAAGGCGGGGCGGGGGAGGCGGAGCAGCTGCGGCGGAGCAGCGGAGGATGGGGCGGCGAGGGAGGGTGCGGGAGGCGGCTGGGGGTGGGTGGCGGGCGCGGCGGGCTATCGGAGCTCGAGGAAGGCTGCCGGCGGCGGGGGGCGGCCGGATGGCGCGGCGGAAGCTCGCGGCGGCGGCGGCGGAGGGAAGGTTGGCGCGGCTGCTGCGGGCGCGGAAGGCGGCGGTGAGCGGCGGATCCGGCGGCGGAGGGTGCGCGCAGCTGTGGCGGGCGCGCGCGGGGCGGGGGAGGCGGGGGGCGCCGGATTGCGGCCGGCGGTGGCCGGCGGGAGGGCGCGCACGGGGGCGAGAGGTTGGGGACGAGGAAGTTTCCCTCGCGCGCGCGGATGGACGCGAGTGCGGGTTGGGGGCAGTTTCCCCTCCCAACCCCCACTTCTACAGGTTGGGAAGAGGTTTGAGGGTTCAACCCTTAATTTTTTTTGAGGGTTTGAGGGTTAAGGGGTTCTATTCTATACGTTTTTTCTCTTCCAAACTGTAAAAAAGCAGTTATTTATAAGGGTTTAGGGGTTTGAGGGCACTGCTAGTGATGCTCTAAGAGGGGGAGAAGAGGAAGAACGCGTCTGGTGCTCTGTTTCCACGGCCGGGGAAGACTCAACTCTATGTTTGGACCATTTTGGCCCCGTTGTTTTTGTTTTTACATTGCCATTGTTTCTTTATTACCGTGAAGTAAAGAAATGTTTTTGTTCTCTCTCTTTGTGCTGTTCTTTAGACTTCAGTAATCCACTTCTTCTGCGACTGTTTTGACTCTTTAGTTGAGACAATTTGGGAGCAAAATGCAGAATTACCAAATGATTAAATAGAATGGATTTTTTTATTTTATACTCTCTTCGTTCTAAAAATGATGACTTTCATTTGTCTACATGTGGATGTATCTAGATATGTTACATGTATAGATACGTTCACATGTACACAAATGAAAGTCATCATTTTTAGAACGGAGGGAGTACTTAAGAATATCAGACTTACCAAAAGACTTGCTATTGCTTAGAGCATCTCTAGCAGTGCCCGCAAAACGCGAACCGCAAAACTGTTTTGCGGGTTCGCGAATCTTGCATTTTTTGGCCTAAAAGGAGCCACGGCAGAACAGAAACCCCAAAACCGACCTGTAAAACCGAATATTCCCTTATATTCTTTTCCCCACATCTTCTTCTTTCTCTGGCCAGTGCAGGAGCGTTGGCGCCATCGCGAATCAATCGATGCAGGAGCGTTGGCCGTCGTCACCTTGAGTTAGCTAGCTAGCTAGCTCCTATCGCTGCTAGGAATCGATCGATCCAGGAGCAGGAGCTAGCTAGCTCAACGCGATCGATCGACACGATCGATCGATCCAGTAGCTAGCTCCCATCGTTGCTCGTGCGCTTCCGCCGGCGAGCGGACCTGGACTAGCGCGTGCGCTTCCGCCGGCGGAGTCCGGCCGGTCCTAGCGGCCGCTGCCTGTGCGCCGACGGGGGAGTCTGGCCGGTGACGCGCGGCCGCAGGATGGGGAATCGTACGGTGGGGATCTCATCTCGCGAGCGTTGACCAGTTTGCAGGCACCCTTGAAGGAATCCTCATATTGCCTCAAAATCTCCATGTTTCCAGGTTGTGGCTACGATTTCTCGGGCGTCCGCAAAAGTTTTGCGGTTTCGACCAGTTTTGCAGGCTCTATTCGGGACGTTTTTTTAACAAAAACTGTAAATTTACAAGTTTGACCACTTTTACGGGCACTGCTAGAGATGCTCTTAGCATGGATTTGGGCATGGGAACATTGCGCAGTGGCTGCCCACCTAACCTTTCTATGTCGCATTTTGAAGCAAAAGATCTAGTACCACAGTAGTGGTGTGCCATGGCTCGGACAAGCTGCCGTCCGTACCGTGCATGGCAGTGTTATGTTCACTAGATTTCACCGCAGACAGGACGGACTGTCTCGTCTACAGACAAGCACCGGTGCCCTACTGTGGAGTATTCATGGGTATGGGTGACGTTTACGTATTGAACGCAAATATTCCGCAAGTTTTTAAAAATCTGAAATAAAGCATGGTCATTGCTTATGTTGTATCATTTGTATCTACAAAACGTCGTTCCAAAACAGACCATATGTGAGTATGTGACATGTGAAAAAAAAACATAAGTGAATATACTATTCACGCATTTGTTTTTACAGGCCACATATTGCCAAAATGTTGTATAACAACATAACCGATGTTCACAATTTATTTCATATTTTTTTGGAAACTTGGAAGTGCGACATGGAGTGCGGACGCAACTTGCGCCTGCACACTATTATCTTATGTCGAATTTTATGAAAATGTGATATAAATAATGGACATTGGTAATGTTGTATGTTGTCGTATTGCAAAATTTCATCCCAAAATAGGACAATATATGACATGTGCAAAAAGAAAAAGACATAAGTGACCAACATCATATACTATTCACTTTTTTTGCAGGCCACACATTGACAAATTTTCGGGTAAAATTTTGTAGATCCACATGAAACAACATTACCAATGTCCACGGTTTATTATTTTTTATTTCATCGGGGGCAACTGCGCGGCGATTCAGTTCAGTGAAAACAAAGACCCGGACACCTGGTCAACACCCAGGACCAGGAGTATTTGTGATTTTCCATCTCTGCAGTGCGACGCGCCGCCGCCCGCCGACGACACATCGACATGGACGGACCGAGGGCACCCCCACCCGGGAGGGCACGGGCCGCGCCGCCGCCGCCGCCGCCGCCCGGATGGACGGGCGATTCTGGATCCGGGCGGGGCTCCGGTCCCGACGGCTCCTGGAGCTACGGCTGGGAGTGGGCCTCGGGGCCTGGAGGCGGCTGGGGCTACGGCCACAGCTCAGAGCAGGGCTCCGGCGGCACCGCGTTCGGGTTCGGCTACGGCAGCGGCGGCGGTGGAGGCGGAGGCGGAGGGGAAGCGGGCGTGGAGGCTTCGGCTTCGGCGGGCGCGGCGGCCACGCTGGCAGGTACGGCTGGGGCGACTGGGCCGGCGGTCACGGCGGCTGGAGAGCAGGCGGTGGGGCATTTGGTAGCGACCAGGGCGGCTGGGGCGCGCGTGGAGGGTTCGGCGGCGGGAGGCAGCGTCCACCGCGCGGAGGACGCCGCGGCGGTGGCAACTGACTTCGGGCCGTCTGTATGGCGTCGTGTGGTGTGATCGAGAGCACCAGTTCGGTATGTTCAGTTGTTGAAGATGTGCTGGTGATGTTGTAAACGTGTACGACGATCTGGGTCTTCAGGTTTTGAGGATAACATATGGTTCAATTTTGTTATCTTCAAGCGCTAGTAGTAAATTTCAGGGTGAGCAGAAGCGTTCAACCGTTCATAGCACGATCTGGACTGTAAATGTTCTATGTCAGTATGAACAAGAATGATTTATTTCAGGTGTTGAAGATTTGCTGGTGATGCTGTAAACTTGTAGAGCTAGATCATTCACGACTGAACATTCATTGTCATGTCGCTTCAGGGTAAAATCACAGCAAGAAAACAGAACCAACAGCGGAAACTCATTTTGACCCGTAGGAGTAGATGCACTGCCAGAAATGTCTTTCTTCTTTGTCGATATGCATCGTGCAAAGGTTAGAGGTTCAAAATTTACAAATAAAAGAGAAACGACTGCTGAAAGCCAGAGTTGATCATACTACCGGATCCCTTCCATAGAGAAACGTGCATACACTCTGTGCAGCTGGTAGCTCAGCACTAAACAAAACAATTGACCTCAGCATACACAGCACAGACGCTACTAGAAAGCTTAAGATTCCGCAGCCGGTGGAGAAGACCGCATCACCGTAATCACAAACCTCAGAGGATCACCACATGGTTTCACAACCTTGCTGGAAGTAAGATGCTGAATTGTCACAACTTCAGCCGAACTCACAATCAACACCTGGATTTGCCTTGAGAATAACTCCTTGCACCGGTTCACAAAATCGAGCAATAATCATCCTGAGACTGCCCCAAACGAGCAATACCCGCAATCATCATAACTCCTTGCACCGGTTCACAAAATCTTTGACGATCTCAACTAGTTTCCCAATCATGGGGCTTCCAGCCTTCAACTTAGGTTATACGATGACTCCACTGGGTCATAGTTTGCTTCATTTTGCAATGGACCCTTGCTTCTGAAAATATAGTATGTCCATGTGAGGCCTGGAGCATCAATGATTCATGGTCACACACACTAAAAGTGAAACTAACAAAATTAGGACGGCCAAAGCAAAACGAGTATTCAGGCCAGTGCAGCAGTTCTCCAATAAAATGCAACAAGATGCAAGCAGTAAGAAAAATTATAAATGACATGACCCATATTTTCCTCTCCCATGAAGCTTGCTTTTCAACCAGAAAGTTTCTTTTCATTATGAGCACAGATAAATACTTATTGGAACATGGTATATGAAAGCTCTGGGATTCAAGGATTTTTGTAGACACAAGCATATAATATCCTGGACTTCATTACCCATAAGGTAGAAATTTATTGAAAGGACTAGGAACTGACACTTTTTAACTGGATTTGAGACACCAACTTGGCTCCGCTTGTACCTATGAAAATGTATCTATACAATTATTCAGTTGTAACTGCATTTGGAACAATAAAACCATGGGAAAAGGGACCAGAAATAGCAGATATTGACAAGTATAAGTAAGCGATGGCATAAAATTCACCCCTACCATTGCATCTACGACTTCACGACACTTGTACATGCAGGCCCCACATGTCAGCAATTATGCTTCCAGGATCAGCAATGCATGCATGTTCTGAATCAAGTAATCAGGGATCGCCAATACCAAGGTTTGCGAAACCAGTTATTGGCGGGACTCCAGACTGAGCTCATTTTCTGGCCAATTCTTGCTATTAACCTGTCAAAAACTGATAAATCTGGATTCCACGTCAATAGAAAATTTAAAGGTTTTCAAATCCTTGTATGATTGCTCCTACCATCATTTCAATGAATATAAAAATCTAGAATAATTGGTTCTTTACTAGTTTTTAAGACAAATAAAGGTTCATCATTCATGTGAATTCTTCCACAACATAATGTAAAATCTGTATCCTCCCTTTATTTTCTTACAGAAGTGATGACAGTGTAAATGTCATTTTATTTCTGAAAATAAACTAGTAAAAATATTAAATATAAGGGCAAACAGTAATTTTCCAAAGTGTACATCATGATGTCACAATTCTTTTCTTATGAGTTATGATACTCCACGAATCTCCACCTAAGAACATGTGCATGATTTTTTCATAAAGAGAAGTTCTAGGAACTGAAGGACCCACAGAATGATTAATCCCAGAACGGAAAATAAAATCAACAATACAAATATTGCTGCATTATTTCCAAGAATTATCTTCTAGATGAAATTTTAGAACTATAAGTACAAAATGAACTGATAGAGGACCTACTGAACAGATAGATTTGTCAAGTTACCAATGGTTGGATCGGAAAAGAAGTACACATTGCGCCCTTTTGACACCTAATTGATGATATTTATTGGACACAAAGACAGCTAGAAGAAAGATCAATAATGATACATTAACTTCAACAGAGTCACAAAGGCATCACACCCTAAACCTAATACAACCAGCCATCACACTCAAAAGAGCCACAAAGGCATTTCTTCTTCTTGATGTTACCGTTGGCATCATGAACCTGATCTATTGCATAGTTATAGTGGTATGCCAGCTCTTGACCGGGCGGTATATCCTCACAGGCAAAGAACATGATATGAGGCGCACTCTTGTCATCATGATCATAGAGGACATTTTGAGCATAAAGGTTGGGGGTACAGTTATGGTTGATAAATTTTGCAAAGTTGCCCATCTTTGAAGCATCAACAGCAAAACCAGCTCCATCGTCTTCACCAGGACCCTTCTGAAGCGAGGGTATAGATCTTGATAGGCCCTCCCAAAGGGTTTCCTCATAATAGTTATGCCCTATAGCAAATAAGTACTCATCCATTCTTTTCTGTGCTTCTTCATCATCCAAAATTTCGCCAATATATTCACATACGAAGCTTCCAGATGGTATAAAGTCGAGAGTTTTTACACCCCAACCCATGGATTTGGTCTTGAAGACTTGCAGCCGAAATTTGATGCCTTTTTGGCCCACTCTGTTATGACATGTAGGAGGACACTTGCAAGAAGGTCCACACTCATAAACAAGTGGCTTGGCTGCTATGATGCAGCCTTTATCATTGAAAGGGACCTCCCCACCATTTTTCACTACACAAGCACACGGTTTACGGTCCGAGCATCCACCTACACAGGCACAGCCTGCTGGAGGAGCTGGTTGATAGTACTTGGGGTATTTCAGGCGTGACATGTAGGTATAGGGCATTGGGTGCTCATCAGATATTGAGTTTACAACAGATATCGGGATCCTCTCCAGCCCATGGGATAAATCTTCAATTATAACATCATCATATGGTTCAGCGTGTCCAGATTTCAAGATCTCTTCAATGTCAATATGTTTCTGCCCTGCCATTCTTCTCAAGCGGAACATATAAACAAAACGATCTTCGCTTTCTTTCTCCCTCCAGTATTTCTCAACTAGATATAAACCCCCATATATAAGCATGTTCTTACGTTGGCTGTTTCCCTTCGAGCTGAAACCATGGATAACACGGACTGGTGTGTTAGTATCCATGCTCTTCTTCAGTGCAAGATTGGTACCGTCTATCTTCTGATTGGCTGCAGCAGTCATTGATCCAGAATACACCAACGCATCCAAACTACGCTTGACATCAGAAAGTTGTGCATATGCCACGATGCTAACAGCTATACAAGTACCATCCTCCTTCTTGATATGATCAATCCCTATCCGGTGTCGACGATGAAGACCGACGACGCAAAGCTCAACCCTTATATGAAAGATATCACCAACATGGATTCCAGGCACATGGCCAACATATTTCTTATCATCACACTGTGCAGAGAATCTGTCCCTGAAGATTTTGTAAGCTTGTAGATCGGGTGCTTCCTTTGACTTGTGTTCGAGTTCATCCAAAAGCTTCTTGTAAATTAACCGAAAATCCTGCAACGATCTCATGACGGTTTCCCTGGCAAGGGAAACTCCATTTTTGGGCATTCCCTGATTATGATCATCGTTCTCAGTTTTCACCTTTTTATATGCAGTTCTAGTTTCCTTCTCACCTTTCCCTGAGGAGAAATTGCGCACAGCTGAAACTCTAACACTAGAATGGGGACTTGCATAGCACCTCACAGTACTTCTAGTTCCTGGAGTGCACTGTGTTGAACTGCCTCGAGCCCTGTATTCCGGAGTTTCGAGAGAACCACTGTTGGAGCAAAAAGCTTTCAAAAATGACCGCTTGTACCCGACCTTGAACCTCCATGGTACTAGTTCTTTCCGCCCCCTGCGGCAATTACTGGCATTGCCATTGCCCCCAGGACCAGCAGTGCTGCACCCTTTGGCTGCTACCTCGCTCTCCTTGGCAGACCCATTTCCCATGCTACCACCATTTCCCTCCGGCTCCTCCCCCACACGATCTGCAGCAGAAGACTTCTTCAAGCCCTCAGACACACAAGACTTCTTCAAGCCCTCGGACACGCATTTCGCAGCTCCTGCATTGCCCCCAATCCCCTCCGGGGCGCAAGCTGCCCCATCACCAGCACCGACATTGCCACAGGTCCCAAAATTCTGGACACATTCTTCCCTCACAACACCATTGCAGGTGGACCCCTCCAAACCGCATTCTCCTCCAGCCGTGGTACCCACAGCAACACCCATGATATCGCCGCTGCACTTGCCCAAACCACAATCCTTCTTGGCACCGCTGTGAGCGCCGTTCTCCATTTTCTCCCCATTAGAGCTCTTCACAGTCGCACTGTGCGCCCCTCTCTTAGACTGACAATCCTTTTTGGCACCGCTGTGAGCACTGTCCTCCATTTTCACCCCATTGGAGGAGCACTTCGCGGTCGCGCTGCGTGTGTGTCTCTTCACCTGACAATCCATTTCGGCATCGATCTCCATTTTCACCACATGGGCGGTGCTCTTCGCGGTCGCGCTGCGCGTGGCTCTCTTGAATTCGCAATCCTTTTCAGCACCGCTCCGAGGCGTGTGATCCATTTTCTCCCCACCGGAGCTCTTCGCAGCTGCACTGTGTGTGCCTCTCTTCAATTCGGAATCCATTTCGGTGGCACCGCTGCGAGCAGCGCCGTTCTCCATCCTGTCCCCATCGGAGCTATCCAGGGTCACAATGTGTATGCCTGTATTCAATTGGGGATCCTTTTCGGCACCGCTGCGAGTGGAGCTATCCACGGTCACAATGCGTATGCCTGTCTTCAATTGGCAATCCCTTTCCGCACCGCTGGGAGTGAGATTCTCCGCTTTCACAGCAACAGAGCCTTTCAGGGCACCGCTACGAGGGGTGCTCTCCATTTTCTCCCCGCCAGAGCTCTTCGCGGCTGCACTGCCTGTGCCTCTCTTCGATTGGGGATCCATTTCGGCATCGCCGTTCTCCGTTCCGTCCCTATCGGAGCTATCCAGGGTCACAATGTGTATGCCTGTCTTCAATTGCCGATCCTTTTCGGCACCGCTGCGAGTGGAGCTATCCACGGTCACAATGTGTATGCCTGTATTCAGCTGGCGATCCTTTTCGGCACTGCTGCGGGTGACATTCTCCACCTTCACTGTAACAGAGCCCTTCAGGGCTGCACCGCGCGTGCCTCTCCTCGATTGGGGATCCCCCTGGCCTCCCACGCTCTCGCCTCCGCTTCCGGCTGGCGCGGATCCGCAACCCTTGGCAACGGAACTGCCCACTGGCGCTCTGGGAGCGGCGGCAGCGGTCTTGGCCTGGTTCCTGACGTAGCCGGGCTGGAAGCGCCACGGCGTGAGCGCCTTGTACCTCCGCCCGCTGGCCGCCCGGGGCGGGACCACCGTCTCCATCGAGCCCGCCGCCGCGCGCGTCTTCTTCGGCATCGGGACGAGACCCCTCCACCCACCACGCGCCTCAGCCTCTGCACAAGGAGAAACCGAATCACGCAAGGTCTCAGGACGGATCTTCGAACGGAAGGGGGGCTCCGCCGTCAGGTGAGGTTCCGCGTGTGCATACCTGGTTGCGGCGGCGGCGGCGGCGGCGGAGGAGGAGGTCGGATTTCAGGGGGAAGCGGCGGGCCTGGGCTTGGGCTTGGCGCTTCCCTGTAGGTAGGAATGGTGGGGTGGGGGAGTGAGGTCGGATCCGAGATGGAGGGAGGGAACCAACCGCGCCGAGAAGATCGAGGCCGGTGGGGTTTGCTGTTGGTTGGATGGCTGAGTCGGACGGCGGCCACCACGCGCCGCTCGCTGACGGTGAATCCGTGATCTGGTAGGTTCCTACTTCCTAGCCCCAACGAAATTTTAGCGTGACCGAAATTTTGGCGCTGGATTTGGCCGCCCTCGCTTTGCCCACCAATTCCGAGCAGAACTGCCAGCCATGGACCAGAGCACACCGTACCAAATTTGTAGAGGTGTGATTTCCTTCCGGATTTTCAGTCGGATTAGCGTTTTCCTTGTTTTGAGAACTTACTTATTATCGGATTGTGATTTTGAGTAAAATCTAGTATTGGCTTGGTTTTTCTCATGGTAAAACCTATCAATTTAGGGACAATCTAATAAGGGAACGTGCCCCAGGAAACTATCCCGTACTGCGCGCGCGGAGATTCGTGATCTCTCGATCTGGTGGTCGCGGTGTCTGTGGGCTTTTTTACCGGGCGCGCGTGTTGACGGGTCGGTGGGTGGTTTTTATACCGTAGTGACGAGCTGAGTGGATAAGCATCGTTCTCCCACCGTTCACCACTCGATATAGAGAGAAGAAGGGGCACGGCAGCAGGCGGTGTCGGCAGGCACGACGAGGGGCGCCCATGGCGGCAGCAGGCACGACGACGGGGCGGCCGCGCGCCCATGGAGGAGCGGAGGCACAGCGACGGGGCCGGCCGCGCGTCCATGGCGGAGCGGAGGCGGCCGCGCGTCCATGGCGGAGCGGCGACGGGGGCATCTACACGTCCATGGCGGAGGCACGGCGACGGCTCCGCTCCGATGGGGCCGGACGTGCCGGAGCGGATCGGAGGCACAGCGACGGGCGCGGCCGCGCTTCCATGGCGGAAGGGAGGCACGGCGACGGGGCCGGCCGCGCCAGAGCGGAGGCACGGTGACGACGCGTGTGTATCCAAGCCGGAGCAGGCTCGGCGACGAGGCGCCCGTGTCCAAGGCGGAGCAGCACGGTGGCGGGGCTGCCACACGCCCATGGCCGAGTAGACACAGTGATACACGGCGACCTGCGTAATCAATCTGGTAATCCTGCGTAATCAATCTGGTAACAGTGTATAAACAATCTGGTAATCGTGTGTAAGTAATCTGGTAGTGGTGTATAAGCATTTTGGTAATCCGGTGTAATTAATCTGGTAATGGTGTATAAACAATTTGGTAATTGTGTGTAAGCTATCTAGTAGTGGTGTGTAAGCATTCTGGTAATCCCGTGTAATTAATATGGCAATGGTGTGACAACAAAATGGTAATTGTTTTTGTAAGCAATCAGTGGTATGTAAGCAACCTGGCAATTGCGTGTAAATTATCTGGTAATAGTGTATAATTAATCTGGTAATTCTATGCTCCTTGTAGATAGTGCATAAAAGCAGTTGGTGATGATTGTGTGCTCTGTTAACATTAGCCAAATAATCCGGTAACTATCCATAAATATCTGGCAACTATGTGTCGGATGATAATTAATCTGGTGATTATCACCACATTATTTCTAGGGTAGACATCGAGAGTGTAGTGAGGTAAAGTGTGGGCATAAAAAAAGAGAACAGATTTTATTCACATGGGGGAGAGGGTGCCCGCTAGAAAAAAAAGCAGGGCCAACCATGTCACGTGGGGGTGGTAGCGTCCAATTCGTCCATTGAAAGTGAGGGATGATTAAGCACGCGGGATAATTAGCGGATCCATAGGCGCCGGACGGGAAGTTATTCTGGGGCACGGTCGCTTGGTAGCACAGTCCATCAATTTACAAGACACGTAAACACCGACCTTACAAAACTGAAAAATTGAAGAAACTTATGCAGAAAACCAACGCATGTCCCTCTCCTTTGCACCACCGTAGCAGACACAAAAGGGAAAGTGGACAGATCACCTCTTCACTCAAACTCGACGCGGCTCCATCGCTCATCTGTGGCTTAACTGACCTCCAAAGTAGTTTGCTATAGACAAAATCATTGCCGTTGAAAGAATCGGACCGGGGCAGCACGACCCGGAACACGCCATCGAACTCCAAATCTGGCACCCCCGCACGACGACGACGTCGTCGGAGTATGAACCAGAACTGTGAGCCTCCAACCACGAACACAGCACAAGATGCACCATCTTCTAGTTGTCACCAGCGCAAACAACCTTCTGCGCGTACTCTCGAGCTCCGCTCCGACGCTGGAGAGAACATCGTCGACGAAGCCCAAGAACAGAAGTCCATCTCGAAGATGTCGATGCCGCCACGCCATCCCCGCTTGAACAGACTACCGTCCAGATCCCTCGCTCATCACATAGTAGAACACCACATCGGAGAAAAAAACTCGAACGCTTTTATTCATCAACGTCGCCGTATTCGTCGAAACCAACACGTCGAGCGGCCAGAAACCTTAGCTACATACGACATAACATATAGCTACACTGGTTCGCACATGAGGGATCCGGCGACCCTCCTCACTGCCGACGACCAGGAGGTCGCGAGTGGAGGAGAGCCACCAAAAAACGCCAGCGGAAAGCTGGCGCCTACATCGCCTTCTCCTGGTGGCTACGCGGAGATCTATTGGCTTGTTGGCCGAGCTCGCCTTGGTCACCGAACTTAGAAATACTTAAGCTACGGTTTTGAAATGCAGTCTAGTGTTCCATCAACGGTCACTAGAGCGGAAGGATTCAAAAAAGGTGGGGGTCAAGGTGTATAATACGAGCTTCCACTTTCAGGCATTTCCAACTAGTAGGCCTCTTTGTTTGTGCGTAGAAGACATAGTTCTTATTTATCTAGAGCACAGCCGGGCGGTTTACCTTCTTTCGCTTTGCCTTGGGTTCGGTGGTAGTAATAGTCCTTCTTTAGCCATTCGATTGATCAGAAAGGAAAACCAAACCTGTAAAGAACTTCTACTATTGATTGCCGGTGCGCATTAGTCCGACCAGATTCTAGATGATCTGCCAAAAGCTCACCGCCTCGTCCTATTCCATTCTTTTTTCTTTGAATGAAACTAGTCCCCTTGCTGGCTCGGAAGCACCAGACCTATTCGTTTCACTCGAGAAAGTCATTTGCTTCACCGGTTCGATATGCGATATAAAAATCCTTTCCTTCCACGGATGCGACTAAAAAGAGAGTAGCTTCTCCTGCTCGCCTTGTTGAAACTAGTCATTCTGTTTCTGCTGTGGCTGGTTTATCGCTCTGACCGAAATCTTTGGGGATGATTCCATATTACAATTTGGTGGAGGAACTTTAGGACATCCTTGGGGAAATGCACCTGGTGCAGCAGCTAATCGAGTGGCTTTAGAAGCCTGTGTACAAGCTCGTAACGAAGGGCGCGATCTTGCTCGTGAAGGTAATGAAATTATCCGAGCAGCTTGCAAATGGAGTCTTGAACTAGCCGCGATTGAAGCTTGCTTTGAAGGAAGAAAAGAGGGTGCTAGATTCTATGCCCTAGAAGAATAGAATATATGCAAAGAATAAGAATCTCGATCTTATGTATCTACTTATTGTCTTTTTGCCTTTGTTCGGTAGTTCCGTAGCCGGTTTTTTTGGACGTTTTCTAGGATCTGAAGGAACCGCTATAATGACCACCACGTGCGTTTCATTTTCTTCGATCTTATCTTTGATTGCTTTTTATGAAGTCGCACTGGGAGCTAGTGCTTGCTATCTCAGAATAGCTCCATGGATCTCATCGGACTGTGAAAGCAAGCGTAGGAGATCAAAATGTGAGTCCGATGGGTAAAAAGGGGAAGCAGGAAAGGGTTCTGATGTGAATTCTTCTTGTTTGTATATCTATCTTAGCCCTTGCTTGAAAACCTCAAAATTGACTTGCATCTTCCCTTATCACACTACACTTTCTCTTCCTTATTCCATTTAACTGAGCTAAGCAACACTTTTTCACCTCTACCATTGAATTCTGCCTTCGGGGTCAACCCAGCGGCTTCTATGAGGAAGGCGGCGCAAAGGAGGCTCGAGGGCTTGTTAAGGAAGGCGGCTAGGGCCGCTGAAGGGGGGAAAACGAAAGGCGTTTTCTGGTCTCCCCTTCGCCTGGGGGTGCTTGTGGGGGGGGGGGGGGGGGGGCTCGCTCGGCTCGGTGCTGAATGAACTCCCTTCATTGATTCCGGGCTGCTCGTAGGGGGACTGTGAAAGCAAGCGTAGGAGATCAAAATGTGAGTCCGATGGGTAAAAAGGGGGAAGCAAATGGAAAAGGAACACCGAGTGGGTCGAAGGTCAAGATCCTTTTTCCTATCTATTGATGCAAAGAGAGATGCTTCTTCCTCTTCAAGTTGGAAGTGCAAGAAGAAATGCGGTAAATAGGAGTTCCATCTACCACGCACTCGCCCCACACTCCAGCTAACTTCAGCATCCATACTCAGCTAGTAAGACAAAGAAAGAGGCCTACTAGTTGGAAATGTTTAGTCAATATGCGAAAGGAAATGGGGTAGCTCAGTCAGCTCTCTATTCTTCAGTGACCGGGGTAAACAATCAATCGGGCAATCAGTTTGCTTATTCAGTCAGCCACGCTAGATTTTCTTTCTAAGATAACTCACAAGCTACAAATTGAAACCGTTCTAGCTTGATACTGCGATATCGGAAAATCATCCAACGGAGCATGGAAACCATCTCGGTGGCGGTAATGGCCTCCAGTAGTTTTCTATGGAACCATACCACTATGGTCATCTATATGATTAGACCGTGCCGCTTCACTAGACTTTCCTGAACCATCCATTTGATCCCCACGGTCGTGACACCACTTTCTAAACAAAAGTTGGCTAAATCCAATGCGGAACCAAGCACTACCTGGATAGGTCAGCCTCGTTCCCATTTCTCTGGATCCGCCATCAAAACATAAAAAGCCGGTCGATTGTCAGATTGAATTTGTTGTATATTGCATCTGTGTCTACATTGCCCCCGCTGAAAGGCTAGCTTAAAGCTCTAGTTCTACTACCGACCACCTCAAGTTATTTCACGTCATTGTGTTTAGATACCAGTTGGGCTATACGCTCTATAAATTCTACCAACATTTTTGTACTCCTTTCTTCAAAGGAAGGTAATAAAAAATTGTATTCCTCACTAAAATATGTGTCTATTTGATCATCTATGGCGGCCACATCATCCCCCGGATGAACAGGTCAGATAACTGGGCTATAAAGGAGAAGAACTGTTCGTCGTACCTGTGGTGTGACAACAAAACAAGATCCTGTCTAATTTGGAAAGTGTTGGGCTGGGACGTTTGTTCGAGTAGGTGAAGAGTCGGCCTAGTAGGGGTACCTCATTCAATTGCAGTTCTTGAATCATGTTATTTCAGAGGATGGTGTGATGTATGGGCCTGATTTCATTCCAGTAGTTTCTTTTGAAAAGAAAGGCGGATTCTCTTTTATTTCAAGTAGGCCACTTTTTTCCGATGTCAGTGTTCGATAAGATGCCGCTTTCAACCCATTTGGGCTTTAGACGGATCTAGTTTTCAAGGAATTACTTGACTTTGCTTCTCTGTAATGGAGGTAGGTACTATCAACATCACTTATTTGTTACTCTGAGGTCGGAAGAAGGCAAACCAAGGGCTGCGTCATACCCAATCCTCCTTCTTTTCTGTTTCCACGCTCTGAAATCAGAGCTGTAGCCTTCGCCATTGGTGGAAAAAGGTCTCGCATTGGCGGAACAGAGCAGAGGGTTGACGCATCGGGTCAGATATCTTTCTTTCACGAGGAACATTGGAATAGGCGCTGATGGGGCCAACAAGCGATATGAAGCAAAAGAAGCCATGTGTCTAGGAACCGTTTGTGCCGGGAAGAAGGAGGATTTAGGGATGCAGCAATCGAACCGCATGAAAGATTGACTCGAACGATTCAGGATTCACCGGTTGATTTAAGACGGCTTTCTAGCCCCATTTGACAAAAGTTAGCTTCCCCTATCTCTTTTGTAGGAATCAGATAGCAATGCTCATTCGTGAATAGCATTTCATGCTTCCGCTACTTCGTCGGAGAGATCCATGGAAACTAAAAAAAGAAAAGCGGACGGCATTGTTCATACGATAGCCGGAAAAGTAAGTTCTCCCGCCGGCTATTGGTATGTTGGTTATCTAAAAGCATCTTTGACTTGTTTTAGTACTTTCGTCACAACTATGGCATTGGCATGGGCCTTTGCTCAACTAGACTATCAGAGCTCGATCATGGCAAACGAAGGAACTCAGACCCCAATCAGATGGCAGGTTTCTTTGTTGAATATCGCCTAAACCAACTAAAGTGTCAGTGAACAGAGCAGCAGCAAGAAGTTCCTATTGGACTTTTTCAAGAGTGATTAGTTTTTTAAGTAAGCCCATCAAATTAAGAGGAAAAAGCTGGAAGAAGACGACGGGATTGTTGATAGATCCCCTCTACATCCTAACCAAGAGGACCAAGTGCAAACCTCTGTCTCCAAGTCCATCTCGCTGGGTGGAAAGGTTATTCTTTGCCAGTAGTGCCCGAGAGAGAAAGAGCGGATCCAACTAAGGAAATGCAGTACCTGTTCTGTCGGAGCTAATCAGTAAAGCTAGCGTAGCGCCAGCCGTCGAAGTGAATGAATTCGAAAGAACGGCAACCTTCCGGCCGCCCAACGACCTATAACGCTAGTCACTACTCCCACTGGGGCTAGGAAGTAAGCCCCACAACCCAAAGCGGCGAAGAACAAATAGAATTTGCTACAAAAGCCGGCTAACGGGGGTAATCCTGCGTATGAGAACATTGTAATGGAGAAGGTCATAGCCGAAATAGGATTCGTTTTGGCTAGGATTTGTTAGGTTGAGTGCATTTTCTTCCAAATAAAGTCAATTTCAAGAAAAGTATCGCAAAATCCCGGGGTTAGGCACCTTTTTTCAGTGAAATCTTGTTTTTTTCCCGCATTAATTCGTTATGGGAGGGATAGGCAGGACCAACCTACACCGGTTTAAGAAGGAGGTGTGGGACTGAAAGATTAGAGGAAATAATGCAGTCTTTTAAGCTCTGGATGATTCCAAACTAAGGATTCTCTATGGGTCAATTACATGCGCCGCAGGTACATGAAATCGGATCAACTCGGTCGACTAAGCTTTATGGTCTGCTGCACCCATGCCTCTCTCAGCCGCAAGGACGGGGTGGGCCTAGTCAAGCAACAGGGTGGAGACAACCCCCCAAACTTCTCTCTTATTGAGTCAATCGAGCATAGTTCAATCTTTCTTCTTCTTAGAACTTTAAACAAGCTGCAAGGCGTTGCTATCCATCGCAATACCTACCCACAAGAAGTAGTGGCAATTCTCTTCCCTTTGCTCAGAGTGGTTAGGAGAGAGAATCAATGTTTAGTAGTAGGCCCGGTTCACCAGGTTCTACCACTGTTCGGCCCAATCATAGTCAAAATCTGAGTTTGATCCTGGCTCAGAAGGAACGCTAGCTATATGCTTAACACAATTGGATTGTTCCTCAGTTGAAAAGAGATGTCTTGAGCAATCAGAGAAGCACTTTGATAAACAGATTTGATCCTTACCGACTTAATTAAGGTATTAGTGTTTGTTGTATTAGACAAAAAAGTGGGTAATATGTTCTCATACAATGTTGCTCCAACTTTTTTTCTAGAGGGACTAGCTGGCGAGCGATCCCAGTCCGCGGCAGAGAACAAGTCTCCCACTGGTGGTGGGTGGCAACCAAAGGACTTGAATCTAGCGTTTGTTCCGGTTGAGCTTTCATTCCTTCGAATAGACGGATAGCTCTTGGAGGAAGGGATGCCCAAAAAGAGGTTGATCCACTTCATTCGCGAAGCGAATGATCCTCGCTTCGCGGAAACAACAAAAAAATCGCTCATTCCTTTCTTCGGTGCTGCCTTCTTTTTAAAAGAGGATGGGGTTGGGGCGTATAATAACCCCTTTTTAGCGTATGCCCGGCAACAACTCCTAGCTCATTTGAGGATCAAATGTCACAACCTCAATATAATAAGGATCGGGCTCGGGAACAGCTTATCTAGCAGCGGATGCAAAGGAAGAAAGCAAAGACGTGGCCCAGACCGAAGCTGAAAGCGGTAGCAAAAATGAGATCTTTCGTCTAGACAGAAGAGAGATCCTTTCCTTCCTTTCTAGCTAAGCCCGGCTGGCCTGCCAGCGGTAGTGGGAATTCTCCCGTTCCCTGGTAAAAAAAGGTTGGTTGGATGCGGGATCTACCCAGAATAAAACAAAGGAAAAGAAATAGAACGTACCTCCAGCTGTCTTTAAATAAATATCTCACTTATCAAACTCAAGCAAGAGTCGAACCGCTAGCGGTTTAAGGCACCTTCATCGTAGGAACCCAGATCCCCGGCCGTTGGATAGGAGCACTGTCGTTACCGTGCTTAGAATTGATGAAATTAGCCTTTTTACCAGGAATGCAGTGAGTACTCATAGTGAATATTCTGCGTTTGTGGTTGAGTCACCTCCTGCACCACGTGTAAGTACAAGCTTGTCATTATCTCAGCCCTAAATAAGTTCTAGCCTTAGCATCGTGCCCCACTGTCCGAATAAAGTCTGCGCCTAAGGTGTCACGCGGGCGAGCAACTAAAGCCGACTTCCTTCCTCTGATTGGAATTGGTTGAAAGGAAACCGGAACTGGAAGATTGACTCGGGGAAACAGGAAATCCTTAAAAGAAAGACGAGACTGACTATGACCTTTCAAAGCCCTATCTCATCTGGTTGATAGTAGAAAGTACGTACGATGGTACCATGGACATAAACGAGGTCGAGCATATCTTTAATGATTTCTGCTAAAGGAAAAGAACTATGTGTTCTGTTTAAAGAATATGAGCCTGGTGATCGATACGGCTAGTATTGGAAGAGACCCTAGTGAAATATGATGCACTCAAATAAAAGAAAGAGGGAGGTATCAGAGATCGCATAGGAAGGGGGAACCCAGACGTAGTGGGATGTAGGCTTCAGTTGTTTTGGTACTTTTTCACTACGTCTTATTCTTTTTTTTTGAACCGGCTCGGCAGGTCAGTAGGCCTTTTAGGTCAATGTCTTCAGACTAGCCATCTGTCCTTGGCTTCTGTACCCTTCTTTCTAATCAATTTAGACCTTAAATGAATAGAACTACCCATTTTTTCTATCTATTATATTGCGATGTCTCACTTGGAATGGAATGCACCTCGAAAGAGAGAGGCTAAATTGGAGTTTCTTAAGGCAGCTTTCAAGTAGTCAAAGTCAAGTAGTAGCCTATTCTTGTTTGCTCCCGCTTGGTCATTGAGGCTCATTGCCATCTTTCACCGCTTAGAAATTGCAGCTGAGTCAACTTGTTGTTTAGCTCTGCCTCAATAGCTGCGGTTCATTTTCCTTTCCTAAGGGCCCTTACTCCCACAACGTATGCAAATTCTTAGGATGAATCTTCTTTCATTCCTATTCTATTACCTATCCTCAACGGAAGCTTATGTAGATTTTCTACTTTTCCATTTTCCTTCTTGATTATCAATCACCAATCAAGACAAACCGGGCACTACGGTGAGACGTGAAAACACCTGATCCCATTGCTGAAAAACTCAAGCTGAGTAACTTGCTGGAATGATCGCTCCGGCTCTGGGCCGTCTGATCTTCGGGATGCAGAATAGGGGATCGCTTGCCAACCGTTAGTTAGGACCAGTGTCGCTATGGTTTGCGGGAAAACTCTTCTCTCTCTGGTCTCACTTCGAGTCCTTCTAGAAGTAAATAAAGGAAATGCCCACATTGAATAGAGATCCGAATCGAATACAAAAGATCGGAAATGTCCGTTCGTTCTTCTCCACCTGATGACGAAGTGCCCGGTCTCAAATGTAAGTGCAATTTTCCACGGAAGCCGGCTCAAAATATTTGATCTTAGGTGCATTTCCCTCTGGAATATTATTGTTCGGGTGCGACCAGACTACTACCGATCATGTGAATATTTATAGGTCGGGGTCTTTACTGAAAAACCACAATACTACACTACAACAATTTGAATAAATCCGCAAGTGACTATAATTTGAATTCACTAGTCGTGTTGAGTTGAGGCTTATTTCAATATAACAAATCTGCCAATCCCGATATTCCCACATTTCATTCTGGTCCAGTGTCCATTGCTGAATGAAAGAAATGAGCTTTTTTCTGCGCCCTTAGTTTGGATGATGGAATATTCGCAGTTCTGATTGTTGAGATACTGCAAATCCACTTATCCAACAATTTCAGTCCATTTTCCTACTTTTTCTGCAAGGGGGTTGAGGATCTTGCACTTATTCCGGCCCTATATTTACATAGCCAAGAAAGGCTCTGGCGATCATGCGTGACTGCGTAGCGCCTATCGCCCTGGCACGGCACTCTAAAATGCATGTTGGGTTGGGCCAGAAGTGTTATGCGGAGGGGAGAGATTTGAAAAAAAAGGAAGGAGATCGCGTCTTCCTTTCAAGTCTTCCGCCCGGCTGTGCTCTAGATAAATAAGAACTATGTCTTCTGATTTAGTCTCAGTTTAATTAGGAAGCAAATGCGGTTTCAAGATGAACTCAACCCCGAAAAGGAATTCAATTAGCTGTGCAGTTAGCCCTTTTCTCTTTCATAATTGAGCGACTGGATTAAAGCAAGAAGAAAAACACATCTGAAGCAACGTTTGATCATCAGCATTAGAGAGTTTTGCAGGTCCTTGAGAGAACGTTGTCCAGTCAGTTATGACTTGACCATGGTCTGAGGTGAAATTGGTCCTGGTCCATAAAACGAAAGGTGCTGGGCAAGCGCAGAGAAGTCGTCTGAAGGGGAGTTTCGTTCTGATAGCAACGCCCCCCCCCCCCCCCCCATAATGGAAAGAGGAAGAATTACGTAGATAGAGATCAGCACGTATAACGGAGTCTAAAGACAGAAGATTTGAAGCCACCATTTGCCAGCACCGCTCAGACTCCCTGTGATAAAAAAGAGCAACGAGTTGCCTCAACTACCAACAAGATCAGAAAGAAGCGCGAATTGAACAATCAGATGGCAGGCCACCTAATAAAGCCTCACCTCATTTGTAGTTATAACATGTTCAGCTGAAAGCAAACTCCAAATCAAATTGGTTTACTATTAGTAACACATATACTTTTTGACCTTAGCTCTTTCTTTATTGTTCATTGAGCAGTTCAAATGCTTTGATTGCTTATAAGATAATAGGTGCAAATATTCTTCATTCGTTTCTTTTTTGAAATGCAAAATGGCATTCAAATTCATTCTTTCTCATAACTTGAGAATATGTACAGCGCATAACAGAAAAGAAGGCAGATTTTATGAGTTGTAGGGGCGGACCCACTTCCACTGATTTCTTGCGGACAGGGTAGAGCTCGGCAGAGGGTTCGAGAATAGGGTAGGGTTTTTTACGGTCGGGTCCCCTACCACTAGTCCGGCTAGCCTTCTTTCGGGCAGGAAGCAGGCCGGGCCCGACGGCCGGGCATCTCCCGCTACGCAAGCAGCATTGTTCGCCACCACCCGAGAAGCAAAAGATTAGAAATCTCGTATATAGACATTTTTCATGTATATCTGGACGACGCTTTTGATTCCATTATGAAAGTACGCTGTACTGGACTTGCACCCCTAGTTACGCAGAAGTGCAAGCACAGAAGCGCCAAGCAAAGCTTTGTGTTCTGAAGGTAAAGAAAGACGGTAAAGCCCATTAAAAAGAGTGCCACGCAGGCAGTTTGGCAAGTGAGTAGTAGACTCTTCCTGAATCCGAAGCCTAGTAGTTTTCCTTCTTTCACGGCCATCCCTTGCGGACAAGAACCAACCACTATAAGTAAACTCCAATAAAGAAGCTTGGTGGAAAGAGAGAAAAAGCTACGTCTCTTTGATCAGTTATCCTTTCCTAAATAATAGGTTTTGAGACCCTGTTAGGTGAGAGAGTCAAAGCCGCTGCTTTCCTCTTCATTACAATTTTACGGATTTGACTCAGAGGAAAAAGCTGGAAGAAGACGACGGGATTGTTGATAGATCCCCTCTACATCCTAACCAAGAGGACCAAGTGCAAACCTCTGTCTCCAAGTCCATCTCGTCGTAACCAAGCCTAACCAAACCTCCATGCTCACTGGTACTTTGACATCACTATAGGTAGGTCTCCGTGGGTCTTGAGTTCGGCAAGACGCGTTCGACTACCACTAGTCTGCTTAAGTTGACGGATAAGACGGATGACTATCGGCATTGCTGTCGTCATGACACAGCCTCTTTCACTTCTCGTAGAAGAAGGATGGAATAAAAAATGGTTGAATGAACCAGCCTAAGTGGGTTCAATTCTAAAGGATAATCATAGTCTTTGTTGCCTCGGTTGTCTACCGCTCCTTGGGTTGCTCCCGCCTCTTCCACTAGACCTCGTCTTTCAAAGAGCAGCCGCCCTGCAAGCCTAATAGAACCTTGTTTCCTGGGCCTGTTTGGGTTTTTGTTTACGGCAATAGTAGGTTTCTTGCTTGTCATATAGACGAATATAAGCATCAGTTACATTTGACGTCCAGCCTTTTTATAGAAGAGAAAGGAAGGTTAAGGGCAAGGGCGCAGCATAAAGCCTAAGCTCGACAAAGTCTTTGAGGGGAAATTTTTCCAACTAGACCGATAAATGAGAAAAAGTACCAGTCCTGAAGTGCAAGCCATTTTCTTCGCTCTTTAAACTCTAAAGTACTTACTAAATAGGGGCTGCTCCCTTTGATCTTTTCCGGGATCTTTACTCGTCGTTGATCAAGGAAGCTAGAAGGAAGATGGGGAAACGACGAATCCCAACTACGGATATATAAGAACCGAAACTGCTCAGAGCATTCCATCCGGCGTAAGCATCTGGATAATCTGGGGTAAACTAAGATCTAAAAACATGGCTCAGGGGGATCATCCATGGGTCCAGAAGAGTGAAAGGAAGCCCTAGCTGGGTACGGACGCGGTATCGGCGCCTCGGCCATCCCGCACACACTCATGTCGAGAAAGGGAAAAGGAAACAAGAGATCTATTAGCGTATGTAGACGTAGACCCGAGCTCTCTCCTAACATAAAAAACCCAAGATAGGCAACTTTCACTTGAAAGAAAGGAGCTTCAGAACTCTTGTATTCCACCGAATAAGAATAAGAGCAAGAAGGGGTTATCTTTGTGAAGGTACCGGCACCAGAAAGTAGATCATATGGCCTTTCTTTCGCCAAAATAAAGTAAAGCCCCGGCCCAAGAAATGCAGCAAAGCAAGTCGTCTTTGGTTTGGAGCGAAATTCCCGGATGTATAGGCTTGATCGAGTGCCTTACCTGAAATCGACGCCTGAATGAAAGAAGGGCTTTAGAGTCAAACCCGTCTAGTAAAAACGGTTATCCTGCGCCTCTAACATGTAGTTCTTTCTAGCAATCCGTCTTCCGGGCTACTATCTCTTGTAACACTAGACTTCGTGCGTATTTGTCGATGTAGAACTTTGTTGAACGGTCCATCCTTTCAATGCATTTTTTGCAAAAATCTTCACGAGTTCTCTCTCTACCAAACCGCCCGATCATGGCCAAAGGCTTTAGAACAAACCCTACGCTGCCTCTCACTTCTCTTTCTCTCTGCCAAGTGGGCCCACCTATCGGACGTCGTCCACCTCCAGTTGTGAGTGCCATCACCTGCGAGATTGATGCGTGTGTGAGTGTTGGTGTGTTGTTGCTCCTTCGCTGGCAGAGCAAGATGAAGGGGAGACGATGGGGCCGACCATGGCGTTGTCGACAATATCCGTTCCCTGGGTGTGCTTGACATGTTGCGGGAACCGACGACACAGGCATGGAGGCAACATGGCCAACACGCTGATGAGGCTGTGGAAAGGTGCATTGGGAGGAGCAGGGGGTTGTGTGTGGTGAAGGAAGGTTGAGGTGCGCCGGGAGGGGTGAGACTGACGTCACCTGGCAATGGGCAGCCCGACCCTGCCCAAAAATCCCGATCTGGGCCTGAAAATTGAGCCCGACTGGTGGGCTGGCCAGGCTCAGGCTTACAAAATGAGCAATTTACAGTGTAGTCAGGGCGGGCCGGTCGGTCCTAGTCAGGCTTTTTTGGTTCAAGTGTGGGCTTGGGTTGGGCTCAGGCCCAATTTTTGTGGCCCGACAGTTGGGTCGAACCTGGGTTTTTAGCACCGGGCCTTTTTAGGACCGACCCGGTACGAAGTAGGGCCAGGTAGCGACGTGTGATGCCCAATCGCCCCGCCATAGCGGAAGTAGCTCGTAGCTACGACGGCCTGGTTCGTGGCACTAGACGATGTGCACGACACGTCGGATCTCTAGGAACATGCATAGCAGGGGCAGCATGCGCTCACCACACACGTATGTCAGGAGCCCGCTCAATCTAAGACGCCATAAGAGCTGAATTTCTGAGCCCGAGGGGGCGCGAGGAGCTGCTGGAGGCGAATCACGACCTGTGCCACCTCGTTGATGGCATGGCGGTGAACAGCGCGAGCCAGGGGAGGCGGCGCCGGGTCACCCACCTAGTTCACTTTCCACGACGTCACCCACGATTTGGAAAATAATGGTTTTGCCCCTGTTCACTATCATAAGATGCTTTAACTTTCTCAAAAATAAATGTATCTAAACATGTTTGAGTGTCTAGGTTCAGTCATTTCGATCTGGATCTAGTACACAATGAAATATCTACAACATCTTATAATACTGAACAAAGGAAATACAAAAATAATTGATATGGACATGGCGACCGGATTTATTCTCATGGATACACTTTTCGGGTGATTTCTAGTATTAAAATTGTATATTGTATTTTAATATTCTCTAGAATAAAAATGCAATACTTTATTTTATCTTACACTGAGTAAAATTTGATCTGTTCAAACCGAGAACCAACATGCGGAAAGGTCTACCAGATGCCTCTGTTTCACAACATGAGCAGTTTTATCTCCCAAAATGGGTGGTTTAACACAGTGTCATGGTCTTCAAGATAACATTCGTGGTTAAGTTTTTAGAGCGAAAAATGAATATATGTTGTGTAAAATAAATCTAGCAAGTCTACAATTATTCCAGGTACTTTGAGGAGAGATATATGAATGCGGTGTTTGGCTAGCACAGATTTGAAAGGTGGCCCCCGTTTTAACACAGGAAGGAATACTGGAATACTGTTCTACCTCAAAACTCACATACAGAAATTGCTCGTTTTGAAATGGTAGATTCGCCGCTATTTACGTTTTCGACCAAACCATGCGTACTTGTGCCAGACTTGCTATTTTTGGTGGATGACTGGCAGAGCGACAGCGTCTCAGTGTCTGCATCGGTAGACCATGGAAGAAGACCCAAGAGGGGTCTGTCGGTCTGCCGCACTGCTTTTATGGCGACCCGTGCTGGAGACCTGGAGACTGGAGTGACGCGCACCTGCTTCCTCGGTGTAACCTTGGACAGGTCAAATACTCCGCTTTACCGTGGTAAATCTCCTTCGTTCTCTTTTGGTGATGCCTCCTCTGGTCTGGTTCGGTCTCGCCGATCACTCGCTGACTCTTAGTCATTTATGGACGGACGGTGCGTTGGCTTGTGCCATCTTAGAGTTGGCATCGGTCTTCTGGAACTCCCTTCTTCGGTCGTAACGCGGCTTAAAAACTCTCTGTGTCGTCTCCTCGAGACCGTGCAAAGCGGGTTCTGGTCGTTCGGCTTGTGTGGGTTGTGTTGTCAACTTGTGAACCATGTGGGACGTGTTTGTATCGTGTAACCTGCTTGGCATTGTAATGGTTGTTTTGGCCTATTCTTCTATGCGTTGGCTTGTGCTATCCTGGAGTTGGCGTCAGACTCCTGTAGTTCCCTTCTTCGGTCGTGACGCGGACTAAACGCTCAGTGTATCGTCTCCTCCAGACGGTGCAAGGCAAGTTCTTGTCGTTCGGCTTGTCTGGGTTGTGTTGTCAACCGTGTGCGTCATGTGTTGTATCGTGTAGCCTGCTTGGCGTTGTACCGACCTTCTTGTCCTCTTCTTCTATGAAATTTTTCAGGGTGCATCCTTCTTTGTGCTGATGCTGAATCACAGTCCATGTTGTACTTCTGTGTTGCTCACACTAGTTTGGCTTGCTGGAGTGGATCGGTCGATGGGCATGGATGGTATTAGTCCTACTCACACTAGTTACTCCGGATCTTGCCTTCCCTCCACACACTCTCCTCTTCTCCTTCTTGAGAGTCTCTCGGCGTTCCCTTGCTCCTTCCCCTCGATCCCTTCTCCAGCGGCTTGGCCGACTGGAGGAGGTGGGGGGAGGAGGTCGGCTTGTACATAGTAGATTTAGGGTGTTTAGGTTTAGGTTTTGAGTTGTGTCCCAGTCTGGCGCCATGCCGGTGGAGCTTGGGTTGCCGACATCAGCGAGCGGTGTTTTGCGGCTAGGGGTGGCAAGTGGCATTGGCCTTTCTCGTCCTGCTCTAGAGGGTGGAGCCAATGGCAAGCGGCGGCACACAACCTTTCCCTCCATGATGAATAAGCTCGAGCTGGCTTTTGAGCTCGTAGATCTGGAGGCCTTCTTCCCTGTTCTTGCCGCCTTGGAGGTGGGGATGGCAGGTTCTGGAGGCAGACACGGAGGGGGGTGCTTCTTTGTTGCGTCGACTGGTAGTTGCTCCGTGGCAGCTGCTGATAGTTGTCGTCGACGCAGCTCAGGGGATTTCATGATCGACGGCGCTTCTGCTATCGATTCTTCAGGCATAATGGCAGCCGCTCTCCCTTGGCTCATGGCAGATGGCCGGCGCAAGGATTCCAACAACCTCCTGGTGTGGAGGCCCTGCAACCCCGTCGTGGTTGGCTCCCGCTACGACGACTAAAGTGGCTCAATCCCCGGTTTCGCCGTGGTTGGCCATGGCGAGATGAGAAGAGAGCAAGGTGGTGCCGGAGCTGCACCGGATCGCGTTCGACGGTTTAGATCTGAGGTCCTCTGCGCTAAAAACAAGGACTTGTTTGTATTTTTGTTTTGTTTTTCCTTCCTATGTCTTGTAACACCCCTGCCTTAGTAAGGGTGTGTTTGGATGAGGGGATATCCCTCAAGTGGCAGGGGTAACCACTTTTTCACTGGTTGCCACTCGTTTGGATGAGAGGATGTAAGTGGCAGAGGCAACCAGATTCCAGGCATATTCGGTCGAAACGGTGGCTCCGCTCATCCGCCCAAATCTCGCGGATAGCGATAACCAGTTTTGGCTCCCGTCGCTAGCCTCACCTTTTCGTGCCGATTCGCTCGCTCACCGCCGCGCCGCAGGAAGAACAGAGACGGCAGCGACGGCCCGTCCATCTCCCGCTATTTCCTTGGTTCACGCAGGAAATTACGCGGCGCAGGAAGACCAGAGACGGCGGCGACAGCAGCAGGTAGACCAGAGGCGACGGCCCCTCCATCTCGCGTCTATTTCCTTGGTTCACGCACAGGGATGCAATCTCCTGACTATCCTCTCTCCTTCTCGTGAAGCAGGGGCGACGGCGGCATAAATCGGCGCAACGCCCGGAGACCAGAGGCGGAGCTACTCCGGACTTGGAAAAATCGGTAGCACTCGCGGGACGGCTGCGCGGAACGGTGAGACAACGGCGGGGAGCGGCGAGACGACGGCGTGGCTGCCCTGTCCCTGTTTCGACCTGGGGCAGGGGAACGGCGGGGATGCCGGCGGCGCGGAATGGCAGGGATGCCCAGTCCCCGTCTCGGCCTGGGGCAGGAGCACGGCGAGATGGGCAGCGGCGCATCTACATGCCGGACGGCTTGGCGGCTGTGGCCGGGGTCGATTCAGTGCTGCATTAGCTCTTTTCTGAAGATGTTGTGTTCCTCCGGTGAGAGGATCCCACGTCAGATTCCTAGATTGTAACTGCATGTCTGCATTCAGCCCCAGCTTGTACGTGTATGTCATCATGTGAGGTAAACAGATTTTGTGTAATACTTCACCATTTTTTCTCTTTGTTTGACTTTGTATTTAGTCCGTGTTTGTCACTAATTTTTTTGGAAGGATTTGTCACTGATTTGTGTTCAAGTATCAGTGTGTCCCTGTGTTTCTCTTTGAAAGACAGTGACAAGATTGTGATTTTTTACTAAACTTTTTCACCTTATATCCCCAAATAAGCTTTTATTTCATGTGTAGAAGGTAATCTGACCATCTGAATAGAAAAGGTCACCACAACCACTCATCCATTCACCATCCTTTCAACCAAACAAAAAAATGGCTACCACTAACTACCTCTCATCCAACTTAACCAAACAAAAAAAGTGGCTACCCCTAACCAGCTGGTTGGTGGTACCCTCATCCACAAATCCTATCCCCTAAACCAAACACACCCTAAATGAAGTTCTCGGCGGGTCGATCCCCGTTCAAAATAAAAACACTAGTTACTCCGTGCGACATAAACTCATAAAAGAGAAGAAAATGATTCACACTGCATTTCACACAGTCGGTCTGGACGCCGTGCTACCTAAACAAGCTACCCCAGCCGCACATCACACCGAGACGCGCGAGCAACCCATGACTCTGTACGTGCGTGTATGCAGTAATGCAGTATGCACCCACACAAACAGTGTATATCTATGCAATATGCTTGCTTGCAACTTGCAAGCAAGACCTTCAGGCAATCAGGCTTCAGGGAGCCACCCGGCCCGCTGCACTACCACCGACGCAGCCAGCTGCCGATGACTACTGCTGCTGCCGTCGTCTTCAGAGATGCAGCAATGGAGCCTGCTGCTACTGCCTGGAGCGCTGGCGGCGGCAGGGAGGGCAATGGGAGGCTCCGGTTCCAGCTCAAGGCAGAGAGCATCTCGGACTGGAGGATGGCACAGTAGTGGCCGAACGTCTCCGGCGACACGTTCAGGTCGAAGCCAACGCCGAAGAGGAAGTCCACCTCCAGGTAGTTCATCTCCGGCAGGCTGATCCCGCCCACCTTGGCAAAGTAGGCGTTGTTGTAGAATCTGCAACACCAGCAACGCATCGTATGTTAACATGCATCAGGGTTCAGATAGATAATGTCTTTTTCAGTCTTTCAGAGCCGTCAGTTTTTCGGGATTCAGATAGACAGTGTGTGCTGTGCATCAGGACTCAGGATTCATATCAATACTGGTAGTGTAGTAGGCACCAAACATGTGTGCAGTGCACAGCAAAACAGAATTTGCCTTAGAAGATAATCAATTCTTTAGAACGTCGACCGGCCAACTGAAAATACCGTGGTGATTGTTTCAAGAGCGATTTCTACTTACCAATTTGTTTCGATCCCGTGACAACGTTTAGAAATCTTGCCACATTTCCAAGCTAACAACGTTGACTGGTGTGTTGGAATTGCTAGGCAGAGCAGTGTGGTGTAGCTCGCCAAACATGTTCAGTAAAATTGACATAATTTCATAGATATTTACTGCATCTTATGTCGAGGAAACTTGACATAATTTGGTATGATACTAACTAGTGCACACGTCCGAATGTCTAACTAGTCATTCAATGTGTCGTCATAACAAGTTGATCTGGCTTTTCAGTTTGAAAACTGTAATAATAAGGAGCAAACTTGTCACATTGCCACGACTATGTGCAAAATATGGCAAACAATTTCAATGTATATAAATTACTACAATATCCCAGCTAAGAAGTAAAAAAAATGGAATTTACACTTGTTTCAAAGAAGGAAGATACAATCAATCATCAGTTGGATAATGATTTCAGAAAAAAAGGAAGATATGGTTAGATGGTCCTGGCAGGAGGGAATTGGGATAGGTATGAGCATCAGTAAGGAGGAAATTGCCACTGTCCCATTCAATCATTACTTAACAGTGAATTAAATTCCAAAAAGAGAGAAACGGTGTTGAAAGGAGGGGAGCTCTATCTTAAATCTTGGCTTGGGTCCCCCGGTGCAAAATGTGGTTGGAACTTGGACGGAAGGAGCAGTGGAGCCACCATTGCTTCTTTTGGCAGGTATAGTTTTGCACACACCACAAACATCACCTCAGCTCAGGAGCAGATAATGCTCTACTATCTCGGTGTGCCCTGCCTGAATTATATGTAAAGAATTCTCCAATGCAATTTGCTCTTTCCGTTTGTCGATGCAGCTTTCGATTCCCAGTGCTTGTTAGGATTTAGGAAAGGGGTTTGGGTTCTGCTATGTTCTCTGCCAATGCATCCTACGTGATCTGGATTCCAGAATTAGTTCTTGATCTTATCTCATCAGAGCTTTCTATGAACGCAACTCACCAAAATGTCTAAAAACATGTACTGTAGCATTGATACGATTAGTAGTTTAGCACTAATTTGAACAGTAGAGAAGCAGACTAATCAGCACCTTCAGAATTCCAAGCTATGTTGCGTTGACATGGTAGATTAATTTAGGTCCCAACAATTATCTGGTTGACAGTGATTGATTATGCACAAAGAAAGCAAGATAAGACTCTTCAATAATGCTGGGTCTAAAAGACCAGGTGGATAAAGTTGCGCAAGTTAAGCACAAAGAACAAGATTCATTTGAGAATCGAGCAATCTCTCCACCAATCCGTATACTCCTACAGCGTGTTTGGCAACTTTGGGGATAGGGAATGAGAGTTTAGATGGGGGAATTAGTTTGGGTATTAGACTTGGGAAGTTAGTTTTTAGTCCCAATCCCACGTTTGGTATGTGGTGGAAATTAGTTGGGGGAATTCACAGAATGTTTTTTTTTCGGTTCCCCCGTTTAAACGTCCATCAGTTGCCGGAAGCGCTGGTCCTCGCCGACTGACCGCGTACAACTCGCCGCCGGTCACAGAGGCCGCACACGCCGCCGTCGCTGCTCTTGTAGCCTACTGGATTTAACAACCCGGACGTGCACCAACAGTTGACAGAGATCCTTGTAGGATTTTAGTTCGTGCGTAGATTCCTCGAGCACCAGCACACACGCACATGTTACATGTAACAATCCAAGAGAAGTAGTTCGATTGATTAATCAACAAATCTATTTGAAGAAGAGAACCAAAATTAGATAGAGGAATAAATCTGGTGATCTTGTGATGGGAAAAGCTAGTAGTATCAGAAATTGTCGAAGCAAGCCTATATGTGAGCTTTCCTCGCGTGGTGTCGTCTCTGCAGACTGCAGGTCGAGAAGAGATCACCGCTAGCAGATCTCACGGGAGGAACAATGTCGCTGCTGGAGGCTTAGTTAGCGAGGATTTTTCCTCGAATTGGCAACGATTTTCTCGGGTGTTTTCAGTTCCGTTGATCGCGGGATGACGTAGCTAACGCAGGATTATTTTTTCTTCGCCAATTCCCAGTCTCGACGGAATTACCAGGGGGTACCAGGGAAGAGATACGTGTGAGTTGCTTATCTAAATTCCCTTTCCCAAACCGTACTAAACACCCATTACCCCCAACCACAGGAGGGAATTAACGTCCTATACCGCTCCAACTCCCATTCCCTGATTCAAACTCCCTCCAACCAAACACTAGTGGAGTCTCTGAATTCCTCTCATGGTTCGGTGCCTGCCATTAATTTTAACCTATTGGTTCAAGGGAATATGTTCAAAGAACAGTGCCCGCACACCATTTAAGTCTTCCTAATACTCAGTAATTTTGAATCTTCCTAAATAGTAGCCTGATCTGGAGAATTCCATTATGTCATGTAAAGTAAGCATTGGCAGACCGAGAACCAACTGGACCCAAGAACAGGACAACTTCCAGAAAAACTAAGAACTCGATCATATGCAATGTCATAATCGTCATAGCAGACTAGCAGTTAAATCGTGACCAGAGGCGTGTAGTGTAGGCGAACTCACATGTCATCCATGAACTTGACGGCGGCGAGAACGGCGGTGATGAGGAGGCGGTGCACGCTGTAGGAGTCCACGGTGAGCGCGCGGCGGCGGCGCAGGAGGCGGTCGAGGTAGATGTACGCCGCCAGGAAGCACGCGGGGCTGCAGCCCGCGAACCGCGCGATGCGCGCCAGGTACGCGCGCACCAAGATGTCGGGCTTCGTCGTCGCCCGGAACGCCGACACCGAGGCCAGCTCCGCCCCCGACCCGGCCGCCGCGTCGTTGCGCTCCGTGACGCGCTCCAGGAGCGCGGAGAGGACGCCCACCACCCGCGGCATGTCCGCCGCCGCTAGATCCTCCTCCTCGGCCATGATGGATTCTCTTCTCGCCGCCCCCAAAACCTCTTCAGCAGTGCGTGCGTACACGTGGGTTCTTGAGCGGGTGGACTTGATGCAGAGTTGGAGAGTTTATGTTGGGATGGGGCAGGGAGGAGTTTTTGCATTGAGCCCCGTTTTTATGTTGGGAATTTAAGTTGCATTTTAAAAAAATTGTACTGCATGACACTCTTATACCTAAGATTTTGGTGGTGTTGACAAGTATTAGATGGTTTAATTGTATTTACAAGTATTATTCTACACGATTTAGCCGCGTGGAATTGATATTTCGATGAGTGGAGACTCCTATTGGAAAAGGGGAAGGAAAGTGAATGGTTTAAATTTTCATATAGTTTTCTTTCGCTGAGTCGCAGGAAAACTACACTATTAAGATGGGATAGTTCTTTGGATCATGTCATCATGTGGGAATTGGATTTTTTTTCTATCAAATCATGTTCTCTATTACCTGGGGAGGCAAAAACTGGGGAGCCAGAAAATGCAAACGCCACGCCATGGAAGAAACAAGGTATGTGTCGACACGTACATATATGGTTGGTGTACCAAGCATTTCACCAAAAGGAATTCTAACTCTTAACTTGAATTCGATTCACGAAACGCGACATGACCGACGCGCGATGCGTGGCGTGGCGAGTCGTGCGGTGGAGGAGGAGTGCGCATTAACTACATGTTCTCACTCACCTAGTGATGTAGAAGAGCTCCACTTATAACCGGCTCCAACTCTCTACCACTAGCAATGTGAGAGTAAATTTGGTCCCACTCCCGCTCATGTATATACAGTGGCGGAGCTTGGGCCCAAATCTTGGAGGGGCAAATGGGCTGGGGGGGGGGGGGGGGGGCGCAAGAAAACATGATTTTGGGCCGATTTTCACTGGAATAGGTGGCAAATAAGTAGGGATACCTAGCAGATTTCTAATGGGCTGGGGGGCGGCTGCCCTTTTCGCCCTTTAGAAGCTACGCCACTGTGTATATAGCATGCAACCAATCTAAGTGGGCATTTGAGATCTCAGTATTTGTTAAACAAAATGGGCTAGACCCATAAAATCCAATAGTTTGTTCAAGAAAAAAATCCAACAGAATAGGGTTTCCTCTGGGTGTGGATCTTTTCTGGCAATGGACAAGGCGATCCCAGTTGTGGAGAAGTTTGTACAATATAAGCATTATTTTAAATTACGTGCTAAACACGAGACAGGCGATGTTGTTCGCACTCAGTTCTGGTGGGATTGATGGACTAGCGCACGCCCTTTAAAAGACAGAATATTATGATCTTTTTGTTATCTATTCGAACGCAAATATCTTTGCTGCTCAAGCCCACCGTGGGGACAACTGACCTCTCTCACTCGCTCCTGGCTTATTTAGGCGTTTCACAAACGTGTCAAACTGTAGATCAACGTGACGTTGGAGGAGTGCCCAAGTGGATGACAAGTGGACACAAGCAGCAGAACGTGGAACCACAGATTCACAGCTCTATTTCTCTTCCCAGATTTCCTCAGATGAGAGTGCTGATCACGTCTGTTTATAGGTCAAACAGTCATAACTTTGTTTTAGTCAATCGCCAAAAAGGTCGTTGTCCGTGACAAGATTACACAGTTAAACTGTATATCCCAGCTCGCAAATCAGAACCGAAGCTTCGTTCAGAAACGAAATGGTCGGTGACGTTTCCGCAAAGCGAGCACCGGCTCCTTTAGCTTGGCCTTTTGAGCTTGCTCGTCGCCTAGCTGTGAACGAATCTGGCCATTAGTTTAGTATAGTGCGTGCCGCATCCTGATCTAAACTCGGATGCAACAAGCGGCAGCTAGCAACCACCCACCTTCGTGCAGTCCCTCCATCGACCACGCACAACCTTTTAGCTTTCACATTATTATCAGGAACAATACGATAATCAGATAAACCACTTTGTCTGAAGGAAAGAGATCCGTCGACCCCAGTGGTCCTCGTTGCATCTCCGAGCTGTTCATCTGCCACTGTCATGGCTTCAATATCTGCAGGACAGATGTGCCAATCAGAAATAAATATAGCAATGATCCAGAAGGTTGACAAACAATTGCAATTTGTAAACAGTTTAAAAAGGCTGGGGCCAAGGCGTCCGTGTCAAGCAAAGGGCCAAAATGCTGAAATTAGACCGTGTCAAGGAGGGACAACGTGCAAGCATTAACCCCCTCAATCAACGTCTGATACCCTGATTGACTTCTCGGTAATCAAGCAAAGCAACCACATGTAACATATTCACTGCAATGTATAACAAAGGTAGTGGGCAGGAGAAAATATGTGTCTGTTGAATGAACTCTTCCGTGAAGAAGGCACGATCAAATCCTCAATGGTAATGTCAGTATACATGTAGCAAGTACAAAGGAACCCTGTGAATGGCCTCCTCTTGATGATTACATAATTTCTAACTGAACTAAGTGATCAGAAAGAAGGTAGATCTATCATCTATATACCTCACTGTCCAAATTTGTCTAGGAAACAGCTACAAAATGCGCTGGAACAAACAGAACTGTACCATGTGAATTCGCGGCTGCAGGGGTTATCGTGAGATCTGGATTACAAGCAAGTGATTAAATTGTTCAAAGACTTTTTACTGATCATGTTGTTGGTTCACCATCACGTGCCCGCAGAAGCATATGTGTTAATCAGAGACTTATACTCTTCATTCTCAGCACACCCTCTACTTTCAAGAACACTCATTAACCTGTCTGCACTCTCTGTGTCATTATTCTCCTTGAAATACGCCAGGAGACTCTCAACATTGTTTGGTCTTGGTTTCCATCTACTTGGACTTGTAACTGCTGCGGCTTTCTCCAGACATGACAGAGCTTCAGATAATTGATTCTCCTTCAGGTATGCTGTGGCAAGGATTTCCCAGGTGTTTGGTTTGGGGTTCCCACCTTTCTCAACAAATTTGTTGACAGTTTGCTGAGCCTTGACAACAAAACCTTCTCTAGAGTACCATGCTAATAAAATGTTCATAGTCTTAGGATCATAACTAGAATTTTTGGACGCCCATTCATCGTATAGAAGTTCAGCTCCCTCGATATCCCCTAGCCTAACCAGGGCAGACAGTACCTCCTGGTAGCCTAGGTTGTGAATTGTGTGGAAAGTTGCTTTATACCGATTCCAAATGCGATAGACTTCTTCCTTCTTTCGGAGGTGGCTATAGAGCGTGATGAGAAAATGGAAACATTTCTTATCTCTACCCGTTGCTCTCTTTTCAGCTTCTTTCAGGCATTCTTCTGCCTTCTCGAAATTCTCAAACTTAATATGCATGCTAGCAAGTGTGGTATAAGTAGTCCAATTGGCAACAACAGACTCGTCAGCAATCATCTGGTTAAAGACTTGTTCCATTCCATCAGCATCTTTCATAGCTGCACAACTCTTTATCCAAATGTTGTAGGTGCAGACATCAAAAGCTATATTTCTTTTCTTCATCTCATCAGTAACTGTAGACACCTTTTCAGGCTCTTCAATATCCACATAAAAATTCATCAATACATTAAAAGGTAATGTGTCAGTTGCAAATCCTCTTTTCCTCATCAGCTCAAATGTGTTTTCTGTTTTCTCTTTCATCTTAGCTTGGGCATAAACATTGAGAAGAGACCCATATGTTCGCTTGTCTTTGAGTGGATCAGGAAGTTTTTCGAAGTATTCTTCAGCATCTGGAACACCGCGTACTTTTGCAACCAGATCCAACTGGATTGCCATGTCACTTGCTGATAGCGAAAATCTATCCCTGCGCTCAGTCATCCAATCATAAACCTGCACATGCAACAGAAAGCTTAACTAAAACCCATACAACTAGTAAGATTGGCCATGAAAAGGCACCAAATCATCAGATAATAGCAAGAAAGTAAGTCCAACCAATTCCATGAACAACCATTAACGAAGCTGAGCCTTGAAAAGAAATTTCAAAATTAGCTCCATGTTCATGATACACAGGTACATCGTGCCATTGTATGAAATGGAGTAAGTGCAATTATTTTCTATGTTTATGCGGTTATAAATTTGCTAGATATCCTTTGAGCAATGAATTGCTAATAATATGACGGTAAATCTTCTCAAAGTATAACCTGAAATTGTATAATTCCAATTCCAGTCAAACATTAGCCATTAGCCTTGTCTCCCTGCTTCATTTTTCGCACAGTATTAACTAGCATACTTAGATCACCTAAATTTTCATCTCAAAATAGATTTACCACAAATGAAGTGCTCCAACTGCCACTACAAATTTCAAGATTATCGGACGCACACACTAGATACATTTTTTTCCTCAGGTTTGCAACACAGAAGCCAATGTAATTATGCTGATATGCAAGAAACAATAGAACAGCCAATATTTAGGAGTAACTTCTTTGGATGGCATACGCATAGTGCTTCCAACATTAGCTGACAAAACTAACACAGCAGTACCCAACATCACCAGATCACTTGCAACAACATAAAAATTAAATAGATCGCGGGGACCCACGGCCAGGAACCATTACCTGGAGCGCGAGGTTGAAGCGGCGGAACTTGCGGAGCTCCCTGGCGATGCGGCAGAGCTCCCACTTGTCAAGGCGGCGCTCGCCCTCGTCCCAGTCCGCGAGAATCCGCCCCACCGGCCGGCCTCCGTTTCCCACCGCCACTCTCCTGTACAGGCTGCTCCACCGCAGCGCCGGCCGCCGACGACGAGGAGGCGCAGCGCACCGTGACCTTCGCCGCGGATCCTCCGCACGGCCGCCGCGCGTAGGGGCGGGCGGCCGGGGCCACGGAGGACGGCGGGAGGAGGTGGAGCAGCATGGCAGCACTGGCAGCGGAGCGCGGCGCCGGGCGGGTGGGAGAAGATAAGATGAACCGGAGAGTGGGGGTTCCGGCTCGCGCTTTGAGATTCGCGCATGAGGATCGGAGGGATCCGGGGCCCACGGCTCGCTGCCTTCGCGGCTTCCCGCGCGAATTTGTATTTGTGGGCCGCAGCTGGCCCAGGCGGTCCGTGCCGGGTCTGTCTCTGAACTCTTGCTCTGCTCCGTTGCAAACCTGGTTCTTTTCTTCAGAGAGTGATGACTATTTCTCAAAATAAAAATAAATTCTCGATTTTTTTTTTAGCAAATCGGGAGGGGAGGCCTCTACCTTGGTATTTCATTAAAAGAATCTGCCTCCGACAGAAAATCAGAGGAATTTTACATGGTGTCAGCCAGAACAAAGAAATACACATGGGGAGGGGATGAGACAGAGAACACATGAAACCGAGAGATTTTTAAGAGAACATACATCAACTGCTTGGAGACACATTTTGAGCTCTTCTATCCAGTGATTAATGACAAATTTATCTGTGATGTCCCCAACTATCTCAATTGCTAAATCAACAGGATACAGAGTAGTACAACAGAATTTGGAGGTGAGAAAGAGACGAACTCGGGATGAGGAACAGACGAATACAGAGAGATGTTCAGAGTTCAATTTCTCGATGACACACACGCAACACAGCTGGGTCTATATACCCCATCGTTCCTCTTACAGGTGGTCCCACATAGCACGTTGACCTTCTAGTCTTCTGCTGGCCAATAGTAGCTCACCAGCTCAGCTTGGTGACTCGCTGTCCACCGCCACGTAGGACGAAGGTGTGACAGTTCCCCCTCTTGAGCAGGCACCCCTCGAGCTTGTGCTTCATCTTGCTCCCATAGTGCAGCATCAGGATATCGTGTCTTCACCACATAGTAGTCCTCCCATGTTGCCATATCCTCTGGCAGATGCGCCCACTTGATCAACACTTGAGGTGCCGCGGCATTGCCTTTACGAACCAGACGTCGCTGAAGAATCGCCACTGGCAATGGTGTAGCTGCTGTGAACTCCGAAGTCACGGGAAGTTCAGAAAAGACAGGTGAATAGTTAACAGTGAACGGTTTGAGCTGAGACACATGAAAAACCGGATGCACTTTTGCTTCTGCTGGTAGAGCCAGGCGATATGCCACCTCGCCAACTCGCTCCAGAACGGAATAAGGGCCGAAGTACTTGTATGATAACTTGGGGTAAGGTCGATTGACCACAGATTGTTGTGCATAAGGCTGAAGTTTTAACAGAACCTGATCCCCAACAGAGAACTATCGTTCAACACGGTTCTTGTCAGCATAAGTCTTCATCCTTTGTTGGGCACGAATCAGTTGAGCTCGGAGCAATTCTGTTTGTGCTTGGTATTCCAGCTGCGTCTCCCGCAACAGAGTCATCCGCCACAGACAAATTGGGCATGCCGCCAAAATTTGGTTCTGTGCGGTACAAAGCTTTGAAAGGGGAACACCCCAAAGCAGTATGATAACTTGAGTTATACCAGAACTCCGCTAAACCCAACCATCTCTTCCAATGTTTCGGATTATCCTGCACCGCACAACGGAGGTACTGCTCCAAGCACTGGTTAACTCGCTCGCTCTGGCCATCAGTTTGCGGATGGTAAGCCGTACTGTAATTCAGCTTAGTTCCCAGGGATTTAATCAAATCCTTCCAGAAATTGCTTGTAATTTTTTGTCACGATCAGAGATAATTGCCACTGGAACACCATGTAATTTAACGATGTTATCCACGAAAACCCGGGCAACATAAGCTGCTGTAAAAGGATGCTTTAATGGGAGGAAATGGGCATATTTGGTTAAGCGATCCACCACGACCAGAATACTGTTTGCACCGTCTGAAGTAGGCAAACCTTCGATGAAATCCATGGTGATCTCTTGCCATGGAGCCGCTGGAGGTGGCAATGGTTGCAGCAACCCTGAAGGTTTCTGGTGAGTATGTTTGGCTTGCTGACACACCAGACAGTGCTTCACATAGTTTTCCACGGCCAACTTCAAACCTGACCAGTAATATAACTGCTTGATGCGGTGATAGGAAGCTTGGATGCCAGAGTGACCTCCCACTGCACTATCATGCAAAGAAGATATCAATTTGGTCTGTAAGGCTAGATTATCACCAATAACCAATCTGCCTTTATATTTTATCACTCCTTTTTCCAGATAGAAACCCTTGTCATTTGGAGAGTGAACTGCTAACTCCTGTAACAGAACAGACATTGCCTTGTCATTAGTGTAAGAAGTCAACACTTCTTGTAACCACGCCGGCTGACAAGTAGAGATCGCCTGCATGTCCAACAAATGTCCAACACGGGATAGAGAGTCAGCGGCACCATTATCAGCACCTTTGCGATATTTAATCTCAAAATGCAGTCCTCCAAGTTTTGCCATTGCTTCTTCTGGAGGTCAGAATTCAGTTGCTGATCAGTTAAATTGCAGAGACTCTTGTGATCTGTAACAATAGTGAACTTGCCACGCTGTAAGTACTGTCTCCACTTGTCGACAGCCATAATGACAGCAAGAAATTCTTTATCATAAATGCAGCGTTTCTGATTGACTATGCCCAAAGCTTTGCTCATGTATGCAATGGGGTGTCCTTTCTGCATCAGGACTGCACCCACGCCTGTGTCACACGCATCAGTTTCGACGGTGAAGGGTACATTGAAATCAGGCAGAGCTAAAACTGGAGTTGATGTCATAGCTTGCTTCAGCTTGAGAAAAGCTGCATTTGCTGCTTCAGTCCATAGAAATCCTTTCTTGGTGAGCAATTGTGTTAATGGTTTCGTGAGAAGACCATAATGCTCCACAAACTTGCGGTAATAACCAGTAACTCCAAGAATTCTGCGTAATTCATTGACATTTGTTGGGGTTGGCCAGTTCACCATCGCCTCAGTTTTCTCGGGATCAGTAGATACACCCTTGTCTGAAATTATATGACCCAAATACTGAATACTCGTCTGACCAAAACTACACTTGGACATCTTTGCATAGAACTGTGTCTCTCTGAGCTTGGCCAGCACCAAGTGCAAATGCTCCAAGTGTTCTGCCCATGACTTACTATAAACCAAAATGTCATCCAAGAAAACAATAACAAATTTGCGCAAGAATGGAGCAAAAATCGAATTCATGATGCATTGGAAGGTAGCAGGGGCATTGGTCAAACCGAACGGCATCACTCGAAACTGAAAGTGACCATGATGGGTCTTGAATGCTGTCTTAGCTTCATCTTCAGGACGCATTCTAATTTGATGATATCCAGCTCGAAGGTCGAGCTTGGAGAAGAATTTAGTACCTGCTAATTCATCCAAAAGTTCATCCACAATGGGCAGAGGAAATTTATTCTTCACAGTTACAAGATTGAGCCGGCGAAAATCAATGCAAAATCGCCAAGTGCCATCCTTCTTTTTCACCAACAAGACTGGAGAGGCAAAAGGACTCATACTTTCTGTAATAATACCCGCATCAAGCATTTCTTGTACCTGGCGCTCTATTTCATCTTTCTGAAGTGGAGAGTATCGGTAGGGTCGAGAATTTATTGGTTGAGCATTACTTTCCAGATGGATTGCATGATCGAGGGATCTCTGCGGTGGCAACTCGTGTGGTTCTTCAAAGACATCTTGAAATTGTTGCAGTAAGGAAGACAGATCAGGAGCCACTGCTGTGTCCTGGTGCTGCACTGTCTGTGCCACCGGATCGACAACTGCCATCGCCCACACTTCATTACCTGACAGCCATTTCTGAAGCTGTTCAGCAGATAAAACCGAAACTGCATTGGTTTGTGACTGCACAACACCCTGTAGTGTAATTTCTTTGCCTTGGTAGTTGAAGGATAAGTATTTTGCATCCCAGTCCACTGTCATCTTTCCGAATTGTTTCAACCAGTTAACACCGAGGATAGCATCATAAGCTCCGAGCTCCAGAATTCGCATGTCAGTGGTAAAAGTATTACCCTGAGTCCACCAAGACAGTCCTGTTACCTGCTCATTTGAAGTCATTAGCTCTCCATTAGCCACTTTGACTGGTAAAGCTGGTGCAGCTGAAATAACACAGCCAGCTCGCTCGGCAAAAGCTCTGGTGACAAAGGTGTGAGTGCTGCCAGAGTCAATAAGAAGCAGCATGACTTGATTTCCAACTAGTGCACGCAGGCGAATCGTTTCACCACCTTCAGTACCCGCTAATGCATCCACAGACAACTGACAGCAGGCGGCAGTCATAACAGAGCATGCTGCAGGCACAACAGGTTCATCTAACAATTTCAAAGCTAGCTCAGCATCATCTGAAATGACTTCTCCAAATTCTCCCACTTCTATGGTGAGTAATTGCCCAGACCGCTTACACTGATGTTCCTTAGAGTATTTATCGCCACATTTGAAACACAAATTATTTGCACGCCGGTAATCCCTTAACTGCCGCTCCCTCTGAAAATCATCAGTGGGTGGCTTCTTGTGCCAATCGGTGCGAGCCACAGAAGTGTTGGTACTGATTTGAGGTGCAGGAATGTGCTTGGCTGACACATGGGAACGTGATCGAGGTCGACACTGGTCAGCTTCTTCTTCCTGGATACGAGCCAAAGATGCAGCTCTAGTAATACTTGTTGGGCTTGCAGTCTCACAGCACAACGAACATCATCTTTGAGACCAAAAACAAACTGAGTGACAAACCAACGCTGACTGAGGGTATCATCCAGAGAAATCAAATGATACATGCATTCCTCAAAAGCTAAGCGATATTCCACTACAGTACCAGTTTGTTTCAATTGCAGTAACTTGGTCATCTGTCCATCAAACTCATCTAAACCAAATTCCTCTACAATTGCTTGCATGAACACATCCCAGGCAATCAATCTATTTCTGCGCTTAAAGGACTGAAACCATAATGCAGCGTGACCATCTAAGTGCAGAGTTGCAGTGCTAACCCAGTGATGTTCAGGAACCTTGTACATCTCGAAATACGTCATGCTAAGATCTATCCAGAGTAATGGCTTATCACCTGAGAATCGAGGAAAATCATGCCGTCGAGGTCGCACAATAAAATCTCCTTGACGCTCACCCTCCACCAAATCAGTGGGTGACGAGGGCGCCGTCTGAAATTCCTGCCCCGTCCCTGGAGCAGTGAGGAGCGGCGGACGCAGGTTGGTGAAGCGCGCCGGCATCGGGGCCTTGTTTGCCGCGGAATCTCCACCCGCGGCAGAGGTGCGGTCGCAGCCGTGGCTGAGGTTGCGGTCGTGGCTGCGGTCGCGGCCTTGTCATGATCGACGAGGCGGCGCTTGACGCCGTCGAGGTCCTCGCCGAAGTCCTCGATCTGCTTCTTCAGACCGCCCACCTCCGTCCCGACCTCCTTGATCTCCGCGGAGATCGCGGTGAACTTGGAGAGCATCTCCTCCAGTGATTTCTGTACTGCTTCCATCTTAGTGAGGACGAAATTGGTCTGCGCCGATGGCACAGCCGCCTTGGCCGGCGCCGTCGCGGCTCGCCCTGAATCAGACCCAACCCCGCGGAGGATTTCGCGCCGATTCACCGAAGTGATTCAGCACCTGTCGCGGTGGAATTTTTCGGGTCCGATCTCGGGAATTTGTGAGCGCGAGCGGAGCGGATTCAGCTCTGATACCAGATTGTGATGTCCCCAACTATCTCAATTGCTAAATCAACAGGATACAGAGTAGTACAACAGAATTTGGAGGTGAGAAAGAGACGAACTCGGGATGAGGAACAGACGAATACAGAGAGAGATGTTCAGAGTTCAATTTCTCGATGACACACACACACAGCTGGGTCATATACCCCATCGTTCCTCTTACAGGTGGTCCCTGGGTCCACCGCACAGCTCACATAGCACGTTGACCTTCTAGTCTTCTGCTGGGCCAATAGTAGCTCACCAGCTCACTTGGTGACTCGCTGTCCACCGCCACGTAGGACGAAGGTGTGACATTATCCTCATTCTCAGATCTGTGAGCCCACAAAGTTGCCATGGCAACACATTGCTTCGCCACCACAGGAACAGGGGTCACAACCGAGTCAAAAACTTTTCTGTTTCGAGCCAACCATGCAGTCCACAGGCAGCTCGTGATCATAAGCACCCACGCTGGCTGCCTAGCTGTCGGCAGTCGTTGCACAGCTTCGCATAGAACATCCTCCACACCTAGCAGGTTTTGCAGATCAATACCCAATTGCACGAATCTCGGCATTCTGCCACCCGCAAGAAAGATCACGTTATACCTTGCACGAATCTCAATGTCTCGGATCCAATGGTAATAACCATCGATTTAGAATTAGTTATTTCTTAGTTGTATGAGAAATAGCAAATCCGCTGTCTTTATTCTTAGCACTAGTAAGGTGTACTCCCTCCGTTCCAAATTAGATGACTTCCATTTAACGATGGAAGTCATCTAATTTGGAACGGAAATAGCAAATCCGCTGTCTTTATTCTTAGCACTAGTAAGGTGTACTCCCTCCGTTCCAAATTAGATGACTTCCATCGTTAAATGGAAGTCATCTAATTTGGAAGATGGAAGTCATCTAATTTGGAACGGAGGGAGTAGCAGTTAGTCGGAAGAGTACGAATGATGACTTCCATTTAACATGTGATGGAAGTCATCTAATTTGGAACAGAGGGAGTAGCAGTTAGTCGGAAGAGTACGAATTTTCCCAATAAATCAATCTTCTAAACAGCGGTGCTTTAGTATTATCGTGCAACTAAGCGGACGCCATCGGATCGGCGAGGTGGAGCGAAAGCGGCATGAGGTGAAAGGAGGAAGGAGAACTTATTGGCGAGGTCATGGCTACAACAACAGGCCACATCAGAGGTTAACTGGCAGTCGGACTAGTAATGTCAACCATCCCCGAGCTTAGAGGGAAATGTGAAGAGGAGAAACAATGAATAGGAGGAGAAAGAAGGGAGGCAGTGGTTGCATAGGAGGGAGGTGATGCCAGGGGAGGAAGAGGCGACGGTGCTATGTTAGGAGGGGGACGACAAGTAGAGGAAGACAGAGATGACAGTTTGCACGCCACTTGTTTTTCATCTTTAAAGATGTGACAAAATCATATTACTAGAATTGGTTTAAGAAGAGTACTTAAACACGACACAATTCGACGGAGATTCGAGCCTAAAAAAAGAAGAGGTTTTTAGAAGAACACACAGGAGTGGAAGGAAAAAGAAGGGTGGGACGGCCATGAATAATAGGCAGAGACAGGTGGAAGAAGTAAGAAGTGGGCAGAGCTATGGCTAGCATCCACTAGTTGCTCTGCTTTCATAAATAATTGTATTATTTGTTAGTGGTCCAAAATTTTAAAAGTTGAATCACAAGGAGGAAAATTGACGATGACAATGTCACCTGGAGGCAGGCAATGTCACCGAGATTGCAAGTGATGTTGCTAGTTCACCTAAAGATTGATCAGGTACACTGTACATATCATTTATCAATGATATCATCAAAATCATTGATGCATATCGACCTGCCATTTCCCTAAAAAAACCAGGGCCTGCCATGAAGACTCAAACATGTTCAACTGGGAAAAGAAGTGAGCTAAAAATAAAAGCGACAGGTAAATCTATGGTATCTTTTTCTTTTCCCATTTCCCCACCATACAGATATGAGCTATAATTTCTCCAAAAGCCATATTCTACAGAAACCAACACAAGCCTAAAACCCAAAAGCACAGCTCCAAATGTTAGCTGAACGGACAATTTTGCCTGAGTTGGCAGATACACCTTGTCAGTGTAAACCAAGGCAATGACGGCGGCACAACCATGACCAAACCGCAGAAAGCCCTATCGGTAATTGGTAAATAAAGGCACCATAATGATCCAGGAACCTAAAGGAAACTACTGCTACCGCCTGTTCCTAAGTTGATTGCTAGTAGAATTGGGGCTACGGTTGCTTGAGGCGCCCCTCGCCATCAGCAACCACGTCCTCTGAGGTGGAGCTGCGGGTTACTGAGCTAAGTTGAAATGGTTGGCAAAGAAGTTCTGCCTCTGGTTGCCGTGCATTGCGAGGAACCTCCAGCAGCAAGTCTTGATCACAATCATCATCCATGTACTGCGGAGGGGGCAGCATGGATAATTTATCTGGAGGTAACATGAATAAGTTCAATGCCGCTCCTCCAGGTTTGGGCAAAACTGAACCTTCGAACTGACGAGGCATAGCCCCATATCTAGAAACTCTTTTTGGCCCCCTCATGGTACTTTCTGCATGTTCACGAGCAAAAAACAAATCAAAAAACCTCTCCATGTTATTCACAATAAATTAAGGAAATGATTAAGGATGAACTAAATATATAGGACATTTTTCAGATGTCTGCATCGAGAGAAAATATGCAAATTCAAATCAGAGGAACTAAGATTGCTGCTGACCTGGGCAGCTCTGCAACTGGCTTTCATGAGGTCTTTTGAGAGGCTTCATGGTGTACTTGGTAAGGCCATACAAAGTACTGGTATTTTCATTTCCTCCTGCTTCTTTAGTGTATTCTCCCTAAAATAAGAGAAACAAACAATTAATCATGTACACCACACCACAAAGCTTGAGAGAGAGAGAGAGAGAGAGAGCATCATAGAATGGATACCTCTAAAGCTACTGAAACTAAAGCTGAATCTACGTTTTCCAGGGTCTGCTGCGCTGAATAATGAAATTTATCCCTGCGAAAGAGATAAAACCGACCAAAAACTTTCTTAGATTGATTCCTAATAGCTTCTTTAGCTTATAGAATGTAGAAACGTGATTCGCATTAGCCTGCGTATGCACCGGAATTCAATGTCAATACTCCTAATAAAGGCGAATATACCTTCTAGCATTATCCTGTGTCTGCACTGGAAACCACTTTGGCTTCTCAGGCCCAGCATTTGAATTGCTTGCTCCCTTGCTTTCACTATGCACAACAAACGAGGCAGTCCCTGAATATGATTCACTTGTAAGGTATGATTTATTATCTGCAGGAACAGAGTTTGCTTCCCAATCTTCCTCCACTGATTTTGAGTTTGAATTTCTAAGAAGCACACTTCCATAGCCAATCTCAAAGGAACCCACAGGAGTTTCACTATGATAAAGTAGATCTTCCTCCGAGGATCCAGAAAGGTAATATAACTGCTCTTGATGCATTATGGAGTTAAGATCCTTGGCAAGCTTTTCCACCTGCGAAGTCTTAGGACGAGTGACACAGCTTCTCTTTTTTGATGGTACCAGTGACTCCCAAGCATGAGATTGAGCTGAACCTGAATTCAAAAGGATATCGGAGAACCATCATTAACATATCTAACAGCAGTTATATAGAAAACAAGAGAAATAAAATAGTTCTGGGTTAGAGATATAAAATAATGATAATGTAAACTGAAGCTTATGGTATCGTAAAGTAGTATACCTTTGTTGAGGCTCTTTATTGTATTTAATCTAGTTCGTATGTGGTGAAGGAAGACATTGATACTATAAACTGATGTTTGAAGCACTGATCTTTACTAGAAAGATGGCTACAGGCTAATCCCTTTGATCATAAGTAATTTAGAAAATATAACCAATGATTTATCAATCACAATAAGTTCTTGTAAATTATAATGCAGGTTTACAAACTAAGCAGCGAGTTGCTGAAGTACGTTTCAGTACGAACGGTCTGAATTGAACCTAATTATATACCCTGTGGTACTCATCAAGAATGAATGTGATGAACCTAAAAGTTTACTTACTTATCAGCAGCATATTAGGAAATTAGAGATAACTGACCAGTCATTTCAACTGCATCAGCAGAGCCATATGGGGCAAAACTCTCTGAATATGATACTGCTGATCCAGAACTAGATCGACTTGGGTCAGCATCCCCCATCTTCCAGAAGTTTTGATCAGAAAATGGTTCATTCTCCCTTATGCTGTGGCTTGGCTTTTTCTTTAATTGCTTATGTTCCGCCAGCCTTGATGTCGGAGGCTTCAGCTTGCTAACTCTAGGTTGATCATCATCAATATCGTCACGAGAATGCATTGGTGTGTAATTCTCCAATGAACCCTTTGTTCTCCATCTTGATCCACATGCATTGCAGAGCACTGGCTTATTTGGTGGCCCATTTCGCCAAAGTGGAGTGCCTGTTCCAATATTTGCCATATGTAAGAAGAAACGCAGTACAAAATTGTTATGTGGGAATGTGTGCGGTATTGCAGGTATAGTGCTTCGCAGTAGCATGTCCATCAGAAGATTGTATTTGAATTTTACATGTCTTTGTTATCACAAGATATGGTAGTATCGAGGAAGGAAACACATAAGAACACTCAGAAACTATACATTTTCAAGAATGTATTTGAGGCAATTAGTAACCAAGGGATGTGTGGTCACACACATAGTCAAACTGCATATTACAGATATGTTTTCAATGATTAGTACTAGCATGGTTAGTACTGTATATTTCAGACAAAATGAGGTATTGCCAATTGCAAATTATCAGTGCAATTGAGCAGCTTACTTCAGTAAGAGCTAGAGAGCTACTGAGGTTAAAGCAAAAGAGATGACCAGTCTGTGTAATTACACAAAGCAGCAAAGGTCCCAGTTCAATGCCGTCCAAAAATTAAGCTTTTCTGTAGTTGCAGCAGCTAAGGGACTCAAAATTTCTGTTTGGCAAGAGCAGGTGACTATTTTCTTCTTGTATATAGGAGTTTGAGCTACATCTGACTGCTCATTGTCTGTACAAATGATCTAACAAGTATATATCCACCATAGCCAAACAAAATTCTGAATGTGTGTGCGAGGATTAGGTGACTTGTTCCTGGTGTTCAGAATTTTGCATCCAAAGGCCTCCGAGACCTTAACCATATCCAAAGATGCCATCTTCAACGATTCTGACAGCTGGACGGATTGGATTTCAGCTAATATCCACCAAACAACGAACCAACTTCAATCCACAAGGAACAAGCAAGATTAGGCATCCGAGTCCAGGGGGGGCGGAAGATTTCTTCCAAGACCCGCTTCCCAGATGCATAATTCGAAGAAATCATGACCCGTAATATACAACTAGCGGAGGAACAAAGGGATAACAGATGTAAAATAAGCAAAGAAACAGCAACAACAACAGGAAGTATAAAAAATTGCTTTACTGAAGAACAGGAGCTCACTTGTGACTCCGCAATGACGGCAAGGCCCTTCCTTTACCATCCTTCTCTCTTCTCCTCGCCCCCACAAGCAAACGAGGAAGAACCGGAGAAAATCCCAACCGAAGGAACACGGAAAAACAAGGCGGACGCAAGGAAGGAGCGGTTCTCCTGTGCTACTAAATAATTTTTGAGCAAAAAAAGAGGGGAAATTCAAGAAGTGTTTCTCGGTATGAATCTGTGCAGACCCAAGAGGGGAACAATTTCCTCAGCCCATGAACTCGAAAAACCAAGACTTGTTTGGTAGGTGTTGTTCTTTCTTTCTTCTTCTCTGTATTATTTTTTTTCTTTTCCTTCTGTTCTGTATCCAGTCTTTGGAGAGGAGGAGGGTGAGGAGAGAGAGGAGAGGAGAGGGGAAAGGGATGGAGAAATAATGGAGAGGAAGCAATGCAGCCGGAAGGGAGATTTACAAGGGCCGGGGGTGAGTCTTTGGGTGAAAGGCGTTTGGGAGGAGGAATCCAAAAAACAAATGTTTAAAAAAGTTGTAAATATTTAGTAATGACGACACAGGGAAGCGATTAGGAATTGGGCAAAGCAGGAAAAGGAGAGGAGGTAGAGAGATAGAGGCCAAAGCTTCTTTTCTGTTGTGTCTTTCAGCCCTTTGGGGTTTCCTTGTTGTTATCTAATTTAATGTCATCCCTAATCATGTGGTGGTGAGTGGTGACTAAGTTAGGAGAAGGAGCAGAGGATATTTCAACAACTATTCAGTCAATTTGCTTACCTTTAAAGCCCTCCATTTCTGGTGCCATTGGAAGAATCTTTTCCTTAGCTCCTTTGCATTTTGCCCCCTTGAGAGATAACCCACGTTCTGTTCACCGATGCACATCTAGAGCAATGAATACGCCACGAAAGGGCAGCCAAGTTGCTCATCTTAAGTTAAAGCCCACACACAAATAAAGGTGGTCAATTTCGTTTTGATTAAAATGATGCCTCTAAGCATGTTCCTTTTTGGAAGAAAAAACACAATATTAGTTGCCGCGTAATTTAGGTAAGTGTAATTTTATACATTTTGAATGTACAACTTTATTAAAAAAACAAGTGATGTGTTAGTGCATACGAAACACAGACCGTCGCGTGCAAAAAAAATAGAAAACACGTGTCTACAAAAAAGCGCGGGAAAATGCATGTAATTTTTTAAAATGTAGTATACTAATTAGCACGGTGCAATTCAAGCGTCGCGAGAACAGGAATGAGACCTCTCCCTCCCCTGACGCAACCCCCCCCCCCCCCCCCCCCCCCTCCTCACACCGTAGAATATGCAACTCTCGGTTCTTTTATCACTGATCATAATTTGTTAGGTTGCGGCGTTCTCATTTGGGTGACCGAATCATTTCTGGGGCTTACCACGTCGGAGGAAGGGGGTATCCAACGAAAATATAATGAGTGAAATGTTATGATTCTATCAAATTAATCCAGCAAAAAAGGTACTCTCCAGTGAAAAAATAGGAAACATGTATCCACCGAAAAGCGCGGGAAAATATATGTACCCGGTACAATTCGACATATTGAGATTTCATGTGCCATAAGAACAACAAGGAGATCTCCCCTTCCACGTCAAAAAGGTCATGTATTTGTTCTTCCACTGATGATACCTACGGTAATTTGGTAGTTTGCGGGATTTTGCCTTGGCCTTCTGTAGGGTAGACCATCGAGACACACTCGACACAAGAGTGGTGGGATGCCTTTTTTTTTAGTAAAGAAACATGTTTTTCGATAAAGAAAGATATGTAGTGCATATTTTAGGTACAACGTGGATTTGGTGCCTAGGGGGCTAGTGGTGCTCCCTATAGTGTATCCAACGGTTGGATGAGGGTGCACCACTACCCCCATGGCACCCCACTATTTTGCATTTTAGGTATGTGTAGTTTAAAGTTGATTAAATATATTTTGCACTAAATAGAATTCAAGGGATGTGTAGTGCATAGGAAAGAAGGACCGTCGCGAGAAAAAGTAGGAAACATGTATCCACCAAAAGTGTGGCAAAAATGCATGTACTATTTTTATGTGGTACTAATTGGCACTATGTGATTTCAAGCACCAAGAGAACAACAATGGGACCCCCCAACCTCGTCCTCCCTTGTAGAATATGTAACTCTATTCTTCCATCATTGGTCGTAATTTTGCATCTCGCACAATTTTGAATTGGATAGCCTTGTCTTTTCTAGGTCTTACCTTGGACTGTCGACTTTGAAGAGAGGGGGTATCAAATGAAAAAATAAATCCCGTGATCTTTCAAATTAAATCTAGAAACAGAGGTGATACTCTCCGGTGTAAAATAAACAAACATGTATCCATCAAAAAGCATGAAAAAAAATGCAAGCACTCTTCTGAATATAGTACTAATTGACATAGTCTGTTGAGGGCCATAAGATCAAGCATGAGATGATGAAACCTCCCCTCCATAGCAAATAGGTGCCTTATTTGTTCATCCGCCGATAGTACCAACCATAATGTGTTTGTTCATGGGAGTCTACCTTGGCCTTTTTCAGGGAGACATAGTTATGCAAGAGCGGTAGCATGCCCTTTTCTTGGCAGAGAAACATGTAGTCCATAGTTTAGTTATGTGTACTTTTAGAATGGTTAATGATACCTATCTACTAAATGAATAAAGACATATTTAGAGCATACTAACCCCATGTCATCGCGTGAAAAAGTAGCGAACACGTATCTAAGGCAAAAGGCACGGGAAAATGCTGGAGTGAGTGAAATGCGATGTTGTTTCAAGACAACTCGAGGGATAGGATCACTCTCCATAGGAAAAGAATAGGAAAATATATCCACCAAAAAACGCGAAAAAATACATGCACTGTTTTTAATGTGGTGTCGACACTTCTTCGAATTGAAGCGCCATAAGAATAATAGTGAGACCTTCCTCCTACTGACGAATATGTTAGGTATTTGTTCTTTGTCGATGATACACTACCATAAATTTCCAACTTTAATTAGGTTTCTAGGTCTTTCGAGAGGGCTTACCTTGCACTCGATATAGGAGCAATTGGATTCCCTTTTCTTGACAATGGCGAGATTTGCCATTATTTCGATCATTATAGAACATATGGAAGAAGTGAAAGTTATGTTGTTTTCAAACAAAACTACGATGTTGCTTGTGTTGGTTACAAAACTTAAGGACCGAGGAACCTTGTGAGCACAAGCGGTGATCCTTTCCGGCAAGCCTTAGATTTATTTCTTTGTATCCGGACAGAATATGCTCTTGCTCTCCTTTCAAAATAAGATAATTAGGGTAAAATCGCTTTGTTTCAAAAAAAATAGACAGTGAGAAACACAAAGTAGACATCAAGTGGGTTCAAAACCTGCACAATTTTGTTGGCAAGTATGTTAGCCTTACGTGTGTAGCACATATCTATTTGATTTTTATTTGATATATTCATAATAACTTTCATAAGTTTTGTCGCGTTTCCTGAATTTAGTCATTCCACGGAAATAACTAAGATAATGACATCGGAGTCATGTTTAGCAATGTGACTAGATATATACCTTAACGAGCGTGCAAAATGGAAGACATAATCCAACAATCTTAAGTCCTGTTTGATTTGCAGGCTTCTAGAAACACATCAATAGGAAAACACATGATTGTAATGTCATGTCCACTAATTTTATATGCGCCAATTTTTTTTGGATTCCAGCGCAGGAAAAACAAATGATTATAAGTTTTAGTGGATGTTGATTTTCTATTAATATCTAATGCAACGTACTCTATGGGATTCATTCATACAAATCAAACACCCACCATGGGATACAATTCAAAAGATTTTAATATTTCATAATTTCTATGCAGATCCTTGAATCAAAGAGAACCTTACAATAATTATTCCAAGGACAAAATGGTCAAATAGCACATGAGCTTGTCTATCCTAGCCGCGTCACCATTTTACATTAATTAAAGAAGGTGTTTCCATTACAGACTGTACATTCTTTTCACAACTGCTTGGTGTATTGACGCTGATTTGGTGGTGGCAACATGGAAACATGATAGAGTGCAGAAGGTGGATGCGCTCTAACCAAGAAAAAAATAGCGTGCTATAAAATATAGCGTGTCCCTCCTCTAGAAGCTATACAAGATATAGCGTGATATAACGAAGTTACATGTAAAATAGCGTGAGGAAAAACATGCGAGAAATAGCCCAAATATTAAGGATTTCAGCACTAAAAATTTATCCAAAAGCAATACATGCATAACCAGGTAACCCTATTCAAATGTCAAGGCCAAATCCATGGCACAAATACAAATATGAGGCTTAAAACCATGAAAAGGTAATAAACTAAAAGATAAATTGTTTTAAACTTTAATCAGAATCATTGACATCATCTTCAAAATAACTAGAAGAACCACCAAATTGCCCGTCATCATCATCACTTAACGTTATTCCAGACTTTTTGTTTGTGTAGCTATAAATTGACACGTTTAGGGTGGTTTAGCACGTATAAAACGCAAATAGCGCCGTAGCGTCAACTTTAGATTAAATATAGCGTAGCCTCTCCAAATACGTTATATCGTGCTATTAACCGCGAAATAGCGTGCTATTTTTTTTCGTTGGCTCTAACATGAACACATGCCTCGTGACATGCTTTAATTTCTTTGTAACGGATAACTGCAGGGAATATCCATATAATGAGGTATTTTTTTTTTTCTCGCAGATATGCAGGTCATGCATTAATGACTCGTCCCTTCAATTTTAGTTCTACTTTTAAGTTGAATAATATTCCCGGTAGTACCATTCAACATGATTGCAATCTTGCAAACTATATCGCGCCTCATCGATAAGACTAGCCACAATGGGGGTATCATAGGTGGTATCATGCATGCCATGTTGGCAAAAATCTGATGTAGCACTGCAATTAATGATGAGAGAGGTGATAGTTGTATCATAGGTAGATACTGTAACATAACGGATTCCAATGCAATATGAGTCTACAACCTAATAAATGCACTATTATATGATACCACACATATGTTACTACCCATTGTGGAGCTAGTAACATAGACTAGTATCATGTGCATGATACTAGTATATGATACTCCCATTGTGACTAGTCTAATAACCACATCATCGTCTGTACGGGGATATGTTGAAGATTGAGTATCCTAATGGACTCCTCTGACGTAGATGCACACGGTAACAGGCAGGAGTACTTAATGAAATCGATCAAGCGATGACAGAATGGGGACAAACGTAGTAGTGCTTATACATTGCGTCAGACATTTCGACATTTTTTTTCTAGCAAGATAAACGGGGAACTCGGCACATTACTACTCTAGTACATTAGTACGCATTAGGGAATTATTATTTTAGAGTAGGAGAAATGCTCTAAAGCATGGTCGTATCATGTGGGCATTATTCTACTGTCGATCCCCGCCGGGTGGGCCCAGGGAAAGTTTGGTCACGATGGACACGCTAGCTGGTGGTTTTTTTTTTGAACCAGGAAGAAGGACCCGAAGGGTCCAGTGCTGCATTTAAGCGGTGGGATTACATCTTACAAAGAGGATCTCATAAGAAAAGCAAATTACAGCTAAGCCCTCAGCTTTTACAAAAAGGACCCTACAAAAAAAGAAGAAACAGCAATTCAGTCCTTCTCCACCGCGGACGAAGAAGCGCTCAACATCACGGCCATCGGCGACGTCGCCGGGGACGAAACCACTTGGCGACGGGCTGACGAGGAGCGCCGTGACGGAGACGCAGAAGGGTCTCCCTGATGGCACACCGGCCTGGAGGTTGCAGAAGCTGCAGTGCATCAGGCACCACAGCGCGGAGTGGCCCCAAAAGCCATTGATAACCTCAGCAAAGCTTGGCCTCGGTTGATGAACTCCAAGAAGAACAGCAGCACCTTGCCGTGCAGAACGAAGGGGAGCCTCGGACCTTCGATCTCCAACTCCATCACCTCGATGGCTGAGGAAGAATCGCCAGCCCGCCACCACCATCTCCTTCACACAGCAAATCTTCAGAAACATGGCGAGCTTATTGAAGAAATCGCCCTCAGAACCGGCCCTCCGCTGCTTCGTCCACCTCGGAAGAGCGCAGCAGCAGGCGCGATTTGAAGCACAGTCGCCGCTCGCCAGCGACTGCATCAGGCGAAGGGGGAGAGGAGGAAGAGCCTTTATTGACGGAGATGTCCCGCCGCCCGACCACCACCTGCTGCGACTCCTGCCACCGGAGAGGAGCAGCGATGAGGGGAAAGGCGAGAGCGCGCCGGATCTGGCTCAACTCCGGCGACCTACTCCCAGATGCCACGGAGGCAAGGCGAGCATGACGCCCAAGCAACCTAGATCTACACCTAATATGTACAGAACCTACTCCGGCGTCTCTCCTAGTCCATCTCCGGCCGGCTATTCCGGCGGGGAGGACAACGGGAGGACCCGGCCTGGAAGAGGCGACTCTCAACGGGGGCGGTGGGAGGTTTCCAGAGAAGGGGAGCTCCTTTCACCCTCAAGCTGGTGGTGTTTACAGGGCAAGGCCGAGGGAGTGCTCGCCGCTAGCTGCAACCTACTACACCGGACAAAAACCCTTTGCGAACCGAATGCCATTAATATTTCGATTCCGTCCGCACAAGTTAAGATAATAATCTTCGACTGATGTAGTAGTGGTTAATTAACAAAGCCATGCAGGATGATTTTCCACTGAACTACTCCCTCCGTTCCAAATTAGTTGTCTTCCATTTGCCAAAAAGTGGATGTATCTATACTTGTAACATGTCTAGATACATCCACTTTTTGGCAAATGGAAGACAACTAATTTGGAACGGAGGGAGTAGTACCAAAGCCTCGTGACCCCTCCCTCGTTGCTCCTGCGAGCGGCGGAGAAGAAACTCTAGCCGCCACCGGTTCCCTTCCCTTTCCTCGTCCTCCCTTGCCGCCGCCACAGGACACGGCCGGGCAAAGCCCTGTCGACATTGGCGGTGGCGGGGTGTCTCGCCTCCTCGCCCGGGGGCACCGGCACAAGGCGGGGGTTGTGGTGGCGTGGCGGAGCTCCTCCTTTGAGTTCGGCGGGGGATGGCTTCGTGCTTGAGGGGTGCGGCAGTGGTGGCTGGTGGCAGGACGGGCTCCGCCCAAATCTGCACCGGTGATGGCGGGCGACGCGGCTTGAGGACTACTGCATAGGGCGCTGACCTCCGGGGCGCGTTCGTCGCCATTCTTGGCTAGAGGCTTGGTTGGGCGAGGCCTCACGTTGTACTCATGTTGTGTGGCCGTGTTACCGCATCTTTTGATGACCGAGTCGCTGTAATTTGGACTCTGTCATTTTCTTCTTCTATTGCAATCGACACGCAAAGCTTTGCGTGTTTGAAAAAAAAAATCACGCAGATTTCCTTCTCTCGTTTAAACTTTAAACTGATGGCAAGATTAAACAACACCGTATTAAGTTTCTTTCCCGGTATAAACCTCTTGGTTAACTACTCACTTCAAAAAAGAAGTACCAGTCTCCCTAAAAAAGAACTACTCACAAACCAAATATATATACTCTGACGAGCCCAAATATGGTAGTAGTGCCGAATATCTAGCAGCACCCATGTCACTGTTGTACCCCCATTTTCTATCTGCGTGCGTGTGGGAGGGAAGGAAGGAAGGTTGCTCGGCTCGGCTCGGGTGGGTAGTTGGATTGCGGAAGGGATAGTGAGGATGACTCCAACGGGGCGACCCATCGAGTCCGCGCGCGTCCGTCCCTGTCCGCGGGAGCCAAAAACACGGCCCAACGGGGCGACGCAAACGGACCGCGGTCCGTTTTTTGGTCCGCCGCGACGCATTCCTGGCCCAAATTTGGGTCACCGATGCGTCGGGCCCGGACGCGAGCGGACCGTTCCTGCATCCTCCCCGTGTCCGCCCTGGCCCCGCGTGTCATCGACCCCAACGGGCACCTACCCCGTAATAACTGTGGCCCCGCTGTATAAATCGCGCCGGCCGGCCAAACCCTAGGGCACTCCTCCCCAATCGCGCCGGCCGGCCAAACCCTAGCCACGGCGGCCACCAGATCCACGCGCCGGAATGGATCCGCCGCCGCCGCCGCAGCATCTGGTGGACGAGGTCGAGCGAGCGCGTATGAGCGCGCGCGGGCGCTATCGCGGCAGCTTCTCGCGCCGGATTGCGACCAGCCCGGCATGGGCCGGCATGATTCCCCAGCCGCCGCGTCCGCGCCTGACGGACGCCCAGAGGAGTGCGGTGGAGGCGGCGTTCGCGGACTGCGCCGACAGCGACGAAGAAGAGTACGCCGCCGGTGTCGTGGCGGCTGCTGTCGCGGCGGCCAGTGTCGCGGGGGATGGCGCGCCGCCGGAGCCTCCCATTGGCGTGGGCGGCCCTGCTCACATCACCGAGGAGGAGGCGGTGGATGCAGCCCACATGCAGCTGAACGCGCAGAGGGCGGCCGCGTTCATGTCCGCCGCGCGCGCCTGTGCCGACGCTGCGGTGGAGGAGGAGATGAAGCAGATGCGCCGCGCCGAAGAGTCCAAGAAGCGCGCGGCGAGGCGCAAACGGCACCGGGAGGCCTTGGCGGCGGCCGAGGCCGCGAAAGGAGCAGGCAGCTCCACCTGATGTCATATCCCCGCCGGCGTGGCCGCCTATGTGCGGCTCATTTTCCACTAATACCGGCGCCCGCTACGTGTTTCGTAGCTACAAAATGATCAAAGAAGATTGAGTCAGCCAGCCCTGGCTGGCCATGGGCGCGATGAAGGAAGAGCCAGCAAGTCCGTTGCAGAACGGGCATGCTGCGTGACGTTCTTCAAGGCCGCAGCCCCTCTTTGATCTTCCCCCTTGCCGGCCGGTGGTCGGTTATTAATTTCCTTCAAGTTTAGGTTTAGGTTTTAGGGTTTAATGTTAGGAGGAAGTCCTAAATTTACTATGTAATTTTAGTTTAAAAAATGTAATCCTATTATTAAAAAAAATGGCAAGCAGACTCAATGCGTCGGCCCCGTTGGGGGCACTGGCCAGAAAGGGGCGGACATGGGCCGGACGCGCGTCCGTTCCCCGACCCAAACGGATAAAACACGGACCAAACACGCGTCCATTTGGGTCGGCCCGTTGGAGTGATCCTGACACACAGCAAATGGGAATGAGATAATACTGGTACAGAGAATATTTGGCGGATTCCTACGTGCGCCTGTGTTGACCTGATCGATCAGGGGCAGAGAGGCAGAGGCCAACAAAGGAGCCGTCTTCTTCCTTTGATCCTTACCTTGGCCAGGAGATAGGATTTGGATGTGCAGGTGGCGGTGGGTGTCGATTTGGCCGTGTTGTGCTCTGCTCACCATTCATTCATGGATTGAAGCAGCATCAATGGCAGCAGGGGAACAAATCCTTCGAGACAATATTCTCACTCTGTCTTCTCGTTTATGGCGACCTAGACCTCCTGGGTATCCGTGAAGAGGTTAAAAATGGCAGTAAAATGTTATAGAGTACTCCCTGTGACTTGACAAGTCACCCTGCTGTGGCTAGGAGCATGGATGGTTGGCTCGTCAGTCTAGGTTTAATCATTACATCTATATTAATATCGAGTTAATACCAAATACGGAGCAGCAGGAGCGGAACAAAAATCTGCGCAACCATATCTTCACTCCACCTCTGCATGTACGACAATGACAATCGTTCAGACTAGTCACAGTGGGGAGTATCATATACTAGTATCATATGTATCATACATATGATACTAGTCTATGTTACTACCTCCATAATGGATAGTAACATATTTGTGATATCATACAATACTACATTTATTAGGTTGTAGACTCATTTGGCATTGGAATCCGTTATGTTACGGTATCTACCTATGATACTACTATCACCTCTCCCATCATTAATTGCACTGCCACGTCAGCTTTTTGCCAACATGGCATGCATGATACTACTTATGATACTCCCATTGTGGCTAGTCTCATGGGAATCGTCAACAAATAGTAAAAATAATACTGTAAAAATATTGAGTAGTAGTACTAGTCTAGTATATATTTAGACTAGTCACAGTGTGAGTAATTTGAGTAGTAACATCAGTGCCACATAGGTAAAAAATCTGATGTGTCAGGTAATTAATGATGAGAGATATAATTGTGGTACTCCCTCCATCCTAGTTTATAAGGCACACACGCAGTTTAAGAAAAAGTTTAACCATTCAATTTGGTAAACAAAACATAAATTATATGTAACATAAATTATACCATCGGATTTATATTGAAAAGAAGTTTTTATTGATAGAATTTTTGTGATATAATATTTATTTTATGTTGACTTAATTAGTGGTCAAAGTGTGTTCTCGAACTCGTGTGTGCCTTATAAACTGGGATGGAGGGAGTAACATACATCTCAGTTTATTAGGCATAGTTTGCAAAACTCTGCAACGAGATGTCGGTGGAGTTAATCACTCGAATTATGCCTTGTTTTGTTAGAACCGATGCATATTATAAATGCAGAATGTGAACAAACGCTCCAGGCCCACGTTCGTTTAATTATCTTTCCATTGCATGCAGGGAGAGCCAGCGCCAATTGAGGACATGCAAACCGCTCCTCTCCCTCGTTCGTTTAGAATAGGAAGCTAATTAAGTGTGGAGTGGGCCTGGTGCGGTTTCATCTCTTCTAATCTAGCATTAATTACGAAAATTATGCCTAACTTTTGAGAATTCTTGGATTTGAAACTATGCCTAATAAACTGAGATGGAGGGAGTACCGTAATATCACACTTTTCAAGGCAAGATGAGAGTGCAACCTAATAAAAAAGACACTACACACATGTTACTCCCCATTATGGAGGAAATAATTTAGACTAGTAACACTCCTCATTGTGAGCAGCCGAGAGGTTTACTATCTGTGGCTAGGTGGGCTAGGTGGTATAGGTTCGATCATTATGCCTATACAAATTAAAATGGATGCCTTGTTTCAGCTAATGGTTTTTTTTTGCGAATCTTTTCAACTAATGGTTGAAAAGAAAGTTACTGGGAAAAATTACACCAACGTTGAACGGTAAACAAAGCTATCACAATATATTAAAAATTGATTTATTAGTATCAGATTGATTACCAAATATACTTCTTCATTAGGGTTTATTTGATTTTTTTTACCCAACTTTGACCTTAAATCTAACTATATATAATTTATAGAACACAAAACACATACTAGCATTTTATTTATCACTAAAAGTCAGGGTCAAAGTTTTGATAAAATTTTGAGTAAGACTTATAAACCCAAATTAGCCTGAATAAAACAGAAGGAAGATTTTACGGGTCTTATTGTCACCCATATATATGCATTTCAGGTTAAGGTCGCACGGCCTAATGCCAACCTTCCAACCACAGGAAGAAGGGAAACGTCATCCCCTTGCGTACAAGCGAGCAACACCTCCGGGGTTTCAGTTGATAGGGGGACGGCAGCCGTTCCCTCCGGCCTTGTGCCGCAAAATCGGCCTTGCCTCAGGGCACCTCCAACGGGCTGGCGCATACGGACCAGCCCAGTCTGATTTTGTCCCAACGGACAAAAGAGGGGCTCCAACGGGCTGGCGCATCCGGACTGGTGTCCGCCCGGACACCGAATTTCGACCCAAACGCGGCCCAACTTTGGGGCGGCTTTGGGGCGGGACGGACAGCCTCTCGGTCCTCCTCTTTGTCCTCCCTGTCCGCGTCGGGCCCAAGGGCCAGCCACACAGTCCCTCCCCTCCCACCTCCCCATCTCCTTTTGGCCCCGCGACCGCCGCCGCCGCCCTGGACCTGCCCTTCGGCCACCAAGCTATCCTCGGCCGCGACGTCGTCTAGCCTTCCCCGTGGCCGGATCTCGTCGCCGGCCGCATTCTCCATCTTCTTCCGCCCCGGCCGCCCTCGAGCCGTGCTGAAGCCGCGGCCGTCCTCGCCCTCGTCTCCAACACTGGCCGCATTCTCCATCTTCTTCCGCCCCGACCGCCCTCGAGCCGTGCTGAAGCCGCGGCCGTCCTCGCCCTCGTCTCCAACACCGGCCGCCCTCGTCCTCTGCCCCGGACTACACCGCGAACTCCACCGCCCCGAAGGTGTTCGACCAAAGGTATGAACACCGGCCGCCCTCGTTCTTTGCATTTGAAGGAATGCAAATGATGTAGCATTTTCTTACAATTTTATTCATGTAGATGGATAGCGATGATGAGTTCTTCTACCACACCTTTATCGATACATCGGATGAATCTTCCGACGATGACAGCGATATCATGGTGGCCGCGGCCACTCTCATCCACAACTTCAACCAGAATGCAGTGCCCCGGCATGTTGGGTCAGTCGTTGGGCGAGCACCCGCGTTGGACCGTGAACGAGAGAATGGTCACCTCCAGCTTTGGAAGGACTACTTCAACCCGGTGAAGACAACATATCCGGCTTCGGTCTTTCGTCGCCGTTTTCGTATGGGCCGGCCCTTGTTCATACGTCTGCTGGAAGGAGTGAGGGCATATGATGACTACTTTGAGGCCAAGCTAGATGCCACAGGTCAGTATGGCTTCTCTTCATATCAGAAGTGCACTGCAGCTGTCCGGATGCTTGCATATGGAGTGGCTGGCGATCTTGTTGATGAGTATCTGCGCATGAGCGAGAGCAGTTGCCTGGAATCGATGTATCGTTTCTGCCAAGCTGTGGTTCAGGTGTTTGGCGACGAGTACTTGAGGGCACCCAACCTTGCGGACACTGCTCGTCTTCTGAAGATGAATGAGAGCAGGGGCTTTCCTGGGATGTTTGGATGCATAGATTGTATGCATTGGGAGTGGAAGAATTGTCCCTTTGCTTGGCAGGGACAATACCAGGGTCATGTCGGCGAGTGCACGGTCATACTCGAGGCAGTGGCATCCCAGGATCTGTGGATTTGGCACTCATTCTTTGGTATGGCCGGCTCCAACAATGATATCAATGTGCTACATCGGTCCACGGTATTCGACCGGGTTGTCGAGGGAGAGGCTCCAATTGTCCACTATGAGGTGAATGGGCATGAATACAACAAGCCCTATTACCTAGCTGATGGCATCTACCCTTCGTGGCCAGTTTTTGTGAAGATCATCCGGAAGCCTAACTCCGAGAAGACCAAGAAGTTTGCTCAACACCAAGAAGCCTGCCGGAAGGATGTGGAGCGAGCATTTGGTGTGCTCCAATCTCGTTTTGCCATTGTGCGGCATCCTGCTAGAACATGGAGCAAGGAGCTGATGTGGGAGGTCATGACAGCGTGTGTAATCATGCACAACATGATAGTGGAGGATGAGCGGGATGACGCGAGGCTATTTGATCAAGGATGGGAATTTCAGGGTGAGTTGATTGAGCCGATCCCAGGGGCAGCGTCGTTCCAGCAGTACATTCATGTGCTTGACGAGATGCAGGACAAGAAAACACACATCCAGCTCCAGAATGATATGGTGGAGCATGTGTGGGCTCACTTCGGAAACCATCCAGCTCCAGCTCCAGAATAATTTCATTGAATGAACTATTTATTTCAGTCCATGAACTTTTTATTGTAATAAATTTGATACTATTTGCTATCGAACTATGTTTGTGTGCTATTGATTAATTTGTGAATTGTAAAAAATGGGCTCACTCGGGGGGGGGGGGGGGGGGGGGGGGCATTTTGCGCCAGGCCGTTGGGGGCACCTCCACCCCAAACGGACAAATGCCCAAAATGTGTCCACGGTCCGTCTCCAAAAGGACAAAACCAGACCAATTTCGGTATCCGTTTGCTCCACCCGTTGGAGGTGCCCTCAAGTGGGGAATGAACTGTACCAGTGTACCGCTGCACTTGCTAGCAACCGGTGCTGCTGTTCTTTTCCCCATTTCAGCACGAAATGTCTTGCAGGGATTATGCAATAGCAGATCTTGGATATAGCAAATGGATTCTCCGGTACCCATAGCCTGTAGGGACGCCAATAGTATACTCCATAAGTTTTTCTTTTTCTTTTTGTGTGTGTTTGAGGGAGGCATGCTTCATAATTAAGCTAGTAGTAGTATCTGGTCAAAGGATTTGCTTGGATTCGGAGGTCAATAATGGGCAGGAGGTGAGTTGTTCAGAGTGATTTAGCGGCAATTGGTTTGTTGTCCGTCATCATCATGGCCACATCCCTCGTGGCATGGCCCCTGGGAATCACCGAAGCGGTATGCATCAAGAGAAACATGGCCAGTATTTTGCTGTACTTTGCCTTTGGATAATCACAATCTGCCTGCCCAAAACTAAGCTGCGCGTCAGCCTATTAAGTAGTGTATACTTGATTAGTTAGTTCAGTTAATTGTGAGAAAATATGATTAACCAATTAGTAAATGTGGTGGTTCCCTGACATGCATGGAATGGAAGCACCGGTTCTTGTTGTAATGTTCGCGGTCAGGTCAAACGGGGCTGTTCCCATCTATCGACCTGTTCAACCTTGCCGACTCTGGATCTATCTCGTCTCTTTTTGACACATCCAACACCCTCATATATTCACCAAACATCCACATACAAAGTACACAGATCGAAGAAAACGAAGAACATACATACGAGGAGGAAGATCCAGAGCCAGCATCGCGAGCCGCAGCTCCGCCGGCGACGAAGACGAAGGCCAGCAAGCCACCTTGCCACTGCCTGGGCAACTATTCGACCCTTGAGAGACGCCTCCAAGCCTGCCCCCGCGCCGCGACGAACTTGTTGTCGATGAACACGCGGGGAGACGCCCCCCTGGCACCGCTTCCCTTCTTCACCTCGGCCACCAACAGATCCGTCGCTGGAGGAGGCTGGAGAACCCGAGCAGCCCTGGACAAGCACCGCAGCTCCAGCGCCGCCGCACCGCAGCAGCTGGAGGAGAAGGCCGCGCACGGCGGATCCAAGGATCCGCGAGCACGGCGAGGACGACGCCCGTGCGACGAAGCTCCACCGGAGCTCCACCGCCGGAGAGGAAGGACGCCGCCGCCAAAACACCACCGACCGCACCACCGCCTCCACAGCGCCGCCGGAGGCAACCCACACACCCCTACTCTATATACACGAGGAGATCCGGGGATCCCCCACCCACGCCGCCGGAGCGGACGGGGGGAGAGAGATCCCAGCGGATCTGCGACGGCGAGAGCGCGGCGGCAGGCGATTCCAGAAAATCGCCCTCTCTGCACTGTAGTGAGGAGGGAGGGGAAAGTGCGCCCGGTGTTTGTGGTAGCTCGATCTATCTCGTCTCGTCGCAGACAGATTACACGGTGTGCCCCTCGTCAACGTGCTAATTCGAAGAACAGGACTCAACTAAAGCTATTATAGTAGTATCTGTTAAAAAAAACTAAAGCTAGTAGGAGCAGTTGATGGGATTGGAGGAGAGCACAACATGGTTTCATGCGTGAATGATCACTGCTCCCTCCGGTTCACAACATGTGTCGTGGCTGTACATTTAATTTGTACGTGACTTGGTAGTATTCTTTATTCTTCTTTTCCTAGTAAGATAGAACATGGCGAACTGAAAAGGGAAAATTATATAAAAAAGGAAATAATGCAAAGTTTTGCTCGGAGAAAGTCGCTGGCCCACCTCGACCCGTGGCCCCACTACAAGATGTGAGATGTTGCTGATTAGATTTTCGCTGGCAGTTTATAGCAGTAGAAAAATAGGCAGGAGCTGTGGCTCAGTTTCTTTCTTTTCCAGGGAAAGGGCATCTCCAGCTGCCCCCAGCGCTCCCCAAAGTCCAAATAGCGCCGTTTCGCGTAGTTAGCGTCGAAATCCTCTCAGTCGCCCCCCCCCCCCCCCCCCCCCCCCCCCCCCTCCCCCAAGCCCAAATAGCGCCGGCGCACCCAGGCTGTTGGGGGGCAACTGGGGGCTCCGACGCGAAGTGAAAGCGCACAAAATTTGGGCGGGCTCGTTCTGTCAGCCTCTAGGCGAAAAAGGGCGCGAACGAAATGGAAAAATCGCCGGTCTGTGTTCATCTTCTCGGCTCCCGCGCCGGTCAGGCGGGCGGCGACGTGTCCAATCGCTAGGCACGCGTCACAGTAATGGCGCGACACCGCCCCGCCGTCTGGCCTTCCACATCGCTGTAAAAGCCCGCATCCTCGCCGTGCAGATCACACCGCATCTCCCTCTCTCTCCCACCCACACCGAGATCCATGGCATAGCGCTTCCCCGGCGACGGCGCGGCAGCCAACGGCTTCGGCCGCCGCTACCTCTACGAGGACGAAGCGAGGATGCAGCACGCGAAGGAGGAGGTGGAGCGCCAGCAGCGCATCCTCGAACAGGCGGCGGCGGTTCGCCGTTCGGCTCCCCTACCAGCACGCCGTCCTTCTCCCCCACCGGCACGCGTCATCGTCCTCGACAACAGCGACGAGGACTACGTGCCCAGGCCGAGCAGGTGGCACGGCGACGACGACAGCTCCGACGACGACGGCGGCGACTACACGGTGTTCTACAGCCAGTTCGGCATGTAGACCGTTTTTATTTTAAGTCTTAACTATGTAATCGGCCAGAACTGCACGAATTTCGCCTATATATGTATGAAATTCGTCTAAATTATCTAGTTTCGCCCAATTTGTATTTTTGAATATTGAGCATTATTTTTGGGTTTCAACACGGCTGGGAATCGGCGTCCCAGGGCGTGAAATAGCGCCGTCGTCTCCCCCCGGGCCCAAATTAGCGCTTTTTTGCGCCTGGGCCGAACGGCTGGAGATGCCCTAATTTGGCTCGGTTTCGTTTCGTGGGTGAGATGGGAGCCCGTGTGCTCGCGCAGCGTCCATGTGACCATTTGGTGCGTCCCCCCTCGTGGCCGTGCGTGTGGTGGGTTCGGTTGCGTTGCATCGTCGATTCCGCGTCATGGCCGCCCTTGCTTGGACGTCGTAGTCCCGGAGGTGGAATCGTGGGGAGGGCGTCCGTGTTGTGTGTACCTCTGGATGTCGACCTAAATTCGGAGTTACCGCTCCGTCCGTCCTACGCCAGAAAGCAACGTCTTGTGCATGCATATAAAAAGAGGAGAGGTGATGAGACCAGTCGATGGGCAATTGGTGGTGGCTAGGGGTCGGATATCACTGTCGCCCGCCCCGGTGTACATCTGGACGTGGGTGGCATCACACAGTACTAGTGTACTACTACTACCTCTCGTAGAAGTTCGGTTTGTTGGACACTAATTGGAGCCGATGAATTAGTCTATATAACTAAAACAAAAGGATACGGGTACAGGTAAACAAATGATCACCGACCAGACGATCGAATAAGCTATGGCGACCTTTGCTAGTAGTACTAATAAACTCGGTGCTTGTTTACTTTCTGTTGGCCTATGTCCCATGACCATGACCGACCGTGTCCTGAACTCCTGATCTCCTAGACCACGACGGTGGCTTCTATCCTCGAGCAGTGACGACGGCAAGGCCTCTGCAGCCGTCCGCTGATCCGCTCGATTTACAAGGGCGATTCCAGTGCCTAGCTTGCTAGTTGATCCGCTCGCATTTCCAAGATGTTAATGCACGGTCGCGCGACGCGATGCGTCACAAGAAAAGACACTACGCTGTAGCCTGTAGACAGGCACTCGAGTCCTGGCGTCATTGCCGGTCCTCGGATGCAGTAGCACTGCCACGAAGCTTCGCGGCAATAGTGGAGGAGGGAGTTCCGTCGCGTGTCGCCCCGACTCCGTTGACAACACGGCGCCGGCGAGCCCGATCGCGCGTAAACTGTCAACTCTCCAGAGTGCAATTACGAGTACAGTACTTGTCAGCGAGGCTACAACATCTCCACGGTTTGACCTCACACACAGGGCTTAACGGCACATGGAAAAACCTTTACGCGGCGGACGTGTCATCGACTAGGAGACGAGACACACAGCGAGCGCACCGATCCACTGCTGCTTCCGTCGCGAGACTCTGTCATCTTCCTTTCTTCTCTTGTTCCTTTATTATTTGTCTACTACCACTACTGGTACTACCAGATAAGATAAGGACAGCGGCGGAGGTCAGAGACCCCAACAGACACTGTGAGTTTTTTCTTAACCTAAAGAAGATGGAAGCTCCACCTGGAGTCACGCACGCTCGGCATCTTTCACTCTTGGTACTAGTTTGTGGTCCTGTGACAGAGATCTGGGCATCCATCGTCTTCACCTCAGGCTCAGGGGCAACCGGGCCAATCTAGCGAGAGGATATCTGGATCTCCGTGTTCCCATGTGCAAACACTTTCGGCACTTTCACCTGCACTAGTGAATGCTGGGGTTAGCGAGCTGATCCACCGAGAGAGACGGGTAAAGAAAGAGCATAAATGCCTGACAGAACCAGACATGGGGACAGTTAGCTGCGTGTGCTTACCAGGGAAAGTGGTGGAAACCGGGGTTGAATTTTCGCTCTGGAGAATCCATCCACCGCAAACAAGCACTCGTAGCCACTGATGTGCGGTGCTCGCTGTTTGATATGCCCAACGAATAAGAAGCATCACGATGTGAGATTCGGATTAGTCAATCCCATGTCAAAAGGGGAAACAAGACATGGCAGTGTTTCATGAAGTTTTTTTGGTTTCCGTTTCAGAAAGGAGAGGGTGACAAAGAAATGAGAAGAATAAAACAAAACAGTTATACTCACTTCAGCAGATAGGTGAAATTTCTTTTCTGGTATTCTTCAACGGAGATGTCTTCCTCCTTCGAGTATCTGCCATTGAACAAAATGCGCATCCAAAATATAAGCGCGGAAATTTTAGATATTTGCTCACTAACAGTGTAAGCAAAGTCAAACAAAAATTAGGTTACTGCAGAGTATTATTATCTTTGTGCAATATGAAAATACACCGAACACTAATCAACGATGGAGCACTGATCTCTACACTCGTCCAGTGGCAGTCTTGGCCTATGGCCTATGCTGGGACAGAAACACTACAACTCTTGTCTGTGTACGGCACTTTGCGACTCATAGTTTAGAATGGTTACAACTCTTTTCAGTAGAAGAACATGAGTATAGCCAGGTGCCAGCAATGTACATACATGACTACTGCCACAAAGCAACAGAACATAAAATACAAGGTACTAGCATATGATCGACTTGTTCCTATCCAAAAATTAGAACATTCTCCAGTATGATACTTTGACCATCAATTTCTGTGCAAACATGTTGCCTCAAATAAAAATTATTATACCTTATAAAAGCATGTTTAATGGTAAACCTAGTAATATCAATCTGATGTTTTGGATGCAAGTAATTCTTTCTTTGTTAATGTCAGAGATACTGGATATGTATAGGCATTCACAGGTGTACTTTGTTAAAAGAAGTGAAAGAATAGTTGGTAAAGGAGAACCCTTTTATGTCGGCCAGAGAACAGCAAAGAGACACGCATATACAAGATACCATGATAACTTTAAGGTTTAGTAGCGGACCTCCAAGGATATTCATTTTCGCAGAAACGAGAAACTCCGCTCATTGCAGTAAAAGCATCAATGTGAACAATTTTTTCCTTCACAGAAGAATCTGGTATAAGAGGAATGCAAAGTCCAAGAAACTGGCATCAATGAAGGTTACCAACTGTCAACGTACCCATGACTGCTTAAAACAGCGAAGGATACTAGGTCAAAAGCTGCTCATTTTGTCATTTGGTGCTTGTGATTCAGGGTAAAATATAGGTAACTAAGTTTTTAGTTTCTGCATACAGAACAGAACTGGTGTCGTCATATTTCAGTTTTTTATGTAGAGCTCACCTACTTCATGTAGAGCCTTTAGAGCATGGCCACCAGGATAATTGCTGTAGGAGGCAGTGAAACTCACAGCAGAATATCCAACACTAAAAGATTCATATATTAGTTTTCAATAGTAACATGTATTACGCTATTTCAAAATGACAACATGTCACAATCATCAAGGCTGAATTGGTCTACCTGACAAGAAAGGCACCAAGCATGAGAACATAAAGGAAATTCCACCCAGTTTTCTTTCTGTTATTATATCTGGAAAAAAACGAAGAAAAACAAAAATGACATGTCAGGCGGGAACGCCATATAACATCAAGGATGCCAGAAGGCAGTTATACAAAGGACATCATCATTCCTATCTTGTATTTGTCACTGTTAAAATAATAGGAAGTAGATAACATGGTAAAATGGTTATGCTCACAGTCTGCTTGCTGCCAGAGAAGCAGACACATTAAGCATGGGGATTGCTGCAATTATGAAACGAAGCTCCTGAGATATAAATAGCAGTCATCATGTGCAAGATTAGCTTAATGTTCTTCAGATATAAAATTGAAATAGTATCAAGACATTAAGAATAACCTTATGAGGGAGTTTTGAATAGAGTACAACAAATAAGGTGACTGGAAGCACATATGGCACTATCCTCCTATCAAGAAGAGCACCAACCTGGCATCGAAAGAAAGGCCTGATGAGATACATTGCCTATTTTTTAAGGATCACAAAATAACGACTAATGCGTTAAATGTATTTTTGCTTGGCAAGTTAAATCCAGTATAATAAACTTTTTGACGTGGAGACCTTATCTTACCAAGCAAAGAGGATATGCTACAAGCATGGAGCGTGGAAGTGCTGAGGTGAAGTACCAATGGAACGAATGTGTCTGAAGTACATAATAGTCATGGAGAACAGGGGTAGGTGCCTCACAACAGTGTCACTTGGATACTTTTAACCGAATCAAGAAACAAGAAGATGACACCTCTTGAAATCCAATTAATATGTGTATGTTAAGTTCCATCCTTTCACACATGCATGATGCATACATAGGTTAACAGGAAGGTTTGGTGCATATAAAAAGTTTCAGAAAAAAGTTAATGAAAGAGGACAACACTTGTATAGTTGGAAGAAGAGGGCAATTTCTGGTTCATAAGACGAAGACGAAGGGTGGTATGTCTTAAGGTGCACTGCAAAGTATCAGCGAACATTATTGTTTAGAGACATTCTCAACATGCATTTTTTTATGAAAAAAAGAAGTAAAGTGCAGTTCCAGAAAATAAAAATAAAAATAAAGGATACACCCCATTCTGAACTTCGGTTCAGAACTGAATTAAACCAGAAAACTTCAAATTCTGGCCACAGGGTTCTCCGCCACATTATCGAGTCAACTAGTACTGTGAAACCTGAGAAGATTATTCACATCGAAACAAAGGTTTCATACACATCCGAGTGAAATTAGCACGGAAAAAATCAAGGCAGTACAAAGAAACATACCAATGCATAAAAGGGTGGTGCTAATGCAACACTTTACAGCTTCCAATAGAGAAAAGGACCTGCTCTGTCATGGCATTGTCAAAGTAAAATCTTAGTGTACCTAAGTCCGCAGCTCCAACTTTACAAATAATTAGTACAACAAAACAATACATACATTATCCAAAATGCAAAAAAGTAAATAAAAACTTGACTACGAAATATTATTACAGCTTTCTAAGAGTGCCAGACACTCACCAGCAAAAGTGCAATCCCTATTGTACCAAGAAGGAGAATCATATCACATCTAAAAACAGTGGCTGCAACAATCTGGAAGTAAAATGGAGAATTACACACAGTTTAGCAAAAGGAAACATATTTTACTGATCTTGAAGTGGAGAAACTAAGAATTAATTTTCAACTTAGTAAAATTATAGAGATTTTACTGAACCCATAGATTCGTTTTTTGACAACTTACTGAACCCAGAGTAAGAACTAAGAGTTATCTCACAATGTCCAAAACTCCCCATTTTCTGTACTTAATATTTACATGCATAGTAGGTGAAATTTTGAAACATTATTGTATATTTAATTAATTGGCAATGAACTATTTCTCCCTCTCTCTCTTCATGTAACCTGTAAATAAATGTGAAGACAGCACGTAGATAACTACAAATGAACCTAAGTTAAAGGTGCCAAAAATGGCATACCAGTGCCTCTAATGTGCGTAGGTAATTTCCCTTGAACCAGAAAGAGTATGCCAAGTTGACTGCATAACAGAAAGCACACATGAGTTGCATTAATACTACAATCTCCTAAATAGACTGATGGTATTTCCATATAAAAACAATAACAGTTGGTGTGCTCACCAAAAACTAAAGCTAAGATATTTGGAAGGGGCCGAGTTGAGTAGAATAAAACATGAAACTGGATAGCAGTTAGTATCACAAAGAATGCTTCAACATGACGGCCATACTTTCTTTTTACCTGTTTGTCAAAAATAAGCCAAGAAATCATGATGTTGCCAAGGGCAGGGTGACAGCTCATATGCTCATTGTTATACAAAAGAAGTGGAAAAAAAGGCGGGGCAAAGCAATACAGGCCAAAGAGATTTGTGGATACAATGATTCATGATTATACATAGCACTTAAAAGTTTCTGCAGAAGTCTCGAACAACAATTAATTTATTCTGTTTTGTTGGGCTAGAAGAAACTTTACTCTGGAATTTGAGATGGTTCAGAAGTACAGTTTGTCAGTGTATCTGCACCAAACCAAGCAAGAAAAGCTAGGATTTCAAACAAGACGCATACTGAGCAGTGAGCACATACACGTATTATGGGTATTCTTCAATTAAATACCGTCTTAAATTTGGATCATGGTACTAAGGATTTACTGAATGGATAAATCCAAATTTTACAAGTGTTATATGGGGCCTGACATAGACCCTGCAGCCTAAGTCTTTGCCACACACATGGACAAGAGCTAGTGGCGATGGTGGCTGCAGAGTCCTAATCCTAAGACTCTTTTCCTTGCCTGCTAAGTCAGGACTTTAGGAAAATTTATGAAAAACCGTGTTGGATTAGGAAAGGACAGAATGAATTAGATGGATTTTTTCTTTAATGTAACCACTTTATGCACCAAAAAGACCCGGCTCCTTTTCCCCATTCATATCATCTCGCTCTTTCTCACAAAACCATACCACAAGTGAGATTCATGTTGCAATTTTGATTCCATTTCTTTGCATCGCTGACTTTCCATTTCAAGGGAAACTAATCTTATTGACTGATTTAATTCGACTCATTTTCAGGGCAACTGTCATACCAATAGGGCAATGGTAAATATGAACATCGTCAATAAACTAACATTGACAACTTTCAATGAGACAGAAAGAGAAATACCTCAACTCGGAAAAGTCTCAAAGTCGTCAGGGTAACACAGCCCAACACTAATCGAACTACAAAGTGAACAGGAAACGTCAGCCTGTCAAATCTACGTTAACCAGGAAGTTATACTTGAAATGGAGCATGTTTGAAGATCATGATAATCACCTGCTAGAAGACTATAAATCTTTGGAACATGAAATACACGCATTATGAGAACTGCAGGCGATGAGAGAATAGCTATAACCAATGCTCCTGGAAAACAACACATGATATTAATGTCTCGTGCTTTGTCTAGATTAACACGCAACATGAAACATCATGGGACATACACGGTAAATAATGTTTACTAGTTTAGATCAATTACTTGTCAGTTGTCACTCACTAGGTTTGAACCAGGCATCGGCTGGTTGTTTAAAAGAATATATTGTACAATGCTGGCAAATGAAGGGTTTCATGGCAGCATGATATTACCTATAAATGTCCGAGGAACAACGCCAGGAAACTCTAAATGGTCATACTGCAGCAAATTGGAAAGAGATAAATATTCAGGGATCAACTAACAAACATCAAGGAGATTGAGGTAAAACTGGAGTTAAATCAGCAGCAAAGATTACCTTATCGATGTGATGATTGTGGTACAGAATATCATGCATGGCCTATAGAATAAATGACTCAGACGTTAGATGAAGCATTGGAACTGCATGACAGTACATTCAAATTCAAGCATAAAAAATATAGTGGATTAAAAATTAACCAATTGAAGGGGACAAATCCAATATTTAACTAGTAATAATTTGATACTGGCAGATAAAGCTCAAGAAACTTCATTGCACGACGAAAATTACAGAATAAAACAGATTCTGAAAAGAAAAATGGCTGCAAATCAACTACCACGCCTTAAGGAAAAGTTGTCCAAACATAAATCCGTAGCTATTCCCACATACATCTAGAAGAAACCCATAGTTATCATGAAAAAGAAACACCCTTTCCATCACGTAACACTGCATATCTGACTGACACTACAAGCTGGGAAGTCTGAACTATTCAAGCAGCGAGGAAGCGCAAACGCGAACCTGCACATTGAAGCTCTCCTCCACCTTGGTGTAGGGCACCATGACGGCGTAGAACGCGGCGATCGAACCGAGCATGAGGTCCCACCCTGCAAGCGAGCTCCCGGCGCGTCAGATCCCAAACACTTCACCGCAGCAGAAGCGGAGCCCTGCGTTGCAGAGCTCCGGGAGCCCGGTACAAAGCACGGGATGGAGAGAGCGCAGATGCGAAGCAACTCACCGTACTCTCTCAGTAGCCTTGCCGCCGGCGTAGCGGTTGACGGCGGCGCCATCTCGGTATAGGGAGTCCGCGCGTCTGGTAATCCGGTTCGGTCGAGTCAGACCGCTCTCGGCGAACCGGTGTTTGTGCTCCACTCGAAGCAGTAGTTTTTTTTAGTTTGACTCTGGCCGTAGTTTTATTTTTGTGGGAACTCCAGGCCGTAGGTTGGCTCGGGATTTCGGTGGCTGCGGCTCCCCTAGAATAGCCCACCAAGGTCACCGAGTAGGCCTGATTTTATATCAGATGGATACGTCTCAGACTCTCAGCCCGGAGGCACTAGACGGCTCGTTAGGCCCCAAAGCCCATTGCCTAATCCTAAATTTAGCAAATTTGCTGAATTTAAGTTGCATCAGATATATCGTCCTCAAATTCTCAAAAAAGGTGTCATATTTTTTCCCTAAAGAAATAAAGGTCGATTCAAAAAAAAAAATGCCTAAGACGACAATAACGGAGCCACACTTTGCCAGTGTAGTCAGTCGACTACGCAACAATTTGGCAAAAGCTTCATATATAGGGTAAAAATCTTATGAAAAAAATACAAAATTTGTAAAAATAAATGTATTTGACTTCATAATTTTGAATTGACGTCACAATTTTGTACTCCTGGTTCCGCCATTCTAAGGCGACGCCCTAAGTCGTCCAATATTTGTTCTTGGGATTCGTACCGAGAAGCCAAGATTAAATCAGGGTTGGCACGATCATCTTAGACATGGGTGCTTTTTTTAGTTATTTTCTTCTTTGAGCGAATTTTTTGTTCTTAGACATGTCTCCCCGGTGCTGTCAGATTCGTATTCGAGGGGGAGTTTGTCCTGGTCCGTTTAGAAGTTTACTGCAACTTACCGGTGACCGAGTCTCGCAATCATTAGCAGGACGGCCAGCCATGCATGCATGATGGGGGAGTACACATGCAAGCTAGGACCCCTAGCTGCCTTCTGGACATTAGCCAGTGTGCTGCAAGCTGCAGATAGCTAGTGGATTATGCGCATACATGGCCGACAGCAAGAAGATCACCACCTCTCTTTCGGTGCCAAGCTTGAATGCATTGCAGCCAGGCTTTTAACTAAGCTAGCAGCAGGCACCTCCATGAGCCTCGACCATCCGGATGCCTGTATACGCCACTGCTTGTGGAACTTGACGTGTATACCCATCGAGGTGCCATCGATCAGATACGTCAGAATAATACAAACTCGGTATATTCTTCAGTTGCATGTTGGCTATCTAATAGTAATACAAAATGCGTGCATCGATCTATCACATCCAGCAGCTACTGTAATAGGTGATTCGTGTACGTTTCGACGGATCAGAAGGAGGTGAAGGCGCAGCTGCCGGTGTGGTCGTCGTCGTCGCTGCAGGGAGTGTGGGTGTGGCGGCCCTCGTAGGTGGTGATCACCATGCGGCAGTCCTCCGACAGCCGCTCCACACGCTTCTTCACGCGGCAGTTGCTGTGGGTGCACCGGTAGTAGCTCCTGCATGCCACAGCAGAACCAAGCTTGTCAGAAAATATCACTAATGGTCTCCCCCTTTAAGGCTCAGATGATCACGTGACACGTGTCACAGTTGATCAAGAACCGGAGTACATTGCAATGCTACTATTCAATTTACAGAATAGAAAAGGTTTTATACTCCATGCACGTTAAAAGAATGGCAACAAGTAAAGGGTTCAGAGACTGAACTACTAATATATGATAACTTGGCCTTAACGATCCCTTGATATAAGAGCAAGGAAGGAATCAGTAGTGCCAAACTGAGTCCTTGACGAAGAAATTTTGTTTGTACAGTTTATCGAGCTTCCGCGTGTATAAACTCATATTCCAAATCTAGGGAAATATTGAGATGAGAACCAAATGAAACCGGTAAAACGCAAACTGTTGCAACTCTAGAATTGAAGTGTAATCTATTGTACATGACCCTTCGGGGACATCCGACAAAATTGGAACGATACAAAGAAGATTAGCATGGCCCCTGCTCAAGGATGGCACGCACGAATTGAGAAATGGTCCAAAAAAAAAATTGTAAGAAAAAAAAGTATTGTCCACCTTGTGATCTATTAGCTTGAACTAGACGGTAAAAATTCAATTTCCATTGTATCACAACCAGGAAGTCTTGAATTTAATCCGTAGATGCCAGTAAAGTAAAAAATAAAAAATCATAGCCCACTTCCTGTCCATGTTTAGGATACTGCACTGTCCATCTTCCTCCACCGGCTTGAACTTTTGGCTAAACTTATTGGTGGATCGGTGCCAATTCTACATATGTGTAAAAGGAAACACACTCTTACCGCCTCATTCAAGCACCCTATGCACCGAGTAGTTGTCAAAATTGGCTCGTTGAGACCGAGTCCACTATTTTGGCGGCATGCAATCGTGCATGGCGTATGGAGTGTGATTTAGAACCCTATTTTCCTTTAGTTCGTGACAATGTGACGTTTTGGGAACTGGTATGGTCTTCAAGATGTAACTTTCACTTGTTTCCATGGCAATATATTTATAACGACAGACACATTATAATATTTCAAAAAGATTTCTCAAGGAAAAATATGCAAAGAAGTTTAGTTTCCATCCTAAATATTTAAATGGTTAAACTGGTATCGGTGGTCAAAATTTTCAAACTTGTACTTAATATAATGTCCCAAAACGTCATTGTGTGAATTAAAAGGGGTAGCTAGTACTCCCTCAGTTTAGATATCAAAGGACAGAGAACCGAATCATTTGGACCAAAATTGAAGGAGTTCATCTATACAGTTCGTGTTTCCTAGACACTCTAGTATATACACCTTCCATTCTTGAATCCTATCATAAATAGCTCTCTGCCTCTCTCTATGTAACAAACCGTATTATGACAAGTATTTCCATGTCTATAAAGAACTTTTCCACGTCAACTGAAATGGCTTAGGGAAAATAATTAAACCATCAATTGTTTTCCAAAAAAAGGGAGTATAATTAACCCCGTCCTCTGCATCAATAGATGCATACATCATTTTTAATTATCAAGTCTCAGAAAGTGTGCTTATTAAACAACCAAAGTAATGTTGGCCTGTGATTACAGATACATTAGAAATTAACATTGTATGTTCCTGCTGTTTGGTTGTTTAATCGATAAACATTGTAATCTTAAAATTTGAGCACCATTTGTCTTGCTGGTGCATCCATATGCACGTACAGAGTACACATGCCTATAACATTGCTGCAGATAATGAATAACCATAGGACTTACTAGTCGACTAAATGCAAGCATGATCGGAACTTGGACCGATCAGAAAAGAAAGGGGGGATGCTCTTTACAAGATCTTTAAGTATTTGTATAAATTGCAGCAATAGCATCGCTCCTTTTTGGCATGATGCATTATTGTATGATGACTAATTCCATGCCGCACTGCTTTCTCCGGTGTGTACTAAGGGTCACCTATTAGATTTTCAAATTTCCAAAAACACGTACACCGAAAGAGAAATACAGAATCACATAGGCATCACCCTTTATTTGAATCTTATTGGATTCGAGACTGCAGGAATGTGCACCGCAGAATATTTGATTATACCGAAGGACGTTATTATCCATGAGAATTTCTCCAAAAGTTTAGACTCAATAGTACAAGTACAAGTACACATGCTTGGAAAATGCATTGATAGGTGCAAACATAAGATTGTTATGTAATGTACTGATGTCTATAGTTTCCCACAAGATCTTAGAACAAATGAATTTGAAGTGACGCCTTCAGATGATTGAATGGAAATAAACGCAAGAATTTAGAGGAATGGGTATATACTCCAGGAGAGAGATAGACAAAAGGTGCATGCATTGACTTTTCAAATAAATGTGGTTTGAGCATGTTAGATTTGTTATGAAACTTGGGCTGTGGAAATGCATTTCGTAGCATTTTGACAACCACGAAGCAATGATCCGAAGGTCTCTTACAGCAAAAATTGCTAAAGACTGATAACCTCCAAAATCTCCACCAAAATCATACGTATGATCAAAAAAGACCGTTGTGAATCAAACAAGACCCCTATGAATCATGCATATTCATTTGCCCTCTTCTATAGATAAACCGAACGATGCTTCAAGGTTATGGTCCTTATCTATACTAAATAATGAACCAGGCGATTATTATGGGGAAAATATAGTTCGTTGCGTAGCTATCATATTCTTGATAATCCGAAGATAGAAATAGTCTGCGTAGGAACTGTATATGGTAATATGGGTCGTAAATTTCATAGTGTCCCTTGAGTTAGTATCCCTTTTCTTTAGGCTTTGGTGATACTCAGTTGACTACTTTCTTTCGTAAATTTTAGTCACCGTAAAATTGCACATCGTGAAGCCTAAAATACAGTTATGAAAGTGTGCAATTTTATCAAAACATTGGTGTAATTTTTGCTCGTGGTCGTAGGTGGAGTAAGTGGAGATGCCAACGGTTGGATGTTGATCCAAGGGCTTAGAAATTCGTTGACTTTCAAATTTCTTTATTTAATGACAACGATGGATCATGCACAATCTCATTAACGAAAGTTAAGTCTCAAAACATAAATAATTCATTTCCCTTATAATAACCAACTTAACTTATGTATTGAGTCAATCCAACAATGCATGCTAAAAACGCTGCCACATATTAAAACATTAGTTCGTTTCTAAATCTCCAATAGCACGGTACAGATGCACCATCGATCTTTGAATCAGGAAATTCAGGACGGTCATGAACTCATGATGAAGTAGAAGAATAGGGTAAGCACATGTGCTTGTGCATACCTGGGGTGAAGGCTGTTCTTGACAACCTTCTGGCCGTACTTCCTCCACTTGTACCCGTCGTCCAGCACATCCACCTCGCTCCTGGTCTGGAAGCAGAACCGCGGCTCCCTCATCTTCCTCCTCACCTTCATCTTCCCCTTCCCGCCCCCTTCCACCTGCATACATACAAGCCAGCCGACCACCATGTCCATGAGCACCATACGTACGTACCCAAGACGCCCACACACCACACTCATACACATCTTGCTTACCATGAGCTTGCACCATGGCAAGTGGCCGCGGTGGTGGTGGTAGTAGTAGTAGTACTCGCCGCCGACGTGCCCGCCTGAGATTTGTAACGAATCAAGCAAGAAGACCATGCATCGAAGGAAATCAAGCATGCACGGTCAGCGTAAATGAATCACCTCGCCGGCGCCGCCCAAGGGCGCGAACCCGGTGTGCTTCTCGCATGCGGATGCTGGGGCGGCGGGGATAGAGTGGCAGAAGGGGATCCGGGGAGCAGCGGGTAAAATCCTCCGCCGTGATCCGACGAGAACATGACGCCATGGTTCCCAGACTGACCTTGGAACAACGGCATCTGGATAAGCTTGTGCTGGTTCGGCAATGGAGCGAGAAGGGGAGGGGCCGTGTACGGATCGAGCGCGTAGAGGCTAGGAAGGCAAGCCTCCAGCTGGCTAGCCCCTTCCATGCAGGATCATGCAAGCGATGGATCAGAGCGGCCTAGCAGGTGATGCCAAGAGCGAAAGAGAAAGAAGTAGTAGGTGATTTCTTGCCTAGGTTAGAGAGAGAGAGGAACAAGAGCGGTCGGCATGCTATAGCATCTGGGAAGGGACTGGACAGAGACCCACCCTTTAAAGAGCCTTTTGCTCAAATTGTGGTACTGCTTGCTGCTGTAGCAGCTGCTCGGTCGATCGTGCAGATTCATCCAGCAGCTCCTGCTTTTGTAGCTTGTGTGGCGATGCTTACCTTTCATAAACTAGCTAGCGTTGTCTACATATGCTTTGTCAGTTACATGCAACAAATTCTTTTACCAGCAAAAAATTGCTTAAGTTTTTTAATGCCAAAGCACACACAACTAGATTTTACATTGTGATTTTTAGAAGATATTTCTTAGAAGCATGTCGCGCGGTTCTAAAAAACTATAAAAATCAATAATATAGATGAATAAAAAATACATGTTCTAAACAGAAGATTAGGAAACACAAATTTTGTAGAGTTGAGTATTTGATTTACATAATTGGAAAACATACCTAGTGAGTCTAGTCAAATCAAGTTAACCATCGTAAAATGTAACATTAGGACATTGTCGTGCAATTATAAAATTATAGCCCAATCCTCCTTTTTCATATCTATCAATATATCAAAGCTGACCTCCTCAGCGAGCTGTGGAGGCGCCCACGTCACAAGGTACTGTAGGTGCTACAGTACGCACATCTATAGTACTCTGCGTGTACTGTAGCACTTTTTCCCCCTGTTTTCCCCAGAAAAATCCTTTCCCAAAAATCATTTTGACGAAAACATATATGCGAAATATATGCGCGTCGACGAGTAGGTTCCATTCCCGTGATCGGTTTCGAGTTTTGTCGACTCTAGCTACTTAATTTTGGATCCAGGTTTGCAAAAACATTTGGCGCATTCTGCCAAATTCGTCGCACTCAGTCGTCCGTTCGAATTTCCCTCTCACGAGTAGATGTATATCGCCCTACCAAACAACTTCCATGTTCTAACCTTTTTTTATTTCGACGGACATATAGATGTACCGCTTTTTCCCAGTTAAGTCCTCACGTTTTCCAAAAATTGTTAATCGGTCCTCTGGAATAAAACATTTTTGCAGAAAAGTCCCCGCGTCCCATTTTTTTGCAGAAAAGTCCTCACGCTTTCCAAAAAAAGTGAGCTGGCCTCCCGGAATAAAACATTTTCCCAGCAAAGTCCCCGTGTTTTCCCCAAATTGCAAATCGTTCCTCCGGTACAATCGAACAATTTTTTCCCCTCCTAATATATTTGTCCCCTTATAGTTTAAACCTATTTTCTTCCCCGCACTTCTTTTCACGAACATTATCTATTTTTCCGGTCATGCGTGACCAGTCCCTCACCCTTATGAACAGGTTTTTTTTTTTTTTTTTGGCTTCTAATAGATTTCTCTCCGTCTTAATTTTCCCCTATTGTTTATTTTTCCACGTTTCTTCTTACGAACATTGCGCACAAATAGCGACTTCAAAATTATTTATTTATTTCTACTCCCTAATTATCCCCTACTATATTTTTTTCTACTTTTACCTCCCTTACAAATTTATTTTCATATTGTTGTAAATTTATTTCTTTCGGTCAACATTGGATAAAACTAAGTAAATCTCTTTTCCTGCAATACGCAAAAGGCATGATAGATAGACTTTGTATATAGATAGACAATTGGCATTTATGATTTAGAGCGCTTTCAACTTTCTGTCATATACCTCCACTATATGTTTTGTTTGGTTATAACACCACATAATTTTATGTGTGCTTAGTGCAATGGTTGTTCTTTAAATGTATAGATGTATTTTTCTGACCTCAGCCTTGTCACGTCTATCATTGTGTGTGATTGTCCGTATATTTTTCTGACGATATTCTTATGTGGAGAGGACCTACTAATGAGCATGTGAATTTCAACTTTGGGCATATTTTTACAATTATTGCAGCAGTTCTATTCAGAAAGTGTAGTTGTTCTCACAATACATTCATGTTGCTTCTTTTGCATAAGAAAAGCAGAGTGTATCTAGCTGATTTAGAGATTCAGCCATAAGATTCTTCATTTTTCGATCTCCTCTGGGTGAGGTCACGTTCATTTGAATTTTTATCTTCCACCGCCACCAAATGCATCAACGGAGCAACATTAGAAGAACATCACGGATGTAGACATTAAGCTGCAGTACTCCTGCCACTTGATGTTGCCCTTTTAGTATTTGGTTCTCCTTTTATAATAACGAAGTTATCTGTAGCAGTTTTGCCATCCAGAGCTATATTTTATATTTTATCTTCCTGTAATGTGCCACTATATATGAGGTACTTCTACATGTATCATTTTTAATAATGCAACCACATTTATCTATGTAATCCTATGTATACATTTCATCCCTGCATGTATTACTACCCAAAGCATAGAAACACTCCATACTAAGGAAACCAATTGCAAGAAAAAATTACAACGATGCATCTAATACCACTACACAAAGCAATGCAACGGGCGCGGCGGTGTCGCCGCGCGAAATTTTCCTAGTATGGAATTCTAGAATGAGTTCGTGGTGGTTTACAGGATTCCTGCTTCTTTCATTTAAAAATAAACATCAAGCATTAATGATTTTTCTATCTCAACATACAAGTTATCCACATCATTCATTTTGTTTGACAAACAATTATCCATGTCATTTACACTAATATTTATTGATCACCATGTGCAAACTACAAATAAATCATCCATTTCTTAAACCATCCAATTGTTCACATTAATAATTTATAATACATACTTATCTTCTATTAAACTGGGCTTTCTATTTCTATGCTTCCACTTCGTTTAGTAATATTTAGTTTTGCCCCATGCTTTTAGTTCTTCTCACTTTTTCGTCGAATCAACCCTTTTGACCGTTACCGCTCTGACAGTTTTGATGAGTCGACTCAAACTGACCGCGGTCTCTCTCGTTGTTGGGTCACATAGGGTGGAACTTTTAGTAAAACCTCGCAAGTTTACAGTGAATGTGAAACTAGTTAGCACTTAGTACTATTGGAATAGAGGGCTGGTCGGGCCCTCACCAGCCCTACATTCGATGTTAATATTTGTTATCCATGGTGTCTTTTGTTTTTAATTTGACAATTAAAGACGTGGTTCCAGCAGATGTTTCATCTACATGTCGTCTCTTGGCATGACTACTTCACATAATAAATGGACGAATTAAGGACTTGGTTAGGTATGCATGTCATCGTGGAGAAAATCCATGCGAGCCCTAGGTCATGGAGTCACACAGAGTGGAATATTTACTCTCGCCTCGCTAGTTTACAGTTCGTATAATCGCTCTATATGCTCTGTATGTGGCATTATATACATCCCCCGTGAATTTAGGGGCCAATATGAGTAAAAGAGCTCTCAAATTTGTCCCTAAAATCAATGATAATTTTCTTATGGATGGCTCTAATCGAAATCACCTGACTGTGGTCTCTTTCACTGCTGAGTCATACGGGGTGGGATGTTTAGTCCCAGCTTGCTAGTTTACGACATGTGTGAGCAATGTATAAACCTGAAAGTAAAGGTAGATTTGAGCCATTAGATGAATAAATCATGAACGCCATTAATTTGACAATTAAAAGATGTGTTCCTTAGTCAGTTTCATCAGTTTTACAATAAACTAGAGATGAGATTAGGCGTTTCACGAACAACATTAATTTGACGGTTAAGAAGACGTGGTTCTTTCTTCTGTTCATTTGTTTTATCTGCATCCCGTCTCTTGTCATCACTATATCATGAACAACATTCATTTGACTATTAAATTTGAACTAAATGTATTATAGTTTTGTCCTAAAGATAGAGAAAAATCACTGAATATCATATGGGAAACTCGAGGTACACATTTTTCCAAGCACAATTCCTGAATATTTTATTTTTTTATCTATATTCCACTCATTAAATGAGTTTAATGCATTTACCAAAAAAATAAAATATATAAATAGTTAGCACCAAATTAGAGAAAAATCATATAAATGTATCCTAGCATGATTCTACGCAATAGAACCGAAAAGAGATGAGAATTTCAAGACCTAGTTATGAATAAAAACATAGACATTTTGGGCATGTTTTGAGAAAATTGGATAAATCGATAAAAATCACAAAAAGGGAAAACCTGTGTGAAGCTTCCTTTTAGTGTACTAGTTTCAAGTAAAACAATCATAAACTTTCCCCACAACAATTTTTGAAAACAAAGTCTACGCAAGATGGACTATCTTGTATGTGGATTGCTCACTTTCAAGCGAAATGGCAAAGGTCATGGCCATGTCCATGTCTAAGTTATTGCTTGTAAAATCGGCAGAAACATGGGTTTTAACTTTATCAACAAGATTGCAAAAGTGAGCTTCCACGATTTTTTTCCTTTTTCTAGTATCGAAATTGTGATTTTTGTTGGGAAGCTTACCTCTAATAAGATTGGAAATTGGAATTAAAAAAAAAAACACATAAATTATATCATATGGATGCGCAATACCTGAATATATTGAATTTTACACCTTTTTAGCTATATTCCACTCAGAGTTTAATGGTATTTACCAAAAAAAATCAAATTAAAACTCCAAGCGTGTTATAGTTTGGTACCAAAGTTAGACGAGAATCATATAAATTTATTCTACCATGTTTGTATGCAATGACACCAAAAAATTTGAAATTCAACACCTAGCTATGAATGGTCACATGCATAATTTTGCACCAGTTTTTGAAAAAATCAAATGAATCGAGATTTTAAAAAACTGGAAAATCCGCTTGAATATTATTTTTTAGTGTATTAGTTTCAAGGAAAAAAATTTAAACTTACAATGCAATATAATTTATTTTTTAGTGTTCTTGAACATGCTCTGCATGACACGAATGCACGTATGCATGTAAATATCAAATTCTCGTGCCAGTTTGGCATGGTTGTGTCACGTCTTGATATATCACATGATTTTCAATTGCAGTTACAATGACCAAACAATCAATGCAAACTGTTCGACATATGTACAACACATGTCAAGATGTTTGACAGAGTACCTTCTTCGCTCGAACTAAAAGGCATTTGATTCATATTCATTTCATGACTAGCATATCGACGGTTACAAGAATACATAAACAACTTTCGGCTCTCACCTCACATCCCAACTAAAATGAAGTACCAAAGTAGTTGCATACCGTGAAAGATAATAAAATACTGAATTGAGTTTGGATACGAGATCTTTACTAACGGGGAACAATTCTTGTGTGAGTTGGTGTAGATTCTGAATCTGTTTATCACAAAAGTAAATGCGCGATGTCTGTGGTACAAGTTCCATTATGCTATGTAACGGATGGTGCTAATTTAGCTTTAGGTGAATGGTGTGTGGTATTTTCCTTTTACCTCATTAGCTTTCACGGTTTGTCTCGTGACAAGCCAAAGGAAGCTATGGCATGTTCGAATTTATTACACTTTACAGAGAGAATGTCTACATAATTATGTGGTACATATTATGTTTTACTATTGTTGGTACTGTAAAGTCAGCACAGGGCCGACTCAATGAAAATTTAGTACTGGGATAAATAAAATAAATAAAATTTGTATTAAACTTTTATACTTATTCACATATTACTTGTAGTGTGTATTAGAACTTTTCTATTTGCTTACATAGTTTATCCACATATATGGAAATTTTGTTAAATACTAGTTGGTGTTTTTTTGTTCTATTGAATATAATTTTAAAATATTAAACTATATTTTGTAACAAAAATTCTATTCTACAACTATTTATTCTGAACTCTATGGTATATATACATATATATGGTCTCTAAATAGTATGATTTAACAAATATCTCAATAGCAGTTTGTAGTCTATGTTTAAGTACGCATTTTGTAGAAACTTCTAAAGTATAAAGTTAACCAATGACATTACTGTTTACTCTTTTTTTTGTGGTAAAATATTCTAGCAAATCAATTTTTAACAAAGTGTGCATACTTCATAATTGGTATTGAAATAACATTGCTTAGAGTAATCACCAACGAACATAAATTGGCATGGATTCTAATACGCTTGCATATGGAACTTTTATTATTTATATATTGTTATGTAATTTACATGCTATCATTTGGTGTATACAAGTCCCGGGACACTTTAAGAAATAAAATTTCTTGCATGAATAATATATGGAAATCTTGTAAAATATATACACATCACCTGTGCATGTGTTGATTTGTACTGTGTGCGGTCAAATTCCACGAAGCGTAATCATAGTGGGGAGTAACTTAGACTAGAGTCATGCACATGGCACTATTATATGTCACCAGACCTTTATAGTGCACAAAAGTCATAGTGATAGTATCATGAGAGAAAACATATGGAGCCACTACTCCAGGTAGTTCTTTATTTCAAAAAAATCGAAAATCATATTTTAGAGGTAAAAAACATAAAACGATCTTTGATATAGATAATATTGTATTCTACCAGTTTGCAAAATATCAACTAGAAATATGCTATATTTTTGGCCATGCAATGACAAAATTTGAATTTGAATGTAGTGAACAATGCAAATTTTCAATTCTCCGGCCTGTCAAAGTTTGTTATTTTTTTGTAGACAAGAATATGAATTACTTTTGGTTAAGTTTTTGTAGGATTGTATAATGCACTTTTGTCTACACCGGGGATTTTTTTCAAATATGTTTGGAACTTCGAAATATAATTGTCATATTTTGCAAAATAGAGAGCTATGTGTAGCTCGGGCTCCATTTGTGATTTCCATAATATCATAGATGACTTCATTTATAGCTTGTAGACTCATTTTTCTTTCTTCGGGGACCCCTATGTGATGGTAAGACAATGTTCTACCACCAACATCTCTTTTCTCATTTATTTCTATGCCATGTCACCAATATGAATAGCTGGTATTGCATGAGTATGCAAGTTTATAGACATTAAGTTAGACATTGTGTATTTTCATTCATAGGTGCATCTAAACCATTGCATAAAAGAAGAAGGGGTCTTTTTTAGCAACATGCATGAGCTCAACTAGGCCTAGAGTCCGCCGGGTCGACAACAGACAACACGAAGATCATAACTCAAAACTAAAGCCTACAAGAAAATGGCCTTAGTTCCTCAAATAGTGCCAGATTTCAGTTGGGTTTGTAGATCAAGTCTACGAACAATATTCTTGATTCACAATTTCATATCCATCTAAATTTGGCCACATGCCCCGCTAGTAACAACTCTGAAAAAATTATGTGGTAACGATTTTGGACACATGAACGTGGTACTCAAATAAGCATGCGACGCTGGAATTAAATCAGGAAAGATAGCATGTTTTTTGAAGGTTTTGGTTGGAAAATCGAGTTAAGTTGAAGAAAAATAGGAACATGTTGAAATTAAAACTAGCGACAATAAGAAAAACCGAGGATGACGGTAAACACAGAAAAATTCAAGACATGTAGACAGTATAACATAAAATCTTGGACTTTAACAAATGGAAAATATAGAAAAGGAACCTCTTAATTTTTTTTAGGTTTTCTATATTTGTGAAGCTTATGCATTTAGTAAAATTACATAATTTTCATTATTTTTCCACAATATTTTTTTCATTTTTTTTACAAGAAATGGCCTTATGAGAGGAGATGCTCTGATCGTCTCCAAGTTTGGTCCTGCAAACTGCTTTACGGACCCTTGAGGTGCATGTAGACAAGATAACTCTTTCTTGGACAAATTTAAGAAAACCACAACTATTAAGGTAAAAGTTTCATAAAACCATTAATGAGGGAATTTTTTCATAATACCACAACTTTTTGGATAAGTTGTTCATATAAACCAAATCATACGATTTAGCCCATGTGATAGTGTTTCCGACAGTATGATCCCACTACTCAGACCCACGTTGTTTCATACTGTACAAAACAGTGCCAAATTTGATACAAACACCCACATCGGTTGTTATGGAACTTGACAACGTCAAGGTAGCATGCTACCGTCATCATTCCTCATCGAGCAAACAACTCTGACTTTACCCAAGACAACCATAAATGAAGCGCTCGCCACAAAATCACGCTAAGATCTGCCAAACAATCGACCAATTCCAGTGCAAGAAGGAATTCACCCTATGAAAAGTGGAGCGTGTATGATGCATTTCTTTCTATAGCTCTATACAAGCACCGCACCGGTCAAACTGTGATGTGTTCGGAAGAGCCACATGGATACCTGCAACGAAAATGATTTCCATCACAATTTTCATGTTGTTTTCGAGTCTCAACAGAGCTTCTACCCCACACTGGCAAAAAAATCATTACTGGGCGCTTGTTCAGGGTACACGATTTCCAGTGATTGTACCTTTTGCTCCCTGCAATTGCTCAATAATTGTGGGGGTTCCACTATAAGCCTCGCATACACTCCCCTATTTTCTTGAGAAATCATCACCATCCATACTAGGTAGTACCACCTGATGAGCTGATGTACATACAGAATTACTTGAGGATGATAACAACCATATTTATGCCTTTATGTATGGAGATATTCACGATAGCCAGTATACCTGACGCAGCATTGTTTCCAGTTGTATTGGAATCTTGCTAGGCTAGCTCCTCACTAGAAAAACCATGTGTACGGTTCTGTTTCCATGTACAAGAGAGGAAACGAGTCTAGAATCCATGCCTAATCATGTGCATCTGCGGTGGCGAGTGCTTGTGGTCATCTGCATCTCTGCTCGTGCATATGGTCACACGCATGATACACCGATTGAAAACCAGAGCGTGGCTGATCAGGTTCAGATAGGTCTCAATGGCAAGTGGTGGGGCTAAACTGCAGCAGAAGACAGCAACCATGGCCAACCAAATGCATTGCATTGCAGCAGCAGCAGCACTCCCACAGTCCCACTGATGTTTCCCAGATTAGCCTACTGCAGCTATAGAGCTCTGCAGCCAGAGGGAATTTTTATCATTGCAGCTGCTGTAAAAAGCCTCTTCTTTTGGGCCATCTATCCTCCCCAACTGAGCCACTTGAGCTTTGCCCTACCTCATACTACAGTAGTAGCAGCAATAGCATCTCTCTTTACCTCCCAAACCCAATGCACATTTTTGCAGGATTGCATCCTGATCAGGGGAAGATCGAAGGGCAGCGTGCAATTGCCAATTGGTCACGAGCCATGGGAGAGAGACAGGAAGCATGTGAGCAGTGATGTCTGTGTACAGTTCCATTGCCAAGTCTTTCTGCATGGTGTAGAAAGGGAGGACCGCAGCGAGATGAACAGACAGTAGTACTTGTATACTGGGAGTCTACTTCCACAGTCTACAGAAGCAGCAAGAAAAGAATAGAAACCTGAAGTGGTAGTAGACCAGTACTGTTAGATAACGAGGGAGAGAGAGGAGAGAGAGAGCGCGCACTTGGCAAGAGGCGGCAGGCAGGTAGATCGTAGGATTGGTTCTTTCGTGTGCAACTATTTTCTTTGTCTGATCCTTGGTCACTTTTCTAGTCGTTGCTTTCGGTCTTTCAGTCATAGTCATCTTGGCAAAAACGATTGACATAATTGCTCAGATAGACAGGACGTACCGTTGTCCGCTTCGCTCCACAAGAGGAGCGCACCTATAAACATCCAGCACATCTTTGGTTGACAGATTGAGAAATGGCAAGAACATGTAAAATGCAGGATCACAATGTCGTATCCACTCGAATTCTACATGATTTATTTGGATGAAATCAAGTTTGTTTGATTATATACCACAAAGGAAGCAAATGATTCTTTTCAAAAGATTTGCGTGGATGGAGAAATTCTGCTCGATATAGGTTTCGCCCCGCTTTATAAATAAATCAATGACCATACAAGAGTAACGAACAGGAAAAATTAAAGAGCTGGTGCAACAACACAACATGCCCAATAAGAAAACAAAGATACAACTCGAGCGATGAAGGAGCACGATATGACAAAGCGACGAAACCGTCAACGGAGAACTGCATTGCCCGTCATGTCACACCCTCGACGGAGAATGGTATTGCCCATCACGATACACCTCGACGGAGAATGACATTGCCCCACCACCACACCACCTTGCCCAAGGATCGCTGAGCACCTAAGCAGCACCTTCACGAAGGGAGGCGACGTCGACACGCTGCTACTGCCCGGACCAGCGGATTAATCCTAGGGTTTCCCTTGACACTCAGCAGGCAATGGAAGAGGGGTAGCCCTGACACCCTCCACAGAGGAATGGCGACGCCTGCGTCGCCGCGACGACGTCTGGCTTAACAGCAAGGATTTTCCCGAGCCCCAAACCACCCAAAAAAAATCCTAAACAAGAGGTGTGGGACGAGGAACCTAGCCGTCTCCACGAGGAGGTAATGCATTGACCGGACACTGATGCGCCCGCGGCCCTAGATCCAGGCCCGCTTGGCTTGGTTCCACTCTGACGCCTCTTAAACCTATTAGGACCATGGCGTCGTAGCCTGAGGCGCCATGGTTACATCGCATGATGCAGTGGTCGGGGGCTCCATACTAGCTTAAGCATCGTGACGAGCGCCACGTCAGAAAATAGCCATGACGACGTGGGCTACGACGCCATGCAATGTAACCATGCTGCCCCTCTAGACGGGCTCCATGGAAAAGAATCATATTGTAAATTTTTTGTAAAATTGATTCAATTTGTGCCGAACTTTCAAAATTGGGTGGAATTCGTCATTTTTCATCTGCACGCCACGCATTTGTTTTCCTCGGATTGGTCGATGCATACGTGCACATTGTATAACAATCCTTGCACGGAATCATGAGCTGCTCGAATGCCTCCAAATCCAAATCGGCCTTTCTACTAACTTTCCACCCGGCTCTAGCGATCAGATCACGATCATGACGCACCCCGTCTCCGTTACCTCTGTCTCATGATAGCGATTTAGCCCTTGGGGGTCCATAGCCTTCTCATGTGGGTGACCGAGTCCGAGAGACGTGTGATGCACCAGTATCAGCTTGTTCCAACATATGAAGTTTCTCCCTTGGTCATCGTATCTTTCCTCGGAGCTAGAAACGAGAAATGGTAGCTACCAAATGCGATACGGCAAAAGGGTTTTAGTGGTGGTGGTGCCGGTGCAGGCGGCGCTTTCTGTAAGGATGACTCCAACGGGCCGACCCAAACGGACGCGCGTTTGGTCGGCGTTTTGTCCGTTTGGGTCGGGGAACGGACGCGCGTCCGGCCCATGTCCGCCCCTTTCTGGCCAGTGCCCCCAACGGGGCCGACGCATTGAGTCCGCTTGCCAATTTTTTAAATACTAGGATTACATTTTTAAAACTAAAATTACATAGTAAATTTAGAACTTCCTCCTAACATTAAACCCTAAAACCTAAACCTAAACTTGAAGGAAATTAATAACCGACCACCGGCCGGCAAGGGGGAAGATCAAAGAGGGGCTGCGGCCTTGAGGAACGTCACGCAGCATGCCCGTTCTGCAACGGACTTGCTGGCTCTTCCTTCATCGCGGCCATGGCCAGCCAGGGCTGGCTGACTCAATCTTCTTTGATCATTTTGTAGCTACGAAACACGTAGCGGGCGCCGGTATTAGTGGAAAATGAACCGCACATAGGCAGCCACGGCCTCGGCTCCTTTCGCGGTGGAGCTGACATCAGGTGGAGCTGCCTGCTCCTTTCGCGGCCTCGGCCGCCGCCAAGGCCTCCCGGTGCCGTTTGCGCCTCGCCGCGCGCTTCTTGGACTCTTCGGCGCGGCGCATTTGCTTCATCTCCTCCTCCACTGCAGCGTCGGCACAGGCGCGCGCGGCGGACATGAACGCGGCCGCCCTCTGCGCGTTCAGCTGCATGTGGGCTGCATCCACCGCCTCCTCCTCGGTGATGTGAGCAGGGCCGCCCACGCCAATGGGAGGCTCCGGCGGCGCGCCATCCCCCGCGACACCGGCCGCCGCGACAGCAGCCGCCGCGACACCGGCGGCGTACTCTTCTTCGTCGCTGTCGGCGCAGTCCGCGAACGCCGCCTCCACCGCACTCCTCTGGGCGTCCGTCAGGCGCGGACGCGGCGACTGGGGAATCATGCCGGCCCATGCCGGGCTGGTCGCCATCCGGCGCGAGAAGCTGCCGCGATAGCGCCCGCGCGCGCTCATACGCGCTCGCTCGACCTCGTCCACCAGATGCTGCGGCGGCGGCGGCGGATCCATTCCGGCGCGTGGATCTGAGCTTGGAGATGGTGGCCGCCGTGGCTAGGGTTTGGCCGGCCGGCGCGATACGGCAAAAGGGTTTTAGTGGTGGTGGTGCTGGTGCAGACGGCGCTTTCTGTAATGGCGGTGCTGGCGCCGGGTAGGCAGGCTTTCGGCCGGCGTCGGTCGCTGCCCGCGGAGGAGCAGCATCATTCCGGGGGGACACGGACGACACGCGACGATAGCTTGCCTGCCAACCACGGACACGCACACGGTCCCCGGCACGTGGCACACGCCCGGCCGGCCGCGCTTCTCGCGTCGGATCGTCAAATCACGCGGCCGCGACTGCGCGCGTGCGCCCATGCGTGCCGGTCGGCCGGTTCCCGGCGTAGCTAGCGTACGACAGTCGTGCGCGGCCGGTGCTGCTGCCGTCGACGTCCACCGGCGGCGCGAGCTGCGGCGGAGAGCTGGTCGCGTGCGCGCGTTGCAGAAGATCCTCACACTGTCACACAGTGTGCCCGTGAAGACGATCCTTGCAGAAAGGGTTTCGGCTGAGCATGTACGCGTATTATATTAGGCTATTAGCCTACGCATTATTCCATTTCAGTGGCCAGAAGTACTTCATATATAGGTATAGCATAGGCAGCTGACACGCAGATCCGTAGCTGGTGTACGTGCATGAACCCGCGGGCAAAAGGAGGCGTGAGAGATGACGGAAGAGATCCAGCGCCCAAGATTTCTCATCATGACACATGCTGCCTCTCATAGACTCATAGTCCATGTCGATCGATACTACCGGTCTACCAGACATGGACGGATCCACACTTGGTCAAGGGTGTGCAGCTGAACACCCAAAAGTTTCAGCAAAAAAATTCATATGTAGTGTGTAGTGGACATAAGCATCATCTGTGGTATTTCTTAGCATCGATACTTCTCGTTTGAAGTTCAAATCGAGGTCAAACCTTGAATTTGTACATTTATTAGCGTGAAGTCATGAACCATTTTCAGTTTTTCACCCGTATGTCCTGTGTTCTTTGGATTTTGAACACCCAAAAATAAATTTCTGAATCCGTCCCTGCTACCAGATCGAAAAGGAGGCGCCGCCTATCTAATCGGATCTCTGGCTGTCAGTTGCTTGAGAGTCGAGATGACCCCGGCCGCCGTGATGGCCTGATGTGATGTCAAGAATCAAAATGCCAAGATCCCATCCGATATTGCTGCCCATCCGCTGCCGATGATGACGTAGCGTTTTATATATCCGTTTAGTGCTCGCTCTGTCGCCTCGATCGTTATCGGTAGTACCGAGGCTGCTTAGAGCAACCGCAAGGCCCCCGAACTGTTCACATACATGTTCGAACGTGTCTGTGGATAACGATCGGACAACCAAAAAAGGACATTCCAGCCGTCAAAACCATACAAAGCATGCAACGTCAATATACACATAAGTTAGATAGTACCATCGGTTCATCCGACACAAGTTTGTCGGATCACATACATACTACAAAAGTAGATATAAACATAAACAAAGCTCACATCAGAGCATTGCCCTTCCCTTGTTACTAGTAGTACCGAGGCTGCTTTAGGGAGGGAGGAGATATACACATTCAGGCAAAATTGACAGATTTGATCATATTCTGAATTTTCAGCACAAAATGAAACTAATCTCCAAAAAAAACACAACGTGACCTTTTTTGCACGACGCACCGGGTAAGGGCGTCATACTTAATTGCACGACGCTCAGGGCTAGGGCACCATGCTCCTATAACGATGCCAGCCGCCACCACAACTCGACGCGCCATGTAGTGTACCGTGACGCCATGCTATGTACCATGACGACCTAAGGTCGGGCGCCATGAAAAATGGTTAGATCGTAAAAAAAGTTAAATCCGGTTCATTTTGTGTCGAAGTTTCAAAAAGGGGTCAAATTTATCAATTTTCACCACATTCGAAGAGCTGATCGGTGTGGTTAATTTAGATGCAGACATTTTCAAAAGGAGTTAGTTAGACCATTTCCATCGTCGCCTCAGATAATATGTTCGATAATTTCAAAAAAGTGTCCGCTACTCGGGTGTTGGCCGTGGACATATGTCCGAGACGGCTCCTCAAACGGCTAGCCCTATTCAATTTTTTTCTATTTTCATCAACATGTTTATACTTCTATCTAAATGATATACAACTAGATTGCATAATTCAACAATAATTTAACATAAAAATGATATAGTTAATACAACAATTCAAAATACGATTTAAATTTGGCAAATTCTAGAAATTAGCATGACACTCGGAATTTGTTTCTTTTCAACATTCTCAAGTGCTCCATTAGATCTTCTTACAGTTGGTGCTGAATTTATCTGTCGCAAACTTCCTAATGCATGGCGAGAATTGAGAAAACTTGGTCGGGACGCCCTGTTGTGGCTCTGCTAGAGGGTCTTGATAGTCCCATGGTTGACAAAACACTAGACCATCGTCGCACGCTCTCCGCGATCATGTTGTGCATGATAACACAAGTGTTTATAGCCACCCACATCTGATCTACCGATCATGTTCGAAAAGGGTACGGACAATAGCAAAACGAGTTTGGGGCATCCTTCCTAACACTCTTGTTTCCCAGCAAACTGAGATTTTTTTCTTACCAATATGGTCGCGGATTGTTTTCACAAATGTCGACGTAGAGGATAGAGCCATATGCTACGTAGTTTCCTTTTTATATTGGTGACTTTTGATATCATAGTTGCAGTCTAAAACTTGGCCTTCATCAAGTTTCGCAGATACCAGAGATCACCCGGCCTTGCATTCTAAAGAAAGAGTGCCAAATTCACACATCATAATCTGTCACAGCTTTAAGTATGACACTACACGCTCCAACATAATATTTATAGATATCTTGCCAAGAGAATGGACAACTCTTCCATTCCCATTCCATGAAATCGATTCTTCCAAACATTTTAGAAAATCCTCTCAATGCACCTTGTGTCATGAACCGAATTGTGTCTGCTACACTTGGTGCTCTCAGATAGGTCGGTCCATACACCTTCACTACTGCTGAATAAAACATGTGCATGATTTCAATGGATATGGACTTAAACATCGTCCACAAAATCTACAAGACAACATATAATAGTAGTGTATTTTTAAATAGATGAGAATCCAATCAGTCCGGTGCTATCTTGCTTCAGTTGGAAGTAGTCATCATACTTCTGAACACCGTACACAATGCGCATGAACACATCATTTTTCATCCTAAAGCCGAAATGGAATCGTACCAAATGGTGGGGCTGTAGAAAAATCGTATTTTAAAGTTTTTCAAAAAAAATCTCGATGTAGCCAATAGTGCATCCTGTAATCGTGCAAATTTTTAATCGAAAATTATTTTATTTTGGGCTACGTAAAGAAGACAAATTCTTACAAAATTTAGGGGGCACTGTTCACACATCCAGATCTACAATTGTCTTTTTTTTGGGTAGCGTAGAATATAGGGGACATAGGGTATTTCGGATTGAAAGACCGAGAGGGTTGACTGTCAAAGGCGTCATTGCGACGGCACAACCATGTGGCCGTGTGGCTATCGGGACCAGAGGTGAACATAAGACTGCTCACAATGAGAAGTAACATATTGTAGTATCATAGTTTATGTTACTTCATAGTGGTTAGTAACATGTGCGTAGTATCATATAATATTGTATATTTATTAACTTTGTAGATTCATTTTGTATTGCAACGCGTTATGTTACGGTTCCATATATGATACCACTACATGCTCTCTTATTATTAATTACAGTGACATGTTAGTTTTTTGCATGCATGAAATGCGTGATACTATGTCCCCACTGTGGATACTCTAAGTTGCACAAGAAGTCACACTGGATTTAAAAGCAGGCCATTTAGGACAAATTATTACACAGTATACGAGAAACTCCAAAACTTCAAACGACAAGCATCACGCTTCCACTTGATATCACTTGCTAAGTCTGCATTTACGTTGTTAGTTTCCTGTTACCTGATGATTACTTTTTTTACTACAAAGTACCTGCTCATTCTCTCATTTATTTATTTATTTATTTATTCATGTTTACTGACTCGATCTATTCCTCTGAAATTTGGCTTATTTGTGGTCTGAATATACTGAAGTCCATACGTCATTATTGGCTAAGCAAACAAGATAACATCAGTATACACTCGATGGGTACATTCCACGGGAAGGATGCAGCATAGATCATCTATGAATGGCTACAACCATCGCTCTCTTGAATAATGAGAATTCTCGGAGCTTGTCATTCTGTAGCTCAAAGGCTCCGCTTCTAGCACAAACCATTCCGGAAAAACATTCTACCAAGCACTAATAAGTAATAACATGGCCAACTTCTAGGTGTCAGATCCAAGAAAGCCTAGACATGCACATCCAGGTCCCAGGAGTTCAGGATATCAGAGTGCAATGGCACAAACCACAGAAGCACATCCCTGATCCTAAATTCCACACACTCAAGCTTCACTTTTATACGTGGGTCTGCGGGGTTTAGTAGCATGCATGAAGAGCTTCGCTACACGTGGCAATGTTAGGTCAGACTTCAGTTGCTAACGGCTGAGAAAACTGTATGACGGCATGTCCTCGACTTGCTGAATATCTTCAAGTAACAGCTCCCTCTCGAGCTGGCGTCGTGTGGATTTAATAACAGTCTGCAGCGAGTACAGCAAATTGGTCAGGAACGAAGGTACTTTGTACGAAGAATGTGACTAGGAGATTGCGTCTTGAAGACATACATTGAAATCCATGTATGTGGCGTGCATTTCAAGCCATTTCTGATCCATCAGCTTAAAGGTTATGCAGTAAAGAATGTCAAAAGCTCGATCATTTTCTGAAAAAGAAGAACAATGGTTAGATTTAGTGTCTAGAGGTACTTACAGTTACAATTGGAGCAGCCCTGCCCGTAGAAAGATTATGTGTTATTTTGTCACACCTATGGTGTCATCGGATATTAAAGATATTAATTCTATGATATTGATTTTCTTTGACTAGTCGGGATACTGCGTTGTTAACAAGCACTTAACCTTTAGTGACAACCATCAATGACCTACAACTAATGTGGATTAGCGCATAAAACTACTCTACTGAACAGTTCTTTTGGGAAGAAAGGTCCATATATTAGTTATACTAGCTAAATTCGTTGCAACGGGGTAACAAATGTTGTATAGTATATTAGTGTTGCCTCCAGTTACAGCGTGGCTAACATGTGGATTCCTCCTGCTTCGCCTTTCTCCCAATATATTGAACATCAGTAAATCAACATTAGCTCACTGTGTGTCATTTTCCATGCTACTTCGAATGATCAGTTTGCAAGAAAACAAATATGCGTCTAACAAACTACAACCTCCGGTCCCAAATAACTGTCAAGTGAGGTGTGCTAGTAGTTGGACATGATTAGTTCTTTTCCCACGACACTTAATAAGGATCGGAGGGAGTACTTATAACCATTCGCAGGAGACTCTGGTTGGTCCATAGGAGTAGAGATAAAACAAATATGCGTCTAACAAACTACTTATAACCATTCGCAGGAGACTCTGGTTGGTCCATAGGAGTAGAGATAAAACAATGGAGCCGCACGTATTTCTTTCAAGCAGTAGCTGAAATTAAATATTTTTTACGATGTAAAATTGGAGTGTTACTGGTCAAGAATCTGAGAAGCAGGAGACTCTAGTTGGCTTTGAGGATCGGCAGTTTCGATTTTTTGATAAACAGCATGGCTCTGTATACACAATCATCAAATTCAGGTAGATCTCATGGACACAAAACTCAGGTATAGACATAATGCATTAGAGATGTAGCACCCACTTCCTAGTTCTGTTGCGAACAGAAGTGCCTCAAATCATGATCCCCGCCAGCGAATAAACAATCGGATGGCTTTGGTGCCATCGGATATTAAAGATATTAATTATATATATGCTATTGATTTATTTTTTCCCTCTGTTACGACTGCCCTTAGTCAACTGAGCACTTAGTCAGCATACTGCGTTGTTAACAAGCACTTAACCTTTAATGACAACCATCAATGACCTACAACTGATGTGGATTAGCGCATAAAACTACTCTACTGAACAGTTCTTTTGGGAAGAAAGGTCCATATATTAGTTATATAAGGCTTCAATCCTGCACAAATGTTACAGTAGAATATTGACGGTACCTGTAAGCAGATTTAGGAACACTGCTCCAATCAAAGACCTTGGCTTAGCTGTAGAGGAAGTCAGTATCAGTCATTGTACCAAAAATCCACATTACTACTTGCAAAACCAGTTTCGCGGTTTAGAAACTATATCCAGGAATCATTTGATATAAATAAATTGGTCAACTAATCAAGAAGCACAGAAAAGTTTAACGAACAAACCTGCTTGAAGATCAAGCATCTGAATGAGCATGAATGTAATATTTACGCCAGCTACCGCAAATGGATATTCCCACAATGCTCTGTCACCATTCTGCTTACAAAGAAGCTCCTCGAAGGATTTCTGCACAGAAAGTGCCTTATTGAGATGATTGAAAGGCCGAACATATAAATATGGACTAGCTACCTATTAGGTCGATTAGATATACAATGGTTTATTATCTCAACAGTAAGTTATTATCAAATGGTCACTAGCCGTTAAATTTCCAAGCGAGTCAGGGCTCCATCGCAAGCCGAATAGATATGTATATAACGAACTGTACATTACATGAACCCGTAGATTATTTCCTGCTCTAGCTAAAAATTGTAACTGAAGGCTACACCAAAATGTAGGCTCATATTAGGGAGAGGTAGTGATGCATCCGATCCAGCAGTCAAGGGATCTGTACTCACTGGGTAGTTCCTTGCGAAGTAAAGTAAGTTCTCCAAAGAGATAAAGCCACCACCCCTGCAATTACAGCACAGCATATGATTGCACATCCAAAAATTTAACCAGCAAATTATTAGCTACAAACGCATGTATGGGAATTAAGGGGGGGAACAATACCTGAAATCTGTGGATGGATCTTTCCCTTGCCATCCCATCTCCTTCCACTGGTCTGATACTAGTCCTAGAAGTTCAGTTCCAGGAAAAGAAGCATGCCAAAGGGCTTTCAGTGCTTCCTAATGAACAAAAGGTGTGGTGAATGTGTCAGTGACCTCTTGCAGACAAACCAGCACATGTGATGATGAATTAGAACGAACTGATCAAGTGGAGCATCGAAATGTATGCTCAAGTTTGCTATATCAAAACTAAGAGGTAGAGATAGCTATAATTCTTTTGGGACCAGTAGCAGCAGAAACAATTAATAATTCTTCTGTTGCACCGCAGGATTAATTGGCTAAACTACTCAAATAAAAAATTGTTTTCTTTAGGTTTCTGAACATGGCCCATGGCTACAGTGAGCCTAACTGAACTATTGGACTGAGTTAAGCACTTCCAGTATATCCTGTTGGTTTCAGTATCCCGATATGCTTCAGAAATCGTTTTCCAGCAAAGCAAACATGGTACCACGGTCATTTTGCTAGCCATCTCCTGTATACTATGTCAGCCTACTGGCAAATCTTATACACAAAGAGCAAAGCTTACTACGAGATTTTAACAGGAATACCATGTGTTCCTTCTATAATAAAGCAGTATGGGTTGTCTGAAATAGCACATCAAACACAAGTGGCAATATCATCGCCATCTCATACCTGATGTTCACTATTCTGACTATCGTAAGGCACCTCTATCCGGTTCTGCAATCTTTGCAGACACTCTTCCTGCAACAGGGAAAGATATTGTCAGCTATATAGGAAACTTCGAAGTTCAAACTCCTAAAGTCTACCACATCGCATGTCAATTACAGATAGTAGTATTTTGTTTCTGTTTCCATCAACCGGCAGGAGTTGTGCCTTTTCATTAAGAATAAATAGTGGTATTTGTTAAATCATTGTATGAAAAAGCAAGTAAAGTGTGAGTTGTCATGGCACAGTTTTCAGAAACCGGGCATCCAGGGAGCCAGGGGTCAACCATTATGAAACATGCAAGTCCTAATCACAAGTACAACGAAACACAACCAATGGTTTAAATGCTCTGCCCCTCAGGCCCCCTCACTGTGCATTCATCATGTTTCAAACAACCGCATTACAACATTACTAAACACACCCCAAATCTCTGCATCTACGAGAAATACACAAAAAACGAGAGCATGGTTTCACCTGGACCGGAGTCAGATCGAAGGAAATGCGCGCGTCGCTGTCCCTCCTCTGCACGCAGACGCAGGAGAAGCCCCTCCCGATCCACGCCGTCGACCCCGACACGACATCCGCTGGAAAAGGAGAACCCCATCGACATCAGCCATTTCCAACAAGCAAGGGGGGAAGAATCCATCCGGGCGGACTCACGCACCCACGTACCCGGTGATGGGTGGTGGCCGGAGAGGCGGCGCACGGCGAGGAAGGAGCCGCCATTCTGTTCCATGTGGCGCTGCCCTCTCCGTCTCCGGCTGCCTCGCCCCCCTCTCTCTCTGTCCGGCTCCGGGCCTACAACGCGCCGCGATCAGAGCGCGAGATCACGGGGGAAAGGTGGGACGGTGGCTCCACGATGCTCGCGCTGCGGCGCTCTCCCGTCGCGTTGGCGTCCGTTTGATTGGCGCTTCCGGGTTGGCTTTGGCTGCTGAGTGCTGATGCCGATACGGGAGGCGGCCTGTCTGCTCTGGTGGGGAGATAATTGCGTCCGTGTCCTGTTGCTTTCCGTTTTTAGCCAGATCTGACCATGCTGCCTACAAATCCCATCCAATTAGCCCATAATTCTCGTTTAGGAACCTAAATTACTCACTCATTAGTCATTACCTGCTTTAAATCGCCTAACCTTGCTGATCTGTTGGTCTGCTAGTAGCTGGAGCGTGCCATGTTTCCAAAGGGAAACCAAAAGGTAGTTAGCAAAAGTGACGGGGGAAAAGGTGTGGCCATTGATCATCCGGTGGTTCACAGTGCGTGCCTTGCATCTGAAGCTTTGGTTAAGGCAATGAGTAGACTGGGTAGAGCTCACATGAAGGGAGATGACACATTAAGATAGTCTATAGATGACCTAATGCATCCGATTCTCAGCTATATCATGCAAAGAGAGGCCTGGAGAAAGAACTTTGAACAGAAATTTGATTGACAAAATGCCTTTTTAGCTTGTGTTCATTGTTATAATTAAGCACTAGATTCCCTGTTAAGAATATTGAACTGATAAAGCAGTGCAAATGGTACGAGTCCTCTCCTGCTCATGCTAGGTACTCCTACAGTCCAACTCTTTACTCTTGTTCTAGTCCCTACCTGTCTAGTGTAACTGAGGCGAGTAACCGGGTTCAAATTGTAAACCAAGTTGCAATGTTCTCCATGTCTGAACTCTGAAGTACCTTGGTTGCATCTTCCAAAGCTGGACTTGGGTACATCAGCACCATGAGTCATGACCATGTTCCAGTTCCACCTCCTGTTCTCCAACGATCAAGCTAAGTAAATATCATATAAGCAATATGAAGTAATTCAGAAAAAAGCAGATATAATCATAGTGGTCACCTTTTTTTGGGTAAGAGGGTTACCTTTCAGTGCACCTTGCACATGATAGTGCCTGATAGCTAATATTTTCTTATGCAGCTCCTACTTTATCGTCTTCACATAAGTTCAAGCTATTTTTTACTCACAGATACTGACCAATGTCATAAATCTTGTCCATCCAATATATGCTTAAAGAAAGTACAAAGTAGGAAGAAGGATTGCAGCAGATCCAACAGCAAGTGGCCTACAATAATCATCTAAATGAGCCATTCTACAGCATAAAGTATGGCCATGCACATGGCAAGCAAATGCCTAGGTATACTTCCTGAGCTCGGTTTTAGCTCATTTTCTCACTGATGAAACCGAAGCCTGCACATTCAACAGAGGGACAAGCTTCAACAGCTGATCTACGATGTACATCAACTGGGACACTATTTTATTGGAACTCGTACCTCCATAGACATTAATACATTATTCCTCCTATACTACTATCAAAAAACAGAAGTTATACAAACAGAAAGCTTCAACGGAAGTAATGGACTCTCTGAACTATGGTGGGACTGGTTGGTTCCACCTGCGCTTGATTTCCGTTTTTGTCCGAACCTCTCTGAGCCTCCCGTCAGTTCCATAGTCTCTCTCCATCACCAGATTAATCCCTTCCTCCGAGTACCAACTAACTCCTATGCAGAGTATACCATCTTTATCCACATCAACATAGGCAGTAACGCCTCCAGGTAACCAAAGCACAGTCACATCTTGCGTGTCCAGCATCTCCTCCTCCGCAAAGAAAACTGAGCTCTCTGGCAAGGTTCTCTTCTTCATGGTCTCCATGTTCAAGTATACAAAGTAGGCTCCACCCTCAAGTTCTTGCACTTTCTCACTGAAAATTGGTGTTGCACTGACTTCATATACTTTCCAGGAGCCTGTCAGTTCGGATGGTTTGGTCCGCACTCTTTGAGAGAATGGTTTAACATCAACAGGGGTATTGCTGCAAAATCGAATATGTGTGCATTTCAAGAGCATGATAAGTTCATTAATCTAAATAAAAAATCTGATGGTTATGGTGGATGAAAGAAAGTTAGGTTGCCAAATAACAAGGAGACCAAGATCTCCTGGAAGATAATCCAGAGCATCTGGAACAAGCATGCACAAGTTCTACATGAGAATGTCTTCAATGCTTTGAAGATAGAAAGCATGTCAAAGGATGAGATGAAGAAGAGGTAAAAACTAAGTTTTCAATTAGCCCTGTTTTAATTGGTTGTGGACAAAAGACAGTCTTTGTAAATCAATTCGTCATTGTTAAATCTCTACAGTTTCCTCCTAAAAATTCATAATTATTGAATAGCAATAAATATCTATGTCATGAGCAGGACAGCAGATAAACTTGTAGCAATGGATAACAGGAATCGTACTCTTCAACATGGATACTTGCTGGGCAAGCCCATTGTTCTTCATATACAGCAACTCTTACAGTTTGTATATTAGCTCCTCCTTCATTAAACTCGATGGTATGCACAATACGCAGCCTTTTGTGACATCCTTTTACCAGACACTAAAACAGAGATCGATGCCATCATCAGTTATTGGTTGGCAAATCCAAACCCGCAGACAACAAAAGGTATTGAAAGAGAAAGTTAAATTCATATATACATGAAACTGTATTATATTTATACATATAATGAACATCCATAATACACTCCTACAATAGTAGCAAAAATCTCTCAAGCAAAAGATTAACATGATAATCATATCTTCTTACAGAAAAAATAGTTAATTAAAAGCTACTTCCGCAAATGATTTCCATAATACTAGTTGACACAGATCCTTGTTACAAAACAAAGAAAGAGGAGTAAGTACCTATCACAGCATCAGAAGCATGCACATTACTATCAGTGTGAATTTGCTGTTTAGACATCTATACGATTCATAAGAACTATCGACATGCCTATGCGGTAGTTATCATATAAGTAACCCATTAGGTTCGTTACTCGTGTAAGATGCCAAAGAAAAGACGATTCTCAGTCAACATTCCAGTAACCAGAAATCAGTTTTTTTGCATAGGATAAGTAAAACTTTAGTAGAGTACATACTTGCTCAAACTTATACGTTGGTGAAAGGAAGTATTTAGATTCATCGTATTCACCAATTTCTATATCAAGCGGACCTTTAGAGTATGATCCGTCCTGAAAATGAAAAATGCCATGGTCAAAGGAATTAGCGGATTATGCATAATTCACAAAACAAGAATAAATGTGCAACGTTACTGAATTGAATAGGTAAGATGATGGCCCAGTCTCACAACGAACAAATATTATTGAACAGTAAAGGATATACTCCCTCCGATCGGAAATGGTTGACAAAGATTTGTCTAAATACGGATGTATCTAAACACTAAAATACGTCTAGATACATCTGTATTTAGATAAATACGTGTCAATCATTTCCGATCGGAGGGAGTACTTAATCTCAACAGTATATTTTAATTAAATGGGGGGAAAACAGAAGGTCAGAGGCCTCATGGCTAGTTTGACATAGGGGAAACATATACCATGAGCTAGATTATATTCAACTTATAGTTGTAGGCCAAGGGCCAACAGATATCCAGAAGCTTCCTTGGATCTGTTTCGAAAAAAATTGCATGACTAGCTTGAGCACAGAAAGTTATATTGAATACAAACTAGCTGTTCGAATTAAACTCATCTTTACAAAAGAGGAGAGCTTAAACTATGTAAACAGCCTATATGTCCAAAAAAAAGACCCCCATGGTTCATGATTTCCCCCAATATGAATGGTGAGCATGCACCAGGAACATCTTAATAGGCACCGCTACTGAAGATAACCTGTTGAGAGTTTCAAGGTTTCACATCACAAGTTCACAACCAACTGCCTTTTCTAAGCACTATTTAAGTGTTGTATGTTTAACAGCAGAAAACAGGCTGTGGTTCTAAGATAACAAAAATATAGAGGAATGCAATCATATATTCATATTTTCAGTTAAGTTAGTTATAGCTAAATATAATATACTGTCTACTGTGTAAGCAAGGCCATTCAGAAAGTTGTAACTTCAACTGCCGAACAAGAAAAGATGCTTCGACAAAAGAATTTGAAGAGAAAAGAACCCCACCTCGAAAAATACGATCCCTGGCTCCACAGTAATAATATCTTCATCAAGTACATCGCTCCTCTTAAGATCGAAATATTCATGGGCAGGTAAATCAACAGTTATTTTCCCACTTGAACTGCCATGATTCCAATATTCATCTCCGGCACTCTGCTTCTCAGCCTCCCCATGAGGATTGAGTTGCACCCAATTTGTCTTCCTTCGGATCTCGGATCCATAACCACCATTATCCAACTTCTCAATGCGAGAAAGCGTGTAGCAATCATAAAGGTACTCCTGTTTGCTACCTAGTCCAACAGGCTCCATCTCTGCTGTGATTGGCGAGAACACAGCTCCGACGCCCTTCCACATGCCACTTAAGCTACTCGCAAATGTTTCCCAAGAAGGCTTTATAACAGGTTCCTAAGATCAGAGAAGACAACAGAAATTCCATCAAATAGATAATAGGATTTATTGATATTTGACTGCAAGTGTGCTTCGACACAACTCATTCTCCATAATTTCCCTCTATTTAAAGCTAGCCCATTACAAACGACATGTTTTGACAGAAGAGCACACTAGACTACAAACTAAAATTACAACATACTAGTGTGTCCAATTTTATAGCAAGCTGGTTAAATGTCATAAACAGATCTCATGCTCTCTATCAAAGCGTATAACTGAAGAAATTGGGACGATTTAATTTGCCTCCGCAATGGATTCGCATGACACAGACACACTAGACGCATGCATCCACGGCACAATTACAATCAGATTAGCTACTGAGCTCGTTAGATAGTGGCAGTGTCAACGTACCTGGGTCTGGAGCACGGTCTCGACCTCCACCAGCATGGCCCCGGAGACCAGAACCCTCGAGCCGGCGTCATTCTCGTTCCCCCTCCCCGGCGGCGGCCGGCTGCGCCCGTCCGGGCGCCTACGCCCGCGCCCGCGACCGCGCCCCCGGTGGTTCTTCTGGGACCGAGCCTTCTGCTCGTCGGCGCGCTCGTTGTCTACGCTCCAGACGTTCTCCTTCCCCTTCGACGACGCCCTCCCGCCCCGCGCGGCGCACCGGACGGTGGACCTAGAGGTGGAAGGGCGGTGGGCGCTGGGGACTAGCGCGGCGAGGGTGCCCTCGCACGCGCCCAGGCACGGCGGCTGCATGCTCTTGCTCGATCGGAGCTGGGTTGCTCGGCGAGCGTGAAGAAGCGGCGTCGAATGGTTTGGACTTTGGGGATAGTGATGACTCGGAGAAGTCGTCACGCTGACATGCGGGCCCCTTGGTTGCAGGAGGAAGGTAAACACATCTCCCTCTCCATTGCTTACTCATGGGCTTTCGAGGCCTAGGAAACCCATGGGCTTGCTCAAACCGAAAGAAACTTATATATTTTTTTAGATTCCGAAAGCAACTTTATTTACAATAATTCTGAAAGCAATTTACTGAGGGCCGCTGCTAGCTTTGCATTCACCCATGGGCGCCGTCGAAATGCCGACAGCCAAAGAGTGCCTTTTTTTCGGCGCGGTCGAAATTTCGACCCCCACGAGTGCCTTTCTTTTAAAACAAAGGAAAGGAGGAAGAAGAACGCCACGCCATCGCTGAAGAGGAGGACAGAGAAGAGAGCACCGCTACCGTACCCTGCGAGAGGAAGGGGGACAAAAGAGCATTGTCCCTCAGCACCAGCACCGCTCGAACAGCCGCGCCTTGCCGCCTCGCCCTGCCTCGATCTCTTGCTCCGCGATGCCCGACAACCCCTCTAAGCTTTGCCCTCACCAACTTCATAGGGGAGGAGAGAGAAAGAGAAAAGATGGTCTAAGGTGGGCCATGTCTTATATGGCGGACTTGACCAGTCACCCTTATTTCCACCATAAATATAGGGGCGAAGCTAGGAGAAATATGCATTGAATTCATCTATATAAGACTACAGGGTCAAACTAAGTGATAAAAGGTGCTAAGTAGTAGTTTAGCCTTGATTAGAAAAATCAATTGGATTCATTTGAACCCATCCGATACATGCTGGCTCCGCCACTGCATAAGTATGAGCTGAAAGGGGGGACTGCTGACAGTCCGAACATACAAGGACAAAGTGAGGAGCTTGATTGAGTTGTTGCTCTAATCAGTCTAATGGAAATGCTACGGAAATTGGAGAAAAAGCGTCTATAGACTATGATACTAAACTGACGCATTGGACGGTCAAGTCCGGATAGGGATAAGGAATGCAATGAGTCTAGTTTGGGTATAGATACTATAGATTGAAGTAGACGGCGGCGGCGGCATGGCAAGGACAGAAGCAACTACATCGGCTAGAAATCCATGTCAGCTTTTCGAGGTAGGGGACATCTGTGGCTGCTGGATAGCAGTAGAGCAGAAACATTAAATTACGTCGAGTAAAATGTAATAATCACGAAGAAAGATGATTCCAAGTTTGGTCTTCTTTTGACCAAACGAAACATAGATAGATCCCCTCCTCCGCCTCAGCTTCTGCCACCGCGCTGCCCTCCCACACGTGGCCGTCTCCCTGCAACGGCGCCGCCAAGGCCGTCCCGGTGATTAAACTACCGTTTGTTCCTCAGTCTGCCACTACGTCGTCCATCTCGTCCACCATATTTTATGTTTCCGATTCTACCCCCACGAGTTGGTAAATAATACAGCTTCTGCCACCGCCAAGTAGGATCATCTTTCTAAAATTGGGATGCTCAGAACACCTAATTTATTGAAATTTTGCACAAAACACCTCCTATGGGGGTACTCAGTTATAGCAAGGTCTAATCTACTGTTTATCTTCGTTAGCACGGTTGCTGATAATTGGGTCCCACTTGTAAGTACCCATATCGCAAACAAAACCGGCCATAAGCGAGCGGGCCAAGACAAGAAAAAACGGTGAACAAGGCTAGATAATCAGTTGTAGGAGCCTTCATATTGTTGCATGTATAAATGTGAGCCGATTCACATGTTAATTGCCAGTTGTTTCACCGTTTTTTTGTCTTGACCCGCAGACTGACATGGATAGTTTGTTTGCCATGGGCACTTACAAGCGGGTTCCTTGGTCAACGATCATGTTATCAAAGATGAACGTTGGATTAGACTTAACTGCAATGGATCACCCCAATAAGTGGTGTTTTGTGGGGAGCTGATATACAGTGCGCCGCCTACAGGGCACCCGCTAGTGGGCCGGCCCATTCGGTTTTTGTTCCTTTTCTATCTTTTTTTGCTTCTTTATTTATTTTTCTATACATTTTCTTTTCGTCTTCTTTCTTTTGTTTTTATATAATTTTAATTTTTGCAAAATGTAAGATTTGAATAAAATACAAATTTCGAATATGAACAAATTTTCAATATGAACAAAAATTTCGAATTTGAACAAATTTGAATATGAACAATTTTTAAATTTGCAACAATTTTAAATTTGGAACCATTTTAAATAGACCCATTTTTAAATTTAGAACCATTTTCAAAAATGAATAATTTTAAATTTGGAACCATTTTTAAATCTGGAACCATTTTAAATTCGGAACCATTTTCAAAATGGAACCATTTTTAAATTTGAAACCATTTTCAAATTTGGAACCATTTTTAAATTTGGAACCATTTAAAATTTGGAACCATTTTCAAAATGGAACAATTTTCAAAATTGGAACCATTTTTAAATTTGGAACCATTTTAAATTTGGAACCATTTTCAAAAGTGAATAATTTTCGAAATTGAAACCTGAAAGGACATTTCTTAATCCCTTGTGTTTTGTGTGTTAGACAACAACACTAGTGATGATTTAATATGTGAATCAAGTGATGCAGGTTTTAGGTGATTAAAACATCTTTGCGTCAAATCCAAAAAGTGAGTTGAAAAGAGTTTGTATTGTTGCTGAAGAAAGATAATCGGAATATCCGATTCTGGTGGGATCGGATTATCCGATCGTCAAGGGTGGCTCGAATTCTGCTAAGGACTACAAGCAACCACGTACTGAAGTTTTTCGGAATATCCGATTCTGGTGGGATCGGATTATCCGATCGTCAAGGGTGGCTCGAATTCTGCTAAGGACTACAAGCAACTATGTATTGAAGTTTTTCGGAATATCCGATTCTGGTGGGATCGGATTATCCGATCATCAAGGGCGGCTCGAATTCTGCTAAGTACTAACAGCAACCAAGTACTGAAGTTTTTCGGAATATCCGGTTCTGGCTGTTTCGGATTATCTGGTGGAATCGGATTATCCGATACTCATTTGAATCGGAATATCCGATTCACCTGTCTCCAACGGATAGAAATCTGGGAGGGGTATAAATACCCCTCCCCTTCTTCAAGCTTGGTACCATGACCAGAACTATCCAGCCCACCATTGTTGAAAGCTTGAAACTCGTAGATCTCTCTCCCTACCCACTCAAACACCTTGTCCTTCTAGGACGTGGGAGAGTTGACCTAGATCTACACTTCCACCAAAGCGATTTCATTCCCCATACAACTTTTGGGCCGAGGCCATCAACACCGCTTGCCACTACTCAAACCGGCTCTTCTTTCGTCCTCTCATGGAAAAGACACCATATGAACTACTTATCGGTAAAAAGCCAAGTGTCTCTTACTTTCGTGTATTTGGTTGCAAATGCCATGTTTACATTAAAGGTTGCCCAATTGCTAAATTTGAATCTAGATCTTTTGATGGTATTCTTGTTGGATATGCCGCAAACTCTCATACTTATAGGGTCTACAACATATCCACCGGATGTGTTGAAGAATCTATGAATGTGGAGTTTGACGAGGATAATGGCTCCCAAGCGGGGCATATTGATCATGATGATGCTCCATCTCAAGCCATATGAACTATGTGGATTGGAGAACTTATTCCTATTGAAGAACCTATTGTTGATACTCAAGAAGGAACAACAAGTTCTACTCAAGTTGAGCCATCCACCTCAACAATTGATCAAGAATCTATCCAAGAACATGATCTTCATCCACATGATCAAGAAAATGGTCAAGAACCCAACTCTAGTGGTGAACAAGACCATCATGAACCCACAACTCCAAGAACTCCACTTAGGGTTGACCATGAACAAGATGAAGGCAATGATGAAGATATTCGTGTTGGTGAAACAATTGGTCAAGCCATGGAACGCCGGGTCATCCGGCGTGCATCAAAATTGGATTATCAACAACACTTCAAAGAAAATATCCTTGGGAGTATCCGTAGGGGTGTGTCCACACATAATCAATTATCTAACTTTTATGGTCATGTCTCTTGTTTGTCTAGCTTAGAACCTCTTAAGGTATATGATGCTCTTGAAGATATGCATTGGGTTGCGGCTATGCATGAAGAGTTGAACAACTTCGAGCGCAACAAAGTGTGGTCATTAGTTGAAAGACCCAAAGACACATGCCATAATGTCATTGGGAGACATTGTTACGTAGTCCGCTCTCGCATGGAGATTCGTCACCATATTTTCATTGTATGGAACAATGGTCTTGAAGAACTTGGATTTGACCCATTCATCATCCATATCTTTCTTTCCATTTTCCCTCATGGTCACAACAAGCTTGGTGAGTCTTCGGAAGAGATCAGTTGGTGTCTCTTTTTCTAGCATGATGAAGTTGTCCACTTGATGTTGAAGGATGGCGTCGTTGGAGCGTTGAATGCCCTCATTTCCTTCATATACCGATGAGAGAAAATCCCAAGCCTCCTTGGTGGTTTTGAGATTTCGCACTTGATCTTCATCATTGGCGGTCATGGCACTCTCAAGGATGTATTTGGCGTTTGCATCAAGTTGTTCATCAATCTCTTCTTGCTTTGTCAAGTTGGTGGGATCAACCGGGTTGTAACCTTGAAGCACCACCCTCCAAAGATGCACCGATGAGCTGCGAAAATAAGACTCCATAGATTTCTTCCAAGTGAAATAACGAGTATTATCAAGCTTAGGAGGCGGTATACTTAGGTTGGTTATATGAGGTTGGGTGGGTGGAACTTGAGTGAGATATGAAGTAGGTGGAACAAAGTTATGAGGGGGCTTCTCATTAATTTTAGGTTTCTCTATGTTATCCTTATCAACCAAGGCCTCAACGATAGAGGCACCGGTTGATGAGGAGGCATTTTGGTTATTAATGACCCGAGTATACACCTCGTCCACCATTTTGCCTTTCATGAACCCAAAGAGTTTAATCATGGCATTCATGGTGACCGGGGCATTATCATCGGGTAGGGTTATCCCCGCTTCACTTAGTTCTTTCTCAAGTTTTTCTTGATCATTTTTCTCTTGTTGTTCCTTAGCAAGTTTTAACTCCTCCTCGCTAGTCATCCTCCTATTTAGGCTGTTAAACCCTTAATAAAGAGACCTTGCTCTGATACCAATAGAAAGGATCGAGTAGGTTGACTAGAGGGGGGGGGGTGAATAGGCAACTACAAATTTTCCTTTTCTTTTAATCAAATTAGGGAATTGCTCAAATATAAGTTCTCTAGATATGCAACTAGGTGAACAATCCTATATGATGAGCAATAAACAAGCTAGCAAGATATTCTAAACAAGTTAAGCTAGCAATACAAGTAAAGGAAGGTAAAGAGATAACCACACGGTGACGCGGAGATGATTCCCGAAGTTCACTTCCCAATGGAAGCTACGTCTTCGTTGGAGCGGTGCGGGGTCACAAGTGAGCCCCGAATAGCCTTGATATGGCACACCGTATCTCCCTCGTGTTATCCTCCAATGAGGAGTTCCACGAGTCAGTATATGATGCCCTCGAGGTCGGCAACAAACCTTTACAAGGATGAGGCACACTCCACAACCGAATTGGAGGCTCTCACCAAATTCCCACGGCTCCCAAAGCCACAAGAATCACAAGCCCGGGGCACGACTCCACAACTCAATTGGAGGCTCCCGGCTAGTCCCCGCGGCTCCCAAAGCCACAAGAACGACCAACGACCGTCTAGGGTTCCAATGAACCCAAGAGTAACAAGTTCCTCAAAAGGAATGGATGGGGAAATCAAATTGCTTTGGTGGAAGTGTAGATCTAGGTCAACTCTCCCAAGTCCTAGAAGGACAAGGTGTTTGAGTGGGTAGGGAGAGAGATCTAGGAGTTTCAAGCTTTCAACAATGGTGGGCTGGATAGTTCTGGTCGTGGTACCAAGCTTGAAGAAGGGGAGGGGGTATTTATACCCCTCCTAGATTTCTATCCGTTGGAGACAGGTGAATCGGATATTCCGATTCAAATGAGTATCGGATAATCCGATTCCACCGGATAATCCGAAACAGCCAGAACCGGATATTCCGAAAAACTTCAGTACTTGGTTGTTGTTAGTCCTTAGCAGAATTCGAGACACCCTTGAAGATCAGATAATCCGATCCCACCAGAATCGGATATTCCGAAAAAACTTCAGTACGTAGTTGCTTGTAGTCCTTAGCAGAATTCGAGCCACCCTTGACGATCGGATAATCCGATCCCACCAGAATCGGATATTCCGAAAAACTTCAGTACGTGGTTGCTTGTAGTCCTTAGCAGAATTCGAGCCACCTTGACGATCGGATAATCCGATCCCACCAGAATCGGATATTCCGATTATCTTTCTTCAGCAACAATACAAGCTCTTTTCAACTCACTTTTTGGATTTGATGCAAATATGTTTTAATCACCTAAAACCTGCATCACTTGATTCACATATTAAATCATCACTAGTGTTGTTGCCTAACACACAAAACATAAGGGATTAAGAAATGTCCTTTCAATCTCCCCTTTTTGGTGTTAGATGACAACACTAGGATTTGCAAGGAAAGCATAATTATATCTTACGTAGTTTCCCGAGCTTAAGACATGAGAAGCTCCCCTGAATGTGTGCATATAATTAAATTGCATTGGTATACAAATGCAACACATATAGGGAGAGAGCACCTCCAAATAGTAAGGAAACTAGATACAAGATTTCATGAGAGACATATCAATATAGGTTGAGCTTTGAGAGAAAACTATACCTTGTGCACAATAGAGTAGAGATAAACCATACCATAGCACAAAGATACACCTCATAACCATATAAGAAATCCATATGTCTCATAACTTAAGCACAAAGGTTCACACACATAAGTTCCACATAAAAACACAACACGAATAAGTTTGACATATACATGGACACAAGCGCAATAAGAATGGTAAAAGCATATGCTTGTGCCTGAACCCATGCAAATCCCACACGGAGACCATCTTCAATATTTTCATCTCTGGGCACATTCTTGTACCAGTTCGACTGACGAATTTGGACACAGTCAACGCTGTTCATGGTCAAGTAGTTGGGACGAGTTTCCTTGCCCTTCTTCTGAGGTTTGGAGACAGTTTGCTTCACAGACTTCTTCATGGCTGGCAGTTTTTCTTTTCTAGCTAGCTTCTTCGGAGGACTACTCGAACCACCATCCGGATCTAAGTGAAGATCCGTCTTGGAGTCCATGAGAAACTTATATGGCTTGGCATTGTTCATGTCAAATTTCTTGAGCATGTCCTTAATATACTTGTCTTGACATAAGAATGTTCCTTCTTGAAATTGGTGGATTTCAAAGCCAAGAAAATAATTCAATTTTCCCATCATGGACATCTATCTGCATTATCACCATCCTATTCGCCCGATGCAACCCTACAGACTGCGAGATATCAAGGACAAGGCCAGTTATGCTCAAGCTGCATATGTGCTTGAAGAGATGGGAATGGTTCCTCTCATGGAGAAGCAATGTCCGTACAATGTGCCACTTATTCTGTAGTTTTTCTCCACCTTGGTGATCGAGGGTGACCATCTCAAGACCATGAAATGGATGTCTGGTAACACTCAGTGTACATCCTCTTTTGCTCGGTGATGCTTGTAAAATGCATACATGAACTTTGCATTATTTTACTTATATTCCAGTCATATTTGCATCATATAAGGGTTATATCACTGTTTTATAATGATTTTGGGAATATTTGACATGTTTCCTATTTTTTATGGAATTAACCCTGCGCAGGCAGAAAACCCTATTTCTATATTTTAATGTTTCAGGGACCCAAACGACGTCCAAATGACCTGGAAATTTACGAGCATCAGTTTTTGGAAGGAAAAGCGTGGGAGCGAAGGAAGCAAACAAGCGGAGACCCGAGGGCCAAAATAGGTGGGCCCACGCGGCCCATGTACCTGGCCGCGTGGGACCCCTCCTTTTGGGCCTCGGAGCTCCGTTGCCGTTGATCTTTCCTCCACCGACTCCGTTTTGACCTAAAACCGCCTATAAAAATAGTCCCCCGACGTTCTCTGGAAGGAGCGCCGCCGAAACACAGAAACCACGAAACAGAGACCTGGAGCTGCAGATTGGAGGGGGAAAACTCCGGCGGGGCGCTGCCGGGGTGGTCTCCATCTTCTCCAACGACTTCTCCACCGTCTCCATGATGAAGGGGGAGTAGTCCACCCCCTGGACTTGGGTTTGTGGTGGTAACTTGATCTAATCTCTCTATGTATGATCATTGTTGGAGTCCATATGATGTGCCTTGCATAAGTATGGATCTATCTATGTAATTCTTATGGTGGATATTGTGGTATGAGATGATTTGTTATACATTTACCGTTGTGTTGGAGCTTTTATGATTTGTCATACTTTGGAGATATTCTATGATGCATGTGATGGTTTGATTTATGCATAATGCCTTGTTTATCCTTGTCATGAGGTGATTGACACCACCAAGTGTGGATAGATGAGAGAGATGTGGTCATGCACACGAATTATGAATCATTGCACTAGTGTTTAGAATATTGTCCATTATGAAGTATGATGTATGTAGGTACGGGATGGCCGATGTGACACGGCATATGTATTGAGTGACATGTGAAATACAGCCCAACATCCTTTATCTGGGGGTAAAAAGGAAGAGTATGATGTGGGAGTGACAGCAACCACGCTAGCCTTACGAGGGTGACCTAGCAACACAAATGAGTACTTCTTTCAACTATGTGTTTTAGGACATATAGCCGTCATAAAAGCTACCATTAAAACATGACAATTGTGTGTACTTTATCTATAACATGATAATCACCGTAGATGAGAGAGAGAGGATTAAGTGAACCCATGAACCCATGTCCATTGTTCCTATAAGAGAAAACCTTTGTCTTGTCCTCTTGCATTGAAGAGGATTGGGACACTTTTACATTCTTGTTTTGTTACATTAAACTTCCATCCATTAAATCAACCATCTTGTTCTTTAAACTTGTTTAGTGCATAATCAACTAAAACTTGTGACACTTTAGTTGTAGGGAATAGATAACTTTTCCTTCTTGCTCCTGCGGATCGATACCTACTTCCACATTGAGAGGTGCTACAGTGATCCCCTGCTCTTGGGGGTTATCAAGTACTTTTCTGGCGCCGTTGCCGGGGAGCGTAGCGCTTAAGTTTCTATTCTTGTGTGCACTAGACTTTAGATTTATTTTATCTTGTTTTATATCTTGCAATCATCTAAGCTTGGGGAGGTTCCTTTAAACTTGTTTGGTTGTGAGTTTCTCATTAGTTTTACTTTCAGTTTTATATATCAAAAACCCAAAAAAATTAAAAAATGGAGAAACTTTCTGGAATGTCTATGGGTAATGATTATTTTAAAAGGTATGACGCCTACTCTGAATATCAATCAACCAAAGAGGGAAATAGAGTGGGTAAATTGCTTAAAGCTCTTCACAAAATAGCTAATCAGTTTTGTGAGTTACATGGTATAACTTGTTGCAATAGAAGAGTTGTTAAACATTCCCACTATCAATGCAAGTATAATAGTGATCCTATAATTGCTTGTTATCGTGAAGATGAATGTTTATGCCCTGATATAGAACAAGTTGAGAAATATATTGCTTATGTTGGAGCCCATGAGATAGACTCTCTTCTTGATAAATTTCTTGCAACTAGTCATGTAGCTCGTGAAATGAAAGGGCAAGTTTCTATTATTCTCCAAATTTGCAAAAAAGAATTTAGTGATAATGTTTATGTTAAAGAAAGAATTCTTGCTGCCACGGAAAGCACTAACATTTTGCAGGAAGAGGAGGATAAGAACCTAAGCTTGGGGATGCCCGTGCAACCCCAAGAGGATGATGAAAACATAAGCTTGGAAGAGGAGATTGAAATGGATGTGTTCCAACCTAAGCTTGGGGAAGATTGGATCTCCCAACTTCACCATCAACATTTGATAGTAGCACTCAAACTCAAAAATCTTTTGTTATTTATGAGAATCCATGTTATGATGAGTGTGAAACTGAAAATTCTATGGTCCTATATGATAACCCATGCTATTATGATGAAACTAATAATGCTCCTTTACTTTTATTAATGCTACTAGTGAACTTATTGATGATAATGAGGAGTATTGCTTAAATATGCTATATGATAATGCTTTAGATGATGGTCCTATGCTTATTGATAAACCTCCATGTTTAGTTGTTACTAAATTATGTGAGGATAAAAATGATATACTTGCTGTTTGTGATGGTACTCTTACTCATGAGAGTCCTACTTTGTTCTTGAATCTCCTACTTACACCATAGAGGAGAAATTTGCTTATGTTGAGAAATACTTATGTGGTTTGCAATTATCTTTAGTTCCAAATCTTTGTTGCAACATGATATTAAACTTGATATTGATCTTATTAACTATTTTGAAAGAGGGAAGCATGCTAATGAATTCCATAATAAATTTAATAATCCTCTTTATGTGCCTAAATTATCTAAGTTGAATGATTCTTGTGGTTATATGGTTGAATTTATTTCTACTACTTGCAACTATTATGAAAGAGGAGGTGATAAGAACCCTCTTTATGTTACTAATAATTATGCTGCAAGTAAATATTGTTAATATGCATTGGAAACTTCTATTTATGTGATTCATTCATATACAAAATGCCAATGCATAGAAAGAAAGTTAGACTTCGTTGTTATTACTTTTGTGTTTTGTTTTTCTCTCAACTAGGGTTCAACTTGACTATTATTTTGATTGGTTTGAGAACACCATGGGATCCTGGTATTATGCATGAACACTTCCAAGGAAGAGGGACACATCAAAGTTCAAGCTCCCTCATGAGCTTCGTCCACATAAACATCAAGTAAGAAGCCTAGCTATATGGCTATAAAGAAAGCGCTTTACGGGAGGCAACCCGGTTGTTTTTATTTGTGATTTTCTTTGTGTCCTCTTGCTGTAACAAGAGACTTAGTGTTTAGTTTAGTTTCTGGAATTTTTAATAAAGTGCCAAGTTTTACTCATTTTGGTTGAAAAGTTGCTTATAGCGTTCGGAGATTTTATTCCTGCACGAATCTGTGCACGGTATGATTTTTAATTCTTATTCTGTAACTCCGAATGAGCTCATATTTGAACTGTAGTGCAACTTTTCATCCTCTGTATGCATGAATTTTTCGGAATTTTCCGACAAAGTTAAGTAGGGTAGAAAAATACGTTTAGCTGCTGCTGTTTTTCTGGACAGATTCTGTCCCATTTTGTTTGATGCATGCTTAGAACTTTTAACTTGAATCTTTTTGATCCAATTGAGTTTATGAGTAGGCATACAACATTATACACTTTCTGGACATTCATATGAATTTTTGTCAAGGATTATATGCAGCAAGAAATCTATTTGTTTATCACTACTAATGCCCCACAGAAAAAGAAATGGGAGAAACGGTGTTTTGAAGTTTTTTCACAGGGATTAGAGGAGATGCACCAAGAGCTATCCAAGGATGGTGAAGACCATAAGCTTGGGGATGTGAAGACAACCCCACTGGACCTACACACTCTCGGTTTGCACACGTCTAACTTCTGTTTTTCGATCGAAACACTTTATCGCATAAACTTGGAGCGTCTTTTTGTTTGTTTAGGTTTGATTTTTATTTTGTGAGACCACCACACTATCATTTATATATGAGAGAGCTACTGGAAATTTGGGTTGAATTATGTTGGATGCTATTATAAGATTGGGAAAAGGGATGTTGGAGTTAATTTTAAAAGATACATATAGTTGCATGATTCATGAGCTTGTTAATGAGTAATAATTTGCAAGTATTTTATCAAGAGCTATCTTTTATTCATGTTTTGATGCTAAATGTTATTTTACCTTGTTTTAACATGGATTAGTTAGTTCTATGGACACTCATGCATGCATTTAGATGGTCAACTTTCTCCCTCTTGCTAGCCCAAAAATTCCAACAAGCAAAAACTTGTTTCCAACACCTTCAACCAAAGTTTTTCCAGTGAGTCCACCATATCTACCTATTAGCTTTATGCTATTCCGAGTATGTTTATCATGATATTTGTGTTATCTATACCTCTGAATGAAAATGCTTATGTTGTTGATTGTTGTGGGAAAAGTTGGTTATAGAGCTCTCTCGAACTTGATGCACACTTTACTTTCATTGCATAAATAAAAATGACCCATTGTGATTAAAATTATGATGTTGTGGGCTTGACAAATGTCTTTGGTTGAGAGTTAGCTCATATGTGCTGTCACATGGCAAGCTTTCAACATTGCACTTCATCTCATTTAGTTGATATCATGTACTTTTGTTTATGGATGCTTACCATGGGTGAAATAAATGTGGAAATGAAGTGAGTTTAAATGAGTTTGTATAAATGGTTAGAGAGACGCCTGGGCCGCTAATCTAAGCCATGCATCATTCATGGTGGAAATTTACTTACATGCTATGGTGAACCTTCTGTGATACACCTTACAATAAAAAGCTATCTAATGGTAAATAAAAAGGGTGTTGAGATTGTTCATTGTGTTTGTTTGTCTTGTCATTTTGATATGGGCTTGTTCCATATCCTGGGACAAGAGGTACCCCAGTTGACGCTCTTAATGATACTATTATTACTTACAATGATATTTAACTTGAACTTGCTTTGTTTTCCAAGTTGAGTAACACATGGAGTAGGTACTTGTATTCAAGGGGCATGAGACTTTCAACCTGTACTTTGTCAAGCACACTACTCGTATTTGCTTTCACTTTAAACTTAATCATTCAAGATGCTATGATAGGGGAATGAGAGCTTGACACCAAGGATTACCATATTACAATCATTGACTTAAGTAGAGAAGTTCAGAAGTTAGATGAAACTTATTCATGCTTTACCTCTACTCATATATATCTTTCCAAAGTGTCCACCTTTTATATTCAGATTTTCATCAATACTCTATGACCATTGTAGGATGTTCTTACTTATCATTATGCATACATGTGGTCCATAGTACTTTTCTCTTATGTTACACTTTGTGAATTATCATTGAACATCCTTGCATTGAATACTTGATATCACTTCATAAACTATCTTGCATATTGCTACTCCTTTTAAGAATGAACCATTTGACTCTATGTAGCAATAGTAATCATCTTTGATATCCATTGATAGTATTAAATTGCAAAGTCCATGTTAGTTTTATCACCTTCATACTCGAGGACGAGTATAGGTTAAGCTTGGGGATGTTGATGCATGTAAAATGCATACATGAACTTTGCATTATTTTACTTATATTCCAGTCATATTTGCATCATATAAGGGTTATATCACTGTTTTATAATGATTTTGGGAATATTTGATATGTTTCCTATTTTTTATGGAATTAACCCTGCGCAGGCAGAAAACCCTATTTCTATATTTTAATGTTTCAGGGACCCAAACGACGTCCAAATGACCTGGAAATTTACGAGCATCGTTTTTGGAAGGAAAAAGCTTGGGAGCGAAGGAAGCAAACAAGCGGAGACCCGAGGGCCAAATAGGTGGGCCCACGCGGCCCATGTACCTGGCCGCGTGGGACCCCTCCTTTTGGGCCTCGGAGCTCCGTTGCCGTTGATCTTTCCTCCACCGACTCCGTTTTGACCTAAAACCGCCTATAAAAATAGTCCCCCGACGTTCTCTGGAAGGAGCGCCGCCGAAACACAGAAACCACGAAACAGAGACCTGGAGCTGCAGATTGGAGGGGGAAAACTCCGGCGGGGCGCTGCCGGGGTGGTCTCCATCTTCTCCAACGACTTCTCCACCGTCTCCATGATGAAGGGGGAGTAGTCCACCCCCTGGACTTGGGTTTGTGGTGGTAACTTGATCTAATCTCTCTATGTATGATCATTGTTGGAGTCCATATGATGTGCCTTGCATAAGTATGGATCTATCTATGTAATTCTTATGGTGGATATTGTGGTATGAGATGATTTGTTATACATTTACCGTTGTGTTGGAGCTTTTATGATTTGTCATACTTTGGAGATATTCTATGATGCATGTGATGGTTTGATTTATGCATAATGCCTTGTTTATCCTTGTCATGAGGTGATTGACACCACCAAGTGTGGATAGATGAGAGAGATGTGGTCATGCACACGAATTATGAATCATTGCACTAGTGTTTAGAATATTGTCCATTATGAAGTATGATGTATGTAGGTACGGGATGGCCGATGTGACACGGCATATGTATTGAGTGACATGTGAAATACAGCCCAACATCCTTTATCTGGGGGTAAAAAGGAAGAGTATGATGTGGGAGTGACAGCAACCACGCTAGCCTTACGAGGGTGACCTAGCAACACAAATGAGTACTTCTTTCAACTATGTGTTTTAGGACATATAGCCGTCATAAAAGCTACCATTAAAACATGACAATTGTGTGTACTTTATCTATAACATGATAATCACCGTAGATGAGAGAGAGAGGATTAAGTGAACCCATGAACCCATGTCCATTGTTCCTATAAGAGAAAACCTTTGTCTTGTCCTCTTGCATTGAAGAGGATTGGGACACTTTTACATTCTTGTTTTGTTACATTAAACTTCCATCATTAAATCAACCACCTTGTTCTTTAAACTTGTTTAGTGCATAATCAACTAAAACTTGTGACACTTTAGTTGTAGGGAATAGATAACTTTTCCTTCTTGCTCCTGCGGATCGATACCTTACTTCCACATTGAGAGGTGCTACAGTGATCCCCTTCTCTTGGGGGACTAGCCGGGAGCCTCCAATTGAGTTGTGGAGTCATGTCCCGGCCATGTGATTCTTGTGGCTTTGGGAGCCGTGGGAATTTGGTGAGAGCCTCCAATTCGGCTGTAGAGTGTGCCTCATCCTTGTAAAGGTTTGTTGCCGACCTCGAGGGCATCATATAGTGACTCGTGGAACTCCTCATTGGAGGATAACACGAGGGAGATACGGTGTGCCATATCAAGGCTATTCGGGGCTCACTTGTGACCCCGCACCGCTCCAACGAAGACGTAGCTTCCATTGGGAAGTGAACTTCGGGAATCATCTCCGCGTCACCGTGTGGTTATCTCTTTACCTTCCTTTACTTGTATTGCTAGCTTAACTTGTTTAGAATATCTTGCTAGCTTGTTTATTGCTCATCATATAGGATTGTTCACCTAGTTGCATATCTAGAGAACTTATATTTGAGCAATTCCCCAATTTGATTAAAAGAAAAAGGAAATTTGTAGTTGCCTATTCCCACCCCCTCTAGTCAACCTACTCGATCCTTTCAAAATCATTTTCAAAATGGAACCATTTTCGAATTTGGAACAATTTTTTATTTGGAACCATTTTAAATTCGAAACCACTTATAAATTTGGAACCATTTTGAAATTTAGAACCATTTTCAAAAATGGAACCATTTTCAAAAGTGAATAATTTTCAAAATTGGAACCATTTTAAATTTGGAACCATTTTCAAAATGGAACCATTTTCAAAATCAGGACCATTTCAAAAAATGGAAACATTTTCGATTTTGGAACCATTTAAAAATTGGAATCATTTTCAAAATTGGAACCATTTAAAAAAATTAAAATAACAAAAAATAATTCGAAAAAGAAAACGAAAACAAAACAGAAATAAAAAAAAAGAAAAAGAAAAATGAAAATGAAAAAAGAAACAGAAAAGAAAAAAAGAACTGAAAAGAAACAGAAAAAAATATAAAAGGAAAAAGGAAAAGCGCTAGACGGGCTGGCCGAATAAAGCTTTGCGGGACGAATCTTCGGGCGATGCTCGCGTTAAGGGGTGCCAACGGGCGGCATATAGGGTTCGCGTGTTTTGTGCAACAAACCTGTAGAGTAAGTATTTGTAGGTTTGCTAATGAGATTTATATTTTTTTGAAATACCAACATGCGCACCTGGTTTGGGCCCATAGACAGGCTGGGCCCCGGGCACCTGAACTTACACTGCTTCAGGAAAGAGTGAACTCAGCGCCAACGTGATGGTTTTGTCGATGACGAGACGAGCCGCGCTCGGTCACGGGCCACCGACATGCACACACATCCAAGCGTTAGGGCATCTCCACTCATCCCCCCAGTGCCCCCCAAGAGGCGAAATAGCGCCGTTTGGCCCGAAAACCGTTGTTTTTCTCCCAGTCAGCCCCCCAAGAGCCCAAATAGCGCCGTTTCAGCGGAAAATAGCGCCGGCGCACCCAGGCGGAACCCAGCCCATTGCGTTCCGCCTGGGGGGCCGAAAACGCGCGAAGTCTCGGCGGGCTATTACTGTCGGCGAGACAGCGCTTTTCCACCCCCGCCTCGCCCCTTTCCTCTTCCCGCCCCGTCGCCGCCGGCACCACCCCTCCTCCCTCTGGCCACACGCATGCAGCTATGAACCCGACCATCTCGCCCAATCGACGCCGCCGATGACGCCCCTTCCCCTCTGTCGTGATCTAGCCGGAAGGAAGGCTCTTGGGAAGGCTCGCGCCCACCTCGCCTGCTAGGTGTTCGGCGTTTTGTCCGCCCAGCCATGGACTCCGACGACGAGGAGCTGCTCGCTTAACTGCTCGATGAGGAAGCCGAGGCCGACGTCGACGATGAAAAACACTTGCTGGTCCTCGCGTGTCTCGCCGGCATACTCGCAAACGACGCGTGGCCGCGGCGTGGTGGTGAAAGAGCATATTTTAGTCCCTTGTGTTTTGTGTGTTAGTTAACAACACTAGTGAACATTTGACTAGGTATTAAGTGATGCAGGTCTTAGTGGTACATAATACTTAATTGTATCAACACCAAAAAGGAGAAGAAAAGGCCTGAAGAATTTCTCAGTTTGACAGACCGGATATTCCGGCCCCAGTGGGGGCGGAATATCCTGCCCTCAAGTTTTTATCGAGGCCAGATTTTCTAAGGACGAAAGACGTCCAAGTGTGCGACTCTCTGGACTCCCCCGGATATTTGGGGCCGGAGATTTCCAGGAGGCCGGAATATTCCGGGGGCCGGATATTCCGGGGTTGACTTAGGCTGGAATATCCGGCCTGCCTGTCTTCAACGGTTATTTTTGTTGGAGGGGTATAAATACCCCTCCACCTACCTCCAGCCAAGCAGCTCGCCCAAACTTGAAGACACCATTATTGCAAGCTCAATAATCATCTAGATCTCTCAATCCCTCCACCCAAACTCGTTGATCTTTGGAGGATTGAAGGAGAAGGCCCGGATCTAAATCTTCACCAAGCCGTTTTACATTTCCCCATCATTTACTTGAGGGCCCCTTTGCTAGGGTTTCCATTGGGAAAACCCAGCTTCTTGTTGATCTCACTTATTGTCTTTGTGACAGATTGTAGTTATTTGGGAGCCCCTAATCCCGTTGTGGGTTGTGCCCCGAATCGTTGTTGTAAAGACTTCGGACTCCGCCTTGAAGGTTTCTGATAGTTGAAGGTGAACCAAACCTTTGTGGTGCGGTTTATCGGAGAAGAAGGTGAACCCTTTGTGGCTGTTGAACCATTGTGTTGGTTCACACCTCTCCAACGAGACGTACTCCCCTAAAAAGGAGGAACTCAGAAATACATCCGTGTCTCCGCGTGCTTTGACTTCGGTTACCTCTATCCTTGTTTACCGTCTTTACTTAGTGTACCTTGCTTAGTTGCTAGCTTGTTATATAGGTAAATTCACCGTAGTTGCATATCTAGATAATTTACCTTTTGTGTCAAGCCTAATTTAAAAAAGTACTAAAATTGAAGTAGCACCTATTCACCCCCCTCTAGGTGTCATACGATCCTTTCAGGTGGCTCGACGCCCGGTCGCCGGATGATCAAGCCGAGGCAGCGGTACGAAGGGTACTGCATCCTTTACTCCGACTACTTCGCCGATTTCCCCCTGTAGGACGAGGCCGTGTTTCGGCACCTTTTCCGGATGAACCGCAAGCTCTTCCTCAACATCATGCATGCCATCCGGGAGTTCGACACCTAATTCAAATTGAAGAAGGATTGCACCGGTACGGTAGGCTTTACCTCAATTCAAAAGTGCATGATGGCCATGAGGTTGCTTGCATACGGTGCTCCCGCTGATTCGCAGGATGATTATCTGCGCATGTCCGAGAGCACAACCATTGATTGCTTGAACAGGTTCTGCCGGGCAGTGGTTGCAGTGTTTGGTCCAACCTACTTGCGATCACCCAATGCGGAATACACTGCTCGGATCCTAGCTTGCCGATGAGGACATCCCACCTACAGTTACAACCACTAGTCCTACGACTGTATAGGGAGCTATTACTCGAGCTCGTGCGCGTCAACTAAATTATCAGGTACTTTCGTTCCTAGGAACTATTTCAAATATACATGAGAATATGCTACTGCCCAAAACAGATATGCTTGTTGCTCTTAGGAACAATGGACCTAGCGAGGAGGAGACGGACAAGCATTGGAGCATGATGGTTCGTGGAGAAGGCAGCAAGCATGCTAGGACTGGAGATGACGCTACAAAAGGAGACTTGGACGAAATACATCGAGATCACACTTCATATTTTCGTCCATAGTGATATATGGTGCTGCGTCACCTTGTTATTTGGGCCAGGCCCATGTAATTTCGAAACACCTTTTCATAGGCTGTTTTTAGAGTCCGTATTGCTAGGGAAATCGACTTAGGGAGGATTTCGGCCCCCTTTTCCAAGGCTGCACGAAATTCCCTTATGTCTCCCTATAAATACAACCCTAGGTCGTCGTTTTAGGGTTGGGTTTTGTTTAGTCATAAGTTAGCCATTGTTGCAACTTCGCCGTACTTCGTCTGTGTCGCAGAGACCAGATTAAGACCGCCTTTCGGAACCCCACTTTCAATATAATCATTCATCTTTATCCGCAATATCTTGATTGCCAATTCTTAGTTCTTGCTTGTTCTCGATTGATTGCTGGAGCTAGACCTGAGTGGTTGGTCGACCGTGCTACGGCGCTGTCAATAACCTCCCGGAGTTGGTGTAGCGATTGCTAAGGCGCAACGTCCTCGCACGTTTGTAGTCGGATCGTCAACGTCGACGCCACCCAAATCGTAGTTATCCCTCTCATCGAAAGATCGGACACCTTTGCCTCTATCACTTGCAATGAAGCAAGAGACTTTCCTGGGATGCTTGGAAGCATCGACTCCATGCATTGGGCATGGAAGAACTGTCCATTTGAATGGCAGGGGATGTACAAAGGCCACAAAGGAGAGTGCAGTGTGATTCTTGAGGCCGTGGCTACACATGATCTATGGATTTGGCATTCCTTCTTCGGTATGCCAGGAATTCACAATGACATCAATGTTCTGCAGTGCTCGAATGTCTTCGCGAACCTTGTTGAAGGTCATGCTCCCCCAGTGAACTACGAGATCAATGAGCACCAGTACACAAAGGGCTACTACCTTGCAGATGGCATCTACCCAAAGTGGTCAACATTTGTGAAGAGCATCTCCAACCCTGTGCCAGGAAGCGCGAAAGCTTGGTTTTCCAAGTGCTAGGAGGCTTGCAGGAAGGATGTTGAGCGGGCATTTGGTGCGCTGCAGTCTCGATTCGCTGTTGTCCGGTACCCAGCTATGACTTGGTCGAAGGTCAATATGTGGGAGGTGATGAACTGTTGTGTGATCTTGCACAACATGATCATTGAGAGCGAGCGGAATGCTCCGGTGACTGACACAAATGAGCCATACTACCGACAGAGTCCTCTTGCAGATGTAGATCACCAGGTACCGGCATCATGGGCTGCCTTCCTCGCTATGTGACAGGAGATTCGAGACCCTGCAGCACATACACAACTGCAGAATGATCTGGTGGAGCACTTGTGGGCGCGCAAAGGCAATGGCAATGCCTAGTTTGATTTGTTTTATTTATTTGCATTGTTGAACTATTTGAATTTTATGTTGAACTATTTATGTGTGAATTTGTATGTTGAACTAAGTGGAAAAATTAATGTTTGTTCAAATTTGGGCGAAAATCGCCGGCTGTGGCGTTTGAACAAATGGGCCAAAGATCGCTGGCTGGAGGGCGACCTAGGCTGACGGCTAGAAAACGGCGCCCCCCAGCGCGCCGAATAGCGCCGCTGCCCCCCCCCCCCCCCCACGCAGGCCAAAATAGCGCCGTTTTTGCGCCCTGGGGGGCGAACGAGTGGAGATGCCCTTACAGTTAGGGCTGGACTAACGAGCAGCTCGGATCGTTATGGCTCGGTTCGTTATGACTCGTGATCGTTAAGGCTCGGATCGTTAATCTCATTAAGGATAACGAGTTAAATTTAAAGATTGGCTCGGTTCGTTATATGTTCGCGAGCGCTCGCGAGCAACTCGTTAAACCTCGTTAAGATGATGTATTAGGGTATCAGCTAATTAAGCAAGCTATCAAGCAAGCATCAGGAGCAACGGATTTTTCGTACATATAGAGAAGATTTTTGGTTCTCCTGATAGGCTATTTGCGTATTAATGTTAGATGAGCTACACTATAAGGCCAGCCATGCAGATTAGAACAGCCTACTGCGACGATGCTAACGAGTTTAACGATAGCTCGTGAAACTCATTAGATTGATTGTTTAACTCGTTAGTGTTAACGAGCTAAAATTGTTGCTCAGCTCGGTTCGTTAAAAAAACGAGCCGAGCTCAAACGAGTCGAGCTACCGAGCGCTCAGTAAGCTCGTCGAGCTTTATGTCCAGCCCTACTTACAGTCACGCGCGCATTGCCGAACCCACCCACCGTCGCCGAAGGGGCCGGCGCCACACCAACACACGTACGCCATGATTTAATGGCGCGGCGGTTGGCCGGCCTTGCAGCTCTCGCCTCTCGGTCGATAACGATACTACTGCTTTTGCGAGGGCCGGCCTACGTTGCGTCCGGAAAAGCGACGCCTACTCATTCCAATTATTAGGAGGAGAGAGTAAAGCTCCGCCCACCTTCAGCGCGCTGCCATTGCCACCGACAGTGTGCTATGCTATGCTGAACCCCGGCGCCGACTGTTGCAGGGCGCAGCTGTCAGAAAAACAGCGGAAGCACTGCTTCCGTGCACGGTCCACGCGAAGAGGTGGTTAGATACTGCCACGCCAGGCTTCTTCATCGGCATTGTGTCGGTCGATCGATGGTCCTTCCTTCCTTCCTTCGGCCATGCCAACAACTGAGAAATCAAGCTAGCTGTGGGTTAACCAATGCCATTGCCAAGAAAATCTGACGTACGTGGAGGTGAACTTTGCTTCCCTTGCAATGCATGCAAGGTTAAGGTAGGTCCCCCAGCCAAGCTAGCTCCAACTGTTGTCATCACTCTTGCCATGTCCACGATACAGTCAGTGTGGTCGAACCAACGAAACGATGCTGCTCGCTAGCTACCTAGCTGGTGCACTAATGCATGCATGCATGTCTAAACTAAATATTAATCATTGTACCCGGCCGACCGTGATGGGCGTGAGTGAATCCAAGTGAGTGAGCCCTAGCTAGCGCGGCTAAACAACAGGAAGAGGCTCTTAAGTCGACTCATGCAGTCATGCGATCCAGCTTGTGCATGGAGACTTCCCGGACAGATGCATGGCCAGGCTCTAGCAGTTTGCGAGTCCTTGTCAGGCGTAATTACAAAGGACGGTAGCTAGCTAGAAGAGTAGTTCAGTGGTTAGAAATGGGTTACAATCTTGGTGGTGAAAACCACGGCATTGGCATAGTAGGATACTACTCCAAGTCTCCAAAGGTGAAAGTACCGTCAGAGATCAAAGTGCAGGACGTCGGTCGGCTAGCCTAGCTAATTGGTGGTACTACTAAGCGCGATGCTTTCGGTTCTAATTAAGGGGCTAGCTACATCTGGTGGGTGCTCCTAAACAGACCTATAGCTGTCATGACGCCGACTGACGGGGGTGTCGGTCGCTAGCTGCAGAAAATTCGATCGGGTCCTTCAGGTTCAGGGTGAACCGTACGTACGTTCAGGGTTCGAACTTGCTTCAAGCGTGGACACAGCACGTTGCCAGCAGCCAGCCTTCGTACTCACGTGCACGCATGATTCTGAGAATGCTTCTCTTTAGTTCTGGACTCGATCGATCGATCGATCTCGCGTAAGCAATTCAATCCGTACCGTTAATTTCTTGAAACCACTGCCTACGTTGCTTAGCTTGGTTAGCCATGGAATTTCTCCAAGGCCAGTCTCTTATGAAACCCTGCACGTCGACGCGTCATTCATGCATGCACGGCCGATCGATAGCTACGCGCGAATAGGAGAAGGACCCCACCGATCGAGCTGTGTAAGAAGGTTCATTCGCTCTGTAACGCGCAGCTGATTTGATCACGTGTTCACCTTCACCATCAGCTCGATTGTCAGTGCACGCTATATATGATGGCCTTCGTTGCATAGGCAGCCTGTACCAGTGCTCGCACACTCACAGTCACGGAGAGCAGAGCATACTTGGCGAGAAGAGAGGACAAGGCCCGAGCGAGAAGAGAGCTCCGTTCGTGAGTGAAGCTACACAGCTAGCAATGGCGCTCGTGCCTCTCCTCCTCGCGCTCCTCCTCGTCTCCTGCGCCGCGCAGTCGCCGGCATCGTCGCCGGCGGCGGCGCAGTCATCCTCCGCAGCGCCGACCACGGCCAAATCGCCGCAGCAGGCCTCGGCCGCCGCGCCTTCACAGGTGTCTGCCGCGCCACCGACTACCGCTGCAGCCTCGTCGCCAAAGGTATCTGCCGCGGCGCCTACCACCTATGCCGCCTCGTCGCCGAAGGTATCTGCGGCGGCGCCTACCACCTATGCCGCCTCGTCGCCGAAGGTGTCTGCAGCGGCGCCAACCACCACCGCTGCATCAGCGCCACAGGTATCAGCGCCGCAGGCTGCCACAGCAGCTCCACCGACAACGGCTGCCGCTCCACAGCTGGCTGCCACGGCAGCTCCACCGACAACGGCTGCCGCTCCACAGCTGGCTGCCACGGCAGCTCCACCGACAACGGCTGCCTCTCCACAGCTGGCGGCCACGTCAGCTCCGCCACAGGCTGCCACGTCACTTCCGCCTGCCACCTCCGCGTCTCCCGTCTCTGCACCTCCTCTGGCAGTGACCGCAGCCTCTCCGGCGACAGCACCTACCGTTGCCGCGCAGCCTCCTGCCACATTCCTGGCCCCAGCGGCCTCACCAGTGGCCACAGCACCGGCCACCGCGCCTCCGACATTGGCTCCGTCTCCGCTGCTCCTTGCCCCGGTCGCGGCGCCCAGCGCTCCGCCGACAACGGCACCCGCACCGGCTCCGAGCGTTGACGCCCCGACCCCGTCGCCCACGCTGGCACCAGAGCTAGCGCCCATCATGGCACCGGAGCTCGCTCCCATCATGGCACCCGAGCTCTCGCCCATCATGGCCCCGGAGCTCGCTCCCATCATGGCACCCGAGCTCTCGCCCATCATGGCCCCTGAGCTGTCCCCACTCGGCTCGGCAAGCCCCTTGCTGTCGCCCGCGCTCGGGCCGGTGGCAGAGGAAGACTCGGCGGCGGCGGTGAGCGCGCGCGCCGGCGTTGCCGCGCTCGTGGCGCTGGCGGCTGCAGGGCTCGCCGTCTTGGTTTAAGCAGAGCTGATGTACCTATTACTTTCGTCATGTTGTCATTAGTGTAACTTACACGAGACGAGCGTGTTGTCCCGCCGGCGTTCTGGACGGACGTCGGCATGTACTACGATTCTTTTTCTACGGCATGCACATTGGTTATTTATTTTCTTCGATTATATATAGTACATACTGTATGGATGATGGATCGGCTGCTACTATTGACGAGTAACTACTGTGGTTTAATTACTCGTCTGGTCTGAAATGCAAACGAAGATTCCGAGTGAAAGCATGGTAGATCGGGAGGGGAAGGACGCCAGTGGTAGGAACGCCGGTTGGTGCACGGCGTGTGGGGAGAGGTGATGGCCGTCTGATTCGCGAAACAGGACAGATCTCCGGAGATGGACCGATGCGCGGTGTACGTACGCGCGATTTGCGATCATTTGGAGCTGGTCCCGGACGCAGGCTCGTGCGATCGCCCCGTGTGCACTGCTCCCTTGTCGGTGGCTCCGGTACAAGATAGATGCCCCGTGCGAGGCGAGGCCAATGGACTTCAGACTTCCAGAGTTACGACTCAGAGCAACACCCGATAAATACACCAGCTCAGCGATTTGTTTAGCACCCCACGTATTATGTACCGAAATTAGAGCATCCCTAGCAGATCCGCTATAATGATCTCGGAACGAAAAATTCCGGCTGATGTGCGGTTTTTTTTTTTTGAATAGGCACCGCATATCGGTCCGTCCGGAAACATTTTTCCAGACCACCGGATAAACGGCGGTGTATATCACGTTCAAGGAGGCCATTTAGGGTTCGTCCCCCTATCCCTCCGTCGCGATTTGTTTAGCTCTGCCGCTAGGGTTAGAAAACTCTAGCGATCAGTTAGCGCCTCCTCCGCCACCGAAATGAAGCATGGCTTGGGCGGCTTTCGGCGCCGCACCTCCTGCGGGCGGTGGCGCCGTCGCGCCGCATGCTGGTGCCAGCCTCGACGATGTGCTGGTGTTGTACTCCTCCGACTACTCCGAGTCCGTTGAGTCCGGGATCATCACCATCGACGACGATGCCGAGCTCGTCCGAAACATCGAGGAGAAGTCTGTCTGCTTCCAAATTCGCACAGAGAGACAACATGAGTATACCATATTCCGTCGGTGGTTCAAAGTGTACAAAGCCGAACAGCTCCGGTACTGCCTTCAGCTGAGCGCCGAGCACACCGCCCAACGGCGGATGTGGGAGAAGGAGGAGCGCCGCCAGCGCATCTTCCTACACGATCTCAGGCGCAGCTTCGACAACTAGGGCGGCGGAGACTAGGGTGGCGGCGTAGATCTAGATTTTAGTTTCAAATTTACTATGCAACTATGTTTGATGTATGTAGGCCATGTATACATGTATGATCTTCTTGAGCTATGCAAGTATGTTTGCTAAAATTAAGTGTGAAATACTTTTTCAATTTCTGTTTCGAAATTCCATTTCTATTATGCGCGACGAATTTCTAACCCGTAAATCCAGTTCCGGGGTCACACGAAACTGACTTTTGGGTTGGCAGTATTCGGGATCTAGAGATGCTCTTACACGGAAATGGGGAATCTGGACCCTATAGGTTATAGTTGTGAGCTCGTCCATGTAGATCGTTGTCTTTCGTGTAAGAAAAGAGCGGATATAGATATATTTTTGACTAATAGGTTTAGATGCACATATTATGAAAAATGCATTTTTTTTATGTATTTTAAAATGTCAGAAAATTTCAAACAAAAACTTTGGATGTAATCCGAACATTCAAATATTTGAACACAAAGTTTCGTGAAAAAATAAGACATTTTGTGACCTATATAAAAAAAATAAAACATGTCTATTGAAAAGTCATTTTGGGGCACCAAATTTTTTCTTTTCTATATATGCCACAAAAAATGACGTATTCACTAAACTTTCTGTTGGAATATAGAGTGTACACCCCAAATTCTGGTTTGAATATTTTTGACATTTCAAAGTACGATTTTAATTAGGTGTACCTACACCTACGATTTAAAACAGATTTCCCGCATTGAGCCTGCTTTACTCGGTTGTATACCTAGCCATCAGTCAGGCCGGACCAAAAAAAGCATAGTGATGAAAATCAGACCCGAGCCTAGCCCGGCCCAACCATCGGGCTGTAGAAATCGGGCTTGAGCCTGAAAAAGTCCTACTAGGCCAGCCATAGCCCTATCCCAGCCCGCCCCATCGGGGTCAAATTTCAGGCCTGAGGGCGGCCCGATTTTCGGGCCGGGCTGCTGCCCATGGCTAGGTATACTCTGTCAGCTTTACCAACGAGCGCCTGCTCGGTAGAATTTTCCCCTCCGTAGCTACTGAAAGTGATACGCCAACTGCTGCTCCTGGTCCGTGCTATAAACGAGCGTACGACGCCAAAATTTTGCACAATCCTGTTCGATGCAAATGTAGCCAGGTGTTGGCCACCCACCCACCCACCCTAGTAAGTAACGACCCTCCTCCGTTTTGATACACCCATCGATCCGTTTGCTCGTAAGTCGAAAACAACAGCAGGGTAGAAGAAAAATCACCACTGGAACAGCGAAACGCGAAAACAAAACTATGGCATGCATGCCGCAGCTGCGACATGTAACAGAATCGTCATACGAACAGGGCTACGGCTACGGACAGCCACAACGTCATCGTGGCCAGCACGGTCCCCGTCGTCCCCAGCCGGTGTGACCCGCCGAGGTCGAGCCTAGGGATGCCCGCGTCGTCATCGGTGCCGGCGGCGCCCACAGGCCCGAGAGCGGCGCCTGGGCTCGCCTGCGGGGCGCCGGAGCCGATGCCGGCGCCGGCGGGGGCTCCCACCGTGGAGCCGCCGCTGACGTGCACGTGCATCTTCATGCCGCCGAGGCAGTGCGTCTGGTGCGCGCAGATGAAGTACCGGTCGCCGCCGGACGTCAGGGGCACCGTCGTGTTGCCGTCGCTGCTGGAGAGTAGTGCGTTGGCGGCGCTGCAGCTGCTGAACCCCGCCGCGTCCACTTCGTCCAGGGTGTGGTACTTGGAGTAGGTGAACACTGCACATCACAAGGCGTATGTGGATATACAAGTTAATTACCCCGGTTAAGCAGGAAAAGTGTAACTAAATACGGCAGCTAAATCCTTTAATCAGTTTTTCCCGCTGCTACTGTTCGTACCTAGAACATCGCCGACGTTGAACGTCTTGCCGGCAGCCCACGACGGGAGGTTCGCGCTGATGTCCCAGCCGGCGCTATCCCCGACGGTGTACGACGCCGCCTGCGCCTCCCAGGCGACGCCGTGGGCGAGCATGACGCACAGTGCCAGAGCGGCGCGAAGAGCCATGGACGGTATGGTGTTCGATACGCTGATCGATCAAGGGATAGGAAACTCAGGTCTGCATGTCACGACGGGCTTTGCATATATACGATCGAGCACGCGAATTCTTGTTGGGGATTGGGTAACCTAATCTTCCAAATGCATCGATGGAAGCCGAGTTGAGGTACGCAAGTCTTGTAAGACCAGGGGAAAGGTGTTGTAGTTAAGCGGGGAAGGTGCAACGGTGATCTTCCATTTTCGCTTGCTTGTTTTGATTTGAATATGTGATCCCGGGAGGGAATGGAGGTGTTTGGTGAGGTTGGTGACGCAATTTTCTTCCGTGTTGTTTTAAGATGGTCACAGACCCGGGACGAAACTAGAAACGGGGCCCTTAATGTTTTAAGACATGCATCAAATAACAATTTATATCTAATTCTCAAAAAATAATCTTTATTAAATGTAACTTATATGTCTTATAGACCATCGAAAATTAATATTCATATTTACCAAATACTTATTATTTTTGTTATTTTTCTAATGTTGGTATTCAGAGTGGAATAAGGGCACCGTACCTTCTAGTTCATGTGTGCCGTTTCGCTAGCTAGGGCACATAGAGCGAAGAGGAATAAGATCCTTCCCGGTACTGTACTACTTTTTTCTAAATGTTGACGATTTTTTTCAATAGTATATTCTTTGTACACGGGGTGATGAATTTTGTTGCAGTTTTCCGAATTTGTTGCAATAATGGGGGTAGATCACCACAGTGGCATATATATTCATATAGAGGCGCATATGTTCTTATTGAGAATGTTAAGATATAAATATATTGCATGTCCCTTTTCATCAATTCGAACTTTTGGTCTAAACTAGATGGTTAGTGCAACAATTCAATATGGTATCAGAGCAAGAGGTCTCGAGTTCAAGACCCTGCCCATGCAGTATTAAAAAAAAGGAAAAAAAATCATGCGGCTTGCACCGATCCCACACTAAGGACTAAAATAGCCTAGACGTGACAGGGAGTGTTAAGATATAAATATATTGCACAACCCTTTACATCAGTTCGGACTTTTGGTCTATAGTGCAGCAATATCAATAGAGGATTGGGTAACCTACTCGACCTCTCCAGCGCGTCACCGAAAATAGTCAGGCCGCCAATGTGTAAGTGTTGCAATATCTCGGCAATGCGGGGGTCCGGCGAGGTTAATGCGCGATGCTCATTCATGCTAAGTATCGGTGGTTAAGCTATTTTTGCTACTCCATATCCGTGGAGGGTGTTCGACGTCTCCCAGTTTTTTTTGTTCCAGTACACAATCAATATTCAGAATTTTTTAGTTTTTTCCACTCGAGGTTTAAAGCACGGGATCCCCTGCTACCTGTTTATCATCTGCGCTGAAGGCTTCTCGGCTGTATCGCAACAAGATGCAAAAAGTAATGCAACAGTCGGTGGTAAAATATCATAGGAATTTACTTATTTCAGGCACAGCCGATGTTCCATGGTTTGTAATGTGCGGTTTCTGCTGGCTCCCGTAAATTAACCGCGCGTTGTATGGTTTTTGGGTCCAACTTCCCTATTAACTGGACCAACTCTCTTCTTCTATAATGCAATGCGGGGGCTCCCCGCCCTCTGATGAGGTTCCGTCAAAACAAAATCTAACAAAGTGGTGAGAAATTTCTATTGGTGGGTGAAAGGATAGTAAAAGGAAAACTCACTGGCGCTCTTGGGAAAAATTGCAGCGACCAAAGAATCGAGGTGGCTTCAGCTTTCGAGATTTTCGTGTGTTCAACCAAGCACTTCTAGCTCGGCAAGCTTGGCGACTAATTATTAAGCCTGATAGCCTTTGTGCCAGGGTGCTTAAAGCTAAGTCGCAAATGGAAGGCTAGAGGATACGGTTTTTACCGGAATGCGTCCTCTACCTGGCGGGCAATTTCGCATGGCCTTGATCTCTTGAAGAAGGGACTCATATGGCGTGTAGGAAACGGTCAGAGTATTCTAATTTGGAGAGATACTTGGATCCCCAGACCGTTCTCTTATAGACCAATTTCGGCAAAGAGAAGGTGTCGACTTCGTTTTGTATGAGAGTCGATTGACCAGCTTGGGGCTTGGAGAATGGACCTTCTGAACCAATATTTTGTACCAACGGACATTGCAGAAATATTGAAAATTACACCGTCCGTGAGACTGGACGCTGATCAGCTTGCTTGGGCTCCGGTAAAGCATGGAATTTTCATAGTTCGGACTGCGTATTTGATGGCAATGAATGAATCTTGGAGTGCATCGACTGAATCTTCTAGATCAGCGCCTGATGGGATGTGTAAAGTTTGGGATCTCATATGGAAGTCTTTGGTTCCACCAAAGGTCCAGACTTTGCTTGGCACCTTGCTACTGTTTCCTTGCCAATGTGGAAAAACAAACGTATTCGAAGTTTCGAACACTTGAATTAATTGATCAATGCCCGGTGTGTGGCAGGGAGGCGGAGGATATTTTTCACCCGTTTATCAGATGCACGATGGCGAGGCAGCTCTGGGAAGTGGGAATTCATGGCTGTGAAGTGGCACCTACCTAGCTTGGAGTCCATTAGGAATACGGGGGTCGATTGGTTGCTTGACTTCCTTTGCAATCTGAATAGTCGAATGATTTGTAGAGTCTTGATGACACTTCGGCGTATTTGGCACGCATGGAACGAGATTGTACATGATAAACCACCTCCACCACTATAAGTTTCAAGGCGTTTCCTTATGTGCAACATGGAGTCTTTGATCCAGGTTAAACACCACTCATTGGAGGATATTGTCAAAGGAAAATTCATATTGGACCTAGAGGAGAAGCAGCTACATACTACACCCACACTTACTTCAGATCTGAAGGTGTGCTGGACACCTCCATCTGAAGGATGGTACAAAGTCAATACTGACAGTTCTTTTGGTGCTTACAGAGATGCAGGAGCTGTGATTATTGTCCGCGATCACGTAGGTGATATTATACTGTCATCATGCCGACATCTTATCTCCTGTAGGGATGCCCTTGATGCAGAACCGAAGCCGCTTTTGAAGGGTATTTCTTTGGAGCTACGTTGGTGCAATCAACCTTTGATGCTTGAAGTGTATTTTATGGAGATTGTCAAGATTCTGAATAATGAAGAGATGGATCGATATGTCTATTCAACGACGATATAGGAGATGAAAACCTTGATAAAGGTTCGCCAAACTTGTATTACTCATATTAAGAGATGCCAGAATTATAGTAGTCAGTTTTTGGAAAGTTATGCTAGAATTAATTCTCATACGGCACTGTGGCTTGCCTCTGGTCCAGACGGTTTGTTGAGCAGATGCCTAGATTGTAATACCTGATGGCTTTAGTAATATCATAGGAATTAAAAGTAGTAGCTTCTGCTTTGGAAGTTTTGGTGCAGTAAAGTTCATTTTGCACTCTGGCTCTCTTCGAACTGTATGATTAATTGTTCTGAAACATACCAAAACAGGAGCTACTTAATTAGCTTTCTCAGTTAACGCCTTGAAAAATGTAAAGATGTCGAACCGAAATACTTTGATCCTTACCTGTAAGTCCCTTCATCACCTATGTAATGTCTTTGCCAAAGAAATCTACTTAATTGCTGCAAGGTCAATCATGAAACATGGTACAGGCCGGTGTCATGAAACATTTCCTTGCGCTTTGGGGTGCCAGGCCTTTCTTAGTAAGGTACATGTTCTGTTTTTAAATGAAATAGGGTCAGTCATGATTGGGTAGTTGTCAAAACATAACAACCATGTGAAAGGTTAGAAACATGCATCGAACCGTAACACATAAACCATCAAAGAGAAACAAAGAAACAACTTCAATTAACAAACCAAGTTTGAAAACATAATGATAAACGCCCAATTGTCACCTCTCATGTCTGCAAAGACTCAAGTATGATAATCAACCTTATCAGGTTAAGATTATCCCTTCACATCACAATCACTGAGACAAGATCAACCAAAGCAGAAGAGCATGATAAAACATTACATGGTAAACAGATCAGCTACTCATTATCCCTTCACAGCCACAAACACTAGGAGATGATCAGAAGAAGCAAAAATAGACATTACAGAGATGAATAACTTAGCGACTTCCAAAAGGTAAATCCGTATTAAACATGCACTACTGAAGAGCCCTGCTGCAAGCTAAGCCACATAATTGAAAATCTATGAAGCATTCCCATATTACCAACTATAAAAAATTAACAAAAGCTCAGCAAGCGAATCCACGTACTTAATTAGTTTCCCATAAAAGAAGGCTACAAGCTTATACCAAGGTTTTCAATATCGGGAAAAGATGATGGGCTATTCAGTCTCCCACATATTTCGAACAGTTGGTCCAAGTTGGTTATCTTATTAATTAACCTTCTTTTCTTGTTTCAATCCCTTATTTTAACCTTGCCCATCTATAGTTTCTTGCTTTCGGACTACCACTGCTATCAAAAGTGTTGTTTCTCGCATTGGTCTATAGTGACATGCATCAGCGATTTCTCAGTCTTTAAAAAAATGGATCAAAAAAATTATGAATAGGGAATCTTAATAACCACATTCCACGTCAACTAAACAAATACACACCGATCACAAAACAAAGTCCCGACCAATTTAAAAGTATAGAAACTATTCTTGTTTCCCACTTGATTCAACGAACTATTCCCATTTCTCACGTATGGCCAGTTATAGATCGATCTACCTATGTGAAATGGATTCTCCCATCTTTACACTAATGCTTTGAGCTCCTTGCAAGTACTTACATTTATGCTGTCAGCGCAATACAAAAATAGTGTTACTTATGGGATCAATATCAGCTAGCGGGGCATGGATTGGGTGACATTACCAGCCCCAAAGTTAGATGACGAGTCACTGGCATGTCGAGCCACCATACATAGGGTCCACCATACTGTTCTGTTGATTCTGTCAAGGATAGGGATCCAAGAGTCTGAAGAGACTGACTTGGGCTCATAACCTCACATTCCTCCATGTTATCCTATTTAGCATGTTATTAGGTAAAAATGTTAAGTACAGTGCTATTACTAGTGATTATGACAATACTGAGAATACAAATATATCTGAATGGGAATGTTTTCTCAAAAGATACCTCACAAAGAGACAATGTTATTTTTCTTCGAGATAAAAGAAAATAATATTCCTGTGTTTGAGAAAGCTAAAGAATCTCGAATTCCTTTCACAACTAGGCTGATGAATTCAGTATGACCATCATAAGCCACTCCAGTGATGATACAATCAAGATCACACTTCTTCCACAGTATCAGCTTATTCCCACTTAGCACCAGCAGCAACCAAAACTGGTTTAATTAGGATATGCAGTGCATGTCTGGTTCTGCTATCAAAAAACCTGCCTACATCAGAGAATTAAATCAAGCACTTCTCCCAATAGTATGTACATAACAAAGGGTAAATAGGCAAGAAAAGGAGAGGAAAAAGAATGATTACAGTAGGATGATTTAGGGTTATTTACTCGATAGCACTGTAGAGAATTATAAACAGTGGATTGATATATGCTGCAAAATTATGTGCATATTTAGATATACCCAATAGACTTTAATAGTAGAAAAGATTGTGTAAAAGCAGTAAATCCAAACAACTGCTAACATTCATCAAACCCTCAACTTATGCCTCTAATGTTATACTCTACAACACACATACTTTATACTGTAGACATACCGACATAGTTGTGGCATGGATAACTACCTAATAGTCAAGCATCAAAACCGTGAAACTATGAACAAATTTACAACTAAATTCAAGTACATTGACAAAAATGAAGAGCTACCCTATATATTTGACATGTATACATAGATAAAAATGAAGAGCTAGCATCCAATTGAACTAGGATATGTTCTAACAATCAATAACATGCAGGTTCACACCATTTATACAATCAATCATGCAGCTTCCAATAGTCTCACTAGCCACACTAATACAGAACGACACATCGGAAACGGACCGAAAACCCCATCAGAAACAGAGAAACGGTCCATGTCCTCGCCCCAGTCACTAATGTGAAGGCCCTTATCGGCAACAGAGAAAATAACCGTCACCGATGAAGCCTATTTTTGGCAACGGTTTTGTACGTACCTCCGTTGCCTCAGTGTCGAGCTCATCGGTAACGCAGTTTTGAATTTGCTCGTTTGCATTGCGGTTTGTTCAAAATCCTACAACACGTATTCAGATGCCACTGGACATTTAAAATCTCACAACACAAGCACAAAAATGACATCAAATTCATTCATAACGTATACCGTCACCATTACATTGTTGTTACACTTGCGTCACTGAACCTATCATTGTCACGCCTTCCTATCTATTCCACTCTTCTCAAGCTCCACCGAGGTTCTTCCTCAGTTCGCTCATCCAAACTAATTTAAACTTATCATTGTCATTTCTAACTAAAATTATCTTCATGACTTGTTGTTACATTTGTCTCACAACTTTGGCAAGTTCATGAATTTGATCTTCTTATTGGACGGTGCCGCCGAAAATATAATAACGTCACCGCTGTGACATTTCGGCCACACTGTCCAAGACACTCTTAATTAAAAAAGCGTTTTGTACAGTGTAGCGCAACGTCACAACGGTGACGGTTCAAGGATATGATCCCACTTTGTATGTAGCTCATTTAAAGCTTGTTTGAATCTGCATTGTGTTTCTGCACAAAAATACATGGATGGATAGTTAGAAAAGAGCCAAATCTGATGCTACATGACATAACCATAGAGTTAAGATGAAAACATTTTACACCTTAAGCGCCAATATCCGCGTGCTTGCAGCCCGATCTAAACGATTTGGAGGCAGAACTTTAAGGCCATGATTTCTTCAACAGCCTCACCATTTTTATGCATTGTCACCGAAATATACATTACTTCATACACTTGCAAGTTAGCTACACAAAACCATAACGAGGTTAAGCACATTGACAAAAAGTTTTCAACTAAAATAGAGTGTAAGATCAAGTAGTACTACAAAGAGTTGAAATTAAATATGCTAAAACAGAGACAACAGAATACTAGACAAGATTTCTATGCTACTTTCAGTGGATGTATAACTATACAAGGCATGCAAAAACGGTTCCAAGTGGGACGGACATACTCATAGGATGCGCGTCGGTGGAAGATCCGCGTCGGTGATGCCGGCCGCGCTGCTCGGGGAAGATGCGCAGTGGCTCGCCGACGCGCCGCTCGGGGAAGATGCGAGGCGGGGAAGATGCGCCGCAGCTCGCCGATGTGCCGCTAGTAGAAGATGCGCGGCGGCTCAATGCCCGCCCGGCCGCCCCGCTCAGATCAGGAAGATAGGGTTTAGATCTGGCGCTGCTTGGAGCCGCCGCCACTGTGAGAGTGAGAGTGAGAGTGCGAGCGAGAGCGAGAGCGTTAGGGTTGTCGTAATGGAGCATTTATAGCACAAGTACAACAACATCGGCAACGGAGTTGATAAACAACCGTATCCTTTTATTTGTTCACTGACACACTGGGCCTACTTACGAAGGATCGACGCAGAACAAGAAATAAATTTATGTTTAGATACCAATTTACAGTAGAATTTAACTAACTATCTACTTTTCTTCTTCTTCTTCTTCCGCCCTGCCTCCGCGCCATTGTTGTCCACGGCGCGACGTCGCTTCTTGCCAGTTGCCTTCTCCTTCGGCGCGTGCTCCTCCTCCTCCGACGCGTCCTTCTCTGGCGCGTCCTTCTCCGGCGCCTCCTTCTCCGGCGCATGCTCCTCCTCCTCGTCGGAGTCGTCTTCTTCTTGGCTAGAATACGGCTCTGGCGGGTCCTCCGTCTCCTCTTCCTCTGGCGCCTCCTCCTCGTCAGAGTCGTCTTCTCATTCGCTCGAAGACAGCGGGTCTGAGTCGTCGGGGTTCGAGTCCGGCGGCCCGTCTTGATCCTGTTGGATGTATGCCCAAAAGGCAATAAAGTTTAACATCTGATTCGTAATTATGCTTCATGATTCTATGCTATAACTGCGGTGACTCCTGAATATGTGATTCAGAGGAAAACTCACTCGCACGTGTAGAGACATGAACAGAATAAAGTATACCCTAGTCTTGCCTTTTAGACTAATTCGTTGATTGCTAGAGACCACGTTTTCCTGGTCTGGGACATTGTTTATGTCAGCATCAATGAGTGGCATATTGTTGGTGGAAACAATATGGCTGGGTAGACCCAAATCGTTGATATGCTAAGTAAGATTCCAAAGTGTCTTTTTGTCCTTAGTGCAATATCGCAGATGATTGTTATATGACATGTCCATTGACCATGAGGTTATTAGGGTTGTGTATATTGGAAGAGTTACTTTGGTACTGTCAACCATCACGGCTGTAACTGGGTGATCATAACAGCAGTCACTGGGTGATTCTGAAGGTGTGCATATATCCTAATGTTCCAAGATGGGAAATTACTCCTCTGTCAAAAGAGAGATACTTCCAGGGCCCACTCGGTATGTATGATATCCAATATGTTCTGCAGACAATGCATGATGAAGTTACATCATGTGAGATATCGGATTACGGGAACGAGAAAAGGAAATTTACCGGTAACGAGATAGACGGAGATATAGTGAATCAACGATTGATTCATGGAAATATCAGGAATACTTTATCTCGGGTAAATTCAGTATCGTGAGTAATGGGAATGACTAATTAATAATCAATAGGTTCAATAGAGTGTACTTCGCATAACGGTAGCAGTTATTCAGGTAGCCCATGTATCTGACCCTGGCTGGTGATTAGATGGAAACATCTAATTATAGCTACACGTTATCGAACCTGTAGGGAAACACGCTTAAGTCAGTTCTAGTTTGTTGTGTATATGGTTGGTCTGGATACTGAGGGAGTATCACCGGAATGGTTTATGCGTGGTAGATAATATCTTTATCAGAGAGATTGGATTATGCACACACTAGGTGTCTCGGAGTGATAGAAGTTGCTATCACTAGTCGGATTTATTCCGAAGGTTTATATAACAGGGAAATATTTATCCGGAGTATTTTGTCGGCAGACACTAGGTGTCCCGGATCATGTAAAAGTGTTTTATATGATAAGTAATTAATTCGGGGAATGTTCTGTAAAAGGAAATATTCAAGTAAGAATTAATTAGACAAAATATTATTTAATTAAATATTAATTAATTTAATTAATAAATAATTATTGGAAAAATATTGGAGCCCACCGAAGGGGGCTGCCAAGTGGGCCCATGGGCTCACAAGGCAGCTATACCCCACATGGGGCGGGTGGGCCAAGGCGCATGAAGGGGGGAAGTTCCCCTCCTTGGCCGAAACCCTAGTGGGCCTAGCCTACTAGGTAGAGGCGGTTTGGGAGGAGGAGTCCTACTCCACCTCCCAATCCGAGTTGGGCAAGGGGAGGGACTCCTCCCTTCCTTTCCCTCCTTGGAAACCGAATTGGGAGGGGAATTGGAGTCCAACTCCAACTCCCCCCTATGTGATGTGCATCAAGGAAGGAGGAGGGGAGGTGAGTTGGAGTCCAACTCCAACTCCCCCTCCCAAACCGAATTGGGCTAACTCCCCCTCCCAAACCGAATTGGGCTAGGGGTTTTTCCCCTTGCCCAAGCACCTCCACCCCTTGGCCTATTATATAAACCCCCACCCCCTCCTATTTGGAGTGACACAAGTTTAGATCTCTTCTAGTTGGTTTAGAGGGAACCTCTAAATATTTAGAGGGATCCTCTCCGATGAGATTAGATATAGATCTCTAATCTCTCTCTCTCCCTCCTTCTCATGTGTTGATATCTCCACCTTCATATACACCAGCGGTGAGTGTTTCAAGTGTGGACGGCGAAGCCCTGCTGGATTAGATCAGATGTATGCGTGCGAAACTCAGAGGGGTGATCAGTTGAGAAACGGTTGACCCTATCCTACTCTGTTGGATCAAGGCGGGATGCGAGGAGTCTACGATATTCTCTCGGCTAGGCTTAGCCGAGGGAGTTCTTCCACAAGCATCATCGACGTCATCATCGACATCGGCGTCGACTACGTCAACTTCGTCACCGACATCTCTTCCGCTTCATAGTAGATCTTGGCTGTTGCGTAGTTGGTGATTTTTTTTTGTTTTCCATGCACGCAACCCAACAGTGGTATTAGAGCAGTCTATGCGTAGATACATGATTTGATCTAGAGCACATGGTGTGCGGGCACCGCATAAGTTTGTGCAGGTATGTTATTGAAGTCTATATATCTTCTAACATTCAAGTTATTTATGTTGCTTCCCGATATGCGATCTCGTCTTGTTTCCAGCGGCATAGTATGATCTCGGACTTCTGGCAATCCGCGGACCTTCCGGCTGCTCCTAGTATGCCCGTCAGCGCCAACGAAGTGCTTCAGTAGCTTTGGATCATATTATAGTTGGTCTCGTCGACTTGATAGCGGATGGGGCATGTGGACTAGGTCCATACGGGGGTCATGTGCAACTAAATGCAATCGTCTGGATTAGCATCCGCAATATTTTCGTAATGTTGGGATGGATAATCACCCCTCAAGGTTAATCTTGCAACATGAGTAATTATGCTTGGTGAGGGCCGTAGGTTTTTCTTTGGGCTTTTGGGAATCCTACAGCCACGCTAAAAGATGCAAACAAACGTTAGAGGCGTCTAACTCTGTTTTGCAGGACATGTGATGTGGTATAGTCTCAAATATTATTTTGTTGACTAACCGTGTTTTGTTGGCCGGCGTGCCGTTCTTGTTCGTCAAGCTATGGTGATAGTGGAAGATAGAAGAAGGCATGCAAATGTCGTGAACCTCGACATGGCCGCACTGGTGGAGGCGCCACCGGTGGATGGAGGAAGAAGACTACTACATTACGAAGTGTTATTTACTTGTGCATGTTTTATACCTGTTTTCTTGCTCTTCCCTTGATTGCGCAGTTGTGTGATTATTAGGGAGATTCCTCGGTAGCTGCAGAGTTTAATTACTTGAGCTAAAATTAAAAATATCAAGGAGATCGTGCTCATCCAACCGTGGCACCGTCAAACCAGGCGCTTGTCACCGTACGCCATGTATCCATGAGTAATGTGTGCCAAGGGTTTGGGAGGCGGGCACGAACCGTTCTAGCAGCATGATCAGTTGGTTGTCTTGACGTTCGGGCATGACTAGTCATGAGCTCGGAGCACATCCATCGAAAGATAAAATGGAAGTCATGGCAGGAAGTGATTGGTCTGTTGACCTACCCGTTGTAGCCACGATCATGCTATGTATCCATACTTGATCGTATGTTGAACGTGGATTCCGTATACACTAATTTGATCTTGTGGAATATCAATTTTAGTGGGAGCACATTATTAGTTTATCTTTAACTAGTGCAAGAAAAATAATTATGAACATGTCTTAGTGAACTTTAGATTGTTGTAGATCGACACACGTAACACCCGCTATTAACCTTGATCCACTAATTTTAAAGAAACCACTTTACTACCATTAGGAGTAAATATGTTGTTTGGGTATGTATCCTAAGTTTTGTACTTAGGGGTGCCAAGTATAAGTATGTCCTCGACGCTCCTCCTTTGGGGGTTGTTGTCAAAACTACTTATGAAAGGGAAGCTCACACCTTGAAGAGTGATGAGGTTGTCTCTATCCAATGTCTTATGTTGACATGCATGGGCCATGAGTTGCAGAAGCGGTTGGGTCGCATATCTGCTAAGCGACATGTTCGTCGTACTCACAGCCATGTTCCAGACTCAGGCAAAGACTGAGAGTTATGAGATAACAAAGATTTTCTGGTCATGTCACATGGCAGAAGGAAGCTCAGCGAGCGAGCATGTAATCAAGATGATTGATTACGGTATTAGGCTGCAGACTTTGGGATTTTCTAATTCCAACTGAGCCGAATACAGATTTGATGTTGTCTTCACTTCCCCGTTTAAAAACGGATTTATCATGATTCAAAACATGAGTGGGAGGAAGAAAATATTAGATGGCTCCTTGCTATGCTGAAATCTGCAGAAGCTAATGTGATGAGGGATAACAATCAAGTTCGATTGTTGCCCAATTCGCATGCTTCAAGAAGAAGAGGAAAGGTTAGTTCAGGAGAATCCTGAATATCTCTTCCGAGGAAAGGAAAGATATTGGAAGTGGAACTGTAAAAGGTTTTAGGCACTAATAAGAAGAGAAGTACCTAAATGATATTCGTTATTCTTACTAGTATCTCTGGAGTATTGATTGCGAAGAATTTTTCTTGCGTTCAATATAAGGGCTGCGGAAAGTAAGAAGTATGGAGAATAAAAGGTGCTGGTGTGTGCTAAGTTTGGCGCATGGAACTTCGTCCTTGGGATGAAGACATCTACACTTTTATTTGTCAAGTTGAAAGATTTGTGAGCTTCGGCTCAAAGTTATTAGGTCGCATGTTTTGCGATAAATATTCTTGTGAATTTATAGGACAAGTTGGTCCTGTTTATTATGATAAAGAGTATTGAAGATGACTCCCTTCAGGGATGATCAAGTTACAAATCTTTTGAAGTTAAGGGAATATCATTTGTTCTAAAATATTTTGTGATTGTGTTGATATCACCTTTGGGTGACACTATCATCTTGGATGCATCATATGCATGATGGAAGGAAATCCAAGATATTGCACATAGTGGGAAATCAACAAAAGATAAAGGTGTTGGACTATTAATGATTTTATCATTAATGTCTGAAGTTTCACAAAATGTTTTAGATATAAAGTCTTGGTGATTATAATTATGTCTTGAAAGTTGTCAAGTCATAATCTGACCAAGTGTGATGAAGTCAGCACTAAGAATCTTCTTGTTTTTGCAATACGTTTGGCAATACCAAATATAGAATTTGTTTGCTCGCTAGGTAATTTTAGCACAGTTAATTGTCTTGCTTCGTGTCATTGTTTTGAAAGATAAACTATGGATGGACACGTTGGTCTTAGGTACTAAAAGTTTCTGAAATATTGGAGCTTGGTCCTAAGATGAAGGACAAAAGAATTTCATTGTCTCTTGCCTCATGTCATTGTTTTGAAAGATAAACTTAAGGGACATGATGGATTTAGGTCCTGAGATTTTCTAAAAGTTGAAAACTCGATCCTAATAGTAAAAGACAATGAGTTATTTTGTTGGTTGTTCCAATTAGTTAATTGGAAGTCCTCTTATAACACCACATAAGTAACAATGTTTTGTTACTCAGATATATGTTATTCTTAAGGAATTTATTCCTTATTGAATTCAGTGGGAGGATGGTGATTCTTGAAGAAATTATTGAATCTTCGGAAATAGTTATCAGAAGTTCTGTAGGCGGAAGCAATTCCAATTGACAATTCTTTTAGACTAATACCGAGAGTCATTGCAATATGAGCATGACTTCTTGTCAAGAAATAATCACTTAACAAGATAAAGAGCATATGAGTTTCTAGGAAACTTGAGTCCATATGCTAAGAAAAAGTAATAAGATAAGGTGCTATAGTATCCAAACCTTCATGACTTAGAGTCATATTAATTAGTAATATCATCAAGTTCGAGTTGAGAGACTTGAAGGAATTCCTGTTGGAATATTTGATCATAAAGCTTGTTTTGTCATAAATGGTTTTATGACGAATTTAAAGATTGACTACTCAGGATCATATGATCTGTAGCACGGCTTTGTTGATCTAAATGGGACTACTAGATTTGTATGAGATGTTGACAAAGTATATTCCTCTAAGGAAAAATAATCGAGTATGTGTACGATGTACAACTCGAGGGCTTTGTTAAATGAATACAGTACTAGTTGTTTAATGAGTATGTTTGTATAAGATGTTAACAAAACAAATTCCTTTGAAGGAAATTTTTATCGAGGATGTGTACTAAGTACAGCTCGAGGGTTTTGTTAAATGAATACACAACTTGTCATTAAAAGTATGTCTATGGTGGCAGACAGATGATGATATGAAGGTTGGATTAGTTTTGTAATTATGTGAAGTAAAACAAGCAATGTTTGACTTCATAGGAAAGTGCAAAGTTCTTAAAAGTTAGTGGGAGCTATTTTTATGGTATTCAATTAATTTTGGAAACCATTAAAATACTGCATTTCATAGAATATGTGTATCATTGAAAAGTTGTTCAATGAAACTAATGGGGCAAGGAATTAGTATCATGACAGGATTTATCCTGATAATGATTTAATATCTTGTTGCAAGAATGCATAACAAGGTGTTTTGAAGTAAAATTTGAAACATGAGAGAACTAGGTTCTCATAAAGAATAAGGAAATTCATATGCAAGAACCATGATAGTATATCAGTGGTGAGCATGATCAAATGATTTTATCATTTTATCATCATGGGAATTTCCTGAGTAATGTATTCTTGGATTCGAATATCAAATGATAAAATGAAATTGTTGGCAAGTTGACTTTGTAACAAAAGTTCAATTGACTCCAATTTTATAAAGTATTCTCTAAATGGTGTTTTGAAGAAATTCAAAAGCGAATATCGAAATGTAAAGTTACATTGGACAAAGACTTATGAGATAAGCATAAAGGATAAACCAAGGATAAAACATGATCTTATGATTTTGTGAAATAGCAAGGGTTAGGATGCTTAATTTATTTGAGCATAGAGTTATGTAAACACTACAACAAGTCGTAGTGACACTGGGAGCTTAAATGATTCCAAAAGGGTTACCGGTTCATTGATGAACTAGGTGTGGTTTGATGACCGACAAGTATAGGGGATCGCAACAGTCTTCGAGGGAAGTAAAACCCAATTTATTGATTCGACACAAGGGGAGCCAAAGAATACTTGAGAGCCTTAACAACGGAGTTGTCAATTCAGCTGCACCTGTGAATAGTCTTGCTCGACACAGATTATCAGTAGCAACAGTTTTATAGCAGTAGTATCGGTGAAATAATAGCAGCAGTAAATAGAGACAGCAGTAGTGATTGCAGTAAACAGTAGGATTAAAACACTGTAGGCATAGGGATGGATGAACGGGCGCTGCATGGATAAGATAACTCATATAATAATCAAGACATAGGCATTGCAGATAATAATGATAAAGCATCCAAGTACTAAGTAAACATAGGCATGTGTTCCGTATATAGTCGTACGTGCTCGCAATGAGAAACTTGTACAATATCTTCTGTCCTACCAGCCGGTGGCAGCCGGGCCTCAAGGGAATCTACTGGTAATTAAGGTACTCCTTTTAATAAAGTACCGGAGCAAAGCATTAACACGCCGTGAACACATGTGATCCTCACATCGCAGCCATTCCCCTCGGCTGTCCCAATTATTGTCACTTTGGGACCTCGGGTTCCGGACAACAATATGTGTATACAACTTGCAGGTATGATCAATAAACAGTGCATATCATTATGAAACAATAACATGTTCAGATCTGAAATCATGGCACTCGGGCCCTAGTGACAAGCATTAAGCTCAACAAGTTGCAACAACATCAATAAGTACTAACAACGGATACTAGGCACCATGCCCTAATGATCTTATAACTTATTACATGAACAATCTCATCCAATCCCTACCATCCTCTGAAATTTTTGACACATATCATAAAAATTATCTTTGAAGCATACAAATGAGGGGAACTACTATATGGACTTGCTAGAGGACTAAACATGCATCAAAACTGATTATATCAACATAGAACAAGCATGCATACTCACTTAACAAGTCACCTACAGCAGCAAAATACTCAAGGTATACTCTACTAAACAAAATTCTACTTGGATACATGGAGGAGTCACATACCTGAGAGCAATTGCCCCAAATCTCAGCAGCTGAGATGGGCTGAACAAAGAGATCGAAATCGCGAGGAAGAACAGCAAAAACTCGGGCGTGAGAGAGAAAAACGAGCTGAGTGATGCAAGAGGAAGAAGTGGTAGGTGGGGGAACTGTTGGAGGGCCAAGGGTGCCCCACCTCAGTGGCTGGCGCGGCCAAGGAGGCAGCCGCGCCACCATGTGGTTTGACCCCATGGTGGGTCCCCTTGGTCAGCACCAGGCACTCCCACGATGCTCTTTGAAAAATAGGACCAATGGTATAATTTTTACAGAGTTTTGAAAACTTTCAATTTGCACGAAATCTGGATATTTAAATTAATAAAACTTGGGCAGAAAAATTATTTTTAAAATTCAAAACAACTAAACTTTTGCAACCTAATTATCACTACAGGAGGTAAAACAAAGTTGAAGAAAGAAATGATGTTTAGCTCTTTCATGTATGCAAATACATTTGATAACAAGGTTGATCAAGTCTTGGCACCAAATAAATTTACATGACACAAATGATTTAAACATCATGAAACACTCATGTTACCTTGTATTGTATTGATATGGATCCAATCATAATGTTTTGATATCCTTCTTGATGATCATATATAGGGCAATCAATACTTCCCACTTTGATAGTTTTAAAATTGGAGATGGTATTGACTCCATAAATCTTGTCAACTTTCTTGGGGAAATAAACAGTATGTTCTTTATCATTAACATTGAAAGTTACTTTTCCTTTATTGCAATCAATAACAGCACCTGCAGTATTTAGAAAAGGTCTTCCAAGAATAATAGACATATTATCATCTTCAGGCATTTCAAGAACAACAAAATCAGTCAAAATTAAACAATTGTTAGCCACTTGAACAGGGACATCCTCACAAATGCCAACAGGAACAGCAGTAGATTTATCAGCCATTTGCAAAGATATATCAGTAGGTATCAATTTATCAAGATAGAGTCTCTTATAGAGAGAAAAAGGCATAACACTAACTCCTGCTCCCAAATCACATAAAGCAGTTCTAACATAATTATTCTTGATGGAGCAAGGGATGGTTGGTATACCTGGATCTCCAAGCTTCTTAGGAACCTTGCCATTGAAAGAATAATTAGCAAGCATAGTAGAAATTTCCTCATTAGGAATTTTCCTCTTGTTAGAAACAATATCTTTCATATACTTTGAGTAAGGAGGCAATTTAATAGCATCAGTCAAAGGAATTTGCAAGAACAAGGGTTTCATCCATTCACAAAATTTATTATAATGTTCTTCTTCCTTTGATTTTAGTTTCTTAGTTGGAAAAGGCATTTGCTTTTGAACCCAAGGTTCCCTTTCATTACCATGTTTCTTAGCAATGAAGTCTTCCTTAGTGTACTTTGTGTTTTTAGTATGCTTTTCAGGTTCCTTTTCACTAACTTCTTTATCAAGAGCATCATTTTTATCCTTATCACTATCAAGTTCATTACCACTTTCAGTTTCAGCATCAGAGATAGATATACTATTAGGATCATTAACAGTTTCAGAGGATTCTACAACATTTTTATGTTTCTTCTTCTTCTTTTTCTTAGAAGGAGAAACTGGATTTTCAGCTAGTTGAGAATCTTGTTCAATTCTTTTAGGATGTCCCTCAGGATATAAAGGATCCTGAGTATGAGCTCCACTTCTAGTGCTAACATAGACAGGTTTTAATTTTTCTTTAGAAGCATTGGCTAACATGTCTTGTTGCACTTTAGTGAGTTGATCAATTTGAGTTTGAACCATATGGAAATGTTTAATAAGCATCTTAACATCATTGGAGGTTCTCTCCACAATATCATGCAACTTACTAATAGCTTGAGAGTTTTCATGCAAATGATTCTCTACTCTCATATTAAAATTATCTTGCTTAATAACATAATTATCAAATTCATCTAAGCATTGATCAGGTGGTTTAGAGTAGGGAATATCTCCTTCATCGAACCTGTGGAGAGAGTGAACCTCAATTATGGATGGATGAGGAATTGGCTTACACAAATCTTCAATAGGTGGAAGGTTCTTCACATCTTCAGATTTAATACCCTTCTCAATGAGAGTCTTCTTGGCCTCCCTCATTGTTTCATCATTCAATTCAATCATACCTCCCCTCTTCTTTGATATTGGTGTCGGTGTAGGTGTGGGGGTCGGCGCAGGTAGAGTCCAATCATCATAATTCTGGCTGATTTTAGCCAATAATTCTTCAGCTTCTTCAGGGGTTCTTTTCCTGAAAACACAACTAGCACAACTATCCAGATATGCTCTAGATTCAATAGTTAGTCCACTGTAAAATATATCAAGTAGATCATGCTTTTCCAAATCATGTCCAGGCCGAGCTCTGATAAGAGAGCAAAACCTTGTCCATGCCTCTGGAAGTTTCTCTTCATCTTCCTGGTCAAAGTTATAAATTCTCTGCAAAGCATCATGTTGAGCACTAGCAGGGAAATATTTCTGAAAGAAAACATTAAGCAAACCAGTAGGACTAGTAATAGAACCAGGAGACAAGTTGTTATACCAAGCTTTAGCATCATCTTTTAATGAGAAAGGAAAAATCTTAGCAACAAAATAGCTACGCTTCTTAATATCATCAGAAAATAAGCCACTCAAAGTAGAGAGCTCATTCATGTGCTCTACAGCACTTTCACTCTTAGTGCCACAAAAAGGAGTTTTCTCAACAATAGATATATGAGATAAATCAAGAGAAAAATCATAATCCTTATCTTTAATGTTTATAGGAGAAGTGGCAAACTTAGGATCAGGTGACAACTTGTATTTAACAGCATGTTGTGCAAGAAAATTTCTAATATTACTTGCACCAGTAGTAGCATTACATTTATCAATAAAATCATCATCAAGTTCCACATAAGTTTCATCAGGATCATCATCACAAGTATAATCCCTTAACTCAGGTGAATAAACAGGAGTAGTAGGACTTCCATTAGGTGTTCTAGTATTTTCAAGTTGTTTAGACTTAGCAATAGCAGCATCTAAAAGTGGACCTAATGAAATACTCTCATCAATCACAGTAGAAGCATCATCAATATTATCAGAGGCAATTTCAGATTCAGCAGTAGTACCAACACGTGAAGATTGTGGTGGTGTAACAAGTTGACTCAATACAGATGGTGAGTCAAGAGCAGCAGAGGTACTAAGTGTCGTACCTTTTCTTGTAGTGGATGGCAATACACGGACCCTCTCATCACGAGCTTTACCCATGATGAATAAATTTCAGCGAGCAATATAGATCACAAGTGAACTCACAAATAAAGCTATGCTCCCCGGCAACGGCGCCAGAAAATAGTCTTGATGACCCACAAGTATAGGGGATCGCAACAGTCTTCGAGGGAAGTAAAACCCAATTTATTGATTCGACACAAGGGGAGCCAAAGAATACTTGAGAGCCTTAACAGCGGAGTTGTCAATTCAGCTGCACCTGTGAATAGTCTTGCTCGACACAGATTATCAGTAGCAACAGTTTTATAGCAGTAGTAGCGGTGAAATAATAGCAGCAGTAAATAGAGACAGCAGTAGTGATTGCAGTAAACAGTAGGATTAAAACACTGTAGGCATAGGGATGGATGAACGGGCGCTGCATGGATAAGATAGCTCATATAATAATCAAGACATAGGCATTGCAGATAATAATGATAAAGCATCCAAGTACTAAGTAAACATAGGCATGTGTTCCGTATATAGTCGTACGTGCTCGCAATGAGAAACTTGTACAACATCTTCTGTCCTACCAGCCGGTGGCAGCCGGGCCTCAAGGGAATCTACTGGTAATTAAGGTACTCCTTTTAATAAAGTACCGGAGCAAAGCATTAACACGCCGTGAACACATGTGATCCTCACATCGCAGCCATTCCCCTCGGCTGTCCCAATTATTGTCACTTTGGGACCTCGGGTTCCGGACAACAATATGTGTATACAACTTGCAGGTATGATCAATAAACAGTGCATATCATTATGAAACAATAACATGTTCAGATCTGAAATCATGGCACTCGGGCCCTAGTGACAAGCATTAAGCTCAACAAGTTGCAACAACATCAATAAGTACTAACAACGGATACTAGGCACCATGCCCTAATGATCTTATAACTTATTACATGAACAATCTCATCCAATCCCTACCATCCCCCTCAGCCTACAGCAGGGAATTACTCACACATGGATGGGGGAAACATGGATGGTCGATGGAGAAGCGTCGGTGATGATGATGGCGATGATCTCCTCCAATTCCCCGTCCCGGCGGAGTGCCAGAACGGAGTTTCTGGTCCCCGAAATAGGTTTCGCGATGGCGGCGGCGTACGGTGATGTTTCTGGATGAAGTGGACGACCCCCTCGCGTTTTAGGTCAGAGAGGGTTAAGTAGTCGAAAGGGGGACTCGGGGAGGTGTCCGAGTCGCCCTCCTCAGTGGCTGGCGCGGTGGGCCCCTTGGCCGCGCCGCCCTGTGGTTTGGGCCACTCGTGGCCCATCTCTGACTCCCCTTCTGGCTCCGTGAGTCTTCTGGTAAAATAGGAGGTTTGCGATCTTTTCTGGTGTTTTTCCCGAAAGTTGACTTTCTGCACAAAAACAAGACACCAGGGCAATTCTGCTGAAAACAGCGTTAGTCCGCATTAGTTGTATTCAAAACACACAAGTTAGAGGTAAAATAATAGCAAAAGTGTTCGGGAAAGTAGATACGTTTTGGACGTATCATGGTTCTTTACAAAAGAAGCAGCAATGTTGTGAGAACATCATAACTGTTTTCTTAGTTAGAGTACCAAGGTTTCACCTTGAATAACCCGGACTGCATTTGATCTATGATCAAGGAGATTATGATAGAAAAGAGTTTTCTGCATAATGCATAAAGTTCACACAGCCCTGAAAGGGTCTGATGACAAATGTCTACCACAGGAAAGGAAGCGTGAGAAACCATCTGTTTCACCCAGATGTTGAGTCTCGTGCAGATAGTTAATTGCCTATTGTGCAAGTGGGAGACTGTTGGATGTATGCCCAAAAGGCAATAAAGTTTAACATCTGATTCATAATTATGCTTAATGATTCTATGCTATAACTGCGGTGACTCCTGAATATGTGATTCAGAGTAAAACTCACTCGCACATGTAGAGACATGAACAGAATAAAGTATACCCTAGTCTTGCCTTTTAGACTAATTCGTTGATTGCTAGAGACCACGTTTTCCTGGTCTGGGACATTGTTTATGTCAGCATCAATGAGTGGCATATTGTTGGTGGAAACAATATGGCTGGGTAGACCCAAATCGTTGATATGCTAAGTAAGATTCCAAAGTGTCTTTTTGTCCTTAGTGCAATATCGTAGATGATTGTTATATGACATGTCCACTGACCATGAGGTTATTAGGGTTGTGTATATTGGAAGAGTTACTTTGGTACTGTCAACCATCACGGCCGTAACTGGGTGATCATAACGGCAGTCACTGGGTGATTCTGAAGGTGTGCATATATCCTAATGTTCCAAGATGGGAAATTACTCCTCCGTCAAAAGAGAGATACTTCCAGGGCCCACTCGGTATGTATGATATCCAATATGTTCTGCAGACAATGCATGATGAAGTTACATCATGTGGGATATCGGATTACGGGAAAGAGAAAAGGAAATTTACCGGTAACGAGATAGACGGAGATATAGTGAATCAAGGATTGATTCACGGAAATATCAGGAATACTTTATCTCTGGTAAATTCAGTATCGCGAGTAATGGGAATGACTAATTAATAATCAACAGGTTCAAAAGAGTGTACTTCGCATAACGGTAGCAGTTATTCAGGTAGCCCATGTATCTAACCCTGGCTGGTGATTAGATGGAAACATCTAATTATAGCTACACGTTATCGAATTTGTAGGAAAACACGCTTAAGTCAGTTCTAGTTTATTGTATATATGGTTGGTCTGGATACCGAGAGAGTATCACCGGAATGGTTTCTGCGTGGTAGATAATATCTTTATCAGAGAGATTGGATTATGCAGACACTAGGTGTCACGGAGTGATAGAAGTTGCTATCACTAGTCGGATTTATTCCGAAGGTTTATATAAGAGGGAAATATTTATCCGGAGTATTTTGTCGGCGGACACTAGGTGTCACGAATCATGTAAAAGTGTTTTATATGATAAGTAATTAATTCGGGGAATGTTCTGTGAAAGGAAATATTCAAGTAAGAATTAATTTGACAAAATATTATTTTAATTTATATTAATTTAATTAATAATAAACTAGCTGGTTGGCCCGCGCATTTGCGCGGCTAGTTTTTTATGAAATCTTAGCTTGGGAATTTTTTTGACAGCTTCCTGACCTGAACTCATCTATTTTTCATATTTTAATTCAATACTAATTTCATATCATATAAATAGACATGCAATATAATGTATTTTTCCGTTAAGTAAATGATTTCAACAGTTAATGATTAGTTTTTGTTAACAAAAATTATCAAATCTTATGCAGGAAAAGTGTTAAAACCATAAGAAGATTTTAGCACACCCTGATTTCAGTCTAACTAATATACCCAGATGATGACTTTGAGCAGGGAGAATCTGTGTGGAGACAAAAAAAATGAATTGTGCTAGGATAAACATTTATGTAAGATAGTTTCTTTGACGCATCCCTGAGCTTTTGCACCATTTTGAAACAAAAAAATGACATTCACACGTATAGGTCCATGAATGTGCTCCAAGCACGGATAAATGTTGTGCCTATGAAATTAGTCGTAGATGGTCCTGTAAAAAAACTTTCATGGTTACAGAATTGCAGTACGTCCCTTTTCTATTCGGCCTCCAAAATTGATATGTACACTGATTTGGTAGTAGTTATGATAATAATGAATTCTTTATCCTCTAAACATTACCGGGAATTGAAGATTTTTATAATATCAGTTGAAAGATTCGCCGAATGTCCAGTCTAAATAGCTAAAATCTATGTATCTGCTCCTTGTAACAAAACTGCGTAGAGTTCACCTCGAGTCCAAAATGGTTCCGCTCTTCCTCGCTTCTCACATGGCGCCCTGCCATCTGCCGCATCCTTCACTGATGCAGTTCTTGGACTTCGTATCAAAGTAGTGAAATCAAATACGGATGTATTGTTGGGTTAAACACATCATAAAAACAAAATTCCGTCAGCGTTGTTCATAATAGCATCAGTAATACAGGGAAAAAATATTGCACTGAGTAAAAATACTTTGTAAGCTCAACACAAATCTTAAACGGATATATATGTACTTGGAGCAAAACCTGATGCACAGGTGGAATTGGCCGATCTTCAATTATTTTCCTCAGTACAGAGAGATGAAGATTAGGAAAAGCATACTGCTATCATTTTCTTCAAAATCCAATCTCTCATTATACTCCACTAATTTCTGCAAAGATGATCTAGAGCTTAGCCCATATCAGTCAGAGATAGCACACGTAATGAATCAATGTGTGTATATTTGTCAAACTATTCTCATAATTAAGGTGCTAATGAGGAACAAATATTTTAACAACTCAACTTAGACCTTGTAAGACAAATATGCATAGTTTCAACTTTCAGCACATCAGCCAAACAATGGACCAAAACCTGTTGCGTGTGACCAACATCTGTGAAGAGAGCCCATGCCTGCAACGTCAGTCCCTGAACATGCAGCTAATCTATGATGCCTTCCATCGTCTGTTTGTTCCAGGCCGACGGCCTACTCTCCAATGCCTGTTGTGAACTTGTGATGCCTTCCATCGTCTGGTTGAGTAGTCCTCCTCCTTAGTGCCTCATGCATACTCCATGTTGGATCGATCCAACACACACACACTTCTACAGTTGGATCGATCCATGTTGGATGCAAGCAGACTAATGGAGTATGCATGAGGGAGAGACTGAAATCTGATGACGTTCATGTGCATGAGAAGAGTCGAGCGGCTGAGCGCACCGTTAAATACGGCGGAGGCGGCAGCATGCTTGCGATACGGTAGGGTGTATCGGAAGACGGCGGCAGCGGCAACGTGCGTTAAGACACGCTAGGGTTTCGGAAGACAGCGGCAGCCGGCGAGAAGATACGCGTTGTTAAGCTGTGGATCAAAGTCCGTTTGCTTTTCAAATTGCACGTGCTTGGTGAACCGAGACATCTATGCGTGTACTTTGTAAACTCTATGGCCTGCCAAAAATCCTTCCGAGAGGTTGTTTCCTGAGTAATACGTCGTTGATATATCTCAGCCGTTCCTACATCTTAGTTTTACCGTGACAAATCTAAACCGTTAATTGTTTGTTGTTTTAATAATATAATAGATAATTATTGGAAAAATATTGGAGCCCACCGAAGGGGCTGCCAAGTGGGCCCATGGGCTCACAAGGCAGCCGCACCCACATGGGGCGGGTGGGCCAAAGCGCATGAAGGGGGGAAGTTCCCCCCTTGGCCGAAACCCTAGTGGGCCTAGCCCACTAGGTAGAGGCGGTTTGGGTGGAGGAGTCCTACTCCACCTCCCAATCCGAGTTGGGCAAGGGGAGGGACTCCTCCCTTCCTTTCCCTCCTTGGAAACCGAATTGGGAGGGAGGACTCCAACTCCCCCCCCCCCCCTATGTGATGCGCATCAAGGAAGGAGGAAGGGAGGTGTCGTGGTGGGATCACGGCAGATGCCATGGGTATGGCTTAGTTGGGGCCGAATGGTCGTTGGGGGAATCCGGGGAGGGTTTATGCACTCAAGACGTGCACAAGCAAGAACATGCAAGAAACCACAAGAACATGAACAAGAAACCAAGAAAGCCAAGAACACAAAAGACACCACGATGTACCCAGGTTCGGGGCCTTCGTGAGGAAGTAAAACCCCTACTCCTGCCTTGCCTCTCTCAATATATCAGTGTCGTTCTCAGGTACAAGGTGCTCCTCGAGCTGTATGATGCTACCAAAGTGAGAGCTCGAGATAGAAGATGAAACTATGAAGGGGGAAATGAGCTAGGGTTTTTGCCGTCCTCCTCCCTGGAGGTAGAGATGCTGCATATATACATAGGCCGAAGTACAGTTTTACCCCTGCCTCCAACTAACAATGGCATGGCCAAAAGGTAGAAGACAAGCCTCTGCCTCCTGCCAGCTCAACGGCCGGACTGTCAGGCCGGACAGGCCTAGCTTTCCTCTTCCGGTCATACTTCAGTAGCCTGCCGAGGTCTAGCCTGTAGACCTTTCCCGAAATAGCCAAGTCAGCTCCTAGGCCCCCGAGCTTCCGGGAAACCCGTGGACGGACCTCGCCGTCCTCTGAAGCTTCGGGCTACGAGCTCTGCGGCGCCCGTGACCTCTCTGACATGCCTCGATCCTTGCTGCCAACCTCGGATAACACTCCTGATCCTATACCTCGGTAGAGAATACCTTATTCCTGTGGTAGCTAGCTGACTGCCCCGAGGTTGATACCTCGGAGGATATACCTCGGAGAATATACCTCAGACGTACACCTTACGTCGGATGACGCCTCCTGCGTCCTTGCTCAATCGTTACCTCGGACAGCTTACTGCCTTAACCTTACATGTCTTTACCTCATCTTTACCCTACCCGGGGGTAACCCCCCGACAGTAGTCCCCGAAGCTGATGTGGTCTTGCAGCCTCGGATGAAAGGCCGCATCAGGTTCAACCCGAAACCACATGCGCTACAATGTTTTGCAGGTCACCGAACCAATACCCGGAAAATCCATCGGTCTGTTCCTCGGGCCATACTGCTTTTCCGAAGTATCCGCCGAGATCTCGGACGTCAACCCCTCGATTCCTGCATCCTTACTGACTTCGGTCAGAGAACACTGTTCACGTGTCCCATCCGTCACTTCCTGGTCCACGACAGTCAAAGCACTCGAGTGCTTTCCACCACGCGGCCCACGTCAGCGGAGATTCCCCGCTTGCGCCGCTTCGCGCTCCAGTAACCGCACCGCCCGACGGTTTGCCTCCTGCAACCGATCCTGTGGCCTGCTCGCCCACCGCTATCTTCGTGCCACGTGTGCCATTGTGCACAAACGATCCCACTCGCCGTTCCGATAACCGCGCGGTAGTGCGCAGTTACCGCCCGCGGTTATAAATACAGGCCCAGGGCAGTGCATCCCTCTTCTTCCTCATCCACTTGCCGTTTCGCCTCCATCGCAACCAGCGCCGCCGCTTCCAGTCGAGAAGAAACGCGTTCCCGCCGCCGCCGACGAGCAGCTCCTTCGTCGCCGTTGCGAACGCGTCGCCAGCGCCGCCCTTGAGCATTTCATCTTCACGGTACACACCTCTTTTCTTGTTATTCTTAGCATTGCTCTTGGTTTCTCCCTCTTCGCGTTTTGGTTCTTCATATATTCTTGATTAAAACTTCATTTATCTCCTCCGGTAGATCTTTCTTGTATACTCCTTTGGGTAGAAAGTAGTTTCTTGCCTCGGATAGCTACTCCCATAGCATGGATCTGCCTCTATGCACATAAGATAGCCACCAAACTCCTCCTGAGTTAGCCAAATATTGTACTAGATTCCAGATTCCCTTTTTCCTTTACTGAATTTTTGCACACTCTCTGCAGATTGACTCTGCCGAGATGTCTCCGCCTGAGACTTCGGAACAAACCGAGGTTCATGACCTCGAACTAGAGGTCGGCGAGCGCGCCGGCTGGGAGGGTTCGGATGTCACCCGGACGAGATCCAATGGCTCAGGGACACTCGGCGGATTCCCGCCGAGGTAGAGTGCCGCCTACCCGAGGGCGAACTCGAGCCACAAGTCAGAGCAGGGGAACGGGTGGTCTTCGTCGCGCACTTCCAGCGCGGCTTCGGACTGCCCGTCAGTGATTTCTTCCGGAGCTTCCTGGACAAGTTCGGGCTCCAGGTTCATCATCTCCCCGCCAACGCCATCACTACTCTCTCCTGCATCGTCTCCTTCTCTGAGGGATACCTCGGCCTCAAAGCCACGGTAGACCTCTTTTCTCGCTACTTCCAACTTAAGCGGCAAGTGATCCCGGCTCCAAAAAACAAGGATCTGCCCAAGCTACTAACCGCCTGCGGAGCAGCCACCGTAGCTCCTCGCCGAAACTCCATCTTCCCACGTATCACTACTCCGGACACCGTTCGCAAGTGGCTCCGGACGTGGTTTTACGTGAAGAACTCCGGCGAAGAGGACTTCCTCAACCTGCCGGCGTTTAACCTCAGCCCTCCTACAGAACAGCTCAACTGGGACTATGCTCCCCCTCACACCGGCGAACTCAAGTCCATCCATGGGTATATTGCGAAATGGCAGGACCCGGAGGACCCCGAGAACGACGGGAAAGTCCTGACGGCTGACGACCTGGCCTGCACATTCGTGAAGCGCAGGGTCTCCCCTCTCCAGGCGAGGTCTCACAAGATCTGCCATATGAGCGGTCTTTATGACCCCACCCGACATACGCACATTGCACTGGACAATGCCGCGGTAGCTCGGCGAGTCCGAGCTATCACCAAGTCCAAGATCTCTGATGCTTGGACATGGGGAAGGGAGCCCCACTACAGGACCAAGCCAGCGAAACAGGTACGCTATTCCGACGTTTTCTTCGATACTCCTTTACCACCGAGGTCTTGCTACCGACGTTCATCTTGATAATTTTCTTCCTAACTCCTTTTCATATGTCTGCCATACAGCTGTTCGCCCGCCAGACCGCCGAGGATGGAGTCCATCCTGCGGACCACTTCGGCGAGGATCTCCCTGTCGAGGACCCACCATCCAACGTGGACCCTGACGACGAGGATTTTATGCCCATTGCCTCGGCCCGCATCACCACCGCGGGTAAGCCTCAAGCACAAGCTTCAGTTCAAGAGATTTCGGATGACGAGGAGGGGTTCCTCGTGGAACCAATAAACGCGGTACCTCTCTCCTGCCTTCCTCACCTTCCAGCAACCAGCCGGAAACGCGCTGGTGCCGCAACTCCGGCCGCCGAACCATCCGCCACTGGAGCCTCCGGACCCACTGAGGCTCCGGTCAAGAGACGCCGGCTGAAGAAGTCCGGACATCCTCCTCATGCCCGGGGGGGCAGGAGGCTTCCTACCTCGGATGGGTAATGCTTTGCTTCTATAGCCAACAATGTTTGTTGCTTAAACATATTATCTCGGTATTAACACTTGACCATCTTCTTTTCGTTGCAGTGCCCCCATAGACGTGGATCAGGAGGTATCCTCCATGACTGCACCCGTTGGTGCCTCTGAAGCCACGACCTCCCCGACGAACTCTCGCCCCGGATCTCCTCCACCGAGGTCTGGCCCGGCCTTGGGGAAATCTGCCCCCACCCGAGGTCAGACTTCTCCGCGTCCTCAAACGGATGCGGAGACCAATCGCGCCAGGACTTCGGCTACCACCTTGCCGGAGCCTCGACTCTCCCCCCGAAGCCAGACTGCCCGCAACCAACAGCAGCAACAGCAGAAGCATCAGCAGAAGCAACAGCCCAAGCAACAGCCCCAAAAACCACTCCGCCAAACCACCTTGCCGTTGGAGAAGGGCAAGGAGAAAGAGAAAGAGACGGTGAAGGCCAAGGTCACCCCCAAACCAACATCTGGGTCTGGCACCCTGACTATCTCTTCTCCTTCAAGGATCCAACCGAGGTCTCCTCCCCCGGTGACACGCCGAATTCCTCCATTCGCCGCACCCATTGATGAGACTGCCCCTCCGGCCGAAGAATATGCTCGGAGGGCATCTCTCATATTGGAGAACCGGCCTGCTTCAAGTTCCGAGGCTGCTTTGGCCGTGGAGGCCTCGGTTAGGGGCATCGAGCAGGGCGGACCGTGGGGATTTCCTCCTCTGCGCACTGATAGTGGCCAGAGCCTCGGCTCCTTGGAACATTACAATGCAGACTGGAATTCTGCAGACGAGGTCTCCTCGGCCTCCTTAGCTGCTCCGGTGGCTGAGCATCCCGCGGGAAACAGCGCCTGCATCCGAAGCGTATATGATCTACAAACTGCTGCCCTGCGTGCTGCTCAAACCATCGACGTAAGTCCTATTCTCTTTACTTTCATGCAGTATCTCATCTAATATCCACCATCCCCAGTCCCCGAGATTCGAGGTAAACTATTGACGCTCCGTCGGAGTTAAAATTGTTTGGCTTGAATCTCAACTTTCCATTTTCATCCGACGTATCCAATCCATTTTATCTCACTTTAGCATGCACCTCGGGTACGAGTCCCCGAGACTCATGTCGAGGCATACCCCGGCAACATTTTCCCAATGATTTGACTCCGAGTCCCCGAGACTCTTGTCGAGGTATAACCTTTCTAACCGAGCTATATTTTTCTTCCTTGCAGAATACTATGAACATCCGTACGGACGTCTTCCACTCTCTCTTGTTCGCACACAAGAACCTCCATGATGCGCACAAGGCCGCACTTGCAGCGAAGAAAACTTCGGATGACCAGCTAGCGCAAGAGAAAGCCGAGGTATCTCGGCTGGTAAAGGAACTGAAGCGCATCACTGAGCTGCGAACGTCTGAAAAAGAGCAGCTGCAGGCGGAAAAGGCCAGTGTTGTCGAAACAGAGAAGAAACTCCGGGAGGATGCCGCCAAGGATCACCAGGAGGCGCTCCAGTTAGCCGAGACCCGCGCCACCTCGGCCACCGAGGCTTATGAAGCCCTTCAAGCTTCGGTTAACCAGTTCCTCCCGACGCTGCAACACATCAACCAAGAAATGGACAGTAAGCTTCTTGCCCCCCTTAGCTTTGCTTTGTCCTCAACATACTGGCTCTTTGCCGAACTATCTCTTTCATTATTAACAGGCTATCCTTCTGCAGAGCACTTCACCTACACCCAAGTCTCGGCCCGCAATATCACTGCTCGTCACAGGGAGATGCGGAACGAAACGAACCCCGTCTGGACCGTTGAGGACCACATCGTGGCCATCAAGTCTCGGATCCATCCATTGAGAACCATTGGGTCGGAACTTCTCGATGCAGGTGTGTCTGCTTTCCGAGCCTTATGGCCTCTTGCCGACGCTCCCAAATCTACGCCCGAGCTCGCCGCCCAGCTTCGTGACACCGAAAGAAGATGCGAGAGTGGCGCTCATCTTCAGCTCGCGCTGGAGCTGATGCCGCTCTCAGGTTTATCATGACTTGGTGCGAGAAGATCGACCTCGAGAAGATGAACACTCTCCGGCGAGGCTCACCTTGGTCGTCCGACCCGATCCTCGTCGCGCGCCGCCAAAAGATGGCCAACTACTTGCTGGATATGCCAACACAAAGAACTTGAGCGAAGGAGACACCTACTCCGACGCCGAGGATTACGCGCCAGAAGACGAGGAATACGAAACAGAATCCGACGTCGAGGCCGAGCAAGGTGACGACGGTGAAACAGAAACCGAGGCTCCCCCACAACCTGATGCCGAGGTTACTGCCGACGTTGCCAGCACTTCCCAGGCTACCTCGGCTCCGGACGAAATCCCTGCTGCATCGGCTGCTGCCGACGTAATTCCTGACGCCTCGACCTGAACTTATGCTTGGCCAGAAAACTTCATTAAATCCCCGGTATGCCGGGACGCAGATGTAATCAAACTTAAGTAGTTCCTTTGCTACCTCTATTACTATTATGCTCATCCGAACCATGCTTTTCTAGGCTTTATATCGAATCCTTTTGAACAAGTGCCCGAGTTCACTTTCGTGTTTACTATAGTTGGCAGTCTCTGCTCTTGTCTGCCATTCTGGCGTTCGACAGTCGAGTCACAAGATTGTTGTTCATAGCATACAGTACTTAGTAAATTCCGAGGTATAGTTCAAAGTCATCCGACATAAAGAAGAAGTAAAAAACAGGGGTTAGTAAACGACATATGCCGACTGTCTTTTTGGACCGAGTCCCCGAGTTCATTTTCATGTTTCCCATGTTCTTTCGTCTTTGCTCTTGACTGCCATGCTGGCGTTCGTCAGTCGAGTCACAAGATTAGTTACACAGCATACAGTACTTGAAATTTGAGACGAGGTTCAAAATAGTCCGGCATACGAACGAAAAAGAAGTACAAACATAAAACAAGCATGCATAATAGCGAGGCAGTCCCCGAGCTCATTTTCAAGGTGCCGAGGTTTTTATTAAAGATCAGCCGAGGTACATACATTACTTCCTTCAACAGTAGAAGGGTCGGAGTAGAGCTACATTCCATGGACGCTGAAGCTCCGCATCGGGTCTATCCAGCCCATCTCCTTGGCTCCTGTGCATCTATAAGATAGTACGAATCATTGTGCAAAGCTCGGCTCACAATGTATGGTCCCTCCCATGGAGGTGACAACTTGTGCCGACCTTTGCTGCGCTGAACAAGCCTCAGCACTAGATCTCCTTCATTAAACTTTCGGGGTTTTACATGCCGGCTTTGATAGCGTCGGAGACCCTGCTGATATATTGCTGACCGAGATAAGGCCAATTCTCTTGCTTCCTCAAGCAGATCTACAGCATCTTCCCGAGCTTCTTTAGCCTCGGCTTCTGTGTACATTGCCACTCTGGGCGCATCATATTCAATGTCGGTTGGCAGCATTGCCTCGGCCCCATAGACCATGAAGAATGGCGTATAGCCTGTTGATCTGTTCGGTGTGGTCCTTAAACCCCACAGAACTGCTGGTATCTCATCGATCCAACACCCCGGTGTTTTCAACAGTGGTTCTACTAGCCGAGCTTTGATTCCGGCCAATACCAATGCATTTGACCTTTCTACTTGCCCATTAGCCTGTGGGTGAGCCACCGAGGCTACATCAAGTCGAATTCCCTTACTCATGCAGAACCGAGCAAACTCTCCGACAGCAAAGTTCGTGCCGTTGTCTGTAATGATACTATGAGGATATCCATATCTCAGGATTATTTCCTTCAAAAAGGTCACTGCCGTATGCCATCCAACTTTCGGATTGGCTTCACCTCGATCCACTTAGTGAATTTGTCCACCATCACCAGTATGTGAGTCATATTGCCTCGGGCTGGCTTGAATTCTCCCACCATGTCCAGACACCAAACTGCAAAGGGCCACGTGATAGGAATGGTCTTGAGCGCCGAAGCTGGCATGTGCTGCTGCTTGGCGAACCTTTGGCACCCTTCACATTTCCGAACTATATCTTCTGCATCGGCATTGGCGGTGGGCCAATAGAACCCTGCCGGAACACCTTGGCCACCAGAGCTCTTGTGCTGCAATGATGTCCACATTCTCCTTGGTGGATTTCTAAAAGCATCTCCTTGCCTTCAGCTGGTTCGACACACCTCTGCAACACCTCGGTCACACTTCTCTTGTATAGCTCCTTGTTGATGATGGTGTATCCCTTAGCTCTCCTCTGGATTCTCCTTGCCTCGGTTGTATCACTTGGCAAACTTCCGTCAGTTATGAAGTTCATTATCTGCTCCGCCCATTCCGGCACTGGATGTAGAGGAAAAAGGCTCTCATCTATCTCCATTGGTTCGGCCGCCATGATCTCCGCCATGATTGCCTTTACCATTGCTCGGCCAGTCCCCGAGTGTTGGTGCGAAGTCCCCGGGCCAGATCCGAAGCTCCCACCATCCACGTCCATGGGAAAAGCTCCATCAGTCCCGGGTACTGCGAAGCAGTCCCCGATTCGGCCAAACGCATCCGACGTCTACCTCCATAGGCTCAGGCTCCGGATTTGGTGGTAAGAAAATTGACTCGGAATCAGGAGAAGGCTTGATTGAAGGAGTCCTCAAATGATTCAGTGCTATCCCCGGTGGCACCGGTTCTTTGGATGAACCGAGCTTAGACAATACGTCGGCGGCTTCATTCTCCCCCCGAGGTATGTGCTTGTACTCACATCCTTCGAAAAACCCAGACACCTTTTGCACATGAAACCGATACAACTCCATGTTCGCATCCAATGCATCCCAAGTGCCGGTGGATTGATGCACCACCAAAGCTGAATCGCCGAAGCATTCTATACGCCGGACGCCTATCTCCTTTGCCACCTTGAGCCCATGGATCAGGGCCTCATACTCCGCCACGTTGTTCGACGCCGAGAAATGGATTTGCAGCACATACTTCAACTGGTCTTGCTTCGGCGAGGTTAGGACTATGCCGGCACCTAATCCGACCTTGGTCTTGGACCCATCAAAGTGCATCTTCCAATAATTATAGTCCGGCAAGGGCGGCTCATATTGCATCTCGGCCCAATCGCATAAAAAGTCCGGCAGCGCCTGCGACTTGATTGCATCTCGCCTTTCATAATGCGGAGTGTATGGAGATACCTCGATCGCCCATTTGGCAACTCGCCCAGTTGCGTCCTTGCATCCGATGATCTCCGAGATTGGAGCATCACATACCACCGTCATGGGATGCTCTTGGAAGTAATGCTTCAGTTTCTTAACCGCCAGGTATACTCCGTACGTCATCTTCTGGTAGTGGGGGTAGTTTTGCTTCGACGTGGATATCACCTCGCTCAGGTAGTAGATTGGTCTCTGCACCGATTTGCCTCCTTCGTCTCGCTCCACCACCACTGCAACACTTACGACCCGGTTTGTAGCCGCAATGTATATCAACATCGGTTCATTCTGCAAAGGGGATGCCAACACCGGAGCAGTGGACAACATCTTCTTCAGCTCATTGAACGCCGCGTCCGCCTGCGGGGTCCAAGTGAAACTGGTACTTTTCTTCATAAGTTGATACAATGGTAAGGCTTTTTCTCCTAGCCGACTTACAAACCGACTTAAAGATGCAAGGCATCCCGTGAACTTCTGCACATCTTTTAAACAGTTCGGCAACTTCATTCTTTCGATAGCTCGGATCTTAGCCGGGTTAACTTCTATACCTCGGCTCGATACGAGGAAACCGAGCAATTTTCCAGCCGGGACACCAAAGGTGCACTTGTCCGGGTTAAGTTTCAACCGATACTTTCTTAAATTTGCAAATGTCTCTTCGAGGTCTTCGATGAGAGTATGCTTCTTTTTAGTTTTGATAACAATGTCATCGACATACACTTGCACATTCTTGCCCATTTGAGAATGTAAGCACTTCTGCATACACCTTTGATAAGTTGCCCCGGCATTTCTCAAACCGAAACACATGACACGATAGCAATACGCCCCGTACGGGGTAATAAAGGCAGTCTTTATTTGATCATCAGTGTTCAGTGGGATCTGGTGAAAACCAGAATATGCATCAATAAAAGACAACAGCTCACATCCAGCCGTAGAATCGATCACTTGATCAATCCGAGGTAAAGGAAAGGGATCCTTCGGGCACGCCTTGTTCAGGTTGGTGAAGTCAATGCACATGCGCCACACCTTGACTACCGCCGGTTCGTCCTTCTTTTTCTCCACGAGGACTGGATTAGATATCCAGTCCGGATGCAGCACTTCCATGATGAAGCCTGCAGCCAGTAACTTCGCCAGTTCTTCGAGTACCACCTTTCTTCGGTCATCTGAGAGCCGCCGCGTCGGTTGACGCACTGGTTTCACCTCTGGCCGAACAAACAAAGAGTGCTCTGCCAACTCCCTCGGAACACCTGGCAGGTCTTTAGCCGACCATGCAAAAATGTCCCGATTCTCACGGAGGAAGTGACAGAGCGCGCTTTCCTATTTCTCGTCCATGCCAGTACCAATGATGGCGAAACGCTCCGGGTTCTCCGAGTCCAGCGGGATTTTCTTGGTCTCCTTGGGCACCTCGAATGAAGCGCTCATGTCCGGAGTAATTAGTCCGGACATGCCGAGCTGAGTAGACTGCGCCATTGCCACCACCTTCTGAAGTTGCTTCTTCTCCGCCGCGATCACCAAGGACTCGGCTAAACTAGATCCCGCCGAGGCACATTGCATAGCCTTCTTGTAGTCACCAGAAATGGTTATTATTCCCTTGGGCCCCGGCATTTTCATCTTTAGGTAGCCACATGAGTGGAGATCATGAACTTGGCCAAGGCTGGCCTTCCCAGCAAGGCATGGTAAGGGCTCTGCAAGTCCACAACCTCGAACTCAAGACTTTCAACTCGGCTGTTATCTCGGGTACCAAAACCCACGTCGACCCAAATCTTTCCCATAGGTGCACAAGAGACCCCGGGCACAATACCGTGAAATGTACAGCTGCTAGGCTGCAACTGGTTCGGTGAGTATCCCAGCTTGACCATTGTGTCTCGGTACATGATATTTATGGCACTCCCATTGTCCACCAAGACTCGGGTGAATCTCACATTGTTGGTCGGCCCACAAAACGTCGGATCCACCACCAGTGCATAGTTTCCAGGGCTCGGCATGATCCGAGGTGTATCTTGCCTGCTCCAAGTGATCTCTTGCTCGGACCAGTTCATGTATTTCACCACCGCCGGAGTTACTGCATTCACCTCCTTGGCACGCCTCAGCATACTCTTCTTATCAGTTGACTCAGTCACAAACACCACGTAGCTCTGATGTACTTCCCTATAATCATTACCGGGGTTCTCATACCTCTGATTCTCAAAGGACCACGTTTGGCTTTGGCCGGCACCACCGTTGTTGTTGTTGCCCTGGGCACTCACTGCATTCACCGGTTTCGCCTGCACCGTCTTCTGGTTTTGGGCCGCATGCACCGGGGTTGAATTTGCTCCGGTTAAGCTCTGATTCTGCGCCGCTATGGTCGGCTTATGCTGCTGCTGCGCGTTCGGATATTGAGGTCTACGCCATTGGTTCGGTGGCCCACTCCGGTTTGCCCCAGCTTTCGCCCCTTCTGCAGCGGTTCGGTGATGAAAACTACACTGCAGAGTGGTATGGTTGGGTGTTCTGCCATTCCTGCCATGATAGATACATGGTCCATTCACCAATGACTCGTAAGTCACAGGTGGTCCGGCCTCCTGCCACTGCTTCGCACCACCTCCCTGATTCTGGTTCTGGTTCGGAGTCCACGCCTGACCCTCAGTCTTCGGTTTCTGGGCGCCTCCAGGTCCGGACTGACTTGGGTTTACAGCATTGACTTGGAAATCTGGTTCTCTCCTCTTCTGCCCGAACTCTTGACGGTTATCAAACCTCGGTCCGTTGTTGCGGTTGTTCATCGGATTCCTCCTGTTCCGGGCATTCCCATCCAGCAGAGGCTGCATCGGATCGCCAAGGGCATAGGAATCAGCTATCCGAATCGTCTCGGCCAGAGTCTTTGGCATATCTCTCTGGAGCCTCTGCCACAACATGCTACCATACCGACATCCATCAGCAAACCACGCTATAGCCTGCGCTTCGATAACTCCCTCACAGGAGTTCCGAACATTGCTCCACCGAGTCAAGAATTCTCGGTCAGTCTCATTGTCCTCCTGCTTGCACGCCTGCAAAAGCTGAGGTCGGTTTGGCCTCCTGTAAGTGCTGGCGAAGTTGCTATTGAATGCCTCCTCTAAATCCAGCCAGCAATCGATGCTATTCTCCGGCAGATTGTTCAGCCAGATCCGAGCAGGACCTTCCAACATGTGCGGGAGATACCGGACCGCCCATCGGCGATTGCCCCCCGCAATGTATACTGCTGAAACATAATCAGCTAGCCAATCTTGCGGCTTGGTGCTCCCATTGTACGGCCTGGTACTCCGACCCAACTGAAACTGAGACACTGGTGGAGGTGGTTCCTTCATGATCCGAGGTCCAAAACACGCCGGACCAGGAGGGCCTTCCTCCTCCAACTTCTCGGACATGTAAATCCGATCTAGCTTGTAGCGCGCATCACCTGTAGGCAACGTCCGAGCTCCGATACGTTCTCCCAATGCACCATCCACTCTATAGAATCCAGCCCGCTCCATGGCTGAATTTCCATCATCATATCGGTCGCCACCTCGACCGACGTTCTTCGGCTGCGGAACATACTCCGGCTCTTGCTGATACTGCTCCTGCGGCCGGGGTTGCTGCTGATGCCTCGGGGGCTGAGGTGGTTTACCTCGGCCAGCCGACGCTGCTTGCCCACCGTTCTGATTTCCCTGAGCTGAACGGCCCTTAGCTCGGCTTGCATCACCTGGGCCGGGGTCTCCATTGGCTCGGCTAGCGTTGCCGACCTTTTGCTTCCCAGCTAACACCGGATCGTACACTTGCAGCTGCATCTCCTTGTTCCGACCTGAAGTGACACTCCGGGCACGATCGGCTCCTCCGACGTGTGGAGACGAGGCTTGCCCCTTGGACCCCTGGCTAACTGGCCTAATCGAATGGACCGCCTGCGAACCGCCAAGCCCGGCCTTGCGGAGGGCTTCATTTTGCTTGCTGGCCACATGCACTAACTCATTGAGCCGCTTCTGCTGCTCACGCCATGCATCTCCGGTCAACTCCGATAGCCCGGCCCTTACTGCTTCGGCTGCTCTAAGGTTCTTAGCTGGTGAACTATACACCGGCCTACCAGTAGCCGACCTGCTACTTGTTGCCTTACTCGAGCCCGAGACTGCAGCCCTAGCCATCTCCTCATAGAGGTCCTTGCCTCGGTTGAGCAGAGCAGCTTTCTTACGCCGCACAACCGGAGTAAAACCATCCTCTATACCATGTGCAGCATTGTACTCCTTCTGCTCCATATCGAACTGCTGCTTAGCCTCGGCCAGCAACCGAGCTTCTCTCAGCACTCTGGCGCTCTGCCTCTAACCCGGCCACCGTATGCTCCACACTTGCCTCTACTGCGAGTGGCCGAGCTAACCTATCAACGATAGCTTCTAAGGGAACTTCTTCCCTTGGCATGCCCAACTGCTCATTCTGACTAGGTTTCTCGTACGGAAACTTCGCCGCCCGACCTGATTTCTCAGGCAGCGCGGTTGGCGTCGCCTCCACCTCGGCTAGCGCGACCTTGCCAGCATCTGCCTTGCTAGCTGCAGGCTTGGTACCAGCCATCATCACCTCCACACACCTCGGAGGGCGAGTGACACGCCGGCCCAAAGCCGCCAGGAGAGGAGTTTCGTCGTCCACGAGCACCTGCTCCGGGTACTCGCGAACCACCTCGACAGCAACGTATGTGGGGAAGCTGCCGAGCATCATGAGGAAGCCATCGGTGGGGAAAGGCTTGCCGGCGAAGCACCCCGCATTGTCGCTCACAAAGGCGAACTCGCCGATCTTGGCAACAAGGCCAGAAAGAACACACTCAGAGGAGCCCGTCCGGATGGAAACTCCACCCAACGCCTCAATCTGCCCCACGGTGGGCGCCAACTGTCGTGGTGGGATCACGGCAGATGCCATGGGTATGGCTTAGTTGGGGCCGAATGGTCGTTGGGGGAATCCGGGGAGGGTTTATGCACTCAAGACGTGCACAAGCAAGAACATGCAAGAAACCACAAGAACATGAACAAGAAACCAAGAAAGCCAAGAACACAAAAGACACCACGATGTACCCAGGTTCGGGGCCTTCGTGAGGAAGTAAAACCCCTACTCCTGCCTTGCCTCTCTCAATATATCAGTGTCGTTCTCAGGTACAAGGTGCTCCTCGAGCTGTATGATGCTACCAAAGTGAGAGCTCGAGATAGAAGATGAAACTATGAAGGGGGAAATGAGCTAGGGTTTTTGCCGTCCTCCTCCCTGGAGGTAGAGATGCGCATATATACATAGGCCGAAGTACATTTTTACCCCTGCCTCCAACTAACAATGGCATGGCCAAAAGGTAGAAGACAAGCCTCTGCCTCCTGCCAGCTCAACGGCCGGACTGTCAGGCCGGACAGGCCTAGCTTTCCTCTTCCGGTCATACTTCAGTAGCCTGCCGAGGTCTAGCCTGTAGACCTTTCCCGAAATAGCCAAGTCAGCTCCTAGGCCCCCGAGCTTCCGGGAAACCCGTGGACGGACCTCGCCGTCCTCTGAAGCTTCGGGCTACGAGCTCTGCGGCGCCCGTGACCTCTCTGACATGCCTCGATCCTTGCTGCCAACCTCGGATAACACTCCTGATCCTATACCTCGGTAGAGAATACCTTATTCCTGTGGTAGCTAGCTGACTGCCCCGAGGTTGATACCTCGGAGGATATACCTCGGAGAATATACCTCGACGTACACCTTACGTCGGATGACGCCTCCTGCGTCCTTGCTCAATCGTTACCTCGGACAGCTTACTGCCTTAACCTTACATGTCTTTACCTCATCTTTACCCTACCCGGGGGTAACCCCCCGACAGGAGGTGAGTTGGAGTCCAACTCCAACTCCCCCTCCCAAACCGAATTGGGCTAGGGGTTTTTCCCCTTGCCCAAGCACCTCCACCCCTTGGCCTATTATATAAACCCCCACCCCCTCCTATTTGGAGTGACACAAGTTTAGATCTCTTCTAGTTGGTTTAGAGGAAACCTCTAAATATTTAGAGGGATCCTCTCCGATTAGATTAGATCTAGATCTCTAATCTCTCTCTCCCTCCTTCTCATGTGTTGAGATCTCCACCTTCATATACACCAGCGGTTCCAATCCCATTTTAGTAGCGACGAGAAGGCGGTTCCAATCCCTCGTGAATTAAGCCGCATTGAACAGGCGCGCTTCCAGCTTGCAACTGCAATTTCCCAAGCACATCGCAAATGGATATCCATCCCCAATCGTTGGCATAGAGACCATTATTGGCAACGGAGCCGCAAATCTGACCGTTGCCAAAAACATGGGTGACGGAGTTAATAATTTCTCCGTAACCAATGTTGACGGGTCAGTCGCGGCCCAGTTCGGTCAGGCCTCAGCGAAAACGGTAAAATCGCGATTTTCCGTCGCCTAACTCGTGTTGTTTCCATAGAGGGGTATCCGATGTGTCGTTCTGTACTAGTGCCATCAAAATCAAAAATTTATACTCCATGGTCAACACAACGACAACTATAATAGTTGTGTAGCTGTTTGAACATGCTAACTTCGAGATGACAGCATGTACAACAACAAGGTACATATTTAGCAGTACAGAAAGGTGAAATGATATAGCAGAATGAGAAACATCTCTGTCACAGGATTACACAACGATAAAATGTCCCCAAATAAGACTCGTCTCCTTCGGTGGTTGAACAGATGCACCGTAAATCCAGCCATCAACTCCATGGTCAAGATTATTTATGCCTAGCGAAAAGAAAAACACATAAAAGGTAAAATAATCTGATGAAATACAAATGAAGAAAAACATGCAGAAGGAACTACGAAGACAGAACTGGCGAGCTCCTTCATCTGCCCCAAAAGATTTTTGATTCGATGTGAAACTAAACAAAATATTTAATTTGCTTAGCTGGAAATGTTAACTATTTTGGTACATCTTTAATCAAGTGAGCACAAATTTAAACTCGCAAACATTTTTTCTGGATAGTACAAAATAGGAAAAGATGTGAAAATGATAAAATATTTAACTTTGTATTGTTTCTTTATTAAAATAGGTCTGAAGTTGCCTGATGAAAGTTGATTTTATGAGTGTATCAAAAAAAGGATATCGCATAGCATCAGTTCACAATATAACGGTCGATACTAATAACCAGAAGATAACCTTTTCAGCATTTGTCAAACAAAAAAAGTATACGAAGATACAAAAATGGTGATAATGAAATGTCAAGCTAAGCTAGCATACATATAGTGACGGGCTTCACTTCCATACTAGTTAAATATTTTGTTAGGAAGTGAGGTATCTATATTAAGGCATGCGGTGGATCATCAGAAGAAGTAGAATATTCAGGGGAATCATCATGGACTTGTGAAAGTTCACTCTAAGACCAGTTGAATCCGCAAAAGTCCGAGCAGCGCTTTAAGACAGAGTATTTGAGCAGTATCAGCTTGCATAACTAACAAAGTATCATCAGCATACTGCATGACAGGGAAATCAGGACAACTCGGAATGTCCAAAGGGGTTTTTAAGAGCACTAGAGATTTGGCTTTATTAAGAACTGTTTGCAGGAGATCAGCTGCAAGGACAAAAAAGCAATGGTGATAGAGGGCCACCTTGCCTAACTCCTCGTTTGCAATAAAACTTCTTCCCTGGTAATCCATTCAACATCACAGCAGAAGTGCCAGTTTTAAGCAATAGAGCAATCCAGTTAATCCATTTTCTACCAAACCCCTTCGCCTCTAGAATCCTGAGAATAACATCATGCTCAATTTTATCAAAGGCCTTTTCAAAGTTAAGCTTTAGAACCATTATTTCTTTTTTGGACTGATGACACTGAAACAGGTACTCAAAACCCCAGGCAAGACAATCTTGAATGCTTCTAGACTTTAAGAAACCATACTGATTTTTATGCACTAGCTTCAGAATGATCTTCTGCAATCTATTGGCAAGCAGCTTTGTAATAATTTTTAGTACACTGTTGAGCAGGGAAATAGGTCTGAAGTCAGCTGGGGTTTCAGGATTGTCCACTTTAGGAATTAATGAAATATAAGAGTCATTGATACTTTCCAAGCATATATTTTCACTATGAAATGCTCTAATCAGCTCTTTAATGTCATCTCCTATGATACTCCAGCAACATTTGACGAACTCATTATTGAAGCCATCTGGACCAGGAGATTTCTGATACGTCCAAAACGTATCTATAATTTTTTATTGTTTCATGTTAATATTATGCCTTTTGCACTTGTTTTTATATCAAGTTTATGATTTATTTGGACTAACCTATTAATAGTTGCAAAAGTGCACAAAGTTCTTGTTTTACACTTTGATGTGTAGGAATTATCAAGAATATAAGAGGAAACCTTGTTGGAGTCGAATTGGGACTTTCCTGAAATCTGTCTAAAAACTCTTTTTGAAGATTGTCACGTACCGGATAGAATACGACGTCAAACGGAAAAAGTCTAGTCGCTAAAGTTGCAGCAATTTTCTCCTAATGGATCTGGACATACAATTCGGCCCAATCCGAGTCCGGACGGTCGAGATATCGCCGTCCCACTGCAACCCTAGATGGGATGACGGGAATCCGAGAAGCTATATAAAGGGAGGAAACCTAGGTCGTGGCCAACACCCCATACCCACGAATTTCCAGCCACCAAAGCCACTTTTTTGCCTCCCCCATGGACCTCATCTCCATGGGGGAGGGCTCCCAAGAAGCTATGGAGGAAGGGGGCTAAGGGGCGGCGCATCCCCTTGATGCCGACGGCGCGGGAGGAGTTCCCCGGCGCCACCCTGCGCTCCTCGCTGTCCCCTTCACCGCCATCTCCATTTCCAATTCCTCCTTGTATACAGTGGTTCATCCTCCCACAAACCTCTGTACCGTCCTATGTAAACATGGTGTTTGATGCTATAATATTTATCCTATGATCTATGTCATGTTTCCGTAGTTTATTTGTTCTTAGATTGAATGGTTGAATGTCTTTGGTTCATTAGAGTTGTATGTTGATATGGTACTGTCCTTTGGTGTCCATTATATTTGTGCGTGCATGGATCAACACCCTAGGGTTAGTAGTATGTGCAAAGGAAGGGGGTAGGCCTGCCGGAGCGACAGAAACATGAGGACTCGAACCGGTTAGTTGCTAGTATGGGAGTAAGAGGATCATAAAATTAAGGCTATGGTTGGGGAAACCTTAATGCATTGTTAGTATATACGGATGTTTGCTAACAATACAATCATATAGTACTTGTAATCCCAAGTAGTGGAGTGCATATATATTTAGCCTCTCCCACATAGAAAACTGCATTGAAGACAATGAACCCGATATCTTCACTAATTAATCTTGGACAAAGCCATCACAATTACCACCACTTTTACACACTCATGGTACTGTTAGTTTATGGTTACTTAGTGTATTTTATTGCTGCAGCACTAACATTTACTTTATTGTATTTATTATCTCGCAAAGCTATCTCTCATACACCCGTACTATTACTCTAGTATTATTTGCTAGATAAAGTAAATGTTTAGTGTGCGTAGAGTTGTATCAGTGGTTGATAGAACTTGAGAGATTACTTATCCTACCTTTAGCTCCTCGTTGGGTTCGACACTCTTACTTATCGAAAAGGCTACACGCGATCCCCTATACTTGTGGGTTATCAATTTCTCACTAGGCAAATCTTTAATCACATTTTCAATTTCCTCATCAGAGAAAGGTAACTCAAGTTCAAGAAACATCTCATTATTCTGGGGTTCACCATACAGATTATGCAAATTAAAGTGCATCTCAGTGTTATCAGTTGTCAATTGGGTGCCTTCCCATTTACATACCTGGGTCTTCCTTTGGGAACCACAAGACCTACCTTAGAATATTTCCTCCCCATGGTGCAAAGAGTTGAAAGAAGGTTATGTGGCATTGCAAATTTTTTGAATATTGGGGGAAAACTTGAGATAGTTAAATCAGTTCTGGCATCCATGCCAATTTTCTACATGTGCACTCTAGAAATTCATGCGGCGGTCAAGGAACAATTGAACAAGTACATGAGGCATTGTCTCTGGAGAAGACCTGATTTGGAAGACAAGAAACCTAGGCTGGTTAAATGGAAAACAGTTTGTAGGCCAAAAAATCAAGGTGGTCTTGGGGTTATGGATATTGATGTTCAAAACAAAGCTTTGCTTCTAAAGAGTCTTCACAAGTTTTACAATAGAAGTGATATACCTTGGGTTCATCTGGTTTGGGACACTTATTAATCGGACAACCATCTGCCTGGTACCAGATTGCAGGGCTCTTTTTGGTGGAAAGCTCACTTAAAGCTCTTGGATTATTATAAAGGAATGGCTAGATGCAAAATTGGCAATGGCTCTTCTGCCCTGTTTTGGCAAGACCCGTGGCATGCTGTTTGCTTGAAGCATAAATTTCCTCGCCTATACTCTTTCACAAAAGATATTGATATCACAGTCAGACATGCAACCCAAATGGAGTTTCTAGAGGATCTTTTTCACTTACCTTTGAGCAGAGAGGCATTCCAGGAATTTGTTCAGCTTGAGGATATATGGGAGGATGTTAAACAAACCAGTAAGCTTACACAGCAGGATGTTTGGACCTATATTTGGGGAAGTGATTCCTTTTCGCCTAAAAAAGCTTATAATGTCCTCATTGGAACTCAGCAAGTGTCACCACAATTCAACTGGATCTGGAAGAGCTCCTGCCAAGCCAAGCATAAAATTTTCTTCTGGCTTTTATTACATGACAGACTGAATACGAGGAATCTGTTGTTCAGGAAGAATTTTCAACTAGAATCCTATGATTGTGCAACATTACAATGCAGGCAGGAGGAGACCCTAGTTCATTTATTTTGGACCTGCCCATGACCTGTCCCTCGATGAAGCCTTTGAGGACATGAAAAGCAAATTGAATCTCCCATTCTTCATGGACATTTTGATCCTTGCAAGTTGGAGCATCTGGATGATCAGAAATAACAGGATCTTTAGGGATGAGAGGCCCACTTTTGAGAGGTGGAAAGCCATTTATTTATCAGAGTTGAACTGGCTTAAGTATAGAAGAAAGGCCAAACACTCTGATCAATTTAATCTTTGGAGAGAGTCACAAGCTTAGTAGCTTTTTTCTTTCCCCCATTTTTGACGGATGCAACACCCTTGTAAATAGCTTGTAAATACTTTTAAAATTTATAAAAGTTGAAGTGGCATTTTTCCCACTGTTTGTCCGTAAAAAAATCTGAAGAAGTAGAAAGAGCCAGAAATGCATGCACTAGAACAAAATTAAGGTATTGCAGATCAGACTTACCCCCTCACGATATTTTTTAGAAAGAGCCAGAAATGCATGCACTAGAACAGAATTAAGGTATTGCAGATCAGACTTACCCCCTCATGATATTTTTCTTCACCTTCCACGCGAGTTTACCCTTATATTGATAATGAATTCCTCCTTTGTTCCTGTAGGCATAGGTGATTTTTTTTTAGCTCACTAAGTAACACCAAAGGCTCTGATTAAGGAACAACAAAATTAGGGATAGCTCACCAAGAAGCACGATGACAACTTGAGTAGATATGGTAAATGAAGCTATAAGGCCTCGATACAGCACCATTGATTGCAATATGTCCATCCGCTGCCTGTGACCATGTGCAACTACTGAGTTGGCATTACACCAAATACTTTTCCCTGGGATGAACAACTACCATAGAGTCACCCACAATGTTAGCAACACTAGGACTGACACTCAATATCCTTTCAGCAATGAACAGAACATTGTCTCCGATACTGGTTACCGGGACAAACCGGTCTAGCATAAGGTCAGATAGTCTGTAAACTAAAGGGTGGCGGAAAAAGCCGTCACGATACCCAATCACAAGGATCTCAGAATTACATTCTGCCAGGTAGCGTGGGGCACACATTTTGCTGACCGAACATGTGGCAACAAACTTCATCGTAGGAGCAAGAGACAAAGCTGAAGGCATCCTCTCATACTGAGGCGGGTCTATCTGAAAAATCTGAATATCACCAGAACCACCATAAAGGTTGGGAGCATCTACCATGTATATCTTTCCTCCGAAAGAAATTGGCTTCATAGATGGTGCGAGCCTCCAGCTTGGAACATTCCATTGATGGTCCCTGGAGGTAGCAAAGGTTAACATCGCTAGCTTATAAAATACAATCACGATAGTGATGACTCCGTCTGCACTAACACTGAAGGAGGTGCCACAGATTTTTCTGAAATAATACCAAGTCTTTCTCACATTCAAGGTGGCTTTAGGAAGACGCATGAGGGTGGCGAGTCGCGGGAGCTCTGCAATGTCACCGGTGAAGGGATGGAGGAGGCGGATGGCAGTGTCTTGGTCTCGCTGCAGGAGGAGGAGGCCATCGACTGAGTCGAGGATGCAGTGTTCCCTAAAAAACGGGAGCAAGACGCGGACGATGACCCCAGTGGAGAGGTTGAAGAAGCGGATGTAACCACGTAGCTTGCCGTGACCAGGGTGGAGGCCGTTTCCCTCGGGAAGCATCATCCACCGGCGCGGGTGAAAGCGCGGGTCGACCACGCCGCGGCCGCGTGGGCAGACTGAGCTAGACCGCCAGTGGGAGCAAACTGCCCGGAAGCGGACGTAGTCCCTAATGTCGCTCGCTAGCACCCTCCACCCGATCAGGCGAACTAAATCTGCCTGAAGAGACACCCAGCTAGACGCTTCGTCCAGGATGGCGGTGGAGGCTATGAGTCGAGGGCGCTTGTTGTTGCACGCAGTCGGGGCCGAAAAGCCCTTGGTGCCACACGCAGTCAGGCCTGAATGGCGCTCCATGCTGCACGCAGCCACGGCCGCACGCCGCTTTCGATTCATCGACGATGACATGCCCCTCGGTGTCTATGAAAGAAAGATTGAAGTGCTTCAACAGGCAAAACAGCGTACCGGCGATGTTCAGATTCGGCTAGCAGACGCGGATGGCTGTAGGTGCAGGAAAGGAGAAGTCTATGGAGACGTCGTACACCAGGCAAACTAAAGGGCGTGTTTGTTCGGTATAAATCCTGAGATCGCCCGAAACGTCCCGAACTGAACTCCAGAGACCCAGTGGGAGCTAGTTCGTTCGGTGTGGCCCATCAAAATTCGTTGGGCTAGCAACCCAACTAGCCCAGCCGGCCCAGACAAAATGGAGTTAGCGCTCGGAGTAATGCATGGGTATTTGATACCGGTTCTGTTGCTCATATTTGTAACTCTCAGGTGGAGTTGCGGAATAAACGGCGCCTGGCGAAGGACGAGGTGACGATGCGCGTCGGCAATGGATCAAAAGTTAACGTGGTGGCTGTCGGCACACTCCCTCTACATCTACCATCGGGATTAGTTTTGGTTTTAAATAAATGTTATTTTGTACCGGCTTTGAGTGTAAACATTATCAGTGGATCTTGCTTGTTGCAAGATGGATATTCGTTCAATTCAGTATCAAATGGTTGTGATATTTTGATGAATGATATCTTTTATGTTAATGCATCTGAGAGTAATGGTTTATTCTTGTTGAATCTCGATAGTAGTACTCACATCCATAACGTAGATGCCAAGAGGATTAGACTTAGTGATGATACCGCCATGTATATGTGGCATTGCCGTCTTGGTCACATTGGTATAAAGCGCATGAAGAAACTCCACTCTAATGGACTTTTGGAGTCACTAGATTTTGGATCTCTTGACACATGCGAACCATGCCTTATGGGCAAAATGACCAAGACACCGTTCAACGGATTTATGGAGCGGGCGTCGGACTTATTGGGAGTTATGCATACGGATGTGTGCGGTCCAATGAGCGTGTCGACACGCAATGGTTATGTTACTTTGTAACCTTCACTGATGATTTGAGTAGATACGGGTATATCTAATTAATGAAGCACAAGTCTGAAACGTTTGAAAAGTTCAAAGAATTTCAGAGTGAGGTTGAAAATCAACTCAACAACAAAATCAAACACCTTCGATCCGATCGTGGTGGCGAGTATTTGAGTTTTGAGTTTGGCACACATCTAAAGGCCTGTGGAATTGTGCCACAGCTTACGCCTGCAGGACACCGCAATGCAACGGTGTGTCCGAGCGACGTAATCGTACTTTATTAGATAGCGTGCGGTCTATGATGTCTCTTACCAACTTGCCCGTATCGTTTTGGGGATATGCGTTAGAAACAGCCGCATTCATTTTAAATAGGGCTGCATCCAAATCCGTAGCAACGACACCGTATAAGATATGGTATGGCAAGAAAGCTAAGTTGTCGTTCCTGAAGGTTTGGGGTTGTGAGGCGTACGTTAAGAAACTACAGCCCGACAAACTCGAACCAAAAGCGGAGAAGGTCGTCTTTGTAGGATATCCGCGGGAAACCGTAGGATATACCTTCTACCACTAAGCCGAGGGAAAAACGTTTGTCGCAAAGAGCGGCACCTTTCTCGAGAAGGAGTTTCTCGCTAAAGGAGTAATTGGGAGGAAAATCGACCTCGACGAGATAGTTGATCCTGAACTCGAAATTCCGAGTGGCGCAACGGAAAATGTTCCTGAACCGTCCTCCATAACAGATGGAGTGGGAGAAAATGTCGAGGAGGCTACTATACCTCGTAGGTCGGGAAGAACCCGTACACCTCCTGAGTGGTACAGTAATCTTGTATGCACCATCATGTTAATTGAACAAGACGAACCTACAAACTACAAAGAGGTGATGGAAGGACCCGAGTCCGGGAAATGGCTTGAAGCCATGAAATCCGAAATAGGATCCATATATGACAACAAAGTATGGACTTTGATGGAGATTCCCGAAGGGCGTAAGGTCATCGAGAATAAATGGATCTTTAAGAAAAAGACTGACGCTGACGGTAACGTGACCGTCTAAAAAGCTCAACTTGTCGCAAAAGGTTTTTGACAAATTCATGGAATTGACTACGATGAAACCTTTTCACCGGTAGCGATGCTAAAGTCTATTCGGGTTTTGCTAGCAGCAGCTGCATATCATGATTATGAAATATGGCCGATGGATGTCAAAACAGTGTTCCTAAATGGAAACATTGAGGAAGAGTTGTATGTGGTACAGCCGGAGCGTTTTGTCGATCCACAGAATGCTGGCAAGGTATGCAAGCTTCAGCGTTCCATTTATGGACTGAAGCAAGCATCTCGGAGCTGGGATCTTCGCTTTGATGAGGTGATCAAATGAGCTCCCCAATCAGTTGCATTCCTAGTTCTATATGTGGATGATATATTACTAATTGGGGATGATGTGGAACCTCTGAATAGTGTGAAGGAATATTTAAACAGAAAATTTTTGATGAAGGACTTAGGAGAAGCTGCATACGTATTAGGCATTAAAATCTATCGTGATAATCAAGGCGCCTATTAGCGTTAAGTCAAAGTACTTACCTTGATAAGATATTGAAAAAAATTGATATGCACAAGGCAAAGAAAGGTTATTTGCCGGTTGTCAAGGGTAAAACATTGAGCAAGGCTCATTGTCCAGTAACGGCTCATGATAAGGCTGCCGTGGATGGCACTCGCTATGCCTCGGCCATAGGATCGATCATGTAAGCCATGCTAAGTACTCGACCCGATGTAGCATTGGCTCTTAGTTTGACGAGCCGATTTCAAAGTAATCCTGGCAAGGATCATTGGACAGCTGTTAAGAACATTCTGAAGTATCTTAATCGGACCAAGGAAATGTTTCTGGTTTATGGAGTCTGTGAAGAGGAACTTGGCGTAACAGGTTACGTTGATACAAGTTTTAACACAGATCCAGATGACTCAAAATCTCAAACAGGATATGTGTTTACGGTGAACGGAGCCGCTGTGAGCTGGAGAAGTGGGAAGCAACCCATAGTGGCCCAATCTACAATGGAATCGGAGTATATTGCTGCTGCGGATGCCGCAAATGGAGCTGTTTGGCTGAGGAAGTTCGTCATCGAGCTCGGAGTGTTCCCAAGTGCGCAAGACCCTGTGAATCTCTACTGCGACAACACAGGTGTCATTACCAATGTGAAGGAACCAAGGTCTCACTCAACCGCCAAACATATTCTCCGACGCTTCCATGTGATAAGACAGTATGTCAAGGAAGGCGATGTAAAGATTTGCAAAATACATACGGATCTGAATGTTGCAGATCCGCTGACGAAACCTGTTCCACGAGACAAGCATGAAAAACACCGATATGCTATAGGTGTTAGGCTTTTACCAAGTTGTAAACTAGATTAATTTGTACTCTAGTGCAAGTGGGAGACTGTTGGAGATATGCCATAGAGCCAATTAATAAAGATACTTTATTTGTCATATCTCAATTGTTCATAATAAGTTTTGTACCATGCTATAACTGTATTAAGCGCAAACATTAATGCATGCGTGGTATGTAAACAACCAGGTCCCTAGTAGCCACTTGACTAGTCCATTGTGCAACAAATGATCAAGGTTTCCTGATCATGGACATTTACTCAATTGACAATGGAGTCATATCATTAGGTGAATGATGTGATGGACACACACCCAATATATATAGAAACGTAGTGTTCATACATTTGACTGTGAGATCATATCTTAATCGCTGCTTCTGAAGATACCTTGATTGCATCAAACGTCATGCCTTATCTAGCGTGACAATAAAGGTGTCCCTTTCGGGTATCTGAAGGAAGTGGGGAGGCGAGTGATCAAGAGCGGGATTTGCCAATCCACATAGCAGGATAGATACTCTGGGCCCACTCGGTGAGATTACATCAATGAGCTTGCAAGCATGTGACTAGGTCACGGGGATGTAATATCACAAACGAGTAAAGATAGAATTGTCAAGTGACGAGATCAAGCTCGGTAATCGTGATACCGGAGAACGAGTCTCGGACAATCTAAGTATCGCTAGGCAAAAGGTTGAAACTGGACGTCTAAGGTTCAAACGATAAAAAGACATTCGTGGACGCACAGGGACTATCACTGCAGTCCAGCCACCGCTGATAGTCATTGATCGGAGAACGTGTCTCGATCATGTCTGGAGTGATCCCGAACCGTAGGGTGGCACACTTAAGGGTAGGCGATGATTTTATAAAGATTGGATATTAGGAGAAACTTCTAGAGAATACCGGAAGTGTTCCGGGACATGTCCGATGATGATCGGAGGGCAACGGAATAAGTTTCGAAGCTCGAATAAATTAAATAATATGTATTTAATATTAATTAGTGTAATTAATGATTAAATATATTTTTTTATTTAATTAAATTCAAATTTTAAAGCCATTTACAACTAATTGGGCCTTAAGGGCCCATTAGGAAAAAACCCCAAAAAGGAAAAGGAAAAAAAGGGGAGGAGGGCCAGCCGGCCTAGGTGGGGGCCCACCTAGGGCCGGTGCACAAGCCATGGTGCGGCCGGCCATGTGGGAATAGTCCCACATGGCCAGGCCAGCAAAGTTGGTTGCCCTCCTCCACCTTTAAATAGGGGTGTACCCTTGCCTTGAAATTCATCCCTCCTTCTCCTTCTCTCCTACCTTGAGCGTGGTTCCGTTTCTGGAGCTGCGTACGAGGAGAGAAGCTTCTCCACCATACGCACACCGCCGTGCTGCTGGGTCCAAATCTTCGCTTCCTCTGCTTCGTTGGATCTAGAGCCCGGAGGTCATCGTCAACTCCGTACGTGTGTAGAGCTACGAGGTGCTACACGTGTGGCACTGGAAGTACGTCTTCTTCCACTACACGACCTTGTGGTCAGCGTCGTCGGCTTCATCAACAATGCTTGTGCGGGAGCGTAATCCCCGCTTTTCGGTCTACAAGGGTATGTACATCGATCTCCTCCGTTACGGTATATCTGCATAGAAATAGATCTTGGCTAGTTTATGGTTATCGTTGCTAGGATTTTTTTGTTTTCTGTCTACGATCCCCTTCACATCTTTGAGACCCCTTGATGATAACACCTCTTTTAGTCTCGAATGCTTAAGCACTAAACGATCCTAACCAAATCGAACAGTTATACATAACGCCCATCCAACTTCTAGTAGAAAAACATTGTAAAAGAACCAAACACAGCATGTAAACTGGACAAACAAACATATGTCAAACAGAACATGCCTCTCAAGAACTAACACAGTATTCTGGAATTGCATAAATCCAAATTGGGAATTCAGGATGGGAATGGGCCGGGTCAGCCCGCTGGGTCGTTGACCCGACCCAAAAATTCGAGGGCATTGGGCCACCTGGGTCAGCCATTAACTAAATTTGGGCCGGTGGAGCCGGCACCAGCCGACCCACCTGGCAGCCTCTTATGTGAGCAACTATGCCCAATCATATGTCCGTCAGCACTTAAGATTTTGAAAAAAATATGCCCGTCAGCGGCACTTACAATACGTCGTCCTGCTAGCTGTCCAGCTCTGTCTTGCTGGAAGTCAGACTACCTCTGAATCTCTGATCAGCTCGAGCCATTGCGAAGCAAAGTTGAGCTCTGGTTATTGGTTAGGTGCTAGCTGCAGACTAGATTGTGTCCATTTTTTTGTATTCCTACTCGTATGGAGTTCTTTTTTTTCTCGTGAAAACACAAAAAGCTTTGTGTTTCGATGCATTGATAGATAGAAAAGTTATTTACAAGCCTTTAGAGAGGCCACCCCACACCAAACAACTCAACCCATCGACCTATACTAGGGGAGAAGATGTGCGAGACCGCAAGCCCCCGCGCTCACCCAAGAACGAGCCTCAGTCTTGATGGTTTCAATCAAAGCGCTAACTGAGGGACGTGCGTTGTCGAAGACGATCGCGTTTCATTGCTTCCAAATCCACCACACCGTGAGCATGATCACCGAAGAGGTGCCCTTACGCAAAGAGCGCGGGGGGGGGGGGGGGGGGGGGGTAGAGTTGAGTACCAACGACCACCAATCCATGAAATCGTCCTCCACAACCGGCGGTATGGACATCAATCGTATCCAGGACATTACTCGTATGGAGTTCTTTGGTTAGGTGCTAGCTGTAGACTAGGTGCTAGCTGCATACAAGCTATGGTTCTTATATATGTGAATCCGCTATGTACCTTTCTATATTGTTCCATAGGGTAAGTAGTGCTTCTAGTCTGATGCCAAGCACTACTAGTAAGTCAAATTTATTCCGTCGCTGTCAGATCAGTGTTGTGCTTCAAACTGTCCGAAACAAAACTGAAAGCGTGTGTATTCCCAGTTGGAATTTGGGTCGGCCCTAGATGCCCATTGGGCCAGCAGGGCCACCACATTTTTTCAAATGGGTCGACCCATGGCCTCACAAAATGGCCCTAGGCCCACAAGGGCCAAGTCCAAGTCCAGGTCCGGGTCGGCCCGTTCCCATCCTGACTCGGAGTCAACATATATAGAATATATAATAGCGGATGATCTCGTGCACACAACTTTGGTAATGCAGGCTGTCAGGAACAACATGGGAGTGTAAAGAGTGGTTTTCCTGCTATGATAGTTTATGGATCTACCTGAACCTCAGTACACGACGAACAACTTGTCCATAATCCGTGGTGTCCATTCATGGATCATAATTTAATTGGCTTTCTCAGGTAACACGTTGAAAATGTAAAGATGTCGAACCAAAATCCTTTGATCCTTACCTGTAAGTCCCTTCATCACCTATGTAATGTCTTTGCCAAAGAAATCTACTAAATTTCTGCAAGGTCAATCATGGAACATGTTGTAGCCATAGGATAGAGGGTGTCATGGAGCATTTCCTTGCGCTTTGGGGTGCCAGGCCTTTCTTAATAAGGTACATGTTTTTTTTTAAAATGAAATAGGGTCAGTCATGAGGTAAAAGATTGGGTAATTGTCAAAACATAACAACCATGTGAAAGGTTAGAAACATGCATAGAACCGTAACACATAAACCATCAAGGAGAAACAAATAGACATTACATAGATGAATAACTTAGCCACTTCCAAAAGGTAAATCTGTATTGAACATGCGCTACTAAAGATCCCTGCAAGCTAACCCACATAATTGAAAATCTATGAAGCCATCTAAAACAAAATCTATGAAGCATTCCCATATTACCAAGTATAAGAAATTAATAAAAGCTCAGCAAGCGAATTCACGTACTTAGTTTCATATAAAAGAAGGCTACAAGCTTAATACTAAAAAAGTTTTCAATATCGGGAAAAGATGATGGCCTATTCAGGCTCCCACATATTTCGAACAGTTGGTCCAAGCTGATGGGCTGATTAATTAACCTTTTTTTATTGTTTCAATCCCTCATTTTAACTGTGTCCATCTATATTTTCTTGGTTTCGGACTGCCACTACTATCAAAAGTGTTGTTTCTCGCATCGGTCTATAGTGACATGCATCAGCGATTTCTCAGTCCTTAAAAAAATGGAACAAAAAATTATGAACAGGGTATCTTAATAACCTACTACATTCCACGTCAACTAAACAAATAACCATCGATCACAAAACAAAGTCCCGACCAAATTAAAACTACAGAAACTATTCTTGTTTCTCACCTAAATGAACTATTCCCATTTCTTACGGATGGCCAATTACTTATGATCGATCTACCTACGTGAAATGGATTCTCCCATCTTTACACTACTGCTTATAGCTCCTTGAGAGTACTTACATTTAAGTAGTGTTACTTCTGGTACCCAGCTAGCGGGGCATGGATTGGCTGACATTTCCAACCCCAAAGTTAGATGACGAGTCACTAGTATGTCGAGCCACCACATATAGGGTTCACCATACTGTTCTGTTGATTCTGTCAAGGATAGGGATCCAAGAGCCTGAGGAGACTGTCTTGGGCTCATAACCTCACATTCCTCCATGTTATTCTATTTAGCATGTTATTAGGTAAAATTTTAAGTACAATGTTATTACTAGTGATTATAACAATACTGAAAATACAAATAAATTTGACTGGGAATGTTTTCTCAAAAGATACCTCACAAAGAGACATTGTTTCTTTCTTCAAGATAAAGGAAATAATAAACCTGTGTCCGAGAAAGCTAAAGAATCTCGAAGTCCTTTCACAACTAGGCTGATGAATTAAGTATGACCATCATAAGCCACTCCAGTGATGATACAATCAAGATCGCACTTCTTCCACAGTATCAAGTTATTCCCACTTAGCACCAACAGCAACCAAAACTGGTTTAATTAGGATATACATTGCATGTCTGGTTCTGCTATCAAAAAACCTGCCTACATCAGAGAACTAAATCAAACACTTCTCCCCATAGTATGTACATAACAAAGGGTAAGTAGGCAAGTAAAGGAGAGGAAAAAGAATGAATACAGTAGCACGATTTTAAACGGAAAAAGGACCCTAAGTCAAAGCAATTTGCAGTAACAGCAACTAGTAATAACAGATTAATGCAACAATGAGTAAAATATTATGATTTTTCTTAAATATTTAATTTCACTACACTTTGTGACCTTGTTTAAGTATACTAATGAGTAGAATGTTCTACATTGGTCGGTGAAAACGAAAACCCCCTCGTTCGCTCCTGTCGCTCCCCGCGGGCGACGGGGCGAACCCTAGCTTCTCCCTTCCCCAGCCCTCCTCCTTCCCACCTCCCTCGCCGCCGCCGGCATGTGCCGCCGGGAAAATCCCGTGCGGTGCCGACGGCGGCGGACTGCTTCTTCCCGCTTGCTTGGAGGGAGGCGCGGGGCTCTCCCGTACGGCGGCGGTGCGACTTGGGGCGGCTCCTTCTCCGGCGAGGCAGTTCCTGGGACGGCACGGCCGGAGTATGGGATGGTGTAGGTGGCGGCGTCGAGCAGTCCATCTGGTCAGCAAGTCTCCCTCGGGCGGCGCAAGGAAGGGCTAGATCCGGTCTGCAGCGGGCCAGGCGGGCCTGCAGCGGCCAGGAGCAGGCATGGCCGGCGCGACAGCTCTTGGAGACGCTATCGGAGGGGTGGTGGCCATGCGGCACGGCTGCCGGAGGTGCTGCCGTGGGTGTACGGGCCGGATCTGGGCCAGGCGGGCCTAGATCTGGCGGCGCCCTCACGAGCCCATCTTGGACTTCCGGGTCAGGTGCGCTAGGGGCTGATGGTGCCGGACAGGGGCATGGACGCCGGGGTGGCGGGCTGCATGGGTGTCTCTCCGGCGAGCACCATGGCGGTGGTGGTGGCTGCGTTCTTCGGTCGTGTGGGCGACGATGGGTGCAGCGGCGGGTAGCTCGGGCGTGACCTCTCCGGCGGTGCTGCCCAGATCTGGAGCTGAATGGCTATTCTTGTCGTTCACACGCCCTTGGTCCCTCTTCGTGTCATTGGGGGAGTATGCGGGCGAAAGCTCTATGTTTCGGCATTGACGGCGGCGACGCCTGCGGGTGCCGCTACTCCCTTGAGGACGTCGTCGGGATGCTCGTTCTCGTGACAGAGTTCCAGGTGAAAACCTAGGTCTTTGGACCCGATGGCGGCGACGCTTTGCGCCGTTACCCTCTTGGGGCGTTGTCGTGGAGCTCAGGTGCCCAAGGGCATGCATGGTGAGGTGTTAGTCATTTAGGTTTACATGTTCGGCTTCGTAGTTGTGTTTCGATGCGATTTTGTTGTCCGGTTATCTCAGGATCTTCTTTGTAAGAGGGTTTCCTCACTACCTTGTATCGTTCGGCCGTTTGGCTTTATTTATAAAGCGGGGCGCAAGCCTGTTTCGAGGAACGTTCTACATTAAATCTGATAGCAGATAAGAAATGCCTCCTTTATGTTCCAACAATCCATTTGATCGGTGGCTAATATATTAATCATGGTATATTTAGGGTTATTTACTCGGTAGCACTGCAGAGAATTATATTATGTGGATTGATATATGCTGCAAGATTATGTGCATATTTAGATATCCCCAATAGACTTTTAATCGTAGAAAAGGTTCATCAAACCCTCAACTTATGCCTCTAATGTTATACTCTGCGACACACATACTTTTATACTGTAGACATACCACATGGATAACTACCTAATACTAATAGTCAAGCATCAAAACCGTCAAACTATGAACAAATTTACAACTAAATTCAAGTACATTGACACAATGTAAGAGCTACCCCATATATTGTACATGTACATAGATTAAAATGAAGAGCTAGCATCCAATTGAACTGGGATATGTTCTAACAATCAATCACATGCAGCTTCACACCATTTAATACAATCAATCATGCAGCTTCCAATAGTCTCACTAGCCATCAAAATCAAAAGTTTTACTCCATGGTCAAGATAACGACAACTATAAAAGTTGTGTAGCTGTTTGAACATGCTAATTTCGAGCTTTCAACATGTACAACAAGGTACATATTTAGCAGTACAGAAAGGTGAAATAATATAGCAGAATGAGAAACATCCCCAAATAAGACTTGTCTCCTTTCGTGGTAGTACAGATGCACAGTAAATCCAGCCATCAACTCCACGGTCCAGATTATTTATGCCTAACAAAAAGGACAACACATAGAAAAAGGTAAAATAATCTGATGAAATACAAATGAGGAAAAAACATGCAGAAGGAACTACGAAGACATAGAACTGATGAGCTCCTTCATCTGCCCCAAGAGATTTTTGCTTGGTGAAACTAAACAAAAGATTTAATTTGCTTTGATGGAAATGCTAACTATTTTGGTACAACATCTGTAATCAAGTGAGCAAAAATTCAAACTTGAAAACGTTTTCTATGGATAGTACAAAATGAGAAAAGATGTGAAAATAATAAAATATTTAACTTTGTATTATTTCTTTATTAAAATAGGTCTGAAGTTGCCTGATCAAAGTTGATGGCATGAGTGTATCAAAAAAGGGAAATCGCATCGCATCTGTTCACAATATAACGGTTGTTACTTATAATCAAGAGATAACCTTTTTCAGCATTTGACAAAACAAAGTATGCGAAATGATGATAATGAAATGCGAAGCTAAGCCGGCATACATATAGTGACGGGCTTCACTTCCATACTAGTTAAATATTATTTTAGGAAGCGAGTATCTATATTAAGGCAACTTTCATTCACAAAAAAAAGGTAGGCGGTGGATCACCAGTAGAAGTAGAAACAGTAAAAAATGCAGGCACTAGAACAGAATCAAGGTATCACAGATCAGACTTACCCCCTCACGCCATTTTTTCTTCACCTTCCACGCGGGTTGACCCTTATATTGATAAGGGAATGCTCCTTTATTCCTGTAGGTATAGGTGGTCAAACAATTAGTAGCTCACTGAGTAACAGCAAAGGCTCTCATTAAGGAACAACAAAATTAGGGATAGCTCACCAAAAACCACGATGGCAACTTGTGTAGATATGGTAAATGAAGCTATAAGGCCTCGATACAGCACCATACATTGCAATATGTCCATCCGCTGCCTGTGACCATGTGCAGCTACTGAGTTGGCATTGCGCCAAATACTTCTCCATGGGATGAATGTCAACAATGGAGTCACCAACAATGTTAACAACACTAGGGCTGACACTCAATATCCTTTCACCAATGAACAGAACATTGTCTCCGATACTAGTTACCGGGACAACCCTGCCTAGGATAAGGTCAGATAGTCTATAAACTAAAGGGTGACCGTCAGGATACCCAATCGCCAAGATCTCTGAGTCACATTCAACCAGGTAGCGAGGGACACACATTTTGCTGACCGGACATGTTGCAACAAACTTCTTTATAGGAGCAGGTGACGAACCTGAAGGTATCCCCTCATACTGCGGCGGATCTATCTGGAAAATCTGAATGTCACCAGCAGGAGCACCGTAAAGGTTGGGATCATCTAGCATGTATATCTTGCCTCCGAATGATATTGGCTTCGAAGATGGTGCGAGCCTCCAGGTTGGAACATTCCATTGATGGTCCCTGGAGGTAGCAAAAGCTAACATCGCTAGCTTATAAAATACAATCATGACACTGATGACACCATCTGCACTAACACTGAAGGAGGTAGCACAGATTCTTCTGACAAAAGACCAAGTCTTTCTCACATTCAAGTTGCCTTTAGGAAGACGCATCAGGGTGTCGAGTGGCGGGAGCTCTTCAATGTCGCCGGTGAAGGGGTGGAGGAGGCGGATGACAGTGTCCTCATCTCGTTGTAGGAGGAGGAGACCGTTGACTGAGTCGAGGATGCAATGGTCCCTAAAAAGCGGGAGCAAGACGCGGACGATGACGCCGGTGGAGAGGTTGAAGAAGCGGATGTCACCATGTAGCTTGCCGTGACCAGGGTGGAGGCCGTTGCCCTCAGGAAGCATCATCCACCGGCGCGGGTGAAAGCGCGGTCGACCACGCCGCGGCCGCGTGGGCAGACTGAGCTAGAGCGCCAGTAGGAGCAAACAGCCCGGAAGCGGACGTAGTCCCTCATATCGGACGCTAGCACCCTCCACCCGATCAGGCCAACTAAATCTGCCTGAAGAGACGCCCACCCTGACGCTTCATCTGAGATGGCAGCGGAGGCTATGAGTCGAGGGCGCTTGTTGCTGCCCGCAGTCATGGCCGAAGGGCGCTTGGTGGTGCCACACGCAGTCAGGCCTGAAGGCCGCTCCATGCTGCACGAAGCCACGGCCGAACGCCGCTTTCGGTACATCGACGATGACATGCCCCTCGGCCAAATAGCAATTTTCCTGGTAAAAGAGGCAAAACAGCGTGCGGTCGATGTTCAGATTCGGGATTCAGCTAGCAGAGGAGGAAAGGAGTGGAGAAGGGGATCCAGAACGAGTCGCTCCTGAAACGTCGTCTATGGCAACGTCGTACACCAGGCTAACAAAGGACGTGTTCGTTAAATCGTGAGATCCGGTCCCGAACTGAACTCGGGAGTCCAGAATCCTTAGTCGGAGCAGGTTCGTTCGGTGTGGCTACTCAAAAGTCGTTGGGCTAGCAGCCATGTAGCCCAGACGGCCCAGCCGATTGGAGTCCAGCCTGCTGGTTTCTGTGGCCTTGGCTTGGCCCGTGAGGATGGGCTGTTAGAAGGCTCGTTAGGAGCAAATGGAGTCCGGCTAGTTTCTAGTTGTTGTTTTTTTTTCATTTCTTTTGCTCGATTGTGGTTAGCAGAGAGCATGTTTTGGCATGCCAAAAAAAAGTTTTGGAACGTTGACACAATTATGACCTGGATAACTACATGATAGTCAGGCATCAAAACCCTCAAACCATGATTGAGGTAAAATAAACTCAAAACATGAGCAGATTTTTACAACTAAATATAAGTACAGTGACAAAAACGAAACACTGTACTTGATAATATATGCATAAACATAAATGAAGTGCTGCCCAAGTAGACTGTAAACTAGTAGCATCCATGTAAATTGGAAATCTCTTACACAATCAATCATGTAGCATTACTCCTGTTTATAAACATATTGGAACTTTCTGCTTATCCTTTTACAGCGTTATCACTCCCATGCACTTTAAATCTTGAATACATATGATTGAACCTTAATTTGTGCAACTCACAAAATAAGTTCTTCCAGACCAATCTAATTTATCTGGTTAATCTCAGACTACATTCTAACATTACCAGTGAAACAAATATAGGATCGAATCTTAATCTGTGCAACTCATATGATAAATTCTTCAGAACCGCTACTCTAATTTACCTGGTTCATCTCACTACAGCCTAACCATAACTAACGGAACAGAACTATGAAAGAATAAATGAGAGGAACCCATCCAAGTACTCAGTTCCCTGCCATCTTATGGACAGCTGGGTGATACAGGAATCGATCGACTGGACCCGAATTGTGGCCTAATCCATTGATTCTATAATCATTTTTTTTGTTTGAGATTCTTCTATAATCAGTTAGAATAAACACTAATTGAATATATGGAAACCAAGGAAAAAAAGCAACTAGTCGATTGTTTAGTTACTGCACATAGCACATGATACAGAGAAGAGGGGTGATGAGAAAGAACCTCAAGTCGTCTATGTAGTCCTGGCAGAGCAGGAGCACCTTGTTTGCAGCAATTTCTAATCGCGCAAACTCCTAGTGCGCAGGCGAGACAACAGTGCCAAATTATCCATGTTGTGTGAGGGAAAGTGAGACGAGGGGGCCTGAGTGTTTCATGATTTGTGCCGAGAGCAGCATGGGCACATCTGCGAAGGGGCATTTGCAATTCTTTTCTCTGGTGCACTGCACCTAATATTGTGTTGTGCATGGAATATCCTTCTGCATAGATTGCAGCTTATGAGTTGCAGACATATCATGTAGTGCTACAAGAACAATCCGTTGTCAGCATTTCCAGTGTTCTCTCTATCAAAATCAATAGTTTATACTCCATCACCAAGACATTGACAATTATAACAGTTGCTTAGCTGTTTTTCCAACGGGATTTGAAAAAATTGATTGCTTAGCTGTCTGAACAAGCTAGTTTCTGGCTGGTTATATGTAAATTAGAAAGCTCATAATTTAGCAGTACAGAAAAGGGCCAGAATTGAGCAGAATTAGAAACAATATCTGTCAAAGCAATGATAAATATAAATAGTACAATTAATCAGCCACTTCCAGCCCTCCTTTCCGTGGTAGTAAAGATGCAGAGTAAAGCCAGACATCACCTCCATGGTCCAGATTATTTATGCCTAGTGAATGGACAACATGTAGCGAAGCTAAACCAATATGATCAAATAAAAACAAAGAAAAAACAAGCACAAGGTAGTATCTAGATAGAAAAATAGCGAGCTCCTAAATCCGCCCCAATATATTTTGCTTTAGATGTGAAACTAAGAAATCATTAAATTTGCTTTGGTGAAAATATTACTATTTTGGTACAATACAACATCAATCAAGTGAACAAAATTCAAGCTCAAATACATTTTCTGTGAAGAGTACAAAATGAGAAAGGATGCGCATGATACTATTCACAGATAACTTTGCATTGTTTGATTATAAAAATGTATCTGAAGTTGCCTGAACCAAAGTTGATTGGATGAGTGCATCACAAAGGATCATTCAATAGCATAAGTTTCTTGGATAATGGATATAACTAATATAAAAAAGTATTCTTTTTCAGCATTTTTCCAGAAAAGGACGTACAGATCATAAGACCTCCAGGTCTGATCCAGGTATGTGCTAATTTTGAATTGGCAATATGTTCGCACATCTGATAATGGAAGGTCAGAGCTAAACCTAGCCTACTGATTTGGGATTTGTGTCCAGTTTAACTTCCATACCCGCACAATATTTTGTTAGTGAGCTAGCTACATTAAGTCCGTGTGGTGGAACATTAGCAAATGTATAAAGAAAGAAAAAAGCTTGCATTATAAATCTATAATAGAATCAAGGTATTGCAGGTCAGACTTACCCCCTCGCGCCACTTTCTCTTCACCTTCCAATTATTATGTTTCTTATACTGATAAGTAATTGTTCCTTTGTTCCTGTATGATAGGTGGTAAAACAATTAGCTCGCCAAGCAAAACAAAAGGCTATGGTTAAAGAACAACAAAATTAGGGAGAAACAATTAGCTCACCAAGAAGCACGTTGGCAACAAGTGAATATATGGTAAATGAGGCTATAAGGCATTGATAAATCACATTTTGCGATACGTCCATCTGCTGCCGAAAACCATGTGTGGCCCTTGAGGTTGTGTTGCGCTAAATACAGTTCCGTGGGATGAACAGCTATGATGGTGTCACCCACAATGTTAGACACTGCCTTACAGCTAACACTTAGAATCCTTTCATCAATGAACAGAACGTTGTCTCCGATACTAGTTACCGGGACAACCCTGTTAATAATAAGGTCAGACAATCTGTAAACTAAAGGACGCGTAAAGAATCCGTTGCTATACCCGATGATCAGGATTTCAGAGTCACATTCTGCCAGGTATTGAGGGACGGACATTTTGCCGGCCGGACATGTGGCAATCAACTTCTGTGATGGCACTGATGACGAACCAGCAGAGCCCATCCCCTCATGTTGGGGCGGGTCGATCTGGAAAATCTGAGTGTCACCAGGATGACTAGTGTCAAGTGTAGTATTATCCATCATGTATAGCTTGCCTTGGGATGATATTAGCCTTCGAAATGGTGAGAGCCTCCAGGTTGAAACATTCCATTGATGGTCTCTGGAGGTAGCAAAGGCTAACATCGATATGTTATAAAGTACAATCATGACAGTGATGACTCCACCTGCACTAACACTGACGGAGGTAGCACCGATGTTTCTAAAATACGTCCAAGTCCTTCTCACATTCAAGTTGGCTTTAGGAAGACGCATCAGGGTGGCGAGTGGCGGGAGCTCTGCAATGTCGCCTGTGAAGGGGTGGAGTAGGCGGATGGCAGTGTCTTGGTCTCGTTGCAAGAGGAGGAGACCATCCACTGAATCTAAGATGCAATGGTCCCTAAAAAGCGGGAGCAAGACACGGACAATGACACCCGTGGAGAGGTTGAAGAAGCGGATGTAACCACATAGCTTGCCGTGACCAGGGTGGAGGCCGTGTCCCTCGGGCAGCATCATCCACCGGCGAGGGTGAAAGCGTGGGTCGACCACGCCCTGGCCGCGTGGGCATACTGAACTAGACCGCCAGTGGGGGCAAACGGCCCGGTAGCGGACGTAGTCCGCAAAGTCGCTTGCTAGCACCCTCCACCCGATCAGGTGAACTAAATCTGCGTGAAGAGACGCCCAGCTAGACGCTTCGTCCGAGATGGAAATGGAGGCTATGAGTCGAGGGCGCTTGTTTCTGCACGCAGTCCTCGGGGGCGATGGGCTCTTGGTGCGACGCGCAGTCAGCCCCGAACGCCGCTCCATACTGCACGCAGCCACGGGCGCCGAACGCCGATTTCAACGGGTGTGTACAGATTTCTGGCTCAACAGGCAGCGATATTCAGATTTGGCTAGCAGCGATGTTCAGATCGAGCAGCAGAGGCGATGGCTGGTGGAGGAAGGAGGAGTGGGATCCGCGACCAGTTGAATGTCTAGGGCAACGTCGTGCGCCAGGCCCGGAAACCAGAACCGCACCCAACATATTGCGCGAGAGGCAGGCATGTTTTCCGTCCGGTTTGGTTTGTTTTATCCTTTTCTTTTACTTTGTTTATCTTGTTTTCAGGTTTTAGTAGTTTTCGTTTATTTCTTCCATGTATATATTTAAGAGAAACAAAACCCAATCTAAAAGTTGTTCTTATCTTGAAAACAACAAAAATGTGTCAAGACAACATTTGGTGTTGTACGCGCACGATGCTTTTTTGCATTCTATATACAAAATGAAAGGGGACATACTTTGAAGTATGCATGAATCGAAAAAAATTCGACGAAGCACAAACTATCATGTCCTTTCCTCCGGTGGCGGTTTCACATACGAAAGGTTTTGCTAGGGGAGTTGGATGTATTTTTACTTTTTCTCGGTATTTTTTATAATTGTGGGGATAACTATCCTAAGTCTGGATTATCATTTATATTGGTTAATATAAGACATTACACTTGTTAGGAAAAATCTAATCCTACCAGGGTCCGTCTAGTCATTGTTGTGTACATGACAAATTATTAAGGTCCACTCAAGTCAGCGAAAGTCCAACCTAGTCATGATCAATAAGTCAATATTAGATAATAGTAATTAAAATATGAAACAAACTCCAATTCAAATACGCATCAACACTAGCTTGATAGTTGAGCTAGTCCCCATCTAAAAGTGTAATTGGTGAGACCTCAACGAGCCTCCCAACGATTAGCTCATCGTCTCCTCACACTGCATCTCGGCCATCTGATTGTGGGGTTTTGTTATCACCCCGCCTCTCTAATCCTTCATGGATCCATTGACCAAGTTTTCCTCTTTCGTCATTACTTTCTCTCGCCCTTAAAGGTAGTCTTAGTCATTAGTTAAAAATTCAGCAAGACGAGATTCGAGCACCACCTTTAGCAAGCGCATGACGTAGGCACACGTCAACACTGCCAAAACAATCCGCCAAAGTGTGCAAAACTCGATGGATGATTCTACCATCCTCACCTGTCCGGCCAACGACACATCGTTTAGCAGATGCCGCTAGCTATAGACGAGAAACTGGAAGCCAATGACGTACCATACCACCATGCTTTTAGACACTATCACACCACCTTGATCAATCATCATCGTGTGGGGATGAAAACAAAACAAAAACTTTCCGACTTTTCTACGAAAAAACGGAAACAAAATGAAAATACGGAAACATAAACGGAATTCAGCGGAATGGAAACAGAAACAGAAACTTTTACACGGAAACACAAACGGAAATGGAATGACGTGTTCCACCGGTGGAACGATCACGGAAATGGAAATTCCATTTTCGGTAATAAAGAACTTTCCGTTTTTTCTACTGGTGCTTTTTGAATCTAGTTGGCCCAATAATTTTAGTGAAAAAAGTCACGATCCAATATCTGAATAAAAAATAAAAGGATGTAAAGCGACCACGTTTAGCCACATGTATTTGCATATCATCTCCCTCTCTAGCTGTTCCCAATTCGTCATTTCAGTGACGCACTAAGTTAGGGACGATAATAGGTATTTTTAAACGTTGACAAAGTTGATAACGTATACATGCTATATTATATAATCATGATACCTACTTATATTTTATTTCATATGAGAAACGTGACAAGTTTGTTGATTTGTTTGAGTTTTTCTACATTATTCGAGGGGTCTCTTGGTCCTGGCAAACATCTGCTTTCTGTTTCTTGTCCGTACCATATTCGATCTGTATTCGGACAATATTTATTTTTATATTTGTTTCTGGGGTTCTGTATTCGTTTCCGCTTGCGCAAAAAAAAGTAAACAAATGTGGCACCACTCAGTTCCGTCTTTTTCCGCTCCGTGTTCATCCCAATCGTCATGCATAGTTTCTTATTTGCCTAGTGCTTAATGTTCGCCAAGTGTAACAATCGACAAAGTTTCCTATTTGCGTAGTATTTTATTTTTGAAGTGTGTAACAGTGGGCAGACTTTCTATTTATCAAGTACCGAGAACTCTTCCGTGAACTAGTGGTAGCCGTGCATAAGCGCACAAGGGACAGGTCTCGGATTCGAGTCCTCACTTCTACCTTAATGACAAAACCAGGGTGGAGTCCCCCTCCGGTCTTGTTATTTGTTATTTTTTATTTATCAAGTACCCAATTTTTGCCTAGTGTTTTCGACGAAACACTCGGCAAATACCTTGTTTGACGGGTTCCGACAAACAAACACTCGGGAAACAGTCAGATCCCGGCAACGATGAATTTGTAGTGCTTTCTAGAAAAAGACATATCGATCACGTGTAAACCACATATACCTACATCATTACGTCCCACCTTAACTACTCGTTTCTTTCTAGCTCGGAACAGTTGCACTGATCAAGAGCTCGTCACCACCTGACGGCATCACAACGACAAGCCCCTCGTCGGTACACGGCGAGACGATGCTGCACGAGACGCGCACAGGCTTGCACCCGTCGAGCACGACCTCCTCGAGACCGGCCTCGTGCCAGCACGCGTCACGAAGCGCGTGGCCCGGAGGCTGCGTCGTCGTCTTCCCGTCGCCTCCCTCTTTGGACGCGCGCACGACGTTCAGCCCGCCCAAGCCGTCGCCGGCGAGAACCGTGAACCGCGCCGGCTTCTTGACCCCCAGCTTTTCGCTGGTCTGGGCGATGCATGCCTCTGCGAGCGCGCGGCGGTCGGCCGGTGCATCATCGCCGACGATCCTGATTAGCACGGTCGTCGTCGTGGCGGCGCCGTCTGCCGCGGAGACGAGGGGAACGGACCTGATGCGCTTGGTGGCGGCGCAAGGGTTCCGGAAGTAGCGCGTGTAGAGGATGATCTGGTTGAGGACGAGCTTGCTCTGCTCCTGCACTTCCCCGTGCGCTCGAGCCCAGGACTTGAGGAAGTTGATCAGAGACAGCGGGTCGGCGTGGAGCAGGCTGCAGCACGCGCCGATAGCGTAGCCGCCGTCCTGGAACCACGTCAGCTGCACGTAAAATTAGCAAATAAATCACGGAATTTGTGCGAGTTCTTAGTTCAAGAATGCACGAAGGAGAATTCCATATGTATATTACCTGCATGACTTTATCTAAAAACATTACCTGCATGAAGAAAGGGGAACACATTTCGGGGTCCTGCGCGTCCACGTCGGTCCACAGAGCCAGCGCGGCCTCGCCGCTCTCGCTGTCCTTGGCCTCCAGGAACGCATCCATGGACATATCCGCCGACGCCGTGAGCAGCCGCACGCCGGCGTCGCTCAGCTTCACCTGCCACGGCCCGTCATCCCCGGAGCGCCGCCGCAGCCGCCCGGCCATCTTTGGGTCCTCGGACAGCGCCGCGCTGAGAGCCTCCTGCACCCACGCAGCCTGCTCGAGCCGCGCCCTCGCCTCGTCCTCCGGCCGATGGGCGCTGTCGCCCGTCGCGCCATAGTAGAGCACCGCGCGGAACCGGCGCTGCAGCTCCGCGGCGGTGATCGGCGGCGTCCCGGACACGGTGATGGGAAACGTCCGCCCGCGGTCCACGGCGACGAGCGTCGGGATGGCGGTCTGCATGGACTCGACGTGCACATGCGCCGGCGAGGACGCCATATTAGCTCTGCTTCTCTGTGCGGCTGCGCGCCAACCAGTGTGCGAGGGTTTTGCCCTTGAAGAGAACTACGTCTGGCAGTAATTCTTGGGGTATTTGGAGTGGTAGAGTGGCTTGTGTAAAATCTTACAGTGGAAAGGGGAATGTCTGGCACAACATTCGGTTTTCATTTCGACGATGCCGTTTGGGTTTGGCGCTACTTGTCACGGTAATTTGATGCTTTAGTATTTCATGGGCCGTTCAGCTCACGCATTTGTAGTGTTGCTGATGTTGAAATCGAGCTAGTCTTTAACACGATTGGCAATCGAGTTCCCTTAAACAACACACCAACTGACAAGATCCGAAGGAATCCAACAGATCTGTCACCGTCAGCAACTACCTTCATTGGCCCTTCGCCGACGTCAAAAACGCTGACGAGATAGGGAGAGGTCGGAGAGACCTTATTCCAACGCGCCATCGTGAACACCGCTCATTGATGCCGCTAGGGATACCAAAACCAGACTCTTGTTAGATACCTAGCAATTTCAACTTCGGTAGATCTAGCACGAGATCGTGTAGGTGTGAGAGAGAGAGAGAGAGAGAGAGAGAGAGAGAGAGAGAGAGAGAGAGAGAGAGAGAGAGAGAGAGGGATTGGGGCGATACCTTCGCCGTGAGTGGACGAGCTCGAGGCCGAGGCCATGGTGATCGATGGCGTGGTGGTGGCGGCGCTGTGGCGGCGGTGGTGCTTCCCGTCGCTACGCGCTAACCCTAGATCGGAGAGGGATGTCGGTGGGGTCTGGCACACAGGTGAACCTCGTTACTCGTGCTGCAGGTCCCCCACCTCTTTATATAGCGCGGCGACAGGGGCCCACCAACCAGGGTGCGGTTGGGCGTCCCCGATCAGGACGCGGTCAAGGGACCGATCGACCCGTTGGGGTTCGACCGGATGAGATCAACCTAACATTCTCCCCCTTGATCTCAACTTTTACTTTTAACTTTATACTTTGTACTTTACTCGTTTCATCACGGATCAGTACATAGAGCATGTTTCATCGTCACAGCTCAATTGCCGATAGAATCAGACAGCTACAATATACGTCTCTGTTTTTGAAACAAATCCTGTTACTTTTGGGCCTCTTTATTGTCCGGAAATCATATAGACTATACCATAAACCCATGTCGACTATGTGTTCTCCAAAACACACTGGGCGGTAAGCCTTTAATTAGCAGATCTGCAAACACTTGTGTGTCTCTTTTTTATCTGTTCCTTTTATGCTCCAAGCATTTCAACATAATTCTGGACTTTCTCCTTTACAACGTATAACTCTGTGTCAATGTGTTTGGCACCACACTTGACAAGTTGTCTTAGGAGTGAATTACTTAATGGTTATTGCTGTTGTCAACCATTATCAATTCCAGGTACAGGTTTCCTTAACCATTTTGCCTATCCCTCGGCCTTATATCATGCTATAACATGTCTTTACATCACACTGATGTTAATCTTTTTATTCTTTGGAGCTTTTCCACACAAAAACTCCAAATGTGAAATTTAGCGACAATTGTGGATTTCGCTATATATTTCACAAATTCTTTCTTCGTACTCACAACCTTTTGAGAGCACATTTATAGATCTATCTTTGTACTCTCAACCTTTTGAGAGCACTCTGTTTCTTTTAGCATGAGGCCGATATCTTTGATTCCATTCCAGTGATCTATATCTGGATTGGACATTGCCAAAACAATCCGGATACGTGAATTATCAGGGTAATATTGAGTTTCCAACAGCTGAATCATATGGTACTATATTCATTTGATCTGTTCTAAGTTATCTCTTGGAACACTAAAGTTCTCAATTCCATTACCCTTGACAATAAGAACAGGCGTAGATTTTCTCGACATGCATGCTTTAGAGACTTCTTCTCAGCATGTCCATGCGATATTTCTAATACCCCTTTTCTTCTTTTCTTAGTAAATCTCGATACTTTTAACGACAGACACTCTACCGAGAATACTCTTTTGAGGACAAGAACTTCTTTTCTCTGCCGGTAGTAGATTGACATCACCACTAGCAAGTAGGATATCATCCACATACACAGGATTAGGGAATGAATTTCCCATTCTATAAGTTTGTAGAAAACGATTGTCCTCTCATTCTCTTTAACCCAAAATAACTTTTGATTCTAGAGACTTGCTCTAGTCCGTAAGATCCCTTGTGTTCTTTACTTTCATCTAATGTAACTTAGATCATTATGTGCCATTATCACTCATTATAATCTGTTTATTCTTTTAGCGCAAATCTTTCGATTTAAAATCGCTTTTTACATATTTCCTTTGGAGTCACATTGGCGTTGTAGACCCTTTATAGCCTACTGTTTTGGCTCCATTGGAAATTACTTATGAGTCCCAAACATCGTCGGGATTCACATAGTCTCTAATCATTAAGACAAGTATACACTTGTCAAAATCGATTGAGCGCTGCTTATAATTTCTGTAAATGAGGTGGAATCAACCTTCATTTAAATTTCTCTGATATAGACTTTATAGTCATCTATTTTTCTCATATGCGGATGTTGTTGTTCTGTCATTGCCTAGAGGCAATTAATTCTGTAGTCTTCTATTGCTATAGCTCTTACAAGGACCTAAATCACAAGATCCATGTTTGCTTGTTCATCTCTATTATAAAAGACAAGCTCCCCCAGATAAAATCTATTCGAGCCTTAGGTATGTTCATACCATGCTCCCCCAGATTACTCCATTTTCTCTAAAATGGTGTATCCTTAATCCTTTTTATTTGGGTTTATTCTGTTAACCTGTCAATCTGTCTTCTTTATGGCACTTTGAGTACCATCCTTAGTCTCCTTTCGGAGCTGTAAAATCTATCTCTTTACTTTAGGGGTATCATTATTATGACCGTCGTACTCCCCAGACGATCACAATTCATCATAGATCACTTAGATGCATAATATGCATCACATTATCTGAAGTATACAGGAGTTTATTCTGTAACATTCTCTATCTCCCCCTCGAAATGTGGCAAGAACCTTTTTGCCACAATTTCGAAACTTTGATTATCTGCTTTATTCAATATGAAGTTATCTTTAATGTATGGGAGTACTTTTTCCTCATTCCCTTTTCAAAACTCACAAGATTTCTTTCTCAATGGTACTGCAAGTCACACTTGCATAACATTCTTTTCTTTAGGTTCATTTGTAACTTTATTCTCTTTTGACTCATTAAGTGCTTTATAACTATGATACACAAGGTGTGCGGTCGATATAAAAACACATGAGTCATCATATCTTTCTCCTGTCATACAGAATAAGTCCTTTGTCAAAAAAAAAATCTCCCGCCATGCGGGTATTTTCCCAGACTTTTCCCAACACGTGGGTATTATAATCGTCTTTTCCCGTCATGCGGGTAATTAAGAGACATAGATGCCACAATTGGCTCTTTAGACTGCATATTCAATCATCAAATTCAGAAATAAAACTGAATACTCTTTTATACACATGCTTAATCCAACGTTGGTCAAATTAAGCATTCATGTTGCTCGTTTAAAAATTTTCTTCATATAGAGTACATGAAAGAAATTCGTTAAACAAAACTCTGAATGATTTATTTGTTTTCTGCATGGAGAGTACATGAAAGACATTTGTCAAACAAGACTCTCGATGATCTATTTGTATTCTTGGATTAACATCCAAGAATTCTTTTTCTTTTGCAGTCATTCTTTAGAGAGAATATACTCTCTCACTTTATGACCTTTCTTGGTCATCTTTCGGGTCACAAGTACCCATCCTTTTGCTTTCACGAATGAAAACATGAGAATCTTTGTCTGAGAAAATATTCAGTAATAATAAACAATAATGAGCATAAAAATAACCCTACGTTGGTCTGGTTAAAGATATGCACATTAAATCTTTAAAACTTTCTTCTATATTCTAAATCACCGTTGGACAGAATTAGAATGAAACATCATCTTTCTACACTAATTCTACATCACCGTTGGGCAGAAATAGAATCAATGCATTAAACTCATAAACAATATGATGATAATATTTCTATTGCAATAAAGAACTCTGTTTGGAAAATAACATTATCATCAACTCTATTTCAGCGGAAACATGAAATATACATATTTCTATAGTTCAAGAGCATTTCTGAGCATTTCTTGATCTTTTTATTTTTTCTCTGAAAATTGATCACTTTCATGCAAAATTATCAGAGATCTAGCCATTTGACTATAAAACTCATATAATTATAGTACTGCTATCATCAACGTTGGTCAGAAAATAACAATACCATAATTAATCTGTTAAACAAGTATTTCTCTTTTCCCTCCTCTCTAATTAAATTTTCCCGTTGGTTCCAATTTAATTAGAGGAGAGTCCTTTTACTTTACAGCAGAAATTATAAAATATTATCTGTATTTCACAAACATTGCACTGTTCAACGATTAACAAATCATGATTATGTTATTAACAACGTTGGTTGTATAATAACAGAATCATAATTATCTTTAATATCACCTTAATCATGCTTTTAATTCTCACTTTAAATCATGATAATGCTATTAACAACGTTGGTCAATTAATAACAAAATCATAATCATCATTAATATCACTTTAATCAAGCTTTTAATTCTCACTTTAAATCATGATAATGCTATTAACAACATTGGTCAATTAATAACAGAATCATAATCATCATTAAAATCACTTTATCATGCTTTTAATTCTCACTTTATTGCTTTTATGCAATTACTTTTAACTATTTTGCAGCAGAAAAATGAATAAAAATTCATTAACTTTATACTTTTCAGAATTATTTCTTTTACTTTTCTTCTGTTTCCTAAACAAAATTTTTGTTGGATAAAAATTGAATAGAAAACAGAATGAAATTTGCCCAAAAAATGGACAAAAACAGATAAAACATGGTTCTGTAAAAATAAAACAGAAAAACTATTTTTCTTTTCGACAGGGAAAAATCACGCGGCCCACGGACCGTGGTCTATCTGTCGCGCGGCGCGATGCGAAACTTCGGCCCACGGACCGTGAGCGGAAGCACTATCTTCCGCCCGTGCGACGCGCAAAAACAACGGCCCATAGCCGCAGCCTGCCTTCTCTTTCGGCCCATCGGCCCATCTGGGAGCTAGGGTTTCCATCCAGGTTGATCTTGGCCGTCCGTGCGATCGGAGGGTCCAGCGCGATTCTCGCTTGGACAAAACTGGCCGCACCGGCCGACCCCGAAACCCTAGCCCTCATTCAACTTTCTTTCTCCCTTCTCTGTCTCTTGCTCCCGCGCGACGGCGGCGGCGCCGGCGACGGCAGCACGCCGCAGCGCGGCCCCTTTCTCTCCTTCCTCCTTTCTCTCTCTCCTGCCTCGCCCACACTTCCGCGCGCTGGTGGCGGCCCGTGGTAAAACACGACGGCGATGGCACGCCGGTGGCCGGCGGCCGGCGACGACCGCAAGCCCCACCGTGGCGCTGCTCTCTCCTTTTCCTTTCCTTTCTTTTTATTCCCCAAAAACAGAAGCCCGAAGGCCAAATTCGTGAAGAAACGGCGGCGCCTCCCCTGCCCCCTTGCCGGCGCGTGCGTGCACCCGAGGGTGAGCGCATCGCCGTCAAGCGGCGCAGGTGGTGGTGCCCTTTTCCGGCGACCGGCCGGTGAGGATTTCTTTTCCTCTCTTTCCTGTGTCTAGGGCTAGGGTTTTCTGTTCTTTTTTTTTGAGATTCTTTCTTTGCCCCCGAGGGGGTGTGTTCTTCGTCCAGATGCCCCATTCGGGTGCGCATCTGGATCGAGCAGAACCGGCGCGGCTGAGATCGGCGGCGCTTCTTTTTCGGCGAGCCCGAGGGCATCCCGGTGAATTCTTTTGCTTTTCTTTTTCAATTTGAACCGAAATTAAAACTAGGATCCATAAAAGCTCTGATACCATTGTTAGATACCTAGCAATTTCAACTTCGGTAGATCTAGCACGAGATCGTGTAGGTGTGTGAAAACAGAGAGAGAGAGAGAGAGAGAGGGATTGGGGCGATACCTTCGCCGTGAGTGGACGAGCTCGAGGCCGAGGCCATGGTGATCGATGGCGTGGTGGTGGCGGCGCTGTGGCGGCGGTGGTGCTTCCCGTCGCTACGCGCTAACCCTAGATCGGAGAGGGATGTCGGTGGGGTCTGGCACACAGGTGAACCTCGTTACTCGTGCTGCAGGTCCCCCACCTCTTTATATAGCGCGGCGACAGGGGCCCACCAACCAGGGTGCGGTTGGGCGTCCCCGATCAGGACGCGGTCAAGGGGACCGATCGACCCGTTGGGGTTCGACCGGATGAGATCAACCTAACAACTCTACCTAGACCTTGAATCAGCGCCGAGCATAGGTCCGATGTCCCACCCCCTCCCACCGTCAAAGTGGCAAATAGAGGAGGCGGGGACCCATCGATTCACGCTTGAAAACGACGAAGGCTGGTCAGAGTGGTGGCGGCGGCTAGGTTAGAACCTTAGGTCGCAGCCTCCCTGTTTTCCTGTGCTGAATACAAAAGTTGGGGAACTGACACATAAAGTCAATTCACAAGTTTTTTTCGAGGGAATAGTCAACTCACAGCTCACAAGTGTCCTCGATTCCTCGAGTATGCTAATTGGACCGTTCAAAGGCCCAACTATGTCGAGCATAACAGGCCTAGCAGGAGAAGTTAGGCTCTCCAGGCCGAACCAGGCCTTGGGGCCAGGTTAGAACCTTGCCATGCTTCTATAAAATTCCTCCCCTCAAAAAACAAAAAACAATTCTATAGAATTCCGCTCCACCTCTGCCCGCCTCGCCGCTTCCTCCTCGTACGCATTTCCCCGAACACTTCACCCGTGCCGCCACCTCCGCCGTTCCTCTGCCCACTTCTCCGCTCCACTCACCAGTCATCAGCTACCACCGCCGCCGGCGCCATGCAGAAGGTGCGGCTCAAGTGGGTGAAGAACCGCGGCCTGGACCACCTCATCGACCGCACCGTCTCCATCCGCGCGTCCTGCCTCCTGCTGGACTACCTCGCCCGCCAACCCTCGCCGCCGGTGCCGGCCCGCGCCCTCGCGCGCTTCCAGAAGCCGCTCGGCCTCACCTTCCCCGTGCTCCGCTTCCTCCGCCGCCACCCGACCCTCTTCGTCGAGCAGCCGCACCCGCGCTACCCCTCCCTCCCGCCTTCTCCCTCACGCCCGCCTCCGACACACTCCTCGCCCGCCTCGCCCGCGCCTCCGCCGTCGACTCCCACCTCCGCCTTGCGCGCCTCCTCCTCCTCACCCGCTCCAGGTCGCTCCCGCTGGCCTCCATCCTCCCGCTCCGCTTCGACCTCGGCCTGCCCTACGACTTCGCCTCCGCCTTCCCCTCCGCGCACCCCGACCTCTTCGCGGTCTCCAACAACCACATCTCGCTCTCCGTCTCCGGCCTCCCGAGGACATCGCCATCTCCTCCCTCCAGCGCCGCCACGCCGAGGCCATCGCCGGGGCGACCTACCGCGCGCTGTCCCGGCCGCCGTCCTCCTCAAACGCGCCCCTCGCGTTCCCGATGCGGTTCCCGCGTGGATACGGCGGATGAAGAAGGTCAAGGCCTGGATGGAGGATTTCCACCGGCTGCCTTACATCTCCCCCTACGATAATGCCTCAGGGATCGACCCTGACAGCGACATCTACGAGAAGAGGAACATTGCCTTGCTGCACGAGTTGCTCAGCCTTATGGTGCACAAAATGGTGCGGAGGTGTCGTCGTATCGGCATTTTGGATAGGAGACGGGGTCCTGCTAGCCGAGGGTGAACGTAGGGCAAGAAGGTGGACGTCGTCAAGGTCGGGATTGTACACGGCGGTTTACCCAGCTTCAGGCACCACGGCGGTGGCGGTGCCCTACGTGCTGCTATAACTCACTATAAGGCAATATCGCCGTGAACAGGTTACAATGAGTTGGTTGTCTATCAAAGAGTTGCCCTAAAGGCGTCCCGAGGTCCAGCTTATATAGGCGGCTGGACCTAGGGTTACAAGGTGAATACGTATCCAGCAAGTATACGGAGTCCTAAACCTAGCCGGCAAGTATGCCGCCTTCCGTCTTGGTCTTGGTGGCTTCATGGGCTTCAGTCTTGGGCCTCCTCCTTGCCGGCATCCGCCTTCCTTGGTCGTCAGCTATCTGGGCCGCCCGGTAGGCAAAGCCTTCACCACCACTGCGGGCCACCCTGGACTAGCCGGATTGATCCATGCTGGTGATACCCCTAGTAGGTATATCCCCAACATTAGCCCCTGGGAGGGTTCGAGTTCTTCAGGCGCCGTCTTCTTTGTCGGCAACGTCCGCCTTGTCTTGTAAGCGTCTGAAGAGCTTGAAGCATTCCATAGTTGAAAGTAAGCGGCGGTCCGCCTAAAGTAGTCGGACAACTTGCCGCCATCATGGGAAAGACGGCCTGACCATTGTCAGGAATCTTCCTGGCACCAGTCTTGTCAATTGACTAGGCTCGTCAAATGTTGACGGATGACGCCATGCAGTCCACGACAGTTTGGACTTGGGCATGCGTCATGATGGTTTCTCCACCACGCACAGAAATCGGAGCGAGGCCGCAGACGCCGTTGCCACGACGTGCAAATCGTGGGCACGTGGCGGAAATCTCGCGTCCCCCTAATTTTAGGCACGGATCTTGGCGCGTGGGGATAAATACCCCAAAGGGCACATCGATGCACTTCTTCCTCATTCGCACACCCACCGTGGCCTCCTCACCTTCCCGAGCTCAACTCCGGCGAGCACGAGCAGCGCCCTCTCCCCAAATGGCGAGCACTCAGCAGGATGCGGCGGCGACGGCGGCACTGGCTGCGGCTCTTCGACCCCCGCCGGATCTGGATCTGTCCAGCGGCGGCGGCGGTGCCCGCAGGCGCATCGATGACCTCTCCCGCGGCCACCGTGGCCACGGGCGGGGTTTCTACTTCTTCCCCAGCTCCGACGACGCCTGCGACCGCCGCTCCAACTTTCCCCTCCCATCCCTCGCGGCTACCAGCTCAGAGGCCGCGGCGGAATCTGCCGCCGACGAGGATGACGACGTCGAGGAAGAGGAAGAGGCTGGAGACCTGGGTTCCAGGTACTGGCTGCCGTCAGTTATGACGTCAGCATATCTGAAGGAACTGGAGGAAGGCGGATACATTCCGCCAAAGACGGAATGCTCCTGGAGGGTTCCAGGCGACGAGGCGGTGCCTGACCCCCAAGACGGCGAGCGTGTCATGTTGGCTTCGCATAGCCTTCGCGGTATGTCTCTGCCGCTTTCCGCCTTCTTCTTGGCGGTGCTTAGTTTTTATGGGCTGCAGCCACACAACATAGCGCCCAACAGTATTCTAGTGCTAGCCGGCTTCCAGGCTTTGTGCGAAGGGTACTTAGGCATAGCTGCGTCCATAGAGCTGTTTAAGTACTGCTTCCTGTGCCGCCGGCAAACCATACCAGGCGGCCACCTAGCAACCTGCGGTAGTGTTACGTTCAACTGCCGCCAACCCGACTGGTACCCAAAAATACCATACATCGAGTCGGTGAAGCACTGGACCAGCACTTTCTTTTACTGCAAGGACATCCCGACACCTGGCAGCACGCAAGGGATGCCAGCCTTCGTCAACGGTCCGCCAACCCACAAGGCTTGCTGGACAGCAAAAGTGCCGCTCAGCAGCTTGCCGGAAGAACTTCGAGTTGCCGTTAGGCGGATCGAGTTCTTGACGAAGACGATGTTGGCTCCACGACTTGACGGAGTTGACACCGTCATCTGCTGGGTGTCGAGGAAGATTATGCCTCTCCGCCATCGCCCACTGAAGATGTGCGAGTACAAGGCGGACGACGCCGGCAACAGCACCCTTGATCAGGATGCCTTGGAGTACCGGCTTAGAGAGCTTATCAAGCCTCTGTCGGTGAAGGCGGCTGAAGGCGTCGCCATGTTCACTCATAACAACCCAGCCCCAGCGGTAAGTGAAAGCTACTTTGTTATTTCACTAACATCCTTGCCCACTAGGTACTGAATTAATATTGTCTTGCTTCCTTTTCAGCTACAAACCTTGGGAGAGGACGAGCTGGCCCCAAACTGGTATGATACAGGTGCCAGCAAGTCGAAGAAGCGCAAGCTGAGCTCCTCCACCAAGGATTTGGAGAAGAGGAAGAAGGCGGCCACCTCTGCCGACGCAGAGGATGAGACCGTGGGGAACGTTCCCTTGAAGCGGTTAGCAAACTTTGGCTTCCCTGACTTGGATATTTTAATATGTTTGTGCTGACAAACTTGCATGTTTCTGCTTACAGAGGCAAGCCTACCATGCCCAAACTCCGCTCCAACTTGAAGATTGCTGCCGGCAGGGGCAAGCCACCACGTTCTTCTCCAGCTGCTGCGCCGACAACGCCCACAGTTGGCGTTCCCGTGGTTGTGTGCCAGGGAACGTACACAGCTGCCGGTACCGCAGAGGCGGCTACAGAGAAGATGGCGGGCAAGAAATCAGTTGCCGGCATAACTTTTTCCAAGACGGCTGAAGCTTCGGCTAGTGATGCCGCTCGATTTATCGCCATGAAGCAGGAGATGGATGACCAGATGGCGGCCGAACAAGGCGGATCGTCCACTCATCCTGGCTCCCAACCTGGCAAAGGGTTGCAAGACCCCCGGCAAACACTGAAGACCATGCGTGACGGTACCCGCAACTGGTACGCACACATGGACGAACTCCACGACACCCTGCACGGACAACTTGAGGTAAAATAGCCTATGGTCCCAGCCCCCGAGCACTTTGGCGGCTGAAAAATTTAGCCGGCAAAGTGGTCTCGTTGACTAAATAGCGCTAACCATAATGTTGCTTTCGTGCATGCAGGCCGTTCTTGCTTCCAATCTTGAGCTATTTCGTGCTCAAGAGATGAAGAAGAAGGAATGCGAGGAACTGCAGCAGGACGTGGAGTTGAAGAACGCCCAAATTGCGAGTTTGGAAGAAGCTCGCAAGAAGGATGAAGGTGACAAAGCTTTCTTTGCCTTCTTTTCGTCCGACTTCTTTTCCTTTTCCGACAAGTATTTTAGTCGTCTTTTCTTTTTATTTGTAGAATTATTAAACACTGCGCAAGATATTCTCAAGAACTCCACTGACATGCAAGCTTTGATGAACGAAGCTGCAGATCTTGCCGGGCTGGTGACCAAGCTGAAGGCGGATCACGCCAAGGAGCTGGATGATCGTGCGTTGGCTCATGCTGCCGAAGTTAGCAAGTTGACTGGACAACTTGAGGCCATGAGCAACAACCTTGACCAGGTGAACAAGAACGCCAAGGAGCAGCAGGACCAACTGTCAAAGGCGGTCCAGCTAGCCCAAGAAACGCTTGAGAACCATCTGGATGAGGTCAACGCCATCCACGACCATGTCTTGGGTATGCCTCCAGTCCTTCATTTTTGTCACCTTGCTTTCTTGATACTTGAAGCTGCAGTGTGTAACTTTGTGTTTGTGCAGTGCCGGCTAGCTTGGGAGATGACCTGGCCACAACGCCGCGCCTTGCTCGGATCTTGAAAATTGGCGAAATCGTCAACCAGATTGTCGGCGCCGGCAAATCATTTGCCGCCAAGTTCTACCCTGGGGAAGACGGCGATCCCGTCATCTTCGATGCTCTGCCGGAGTTGCTGGAGAAGGCGACAGCTGAACACGACAACACACTACGCTCAGCAGCACGAGGCGGTGCCAAGTTGGCATTGGCGATGACGGCGGCGTGGTACCCGGAGGCTGATATTCATCAAGTCACCGAGTACTTCCCCACCGAAGACGAAAACAGCCAAGCCATCGTGATGCAGGACGTGCTGCGGTCTGTTCGCGGCTATGCGACCCGGGTTGCCAACATGGTTGACATCCGCAAGTTCTACAAGGAACACCCGGACCCGCATGTTGCCGTTGCTGATCCCTCCTTGGCAGATCCTGAAGCTTCCCGCGGCGAAGAAGGCGAAGCCGGAACCGACAAGCGCAGCCCCAAGGATGGCGGAGCCAGCCCCAAGAATGCCGGCGTTAGCCCCCAGGATCTCTCCACCAGCTCTACGAAGGCGGCAATCCCTTAGACTTCCTCCTGCAAAGGCAGCACAAAACACTGCGTTAATCTGTTAACGCATAAAACTTTATTTTGGGTTGTAAATATTTATGGGCCAACTTTTATGCTACACTTGGCGGTAGGCTTACTTAAGTGGCCCGCCTTAATATGTATCTCGCCTGCATGTTTAGCTTTTTCATATGTTGGCGGAACCTCATCTTAGTTACTTTAGCTGAGCCAACCAGGTGCAATACCAACTAATTTAGACTCAGAGACCAAAGCCAGCATGTTGGTGCCAACGACATACTACTAGGCGACCCACATACAAACAGACAGATAAGCATATTAGGCGGTGCAAAGATTGTTTGCGTTTTTAGCCGGCAGACGGCAAATGTCAAAAAAGTTTGGACCTTAGCACGGAGCAAAACTTATTTTATTTGGTAACTTTTATGACAACAGATATATGATTGCGAGAAAAGACAAAAGATGGCATGATCCCAAAACTGAATGAGCAAACCACAGACTTTTATTTCATAATCATATAGTACTTATTACAATGTGGAAATTGCTAAGTGTAAAAAGGACGTAGCTGCTCAATGTTCCAGGGTCGCTTGGTTTCTTCGTACTTGTCGTCAACCTTCCTTTTGCGCTTGCGACCTCGCTTCTTCTTGTATCCGTCACGTGCATCGACCAAGTAATAAGAACCATTGAGCAACACCTTACTGACCACAAAAGGTCCTTCCCAAGGCGGGGATAACTTATGCAAGCCCTTTCTATCTTGGATTAGGCGGAGAACCAGGTCACCCACTCTAAAACTTCTTTGCCTCACCCTTCTGCTGTGATAACGCCTCAAACTTTGCTGATAGATGGCGGATCGCGCAAGGGCAACATCTCGTTCTTCATCAAGTAGGTCAAGGCCATCCTGTCTTGCATCTTCTGCGTCCTCCTGGACGTAGGCTTGGATTCTGGGAGAATCGTACATCATGTCGGTTGGCAACACTGCTTCTGCGCCATAGACTAAGAAGAAAGGAGTAAACTTGGTTGATCTGTTTGGAGTTGTGCGTAAACTCCAAAGGACAGACTGCAATTCATCCACCCAAGCCCCAGCCGCTCTGTGCAATGGTACTTCGAGACGTGGTTTGATTCCTTGTAGGACTAAACCATTTGTACGCTCTACTTGACCGTTTGCTTGCGGATGCGCGACGGAGGCTAGATCTAGGCGGATACCATGCTTATAACAGTATTCCTCGACTTCGCCTTGCGACAAGTTAGTGCCATTGTCGGTGATAATGCTATGAGGCACCCCGAACCGAGAGATTATTCCCCACAGAAAGTTTGCGGCTGTGGCGCCGTCTAGCTTTTTGATAGGCTTAGCTTCAACCCATTTGGTAAACTTGTCTACAGCCACAAGTAAATGTGTGTAGCCACCAGGCGCCGTTTTAAACGGACCAACCATGTCCAAGCCCCAGACTGCGAAAGGCCACGTGATGGGTATTGTTTTAAGCTCTTGAGCCGGCATATGTGATTGTCTGGCATAAAGTTGGCAGCCCCTGCACCTTTTAACAATGTCTTCTGCATCTTGCTTGGCTGTCAACCAATAGAAACCTTGTCGGAAGGCTTTTGAAACAAGGGCGCGTGAAGAAGCATGATGTCCACATACGCCGGCATGTATCTCATCCAACAATTCTCTGCCTTCTTCGGGCGAAATGCAGCGTTGGTAAACACCAGTGGTGCTACGCTTGTACAATTCACCTTTGATTATTGTAAATGCCTTGGCTCTTCTTATTATTTGCCTTTTCAAAACCTCATCATCCGGTAACTCCTGATTGATCAGGAAGTCCAAATATGGCGTCGTCCAATCCGGCTTTACCAAGTAGACGGCATAGCTAGCACTATCAACTGGTTCTGCCGACTCTGGGTCAAGGAGGTCTGCTCCTTTAATTGACGGCTTGTGTAGGTGTTCCAGGAAAACATCTTTTGGTACCTTTTTGCGTTCAGACCCATTCTGGCAAGTGTATCTGCCGCCTCATTTTGAGTTCTTGGGATATGGCGGACCTCGTAGCCTAGAAAACACTTGGCGAATTCGTCAACGGTAGCTCGATATGCCGCCATTGTTTCGCTCTTTGTGTCCCAAGTACCACGTATCTGTTGCGCCACCAAATCTGAATCTCCGTAGCAGAGGACACGTTGGACGCCAAGTTCCTTGGCAATGTGTAAACCATGAAGGAGAGCTTCGTACTCAGCAACATTATTAGTTGCCTTGAAGTGTATTTGTAACACATAACTAAGCTTGTCTCCTTGAGGGTTTCTTAAAACAATGCCAGCCCCCGAGCCCTGGAGCATTTTTGATCCATCAAAGTGCATGATCCAGTATGCATCTTCAGGGAGAGGTACTTCGTCCATGGCCTCCGTCCAATCAGCTACGAAATCTGCTAAGGCTTGAGACTTAATGGCCGTTCTGGGCTTATACGAGATGTCGAAGGCGGCAAGTTCAATGCCCCATTTGGCAACGCGGCCTGTTGCATCTGTATTATTGATGATATCCCCCAGAGGTGCCTTGCTCACCACGGTTATTGAATGTTCCTGGAAGTAGTGCCTTAACTTCCTGGCGGCGTAAAAAACACCGTAGACCAATTTCTGGTAATGCGGATAACGCTGTTTTGAGGCGGAAAATACTTCACTGATGAAGTAAACCGGACGTTGTTCCGGCAAGTCTGAAATTTCCGTCTTGCGTTCCACAACCAGTACCACACTAACAACTAAGTTAGTTGCGGCAATATAGAGCAGCATTGGTTCCTGCGAACGAGGAGCTGCCAAAATTGGAGCAGACGTTAACGCGTCCTTGAGTTGCTGCAAGGCGGCGTCTGCTTCGTCTGTCCACTCGAAGTTGTCGGATTTCTTCAGAAGCCGGTAGAGAGGCAGCGCCTTCTCACCAAGACGGCTAATGAAACGACTGACGGCAGCCGCCGATCCGGCAAGTCGCTGCACGTCCTTCAGGTCCTTGGGCCTGGATATGTTGAGGATCGCTTTGATTTTTTCTGGATTCACCTCTATCCCTCGTTCGGAAACGATAAAGCCAAGCAATTTGCCGGCAGGAACCCCGAAGACGCATTTTTTCGGGTTGAGTTTCATCCTGTATACCCGGAGGCTATCAAAGGTTTCTCTCAAATCATCAAGCAAATCTGCCTTCTTTCTTGACATGACGGCAATGTCGTCAACATAGACGTGAACATTGCGGCCAATTTGCTCGTGAAGGCATCTTTGCATACACCGCTGATACGTTGCGCCGGCATTTTTTAGACCGAAGGGCATCGTGATGTAGCAGAAGGTCCCATAGGGTGTAGTGAACGCTGTTTTGATTTGGTCGGATTCTCGCATTTTGATTTGGTGGTACCCGGAGTACGCATCCAAAAAGCACAGCAGCTCGGAGCCGGCTGTGGAGTCTATGACCTGATCTATACGAGGCAAAGCAAAGTGGTCCTTAGGACAGCACTTGTTCAAACCGGTATAATCAATGCACATTCTCATTTCCTTATTAGGTTTTGGAACCATTACAGGATTTGCCAACCAATCAGTGTGTACTACCTCCCTAATGAACTTGGCTTCTTGCAACTTGATGATCTCCTTGCCTATTGCTGTCCGCTTCTTCTCACCGTAGCGTCTTATTCCTTGCTTCACTGGTTTGGCTCCTTCGTAGACGTTAAGAGAATGCTCGGCAAGTTCCCTCGGGACACCTGGCATGTCGGCTGACGACCATGCAAAGATGTCCTGATTCTCACGGAGGAACCTGACGAGCGCGCTTTCCTATTTGTCGTCCAAGCCAGCCCCTATGGTGACTTGCTTGGAGCTGTCACCTGGGACCAGATCCGCCTTCTTTGTGTCTTCGGACGCCTTGAAAGTGTTCTTTTGCTCAGCGGTCTTTACATGCTCCGGCAACTGTGATGTATCGAGCTCTTTCTTCAACATGGCTAACTCCTCTGCGTGGAGGACTGCCTCAGCGAAGGCGGCATTGCCACGCTCACACTCCTTTGCTTTCTTGAAGTTGCCACTGATGGTAATTGTACCATTGGGTCCCGGCATCTTCAGCTTGCTGTATATGTAACACGGGCGAGCCATGAATTTGGCGAAAGCTGGCCGTCCAAAAATGGCGTGGTAGGCACTTTTGAAGGGGACTACTTCGAACCTGAGATACTCCGAGCGGTAGTTTGTCTCAGGCCCAAAAGTAACCTCCAATCTGATGCTTCCCATTGACTTGCCTTGCTTTCCCGGAACAATGCCATGAAACTTGACTTTGCTATAGTCAAGCTGGCTTTCCGACAAGTTCATGCGCTTCAGAGTGTCCGCGTAGATGATGTTGAGGCTACTGCCGCCATCCATCAACACCTTGGTGAGCCTGAAGTTATCGACAATAGGGTCGACGACAAGGGCGTATTTGCCGGGGTGAGGAACGTGATCTGGATGATCATCTCTATCCCAGGTTATTGGCTCCTCTGACCAGTCTAGATACTGGGGAACGTCTGGTACTGTGGCGTTTAGCTCGCGCATCTCCGCCTTTTCTTCTTTTGCCGAAGGAGTGCCCAGGAAGCACACCAATTGGCCATGTACCTTGGGATATTTCCTTTCTTTACGCATCAGCTTGGGTTCCTCATCCTCTGACATGGACATAGCCCCATCATCGTCTTCCTTCTTTGTCTTCTCAGCCTTTTTGCTCTTTTTTGATTTCCAGCCAACCTCGGGGTCTTTCTTGAAGTCCTCCATGAACCGGCATTCCCCTAATGTGTGGTTGACTTTGCCTAAGGACGCGTGGATTGGGCAAGGCAAGGCTTTCGCCTGATCATACGTCAGGCGCTGCTTGCTGGAGCCGCCATCTTTACCCTTTCCTTTCCACTTGCGGTTGCTGCCTTTGCCTTCGAAGGCGGCGGCGACCTCGTTTGATGGTCCGGCTTTGTCATCCTGGGGAGCCTTGCGTTTGTGACTTGCTCGCCTGTTTGGCGCCATATCATGTGCGCCATCTCCATCGCGTGCATCGTCATCCGCCTGTGCGTACATGGCTGCTACTTCGAGCATGACTCCGAGATCCTTGACTTGCATGCGTACGAGCTTATGTCTGAGACTTGAGCCCTTCAGGAGGCCCGTGGTGAAGGCATGGATTGCTTGATTGTCGTCTACGTTCTCGCAGCTTGCCTTTGTTTGAATCCACCTTGCCAAGAAGCTTGTAGCTGTTTCATCTGGCTTTTGCACGCAACGAACCAAATCTGTGTATGTATTGGGTCGCTTGTACGTGCCTTGGAAGTGCTGCGTGAACACCTTTTCCATGTCATGCCAGCTATGAATGCTTTTCTCCGGCAAGTTTTCGATCCAGCTTCGGGCTGTCCCCTCCAACATGAGGGGAAGGAAGCGTGCAGCGACGAGGCCATTGCCTCCAGCAATTTCAACTGCCAGCGCGTAGTCCGACAACCATGAGTTTGGCTTGTCCGCTCCATTGTACCTTTGATGAGTTTTTGACACTGACGTCATGTCTCTGGGTACTTGAACGTTGCGGATGGCTGGGCCAAAGCACTCAGGTCCTAGATAGGCATCTTGCTTTCCAGCCTTGATGTCATTGAGACGATGTCTCGCGTCTTGCGGACTGAGCTGTTTGCCAGATCTATCAGCATGTGGCTCGTCCTGCGCTGCCCGGCTGTGCCTAGGCTCATTGTTGTGTCCCCGGCTTCCGCCTTCGTGCCTGGGCACTGGTGGTGGGGACTGTGTGCGGTCCCTGCTTCTTCTTGGCGGCGGGGCATCGTCGCGGTTGCCGCCACCCTTGGCGGCTGCTTGCTGCCCCTGCTTCCGCCTTCATCCCGCCTAGGCGGAGGAGGTGAGGCCTTGCGCCTGTTGCCGGTCCTGGATGCCTCATCACGCTGCCTTTTTGGAGGTGGTGATTTGCGTGGGTCTTTCTCCTTGTCCTTCCCTTTTCCGTGGCTACTGGAACCGGACGGATCTTCTGGGTTGCCACCGGCCGCAGCTTTGCAAGCGTTGGATTTTGATTCCAACTTTCCTCCCCTTGCGTCCGCCATGTCGGCGCGAGAATCAGCACGGGCCTGCTGCTCTAGAGCTTTGCGAGCAAGGATCGATGCGTAGTAGATCTTCTCGTCCTTGTCATAGTCATCATTGTTGAGGATGTCCAAGGCGGCCGCAGTGTTGAGGACAGGTGTTGCGAGGATGACGTCCCCGTTCTTGTCCTTACGCTGCGGTGCTGTAGCCCACTCGAAACCAAGCTTTTGGGCAGGGGATTTGAAGGTGTCATGATCCCTGCCTTTCCTACCTCTCTTCTCCGCCACTTGTCCTGCCGGCTTGGGCAATGGGGTGGTGGTGAAAAGATTACGCTTGGGGTCGCACTTGGCAGTTATCTTGGCGTTTTCCTCCTTGGCTTCGTCGAGGAGGCTCTGGACCTCTGCTTGCTTGCTTTTGAGGTACTCAGTTTGCTCCACCAAGGTGTTCCGAAGTTTCTCCAAATCAGCCGGATTGGTTTTGTCGTTTACCGGCGTGTGAAGAACTTCCGCCAGAGCCGCCATGCTTCCTATCTTGCTGGGCTCGCCCTTCTCCAGATTTTCTTCTTTGGAGCCCCAGGAGGCTCTGGAAACTGTGGATCGGTTGCCGGGGTCCCCAGGTTGGCGGCGTCAGTTGCCGCCTTCTCTGAAGCTGCGCCGGTGACATCCGCCACAAAGATCTGCTGCATGTTGACGGAAGAGCCCGTAGCCGCCTCAGATGGCGGAGGATCAGGTGTAATAAAACACTTCTTGACCCGTTGCTCAAACATGCTGGCAGAATCTTCTTCGGAATCAGAGTCTACGTTGACGTGAACGGTAGATCTGGATCCGGCATCCGACATCACATCATCCTGGAGTGCAGGAAGAATAGATTCGGGATCTTGACTGTTGGGCTGGGAGTCTGATCCCAGTCCCGTCATGCCGACAAAGTGTAGATCTGAATCTGCGGACTCCTCAGAGGAGGCAAACTCAGATCCGTCTTGATTGTAGGGCGGGTGGGATGGCGAATAAATTCGCGGCAACCCATACGCCTCAGAAGTGTAGCCGATGAACACATCGACGCCGCCAAACGGCACAACTCCGCATCCGACAATGTAGTCGTCTGCGGGGATGTAGGACTCGTCGCAGCTGATGTAGTGACTGTCGCCGTAGCGAACAGCGCGGCCGACGGCGATTGTTTCGCCGATGCCGCCAAGAGTTCCCGCCTGGAACGTGACGCCTGACGCCTTAGGCCCCACGGTGGGCGCCAACTGTCGTCGTATCGGCATCTTGGATAGGAGACGGGGTCCTGCTAGCCGAGGGTGAACGTAGGGCAAGAAGGTGGACGTCGTCAAGGTCGGGATTGTACACGGCGGTTTACCCAGCTTCAGGCACCACGGCGGTGGCGGTGCCCTACGTGCTGCTATAACTCACTATAAGGCAATATCGCCGTGAACAGGTTACAATGAGTTGGTTGTCTATCAAAGAGTTGCCCTAAAGGCGTCCCGAGGTCCAGCTTATATAGGCGGCTGGACCTAGGGTTACAAGGTGAATACGTATCCAGCAAGTATACGGAGTCCTAAACCTAGCCGGCAAGTATGCCGCCTTCCGTCTTGGTCTTGGTGGCTTCATGGGCTTCAGTCTTGGGCCTCCTCCTTGCCGGCATCCGCCTTCCTTGGTCGTCAGCTATCTGGGCCGCCCGGTAGGCAAAGCCTTCACCACCACTGCGGGCCACCCTGGACTAGCCGGATTGATCCATGCTGGTGATACCCCTAGTAGGTATATCCCCAACAGGAGGAATGCCATCCGGTTGCTCCGGGAGGAGCTTGGCCTGCCTCACAAGTTCACCAGGCTGTTTACGCGCTACCCTGGGGTGTTCTACCTGTCCTTGAAGTGCAAGACGACCACGCTGGTGCTTCGCGAGGGGTACGAGAGGGGAAAGCTCGTGGAGCAGCACCCCCTTGCCACGGTGAGGGAGAAGGTGCACTATGTCATGCGCACTGGCGTGTTGTACCGTGGGAAGGGCTTGTCCAAGCTGGTTTTAGATGAGGATGATGATGAAGAGGGTACACTGGATGGAGATGAGGAGTTTCAAGGGGCTGGGATGGATGAGGATGCTGATGTTGAGTGCTTTGGAATGGAGATTGTGGACGATGACGGATCTGGTCGCGATGATGATGATGAACACGATGGTTATGATTAATTTGGGATGGTGACGACTTGTGCTTGCTGAATGCTGCTGGCCTGCTGCTATTTTGAGATGATGGGCATTCACATACCACTGTGAGTTGTTAGTTCTACCAAAATTTGTTGATTATACATTACCTGCTTGAGATGTAGAAAGCTTCTTAGGATGCCTAGTTTCTATGGTCGTTTTATATTTGGAAGGTAAAATGTATGCCTAATTGCCTATGGCTCCCTCTGGTCTCTGGATAGCCTGAGATGTCATGTGAGTCATCACGATTTCAAAGTAAGGTGGATTGTTAATCCAATACTTCTCATATACGAACCCTTATTAAAATTCTGAACACACAATAGAATCTTAGGTATATTCCCTTTGCTGATCGTCTTGATGAGTGATTGCATTCGCAACAGGGGTATTACTACAGAATATGTGACCACGTTTTCTAGGAGAAATGTAGTGTATACTGTATAGTGCTAGAGGTACTTCGACCCTTCTATAGTTCTATTGCATGGTGGCCTACTGGAAAATTAGAAACAACTTCGAAGCCAGCTTGGTACCTGAATCTTGGATACCCTAGCTTCGAAAAGCTCAAAGTCACATTAGGCAAACCTCACAAGGACTAAGTCAGACATGCATTTTGCAAATTAGATGTCAGTCTACTAGGTAATACTTACATCTTGTTTGGGCAGACAACAGATGTTGGCAGACAATAGTCAAATGCAAATTATGATTTCCTGGATTACAGAAGGTGTGCTTGGAATCTGGATTAAAACTGAAATAGACTGCAGACATCTCTAGATGGTCTTAGCTCATTTGTGGGGTAAACAGACTATCCTTTCCTAACCTTTTATGAGGGCTACCAGCCTCGCTCACCAGTCACCAACATAGACATGAATGTCGCAATGTCACTGACTGTTGCTCCTTACAATCTTTTCAGCTAAAGTGATGCTGATGAAGGAACCTTTGCAGTCTTGGCAACTTTTGTAAGACAAGTGAATTGCACTTGTCATGATCATTCTGAACTCATGATCTCTGTAGCAAGTTATACGCGAGTTCAGTGATAACTTCAATAAGATCTCAAATGCTCATATAACATTCCCACTTTCTAGTGTCTTGGGCTTTGTAACTGGCACATCCAAGGATCCAACTCCAAGGTTTAATCAAGCAATACACTCTTCTTCTTCAGTTTACTCCTTGGATGAGACAATTGATTTTCTGCTGCAATAGGTCCATTGTTAAGAGCATCAATCTGTGTAATATTAAGTCATCAGGTTCATATTTGCTTGATTATTAGTATTCTAATGCAATGCAACTTACGTGCCCTTTGTAAGTTCATGAGTAAAATATTAGCATACATGCTAGTGCAATATCATTTTCTCTATGCACATTTTATGAGCTTATCAGCATGACATTCCTCTTGTGAGATGCAGTCATTTACTCATTTAGTTAAGTGAAGTGTAGAGTGGCACGTGCAAATTGGAGTGCACAACTAATTATGAATTTAACCTGTCAAAGTTCATCCTCATTCATCTAAAAAAGAATATTATTAGAAACATAATGTCCTTGTTCAAGTAAACAAAACTCTGACCGTATTCAAACTCCATGGGCAAGCAAGGCTTGATCTGTTTAGTATTTTTGGCTGTGCCACTACAACCTAATGGAACCAGTTTCTACCTTTTGCTTTTTAAGCACGGACAGACTTAGGTCAAGTATTCTTTCTACTTATAAAGATTCAAGTTGGTGGTCATCTGTTCACTTCTTTTCTAGCCTTCCTATTCTCAATCTTTACAAGGTGTGATCATACACACCTACGATCATAGTTGCAAACTACCGTCTCTTCTAGCCCCGATAAATAAAAAAACATCAAAATAATTGTACTTGGATAGACATGTAACTAACGTAAACCATATTTCACATCATTTTCTTGGTTCTGCAGCGTAGCACGTTTGTTTTGCTAGTATTTGCAACTAATTCTAAGTTGTATAGTACATACCTGCCTCCAGCACAATAATGGTGCTAAAATTGTGGTGGTATGAGCTATGAAATTGGTATTATAACTTTATGAGATCTGTTATCAGTTGACGATCCATGTGACATTTATTCATCTCTTTGTTGTAAGTAAGTACTAAGTTACACAACTTCTATGCTGTCACAAAGTGTATGGGAACAACTATGTTGATTTCTTCTGTTTATCTATCTGGAGTAATCATGTGCACTGAAGTTAAGCACATCGCACTGTGTAAAATTGGACCTTGCAAGCCACGCCTACTTGTTCATGGATTTTGAAGTGTAGTAAATTAATTGGCTAGGGTACAGTTTTGTGCATAATTCATCGAAGTCTTGTCAAGAATCAATTCTAGGATTACTTTCGAGCAACCCAAGCACATGATATGATTTTGTGTACATCCAAGCAGTGGTGGAGCCAAGGCGGCCTGGCATGCCGGGGCACCCGGCTAAGCTGATGAATATTCCTTAAGTACCGGCAAGTGAAGGCTTTAAGCCAGATTTTGTGGCAAATTATGCCTTTTGAATATGTTCTTCTGTTCTTTTCACTCAACCTTGTATAATCACATAATTTTCATAAGCTGCTGAAGTGCTGATTTTTGTGAAAATAAAGTTATCCATTTAAAGTGACATTGAATTGGTGATACGTAGCAGCAACATTCTAAGAGCAAAGATTGGCTGGGGCTCTGTCCATTTAGTTACCTTTTGTGGTTGAATTATTTGCCCCTGACCCTGAGTTATCTGTTTCACTATATTTTCCTATTTCTTTTGTTATTCAAATGCTCAACTTCTTGCATGGTATCATCTAAAAGGCACATTTTTGTTCCATTTCTGCTGGATGTAAAAATTGCATTCCCCAGCACCTCAAAATTTGGACTAAGAAAACAAGGGGAGGATGTGAGTCTGCACGGCAGATCCAGAGGTAGCCATATGAGTTGTGAGGGATAAGGAGGCAATAAGGCCACACCTTCTCCTGACTCGTATTAGTGGTGATGAGGAAGGGCCCTCAACCTCACATCCCGTCTTTTTGTTATTAAAATTGCATTGAAAATTTCATAAGCTGCTAATTTTTATAAATAATAAATGGGATACTGGTTTTGCTTCTAAAGTGACATAGAATTGGTGATATGTGGCAGCAACATTCCAAGAGCAAAGCTTATTTACTTATTTAGCTTTTGTGGTAGAATTAATGGCCGATGCTTGTATGTTTCACTATATTTTCTTCTTATTTCTTTCGCTTGCATTAATCAAATGCCAACTTTTGGTATGGTATCCTTAAAATGCCACACGAATGTTCTATTTCTTCTAGATGTAAAAATGGCATGCTCCAACACATGATATTTAGACTAAGAAAACAAGAAGGCGAGGATGTGAGTGTGCACCTTGCCCCTGCCGTGCAAGGCAACCATGATGAATTGTGAGGGAAATGGAGGCAATCCATGTGCACTGAAGTTAAGCACACTGCACTGTGTAAAATTAGACCCTGCAATCCACTCCTATTTGTTCATGGATTTGAAGTGTTGTAAATTAATTGGCTAGGGTACATTGTTGTGCATAATTCATTGAAGTCTTGTCGAGAATCAATTCTAGGATTACTTTCGAGCAACCCAAGCACATGATGATTTTGTTTACACCCACCAAAAGGTGTTTTTCTTGGTCTGTTAATATTATTCATCACCCTTATGGGTTTTTACAATCCCGTTTGAGTCGACTATTTTCTTGTTTATAGACTGTTTGCTGAGTATGTAGAGCATTTCAATAATTATTGTCTGGTACAGCGCTATTTGAACAGCCGCTGTTTTTTATAAAGATGTTTCTCTATTAAGCTCATACATCTGTGTTAGGCATGCTCCAGGTGCCAAGAATGATAAGTTATGCCTTTTGAATATGTTCTTCTGTTCTTTACACTCAACCTTGTATAATCACATAATTTTCATATGCTGCCAAAGTGCTGATTTTTGTGAAAAATAAAGTTATCCGTTTAAAGTTTAAACTGACATTGAATTGGTGATAGGTAGCAGCAACATTCCAAGAGCAAAGATTGGCTGGGGCTCTGTCCATTTAGTTACCTTTTGTGGTTGAATTATTTGCCCCTAACCCTGCGTTATTTGTTTCACTATATTTTCCTATTTCTTTTGTTATTCAAATGCTCAACTTCTTGCATGGTATCATCTAACAGGCACATTTTTGTTCCATTTCTGCTGGATGTAAAAATTTCATTCCCCAGCACCCCAAAATTTGACTAAGAAAACAAGAAGGGGAGGATGTGAGTCCGCACGGCAGATTCAGAGTTAGCCATAATGAGTTGTGAGGGATAAGGACGCAATAAGGCCAAACCTTCTCCTGACCCGTAGTAGTTGTGGTGACGGGGAAGGGCCCTTAACCTCACATCCTGTCCTTTTGTCATTAAAAGTACATTGAAAATTTCATATGCTGCTGATTTTTGTATAAATACTAATACTAAATGGGATACTGGTTTTGCTTTTAAAGTGACATAGAATTGGTGATAGGTGGCAGCAACATTCTAAGAGCAAACTTATTCATTTCTTTAGCTTTTGTGGCAAAATAATGGCCGATGCTTATATGTTTCACCATGTTTTCTTCTTATTTCTTTTGCTTGCATTAATCTGCCAACTTTTGGTATGGTATCCTTAAAATGCCACGCAATTGTTCTGTTTCTTCCGGATGTAAAAATTGCATGCTCCAACACTTGATATCTTGACTTAAGAAAACAAGAAGGCGAGGATGTGAGTCTGCAAGGCTGATCCAGAGGTAGCACCTTGCTCCTGCCGTGCAAGGCAACCATGATGTACTGTGAGGGAAATGGAGGCAAGGCCAAACCTTCTGTTGACTCGTCTTAGTTGTGGCGAATGTGAAGCCTCCACAACCTCACATTCCGCCTTTTTATCAGGCTAATAAAGCAATAAGGCATCATGGTAAGATAGAGCACATGATGCATGCCCCAGAAGACCAGCATTGGACTAGGCAACTTTCCAGGATTCCAATGCCCGGATGGATGGACGGCAAGAGCAGGGAACAACGTGAAAAGGAGGAATCCAGTTTGTTGCTTGGCTAGACATCCTTGCCATTTGACCTCAACTTTGTCAAAAAGAGTTGGCCCTGAGGGCCCGCTGGTTGTTGCTTGAGTAGGGGTAATCCCAATGTCTCGTGATACTAGTTTAACTACTGGGACCAGCTGATAGTAGAATATATATCTAATCATCATAGATCATGCCTCCTCTTTGATGATGATCATCCACCCTTGTCCTTCACACCTTACCTTTTCTACTGTTCGTGCATGCATCTTACTGTTTACCTAGAGCAGAAAGCATATATAGAATATTAATATACAATAATTATGATGATGGACTAAGATGAATTCTAAGACTAAACTCCTACACTGATTATTGTAGCCAACCGTTTGTCCAAACTTCATTTACTGCATGATACTTCAGTCATGGCAATTTTTGCCACCCGAACTTGATAGAGGCTGGGCTAATCAATGGCACTTGCCTTTTTTTTTTGCTTCGGCTATTCTTCAGGGTCACATGAGACCCATGAGGTATCATTCATACCATGCATCTGAACATGTGATCGAGAATGTTGAATGTATGTGATCTTGAAATCAGAGGTGCAGGTGTGCAGGCGGTGCATGGAAGCTGCTACTGGGAATCTGTTTGCAGAATTGGGGCAGTGTCCAACCACGGGAATCCTATGATAGCTGCTAAATGCTAATTGCATGCGCATAGGATGCATCATTGTCCAGCTCTGTTGATTTGTTTCGGCCTTCGGGTCATCTTGGATTTTTCTTTTTCTCTTTTATGCTACTACCTGTCCTGTTTTTGACATGTCCAGTTCGTCAGATCTTTTTCAGAGTCAGGTCACTTCTGCTTGGATTTTTTCTTTATTGTTTTAAAACATAATTTTGATCTCTTTTATTTTACGTACCCAATATTTGCTGGTACGTTTGGCATCAAACCTAACTCTTCGGTACAATCTACAGCTCAGGTGCAGTTTTTTCGTGGTCTTGTGCCATTTTGTAGGTTAACTGAAACAAAATCATTTCTGTGCAAATATTTGATTGTTTTTCACTTAACACAGCTTGTTTGGACATGGACATTTCTGCTAATGTCCGGAGGGAGGAAAGGCAAGAATTGATAGTAACCGGTTAAACATGAGTACAATGCCAGCTATCACATTATCTTTCATTAGATCAACTGCTGAACCGTAGTATACTAAAATCAATAAAGGAACTCGTTTATTCAAAATAGTAATAAGACAGCCTCACTGTTCCTAAGCAATTATCATTTCCGCCACAAGTTCACGAGGTATACTGTTTAAACCGTACAGGGACACAAGGTGGTGGATCGAAAAGTAGTCTTCAGGAAACCAATTGTGTTCCGGTCCAATAGACAAAACCACACTAGCTAGGAGTAGCTAGGAAAGCAGAGACTTGTACTAGGACGATGCCATATGGGCATCAGGGATTAGGGGGGATAAAGGTTGGCAAGAGAGGACACCCTTTTGTAGGTCGACTTGACGAATTGTCTCCCTGTCCTGGCAACAACCGCCGCGTTGTGCGGCACGGGCAATCAAGCACCTTATCGTATCCAATTTTCCACCTATGCGGATCATCTTGATGATTAGTTAGCTGATACTAGCTCTCACTGACACCATTACCTGAAAGACCACGAGAGATGGTTATTGCTATGCGCACTTGGCACGACAGATACCAAAAGGAGACACCGTGCCCATTGATCTTGGGATGTGACCTGCTCTCCTTTGTTTTGTTAGGCCAACTCTTTCTATTGGCTTGTGAGCTAAGGTTTGGTCTTGTATTAGAATGTGTTTGGGGGGTTTTTTCTATACGAAATTCCATTTTCCAGATCATGTATGGATTTCAGAGCGGTGATGCTATTCTACGAGCGTGCGAGGTCCGACAGCAAAACGACAAAGATGTCGGGAGGAAGACGAACATCTCCACCCCCGTAGTCACCACCGGTCGAACTACCTGCCACCGCTCCCCACGACCAGCGGCGCTCCCGCGGCCGCCTCGCCGCCCCGCCCTGCTCAAATCACGATCGCGACCGCCCTTGCCATCCCCTCTAAATACCCCCAACTCCCACCGATAATTTCATCGCTCTCCTCTGCTCGCTCCAGTCTCGACGGCGTCTTCTCCGTCATGGCTCCCTAATGGTCGCGGAGCCGGCGCCGTCTCAAGGGATTGGGGTGTGGAGACCAAGCACGCTCATAGGAAAGTAATTTCGATTTCAAAAAGGGCAAAACCGCATGTAGATGCACATATCTGCCTCTAGCACACCGGCGGATCTACTTAGAGCTAAGGGGTGCACAGGACACCGGGTAGGACAAAATTTCTTTGTGAAATTGCAATTTTTCACCACACATGCACCCTCAAAAAGATTAATTTTATCTCTTGGTGCACCGGTAGGCACCCTGGTGCTCCAAGCTCTAGCTCCGCCACTGCTCTAGCATACGAACAAATTTGACCTATAGTAGGCATTTAATTACATTACAGTAAACAGAGTGGAGTACTCCTAGATCAAGAAACATAAATTGTCCTCGCTCCAATTACTTGGACACGGACAAGCGTGTTGATGTTGAAGGTGGCGGTGTGAACGAGCGAAGTGAAAGGCGTCACAAACGGCATCATTGAGCGAGTCACGTATATGCGTCTCCGTTCGGGCCCCGCAGAACTACCGAAGGTAATGGTGACAGGTGGTCCCGCTGTAGTCTGATGGACCAACAGCGTGGTCCCACGCGCGGGCCCAGGCGTGCCTCAAAGCTCCGACCCCGTATCAACACAACAGTTATTTCGGCCATCAAAGAAAAAGATACACTACAGTACAGCAGATTGTTTTTCTCATACAGTACGAAAATATTTTGCTTCTCATTTAGCCATATTTGCTAATACATAGTATATATTTCCTTGACATAGTAATACAGTACAGAATAACATTAGATAAATAGAGGGATGGATAATTAATGATGATAGGAGGAGAGGGCCATAGCGAACAAAGTTGTCTGATTAGGGAAAGCGGATAAAGTTACAGATTGATTAGCAGCGCGGGGAAACGGCGTTTAGCAGCAGCCCACGCGCAACCTTTTTCGCGGCCGCTTTTCCTTTTCTATAATTTATTTTCTTTCATAAAAACCAGACGGAACAAATTAGCCCCCACACACCCTCGTCGCCAGGCCACCACCCACGCCTTTCGCTTTTGCTCCTCCATTTCGTCGCCCTCGTCACAGGCGGACGCACAGAGAGGGACTGCGCAGTTACTCGTGGTACTACTGGCGCTGGCGCACTGGTGGGCGGTGGCGAGGCTTGAGGAGGAGGAGGAGGAGGCGAACCGCGGAGGACACGGAGCGTCGTCCCCGAGGGCCGAGGCATCTCTGGGGATCTCCACCTTCCCCCGTTCGAGGTGATTTTTTTTTTGATTTATAGTTTCCTGGTTTGGTCTGCCTGGGCAAATCGAGCGCCGGTTTCCGCTCTTCCTTTTGCTGTTTGTTTGGGGGAGTTCGTCTGTGCGCGGGAGAAGTTCCGAATGCGGGTGGGTGCATTCTGAGGTGACGGTGTGGGATGTGGGTGTGCTGTGGATTTGGGGCGCGGTCACTGGGATTTTGGTTTCGTGTTTTGGGAATATCTGGATTTGAGAGAATCGGGCGGGATTTGGTGGGGTGTTGTTTTCGCAGGAAAGTAATACCTAATCTGGTGGATTGAAGTTGAACGACGACCTCTCGTGTTTCTGCAGGGTGGAGGAGCTGTTCCTGCTCCGCTACTCCCGGGAGTTGCTTTCGCTGCGTACGGATAGTTTTACCCAGGAGCAGAGCAGGTGGGATTCTTGGAACCCCGGGCTGCAGATTTTTTTTGTTTTTGTTTTGTTCGTCTCCTTAACCTCTGTGTGTTTGTTGCAGGCGAAGTGCTTGCTGAAACTCGCCAACCTGGTTCCAAGAATCCTGTCGCTTCGGACAATTCTGCGGGAGAGAATTGCTTGTGATGTGACCCTGTCTTGTAGAATTCAGTTGAAGCGGTGGAATCCTTGTTGGTGGGTGGTTCTGCGCTTGTTATGCGAAGGTTTGGATGGAGATAGTAGATAAGATTGCGGAACCCAAGGACCCTCTGGCGCTCACTGCTCGGAAGGTGCAGAGCCTGGAGCCGCCGCTGCCGATACCGATCAAGGCGTCATGGAAGGGAAGACCTCCCAGGAGCAGGATGAGAAGGATCTGCCAGATGACGGCGAGAGCTTCCGCAGCTTGGATTCCTCCGATGAGGGTGGCCGGAGTTCTTTCTCTGGGACCAGCCACCCCCTGGAGCCGATTGATATGGATCATATGAAGACGGTCTATGTCGCAATTGACGAGGAGAAGCCTGAGCCGCCGGGTTGTCTGGTTCGAGGACTGTCGGTGAAAGGGCCGTTCCTGGATGATCTTTCGCTCCGTGTTACAGGCATGAAGTCAAATGCAGTGGTCTGTGCAGGCAGTGCTGAAGGCTTGGCTGAAGAGAGGAAGCTGTCCGGTGCTGCAGTGGCGTCGTTGGCCACGGCACGCTCGTCGCAGGCTACGGAGGCGGTGTCGTTGCCTCCGGATTCAGAGGAGAAGGACTGTGTCTGGGATGCCTCGCTCCCTCCCAGCGGCAATGCCAGCCCTCATAGTAGCATTGACAGCATGGGGGTGGTCACTGCCATGAGTATCGTGAGCGGCTGCAGTAACCCATATAAGAGTGAAGCCATAGCTAGCAGAACCATGCTTGCTGTGGAGAGGAACTGTGCAAGTGTAAAGGGTAGTGTTCGAGGCGACTCTTTGGAAAGTGCAAAAACTAGCATGAGCCGAGCAAGTGACAGCAGTGGTGTTAGCGATGATAGCAGCTGGAGCCATATCACTGGAAGTACCAGCAAGCCTCATAAGGGGAATGATCCTAGAGGAAAGGCGATTCATGCTGTACGAATTCGAGATGGCATACTTGGGATGAGCCACTTTAGACTGCTCAAGCGTCTGGGCTGTGGTGACATTGGCAGTGTATACCTCTCAGAGTTAAGTGGCACTAGGTGCTACTTCGCTATGAAAGTAATGGACAAGGCATCCTTGGCAAGTAGGAAGAAGTTGAATAGGGCTCAAACTGAGAGGGAGATTCTACAGCTTCTGGATCATCCATTCCTACCAACTCTGTATACACATTTTGAAACTGACAGGTTCTCGTGTTTGGTCATGGAATTTTGTCCGGGTGGCGACTTGCACACTCTGCGACAGAAACAGCCAGGAAAACATTTCTCCGAGTATGCAGCAAGGTGATCTATTAAATCATGAGCTGGTTCTTCAGGGAAATATTATTTGTATTTCATATTGTGTTCACATCAGGATGTTGCTAGTCAAGTTTAGTATTGCATTTGCTACCAGTTGTCCAATTTAATTTAGCTTAGTGTTACTGCTATTTCTTCTTTTTTAATATTTAGAGAAGCAGTTGAGCCTGAAGCATAATTGCCTAACTTTGCAAGGATTCCAGGTTGAAAATGGTTTCCTAGGGAAAAAGTCTATATAACTAAAATTTTCAATAGGAAGCTCATCTTGGGGTACTACAGGGAGAATCTAATGTTGTCCAGTTACTCGGCAAATTTTCTGAATAAGGTCGTATGGCTGTTATGAGATGCTGTGCAGAAAACTGTTATGAAATATGTGCTCAAATGTACTCAACGGGTGTGCCCATAATTGGTGCATGCATTTCATAGACTGAAACGTAGGCATCATAGCTAATGGTGCTCCAGTTAGCTTTTGGTTTAGCAATTAGCATTTTACACTTCAATGCCAGATTTTTCCTATTCAATATCTTATCTTATACTTGCATCTTAAAGCACTGACGTTGTGATCTCTGATTGTTGTGAGCAGGTTTTATGCTGCAGAAGTTCTTCTAGCTATTGAGTATCTACACATGCTGGGAGTCGTGTACAGGGACCTGAAGCCAGAAAATGTTTTGGTGCGTGATGATGGGCACATAATGCTTTCAGATTTTGACCTCTCCCTGAGATGTGCAGTCTCACCTACATTAATCAGAGCATCAGCTTTTGATTCTGATCCCAGAAGAGCAGGCTTCTGTGTACAACCTACTTGCATAGAACCTACTTCAGCCTGTATTCAGCCAGCTTGTTTCATGCCCAAATTGTTTGGTCAGAAAAGCAAGAAAAAGATCAGAAAGACAAGGTCTGAGCTGGGACAGAGTGGCATCAACCTGCCTGAGCTCCTCGCAGAGCCAACGTCGGCTCGATCCATGTCATTTGTTGGGACTCACGAGTACTTGGCGCCAGAAATCATCAAAGGCGAAGGCCATGGAAGTGCTGTTGACTGGTGGACCTTCGGTATCTTCTTGCACGAGCTTCTATACGGCAAGACACCATTCAAGGGGTCAGGCAACCGTGCCACACTGTTCAACGTGGTTGGTCAGCAGCTAAAATTCCCCGATTCACCGTCCACAAGCTATGCTAGCAGGGACCTCATCAGGGGCCTCCTGGCTAAGGAGCCGCAGCACCGCCTTGGCGTGAAGAGGGGTGCGACGGAGATAAAGCAGCATCCATTCTTCGAGGGCGTGAACTGGGCTCTCATCCGTTGCAGCACGCCTCCTGAGGTCCCAAGGCCCGTCGAGGCGGAGCTGCCCATGAAGTACGGGGTGTCTGAAGCCATCGCCAGCAACAACAAGAGGGTGGTTGGCACGGACACGAAGTCCGGAGGGAAGTACCTTGACTTTGAGTTCTTTTAGAGTTGTGTCTAGCGGCAGAGCCATTGCTTGCATACAGTTTGTGTTGGGTCAGTGGGGTGTTGTGATTCGATAAGGTGCTGTTTGAGTATCACCACTGTACTGGCCAAAATTTGGTAGATGTGTTTGATCATCATATCCTGATGGGAATAGCCCATCTCTCTCTATTTCTGAACATGTGTTGAGTGCTACAGACTGTGCATTGCCGAAACACACTGAAGAGTGACGTGTTTGGAGTTTGCAGTATGAATATATAAGCTCCGTCGCATCTCAGTATGTCACTCCGAGATATGGCAGTATGGCACGTTCTTGCCTGAACGGGTTGACCGTGATCTTACAGCTTTAAAGGATGCAACTAACCAGCTTTAGAATTTGAGGAAGGATCGCAGTTAAATTTATATGCCTGTGAATTGTGATCGGTCACTCATTTGGTATTTTAATGCAGCCAGTGGTCTGAAGGCTGTAGAATAGCTGCATGTCTAACCCTGACTATAGTTACCAAGTAACATAGGAAAAAACTGTTTCCCGGGGCGTGCAAAACCCTAGTGCAAGCCCCCATACTCGAGCTTCCCTGGCCGTCGAAGGCAGGAGGGGTGAGGCGCACCCTGGAGAAGAATGAGAGGTGAAGTTGTGCAGGTTGCGTGTATGAGAACAGGACTTGTCGAAAACAAAATTAATAAAACACTCAAAAATCACGCAATAGCATGACCAGAACAACAACGAAAGCAACAAAAAATTAAACAACAAAAAACCTGTTAGAGTACAATACGGTTTGGCAATATTTGTTAGTTTAGGATTGTAATCCAAGTCTATCTCTAGTAGGTTTCGTAGTCCCAAGTCTTGTACGCTATATAAACAGCCCAAGAGGCTCATTGTAATCAATCAATATTGTACAACATATTATCATCTATCATGGTATCAGAGGGTTTCGTTCCTCAACCTAGGATTTAGCCACCCACACTTCCGCCGCGCTGCCCCGGGGAGATCAATATCTGACCGGGCCCGCGCAACTCGTAGATTAGAACGGCCGTCAATCCTTCCGATCGTCGCGCCATAGGTTGTAGTAATTTTCTCTTGCCGGTCGCTTGACCGACGTTTCTTCTTCTTTCGCCGATCATAGATCGGATTGCGTCGTCCACCGCCGCATGTCGTCTTCAACGCCGCCGCTGCTCCAACCACGTCGTCGACTCATCCCGGCAAGTCATCATCACCGCCCGTGCCAAGGACGCTCTGCGTGGCGCCCCAAGGAACGCCTTCACGAGCTGTCGCCGGCTGCTTCGTCCGCACGTCGCCACCAAGCCGACACGTCTTTGACAACATCTAACGGGACATCAACCTCGTCCCCCGAGTACGCGCCTCGCCATCAAAAGGGCTTCACCAGCATCGCTCGTGGTCATCATCGTCGTCAACTATCTACACCAACACCGTCATCGCACACACCGCATCGTCGCCGCCACCATCGCTCGTCGCCGCCACCATCGCTCGTGGTCTTCGTCAACGCCATCAGGTTCTCCTTCGCCTTAACCAGCGCCAATGCGCCCTAGCAAACGGATGATCCGGATTCAATCACCGGCATCTACTAACTTTCTTTCTACCAGGGAGTGTTCCCGGGAGAGTTCCCTCGCACATACATGATCTGGGTTCAATCCACGACATCTTCTATCGCTACTATTGCAAGAGCTCAGTCGCAAGAGCTCAATCGCCATCGACAACCACTTCGCCATCTTCGTCCACCAAGACCTCGCCGCCAGAGTTGCAATAATTTTTTATGTTTTTATCTTTTGCATTGCACTTCGGCGCTAACGGCGGAAAATTCGCACCGACCGTTCACGGAGACCTTCTATGTTGCTCCTCCGACTCTGACTCGCATGGTTCATGGTGGTCCCTATCTTCGCATGTCTGGTATTGGCAACACCGGCGCGTGCCTTCGTCCCCGACACGCTCCCGAGTCTAGCAAGCTCGGCCCGCCGTGCCGTCTACCTCGTCTACACCGACAAAAGCTACGTCTAACTCAAGTTTACTACCACTACGACTATCGTTTTCTGCACTTAACATGGCAACTTCCCCGGGCTCAACGACGACATCGACCACAACAACATCTACATCAGCAACTACCACAACGGCGACTACATCCCGCACGGCATCATCGACCACGACTATAGCGCCCACATCATCGGCTACATCGACATCGGCATCAAGGGCTATCATCTTGGCTCCCTCCGTAGTTCGCGCTTTCGGCTTGTGCTCTACCCGAACCGTCCGCGACGCTCGAACTGTTCGCGTCACTACCGATCCGACTGCGGGGGGAGGGGGGGGGGGGGTGTTAGAGTATAATACGGTTTGGCAATATTTGGTAGTTTAGGATTGTAATCCAAGTCTATCTCTAGTAGGTTTCATAGTCCCCAAGTCTTGTACGCTATATAAACAGCCCAAGAGGCTCACTGTAATCAATCAATATTGCACAACATATTATCGTCTATCAAAACCAGATCAACCACAACAACAATAACCCAAAAATCACACAATAGCAAGCAAAGGGGGCAGAACCTACCGTAAAAGGGTCCATATAAGGAAGACGTCCGCCGCCGGCGAGGACAAAGCAATCCGCCGTTGATCCTCGACCGCAAACCTAAGCAAATAAAGAGGAAAAACAAAGCGAGAAGAAAATGGGCAGCAATAAGTAAATGTGGACGATTGAAAGAAAACAGAGGGTGGTGTATATCAACATGTCTAACTAATGGCGAGACGCGAGCAACGCAAAAATCGGAACGTACCCCCAAGATATTGTAGGATCTAACCAATCGGGAGACGCCACCGAGACAAACGAAGAAGGGCCCGATATATTTTCCTACCGTGCCCCTGGATTACTGTATTTAGGTCGGTAATGCACAGTGCAACCTAAGCGGCAGCCAATGGCGAGACACCAGCCTGGATACAGAAGAAAGGTCCAAAAATCTTTCGGCTGACCGTACAGTTCAACGTACCCATCGACGAATGGAGAGACGCCAGTTAGGATCGGGAAAACGGGCCCGAATTTCTTCTGACTGCCCGCACAGTGCAACATACCCGACGACATTGCGAAATCCCGAGTGTGCCCCGAGGTACTGTAGAAAATACGCAGCAGTAATAAATGGACGGGAAAGATCGATGACGCAACGTCCCGGGCAACCGACATGTGGACCGAAGAAAGGACGGGACCATCGACAGGGAGAGAGAGGTGCGAGGAACCGGGTACGAAGATAAACATCCAAGGTGGGCACGCAAATAAGAAGATAAAACCTAGGACGGTAAAAGAACAAATTCAGCCAATGGGAGGGCTCGGTTGCGAATCTCGCCCCTCCGCCACACCGATTAAACGCGTAGCGTGAGGCCGAGAGGTCGGCCCTCGGACTCCTGGGGTCGTTCGGGGAGGGCGTCAGCGAGAGTGGGCACGTGAAGCTTGGTACGCGCACGACATATGCGAATCATTGTTCATGCCGGCTCGATGGAGCCGACGTGATCGGACGGTGCAGAATGACAGAGCGGGCCATATTGGACGTCCAGAAAGCTCAAATCGATGTGGTGCGCCCAAGGGCCCTCGCCGTTTATATCTTTCTATCGGTCTTTGCGATCCGATCTTTTCAGTGTCGATTCGGTGTCTATTTTTTCGGTTCATTTTTTCTGGCGAGCCCTATAGACATGGAGAAGAGATGGTCATGACTAGCGAGCCACCAAGATCGTGATGGAAGGCGAGCGACACAATACCATCAATGTATGCGCAGACAAAGAAGAGTATTAGATGGGTTAGAATTCATCTTTTAAGTGGGCATGCCCGTGGGTGCCCACTAGATGATCACATCTGTCCACTTGATTGATGGGGGATGCCGCTTATTGCTACCCAATTAATTCTTCTATATTAAGTAGCGTTCGCTCTGCCCACTTAAACCCACTTACCTCGTGACTTCACGTGCAGTCACACAACAGTACAAGGTACACAAGATACAACTATACGCAGGAAACAACTATACTCCGTGGGGGCCTGAAAGAAGAACGCCCGGCGCACACGGAGACACGAATCACCATTAGGCACCAAATGAACTTTCAGAATCAAGAGTATTTCACACGCAGATAGTTCACCTAAAAAAGGAGCCTTCCCCCTTTGGTCATGAACCGGTTACAGTTATGGACATAATTCAGTCTCGCTTACAGAAGAAAACTTGAGCGAGAAATTAATGCAAGAAGCTCTTGCACTTCAGGCGATGACAACGGCCGCTGAGCTGCTGCAGGTGCGGCCAGCAGGCGGGAACTGAAGTTGCGGTACCAGAACGCCTCTACTTCGTCGCTGCCCTCGTCAAAGTTGAGCGTGTGGCTGAGTGGGTTGTACCTGAACTCCCCCATCTCCTCCACTTGTCCTTCTGCTTGCCGCCGCCGCTCTACAGCCTCTCCGAGCTACCGTCCGGCGAGCCGAAGCAGCCGCACACCATGGTCTACAGCTTGTGCCATCAATATCCATAGATAGTTGGAGAACTGCCATGGCCCTTGGCGGTGTGTGCTCGAGCTGGTAGAGGCGGGGATGTGGTCGCGTGAGTGAGGTGGGCTTGGCTTGGATGGATGGATGTAGATGACGACGGGGATAGGTGGGACTAAATAGGGGGATGGATGTACACGGAGCTCGGCGAACACCAGATGCTCGAGGGACGGGATGGAGGCAGCCGAAGAAGAGGATCAGAGGGGGAGCAGAGGGATGGGGTAGTTCCTTCGGGCATGGCGCCTGCCTCCATCGCCATGGAGGGGTCTCGAACTCGCGATGCAGCGTGGCGGTGGCAGTAGCCAGCGCGCCGTGACTGTCCGCTAGGATTCTATTCGTGTCTGTGGACGTCCACTTAGTGAATTAAGTGGGTTTGGGCTAGCGGCATCGTAAGCAGCCCATGACCACTTACAGGCCTACCAATCCTCTAGTCGATCTTCTCTATCCCATGCTATAAGTGTGCAATTCCTGGCAAAATCTAAACGAATTAATGCGGCATAATCTTTAGCAATAAGTACAATATATTGCATGCAAGAAAATTCAGCACAAGAGGACAATAACACTAGCCTATAATGTCGCGTTGCAGACTACCGGTGCAATATCTTGGAACCGCCATAAAGTCTTTCCATTTCTGTATCACCATGACAGCTGCAATTCAATCAATGCATTCCTCAAGCCTCTGCTTTATATGTTCATCTATTCAATCCATATAGTCCTTCTCTCTGGCTACGCATCCATCCATAGTGTAGTGTCACTCGCCTTTCATCGCGATCTTGGTGGCTCACCACCGGCGAGTCGGCGGCCATCTCTCCTTCATGGCACGGTGGCTGCGGCTTATTCCGAGTTAAGCAACTCAACTGGACAACCTTCCGTCGGAGCTTGATACGTCTCCAACGTATCCATAATTTCTGCTGTTCCATGCTTATATTATACCATTTGCTACATGTTTTATATACACTTCGTATCACTTTTATGCATTTTCTGGGACTAACCTATTAACAAGATGCCACAGTGCCAGTTCCCTGTTTTCTGCTGTTTTTGGTTTCAGAAAGTTACTTCTGGAAATATTCTCGGAATTGCACGAAACAAAAGGCCAGGTCCCTATTTTTCCAGCACGTACACGGAGTCCGAAGGAGAGACGAAGAAGAGCCACGAGGTGGCCAAACCACCAGGTGGCGCGGCTGGGCCCACAGCCGCGCCTGGAGGTGGTTTGGGCCCCTCGGGGGTCCGCCGACATCGCCCCTTCGCCTATTTATTCCCCGAGACGCGAAAACCCTAGAACACCGAGCCTTTCATCCAGAACATATTCGCCGCCGCCGTCGTCGTCAACCTAACTCGGGGGGTTCCTGAAGCTCTTCCCGGCACCCTGCCGGAGAGGGGGATCATCACCGGAGGGCTCTACATCGCCATGCCCGCCTCCGGAGTGATGCGTGAGTAGTTCATCCTTGGACTATGGGTCCATAGCAGTAGCTAGATGGTTGTCTTGTCCACTTGTGCCATCATGTTTAGATCTTGTGAGCTGCCTATCATGATCAAGATCATCTTATTGTAATGCTACATGTTGTGTTTGCTGGGATCCGACTTATATTGATACCTATGTGGAGCTGAATATTATATTATCATGTCTATGTCATTTGTGATCTTGCATGCTCTCCGTTACTTGTTGAAGCCTTGGCCACGTGAATACTTGTAACTCCAAGAGGGGGTATTTATGCATGATAGTTGGGTTCAACCTGTATTTAACCTGGGATAGTGACAGCAAGTTCTAAGGTTGTAGATGTGTTGTTGCCACTAGGGTAAAACAGCAATGCTTTATTCATGGATAAATGTATTGTTTACATTACGCACATTACTTAATGCAATTGTCTGTTGCTTGCAACTTAATACTGGAAGGGGTACGGATGTTAACCAGAAAGTGGACTATTTAGGCATAGATGCATGCTGGATAGCGGTCTAAGTAATTTGTCGTAATGCCCAAATGAATCTCATAGTAGACACCACAGCTCACACATGCATGTTATATGCACTTATCAATTGTCAATTGCCCAGCTGTAATTTGTTTACCCAGCATGTTAGTTATCTTATTGGAGAGACACCGCTAGTGAACTGTGGACCCCGGTCCATTCTTTTACATCTGAAATACAATCTACTGCAATCATTGTTCTCTACTGTTTTATGCAAACAAACATCATCTTCCATTCGATACGTTTAACCCTTTGTTTTCAGCAAGCCGGTGAGATTGACAACCTCACTGTTAAGTTGGGGCAAAGTAGTTTGATTGTGCTGTGCAGGTTCCACGTTGGCACCGGAATCCCTGGTGTTGCGCCGCACTACACTCCTCCACCAACACCTTCGAAGCAAACCTCGTTTTCCTACTGGTCCGATTAAACCTTGGTTTCATACTGAGGGAAAACTTACTGCTGCACTCATCATACCTTCCTCTTGGGGTTCCCAACTGACGTGTGACGTACAAGCAATTGTTTCTGGCACTATTAACCTAGAGCCACCAGAGCTCACGTAGTCCATCAGAAAGCGGCTCCCATTTGTTCCCGAGCTTTTCACCGGTGCTGATGCTACCCTTCGACTCGAACTCACCAGTGTCGATGTGCCGTCCGCGAGCTTTTCGCCGGTGCCCACGAGTTCGAGTCAAATGGTAGTATGACCACCCGCGAAAAGGTCGCGGACGACACGGTGGTGCGCCAGGTAGGGCAGACGGAGCGGACAACATCGGCTTCACGGTCAGATGGGAGCCGCTTGCCGATGCACTCCATGTGCTCCGGCCTAAGAAAATGATGTGTGCATCATTTTGATGCAGAGACCAAGGTTTCAACCCCTCTTTTTCAAAAAAAAAAAATACTCTCTCCGATCGTAAATGATTGACATATATTTGTCTAAATACGAATGTATCTAGATATTTTTTTTTGAATGGTCACCTGGAGGAGATAATCCCCACCTGAATATATTTCATTCATGGTTGCCTTGAGACTTTGCAGTCTCTACATGATATCAAGTGAACCAGAGAACACGACAATTACAATAGGGGAGAGATAAAAGAAAAACGCACACACAAACCAAAATGAAAGAGGAATGGGAACAACTTGCCACCTGACAAGACACCACTAAGCAGAACATGATCCCATTACCTAAGGAAGCTAGCAGGCAGACGATCCATCACCATGAGATGCACAAGTAGATGGTGTGCTGTCGAGGGATCACAACCAAGATTCAACAAACAAACTAGCACACGACACCGGCATGCGTATCAACGAGTGCCAAAGCCTAGCACCTAGCACGAACCTTGACTCGGAGCTCCGCCACGGGAGGTCGAAACGATTAGCATGTTGGGGAGGCATCATTGCATCGTCATTGAGCAAAGATGAGCCGAGACGACACCAAGGCCAAAGCTACCGAAATACCGCGACGACCATGGCAGGGTCTTGAGCAAGCACATCGAGCAAAAGCAGCACAAGGGCAGCGGGCCATCGCCATAAGACGGAGCCAAACATGCCTGCACAAGGGCACAGACAGATGCTCGACCACCGAGCCTCAGTTATCGCCGCTAGCCAATTGCGAAGACCCACATCAATGGAAAGGACAAGGAATCACACACGATGCCTTCAGGAAGGGGAACGACATCGACTGGCGCCGTCATCGCTGAGCTTTCACCCTGAGCCACACTCATAACACCATGAGGAGAAAAGGGTCTTGCACTTACCGTAGAGACGCAAAAACCAGACCGGATCACGGAGCAGCTTCACGACCACGCCTCCATGAAGGTTAACGACGCCATCAGCGCCGTCGTGGTTGTCGCGGGCATGAATTCCAAGAGGGGATTCTCCCTGAGCATGCTGCAAATGCAACACCAGTACAACCCGACCAGCAATCCTGGCCGGGCCAGAGGCAGCATGCCGGGTCGTCTGGCTGCGAACCCGCGAGGCCGGAGCAAGAGCCTGCAGGGCGTCGAGGCAAAAGGAGCCACAGAAGACTGCACCAGGCCGGAGCCATAGCAGTCCGCCAGATCCGGCAACGACCGCCTGAAAGGACAAGGATGTTGCCTAGAGGGGGGGGGAGTAGGCGATTAAAACTTTTCTGGTTTAGGCTTGATAATTGTAGAATAAAACTAGGCGTGTAAATTAACAAGCCAACAACCTAAATATACTAGGCTCACCTATGTGTACCAGCAACTTATGCTAAGCAAGACAATCAACAAGGTGATAGCAATAAAGAATACTTCAAGCACGAAAGCTATCACAATGTAAAGTGCATAAGTAAAGAGCTCGGGTATAGAAATAACCGAGGCACGCGGAGACGAGGATGTATTCTCGAGTTCCTCCTTTTTAGGGGAATACGTCTCGTTGGAGAGGTGTGAGATACAACAAAGGTCAACTCAACAGCCACAAAGGCTTCACCTTCTTCTCCGATGAACTGCACCACAAAGGTTTGGTTCACCTTCAACTATCGGAATCCTTCAAGGCCGAATCCGGAGCCTTTACAACAACGAACCGGGGCACACACACCCACAACTGAATTGGGGGCTCCCGAACAGCTACAAGTGACCACAAGAGGTCTCAACCACCACAAAGGCGTCTAGGGTCCAAAGACCCAAGAATAACAAGCTCACAAACTTTCAACTTACATGAATCCTCGTGGAGAGCACAAACCGATGCACAAAGCAATGGCAAGAGCACAAGTGCTCAAATCCTTCACTCTCAAATCCACCAAAAGCAACTAATGCTTATGGGGGGAGAAGAGAGGAAGAACAAAGGAGGAGAAACACCAAGAACTCCAAGACCAAGATCTAATAGGTTCCCCTCACTTAGAGGAGAGATGGATTGGTGGAATTGTAGATCTAGATCTCCTCTCACTTTTCCCTCAAAGATATGCAATAATCATGGGAGGGATTGAGAGGGGGAAAGCTTTTCCAAGGTCAACAATGGAGAGAGAGGAAAAAAACAAGCTCCAAGTGGTTAGGGGTCATTGGGGAAGAAGACCCCCTTTAAAAGGGCCCCAAAATCCAACCGTTATGAGCAAAAAACGCGAGCCCAGCGTTGGCCCGGCCTGGGGCCGGCCTACCACCCGAGGCACCCGGCCTAGGGCCGGCCTTGGGCTGGAGGCCGGCCTACCACCCGTGGCACCCGGCCTGGGGCCAGCCTATAAAAACTGCATAAATGCGCAACACGAAAACGAACATATCTTGATCATCCGGACTCCGTTTTCGATGTTCTTGGGCTCATTGGAATCGCAACGAAGAGATTTACAAGACCATGCAAAGAAACATCATAGTCCAACATGGGAGGATAAAACAAAATGTAGAAAGATAAACTTTCTCTATAAAAGAACAACCGGTAAATCCTCCGACATCAAAACACAACAAGATGATCATCAAGACTCCGTTTTCTATGATCTTGGGCTTGTTTCGAAGATAATCCCATGCCCTACAAGATCATGCATATACACATCATAGTCCATCATGTGAGGAGGAAACCACAAGGAGAGAGTTTGACCTCTCTAGAAAAGATAAGCCGGTAAAACCTCCACTATCAAAAACGCAACAAGATATGCAAATGAAATCCGTTTTTGATGAACTAGAGCTTGGTATGGAGATGAACACAAGCTCTAAATTCTCACATGGATAAAAGCCAAATAAGAACCAAGAAAGATGATATGCCAAGTATGCAAAGGTTTGAGCTCTCCACAAAGATGCGATCAACTTACTCACTTGAGAGCCCCTCTTGATAGTACGCCGTCTATCCTATAACCCGGTCTCCCACTAACACCATGAGACCGGTAAAATAGAAACCCTATCAAGATCATACCTTTGCCTTGCGCATTCCACTTGAGCTAGATGATGATGATCTTGACTCCCTCAAGTTGGAACACCTTTCTTGATTGTGGTTGCTAGCACATGCTTGATGAAGACTTCTCCAAATACTTCCCCATACTCCATGATGGGAGAGCATTGCTAAGCTCCGTCTTCATGTATCCACTTGCACTTCATCTTCTTCTCTTGATGTATATGATGGCTTGGAGATAAACATGAATGTTCACCCAATCTTCTTTCTAAGCCATGCTTGCAATAAGCTCAACTCTAGATGACCATTCTTCATATAAACCCTTGAATAGAGCCTTGGTCATCATATAATCTTCTAGAGTCCAGCACATGAACTCCAATCTTCTTCATGGACAAGATCTATAAAGATATCTCAATGCAAACATTAGTCCATTGAGATTGTCGTTAATTACCAAAACCACACATGAGGGCACATGCACTTTCAATCTCCCCCATTTTGGTAATTGATGACAATCCCTTTTGAGAGGGTCTATAATATGGAAATTAACGAGCTAGAGCCAATTGTACTAATATCAAATACTACAAAAGTATGTGATGTTAGTCCAACAACATATATAGAGCAAACTCCCCCACAATCTATGCACGTGTGTATGAACATGAATTCATTGCATATATTGTCAACCATTACCGGTGGTGGAGTTTCCACTATATACAAAACCAATCAACGAATTGCGAAGGCAAGAAGGCAAATACTTAAGAACAAATCAAAGTACAAAGTCAAATGCCATAAACCCTCCAAAACTTCTCCCCCATTGGCAACAATTGCCGAAATGGGAAAAAGCTTTAGAAGGCCAACATAGTGAGAGTTCCTCCACGAGTTTAACTTGTCTCATAAAATGAGTAGAATCAAATGGACATTTCCATTGATCAAAAATAGGAGGAAATCAAACTATATTGAGAATCCAAGAATTGCAACAAAATAGCAAAGTGAAAGATACCTCAACAAAAGAGGCAAGCAATCAAAGGATCCGAAAAACCAATTGGACACAAGAAGATATTATGAAAAGATCAACCAAGTGTTCTAAACATCAAAAGGGAGCTCCCCAAGGTACATGCACAAAGTAGAATTTGCATTGCAATATGGTGTGCACAACATGGAATCATCACTCCCTCCTAAACAATTTAGAACACAAACAAGTGCAAGAGAGTATTTTTAGAAAACCAATTAAAGATGTAACTACTCTCATGTGTATAAGTTTCTAAGTAGACATCAATCATGAAGATATAAGTCCACAAAGAAATATGCACACACAAAATAGATACTACGGTGAGAACATGATATCCAAGTGGAAGTCATATATATACCAATAAGATCATTGCTTAAAAGCATAGCACAAAGCTCAATTTTATCTTAAAAGGATATAGATGAACTTCCAACACAATCTCATCATAGCATAAAAAATATCCACAAGGGAAAAAGGATAGTTGGGATGCTCCGAGAAAGATAACAATATCAAAAGGCAAATGATTTTGAAAATTCATCAATATTGCATATGGGAGACTTTGAGTAGAATTGCTAGATTAACATATTTGGGATGGTGAATCATAAAATGATTATATATATATATATATATTCCCTTGATATGTAATCATCCCGGCTTGCTCACACATTTGCAATAAAGATGTTTTGATAAGAACTTTGCAAGAACCACATTCATGCCAAGATACAACCTACACAAGGTTGAAAGCTAAAAAGTATGCAGGTAGATACTTGTTACCGAGATAGCATTGGTGATGTAGAAGATAAGAGTTGATCATCCAAGCTTGGCTCCAATAAGCACATGGTGATAACACCTTCCTTGTAAATGAGACAAGCTTCCAATGCACCTCCAATGTACCTAAAACAAATTCAAGTACAACATGGTACCCAAACTCATTGGGTCCAAAGTAGTTAGAGCAACTACAATACATAGGACAAACTCCACATAAATATGTGCATATTGATATGAAATTGAATTTCATGCACATCTTAGCCATTTAGGATTTGATGGAGTTTATCCTATATATTGGATCAACGAAAGTAAGCATGCCATAAGATATACATATAGTAAATATGCATGCACAAGACTTCAAGAACCAAACGAGATACAATTGGACAAAAACCAATTAAACCAAGAAAGCACACACAAGTGTGACAAGAAAAAGAATTGTCCAAATTATATCAAAACCAAATCAACACATGATTGAAGATACCACTTTGAAAAGATACCAAATGAAAGTAAGATACCAATTGATGAAAATACCATCAAGGAATAAACCAAACCCTCTACACTTCTCATGATGGCACAAAGTACCAAGACGAGAAATGTTTGTCTTCCAAAGAGACACGTCATCGGGATCAAATACCAATTGAAGACAACTAATGTTCAAAAGCATATAGGATTGCTCCCCCAAGATTTGTGCATTATTTATGATCTTGCATTTGAATACAAAATGCACACAAATGGGATCATCACTCTCCATATATATTATTCAAACACTAGTCATGTTCAAGGAAAGCAATAAGATACAAAACCAATTTAAAGAATGATGTTCTACTCAATGTAGGATAGCTTCCCAAGAATAGTGCATTAACTGAAGTATGACTTTGAATGTAAATGCACAAGTGGGATCATTGCTTTTCCTAACTCAAGAAAGAATAAAAAAATTTTGAGTAGAGCAACAAGATCCAAAAGATACAAGGAAGACAAAGAGAGTTAGATCAAAAAAATCCTTGGCAATAAAAATAAGGCAATTCAAAGCAAGAGCCAAATGAAGATGGTCTACAAATTCCACCACAATTATGAGTATCACTTGTCATGGACAAGGAGTATATAGAGATATTTCTCGGTGGTATAAAGAATGATATTGAAGACCAATTTCACAACAAATTATGGCAAAGGATAAGATTTAAAGCCAGCTTAATAAATAGATATTCTTGATAGCTTCAAATATTCACGCGATCATGCAAAGCAACTACAAAGAGTAGCTTGAAGCAATCGGTTTCCCAAAAGATATATGCGAACATATTTGGGGAAAGCCGTACCAAGAATGTCCATCACAAACAAGATCCAAAAGATGATTAACAAAATCATTTTACAAAATGGAACTTGTTTGAGCAAATGCCACATAGGAATAAGATAATGAAGAATATCAATTCTAGGTGGCAATACCTCACATGTTCACATTTTCTAGGTTTGTAATATGCACAAGCTTATTACTCCCCCATAATGTGATAATCCATTTTTTAACAAGAGGCAAACAAAACCAACTAGAGATAATTAATGGACATTATAGAATTTGAATTTCTCATGAGAATGACATACCACATAGAGATAGATAATATTGATATATCAACACTAAGTGGTATTCCTCATGTATACACATTTTAGGATTGTGAAGTGCACGAAGCATTACTCCCCCAAAATGGATAGTCCATTAATCTCTCAAAAGAGAGCCAACAAGATAAGATATCAAATAAAAGCAATAAGGCTCAACACAAGTAAATGGTGTGCAAACCAACATACACATACTTGATTACTCAAGATAAGTAAGTAGAGAGCACAACACATACAAACACTAGCAAGGTACAAAACCTAACACATGCAAGGGTGCAAGCAACTTTCAATGTATATATGATTTAAAGGAGGAACATTGGATATGAGATAGAACAATATAATCCAAATGACTTGGCTTGAGATAATATAATTGATGAAGATCCCTTAATTCTTCATGATGTAGCCAAGTCTCCAATGCCCCCAACAACACCTATTGATCAAGTTTTAGCTTGTTGGTCCCCAACCAAGTTGGGTCCTAAGAGGTTAGTCACAATAGGCTTGGCAACCCAAATGGTCTTTTCTTGACACCACTTTGAGTACCAACATATTTGGCAAACACATTGCCAACCTTATCCTTCCGAAGAGAATAACATCATCAATTATAATGGGGTTGGATAAGGTACCATTAGTGCATGAAGAAGCAAAGTGCCCTTCTCACGGCATATGTAGCAACATTGCTTCCTCCTTCTTCTTAGTTGGAGTCTTGACTTGAGGAGGGGTAGCTTGATTCTTCTTGGGAAGAGGCCGTTCAACTTGAGAACTTGAGTTTGAACTTGAGGCTCTTCCCTTGTTGCTTCTCACTAAGAGCTTCTTCTTCAAAGGGCAAGATCTAACATGGTGCCCTTCAACTTTGCACTTGAAGCAAACAATCTTGGCCGAATCTTGACTTGTTCTTGGCCCTTGTTCTTCTTGATACTTGGACTTGTTCTTGTTGTTGGAGTTGAATCCAAGTCCACTCTTGTCATTGGGGCGTCTTTGAACACTCAACACATTGTCAAGTGTGGACTCCCAACATGACGCTTTTCCAAGTCTTTCTTCAAAGAAGTGACTTGGGCCTTGAGCTCATTTAATTCCTCTACATGGTTAGTATCAACACAAACACTAGAGGAAGTAGAGCTTCATTGTTAGAGCAACAAGGCAAGGAAGTAATTCATCACAAGATTTAGCAATATTGTGATGTAGAATTACTAGGACTAGCACATGGCAATAAAGCATTTAGAGAAGTTGTGCCATTGTCCACATGAGGCTCACAAGATGTTACCTTTGACATAATAGCCTCATGAGCTAACTTTAGCTTAGCATAGGATGCTAGAAGATCATCATTAGAGCTAGATAGCTTTTCATGACTTTCTTCCAATTTCCTATACTTGCTAGTTAGCAACTCAAGTTGAGCCCTTAGCTCAACATTCTCCTTCAAAATAGATGCTTCACAAGAAGTGGAGTTAGTAGCACAAGCATCATCAATATTAGAAATGGAAGAAGACAACTTGGCAAGCTCATCATTTTAGATAGTTGAGTTTGGAGTTGATCATGAGACTTGATAAGGAGAGAGTGTTCACTTTCTAAAGCCTTGTGAGCTTTGTCAAGTCTCTCTATGTCCTCAATTAGTCTAGCATTGCCAACACCAAATTCAACTTTTCCTTTTTAAGCACTTTATATTTAGCAAGCATGATCTCTTTCCTTAATGATTTTAGCAATAATAAGATCATTTGACTCATCAAGAGACAAGTCTCCTCAAGAGACACCGAAGCTCTTGCTCTTCCTCAAGAGCATTCTTAAGGATGCCTTTTCATAGCATCCTCTCTCTCAATTTACATTTCTCATCAAATTGAGTTTCCAAACCTCAATGATTTCCCTACTCTTAATAGCATAAAATGATTTCACATAGAGGAGGGATAGCTTTGCTACCTTTGGGGAGAGCACCAAATACCATCTCACCCTTCTTTGTTAAGGATTCAACATCCATATGTTCTCCATAAGAATCCTCATCCACATCATCACAAGATGTAGAGGGTTCCAAAGGTGGAGATACCTTTGAATCTCTAGCCATAAGGCAAAATGGGTAATGGACGTTGATGATGAAGAATACTTGAAGCACCATTGAGCCCATGTCTTGTTCCAACAAATGTTGGGATTCCTCTACATTGTTAGCCACACAAAAACTAGAGGATATGGAAGAATTATTTTCATGGCAACAAGACATAGAAGCATATCATCATGAGATTTAGTTAGCAACTATTACATGATATGCAAGGACTAGCAACACTAGCATGTAAAACATTTGGAGTGCTAGAAGTGTTTAAGTCCAAAGATAGATCATTGCAATGAGATAGAGATGAAGTATAGTCAATAGAATATTCACCATCAACAAAGCAATTTCTATCACCACTCACCATATCATTACCTTGTGACAAATCACATGTTGGTGAAGTGGAAGAAGTTGTGAACTCATCACGGCCGGAGGTGGAGGGAGAACAATCATCCTCAATAATATTGGACACTTCATATTTATCTTGAAGCTTGGTCCAAAGCTCATGAGCGTTCCGAAAAGGCATGATTGATGCAAGAACTACATCGCTCAAAACACATATAAGACCATTAGATACAAGAGTATCGAGATAAGAGTTTTCCTCATCCTCTAAAGATAACTTTTGGGAATCCTTTGGAGGAGAAAAACCCATATCTACAATTCTCTTAAAATTTGGGTCTTGTCCCGAAGAAGGTTAAGCATGCGAATTTTCCAAACATCATAATTTGTGCCATCGAATTAAAATGGGATTGTGCACTAATTCTCTAAACGACATCTTTACTCTCTAGGCGGTAAAGCCCAAAAAGAGAGCCCAGGCTCTGATACCAATTGAAAGGACAAGGATGTCGCCTAGAGGGGGGGGGGGGAATAGGCGATTAAAACTTTTGGTTTAGGCTTGATAATTGCGGAATAAAACTAGGTGTTTAAATTAACAAGCCAACAACTAAATATACTAGGCTCACCTATGTGCACCAACAACTTATGCTAAGAAGACAAGCAACAAGGTGATAGCAATAAGAATACCACGAAGGCTATCACAATGTAAAGTGCATAAGTAAAGAGCTCGGGTATAAATAACCGAGGCACGCGGAGACGAGGATGTATTCCCGAGTTCCTCCTTTTTAGGGGAGTACGTCTCATTGGAGAGGTGTGAGATACTACAAAGGTCAACTCAACAGCCACAAAGGCTTCACCTTCTTCTCCGATGAACCGCACCCAAAAGTTTGGTTCACCTTCAACTATCGGAATCCTTCAAGGCGGAATCCGGAACCTTTACAACACATCCGGGGCACACACACCCACAACTGAATTGGGGGCTCCCGAACAGCTACAAGTGACCACAAGAGGTCTCAACCACCACAAAGGCGTTTAGGGTCCCACCAAAAGCAACTAATGCTTATGGGGGAGAAGAGAGAAAGAACAAAGGAGGAGAAACACCAAAAACTCCAAGACCAAGATCTACTAGGTTCCCCTCACTTAGAGGAGAGATGGATTGGTGGAATTGTAGATCTAGATCTCCTCTCACTTTTCCCTCAAAATATGCAAGAATCATGGGAGGGATTGAGAGGGGGAAAGCTTTTTCAAGGTCAACAATGTAGGAGAGAGAGGGAAAAACAAGCTCCAAGTGGTTAGGGGTCGTTGGGGAAGAAGACCCCCTTTAAAAGGGCCCCAAAATCCAACCGTTATGAGCAAAAAACGTGAGCCCAACCTTGGCCCGGCCTGGGGCCGGCCTACCACCCGAGGCACCCAGCCTGGGACCGGCCTAGGGCTGGAGGCCGGCCTACCACCCGTGGTACCCGGCCTGGGGCCAGCCTATAAAAACTGCATAAATCCCCAACACAAAAACGAACATATCTTGATCATCCGGACTCCGTTTTCGATATTCTTGGGCTCGTTGGAATCGCAACAAAGAGCTTTACAAGACCATGCAGAGAAACATCATAGTCCAACATGGGAGGATAAAACAAAATGTAGAAAGGTAAACCTTATCTATAAAAGAACAACCGGTAAATCCTCCAACATCAAAACTCAACAAGATGATCATCAAGATTCCGTTTTTTATGATCTTGGGCTTGTTTCGAAGATAATCACATGCCCTACAAGATCATGCATATACACATCATAGTACATCACGTGAGGAGGAAACCACAAGGAGAGAGTTTGACCTCTCTAGAAAAGATAAGCCGGTAAAACCTCCAATATCAAAACGCAACAAGATATGCAAATGAAATCCGTTTTTGATGAACTAGAGCTTGGTATGGAGATGAACACAAGCTCTAAATTCTCACATGGATAAAAGCCAAATAGAACAAAGAAAGATGATATGCCAAGTATGCAAAGGTTTGAGCTCTCCACAAAGATGCGATCAACTTACTCACTTGAGAGCCCCTCTTGATAGTACGCCGTCTATCCTATAACCCGGTCTTCCACTAACACCATGAGACCGGTAAAATAGAAACCCTATCAAGATCATACATTTGCCTTGCGCATTCCACTTGAGCTAGATGATGACGATCTTGACTCGCTCAAGTTGGAACACCTTTCTTGATTGGGCTTGCTAGCACATGCTTGATGAAGACTTCTCCAAATACTCCCCCATACTCCATGATGGGAGAGCCTTGCTAAGCTCCGTCTTCATGTATCCACTTGCACTTCATCTTCTTCTCTTGATGTATATGATGGCTTGGAGATAAACATGAATGTTCACCCAATCTTCTTTCCAAGCCATGCTTGCAATAAGCTCAACTCTAGATGACAATTCTTCATATAAACCTTTGGATAGAATTTTGGTCATCATATAATCTTCTAGAGTCCAACACATGAACTCCAATCTTCTTCATGGACAAGATCTATAAAGATATCTCAATGTAAACATTAGTCCATAGAGATTGTCATTAATTACCAAAACCACACATGAGGGCACATGGACTTTCACCGCCCACCAGTGGACGACGAGGGGCCAGAGGAGAGGAGGAACAGCCGATGACGGGTATGGCGGAGGAAGGAGTTGGGGGGGGGGGCATGATGAGATGGGGGAACTGGGGCGGGGGGGGGGGGGGATGGGGATTCAGATTTTAGGGAGGAACCGACTGGAGGGGACCCCCCGCTGCCGCCGTCTGCCATGGGACGGCCTCCTCCGGCGGCAGCAAGGGACAGTGGAGACGGTGAGGGTAGTTTGTGGCGGCAGCGGCGTGGGCACCTCGGGGTCGCCTGGGAGCGACCTAGAGGCGGTTAGGGTTTTCTCGTCCGGCATGAAGATCATATAAACATATTTTAGTGTGTAGATACAACCGTAATCCGTATGTAGACAAATTTGTGTCAACCATTTTGGATTTTGGATTGCAGGGAGTATCTAGGAGTACTAAAAGCTTTTGTCTTTAAGGGAAAAAAAAGTTTGTTTTGGAGAGAAAATCACGTAACCGGCAAAAAAAAAAGGAAAGGAGAGAAAATCACCTAGCAGCAAACTGTGGGGGAAATAACAGCCGCCGCCGGCCGCCGGGAACCCCAAACCCCGATAACGCGACATCGCTAAGCCGGCACCCCCGCCGCCACTACTCTCCGACCCATCTTCCTCCGGCACGTCGGCCGCCATGGTGAAGCGGTGGCTCCCCCTAGAGGCCAACCCCGACGTCATGAACCAGGTACTCGCGCCTCCTCTCTGCTTCCGGCTGGTATTCCCTAGGGTTTCGCCTCGGCCTCTCCCTTCCTCTCTCGCGGCCCCTTACGCCAATGTCCGTTGCAGTTCATGTGCGGACTGGGAGTCCCGGAGGACGTGGGCTTCTGCGACGTGTACGGGCTCGACGACGAGATGCTCGCCATGGTGCCCCAGCCGGTCATCGCCGTCCTCTTGCTCTACCCGCAGGTGATTCCTGAATCCCGACGCCTAATTGGCCGTGGGGTTTGTTTAGGTTGCTTGTGCCGGTGGCGGGGATGAGCTGATTTGTTTTCCTCGGTGAGCAGGATGTGAAGAAGGAATCCGATGCTTCGAGCACCTCGACGGTGGAGAGCAAGGTGAGACCGAATTGTGGAGCCTTTTCCTGGCGAAAAATCACTCTATTTCCCATTATAACCTGGTAAAAAAATGTGGTTTGTTCATCTACTTCTAGGAATAATTTTGTGAAATGTTGTATTCCAATTCCTAGCAATGGATTTTGGTGAAATAAGAGCTCAGCAAAATCAATCCTACAACATTAGGAACTAATCATGATTCCTCTGCTTAATTGTTCACCTAATGCCACATCTTAGCAGGAACGGTGGCAGCCAGTGGGTAGGGTTTTAGGATTTTAGCCCGTTCTTCGAACTTTAGATGTTACTCCCAGCGGTAGGTTCTTACATCATTTCGTAGTGCTCCTAGTTATTGCTTGTTTCTTTGGGTACTCCTTCAAACAACTAAAAGAGGCACTTCAATGGTTAAATTGATTCAGTGTTGTCTTTGTTGCTATCAAGAAGTTTCAATGCATGAAGCTGGTTACTACCATTGACTTCTTATTTTTGCACTGCACTCGACATATCGAATTTGTTTTCCCAAATCCCAACAGTGAATCAACTCAGTATGATGAATGATGTACACAATTACTAGCACTTTGTCAGGTAGCCTTCCATATGAGTAATGACATGGGTTGTATACATATTGGTTTCCCAAATAGTGTCGTCGTATGAAACAACAGATGCCTAGGGGTAGGCTTATGTTTGGGGCCGATGGACGCTAGAGTATCCGGGGAGGGATAGCGCGCAGGATTGCGCACACAGATAAACAGATCAACACGGGGATTTACCCTGCTTCGGGGCCCTCGTGAGGAGGTAAAACCCTACTGCAGCATCTATCCTACTGGTGTATTTCTCCTCTGTATATGATCTATACAAATGCTCCTCGCTGTGTATCTCTAAGCCTGTATCTGTCTACCTCCATGAGCTGAAGAGCTAGTGCTAGTACTAAAGGAAGAAAGGAGCCAGGGGGGAAATGAGCCCGCGGGTGGCTGAGGAGAGCTCTCCCCCTGGTGCCCTTTATATAGGGAGAGCCCAGGGGACAAGGGGTGGCCTGCACGTCACGGTACAGTCACTGTTCACGATATGACCACTGGGGTCTAATCAGCACTGTAGCCTGTGTCATCAGTTGTACTCTCGTCACATCCGTGGTACTGTGCATGCATCATAGGGATGGGCTGGGCACGTCCCGTCCGTCCTTGCCTTTGTCTTCTAACTCCTGTCTTCCGGATATCCTGGGGATGTCACGGGTATCTTGTACTGGTCGAGGAAGTGCTGGGGATCTCGGAGGGACGGAGATGCGCCGGTCGATGTAGAGGTGGCGATCCTGGTGCAGCGTAGAGGACGAGGCAGTGATCCGAGTCGTAGAAGCAGCAGGGGGCGACTGATCCGGTCCTGGAAACCTCGGTCGAAGCAGTGGTGGCCCGAGGTGATGAAACGTCGGAGGACACCCCCGGCTGGGAGCGATCCCGCCTCGGCGATGACTGCAATGCCAGCCCTACCGAGGCTGTGCATCTCGGACGAGGCAGCGATCGATGCGGCCCAGCCCAGCTGGGAGACGGAGGCCTGCTCCGAGGTAAACAAGCTGGTACGTCTCGGGCGTGAGTAACTCGGTCCAGCCGAGGTGGCCATGCATCGGCCCAATCCGGGATTGGAGCGAATCTGAGATGGGTGGCCAGTCTCGGTCCAATCCGAGCTGGAGGCGGGAACGTGGCCCAGTCGAGGCTGCTGTGGCATGGCCCGCCGAGGCTGGAGCCCAAGCTCGGCCCAACCGAGGCTGAGGCTGAGGCTGTCTCGGCCTGCCTGGCGCTGGGAGGAACTGGGCCCAAACCGAGTTAGACGGATCTCGGTCCAGCCGAGTCTGGGAGTTACTTCGGCCCACCGAGGCTGGGGGTAACTCGGCCCAGCCGAGTTTGCTGGGACCTCGGCCCAGGACACTGTTTTTTCTCCGTTTCCTTTATCTTTACTGTATTTCTTTGCCGTTTCCTCTTCCAACTCAACAAAACCATCAACTCTGGGGTACCCGGGGTTACATCCCCGACATTAGTCCCCGAGGCTGCGGGGGACTCGCAAAGTCGCGCACAGACTTCACGAAACAAAGTATCACAGAGTTGATGCCAACATAGACACCGCCGAAACCAACAACAGCCACTATCAACAAAATAATTTCAAGCTGCCTGCATGGGCATCACCACATCCCGGTTTTTTGACATCCTGGGCATTACCGAAGGCGCATGTCACCAGCATATCTCATGTGTCTCTTATATGTCTGCACGAACATATCTCATATGTCTCGGAGCATATGTCTACACGGACATATCTCAAATGTCTCGGAGCGTATGTCTGCACGGACATATCTCAAATGTCTCGGAGCATATGTCTGCACGGACATATCTCAAATGTCTCGGTATCTCGGCCTCTCCGGGCATATCTCAAATGTCTCGGTATCTCGGCCTCTCCGGTCATACCTCATATGTCTCGGTACCTCGGCCTCTCTATAGGCATATCTCATATGTCGGTTTTCAGCCACTCTGGGCATTTACCGCATAAATATGCTGGCAGCCTTAGCTGAACCAGCATAAAGCCTGCATGGGCTAAATCTTACATTTTGCCTCCATGGGCACTTGTCAGATTACGAGCTGAGACATCTCTCAACACGTAACACTCAGTGAGATCGGATACCTTTTGACTCATTGTGCCGAAATAATGATGCTATGATACTCTGGCAAATCGGGATGAGTGAAGAGCCATGATAATTGATTAAGCCGATAAAGATAGCAATTATGAAACGCTCGATGATATGAGATAGATGCTGTGATATCTTGGCAAACCGAAATAAACGGTGATTTGAGATATGAGGTGATGTTGAGATATATCCGCATACCGAAATAAACGGCGATCTGGAGAATACCAATAATACTATGATATCCTGGGTGATTCTAGATAACCAATATAACCATGATCTTGAAGACGAATATTGTCTCGGTAAAACCGATGCCACCTTTCAACGTTAGTACAGGCATATATGTAATGAATATTTAATGGAAACAGCAACTCTATTTAACAGACAAAATTAAGTCTAGCAGCAAAACTATGCATTAGGACACAGACTCGAACTCAACCGAGTCCCCGAGTCACTTTTCTTATCTACGAGACCAAACAAAACTTAACTGGCTGTCCAGTCCCGGGTCAAGACATCTTGGCCCCGGGGAAAACAACTAAGCAAGATACGAAGGGGCAGTCCCGAGTACTGTTGAGACTATCTAAAAGCGTGATGCAGACATATAAATGATACTTACGAGGCAATGTTGTTGGAGAAGTCGAGGAAGATGCTGCTGCCTGCATGGATATCAATATGCTGGCCTGAGCCACCAATATCTCGGTTTGAGCCACTTTTATGTCGGATCTGACCAATATATGTCGGATTCCAATCTTATGTCGGATCTTCCAAGTTTATCTCTGATTTTCCAAGCTTGACTCGGATTTTCAGGGCTTAACTCGGATTTCCCAAGCTTAACTCGGATTTTCAGCCTTAACTCGGATTTCGAAGCCTTAACTCAGATTTCCAAGACTCAACTCGGATTTCCAAGCCTTAACTCAGATTTCCCAAGCTTAACTCGGATTTCCAAGACTCAACTCGGATTTCCAAGCCTTAACTCGGATTTACCAGCATACCAACATATGTCGGATTTCCAGCATACCTCGGATTTCAGGATACCTCGGATTTCCAGGATACCTCGGATTTCAGGATACCTCGGATTTCCAGGACACCTCGGATGGACAGTGGCGCCAGGACATGGACATGTCGGATGAACAGTGTCAGATGAACAGTGTCGGCAGGACATGGATATGCCGGATTTCCAGTGTCGGCAAGACATGGATATGTCGGATGAACAGTGTTGCCAGGACAGGGATATGTCGGTTTTGGCTATTCCTATGTCGGTTTTGGCTATGTCAACCCGGATTTGACCAAGTCAACTCGGGAATGATGTCGGAGTCGAGTCCCGAGTTAACAAAAAAGGTCCCGTCTGAATTTATTCCAGCAAGCGCCACTAGAAGCCCCACGGTGGGCGCCAACTGTCGTCGTATGAAACAACAGATGCCTAGGGGTAGGCTTATGTTTGGGGCCGATGGACGCTAGAGGATCCGGGGAGGGATAGCGCGCAGGATTGCGCACACAGATAAACAGATCAACACGGGGATTTACCCTGCTTCGGGGCCCTCGTGAGGAGGTAAAACCCCTACTGCAGCATCTATCCTACTTGGTGTATTTCTCCTCTGTATATGATCTGTACAAATGCTCCTCGAGCTGTGTATCTCTAAGCCTGTATCTGTCTACCTCCATGAGCTGAAGAGCTAGTGCTAGTACTAAAGGAAGAAAGGAGCCAGGGGGGAAATGAGCCCGCGGGTGGCTGAGGAGAGCTCTCCCCCTGGTGCCCTTTATATAGGGAGAGCCCAGGGGACAAGAGGTGGCGGTACAGTCACTGTTCACGATATGACCACGGGGTCTAATCAGCACTGTAGCCTGTGTCATCAGTTGTACTCTCGTCACATCCGTGGTACTGTGCATGCATCATAGGGATGGGCTGGGCACGTCCCGTCCGTCCTTGCCTTTATCTTCTAACTCCTGTCTTCCGGATATCCTGGGGATGTCACGGGTATCTTGTACTGGTCGAGGAAGTGCTGGGGATCTCGGAGGGACGGAGATGCGCCGGTCGATGTAGAGGTGGCGATCCTGGTGCAACGTAGAGGACGAGGCAGCGATCCGAGTCGTAGAAGCAGCAGGGGGCGACTGATCCGGTCCTGGAAACCTCGGTCGAAGCAGTGGTGGCCCGAGGTGATGAAACGTCGGAGGACACCCACGGCTGGGAGCGATCCCGCCTCGGCGATGACTGCGATGCCAGCCCTACTGAGGCTGTGCATCTCGGATGAGGCAGCGATCGATGCGGCCCAGCCCAGCTGGGAGACGGAGGCCTGCTCCGAGGTAAACAAGCTGGTACGTCCCGGGCGTGAGTAACTCGGTCCAGCCGAGGTGGCCATGCATCGGCCCAATCCGGGATTGGAGCGAATCCGAGATGGGGGGCCAGTCTCGGTCCAATCCGAGCTGGAGGCGGGAACGTGGCCCAGCCGAGGCTGCTGTGGCATGGCCCGCCGAGGCTGGAGCCCAAGCTCGGCCCAACCGAGGCTGAGGCTGAGGCTGTCTCGGCCTGCCTGGCGCTGGGAGGAACTGGGCCCAAACCGAGTTAGACGGATCTCGGTCCAGCCGAGTCTGGGAGTTACTTCGGCCCACCGAGGCTGGGGGTAACTCGGCCCAGCCGAGTTTGCTGGGACCTCGGCCCAGGACACTGTTTTTTCTCCGTTTCCTTTATCTTTACTGTTATTTCTTTGCCGTTTCCTCTTCCAACTCAACAAAACCATCAACTCTGGGGTACCCGGGGTTACATCCCCGACAAATAGCCTGAGGTACAGTACAATACTCCCGCCATGTAATTTTTTTGAGCATATTAGTATTTTCCTAAGTCAAACTTTGTTAAGTTTGACCAAGTTTATAGAAGAAAATATGGGCATCTAGAGTACCAGATAAATACAATATGAACATACATTTCACAATAGATCTAATGATATTGATCTGATATTATAATTGTTTATTAGTTCTATAACTCATTTGCAAAGTTTGACTTAGGACAACTAATATGCACTATATTTTGACATGAGGAGTATAATTTGTGTATGATCTCGACTTAAGAAGATACTGGAAGCACGTTAAAACTTGTTGCTGAAGTTATACCAAGCTTCTGTTTGTTTACTGCCTTATAATTCTAAAACTTCATGATGCAGGAGCCCAACAAGAAAGTATATTTTACAAAACAGACTGTTCCCAATGCTTGCGGAACAATTGGTATTATTCATGCAGTAGGGAATGCTCTGCCCAAAATCAACCTAGGTATTCAAAGCAGTTTTGAGATTTTATTTCCTATTGATCTACATAATATCATACATACATGCATCAAGACAACACTCTAGTATATGAACTTTTATTTGATCTAGGCAGTCTCACACAGTCATTGTTTCATGCAATTCTCTCAGTGTGCATCCAATAACCTACAAAGGTCATTTCCATGATCCCCTGTTAACTCTTTCACCCCCTACTATTCTTAGAGAAATGTGGTATCTATTACAGCACAGCATAGGTGCTAATGGGTAGTCATTTACTTGACCTGCTATCACATGTATAGTGTAATTCCAGAATCCAGAGTTCACAATTAAATCTTGCTCCCAAACTTGAATTTGCTTACATTCGTTTACTCTGTGATGCTAATGCATGCTTTTGGTCACACGTTAATTTGAAATCTTGAAACTTGTGAATTAATTTTCCTTCTAAGAATACTTCAACAAAATAGTAAGTTCAGTACGTTAGTGCTCACTATCTTTGACTTGCTACGAGATTTGAGTAGTAGTTTTCTTCTTTGCAGTGGATGGGTCCTATTTTCAAAGATTTTATAAACAAACTGCTGATATGGATCCTATCCAGGTTAGCAATTACTTTTTTCATTGTCAGAGATTATTATTATTATGGCTTGACTTTTGCTTTGTAATAATTATGAAGTACTTGGTTTTATCAGCGTGCTGCTTTTCTTGAGGAGGATCAAGAAATGGAAGACGCTCATTCTGTTGCTGCTGCTGGTGGTGATACAGAGGTCAGTGCTGCCATAACCTTCTTTAGTTATGCCTAGCGAATTAATTATTTGCACCAGATATATTATGTTAATGTTTGAGGACTTAGTGTTTAAAACTGTGATATGTCACACTCACAACGTGGCCAGTAAGTATCTGCTACTACCACCTTCTGATCTTTTACTCGGAGTTGGTCACAGTTACTGGATCCTGTTGAAATTTTGGAACCTAACTGTTAGCCAGTTACCTCCTTTCTGCCTTCATGTAATTTCTTATTTCCAGTTACAATCTGCGGTGAATGTTGTTGACCATGTGTCATTTGTGAGTAGGTATTGGACCTTATCATCTGTTCATAATTTCCATAAAGATCATGTACAGATTTGTCAATCACAATAATTTTAATACTGTTGTGGAAGATATATCTATATAGTATATCCTGAGTTTGAATACGAGTTAAACTATGGTTGAATTCTGAGATATCTATATTTGATTGCGCAGGCCAAAGATGGGGTGATCGAACATTATGTTTGTTTTTCATGTGTTGATGGTAGGTATTGTACAAGTATCCATTTGTTACCCGGATGCCATAATTGAATTTTGTTAAAAGTGACCATCTTTTAATATGTTCCCCTCTCAGTTTTCCTTCTCCCTTCTTTCCCATTCAGGTGAACTTTATGAGCTTGATGGAGGAAAGATGCAGCCAATACATCATGGCCATTCCTCTCCTGATAGCTTGTTGCAGGTAATTTGTCAGCTATTCGCATCTCACTCTTTGTACACAGCTTACTGTATGGAAGGTCGTGTTACATATCTATAACTTAAACATAAGGGTTTTGGTTGTGATATTATTTGTTACCTCTTCATTTTAGTAAACTATGTGGTACTGCTTCTCAATTCTTATTTCCATAGTAAGGTACCAGCAGCCGCTTACTGATATCAATAGCCCAATACAAAGTCAGACAAGGAAAAAATGTGGCCCAATTTTTTTGTCAGTACGCACACCCGATTGAAAAAAAATCCTAGGTCTACTATATCACCTCTCCTGAAGACTTACTGCATGACACGTACAAATATATAACACTTGGATTTTATTACCCTTGTTATTGTTTGGTTGCATGCAATTGCAGGATGCTGCAAGAGTCATAAAAGCAAGGATTGTGGAGTATTCTGGGTTGATCAACTTCAATGTGATGGCTCTCTCAAAGAAGTATTGACATATGTCTCCAGTGAGCAGCTTTACTGATTTGCACCAATCTTTGTTTTCCACCTGCAACTGTAGCAGTTGCCAGTTGTTTAGTCCATTATGTTGATGTAACAGGATGAAATGAGTGAAATACTAATACAGGAACAGAAATGATCGAGACAAAGGATTGCATTGCTTCAGGTTCAGGGTACTTCATTAAAAATGCACCATCCTAAACGAACATTCAAAATATTGTGCTGTGCTTATTATTGAAATTCCAAAAAAAAGTGCCAGGATTACTCCCTTGCTAGCTTTCATTTTTCTTGTGAAGCATAGGGTCCTGAAGGGAGAGGGTTTCGTAAGGCATCCAGAGCTCATTCATGAGCCATGATCAAGAACCAGCAGAACATGATGGCAGAAGATATCTTTTCTAGAATAGAGGTACTTCCAAGGGAGTTCACAGGCACCATCAGACCGACTCATAAGGCAAATAAATTATGCTCTTATTCTCAGAGGCAGTTGAGGGCTTGAGGCACATAACGGGAGGCTAGTACATATTTGCCTGGCCTGTCAGACCTATCTCTATCGTTTTTTTTTCTCTTGGACTACTGAATCATGTTCACACCTGGTAAGGAATATGGTTGTTGCGTGCAGTCTTGCACAGAAAAATTCTTTCACAAAATTAAGTTTGGCCCACTTCCCTGAATTTTTACAGCTTCATGCCACCCCATTTCAACATGGTTGCCGTAAATTTGTCCTGAAATCAAATTAAACATGGGATGTAGTTTAAAATTTCAGCATAACACTTGTATAGGCGATATGAAGGATGTCACCACTTGTTCACAGGTGTATATTACAAATCACGGAGAAATTTGAGCTTGCTCGTTAAAACAATTATTTCAGCAGGTTAACCTTCTTTTTTTTGGTCGACACCTTGCATCCGCTTACACTGAGGATTACATTGATTTTTAGTTGGTTTTTGATGCGTCCCGTTCTACTAGATGAGCCTTGAATCTGTATTACTGTATTACTGACCGTTGATGAAAAGCGTTTGTAGCGCCATTTCTCATTTCGCGTGCCAAGTTGACTGCTGGTGTGAGATCAACATATTTTTTTTGAATGGTCGAGATCAACATATGAGTAAACTGTAGAGGACCTTGGTTCCGGACATTGGCGTGACTGAAATTAGAACTTGAACCAAGGTAACAAGGAACAAGGTTTACTTCAGGCTCAGTGAGTTGGTTACTTTCAGTGCTGGTTGAAAACATGTTACTGTCTGGTAGGTTTGGCACACAAATACTACCTTGTACGTGTACAAGACTTCATTGCCATTGCTGAGAAGTGAAACAGACACCAAATATATCACACGTGGGAAGTTGCGCGGAAAGCTCCGTATTTTTACCCAAATCTGGCCGTTTTGTCGAACTAACGACGCAAATGACCGCTCGACAAAACTATTTCCAAATCTGGCCCCTCGGGTCGGCGCCAACGACAACGGCGCCGACGTTGTGCAGTTCGGCGCCAGGCCAAATCGTCGCCGAAGCCGGGTCGGCGCCAATGGCAATGACGCCGACCTCTTGGGCCGGTCTAGTGCCAGTTTTGGTTTGGCGCCGACCTGCACGATGTCGGCTCCATCTGCGTTGGCGCCGACCCGAGGGCCAGATTTGCAATTAGTTCTCAGTAAAGGCCAGATACGCTGTTAGTCAGAAAAAAGGGCCAGATTTCACTACTAGGAAAAGGGTTATAGGTAGGTTGACATTCTGTGGCGCACCCTTAATTGGTGCGCCACAGAATTATTTTTTGTGCCGCATCAGGATTGGTGCGCCACAGAATATGACATTTATGTGGCGCACGGGGGATGGTGCGCCACAGAAATATTTCTGTGGCGCACCAGCCCCCGTGCGCCACATAAATGTCATATTCTGTGGCGCACCAACCTACGTGCGCCACAGAATTGCGCAATTCTGTGGCGCACATGGTTGCATGCGCCACAGAATATCCAGATCTGGCCAGATCCAAACCCCCAAGTCAAACCCGGCCCCACCACGTAGTTCAAAAAAGAAAACACCACACGCACACAGCACAACACCACGCACGCACGAGTCTCTCTCCCTCATGATCCCCTTCTCTCCTCCCCAAAATCCTCCTCCCTCCCATCTACCATCTCCGCGGCGTCCGTGCCGCGGTGGCGCTTCCGGCCCCTGGCGGTCGGGGACGAGGCCCGGGCCGCGCGCGCGGCGCAGGGTCGGGGAGGCGGGGAGCTCCGCGACGACCAGGCCTTCGAGCGCGGCAACCTCGCGCTCGCCTACAGCCAGAAGTTCAGCGTCGAGGTGCGCGTGATCCGGTGCCACGACTGCGACGCCAGCCCCAGCGGCAAGGTCTACGTCTACGACGGGCTGTACAAGGTCGAGTCTTCGTCGCACGAGCCGGGCGTGTCCGGGCGCGACGTCTGCCGGTTCAACCTCGTGCGCATCCCCGGCCAGGACCCGCTCGGCAGCAGCGCCTTCCGTGTCGCGAGGGAGATCACCGCCGCGCTCGACTCCAACGTCCGCCCCAGCCTCGGCTACCTCACGCTCGACATGTCCAGGGGAAAGGAGAAGGTCGGCGTCCCGGTCTGCAACCTGGCTGTAGGCGAGCGCGAGGTTGCCGCGCTCGAAGGCCTGGTCGTCGCGGAGCTCCCCGCCGTTCCGCGGCCGCCCGCCGCCGCTGCCCGTGTACACAAGCACGTCCCCACCACGGCAGCATCCACGGCAGCAAGCAGCAGCCGCAGCGCAAGATCCTGTCCGTGGCCTTGTCCACCGCGCGCAGAATAGGAGGGCCCGACCTCCGGCGGCGGCGCGTGCAGGAGGACCAGCTCGGCGACCCGGTGGCGGTTCCTCTCGCCGGCGACGGTGTCGAGGCCATGGTGGGGCTGCGCCGCTGCGGTACTGCTGTACTGCGGTGGGCAGCTGTTTTTTTTTTTAAACCGATGAAGACATTCTGTGGCGCATGGTGCTTTAGTGCGCCACAAAAATCTGAAAATTTCTGTGGCGCACGGTGCGGGTGCGCCACAGAATTTTTTTTTTGTGGCGACGATTCTGTGGCGCACCGGCCGTACGTGCCGGGTGCGCCACAGAATTCAAAATTCGTGCGCCACTGTTAACGTTTTCTGTAGTAGTGTTTGGGTAAAAATACGAAAGCTCCTAGGCAACTGACGAGGCAAAACCACGCAGCCATCGCAATACTTTTGCCAGAGCCCCGATTCAGGTCGACAGTGACATATTCCACCGCCCACTTTCCACAGATGTACATATATTTTCTGATTATTTGTACATATTAGTAGGATTTAAGGTGCATCCAATTAAATACTATCATGTGAAAAACCATCCACTCTCTCTGCCCCGCCACACCCAACAATTAGACTTTTGGGTGGAAACCATTTATGTAGATGACATGATTTTTCATTAAGTTTTACTCCCTCCGATCCTATTTAAGGTTCGTGATTAGTATAGAAACTTGTACGTACATAGCACAGTTTTTGCGTCACTTTTTCCGGATCGGAGGAAGTACCATGTTTTAGAATGCAAATTTCAGATATTATCAGAACATGTTCAAGATTGGTCTCGTTTCATAGTCTTCATCATGAGGAGCACAATGCAAACAAATCATAAATAGAACATCTAGTCCAGAAGATAAACACAATTCAAACTTTGAAAATCACATGAAAAAGCATGGGTGGGCAAGTCATTGTCGTACCTTATACTTCAAAACGTGTGAGCAACTCATTTATACATGGGTCAGAAAAACTACCCTGCATGACATGGAGTTAAGAAAGTGGGTGTGTCGGTGGGGGAAAAAATGAGGAGAGAGTGAGAGACGAAGGCGACATGACATCAAGTTGCACAGAAATTTCAAGAGAGTGGGAGCTGTCTACCACGGTAGATAAGCATTTCCCGATTCAGCTCACGTACGATTAGTGCGGGTGCAGCCCTAGCTAGATGATGGTCGGTCTCGTCGCGTCGCATGGAATGGCAAAAGGAAAAATGCGTAGCAACCACGCGCTGCAACCTTTTACCAAATCGCGTACATAACCGGGCCGGGCACTCGCCGTTTCTCCACACTCTCCCCCGTTTCTCCACCGTGATAACTACTGTCATCGTGGCATCGCCCATGGCGCTCAGCCGCTGCCTCCCCATCCTCCTCCTATTCGCCATAAGGGTGACCACCGGCGCCTCTGCAGACCGAGCCCACTCCGACGTGACCAAGTGCTACCCGCCGCCGACGCCCACCGCGGACAGCGGCAGCGCGTTCCGCCGGAACCTCCTCTATCTCCTTGAAGTCCTCCCCTCAGCCGCAGCGCCGATGGGCTTCGCTTCCCTGTCCCTGCATACTGCCGGCAGGGCCGCCTCCGACCACGCGGTTGTTCGCGGCTTCTGCTTCGGCGACTCCTCGCCCAAGCCATGCCGGCCGCCGCTGCCTGTCCGACGCCGGCAAGAAGGTCCCCGCGCAGTGCGGCGACGCCATCCGGCAAGAAACTCATATGTACATGGGTCAGAACAAAAACTACCCTGCAATGCATGCCATGGAGTAAAGAAAGTAAGTGGGTGTGTGATGTGTCGGTGGGGGAAAAATGAGGAGAGACGAATGCGCCATGACATGAAGTTGTACAGAAATTTCAAGATAGTGGGAGCTGTCTACCACGGTAGATAAGCATTTCCCGATTCAGCTAAGCAAGATAAGTGCGGGTGCAGCCCTAGCTAGATGATGGTCGGTCTCGTCGCGTTGCATGGAATGGCAAAAGGAAAATGCGTAGCAAGCACGCACTGTAACCTTTTCCTAAATCGATCGGATGCATTGCAATTTGCAACCACAGATCGGATACATAACCCAAAACGATTTTTCTAGCGATGCCGTTAGCTACCGGTCAAGCATCAACCGTTCGCTACTTGTTCGCGATTCGAGATGCTGGTTCTCGTATTTTTAATTTCTATTGGGTATTGTTTGTCGCATGTAGGATACCGATTCACGATACGTACATAATAAATGCCTGGCCCAATCGATGCATTAATGGCACTGCCCACCCGCCGTCTCTCTCATACTTCTCTCCTTCCCCTTCATCTCGATCCAGAAAAATCGGCACCACTGCGTCGGCGAGACAGCGCCGCCATTCCGGCCACAAGGCAGCAACGGCGCGCCGACTAGCTGGAGGCCATTTTAAGGCGCCATTTTTCTGATCGTCGGTCACAGAAGCTCCCGGAGTTGCAGGCAAGAAATTCTTTCAATCCCACTGTGTTTTGTCATGGATTGGGAGCCCAAGATGCCATCTTGGGGCCTCGGCACGGTGGTCGGGCCGAGCGGCGGTGGGGAAGGCAGAGGTGGCGCGCTGGACCTGGAGCTCGGCGCGCCGACTAGCTAGAGGCCGGTCTTGGCGGTGCAGCAGCCGGCTTTCGCGCCGGCGAGGACGGCTTAGGTCGGGGCAGAGCGCGCAGCAGGCGGTGCCGGCGTGCTCCGTGCAAGGGTGCACGGCCGACCTCGAGAGATTCCATGTTAATCTGATCTTCTGCTTTTGGATCTCAGCAGGAATCTGTTCGTCTGTTCCTGGAGCACTCTCACTCTCTCGATCCTTTTTTTCATCACGTTGTTACAAGGAGCCAAATCTACAGTTTGCGTGTACTCATACATGGATTTTTTGTTTACCTGTTCTCTCCTCCTGCTCACGCTTGTTCGCTTATGGCTTAAAAAGGTCGATTTTCATGGTAACTGAATAGATCTTTTGATGTTATCTTTGCTGGATTTTCATTTAGTGTTGAATCTGTTAACGAATCTGTCGCATCTAATTTTCTACTCACAGTTCTATTTTTCTGATATTTTCTTTGTAATTCAGTAACATTTTCGGCCGTCCGGATTAACAAATCTGTTGATATTTGTGGATATATTACTGGTATCCAGAATCAAATGGAAACGTAAATGAATTGTATTTGGTAACACCCAATTTTCAGTAACATATGAAATATGTGTCAAATTCCTTCAATACCAATATGTCAGACGGGTGTGAGCCAATTCGATTTTCAGTAATATATGAAAAATGTGTCATATTTCTTTGGTACCAAGATGTTAATCGGGTGTGGGTCAATTCGATTTCCAGTAATACATGAAATATGTGTCATATTTGTTTGATACCAAGATGTTCTTGAAGCCATACTTTTAAATTGGTGCGAGCCAATTCATGTTTTAGTAATATATGAAATATGTGTAATATTTTTTTGATACCAAAATGTCAAACGGGTGGGGCTCAATTCAACTTCCAGTAATATATGAAATTTAATCAAAAGTGTGCAGAAATACATTTCGAATGGAGCTATATTGATGAATTTTGATCAGTACCGGAACTCCGATGAATTTTAAGTGAAGCTAGATTTTTCAGTAAAGCAATACCGGAATTTTGATAAATTTTAATCAAAATTGTGCAAAAATATATTCCGAAATAAAGATTAAAGATGCGTAAAAGAAATAACATCAAAATCCAAATGGAGCTATATTGGAATGCTTAAAGCTAACCGAAATGGCGAAACCCACATTAAAGTTGCTAGTAGTACTACTAGTAGTCACCGTGTCCCAACTCTCAACCTGGGGCATTAAAGTTGCTGCAACTGTAACTGTAAGCAGTCATGTGGGTGGGTCCCAGTTCTAAGAATACAAAGTTAAAATGACTCCAAAGAATTTAATACCGCTCGGAGTATAATGATACATAGATAGCTGGCAGCTCATGGTTGGCTAGGAGGACACCGGGAGCTAGCGGCGCCGCTAGAACTGCATTTTCGATACATAACCGGCCGGGACACTCACCCTCTCCACACTCTCCCGGTTCGAGCTCCACATACCGTGGTAGTTCGAGCTCCACACTCTCCCCGGTTCCTCGTCCGTGATCACTACTGCCATCATGGCACCGCCCATGGCGCTCACCCGCTGCCTCCCCGTCCTCCTCCTAGTCGCCATGGCGGCGACCACCGGCGCCTCTGAGGACGGGGCCGACTTCTACGTGAAGTGCTACCCTCCGCCGACGCCCACCCCGGGCGGCGGCAGCGCGTTCGGCGGGAACCTCCTCAGCCTCCTCGAAGCCCTCCCCTCAGCCGCAGCCCCGACGGGCTTCGCCTGCCTGCAGACGGACGGCAGCACCGCCTCCGACCGCGCATGGGTTCACGGCCTCTGCTCCGACGACTCCGGGCCCGAGCCGTGCCGCCGCTGCCTGACCGACGGCGGAAAGATGCTGACCGAGCAGTGCGGCGACGACAGCAGGCGCGCGACCTTCTATGACAAGCGCTGCTTCGTGGAGTACGCCGACGGCTCTAACACCTCTGCCAGCGCGGACGACGAATTCGGCGCGGTGTACTTCACCGGCGACGCTGTCCCGAGCCCCGACACCGTCAGCGCGCAGAGGCTCGTGGCGCTGGCGCAGTCCCTGGCCCAGCGGGCCGCGGAAAATTACAGCTCGGTGGCCACCGCCGACGCGTTTACTCCGGCGAGCAAAGGCGACGCTACAACTGGAAACCGCACGGTTCTCGTGCTGGCGAAGTGCCACGGCGGGCCGGACTGCGCCCGTTGCCTGCGGGAGGCGTCGCTAGCGACGGCGAGGAGCTGGGCGGCGGGCGGCGGCGCGAAAGGACGTGTGTCCATGGTCCTCGGCTCCAACTGCTATCTCCTCTTCGAGATATCGACACCGCCGCCGCCGCTGACCCTGGGAAAGATGATCAGTGAGTAGTGCTCGATCCGTTGTATATAGCCCCGGTAAATTAATTTCTGGAACGATTCTCTAATTAGCTTGTGATGCATGCGTGCGTGTGCTCGGCACGAATGAAACTTGTGCAGGGACCTTGTGCGCCGCCGGGCTGAAGGGCTTGGTCCAAGGCGTGCTGATCGGCTTGGTCCTTTGTGCGCTGATGGGTGTCTACGATCGGGTGAAGGCCAGGAACAACAGGAATGCAGCAGCAGGTATGTTAGTATGCACGTTCCTGACTCGTTTCGCAGAGATGCTTTTTAGCGCAGGAAGATTAGTACCAAAACACCAGCGAAATGATACGTACGTAAGAGTTTGTAGAAGAAAATTTGCAAGGATCACTTTGACTAGCAAGAGTTGCTTTTTAGCGCGGGGTGATTACAGATTTAGTCTCTAATTGATCTTTGCATCTTTTTCCAGCGGTGGAAGCCATGTCCGGGATATGGACGACGAAATAGGCAAGCGGTAGACACCTCCATGTTGGGAGAAAAACTCCCCCGCCGCAGCCTCCAATCGCGAAGACACCTCCAAAAACAGCTCGCGGTGCTCCACACACTGTCGGGCCGACCATGATCGAAGCGTTGCTGTGCACCGGTAGATAACCTGCATAACAGAACCATTTTTATCATTAAATATGATCCAATTTCATATTTGGATGTTACATTTTTCGTTAGTGCTCAAACTTGATGTAGTTTTTTTGTAAATAAAATTTTCATCTAGTAGTTTTGCCGGGCATCAACTTGTTCCAACATGATTCATCTGGTTTATGTGCAACTCTTTGCTGTCGAAGGTATGGGAATTTTTTTAACGGATAAATTCTACTATATATAAAAGATGGCGGAATCGCAGCCTCCTCCAGCCCTCCACGTCGCGGGTGAACCACTGCCGTCCGATTCACGCGATCAACGGCCAGGATCGGGCCACGCCGCCCCCCAAACCCGCGCACTGTAGCACACGATTATCTGCCAATCACGTGCTGACACGCGTCCCGGTCACTGGCCGGTCGCCCCGGTTCCGGCCGGTGACCGCGTGCACGCTTTTTGACGCACGAGATTTTGCAGAAAACACCTCCGGAAGGACTTATACGTAAATTCGTAGAAATCCGAGATCCTTTCTGTAAAAACGTCCACGAGCTCTCCTCTTCCCCCCGCGCGACGCCGTGGTCGCCGCCGGCGCCGGCGCGCATCGCCGCCGTCTCACCGCTTCCCGGACCCATCGGAGGCCACCACGAGGTCCGCCGGCGCGCCCTCTACATCCTCGCTGCGGATCGCTTCCCGGGGCGCCCTGGCCGCGCCGGAGACGCCGCCGCCGCGCCCGCCGTCCTCCGCCGCGTCCCCGCGACGGCGCGGCCGCTCCGGCGGCCAAATTGAGGCGGCGCCGCCACGTACGGGTCGGCCGCGACGAGCCGCGTCCGATGCGGGCACGCGCGTGTCCTGGGACGCGCTGGCGCGCCGCCGGCGAGCTCGGCGCCGCCCAGATCTGGCCACTGTGACGTCAGCATGACGTCACAGTGGGCCCACCTGTCAGTTTTTTTTAAAGGAGCCCAAATTATTCATACAATTTTGAAAAAAATTCTACATAATGTAGACCAAAAATTTTAGATATGCCTACAAAAAAATGACAAATATGTCAACCGTGGTCACATAAAAAATAAATATGCACGACCGAAATTTGAATTTCAAATTCCCACAGTGCCTTCCAAATTTGTGTATTTCGTAGACGTCAAAATGGGATTCAAATGCGTCAAAACTATTAAAAAACTGGATGACTTCCGAATTTGAACGATTTCCGAAATGCGGACAATCTTAAAATGGAAGCCTCATTTGCATTTCATCAATTCCCGAATCTGCGCAATTTTTAGATGCAGCCACTTTCACAATTAAATTTAATGGGTGGAAAAAATATGACAAACATGTCAACATGGACACAGAAAAAACCACCTACCTGCAACATATGATCAAATTCCACGTTTGAATAATTCAAAAATTCAGGCGGTTTCCAAATCTTCGCATTTAATAAACAAAAAAAAAATCAAATAAAATAAACATGCAAACATAACCAGACACAAAAAACGTTCTTAAAAAAATGTAAAACCAACTACCTTTGTAAAATAAAACAAACACATTTGCCAAATTCAAATTTGCTAATATTTGCAAAAAAAAAAAATAATAAGAAAAAAAACCATACCCAAGCTTTCCAATCCAAAATTCAAATTAAATCCTTCAAAAAAAAACTAAAATTCTTTAGAGTCCACGGGCGCGGCGAAGACCGCGCTTATTCCCCTAGTCTATTTTCAAGCATGATGAAACATCCGAGATAAACTACTTACAATCCATTCATGTAAATGACATGTAGTCTCATTAGTTTCACCATGTTTTAGAATTCAAATTTCAGATATTATCAAACATGTTCAGGGTTGGTCTGGCTTCAAAACGTATGAGCAACGCATTCATACATTGGGTGCGTCCGTAGGGGAAAATGATGAGAGATGAATGCGACATGACATGAAGTTGCACAAAAATTTAAGAGAGTGGGAGCTGTCTACCAGGGTAGATAAGCATTTCCCGATTCAGCTCAGGTGCAGCCCAGCCCTAGCTAGATGATGGTCGTTCTCGTCGCGTTGCATGGAATGGCAAAAGGAAAATGCGTAGCAACCACGCACTGCAACCTTTTTCCAAATCGATGAGTGTATGCTGCGTTGGACGCCAGGTCGCGTACATAACCGGCCGGCCACTCTCCCTAGTTCCTCCACCGTGAATCCGTGATCACTACTGTCATCATGGCATCGCCCATGGCGCTCACCCGCTGCCTCCCCATCCTCGTCCTATTCACCATCAGGGTGCCAGCCGGCGCCTCCGCGGACCAAGCCCACTTCGACGTGACCAAGTGCTATCCGCCGCCGACGCCCACCGCGGACAGCTGCAGCGCGTTCCGCCGGAACCTCCTCTACCTCCTTGAAGTCCTCCCCTCACACTAGTAGGAAAAGTCTTATCAGTGGCGCACCAAAAATGGATTCTGTGGCGCACCCCCAGAATTGCTGGGTGCGCCACAGAATCCTCGCCACTAAAATATTTTTTCTGTGGCGCACCATCGGCGTGCGCCACAGAAAGTGGCTTTCCGTGGCACACCTGCCCTGGTGCGCCACAGAAATCCACATTTCTGTGGCGCACCTGCCTGGTGCGCCACAGAATTCTGAAAAAAATTCAAAAAATTCAAAAACTGCAAAAAAAATAATAATAAGTTTCAAAAAAAATCAGAAAAATCAAAATATGAAATAATATGAAAAATCCTAATTATTGGAATTATTTTCAGATATTTTGAACTGATACATTCCCGCTAGGTCACCCATCCTCAAATTGCTCCAACCCTAGCACGCTTAACTTCTAAGTTTCACCCACTTCACCTACCCTTGTGCTACTCAAATTGTTATTGATATATATATCATATGTATCCTCTTAAGTCTTGTATGTGTATATGTTATGTATATGTTATAAACGTGTGTTTTTAAATTTCAGATTTTTTAAAAACTTCTAAACTTTCAAAAGGAGATTCAAAAGTTTCAAAAGATCCAAAAAAAAATCAAAAAACTTAAAAAATTTCAAAAAATCCAAAAAAATTCAAAAAATCTAAAAAATCCAAAAAAAATCCAAAAAAATAAAAAGTCAAAAAAAGTCAACAATCTTCTTTGTTATACATTTCTGTGTCTTTTTTGGAATTTTTGAATTGTTTAAATTTTTTGAATTTTTTGCATTTTTTTGATTTTGCTGCGAAAAATCGTCTGTTTGAAATAACTTTTTTTTGTTTTGGAATTTGAGGAATCTGTGAATTGCTGACTGGGTAAGTCCCATTGATTCGAACTCGGATTTTTCTCACGATTTTTTTGACATATTATTTGCGTTATTTCGACGTCGTATGTAAAAGTTATGGCTGTTACAAGTTTTTTTCCTGTTTATTGCAGAAAAGGTCAAAATTCATATTTCAAAATTTCTATACCTACTAGACACTCATACCTAACTACATGTCAAAGGATTTTATTTACTGAATTTTTTTGAATTTTCTTTTACTTCCTGCAAGACAAAAAAGGCGATCCATGGAGGGTGGGATTTGAAAATAATAATTTTGTGGCGCACCAAGCTTGGTGCGCCACAGAATGTCACCTTTCTGTGGCGCACGCCACAAAATTATTTTTTTCAAATTTTAACCCTCCCCCCGGATAACTTTCTGTGGCGCACCAAAGCTCTGTGGCGCACCAATTAAAGGTGCGCCACAGAATGTAACCTATCTATAAGGGTTTTCCTAGTAGTGTCAGCCGCAGCGCCGATGGGCCTCGCCTCCCTGTCCCTGCATACTGCCGGCAGGGCCGCCTTCGACCACGCGGTTGTTCGCGGCTTCTGCTTCGGCGACTCCGCGCCCAAGCCATGCCGCCGCAGCCTGTCCGACGCCGGCAAGAAGATCACCGCGCAGTGCGGCGACGCAATCCGGCGCGCCGGCTTCTGGGACGAGCGCTGCTTCCTGGGCTACGTCGACAGCGCCAACTCCTCCTCTGCCGGCGCGGACGACGACTTCGGCGTGGTGTCCTTCTCCGGTGACGCTGTCCAGAGCCCCGACATCGTCAGCATGCAGAGGCTCGTGGCGCTGGCGTAGTTCCTGGCTCCGCGAGTCTCGGACGGCTCGGTGGCCACCGCCTACGCGAGTACTCCGGCGAGCAAAGGCGACGCTACCACTGGAAACTGCACGGTGCGCGTGCTGGCGCAGTGCGCGAGGGACCGCGGCGCGGCGGACTGCGCCCTTTGTCTGCGGGAGGCGTCGCTAGCGATGGCGAGGAGCTGGGAGGCGAGCGGCGGCGCCAAAGGACGTGTGGGCATGTGGCCGCGGTCCTCGGCTCCAACTGCTATCTCCGCTTCCAGATATCGACACCGCCGCTGCCCCTGGGGAAGAAGATCAGTGAGTAGTGCTGGATCCGCTGTATATAGCCCCGGCAAGTTAATTTGTAGAACGATTGTCTAATTAACTTGTGCTGTGTGTGTGTGTGCTCGGCACGAATGAAACATCTGCAGAGATCCTGTGCGCTGTCTATATGAAGGGCATGGTCGTTGGCGTGCTGATCGGCATGGTCGTCGTCGCGCTGATTGATGTCTACGATCGGATGAGGATGAAGGCCAGGAACAACAGGAATGCAGCAGCGGCGCCAGGTATGTACGTTCCTGACTGGTTGCGCAGAGATGATTTGGCTAGCTAGAAGTTGCCTTTTAGCGCGCAGATTACTACGTATTTAGTCTCGAATTAATCTTTACATCTTTTCTGCAGCCATGTCGGGAATAAGGACGATGAAATAAGAAATGGAGTGCATGTCCTCCGCAGCAATGGAGATGGAGAGCGGGCTGTACCGCAGTAGTAGCTGGATAGGGAAGTGTTAGGTTGATCTGTTTCTCTGCACTTGGAGGGATGCATGCTACTCCAGTCCTCTGTTCTGTGATCTCGCATTCTCGCCCATTTTGCGCGATCATATGACAAACATAATGCCGATCTGTTACCATGTTATGTGTAGTTTCTAATCTAGCTAGCTCGTCGGCGATTCGTTCTGTTTTTTTTTTTTTTTGAACAAGCACAGGCGCCAGGGGCGCGCCAATTTCATTCCAGCTCAGCTGCACCAGGCAGCACTGATTACAACGTCCTGTAGATTTACATTTTGCAAAGTGGATAGTAGAGGACAAGAAACTAGAGAGTGAGCTGGGTTTGTACATCTGTAGATAGGCTGATTTAGGCTGAGCTTAATGGCCTGTGTTGCACTTGCACATAGTTGAGCATCTCCATTTAGTTCCCTGGATATGTGGTAAATTCGTTCTGTTTTCGTTCCGGTTCTGGTTGAGTTATGCTCGATCTGCAGGTGCTTTCATTTTGTTTAGCTAGTAGCTTATTCGCACCAAGGCATATATTCAGGGATCGACTAAGCCTCGGGTCGGCTGACCTCACCTTATGATCGTGGTTAGATCTACATTATCAATGTGGACGTGTTTTTTGTTGTTGAGAGAAACACACGAAATTAATGTTGAAAGGGATACATAGATGATCCGGCAGGTCCATTAACTAAACATGGCGCTCGAGCTGTAAAGATGTAGCTGATCGAGCTATTTGGTACTTCTTCATTTCAGTAAACTGTGTGGTACTGCTTCTCAATTCTTATTTACATAGTAAGATACCAGCAGCTGCTTAGTGATATGAGTAGCCCAATATCAAATCAGGCAAGGGAAAAACGTGGCCCAATTTTTTCTCAATACGCACACCCGATTGGAAAAATCCTAGGTCTACTATATCACCTCTCTTGAAAACTTACTGCAATACACTTTTTTTAATAAAAATATAACAGTTGGATTTTATTGCCCTTGTTATTCTTTGGTTGCATGCAATTGCAGGACGCTGCAAGAGTCATAGAAGTAAGGATCGTGGAGTATTCTGGGTTGATCAACTTCAATGTGATGGCTCTCTCAAAGAAGAATTGATATATGTATCCAGTGAGAAGGTTTACTGATTTGCACCAATCTATGTTTCCCATCTGCACCGTCCTCAGTCAAATCTAACTGTAGCAGTCGATAGTTGTTTAGTCCATTATGCTGATGTAACCTGATGAAATGAGTGAAATACTAATAAGTACACAAGCGTCACTGAATTGAGAGACCACCGTCGAAGTTGCCATCGAGTGTCATCATCATCACTCCTCCTCGAGCAAGTGACTCCGACTTGACCGTCGACGACCACCGACAATGCTCTCGCCGCGAACAATACCAGAACCCATGTCGGCCCATGCCAACAGTCGGGTCGACGACAAACAATTTTGACTTTGACAACGATCTTTGCGAGAGAAATCTGTTGGGCTTGCGTCGACTGAGGCCTCCACAAATGACAATTGGTTACCGACTACGATTGTATGATCAGAAGGTCTAGATGGCTCAAGTCGAGTTCGAGACTGCTAAGTAGGCGGGGTCTTGGATGCGACGGAGATATTGCTTTGCAGGATGCTGTGCGGACATGGCTCATTCCAAACTGCACACTTGATGCATGTGAACCTATGGTGACTGGTGACTTGCAGTAGCGACCTCGGCAAGTGGGGTCGGCAATACTTGGGGACTTCAGTTTTGGTGGTGCTTCTTGAGTACCGAGTCTTAATCTCCAGTGTGAAAACTTAGATCTGATCTTCATTGGTTGTACCTGGCAATAACGATCCTTTTTGAAGACATTGTGTGGAGGGATTAGACTTTCTCCATGGTGAAGACCTAAGATCTGTTGATTGGGCGACGACGGTTCTTGTGCATTGAACTCTTTTTGGAGGCGTCGCTTTTTGGAGAACCTCTTGTTTAGTCCTGGTTTTTTTTGTGGTAGTTTGGTTCTAGCTTCTGCGATTGATCCATCACTGTGGGGAGGCCTTTTTTATTTATTCTTCTTCTTTTATCCTTTTGGTTGTGTGCATCCATAATGTCTCAGACTAGTTCGTGATATTATGTTAGTGCAGAGGCCGTGTGTAATTGGTATCTTTACTGAATTAATATATTCCCTTTATCGAAAAAAGCTCATTCGCACCAAGGCATATATTCAGGGATCGACAAAGCCTCAAGTCGGCTGACCTCACCTTATGACCATGGTTAGATCTACATTATCAATGTGTTATTTGGTATCGATTCTCCGCCGGTGTAGGCGTGTGTTTTTTTGAGAGAGAAACACACGAATATTTATTAATTAATGTTCAAAGGGATACAAAGATGATCCGGAGGATCCATTAACAAAACATGGCGCCCGAGCTCTAAAGATGTATATGATCTAGCTATATGGTACATCTTCATTTCAGTAAACTATGTGGTACTGCTTCTCATTTCTTATTTCCATAGTAAGATACCAGCAGCTGCTTAGTGATTTATGTAGCCCAATGCAAAATCAGACAAGGAAAAAACGTGGCCCAATGTTTTTGTCGATACGCACACCCGATTAGAAAAGTCCTAGGTCTACTATATCACCTCTCTTGAAGACTTACTGCAATACAGTTATAAATATATATAACTTTAGGAGGGTACTCATCGGCGTTTTCAAAATTTGGGTTATATCCAATTCCACGGTACCCACCATCGGACGGATTGTTGCCACCACCTAAGCCACTGCTACTGGCCTCAACATCTAACAAAATGAACCACAAAAGAACCATGATCTGAATTATGTTCGTGAACTAAAAATATTTATCTTTACACAACCAAGAACTAAGCATGAACGTCATCTAAAGAACAATGATCAAAACGTTGTATAACAAATCTAGTTACCATTGTTCCGTTGGAAGAATGCAGACGTGGTGTCGATGTGAAATCCAGCACCAAGTTTCAGCGAAACAGGCGCGCTGACGACACTTGATGCTGTACGGCGACGCTTCCGCTCGTTGCCGCTGCCGCTCCCAATCTCGGCGCCGGTGTCGCTCCCGATCCCGCCGCCGGTGCCGCTCATGATCCGGCCGCCGGTGCCGCTCCCGATCCCGCTCCCAGCGCCGGTGCCGTTGTGGCTTGACGTCTCGGCGCGAGCGCGTCTGCCACTGGAACTCCCGGCGCCAGCGCTTCCGCTCGAGAAGACGTTCCCGATGCCGCCGACGAGGGACGAACCGTGTGGCCGGGAAAGACCGACGCGGTGCACAGGGTTGGCCGGGGTCACGACGGACCGCACCACGTCCCTCTGACCGAGCGGAGGCGCGTACGGCGAAGCCCGTAGCCCGACTAACCCTAGAGGTGGCGGAGGCGCGCACTGCTTTGCTGCCCTGGCGCCATGGATGGAAACTAAGAGACGGGAAGGTTTGGATCGAGAAGAGGAAGGAGCAAGGGCTATTTAACGACGGATTTTGCGCGGTTGAATTGGAAATTGAATCGAATTGCTTTGCCGCCATGGATGGAGGGACATCGATTTGGTGAAAAATTTGGGGGAGAGAGGCGAAAATTTCGCGCCATGGATGGAAAGCTCAGGCGCGCATGTAGGAGGGAGATCGAGCGCATGCAGCGATATCAGCGGGAACCTTTCTCTGCATGCAGAACGGGTTATTTTGAGGTGGGCCGTGACGTCCTTTCAGTTGCCTCCCATTACGCCTCTAATTACTCTTTTCTGTTTTCTGCTTCCTCATTGATCGATTCTGTACGAGATGGAGAGATCGTGAGCACCAGCAGTTTTGAACATTGGTCGCGCTGCACAACGGGAGGGGCCTTACACACCTAAACGGAGGGAGTACGTCGTTAACGAGCGAAATTTAATGACGCCTTATATTTTGGGACGGAGGGAGTACATTATATATAGATTATGCTTTAAAAAATCTATTACTATGTACCCACTTTTTGGCATTTGTGCTGTCAAAAGACAACAAAGACATCATGATACTTAGTACAACTTTACTTATCCAATCGGAGCAGAAATTATAAGGATTACACGTGTGGTACATGTGCAAGATTACTAGTGTACACAAGAGAGATAGATCCTCCGTGTCATGCACAACACATGTAGTTACATCTAAAGTGGGAGCTCAGGAGACAAAACAACCTTTTAAAGTACTATTACAAATGCACAAAATTTATGACAAATATTAGACACAACTAACATCTCAGTGACCTTGGAACAAGAAGTAGCTTATGCTTTCGCCGTATCGTCATTCCAAACACATCTGTCATATCGATGTCCTCATTCCTCATTCCACCAGGGGTATCCCAGTCAAAGCAGTAGACAAGGTTCGCGAGCATGATCTCGACGGAGGCCATCCCGAAGTTTATCCCGGGACAAATCCGTCGCCCACTTCCAAACGGCAGGAGTTGGAAATCTCTCCCCTTGAAGTCGGGGGCGTCAGCGTCCTCGAACCTTTCAGGCATGAAGGTATCCGCATCCTCCCACGATTCGGTGTCCCTACCGATAGCCCATACGTTGATTATGACACGAGTCTCGGCGGGGATCGTAAGGCCATTGACGACGCATTTCTCCACGGAGAGGTGCGGGAGGAGAAGCGGCGCCGGCGGATGTAGCCGGAGAGTCTCCTTTAAGACGGCCTTTAGGTAGGTCATGCCTCCCAAGTCGTCCTCCGTGACCATTTGTTGGTCCTTTGGTGTCTGGTCCCTAACTTCAGCTTGGAGTTTGGTCATGAGGTGTGGCTTCCGCATGAGCTCAGCCATGGCGAACTCCAGGACTGTGTATGACGTGTCAGTGCCAGCTACAAACATGTCCTGCGCGGATTTGATCTAAAGCGTTAGCACTATTCAATATAGGGAGTGACCTCAAAAAAATATATAGGGAGCAAAAATACGAGATGGGCTGCGGAAGTAATTACTATCAAAATGGCCTTCATGTGCTGCCTACTGAGGCTGTACTCGTGCTGAAGGCTGAGGAGCACATCTATGAAGTCTTCCTCCTGATCTTCTTGCCGGCCACGCTCGCCGTGTTGCGTCTGTAGCGACGCTTTGCTGGCATGGTCGTCTATGATCTTGTCGAGCAAGTCGTCCCATCTCTTCCTCAGCCGATGCATCCCGGGAAACAGCATCCGCGCGAGCATATCCACCTTGGCCAGGCTCGGGAAGTAGTCCTGCGGGTTGAACCCCCCAAACTCGGCCACGTTACCGTCGATTACCTCCCGGAACAGCTCGTTCCGGCCTTCCTCCCGGAGGAACTTCCCCGACACGGCGCGGCAGGAGATGTCGTTGGTGTAGGCGCTGAGCAGCCTCGTCATGTCCACAGAAGCGCCGGCGGCCGCCGCGTCGTGGATCTTTGCCATGACCAGGCGCACCTCCTCCTCGCGACCGTGGCGGAGCGAGAGAACCTTCCTGGCGCTGAGGAGGTGCGTGGTGACGAGCTTTCTCATCTGCCGCCAGAACTCGCCGTAGGGGGCAAAGGCGATGTCGGCGTTGTCCAGGAGGGTGTCGGCGAACGCGTTGTACGGGCGGGACGCGAAGACGTGGTCGTGCGTGCGCAGGACCGCCTCGGCGGCGTGGGGGGTGGAGACGACGAGGTTCAGCACCTGGCCCAGGCGGAGGAGCATGAGGCCACTCTCACCGTGCTTGGCGGCGAGGGCGGCGAGGGAGACATGAGGATCAGAGCCGATGAGGTGCATGTGGCCGATGAGAGGTAGCTTGTTCGAAGGCGAAGGAGGGGGGCGGTCGCCATGGACCTCTGCTGCCTGCTCGCTTGTGAAGTAGCGACGTCGTTGCAGTAGGAGGAGGACAGGGAGGAGCAAGAGATAGAGCAATAATGCTTGTGGAGATAAGAGTAGTTGGACTAGTTGAGCCGCCATGAAGACTTGCTTGATAATGGGATGCTTTACGGTATGCATTTATAGCTGATCGAGAATTCAACCATTAGCTTGAAGGAAGATAGCAGCCAGACAATTATGAATTGACTTCTACTGTACTACCATATGACAGTACTCCCCTCCGGTCCGGTGTATAAGTCCCGTAACGAAAAACTATTTGTTCCGATTTAGACTTTAAATAAGGTCCGTAAACACTAACTGTCCTAATTAACCGTGCCGCTATTTACTCTAGCAGCAGCGCATGTCCTCTCTCTTTTTTCTGGTTCTGTGAAACGGTTCTACGCATGCAAGTGTGAAAAGGATATGCATGCATCGCTGGTATTGGTGGCCGCCTCGCTGTGCATGCCAAAACAGTGGTTTGCTTACCCCCTTAATAGCGACGCATGCAAGTGTGAAAAGGATATGCATGCATCGCTGGCATTGGTGGCGGCTTCGGTGTGCATGCCAAAACAGTGGTTTGCTTACCCCTTAATAGCAATTAGTAACTGAAACATTAAAATGACCAGCCGATTGGTGGAAATCGTACGAGAAGAGGAGAACGAAGGGAAATTTTGACAAAACAGACCACCTAGACGAATGAATTGTCCGGAGGCATGAAAGGCCGCCATAGGCGGTGGCGGCAGGTTCTTCGAAACGGAATCCGGGCGCGCTGGAACGGAATATCTAGCCATGTGGGTCCCAGCCGCCTGCCACGGTGGCGGCATGCTGAGGTGGCCCGGTGGCCACCTTGGCTCCTGGCGGCCTTTGGCCATACTGCCCGACAGAGCGAGATGGCTGCTATAAAAAGAACCAAACGAGAGGCATCTACAGCTTTGGAGGCAGAAAAGCCACACCTACACATGTGCTGCTTTCTTCTTTCGATGCATAAAATAGCAGTACAAACCAAAGTGGCAATCAACACATGCAGCCTAGCAATCACCGCTGTCAACATAGTGGCGCATGTCTCTTGCCTACACTGCTCCTCGTCTCTTTTCCTCAGTGCCTGCACTGCTCCTCGTCCGTTTCCCGCGCGTGCAGGGAAATCAGGGGAGATCACTGCGCGCGTGGTCTGTCTCGTCGCCTGTCCGGAGCTTGGCCAAAGGCCGCCAGAGGCCCAGGCGGCCTCCCCGCCAGCTAGACATGCCGCCATCGACCAAGGCGGCTGGGTCCCGCCTGACAGAAAACCCGTTGCAGCGGGCCCGGCGATCCGTTGCGAGGAACGTGCCGCCACCCTGCCCGGCGGCCTCTCCTGTCGCCTCCGTCCGTGGCGGCAGGCGCCACGTGTCGCCTGGCGCGCCTGCCGCCACGCCTGAAGTGGTCCCTTTTGACAAATATTTTTGCAGGTGGTCCTTTTTGACATTTCGTTCGTCGATCTGGTCTGTTCTGTCAAAATTTCGAACGAATGTACCAATAATATTGCACCTTGGTCACGCTGCGATTTTCTAGAGGACCTATACACCGGACCGGAGGGAGTACTATGTAAGACTAGTCATAGTGGAGAGTAACATTGAGTGGTAACATACTTATGTTACTACCTATTGTTATTATTTCTAAAATGGGTAGTAACTTATTTGTGGTGTCATGCATGATAGCATTTATTAGGTTGTAGACTCATTTTGACTTGGGGTGTGTGATGTTTCGGTAACTAGCTATGTTACTCTAACATTTTCTCTCCTCATTAATTACTTGTCACATCATCTTTTTTGCATACGTGGCATAGCAATGTTCCTCCCACTATGACTACTCTAAGTGATGACGTAGCTTCTGTCTGCTCCCGTTCAAACGATTAGTCACGTAGTTGAATTTCTCGACAGTGGCCACACGCGGCGGTACTATGAAGGAAGGATCACAAATAGAGTATACTAGGAAGCTATGGCGCGGCGGCACGCTGCAGCCGCAGAATTCAACTTTGGTCAGTACTTGGAACGTACCTAGAGAGTGTACCACATTTTATCCTGTTATAAAATACCTTATCTTTTTGGGTTTTATACTTTTATATGATTCATATATCAGTAGACAAAAATTAAAACATTGAGGACTCTAGCTGTGTTCTTCTTTCCGGTCTCTGATCCTCTTTGTGAAACCATAAATTGTGTTAGTACAAGTAATCTACATTGTCATCCGAGTTGAATTTCTCGGCTGTGGCCACACGCGGCAGTACTAGGAAAAAAATGATCACAAATAGAGTATACTACGAAGCTATGGCGCGACGGCCCGTAGAATTTAACTTTGGTCAGTACACTAGTTATTTTTGGCAGAGTGACAGCATAAAAGGTACCACCTATCTAAATAGAGTATGATCTGTCGTCCTAAGGATCAAGACGGTTTGGGCATAGAGATTCTCAACCTTAAAAACAAATGTTTTTTTTAGCAAATGACGTTTTAAGATATTAAATGAAGAAGGTGTTTGGCAGGAATTATTGCATAGGAAATATCTAAATGGTAAGACACTAGCACAAGTGCAGCCGAAACCTCATTACTCTCCTTTTTGGAAAAAGCTAATGCTGTTAAGAACGATTTTTCAAAAGAGGGACCTTTATTGTGGGTAATGATCGTCATTCTCAGTTTTGGGAGGATACATGGTTGGGCAACAAGCGTTTGGCTGTTCAATATCTTTCTTTATTTAATATTATTCGGCATAAGAACGTCCTAGTAACTGATGTGTTATCACATAATCCCTTAAACATTGAGTTTAGGAGAACACTCACCGCTGATAAATGGACATCGTGGGTTAAGTTGGTAGAGAGATTGATTAGGGTCACACTTTCAACTAATGATGATCGTTTCAAGTGGGCCTTGACCACTAATGGAGTATTTTCCGTGAAATCAATGTACTCGGATATGATGCATGACCGTACCCCTTTCTTGCGCAAATATCTTTGGAAGCTTATAATTCCATTGAAAATAAAATCTTCATGTGGTTCTTACAACAGATTGTGATTCTAACTAAGGAGAATCTAATTAAAAGGCGTTGGACCTGTTGTAAAAAATGTGCTTTCTGTCCGGCTGATGAGCCGGTGGAACACTTGTTTATCTCTTGTCTTTTTCTTCGGCATATTTGGAGACTAATTCATTTCACTTTTAATATCTGTCCACCTACTAGTGTACCGAATATGTTTGGTCATTGGCTTGATATAGTAGATAACAAGACTAAAGCACGTATAGGCATTGGTGGTTGTGCCTTTTTACGGGCTGTTTGGAACTATCGAAATGATGTGGTTTTTAACAAAATCAAGGATGCTCATTTTTTACAGGTTGTTCACCGTGCTATTTACTGGATAAACTATTGTCCTATCTTCTCCATTTGGACCAACAGGGCCTTTTGGATTGTGGATGCTCTCGACTACTGGCAGTCGTTCGAGCTATCTGCTGTCATCATGGGTGGCAGCGTAGTAGAAGACTCCAAAATGTGTAGTCTCATGTTAGTAGCCTTTTTCCATTGGCTGATTCATGTACCACGTTGGCTGATCCGTGATTTGTAATAACCTTAAACATAATACTTTGCTACATTTGTTTTTAATATAAAAAATGTGTGCATCATCATGATGCAGGCTTTGCTCCTATTTCAAAAAAAACTTGCAACGTAGGTAGACAGTGCACCACAATTTTTTTCTTCCCAAAACCACATGATGGGTAGTTTTCTTTTGAAATGGGGAAGCCTCAACCTCTTCATCGAAGAGATGCATACAACTTTTATTTCATTTATATAACATAAGCTGGATAATAGGCTTACAACGAATGAACATACAAGCCTAAGCCACCAAAATAGTGAAACACCATAGCTAGCACAAAAGACGGAGAAAACGGGGCCTTATACCCCGGCCACAGCCATCGCCGGCTCCTTGGCCAGCTCCAGAGATAGCGCCTGGTACACACGCTCCGGAAGTCGCCTCCACCATCTTCCGCCAACCCAACTCCAGCATGTAGATCAAAGCGAAGACTGTTGTCAGGCCTACCGTCGATGCCACCATGGCACCAGACTTTGCCCCCACCTTGCACGAGTTCACCTTGTGACGACATCCGTCGAGTCACAGCTGCACCACGCCACCATGCGAAGGAGAAATGCCCTAGAGGCAATTAATAAAGATATTTTATTTATCATATCTCGATTGTTCATAATGTGTTTTATACCATGCTATAACTGAATTAAGCAGAAACACTGATACACGTGTGGTATGTAAACAAACCAGATCCCTAGTAGCCTCTGCTAGTCCATTGAGATCAACAGATGATCAAGGTTTCCTGATCATGGACATTTGTGTCAATTGATAATGGAGTCATGTCGTTAGATGAATGATATGATGGACACACACCCAATCTATGAGAAGACGTAGTACCCAAACCTTCGACTGTGAGATCATATATAATCACTATCTCTGGAGGTTGCCTTGAATGCATTAACCGTCACACCATAACAGGGTGACCATAAAGGTGTCTATCGGGTTTCCGAAGGAATAAGTCGAGGCGTATGGATCAAGAGCGGGATTTGCCAGTCCACGCAACGGATAGATACTCTAGGACCCACTCGGCTAGATTGCATCAATTAAGCTTGCAAGCATGTGACTAGGTCACGAGGATGTAATATCACGGGAACGAGTAGATGTGTTTGTTGATAACGAGATCGAGCTAGGTATGGAGATACCGGTGTTCGAATCTCAGACAAACTAAGTATCGCATGGCAAAGGGAGTGGGACTTGACGTTAAGGTTCAAGCGACAAAGATAATCGTGGAACACACAGGGGCCATCATGGGCCGGTTTCCAGATCCCGATGTTGGTCATTGATCGAAGAAGAGTCTCGATCATGTCTTGAGTGATCCCGAACCGTAGGGTGGCACACTTAAGGGTAGACGATGCTTAGGTTTGATTTGGCACCGAAGAGAAAATAGAGAAGAGAACCGGAAACGTTCCTGGACATATCCGATGGAGTTCGGAGGGCAACGAAAGGTGTTTCGGAGCAAGAATAAATTAAAAAATATGTATTTAATATTAATTAAATTAATTAATTATTAAATATATTTTTATTTTTATTTTAAGGACAGCCCACCTTAAATGGTACTCACCCGAAAGGGGAAGGCCCATGGGGGGGGGGACTCCCCCCTTGAAGGAGGCGCACCAAGGAGGTGGCCGGGTGGGCAACATGGGGCCCACCTAGGGCCGGCGCCCCGTGGTCCTCCTTGTAAGATGATGGTGTCTTCGGCGAGTCGCTGTTGTTCTTGTTGGAGGCGCTGGTCCTCGCGCGCGAGCCTGCTCCTTTCATCTACAATCTTTTGGACTTCATCATACAGTTCAATCCTGGTAGCTTCCAGCTCCGCAGCTCTTGCGGCGGCGTTAACTGCAGATATGGGCGTAAACAGCGGGCTGCTCTGGGGCATCCTGGCCGTCGTGTTGGGGGTTGTTCTTGGCCCTTCTTCCGTAGGTACAACTCCGGACGGGGCTTCTCTGTTTGCGACTCCTGAGGCCGCGACTCCTGGGGTGGCTGCAGCGGGTGGCGCGCGACTCGAACCGAGCTCTGCGACTCCTGATCCTTCTGGTGCGACTTGTTCCGCTGCTTCTGGCGCCGGGGGTGCTAAGCTGCCCTGCGGCATGCCCAGCCCTTCCTCTGCTTCCACAGTTCTGTAGATCCCTTCCATTCACTGATCTCCTACAGAGGGCGAGCTGCCACCCCTAGGGTTTCCACAGAGCCTTTCCTCGAGTACATACTCAATGGATTGGGCTTCTTCGTCTTCGAGCGTCTGTGGCTCATTGTTGGTAGATTCTTCTTCTTCATCCACAGTTACGGAGACTCCTTCTTCTGAGTCGCCCGGCTGCGATGGGTCTTCTGACTCGCCGCCGATGAAGCCGACAAAAACAAGAAAAGATCCAAACGGGATGACGCGACCTGTCTCCAGGTAATCTGCTTCTGGTCCCCAGCTTGAATCGTCAATGAGAGGCGTGCCATCGACCATGATGATGTGGCCAATGGCGAGATCTTCAGCTCCTTTCATCGATCCTGCGCGGAACGTGACGCTTTTGACCACAGGCCCCACGGTGGGCGCCAACTGTCGTGGGTTTGTCACGTCAGATGTCATGGGTGACTTCGTAGGTGTGGGATTTGCGCGAGCCAATCGTCTCCGAGCTTGGGATCGCAGGAACAAGGACGAACACAAATTTACCCAGGTTCGGCCCCTCAATGTGAGGTAAAGACCTACTTACTGCCTACCCTAGATTGGTATTGATATGATATATGTGGTGTTACAATGGAGGCGATCCTATCTGGGAACTCGCCGTAAGAGATAGGGTTTTAGGGCTTGATAGCTTGACCTTGTCTAAGTCCTGCGAGTCCCCTTTATATACACAGAGGCTCGCTAGGTTACAAAGGAAACTTCCTCCACAAGGAATACATCGACTGGAACCTACTTGGAGACTAACTCCTCCTCACGTCTTCCAGGAAATGTATTCTAGATCTTTCTCCTTGTGGCGGTGCGATATTGGGCTTGCTTTCATGTAGGCCCTTTCTGGCGCGAGTAAAGTAGGTCGCACTTATCAACATGGGCCGCGGGTTAATCCACAAAGTATTCCCCCGACAGTCGCGGTGCTTGCTTCGAGCTGTCGGGCTGGGCCCGGCGGCACTCGTCGCGCTGCTTGTCCAGCTCGGTCTCGCGTGCGAAGGCGTCGTCGAGCATGCGAGTGGGCGCCTCAGGGTTGAGTCGCGACTTGCAACCCTTGTGGTACCTGGTGACCGTAGAGAGGGCGGTCGACTGGGCGTCGACCTCCAGCTCCTTCTGGCGGATCTCCTCTTGCTGGCGAGCCATCTTCTGGCGCAGCTGCTCGAGTTGTGTCGCCTGGTCGACAGCATTCGCCGGTGTGATGGGAGTGTTGAGCGGGTCGGCGACATGTCCCGCCTGTCCTCGCAAGGCAGTGAGGGAGTTGTCGCGCTGCTGCTTGTTGCAAGCCTCCTGCTCGCGACACGCCTGATCGCGCTGCTGTTTCTCGCGCATCTGTTTCTCGCGCGCCTGCTTCTTCGCGTCAGCGTCTGCCGCGGCGGTGTTGGCGGCAGCAGTGTTGGCGGCGGCAGTGTTTGCCGCCTCGCCCATCATGTAGATGAGGGCGGGTGTAGCCGAGCCGTCCGAGGCCAGATCGGTCGAGCCCTCCGACTCGTAGTCGAGGACGGGCAAGATCGATCCGGTGTCGTCGTCGTCCGACGGCAGGTGAGGTGGGCGCGACGTAGTTCGCGACCGCAGTGTCGATGATGGCCTCGTCAGCTGTGCCGAGCTGGGAGGAGGCACCATTGTCGCTGCAGTCGTAGGCGACGCCTTCCTCGACCGAGTCGCAGAAGCCGACGTAGGCGGTGACGGCTGTCCCGAAAGGGATCGTCACCGCGCGGGAGATCGGGGCGTAGTTGGGCCTGCCCCAAGTGTGTGGATCGGCGATATAGCCGATGCCGTTGCGCTCGAAGTATTTGCCACTAACGATGCTGCCGTGGCTCGATGTGGCCTGGCGGCTGAAGATGACGCCAGTGCCGGGCTCAGGACTCTCCATGAAGTAGATTTCAGCGATCGCTGGCCCCACGGTAGGCGCCAACTGTCGTGGGTTAGTCACGGAAGATGCCATGGGGGGTGGCTTAACTCGGGTGTGAGCCAGGAGGCGACGTAGGATTCACGGAGAGGTAGCACACGCAGAGTTTACCTAGGTTCGGCCCCTCTGTATGAGGTAAAGACATACTCCTGCTTATATGTATATGGATCTTGATGGGGTGTACAATGGTGTGCACACCAGAGCGTAAGGTTGCTCCGGAGGCGATGGAATGAGATGAGTCTGCCTCTAGGGTTGCGCCTAGTCGGATTTATATAGGGAGCCGACTAGGGTTTACAGGGAAATGACAGGTGACCTAGGCGGCGCTAGCTAATCTGCTATAAGTGCGGCTTCATGGGGCGCACTCTTCGGGATCTGAAGATCGTAAATCGATTCGGAGATATCCGCTTGCCGCTTTCCCGAGCCCGCCTACCGGGTTCCTCGGGGACCCGGTATCCTGGAAGATTTCCTCCGAGTGGGCTCTGGACCACCGGGCCTTGTGGTCCGACTCAGGGCCTTGGGCCTACCCGGTTGGACATCCCCCCATCAGGGCAAGCCGACCCCGCTGCACCTCGGGCAGGACGAGCTGACGAGGGCGGTGACGAACGAGTTGGCGAGGGGCGAAGGTGGATGAGGTTGCGAGGGACGGCGGCGGCGGACGAGCTGGAGGAGGAGAGCACGGGATTGGAGGAGGAGAGTAGGGACGGGAGTGGATGAGGAGAGCACTGATACGTCTCCAACGTATCCATAATTTCTGATGTTCCATGCTTATATTATACCATTTGCTACATGTTTTATATACACTTCATATCACTTTTATGCATTTTCTGGGACTAACCAATTAACAAGATGCCGAAGTGCCAGTTCCCTGTTTTCTGCTGTTTTTTGTTTCAGAAAAGTACTTCTGCAAATATTCTCGGAATTGCACGAAACAAAAGGCCACGTCCCTATTTTTCCAACACGTACACGGAGTCCGAAGGAGAGACGAAGAAGCGCCAGGAGGTGGCCAAACCATAGGCCGGCGCGGCAGGGGGGCCCACCGCGCCGCCATATGGTTTGGGCCCCTCGGGGCTCCACCGACATCGCCCCTTCGCCTATATATTGCCTCAGACGCGAAAACCCTAAAACACCGAGCCTTTCATCCAGAACATATTCGCTGCCGCCGCCGTCGTCAACCCTAACTCGGGGGGTTTCTGAAGCTCTTCCCGGCACCCTGCCGGAGAGGGGAATCATCACCGGAGGGCTCTACATCGCCATGCCCGCCTCCGGAGTGATGCGTGAGTAGTTCATCCTTGGACTATGGGTCCATAGCAGTAGCTAGATGGTTGTCTTCTCCACTTGTGCCATCATGTTTAGATCTTGTGAGCTGCCTATCATGATCAAGATCATCTTATTGTAATGCTACATTTTGTGTTTGCTGGGATCAGACTTATATTGATACCTATGTGGAGCTGAATATTATATTATCATGTCTATGTCATTTGTGATCTTGCATGCTCTCCGTTACTTGTTGAAGCCTTGGCCAAGTGAATACTTGTAACTCCAAGAGGGGGTATTTATGCATGATAGTTGGGTTCAACCTCTATTTAACCTGGGATAGTGACAGCAAGTTCTAAGGTTGTAGATGTGTTGTTGCCACTAGGGGTAAAACAGCAATGCTTTATTCAAGGATGAATGTATTGTTTACATTACGCACATTACTTAATGCAATTGTCTGTTGCTTGCAACTTAATACTGGAAGGGGTACGGATGTTAACCGGAAAGTGGACTATTTAGGCATAGATGCATGCTGGATAGCGGTCTATGTACTTTGTCGTAATGCCCAAATGAATCTCATAGTAGACACCACAGCTCACACATGCATGTTATATGCACTTATCAATTGTCAATTGCCCAGCTGTAATTTGTTTACCCAGCATGTTAGTTATCTTATTGGAGAGACACCACTAGTGAACTGTGGACCCGGTCCATTCTTTTACATCTGAAATACAATCTACTGCAATCATTGTTCTCTACTGTTTTATGCAAGCAAACATCATCTTCCATTCGATACGTTTAACCCTTTGTTTTCAGCAAGCCGGTGAGATTGACAACCTCACTGTTAAGTTGGGGCAAAGTAATTTGATTGTGTTGTGCAGGTTCCACGTTGGCACCGGAATCCCTGGTGTTGCGCCGCACTACACTCCTTCACCAACACCTTCGAAGCAAACCTCGTTTTCCTACTGGTTCGATTAAACCTTGGTTTCATACTGAGGGAAAACTTACTGCTGCACTCATCATACCTTCCTCTTGGGTTCCCAACTGACGTGTGACGTACAAGCATTGTTTCTGCCACTGTTGCCGGGGAGATATTCCCTCGTCAACTTAGAGCCACCAAGCACGCACGGGATTGGGGGAATTTTTCACCGATCTAGGGTTCACCCAGCCCAGCAAAGAAAAGGAAGATGATGCGGACAAGCGAGCACGCACGCAAGGCTGACCAACGGGGCCGAGCGAAAACTGGCCCCAGCGGTCAGCCGCTGTGCCCCTCGGTCACTTAGTGTAAAAGGGAATTTTCCGCATCCAACGGTAATAAAGAGTGACAGCGCGATTTTTACTCCGATCCAACGGCCAGAAAGAGCAGATTGGGGCAGATGGGGGCAACGGGGGCAAACGGCGGGTATGCTCGCAAGGTTTATAGAAGTAATTAAGGAAACACGTTCCACCTTAATAGAAAATTCTATGGACACATGGAGAGTATTCATCAATGCAAAGAGCGTATATAGTATAAGAAGGCTACAGTGCACAACAAGGTCACCTGATTACCTTAAGAGGGGACAGTCGGAGAGAAGATAATATTTGACCACTTTACTCCTATGCCTGACCTATCTGCACTTTTGTCCTTAACGTTGGGCTTGTCCTTCACCATCATGTTTGAATACTTATGGAAAAACTATATGCAAGAAGTGAGCCTAGCTCACTTGGTTAGGGAAGTGGATGTACAACCCAGCCACCCAGGTTCAAGTCCTCACGGATGCAGATTTGGGTTCTTATTATTTTAAAAAAAAACGCTGTAGGGGCTTCCCCTACCGCATTCCTTTCAAAAAAAAAAAACTATATGCCAAGAATTATCACTATAGAAATTTTGTTTGAATCATTTTTAGTACTTGTGCAGAATACTTATGAAAAAACTATATGCCAAACATTCTGACTATAGAAATGAACCCAACGATAAAACCAATCGACGACCACTGATCACTTAGGTTCTGAAAGTGCATGTGTTGCCCCATGCGTGGTTTTGGTAATTAATGACAATCCTTATGGACTAATGTTTGCTTTGAGATATACTTGTAGATCTTGTCCATAGGTAAAGTTTGGAGTTCATGTGTTGGACTCTAGAAGATTATATAATGACCAAGGTTCCATCCAAGGGTTTATATGAAGAATGGTCATGTGAAGAGTTGAGCTTTTTGCAAGCATGGCTTGGAAAAGAAGATTGAGTGAACTTCATGTTTATCTCCAAGCCATCATCTATATCAAAAGAAGAATATGAAGCAAGTGGATACATGAAGACGGAGCTTTGCGAGGCTCTCCCATAATGGTGTATGAGGGAGTATTTGGAGATGTCTTCATCAAGCATGTGCTAGCAAGCGCAATCAAGAAAGGTGGTCCACTTGAAGAGATCAAGATCGTCATCATCTAGCTCAAGTGGAATGCGCAAGGCAAAGGTATGATCTTGATAGGGTTTCTATTTTACCGGTCTCATGGTGTTAGTGGGAGACCGGGTTTAGGATAGACGGCGTACTATCAAGAGGGGTTCTCAAGTGAGTAACTTGATCGCATCTTTGTGGAGAGCTCAAACCTTTGCATACTTGGCATTATCATCTTTCTTGGTTCTTATTTGGCTTTTATCCATGAGAGAATTTAGAGCTTGTGTTCATCTCCATACCAAGCTCTAGTTCATCAAAAACGGATTCCATTTGAATATCTTGTGATGTTTTTGATGTTGGAGGTTTTACCGGTTCGTCTTTTGTAGAGAGGTCAAACTCTCCTCTTGTGTTCTCCTCCTCACATGATGGACTATGATGTGAATATGCATGGTCTTGTAGTGCTTGTGGTTATCTTCGAAACAAGCCCAAGATCATAGAAAACGGAGTCCGGATGGAAATCTTGTTGCATTCTCGGTGTTGGAAATATTACCGGTCCTCCTCGAGATAAGGTCCACACCTTCCATGTGTGGTATCTCCTCTATATTTGTGACCCTTAATATTTCCAACGCAATTGGATTCACCTGTTTTGGAGTTCATATGAGAAAGTTATTGCATTTCAGGATCTGCAGTTTCACTGCTTTCAGGCCGGAGTCTCCGGTCTTCTGGACCGGAGTCTCCGGTCCTTGGGTTTCCCTGTCGAAGTTTTTGTTGTTCAGCTCCTGGCCTAGGCCGGAGTATCCGGCCCTTGGGCCGGAGTCTCCGCCCCTGGTCCGGAGTATCCGGCCTCTGTGGCCGGATTCTCTGCCCGAGCTGCTCTGTGACTTTTGGTGCTCAGCCCCTGGTGGGGGGCGGAGTTTCCGGCCTCTGTAGGCCGGAGTTTCCGCCCCAGGCCGGAGTTTCCGTCACTTGGACCGGAAACTCCGGTGCAAAACTGGCTGCAACGGCTCTTTTTCTGGGAGGGGTAAAAATACCCCTCCACCTACCTCCAGCCAGTTAGCTCTGCCCAGCACGATTTGCTTTCTCTCTCCTTCATTGTTGCAAGCTCATTTCTTTGATATCTCCCAATTCCTCCACCCAAACTCTTTGATCTTTGGAGGATTGAAGGAGAAGACTAGATCTACATTTCCACCAATCAATCTCTCCTCTAAGTGAGGGGAACATAGTGGATCTAGTTCTTGGAGTTCTTGAGTGGTTCTCCTCTTTGTTCTTCCTCTCTTATTCCCCCATAAGCATTTGTTGCTTTGTTGGAATTTGAGAGTGGAGGACTTGAGCACTTGTGCTCTTGCCTTTTGCATTTGGTGCATCGGTGTGCTCTCCACGAAGTTTCGTGGAAGTTGAAAGCTTGTGAACTTGTTACTCTTGGGTCTTTGGACCCTAGACGCCCGTGTGGTGGTTGGACCCTTGTGTGGTCACTTGTAGCTGTTCGGGAGCCCCCAAGCCCTTGTGTGGGTTGTGCCTCGGATCGTTGTTGAAAGGCTCCGGATATCCGCCTCGAAGGATTCCGATAGTGGAAGGTGAACCAAACCTTTGTGGTGCGGTTCATCGAAGAATAGGGTGAGCCTTTGTGGCGTTGAGATCGACCTTTGTGGTGCCTCACACCTCTCCAACGAGACGTACTCCCTTAACAAGGAGGAACTCGGGAATACATCCTCGTCTCCGCGTGCCTCGGTTATTTCTATACCCGAGCCTTTTACTTATGCACTTTACTTTGTGATAGCCTTCGTGCTTGAAGTATTCTATATTGCTATCACCTTGTTGCTTGTCTTGTTTAGCATAAGTTGTTGGTGCACATAGGTGAGCCTAGTATATTTAGGTTGTTGGCTTGTTAATTTAAACACATAGTTTTATTCCGCAATTAGCAAGCCTTTAACCGGAAAAGTTTTAATCGCCTATTCACACCCCCCCCCCCCCTCTAGGCGACATCCTTGTCCTTTCAGGTTCCCAACAGGAGAATTACTTAACCTCCAAGAGCTGTCATCACCAAAGGAAAAAAAACAGCAGGATACAACAAGATAACTAAAACAACGGTTGCCTTGCAGGAAGAACCAGAATTATTACTTCCCACCTGATTGCTTTCTCACAGAACCCATGTGTGCGAAATTTCCTTATCAAAGAAGCTTCCTGTATCAGCGATAAAAGAAAATACCATTGACAGATCTATACTACTATTAAAAGAGCAAACATGTTCGCGATACATTAAATTTGCTCCGTTCAATATTTTATCAACGCTCCAGATCGCTCCAATGTTTGACAACTCAACACACTTTTTCGTTTTCGTGTAAATTACAGCTATTGCCATCGCAAAATAAAAGAAACCGTTCGTTATAGAAAAAAGAACAAAAGAATATAGTCCCTGTACAACTGAAATGTTTGAAAATTAATTTATCACATCAATATGAGTATCAAATAAGTCGATGAGAAAAACATATGGAAATAATTAGAAGGAACAATTACGCCAAGAGTAAACGAGAAAGAAGGGCTCACTTTCATATATTGATAGAAAAATCTTGCCAACTTTTACATACTTCATTTTGTTAGGGCATCAGTATATATTATATGTTATAAAGAACTTGGAGAATAGTGCACTATCTTTGATATCAGAGGCATGCTAACGTAGCCGAGCAACCACACATTTCTTGAGGTGGTGCAAGATTATGGAGTCTGTCATCTTGAAATTTTGTTAAACAACATATATTATTTTTATTTCCTATTGATTTAAGCCTTACGCTTTCGTCTGCTATGGTATTTTACTATATATGATTTTGTTGTACATTACTTCCTCGAAGCAAATCATGACTTGAAGTTGATCCGGCACTAATCACGAACAAAAGGTATGCAAAAACCCGCCTGCCTATGCTTACAAGGTGCATGGTTTACTTTTACGTATCAACGACCGAAGAAATGGGAATGCTGACGTCAAGGACATACATAATTCTAACAACATAAAATAAAATGGTAAAGAAATCCCTCTATACTATGAAGGAACAAGAACACATAAGCAACGTCGGGTAGGAGGAATATGATAATTGGACGCCCTCTAATCCTTTCCATCCAATGTTAGAAAGAAATCATGTTATATTGAGTACCAACATAGTCATTCTTTCTAAATCTATTTTCAAAGGATGACATTTTAGGCGTGAGTGAGATTTAATTTTTTGAGTGTAATGTTGCGAGATGATATACTTAGCATAATTCTAATTCCTTTTGTGTAAGTATACTTGATTAAATTGTTTGAACTATAGTAAGATATATTGGTCATGCGGACTTGCAAAAACATTATGTAGCGGGATATTTTTGTAGATGTCCAGAATTTTGTTAACCTTTACATGCCATCAAAGAATTTTATAGATATTCATGTGTGTGGTGCTGAATTATCAGTCTGCTCGGACTGCTGTAACAACTTACAACTAGCAGGGTGACCCACGCAATTGCGCGGCTAGATTTCTTTCATGTTAGTTTTGCGACATTGATAGCTAATAGGTACACATATATGCTATAATCCTGTCATAATATATCGGGATTGTGCCAACATTTGTGACAGTTGTGATAGTTGCTGCAACACTTCTCTTTATTGGTATTTTCCTAGCTCGATTGGCTTCAGCTATTGGAATTGTTTCACTTATTCTAGGGGCTCTTGAAGAATATATGACAAATTACTTTTTCTTTCTCGTTGGGATAGACCTGAAAAAGTGCCCCCATTTACGAAATACGTATAAGATAAGATACACACCTATAATAAAAGATAGTTTTGTGTGTTTTGCGATAAAAAGTAAGAATAAATTAATGGTTGTAACATGTCCATGGGAGAAACAAAGTATATCAGTTTTCCTGCTCATGTAAAGGTATAATTTTCATTGCATATACGGAAAAGAAGCTATAAATACAAATCGTGAACATACTATGGCTAGATGAACAAACAATTGAGCAAATATTACTCATCCAAAAAAAATTTACATGGTTGAAGTACGTTTTGCATATATTAACCAACGACCTCATTGTTGATGTAAATATGAATCCTCTAGTACGTGTATCATGGAAAACAAATAGTGCGCTATAGCGCCGCTAATAGCACGCTATAGCGTTTTAAGAATTGTCTCGCTAAATAAATCATGTACAATGTCTCGCTAATAGCACGTTATAGCGCGATATAGCACGCTAATAGCATATTTTAAGGCCGGCGTTATTTTTCTGTAGCGTGCTATTTTTTTTCCTTGGTGTATAGCCTCCAAGTAGATAACACTTTCCAACTCCAGACTAAGATGACACCATTCTCTCAGGAAACTACTACCTGAAAGTATAATATCCATCTTTTTTTAAGTATATTTTTTTTATTGCTATTGTGACTTTGCACCAGCAGCATGCACAGAACCTAACTATTCATCTCCAATAACACATAAACATGTTGCTCCGATTTTTTTTTGTATGTTATCTATATGAACCTATTTATTCCCAAAATAAAGAGTGAATGTTTTTTGTTAATGCCAAAAAATAGCAGAAGTACTTCGGCGTGTAGTGTATGGATCACATTAGACAAATAACTAAACTCGTTATATTTCATAGAAAGGACAGAATATTCATCTAAAAAAGATGTGTCCAACAGCTATTTTTTTAATGATATAAAGGTGACAATGAAAAGAGGTAAAGTTGGCTGAGAAGGGCTGGGCTGATGCTTATGGGGTAGTTATTCTACCAAGGAGGCAATTTGTAGCTATTTGACTGAGTAGATTTTTCTAAATTTGAGTAAGAATTTGACGCAGCTCCATTTGTCCAACCATACATCTATAATGATAATGGCGAAACATATACCTAAGATGCTTAGATGGTGGGATGCTTCGATGATTTGCTTAAAATGAAATATGGCCATGGGTAAAAACGAACATCTACATTCCTAGATTAGTCATGTAAAGTCGAATCGCTTCTTTCCTATGAAAATGTGATAAACAGTCACACGTCAGCTTCAGGAAGAACAAACTAAAATCCAATAAATATATTATTGGGACTCTGTTCCACATATTTACATTAGAAAACTTTTAGCATCGATCATTGCAAACAACACCAAAAGTTCACTTACCCCTCAAATCGTGGCAATGCTTAGTCTTTTGAAGGCACGCATATATCTACATCTTTAGGCAGAAGCTAAGAAAAAATAATTACAACCATTTATTACAAACTGGCATTAAAAAATATGAACTGACAGATGATGAACAAATTTGCTTAGCCCACCCAAAACCATGCATGTCATGTGTGATATTTGGATTAGGTATATCCATAAAGTCATATAAGCCGATCAACCTGATGTTTGAATTGATTAAGCTTTAACATACAAACACAAACTTGCACACTGCCCGTATGATATTGATGATGAGTTTTGGAAGGCACATAAACAAAATTCTTATTTTAACTTGTATGTAACTGCGTGCCATGGAGTAAGCAGCTGATTTGACCTGCGGTAGTCCGATCGAGCGCTATTGTTGTCTGCGCCTTGCAGTTCACGGCGGGATCGTCCGAGAACAACGCCGGCGTGCAGGCCGGCGTCTCGTTCCCTACATGCTTGCCCACGCGATGCCGCGTGAAGTCCCGCATCACGTGCTCTTGCACGCCCACTTCCGAGACCAGGAGCGCACGCAGTCCTTGGTGCACGACGTCAACGCCGTCCAGTCCGGCACTCCGACGCCTGCGTCGAGTAGCCGTGCGTGTTCGCAGTGGTGTACGTCTCCGTCAAGGCCATCTAGTATGATGCTGGTGTTCTGTGGACGAAATATCAAAAATCAATATGCAGCGACAGGCGACGCGCACCACGCTTCGAAGAGCAGACACAGATTCAACTTGAACACTGAACAGGCGTACGGCCAGACGATGATTGATTGGTAGCAGTCGTACTTTTTCCATCTTCTTTCGATCCGCTGGAGTCTGGACGTGCTAAGGTCGCTGGTCCATATTGGCTGAGCTTGTACTTGGGGACCGTCATGGACGCCAGTATGCATCGCTGCCGTGTCGTCGATCCGCCAGTATGCGTCGCTGCTGGGCCGTCGATTCGCCGGGCTTGTACTTGATGGGATCGTCATGGACGTCAGTATGCATCGTTGCCTCGTGCTGTCGATCCGGGCATACTTGATGGAATTGTGATGAACGCCAGTATGCATCGCTGCCGTGCCGTCGATCCGCCGGGCTTGTATGGGATCGTCATGAACTCCGGTATGCATCGCTGCCGTGCCGTTGATCCACCGGTCTTGTATGGGATCGTCATGGACTCCGGTATACATCGCTGCCGTGCCGTCGATCCGCCAGGCTTGTACTTGATGGATCGTCATGGCCGCATGGCGTCGTCGCATGTGTTCGAGGTCTCAATCGATGCGCGGATGGTGCCTGCAAACGTGTTGGTTGGATGTGGATATTTAGGGTCCCCTGTGTCATGAAAATCCATCACGCAATAGTCCCGTATCGTGGAGTGCAATTTGTATACGTTTCTTTTCGATCAGGCCTACATCGAAATCAATCAAGCGTCCATGCCGTGCACGACGGTGAATCTAAGCCAAAACTTGTCGTAGGATGAGGGTGAATCTTAACCATTGAGATATTTTTAGAGCGGTAAATCTTCACCGTCAATTGTTTGTTGTTTTAATTATATAATACTCCCTCAGATCCATATTAGTGGGCATAGCTTTGTCTAAATTCATATATATCTAGTTAAGTATTTAGACTAGATACATGTGTATCTAGACAAAGTTGTGCCCACTAATATGGATCGGAGGTAGTAGATGATTTAACATGTTGTGCTCGATTGGTCTAGCTGCAAATTGTATAAATGTCTTATAAGACAATGATAACATACATTTACAAGGATACGCATAATTGTTTTTCTTAGCAAAATATGTAACATGTATCCCTTATAAAATAAACACGTTGATCACTGAAGCATGATTGTGCATTGTTACGTGTCTACAAAAATGGTTCAAACGAAAAAAAAGACACATAATATCACAAAAAACAATTTACCGTATCCCACATCTACCTATTTATGTAAACTATGAAACTTTATATATCATATTATGATTCTCTATAAAACTGCCCTCGCAAATGCGAGGGCCACCTTGCTAGTTAGGATTTAAAGTGCATCCAATTAAATATTTTTATGTATAAAACCATCCACTCTGTTTCTACCCATAGACCCATCAGCCTTCATCAATCCCAGAGTCTAGAACAAGAGAGGGAGTGTCGATTGTTGAAATATATTGTTAGACCTTCTCCAACAATTAGACTTTTGAGTGAACTAGTTGGTGCATCCAATTCTATATTCTGATCTTACGTTTTGTGTCAATGCGTCTCAAACTTCCACACTTACCTCTAGAATCTGTCAATAACATCATATTTTATCTAGTAGTTTCGCCGGGTACAACCTGTTCCAACATGATCCATAGCGTTTTTGTCAAATTTTCTGCTCGCGAAGGAACGGAACAGAACTTCTATGGAGAAACATAATTATGAAGCATGATGACATGAAAGGAGTATAACATTGTATCTAAGTAACATATGGTTTCATTAAGTTTCACCATATTTTAGAGTTCAAATTTCAAATATTATCCAATCATGTTCAAGATTGGTCTTGTTCCATAGTCATCATCATCAGGAGCACGATGCAAACAAATCATAAATAGGACTTTTACTCGAAAAGATAAAAAACATATTCAAACTTTGAAATCACATGAAGCGTCAGAACAAAAACTACCCTGCATAGAAATCGCAAAGAGTGGGAGCTATCTACCACGGTAGATAAGCATATTTCTCGATTCATCTCATGTACCATAAGTGCTGTTGCAGGCGTGCAGCTCTTGATGATGGTCGGTGTCGTCGCGTTTCATGGAATGGCAGATGAAAATGCATAGCAACGACGCACTGCAACCCTTTTCCAAATCGATCGATGCATTCCAGCGTTGGACGCCGGGCCTCATACATAACCGGCCGGGCACTCGCCCTGGTACAGTATGCTAGTAGTTAGAGCTCCACACTACTTCCTCCTCCGTGATCACTACTGTCATCGTGGCTGTAAGCCAAGTAAACTTGGTGTGCACGATGATGCACTTGAATCCATGTACAATACGTAGCTGACTAGGTTCAGGTTTCCCAAACCTTCCTTGTACATTGTATGATCCTATGTATAAATACATGCACTCGGCACCATGTTTTGGTGTGCGGCAATTGTCCAATCAACTCCGGTTTACAGTGGCATCGCCCATGGCGCTCACCCGCTGCCTCCCCATGCTCCTCTTAGTCGCCATGACGGCGACCACTGGCGTCTCCGGGACCGAGGCTACTTCGACGTGATCAAGTGCTACCCGCCGCCGACGCCAACCGCGGACAGCGGCAGCGCGTTCCGCCAGAACCTCCTCTACCTCCTTGAAATCCTCCCCACAGCCGCAGCGCCAATGGGCTTCGCGGCCCTGCAGACCGCCGGCAGGGCCGCCTCCGACCGCCCGTTGGTTCGCGGCCTCTGCTTCGGCGACTCCGCGCCCAAGACGTGCAGACGCTGCCTGTCATACGCCGGCGAGAAGATCACCGAGCAATGCGGTGACGCCAGCCGGCGCGCGGGCTTCTGGGACGACCGCTGCTACCTGGGATACGCCGACGGCACCAACACCTCTGCCAGCGCGGACGACGACTTCGGCGCCGTGTCCTTCTCGACATCGCCAGCGTGCAGAGGCTGGTTGCGCTGGCGCAGTCCCTGGCCCAGCAAGCCGCGACATATGGCTCGGTGGCCACCGCCGACGCGTCCACCCCGGCGAGCAATGGCGACGCTACAACTGGAAACCGAACGGTGCGCGTGTTGGCGCAGTGCGCGAGGAACCGCGGCGCGGCGGACTGCGTCCGTTGCCTGCGGGAGGCGTCAGCAAAGTGTTGAAAATATAAGCAATTTAGCAATTAATATAATCCGCGAAAACAGTAAGCAGTTCATGACTAGAATAACAAGTATTAAACTAATCATGGGATCTACTAAAACAGTAGATAAACCGAACGAATCTAGAGAAACTACTATAAGCAGAAACTGTAGCAATATCTCCAACAGAAAGATCAATAACACGTACTGTGCAGCAGCAGAGGAACCGCTGTCACCCATGTCGTCGATGTAGAGATTGCCGATGTCGGGGAAGAAGTCGTCGCTGGAGAAGAACTCGAAGCCAGTAGTCGCGCGAGTGCGCTCACCAAAAACCTGATCGGCCCTCTCCCGTCACTAGTAGGAGAATGTCATTCTGTGGCGCACCAAAAAAGGTTTCTGTGGCGCATGGTGGGTGCGCCACAGAATCCTCGCCACAAAAATATTATTTCTGTGGCGCACCCCAGATGCGGCACAGAAAAAACAATTCTGTGGCGCACCCCTACCCCGGTGCGCCACAGAATGTTTTTTAAAATTTAAAAAAGGGCGGCCAGATCTAGATCTGGATTTTCAAAAAATTCAAAAAAAATCCAAAAAAAAAAAAATCAGAAAATGAATGAATTTGGAAACCCTAAATATTTGATTTTTTTGAACATTTTTAACACTCCAAGCATATCTCAAATGATGACTTCCCAGTAGGTCACCCATCCTCAGATTGCTCCAACCCAAGCACGCTTAGCTTCTAAATTCTATTCAATTCAACTACACTCATGCTATTCAAGTTTTTATTGATAATAATATCATATCAACCCTCTTAACCCTTGTGTATGTGTATATATGTGTGTAGTTTATGTGTGGTATGTGTATATTATGTGTTTTTAAAATTCAAAACATAAATCAAAAACTTCAGAATGAAGCTCAAAAAATCCAAAAAAAATAAAAAATTCAAAAAATCCAGAAAACTTCAAAAAATCCAAAAATTAACAAATCCAAAATTTTTGAAAATTTTGCGCCACAAAATGTGGATCCACAGAAAGACAGTTTCCTACTAGTGCGTACAAGATCACAAGAGGCGGGTTCCGGAGGCCTACTGTCCCTTCAACCGGTGCACGCCGGAAGACGGAGAAGACTTGGAAGACGGCGGCGCAAGGTTCTGGAACTGGAGCGGCGAGCGACCATGTGTTGCGTGTAGTGGCGGCTAGGGTTCGCTCGGCCTGTATATATAGTGCGGTTCGGGTAGGACGTGGGCGCAGCCGCACGATCGAGTCGGTAACAGCCCCACGATCCAAAGGAATCGGAAACGGCTGAGTCAATCAATGACTCGTTTAATTTTCCCGAACAGCAAAAATATAAGCTCGGCTCGGCGAGATTCCCGCAACCCGCGGCGCAACGCGGCGTGTCGTGTCGGGACGTGACGAGACGAGACGAGCGAGCGGCGGCGGAGGAGGAGGATTGCGCGGGAGAGAGCCTTCTGTTCTCACAAGCACACCAAGTAGCACAACACTAAACCTTATAAAGTGGTGCAACACTCTCTAAACTAGCAACTAGGTAACTGAGCGCGGCAATGCCGCGCGTGGGTGGGCAAATTTTGAATTTGGAAATTTGGGTTTATTTTTTTTTAGTATTTGGAAACTAACAAAGTTGGAAAAAAGTTTATGTCTAAAAGGTTGTCTAGTTTTGATGCCGCGGCCCGTGTGGTGAAATTTGAATTTTAAAACGTCCGCATTTGAATGATGTGTAGATTTTAATGTGCTTATTTTTTTTATTTTTTTTGAAAAGCTTGCAGTTATGAGTTGTCTAAATTTTAGAATTTGATAAAATTGGGGATTTTTTTAAATTATTTCTTACGTGTACCGGATGCTCTGTTTTCAAAGCCATTCGAAAGTTAAATTCGCGTATTTTTTTTTTTTTGTCATATGACATCAGTAGGCGCTGTTTATTGTTGTAGTCATTTGTTTTTCCGTATTTGTAAATAACGCGGTGTGAAGAATTGTAACTTCAAAATGGTCACATTTGGAAGGTATTTGGATCTGATTTTATTGGAATTAAAAAATATTGTGTGTTTGCATGTTTGTCAGGAATGTAAAGATTTCAAATTTTAAATTTGGTCATATGACATATAGGTAGTTTTTGTTTTTGTGGTCAATTTTTTTCTTTTGCGGTCATTCCGATATATTTTGCATGTTGTTCTGGTGGATATAGTTAAAGTCATTGATTTTGCAACATTTAGCAGTGTTCGGAAATTGTTTAAATATCGTAAAACAATATCTATGAAATATTTTGAATTTTATAAAGCATGTTGTAAAGTAAATTTTTTTTGATTCAGTTATGTTTAGGTGGCAATTAAGTTTAAAAGGTTATTTCTTAATTTTTACATTTGTGGTATTCTTATTTGGATATATTGAAGCTCATGATATAAATGGGTTGGTGAATTTAATTGTTTTACCGGACTCTTTTTGAATAAGATGTTCTGTACCTAATTTTTTTTTGAGTTTATCATACTAAATGATTACTGGTAATTTTTTTTGTGGTTTTATTTAAGTTATGAAGGAGGTCATAAGATTCAAATTTTGTGTAAAATTGGAGATTTGAAATAACTTTGGGAAGATCACACTGTATTTGGAATGTTTTTTTTACAATTTTGGGTGGAAACTGAAATAGTTTGGAAAAGGTCACTAAGTTTTTGAAATGGCTGTTTTGATTTTTACATTTTTGTTGAAATTGATTTGAATTGATTTGGATTTCTATTCCGAAAGTTATAAAAATACTGAAAATAGAAAAGTAAAACAGAAGGGAAAAAAAAAAGGCCGAGCCAGCCCACAGGAAGCAGGCCAGCCTAGTAGCGGGCCCGTCTTCCCGGCCCAGGCCTCACAGTGGGGCGGAGTCGCGGCGGCGGCGAGGACGACGCCGGCGGCGAACCAGTGAGATTCGGGACGCGCGGGTGCGCGCGCCCGACGCGCCTCGACGCGGGGAGGCCGGGAGCGGCGCCGCCGCCGCTTTTAGGTCGCCGGAGCGGCCGCGGCAGCGCGCGGAGGCAGTGCGGCACGGCGGCGACGTTTCCAGCCACGGCGCGGCTTCCCGGAAGCGGATCTGCGGCTAGGAGGTAGAGGAATCGACGGCGAACCTCGTCGTGGCCGCAGATGTGAGAGGGGAGGAGCGTAGTGGCGGGGCGGCGCGGCGTCTGCCGCGGCGGCGGCTCCGGAGGCGCGCGGGAGGGTGAAGGAGAAGAGGAGATTCTGCGGGGGTTTTACAAAAAGTCCATGAAGTTTGACATAATTTCAAACAGGTCCCTTACAGTGATGAAATCTGGACTGCGGGTTTTGTTCCTGGAAGTTTTTGGGTTCTTTTTCGTAAAAGTGTGTGCGCCAAAAATCGTGTGTGGCTTCTGATTGGTAGAAATTACAGTGCTACAGTGTCGCGCGCATCTGGACCGTTGATCACCACGATCGGACGGCTGGAGTTTTGCGAGCGACGTGGATGCTGGAACGGAGGGTGAATCCCACGTACTTTTATATATAGGGGAATGTGAGACTAAACTTTAGTCACACACACAACCAGCCACGAATGGGCCAAATGAGAATTTCAGAATTTTTAGTTGGGCTTTGGACCAAAGGCTCACTAGTAATACTAGTCAAAATTCCAACAATCCCCCACAGTCTCATTGGCACACATCTCATCATTCAGTTCCAAAACATTGTTTTATATACCGGTGCTTAGTGGACTGTTAAGTTGAATTTCCACTTAGAAACTTATGCTACACTAGATCACAATTTGGATAATGAATTATGAACTACAAGTTTGCTGCAAACTAGTTTCACACAAACTCTTGACCGGTACTGGGTTGCCGCAAGGCTTCCCCGCGGGTGGAGCTTATGCGTCATACTCCAAGACCTTTCATGAGTTTACTAGAGAGCACCCAACTCTCATAGACTACGACGTTTAATAGTCAGACTCATATAGGTGTATTCCTCAAGAGATGCTCTGCAGGATAACATCTCCGCTTATAAAAGTAAGCCGCTTGGAACACATTAAGATAAAATCAACCTGCCATGCAGATCAGGAAGTATTGCATCTTCATGGAGTGGGAAAATAATGTAGGGATACTCTCCTCCAGCTGACCAACAGCTTGTCACCCACTTCTAATTCACGGGATCTCCGATCACATAGAGTGGTTTACCACTGTGGACAACTCATACCGTGGGTCTCAAACCCATCTCTCGATGCACTATCTATCACATTACGTGATAAACCCTTTGTGAAGGGATCTGCCAAATTCTTAGATGTTTGGATATAATCCAACGCAATAACTCCGGAGTTTCTCAATTTTCTGACAGATTTCAATCTCCTCTTCACATGCCTTGATGACTTCAAATTATCCTTAGAACTTTTAATCTTAACTCACAGTTTGATTATCACAGTTCATAAGGATAGCGGGTATTGGTTTTTCAACCACAGGTAAGTCCATCAAAAGCTCACGAAGCCACTCTGCTTCAACAGTGGCTGTGTCTAACGCTGTGAGTTCTGCTTCCATAGTTGACCTCGTTAAGATGGTCTGCTTGCAAGACTTCCAGGAAACAGCGCCACCACCGAGTGTAAACACATAACCACTCGTGGCCTTAATCTCATCAGCATCAGATATCCAATTTGAATCACTATAACCCTCCAGTACCCTCGGATACCCGGAGTAGTGAATTCCATAGCTCGCAGTGCCTTTTAAATAACGCATAACTCTCTCAAGAGCATGCCAATGATCATCTCCCGGATTAGAAACAAACCGGCTCAACTTGCTCACAGCAAAAGAGATGTCAGGCCTCGTGGCACAAGCCAAATACATAAGCGAGCCAATAATCTGAGAATATCTCAGCTGATCTCTAGCACTCTGTTGATTCTTTCGAAGCAACACACTAGGATCATATGGTGTCGGAGAAGGCTTGCAGTCGTCATACCCGAAGCGACTCAAGACCTTTTCCACATAGTGAGACTGAAGCAGTGTAATCCCACCATTACCATCTCTCAGCAGCTTGATGTTCAAGATAACATCAGCCACTCCTAGATCCTTCATCTCAAAACAGCGAGATAAGAAATCCTTAACCTCCTTAATCAATTCAAGGTTGGTTCCAAAGATCAGTATGTCATCGACATACAGACAGAGAATAACTCCCTCGCCCCCACCATGGCGATAGTACACACACTTGTCAGATTCGTTTACAACGAAACCTGCAGCAGTTAAAGTTCTTTCAAACTTTTCATGCCATTGCTTAGGAGCTTGCTTCAGGCCATATAAAGACTTCAACAACTTGCACACCTTTGCTTCCTGACCAGGTACTACAAAACCATCGGGCTGATCCATGTAAATTTCCTCGTCTAACTCTCCATTTAGGAAAGCTGTCTTAACGTCCATTTGATGAACGAGAAGACCATGCGAGGCAGCCAACGAAAGTAGCACACGAATCGTGGTCAGTCTAGCCACAGGTGAGTAAGTATCAAAGAAGTCTTCACCTTCTTTCTGGGTATAACCCTTGGCCACAAGCCGCGCCTTGTACTTCTCAATAGTACCATCAGGCCTAAGCTTTTTCTTGAACACCCACTTACATCCTACAGGTTTACACCCATAAGGACGATCAGTGACTTCCCAGGTTCCGTTAGCCAAGATGGAATCCATCTCGCTACGGACAGCTTCCTTCCAGTAGTCAGCATCAAGAGATGCATAGGCTTCTGAAATGGTACTGGGTGTGTCATCCACAAGGTACACAATGAAATCATCACCAAAGGACTTTGCAGTCCTCTGTCTCTTGCTCCTAACAGGAACTTCATTGTCATCCTCCACAGGATTATCAGTGTGTTCTATCGAAATGGTAGGATCAGGAATATCAACCAATTCCTGACTAGATGTATTAGGTATCTCCTGATTTGATGAGCTAGGCATATCCTTCATCGGAAAGATTCCTCAAAGAAAGTCGCATCCTTCGACTCCATAATCGTACCAACGTTAACGTCGGATACCTCAGATTTTACTACCAAAAATCTATAACCAACGCTATGAAAAGCGTAGCCCAGAAGAACACAATCCACGGTTTTTGGTCCAAGCTTGCGCTTCTTGGGAATTGGTATATTGACTTTCGCCAAACAACCCCAAGTACGAAAGTAAGAGAGTCTCGTATTTTTCCTTTCCCATTCCTCAAATGGAGAAACAGTTTTCGTCTTTGTGGGAACTCGGTTTAGGACATGACAAGCTGTCAATAAAGCCTCCCCCCACCATGCCTTGGAGAGACCCGAAGTGTCTAACATGGCGTTAACCAAATCAGTTAGAGTTCGGTTCTTTCTTTCAGCCACCCATTTGACTGAGGCGAGTAGGGAGGCGTCCTCTCATGGATTATACCATGTTCCGCACAAAACGAATCAAACTCATTGGAAAAATACTCTCCACCACGATCAGACCTTAGCCGTTTAATTTTCCGATCAAGTTGGTTCTCTGCTTCAGCTTTATAGATTTTAAAAGTTTAAAGCTCATCTTTTGATTTCAGAAGATACACATAACAATATCTAGTGGAGTCATCAATAAGCGTCATGAAATATTTCTTTCCGCCTTTTGTCAACACGCCATTCATCTCACAGAGATCCGAATGTATAAGTTCCAGCGGTGCCAAGTCTCTTGCCTCAGCAGTCGTATGGGACTTGCGAGGTTGCTTAGCTTGCACACATACTTGACACTTGGAACCTTTGACAGTAGTGAATTTCGGAATTAAATCCAAACTAGCTAGCCGCGTCATGCAACCAAAGTTAATATGACAAAGTCGTGAATGCCAAATATTGGACTCAACCTCATGACAAATATGATTAATAACTTTAGTGCAAAATCTGACAAAGATAGGCGGAACAAGCCTCCGCACTCATAGCCTTTTCCAACAAATTGTCCATACTTAGATATTACAACTTTATTGGACTCGAAAACCAACTTATAACCATCTCGACACAGAAGAGATCCGCTGACGAGATTTTTATTGATGGAGGGCACATGATGCACGTTCTTCAGCGCACGATCTTCCCCGAAGTAAACTTCAGATCGACCGTGCCAACACCACGAACAGAAGCATGTGACCCGTTCCCCATCAGCACGGGAGAAGTCCCTGTGACTGGTAAGAAGAAAACATGGAGGCATCAGCACAAACATGTACATTGGCACCAGTGTCAATCAACCATTCAGGAGAATGACAAACTGAAAGGATGGTAGGAAATATACCGTACCCAGAATCCTTCATCTCAGTGTCGCCAATGACAACATTGGCAGTCTTGCCGTTGTTGTCCAGTCCGCGCAGCTCATGGCGGTTGGGACAGCGAGGTGCCCAGTGATTGGATCACCGCAAACATGGCATGATCCCTTTCTTGGCTTATTGTTGTTCTTCTTGAAGTTGGTAGGCTGTTTTGGCTTGTGCCTATCATCAGACTTGCCTTTGCCCTCAGATTTGCCCTTGTTATATTTGGGCTTGTGGGAATGCTGGAAATTCTTCTTCTGTACCATGTGGCACTAGAACCAGCCTCAGCAACTCGAGCACGAGTGTCCTTTGCTCTCGCCTTCTCTTCCACGTCAAGAGACCCAATGAGATCCGAAACGGAAAACTCTTGTCTCTTGTGTTTCAGAGCAGTAGCAAAGTTGCTCCATGAAGATGGAAGCTTAGCGATAACCACCGGCAACAAACTTGTCCGGTAGATTACACTTGAAGTGCTCAAGTTCTTTTGCGAGTGACTGTATCTCATGAGCCTGTTGTACAACAGAACGCTCATCAGTCATCTTGTAGTCATAGAATTGCTCCATGACGTACAACTCGCTGCCAGCGTCCGAGGCCCCAAATTTGGCCTCGAGCGCATCCCACATATCCTTGCCGTTATCAAACGACATGTACGAGTCCACAATGGAGTCGTCAAGGATACTAAGGAGGGCACTCTTGAAAAGAGTATCGAGCCTCTCATATGCCTCCAATTGTGCAGCATTAAGCTCGCCCTCAGGCTTGCCTTTGGTGGCAGCATAGCAGTTACTGTTCTGAAACCAGTAAACTGCTCTCATGCGCCACCGTTTATATTGCTCCCCTTTGAAAGGAAACGGCCTCGTCGACGCGAGAAAGCTAGGCGATGCAAGTTGCCTATAATCAGGTTTTTGGATTGTTGAAAATATAAGCAATTTAGCAATTGATTTAATCCGCGAAAACAGTAACAGTTCATGACTAGAATAACAAGTATTAAACTAATCATGCGATCTACTAAAACAGTAGATAAACCGAACGAATCTAGAGAAACTACAATAAGCAGAAACTGTAGCAATATCTCCAACAGAAAGATCAAGACCATGTACTGTGCAGCAGCAGAGGAACCGCTGTCACCCATGTCGTCGATGAAGAGATTGCCGATGTCGGGGAAGAAGTCGTCGTTGGGGAAGAATACGAAGCCAGTAGTCGCGCGAGTGCGCTCCCTAAAAACCTGATCGCTCCTCTCCCATACAGGATCACAAGAGGCGGGGTTCCGGAGGCCTACTGTCCCTTCAACCGGTGCACGCCAGAAAGGAAGACGGCGGCGCAAGGTTCTGGAACTGGAGCGGCGAGCGACCATGTGTTGCGTGTAGTGGCGGCTAGGGTTCGGCGAGATTCCCGCAACCCGCGGCGCAACGAGACGAGCGAGCGGCGGCGGAGGAGGAGTGCGCGGAGAGAGCCTTCTGTTCTCACAAGCACACCAAGTAGTACAAAACTCCACCTTATAAAGTGGTGCAACACTCTCTAAACTAGCAATGTGGGACTAAATTTAGTCTCACACACAACCAGCCACGAATGGGTCAAATGAGAATTTCAGAATTTTTAGTTAGGCTTTGGACCAAAGGCCCACTAATAATACTAGTCAAAATTCCAACGCAAAGAGCGTAGAGCTGGAAGGTGGACGGCGGCGCGCAAGGACGTGTGGCCGCGCGGTCCTCGGCTCCAACTGCTAGCTCCGCTTCGAGACATCGACACCGTAAATAGCCCCGGTAAATTAATTTCTTGAACGATTCTGTAATTAACTTCTGATGCGTGTGCGTGCTCGGCCCGAATGGAACGTCTGCAGGAGGTTGATTAGAGGACCATCACTTTCTAACCGTGGTCCTTGCCCTGCTGATTGTCTTCATCGTCGGCGTGCTGATCGCTATTGCCTGCGGTCGGCGGTGATATGAGGAATGCAGCAGCAGCCCCAGGTACTTTTCTGCCCCGTTGGCTAGAGATACTTTTCACGGGCCGGAGATCAGTAGTACCAAACAAATGCATGATACGTACTGTACGAGTTTGCAGAATAAAATTTGCGCTGATCACTTTTGCTAGCTAGAGGTTGCTTTTTAGTGTGCGGTTGTTTGCAGATTTGATCTCCAATTAATCTTTACATCTTAATTATCAGCAGCTGTGGGCATGTCCGGGATAATGGCGATGAAATAATCGACGGAGTATGAGTCGTCTTCAGCACACGACGACGACGAGCTTCGGCGCACCCTTGCTGGAGAGTGGGCATATAGCTAGTAGCTAAGGAAGTTTAAGTTGATCTGTTCTCTGAACCTGGATGCATGGTACTCCTCTGTTCTGTGATGTCGCTGACAGTTTAGCCCGCCCATTTCGCGCGATCGTATGACAAACATAATGCCTATCTGTTATCATGTTATATGTGTAGCTGCTAATCTATCTAGCTCGTCGACGATTCGTTCTGTCTTCGTTCAGGTTGTTCTGGTTGAGTTCAGCTCGATCTGCAGGTGTTTTTTTCTGGTTTGGCTAGCCCATTCACACCAAGGCATATATATTTACGGCTCGACTAATTAAGCCTCAGATAGACTGACTTCACCTTACTATCGTGCTACATTATCATTTTTTTTAGAACTCCACCCTTTATTTATTCAGAAGCATAGTTTTTACAGACACCCTCGCGTTGACGACTTAACCAAACGTGTCTCCCTACACTAGAGTACAAAAGCACCTCTAGCTAAGTTATGGGCATCGCCGTTCGACCGGCGTCCTCATGAACTAGCTGGAACAAATTGAAGCACCTCGACGTCCGATTCATCTCTCAAACGACTTGGCCATATGGTACCAGGACTCGTGGTTCTGAAAGTTTCTGACCACATATTTACAGTCGCTCGCAAGTCCCAATCCGAACCTTCTGCAGGTTCAGATCAAACGCCAGGGCCATGCCCTCCCAGCATGCCGCTGCCTCTAGCATCTCTGGATTATTAAGTCATTTCATCCTTTGATTACCACATCAGACGCCCCTAGGAATGCACCAGAATCATCCCGACTCCCGAGCCACAGCCACTAGAGTGTCCGCGTCTCTCGAAAGAGCTGCGTCTACGTTGATCTTCGCCACGCCCGCTGGTGGAGGAACCATCTGGCTGCCCCCACCACTCTCCTTTGGTTCAGTAACAGCAGGTTACTTATTTGTGAAAAGGACCTGACATTAAAATAAACACATAACAGACAAAACATATCAACAGAAACGAAAATAACATCGAGATCCTTGAGATGCCACTCGTCTTCAACCTCCAGACGTGTCAACGGTGCGCCGCCACACTGCCGCTCCTCCTAGAGCCGGCTTGACGTTGTTCGTTGCGGACGGGAAGTCGCCAAACGGGTTAAGAAGACCATATATGTCCCGGAGCCGAAGAAGAAGGACGAACCGCCAATGAAGCTCCATGAGATCCGAAGAACGCCACCGCCAGAAGAAGTTCTCGAGAATCACACCACTCCCACAAACTTCTCGACGAAGACTCCGAGATGAGCTGAAGCCGGGAAGACTTTAGTGGAAGAGGCGCCGCCGCCACCTCCTCATCGCCGCCCCACCAAACTTTAACCCTAAAACCAGGGGAACATAGCCCTCCCACCGACGGGGCCGATCGAGATCCGCCCCTTCTCCACGGCCCGAAGGCCACATGAGCGAGACAGAGCGGCGGCGGCGCCAACGGGAGGCGGAGGATACCTAAACGCCCTCGCAGACTCTTTCGGGCGAAGGAGTACGTGAACAGGCATGTAAGTTACAACACCTGCAGGTTACTTAACCAACTTCAGATTGGAGTTTGGAGTTTTTTCATGATATTATTTTTGTTGGTAACCACACTCTTATGATGTCCATATAATATTATTTTTGTTGGTTATTTTTTCTAAAGACTTAGTCAAATTTTACATTGTTTGACTTTTCAAAAAGGAACATATACACCTTAGTTTCAGGAATGGTGGGAGTGATTACATGTAAAGTGGGAGATTAGGAGACAAAACAACATATTTAAGACTATAGGATGCATCTACTATTACAAGTGCACTTAATTAGATTATGACAAATATTAAGCACAGCTAACATTCTGTGATCTTGGGACAAGAAGTAGCTTTTGCTTTCGATGAACTGTCATTCCAAATACATCTGTCATATTATCGATGTCCTCATCCCTCATTCCACTGGGGGGCGCCCAATCGAAGCAGTAGACAAGGTTGGCGAGCATGATCTCCACGGTGGCCATCCCGAAGTTTATCCCAGGACACATCCGTCGTCCACCTCCAAACGGGAGGAGTTGGAAATCTCTCCCCTTGAAGTCAGCTGCCCCGGCGTTCTCGAACCTTTCAGGCATGAACTTGTCCGCATCCTCCCACGATTCGGTGTCTCTACCGATAGCCCAGACGTTGATGATGACGCGGGTTTCGGCAGGGATGGTAAGGCCGTCGACGACGCATTTCTCCACGGTGAGGTGCGGGAGGAGAAGCGGCAGCGGTGGATGTAGCCGGACAGTCTCCTTTAAGACGGCCTTAAGGTAGGGCATGCCGCCCAAGTCGTCCTCTGTGACCATTTGTTGGTCCTTTGGTATCTTGTCCCTAACTTCAGCCTGGAGTTTCCTCATGAGGTTTGGCTTACGCATTAGCTCAGCCATGGCGAACTCCAGGACTACGTATGACGTGTCCGTGCCAGCTACGAACATGTCCTGCACGGATTTGATCTAAAGCATCAGAACAGTTCAATATATGGAGCAAAATATACGAGATGCATGGGCATCGGCTGCGGAAGTAATTACTATCAAAATGGCCTTGATGTGCTGCCTAGTGAGGCTGTACTCGTGCTGATGGCTGAGAAGCACATCTACGAAGTCTGCCTCCTGATCTTCTTGCTCGTCGTCTTGCTTCTCTATGGATGCTTTGCTGGCATGGTCTTCTATGATCCTATCGAGCAGCTCGTCCCATCTCTTCCTCAGCCGGTGCATCGTGGGAAACAGCACCCGCGCGAGCATGCCCACCTTGGCCAGGCTCGGGAAGTAGTCCTGCGGGTTGAACCCCCCAAACGCAGCCACGTTACCGTCGATCACCTCCCGGAACAGGTCGTTCCGGCCTTCCTCCCGGAAGAACTTCCCCGAAACGGCGCGGCACGCGATGTCGTTGGTGTAGGCGCTAAGCAGCCTAGACATGTCCACGGCGACGCCGGCGGACGCCACGTCCTGGATCTTAGCCATGACCAGACGCACCTCTTCCTCGCGGCCGTCGCGGAGCGCGAGCACCTTCCTGGCGCTGAGGAGGTGCGTGGTGACGAGCCTCCTCAGCTGCCGCCAGAACTCGCCGTAGGGGGCGAAGGCGATGTCGGCGTTATCCAGGAGGGTGTCGGAGAACGCGTTGTACGGGCGCCCCGCGAAGACGTGGTCGTGGGTGCGCAGGACCGCCTCGGCGGCGCGTGGGGTGGACACGACGAGGTTGTCCACCTGGCCCAGGCGGATGAGCATAAGCCGCTCTCGCCGTGCTTGGCGGCGAGGTGGCGAGGGAGACGTGAGGGTCGGAGCCGATGAGGTGCATGTGGCCGACGAGAGGTAGCTTGCTCGGAGGCGAAGGAGGTGGGCGGTCGCCATGGGTCGCTGCTGCTTGCTTGCTTGCCAAGTAGCGTCGTCGTTGCAGTAAGAGGACGAGGAGAGGGAGGAGCAAGAGATAGAGCAATAATGCTTGTGGAGATAAGAGTAGTTGGAATAGTTGAGCCGCCATGACGATCCGCTTGATAGTGGGAAGTCTTTACGGTATGCATTTATAGCTGATCGAGAATCAACGAGTGGAACCAATCAGTCAGTCCGAAAAATAAAGATGCTTAGGATGACTCCAACGGGCAGACGCATCGAGTCCGCGCGCTCTGTCCCTGTCCGCGCGAGCCAAAACACGGCCCAACAGGGCGCGTGGTCCGTTTTTTCTGTCCGTCGCGACGCATTTCTGGCCCAAATTTGGGTCACGGATGCGTTGGGCGCGGACGCGCGGCGGAGCGCAATTGTGTCCCCCTCTGGTCCGCATTTCGGCCTCTCCCTCTCCCAAAACCCCAGTCCACACTCCAACCCTAGCCATGGCCGGTGCAGCCGCCGCCGCCGCCGCCTCCGACGATGGACCTGCCGCCGCCGGCCCCGCAGCTGGACGTGCGCCCAAAGCTGTAAAGAAACCAAAGAAGGACTCACCGAAGAGCAAGGGCCGCAGAGACCCAGAAGCGGGGGCGCCCGGAGGAGGAGGTTGATGCAGGAGAAGCTCGACGCCGCCAAGAAGGCCGCCGCCGTGTAGGAGGACGAATCTGACCTCGTGTCCAGGACCGCGACCGCTGCCCTCCTCCTGATTGGAATTACCCCGACGGCGGCCGCGGTCGGTGTCGCGACTGCGGCGGCCAGCTCCAACGCCTCGGCGGCCCGACCGCCAAGGTCGAGATCTTCCGCGACGGCACCATCGCCACCGTACCGGTACCTTCCGGGAACCATGCCGCCGCGGGTTTCTCCTACTCAGGCGAATCCGCGCCCAGCCCAGTCGAGGTACCTATGCTTGATCTGAACACGCCTGCTACACATTTGGCCGGACACTCACCAGCGGCGCAGACTGCGGCCGCGCGTGCAGCTGCCCCGGCAGTGGTCGCCCCGGTGCGTAACCTGTTCGGCGAAATGCCCAGGCCGTCGCCGGTGACCCCAGGTACTACGAGGAGGAGGAGAGGTCCATGATGAAGGGGACGACGTCCAGGAAGACGTCCTCCAGGACATGATCAGGGACAACAACGAGTACGCCGAGGACGATTACGATGCCGGAGATGATGAAGTTTCGTCGACCGGCCCCGATGTGATCAATATCGACAATGAGCCGGTTTTTCGAAGGAGAGCTCGAGACCCAAGCCCGGGCCATGAAGAGAAAGATGAGCCAAAGGGGCGCCTCATTCACGGCCGAGGAAGACGTGCTCATTTGCGAGTCCTGGATCGAGGTTGGAACCAACCAAATTCTCGGGGCGGAGCAAAGAGGGTCGGCATATTGGGGCCGGTTCACCAAGCGCTACAATGAATGTATAATCCTACCGCCCTACGCCAATGAATGTAGAAAGGGAAGCCGATGCAAGAGCCAAGGACGCCGAGGCTAGGGCCATGGAGGCCGAGGCAAAAGCAAAGGACATTGAGCTCGTCCTACACCAAGAGGAGGCCAGGATCATGGACATGGATCTCTCGGCCTTCACCCCTATGAAGAAGGCCTACTACCTCAAGAAGCAAAGGTACTACATGGACCGAGATTGATCAAATCTCGGTCGTTTTATTTATGTTGCAAGCCGGTGTTGAACTATGGCCGATATGGCCGGAAAAAACATGGCCGATGGCCGGAATTTGTAATATTTTGGGTATGTATGCAGACATGGCCCTATGAGGCCAGGATTATGTTTATTTTAGATTCATATGCTTGCTATATACTTGGATTGTTGCAATGTGATCACCATGGCCAAATATGATCAAAATGATCAAAAACCCTGGCCGGGCGGACTCGATGCGTCGGCCCGTTGGGCGCACTGCTAGGAAAGGGGCGGATAGGGGCCGGACGCGCGTCCGTTCCCTACCCAAACGGACAAAACGCGCGTCCGTTTGGGTCGCCCCGTTGGAGTCATCCTTACGATGAATCGTCAGTGAATTTGACCATGTGCGAGGAACCAGATAGCAGCCAGACAATAATGAATGGAAAAGCCTAGTTATCCCCGGGAGATCGAGCGACTTGATCCCCCGCATGCTGTGTCCGACGCGTGTCCCGCGTCATGTGGTGGTGGGTCCCGCACAGTGAACCTTATCTTTCTCATTTCTCCATCGTCTTTGTTCTTCTCCCGTCGTACTGTACTTCTGTTTTCTCCCCAAAATAGCACCGCGAGCACCTACTTCGATTGGACGTGAGCGTGCCACTGCTGCTGGTGATTTTCCTTGTAGTATCCAGGCCACACCCAACTCTCGCGCTGGCGCTGCACTGACCCACTAAATCGCCTGCATTGGCGGCGAACTTTCAGAGCCCCTTCACCTCCGTCCCCCAGATCCCCATCTTTGGCGTCGGCCCACAAATGAACGCCTCCTCCTCATCCTCCTCCGCGTCCCCAATCTCGAGTAGGGCAACCTCACAGGGCACAGAGTGTGGTGGCGACGACGCATGGAGCTCGCACGTCGAGCAGCCATGGCCGCCCTTCCGGTATCCCGCGCTGTGTCGCTCGCCGGCGCCGCCCATGCTGCATGCGGTAGTAGATGTTGCTACCTGCAGCGACCAGCCGTGCTACCATAGGCGATCGGCGGTGCTCCGGAAGGAGGATGACGGTGAGGGTGGTGGTGCTACCGAAGGAGAGCGGCGATGCTCAGATAGAAGAGCGGAGATGTTTCCGCAGGAATGCGTCGGTGCTCCCATGGGAGAGGCGGCGGTGTTGTCGACGGAGCGCGCGTTGCTCCCGTGGGTGTGCGGTGGTGCTGCCGAAGGAGCGCGGCGGTGCTCCCGTGGCGGGCGGCGGTGCTGTCGACGGAGCGCGGCGTTGCTCCCGCGGGGCGGGCGGTGTTGCTGCCGACGGAGCGCGGCGGTGCTTCCGTGGGCGGGCGGTGGTGTGGCCGACGGAGCACGGCGGAGGACGGCGTTGCTACAAAACGCCGACGGTGATGCTACGTCCGACCGGCGGTGGTGCTACTGTCACATCCCAAATTTGTAACCAGTTGTATTAGTCAAAAATTTGGGACCAACAAAAACTTTTGTTGCTTGATGGGTGTTGATTGTTCCTTGTTGATTGTGTTGTTTGTTTGTTCTAATTAAAAACTTTGAACACAAGAATAAAAATTTAAAACAACAACACAATGTGACAAGTGTCAAAAAAAATTCTCCAAGTAAGAAATCAATACTTCTTCCATACAAAATTCAGAGAAGTGATAATATAATCACTTTCATTTTATTCCTACAACTTTTCCCTTCCAAACAAATATTTTCAAAAATCTAAATTAAAACTTCCATGTCTTTCTTTAGTGCTTTAGACCATCAAATGCACTAAGTTACAATTACAAAATAAATACCACAACAGAACCACAAACTTTGATAAATCTATTTGAAGCAAATTATGAAAATAATTTTCAGAAAATTGAATTTGGATTTGGTTCAGGCATTCTGTCGAACACCTTGGGGGCAGAGATGAACTTTTCCCCAAACCAAATCCAATCTGATCGAATTTGAGTAAATTTTGGCGAAATCCCGCACCACTCCTACTCCCACTCACCCCTCTCACCTCCCCCACTAGCCAGAGCATGATGGAAACGTGCAATTTGACTGTCGTGGTCATAGCCATGGGCATGAGCTCGCGCCCATGCCGCTCGTGGCCGCCATTGTGGAGGAGGACGAAGGTGACGCCGAGCTGGCCCAGCGCCGTGCCCCTTCCATCTCCCTCACCTATCCGCTCCTGCTGGACGCGATAAGGTCGCCACCAAAGCTCCAGCACACGTGCGCCTTTGATCGCGCCCGAGCACGCCGTGCGCAGTGGCCGAGCTAGGTCATCGATGACGAACTCCGGCCTCCACTGCACCACTCGTCAGTGCAGTACCTCCCAGCCACTCCCTAACCTCCCCGCGGCCTCCAGGACACCTTGGCATCATGGAGGTCAGCACTGACGCCTGCATTCCGTCGAACGCCGTCCGCGCGTCCACGGCCGTCACCACCCCGAGCTCACCGTGGTCGTCTCCACGCGACCATTCTCACTCCACTAACCTCTAACGCCGTCTGTCGACGTGCCCGCGTAGTACAGCCCGCCAATGGCGAGCTCTCCCACTCTCTGCGCCGCCCGTTCACCACGACCACCATGGACCGACCTCCGAGCTTATAAGCACACCCGAGCCTCACATTCCCTCCACGCCAGACCACTGTCCCTCCCTCACTCCCAACTCACTCGTGCACCGCCAGGAGGGCGAGCATGCAGCCGCAGCCCTCGCTGTTCTGGTCGAGCACGGCCAAGTGCTGCCGGAGCCGAAGGTTGACGACGACCACGGCCATGCCGTGCTGCTCTCTCTTCTCTCCCTCTGACCCCTCTGCGTTGCTACTCCAACTCACCGCACTCACTTTCCCGTCTCTATCGTGCCCAGGAACGCCCAGGAACATCTCGCCGTTGACGTGCCGTGGCCGTGGAAGTGGAGCTGTTCGCCGCCGACGATCTGGACCGTCCCAGGAAGTGTGACTCCTCCAGCGAGCTTCCCCAGGCCACCGAAACCCTTCTGCATAACCCACACCTTCTTCCGAGCCCCTAGGTGAGTGAATCGAGCACCTCGCCATCGCTTGCACGGCGGCGACGCCCATTTTTGGTCGTCGCCGTTCGCGGCCACCGTGAGCCGTTGGATCTTAGATCCACGGTACCGTACCGATTCGTTTAGGTGAGACACTGACAGGCGGACCCCACTTTCAGCGTTTTATACTTATCCAGCACTGGAGACGTTTCTATTTGAGTCACTGACGAGTGGACCCCACCCGTCAGGGATTTGAACATTATCCAGAACAGAGAGTTTTCCTAATTTAAATTCTCTGGAAAATCCAGTACTGAACCCAACTTTGAAATTCAATATCTCGAGATTTATATGTCCAAATAAATCGAATCAAAATTCTATGGTTCTCTTATGAAATTGTTTAACCAACCAAATTGGTTTCATCTTGTTTAGATTAATAACAAATGTGTAGTATTAAAAGTGACACAGAAGGTTTAAAATATAAACTTGTTTGTTTCTGTTACACTATTAACCCAAATAATTCCAATCCAATTTTTTTAGCTTAGTACTGTGATCACTTAGCTTCCCTAATTTTGGTAGAATTAATTAAGCAATAGTTTTTGCTTAGCATTAGATTAAAAGTAGCAAACCCTTCTGTACTGAAACAATTATAGGAAATCAATGCTTAACCCAAATGAGATAGGACCAACTTTGTTAGATCACATTTAATCAGTGTTAGTAACCCCTAAAAGGATTTAATTTTGTGATCAACAGAACTTAGGCAGTAGCTAAAACTTGATTAATAAGCTTCTGTAATAAAACAATTGTGTAGGGATTTTGGTAACTCAAATTAATCCAAATCCAATTGTGTTGTCTTCTAGATGTCAGTAGCTCTCCGTAGAATTTTAGTTTGTATTTTTGTGACCAATAGAACTTGAGTTATGCATTTAAACTTGTACAACTAGTTTCTGCCATATTTAAGTCATTATTAAATAATGGTTAATTCAATTAAATTGAACCCAAATTGTTTGCCTTGTGTGTTGCAGTAGCTATTTGTAGGGTTTAAGATTTGTAATGTTGTAATGTTGATTGAGTAGTGTAGTGATTGTTTGTATTGTTTGTTTGACGTTTAGACGAGACCGTTGCCGGGACTTGCGAGGAGGAGGAATACTTTGAACAACAGGAGCAAGACCCCGGGAACTTTGCTGAGCAAGGCAAGCTACTCTCTGAGCTTGCACCCCTAATATATATACATCTACTTTGATAACATGTTTTATTCATGGGTAGCAATAATTTTTAAAACCTTTTCCAAAGTATATGAAAAAAACTATTTTGCCACCCTATGTAGAAGCATAAGTTAGTTTATATAAAACTATAGGATGGGAAAAATATTGTTTATTCAAAACTCGTTTGAAAATACTTGTATGGGTATGGAATGCCGAGATGTCGGTGTTGAAGTGGAGAAATGAAGAATGGTGTTTATGAAAAATGCACATTGTGTCCTTGTACTTACGTCGACCAGCCGATACCCTGTGCGACCACATTTACCCACATATGGGCAAGTGCGTAGTCATGTAGTTTGCTCATTTTAGTATGGGATACCTCAACAACGGAGATGACTCCGTTTCATGAGGGGATGGTTCGGTGACCTACCCCCTGATCCGGGTCCTCGCACATTGGTGGAGGATAGAAGGCTGTCCCCTATACTCCGCCGGGAAAAACTATGAGTCCTCACACTTAGGTTCCGAAGGGCTGGACTAGGTGTTGATGGAAAGTGTCATATGGGCAGGTCCTGTACTAGCATGAGCAAATGAGAGGCTATGGTCGGTGACTTAACTTCGCATACACCTTGTATGGCGGGACGTGGCTGACACGATGAGTTACCAGATGGATGTGGGGAAAGCGTGCTACCTCTGCAGAGTGTAAAACTATTCGAATAGACGAGTCCTCGGTCATGAACAGTTGGAAGGCCCTACTTCGACCTATGTGTAAGTTTTTGTAAAGTTTTGAGTTTTAAAAAGAAAAGGAAGCAGAGAATGTTTTATACGACTATACCAAAAGATCGGTATGCGGTTGTTGGAGGCAAATTGACCATGAAGGGCTATGGTCGGAAAAAGGAGGAGTTTTGGGGAAATAAATAAAATGGTGAATTGTTGGAGGAAAGTTCTAAAATTCTCCTTACCTTTTTCAATAAAGATATAGAGATGTTTTCAATAAATAAAAAGTCATATTAAATAAAAGTAAAACTAGTGCATGTTCATGTTGGGGTAGTTCGCGAGTACAATTCAAATTGTACTCATATTGGTTCGTCCCAGGCTATTGTCTTAGCCAGATCTCGAGAAGCACTACGCCGAAGAGGAGTATGGCGACTACTATGCGAACTAGGGATCTCCATAAGTCAGCTGCCTGTCGGGTTTGTAACATCCCAAATTTTGGAACTAAGAAAAACTTAGTTTTACAAGACCCAAAATTCAGAACCAACAAAAACTTTTTGAAATAATTCACTAATGGTTGTGGATTCCTTCTCATTGCTATGTGTGACCTTGTGTGACTTGATGTTTATGATTGTTTGACTAGTAAATATCAACCCAAGAACCCAATCTAAGTAAAGACATATTAATCTTGGTGATCATGTTATGACAAGAATAGATTCCATATATCTTTACCATTCTTATTTTGACCAAAGTTCATTTCAATGATGCTTGGTTTTGGCAACAACCAAAACATCCATTATTGAGAAGGTAAAAGTGATTTCCAAAATTATGTGTTCCCAAAAATATGGAGATCTATATGTTATCTCCTATCTATATTTCAACCTTGATATTTTGCATGTGTATGCAACTCCCATTTTATACACTCTTATTTCCACTCCATTTTTAAAATAACACTAGTGGGAAATATATTACCCACATATTTCTCTTTATCAAATCTTTTGAAAACTATTAAGTTATGAGTTGAGATATTCTTTAAAACGTCATCTTGTTATAATTGAGTGTGATCATTTCTACAAGATAGTATTGTTAATTATGGAAATGGTGGTATGATTTATTCTTGTGGTTTGAATTGTGTGGTCTTGAACTGTGTTGTTGATATTGTTGTGTGTGGATATTGTTGTGCTTGTTGCTTGTGAGGATAATTCCTCAATTGTGCTTAATACTAAAATAAAACACACCTGACAACAAAAAGGAAATTAAGGTCATGAATTAAAAATGATCTTAATAAATTATTCTCCTTCTCTAAATTCTCTATTTCCTCCAAATAAATATCCTTTCTATGGAAATATAAATTATTTGGAGTTAACATATTTGTCAAGGAAGATCCAAAAGTTCAAAACAATATCTCACACTTGATTTAAAAATATTAAAGGAGTAACAAATTTTATTTACCAAAAATAACATATTGAAACCCTATGAACAAAAATGTTTCAAAACATTTTATTTTCAAATACCAATTTTTGTGGAGCTTCTAAATGTACATGGGAGGCAACCTGAATTTTCTCAAAATATTTGAAAATGATTAAGTGCCCCAATTAAATCACTGAAAGTTCTGGTTTTAAAAGAGAATAAAAAGAAAAAGGAGAAAAGGACCTATCTGTGCTAGAAAAGAAATTGCCAGGGGGTTTTCCGCGAAAACTCCATCCCCTTCCTGTGGCTACAGTAGCCGTGCGGCAGGGAGCCGTGCTCCCCGCGCCATGTCGACGCCGTCCACCGGACCCCCCCCCCCTCTCCCCTGTCCCCTGTGTAGTGGATAAAGAGAGCACCACGCCGCCCCCTTTCCTCCCCTGCTCCCTCACTCGCTCTCTCGCCCTCTCTCTCTCTGGTTCCTTCCCGAGCTCCACCCTAGCCGCCACTGCCGTCGCACATCTCCGGCGATTGGAGCCGCCCCGCCCCATTCAAAGACCGCCATCGTCACCGCCGTGCCCTGTTCTCCTTCCCTGCGCAAGGAATCGCAGAGGGAAGCCCGGGATCGCCGTCGCCGTCTTCATCCCCTTCCTCTCCGCCGCCGCCTTGCCGGCAAGCTCACGGGTGACACGGTCCTCCATTCCCCGCCATTTTCGTGTCTATGTGCTCCCCTCATCGCGCTCTACCTCAAGAGCATCCCCTTTTCTTTTTAGGGTCACCGGAGCCGCCACGCCGTCCTCGCCGGAGCTCCGGCTCTCCTCGCCTCTGTTCGTGTCGACGAAGAAGAAGCGGGCCGCGTAACGCTTCGCCGACGCAAGCTGGGCCGCTGGCTGGGCCGCTCTCTGCGCTGCTCCGTTGGATCTGGGCCAGATCTGGCCCATTTCCCTTTTTCTTTTAATAGATCTAATCTCTGTTTTATTTCCTGTTTAAATTTTGCAGTGCAGCTTTAATTCATTTGTGGTAAATCTGTGATAGATAATTGATTGATTTAAATTTTGTTGTGTGCCTATGTGTTTTCTTAGACATGTAGCACTGGTGCATTTCAAAAATATGATTTGAGGAGTGGTCTAGATTAAATCTTGTAGAAAGTATATTTTTCACTAAATATTCAATATCTAGAGTTTTATAACTCCAAATATTGCAAACTAAAATTCTATGGAAAGCATGAAGTGACACCTTTCTATATCTGTTGGTCTTGTATGCAAATGAAGCCTAAAACAAAAGTTCTATTCATTCTTGTAAACACATCAGTGGCTCTTTAGTGATTTTTGTAGATTTTTGTGAGATGGATTTTGGAATGAATCCAATTGGTATGTCTTCTATATGTGTAGGAGAACATATCCCTAAATTGGTTTGAATTTAGGAGTCAGTGATTGACTGTGGTGCTAATTATAAGGTTTAGGCATTTTCTGCCTATTTTTATTAAGCTTTTATTTAATTGTTGTGTTATAATTTTAGTATTACAAATGTGTTTCCTGGCATATGTAGGGTGGTAACCCACTGTTGTGGTGTGCTTCCTTATTTTGCTAGCATGTTAGGAGAGCTACTTGGGAGTTATGTATTTGTTAGGGATTTAGTCCCTATATAACTTTCCCCTAGTAATTAGGAAGTGGTTAAGCTTGTTTATTTTGATGTTGGATTATTGTGTGGGATTAAATGTATGCCTTGCTAGTTAATGATTGTTGTGGTACTGTTGCTTGCGTGTTATTATTGTATAGCAGGTTATGATATGTTAGTACTGTTAGTGGTATTTGTTAGATATGTTGGTGTGAGAAAGATGTTTGCCTTGCTTGTTAAACTTGGTTGTCTCTAAGTTAAGTAATAGCTTGAGTGTCTTGTTAATGTCTCCACCTTAACTTGGTGAGATATTTTGAATTACCAAGATTAATTGGTAGTTTAACTTTTGTCTGAAGTATTTCCTGATTAAAGAAAAGTGGTTGTTAATTACCTCTAATTGAGGATGTCTTGGTGCTCTATGTTTTTAGCATGTTTGTGGTGTTATACTCCTGATTAGTATAATGCCCTTGTAAATGTAGAACTTAGTTTGTGGCTTGAGTGATTAGTTTGATACTTGTGGTTTGTTCCTTGTTTGTATACCACTTGTGGTTTGGTTTGCTTATTGCGTGTTGTTTTATTTTCATGTTGCGACGCTAGAGATAAACGCTACCGGGGTGGTATTTGGAAAGGATTTATCGGAGAACGATGAGAGTTTATTTCTTTGATCAATGAGGAGAAGTCCAGGAACATCATGCTGAAATCAGGCAAGCTATCCTCTGAGTTTGCATTTATATACATCTATTTTGGTTCACATGTTTTACCTATAAAGAGCAAAAGTGATTTATGTGGTGTTTGCCACAAAAGCTATGATTTTGAAAACCCTTTTCCAAAATATAAGTATATTATTTTTGACACCCTATATGGAGATATTAGATGGAAATTCTTTTTCAAACTATAGGATGGGAAAAATATTGTTTACTCAAAACTCCTTTGAAAATACTTGTGTGGACATGGAATACCGAGATGTCGGTGTGGAAGTGGAGAAATGGTGAATGGTGATGTTTATGAAAAATGCACATGACGTCTTTGTACTATGACAACCAATCTTAATCTGTGCGACCACATCTACCCACATATGGGAAAGGGCGTAGTCATATAATTTGCTCATATTAGTATGGGATGCCTCAACAACGAGGATGACCTCGTTCCATGAGGGGATGGTTTGGTGACCTACCCCTGACCTGGGTCCTAGCACGATGGTGGGAGGATTGAAGGTTTCGCTCGCCGGGCAGAACTACGAGTCCTCACACTTAGGTTTCCCGACGGGGAATCTGGACTGGGTGTTGATGGAAAGGATGATAAATTCGTAGCGGTAGGGTCCTATACTAGCATGAGCAAAGGACAGGCTATGGTCGGCGGCTCAACTTCGCATACACCTTGTATGGCGGGACGTGGCTGACACGATGAGTTACCGGATGGGTGTGGGAAAAGCGTGCTACCTCTGCAGAGGGTTAAAACTATTCGAATAGCCGAGTCCTCGGATATGGACAGTTGGGAGGCTGTCCTCTGACCATGTGCAAGTTTTGGAAATGTTTAAGATTTAAAAAGGAAAATGGAGATGTTGTTTATGTGCAACTATACCGATGAGTCGGTATGAGGTTGCTGGAAAAGAGGAGGACCCTGTGGGGCTTTGGTCGAGAAGTGCAAAGTTTTGTGTCTTGAAATTGGAAATGTTTTATGCAACTATACAAAAGGGTTGGTAAAAGGTTGTTGGAAAAAAATGATTTGACCAGGAATGGTTCTGGTCGGAAAAGGAGGAGTTTTGGAGAAATAAACCAATGGTGATTTTCTGGGAAAAATGTTTATTAAAGAGACTTCTTACCTTTTTCAAAAAGGATGTATTTACGGGAAAAAGTTTTAAAAGCGACTTCTTACAAAGACAGATTTATGGGAAAAAGTTCTAAAAGCCTTCTTTTCTTTTTCAAATAAAGATATAGAGATTTCAAACAAAGTTTTATTTAAACAATAAAAAGAGTAGTGCATGCTCATTCCGGGGGTAGTTTGCGAGTACATTCAAATGTACTCATATTGGTTTCGTCCCTGGCTATTGTCTTAGCCAGATTCTGAAGAGGAGCAGTTCGAAGAAGAAGTGGTTAATGACGTCAATGCGAACTAGGGCGCTTCCCAGTCAGTTGCCTGTGTGGTTGTGGTAAATTGACTTGGGCTCCACGCTGTTTGGTGATTTCCGCTGCAAGTACCTGTTGAAGTTATGACTTCAATCAAGTAAGTAAATTTATTCGGTATTTATGGGTGTTCTGTGATACCAATTCGAGTTATGTGCAACAACAGACTGATCACGGGATTGTTGCAAGAAACATAACGAGTATCTCGGATACCTAATCCGGGGTCCTCACAGACTTGGTATCAGAGCCATCCTGACTGTAACAGATCTTAGTTAGCATGGACGTTAGTTAGGAAAGAAATATTTTGTTAAAAATATATTACTACCAAAATACATTTTTATCAAAGGAAGCCCCACTATTTTAAGCTTCCACTTTTCTCACCTTCTCAAATATTTCTGAGTCTTATCCCTCTATTTTAAGATTTTCCCAGGATTTCTCTATTCCCTCTTAACCGTTCAAAATACCTGGCGATGAACCCAAGTGAGACCTAATTAGCTAGCACCTACAAGAGGAAGCTTCCATCACAAATACTCAACATTCAACATCAAGGAAATTGATCCGCAAATACCAATATCATCAGTATCAACAACGCAAGAGACCTCCAAAGACGTCAGCTCAACTTCAACAATTCTACTCAAGTTGCAACTTCGACAAATCTCAATTTCTCCAGCTGAAGACTAAGGCGATAAAATGAAGACTTCAACAGCCCTGTTTAACCAAGACCCATAGGATAAAAATGATAGGAACCTTGGTTATACTACCCGACTACCACAAGTATAAACGTCATTGGTACTAAAGATACCTTGTGTGTTGTTTGTTGGTGCGCTCTTTGCTTGGGTGTACTCTGCTTGGGTATTGTCTGTTTATCCTCTGCTTGTGTGTTGCTTTTCCTGTATGCTTCACAATCACGCCTTGTCGGCAACACAAAGTAACCCCAAAATTCTATTTTTGTAAAACTCCTTTTTGCCACCTAAAAGAAACTAAATTTTGACCGCTTCGTCATAGTTGCACCTTGTTGCAGATGTAGACCCGCCTAGGAAAAACTTTCTAAAAATACTTTTCCTCTCATCTAAACCATCTCCCGATAAGAACTGACAGTTTCGCAAGATACAAAAGACCCCCGATCTTTAACCAAATAGCCTGAGATTTTTGCAACCTAACCGGCAAATCAGATAATGGCTTTCATGCACCATCGGGAGCAAGTGCGTCAAGATCTCGAAGGAAACTGCAATTTTATGCCAACCTCGTGAAGACACGAGCCCCACCTCGCCAAATTAACTTGTGAAAATTACAAGAAAACCACACTAACGTATCATATCTAACTCTAGGTTAACATCTGACTCAAGTCCATGAGAGTACTAACTGATCTTCTAGGACTATAAGTCTTGACAAGAAACGAGGACATAAGGAGACTCATTTAGAATCGGTAACCAGGAGAACTCAAGGAGTGTAGGAGAGTTGCTATGAAGATTCGAGCTCTGAGACCGCAAGAAGGAGGAAGTGCGACAAAGAGACTTTGAAGAGAGATTTCTTGAGTTGGCAAAGAAACAATATACCAGACTATCTTCGAGTATTGGAAACTCTTATATAAGAATCTATTACTACTAACCTCTCTAAAAATAATGTGATATTCTAATGTTCGTGTTATATAGAAGTAGTTTGGTAACAAGCCTCATGAACTTGTTAACAGATCACTTTTGTATGCTCAAACAATTGAGTGTCATATCCAGATAAACGGAATGTCAGATAATCCAGTACATCTCAGCCTCTGGAATATGAAAAGTGGTTTGATGACAAGACTAGCTACCTTGTTAACAAATTCTTCTTGTATGACTAAGGCAACTCGAGGTCATAAAGGACACCCACATTCTTATGCAACTAACTAATGGAAAGCTTTGCGGGAACTAGTGGATGTCTTCACCGCAGGGTGAGGCAAATGATGTTGGAACTTAAATAAAGGATAATAATAATTTTCTTAAATCAAGTGTATAACTTAAGAAATGTTCAAGTTCTAAATAAGAAAGTCTTGTTCCAGTCGTCAGGGGAGACGAATTCGATACATCCGCTGAGATCAATACAGAAAGGAAATCATCGAGGCGTTGTTCCCCAAAGCCGTGATGGCCGCTGCCTCGATGGACTGCACGCGTAGCAGTACCGCAGAGGAGTGCTCGGCGCACTGAAACCCGAGCGTGTATGCAGCAAGAAAGAGCAAGGAAGAAGAAGGTAGAAGGAAGAAGGGACTGCCAGGTGGGCCTCGGTCCCAGATGTCAGCGAGTAAGCAGATAACCTCCATGTCCTCCTATCCTTTATCCCCCGCCTTTCTGGTGTCCCATCGTGAAAAACCCTTGATAAAACCCACTGTGCCTGTGAGCCAATTATTGGTGGCACAATTTTTTTTTCTTTTAAAAAAAAAGAAACCCTGTTGTTTTTAAACATGTGTATGCAAGAAAGTAAATCAATAGTTTTTCTAACATAAAACCGAAAACTTTTGTTTTCCCCAAATTTGAGATAATTATCTGAGCCGAGCATATAAGAGTTGCTAACCTATGAAGACTCAAGCTTAAGAGGACGAAGGAAGTCAACAAGGGTGTTCCTCCTTTACTCAGCTGAAGACGGAAGCACCTGCTGTTGACAACATCCACCACCAAGCAAGTTCAGACGCGCTTAGAAGATTATAACATCCCTCTTCTAACTAGAATCTGGAGAGAATCAAGTACGCAGACTTGACGCATCCTGAGAACAACGCGTCCCCATCTGTGACCCTCGTAAGGAGAAAACATCTAGGGGTGATATCTGCACCAACCCCAAGCACCAAGGCGCGACACCCAAGACGAAGATTGTCAAGTTACCCAAGAAGAACAATGCCTCCAAGTCAACTCTAGCCGCAACCTTCAGGATGAACCTTCAAAACCCCTTTTTAAGGGGGGAAGACCTGCAATACGTATACCAGAAGGTGTTAATAATTAGCTCCTTGCGCCTTAGCCTTGTAGTGTCTGGAAACAACCAACCAGGACTATCCATCAGCGTCAATCGTCAACTCAACCCATCATCAAGGATCTGAACTCAACACAGAAGTTATCGACAAAGAAAGCCTTGCATCATCAATTTGTCAAGATCCCAGAAGGCCACCTCACTGAAGAAGCAACGACCTCGGAAGTATAGTCAGCCCAAAAACCATGCCCTCGTACTCCCCTGTTACCACCGGGCAAATCTCGAGGACGAGATTTATTTTTAAGGGGGGAAGAGCTGTAACATCCCAAATTTTGGAACTAAGAAAAACTTAGTTTTACAAGACCCAAAATTCAGAACCAACAAAAACTTTTTGAAATAATTCACTAATGGTTGTGGATTCCTTCTCATTGCTATGTGTGACCTTGTGTGACTTGATGTTTATGATTGTTTGACTAGTAAATATCAACCCAAGAACCCAATCTAACTAAAGACATATTAATCTTGGTGAACATGTTATGACAAGAATAGATTCCATATATCTTTACCATTCTTATTTTGACCAAAGTTCATTTCAATGATGCTTGGTTTTGGCAACAACCAAAACATCCATTATTGAGAAGGTAAAAGTGATTTCCAAAATTATGTGTTCCCAAAAATATGGAGATCTATATGTTATCTCCTATCTATATTTCAACCTTGATATTTTGCATGTGTATGCAACTCCCATTTTATACACTCTTATTTCCACTCCATTTTTAAAATAACACTAGTGGGAAATATATTACCCACATATTTCTCTTTATCAAATCTTTTGAAAACTATTAAGTTATGAGTTGAGATATTCTTTAAAACGTCATCTTGTTATAATTGAGTGTGATCATTTCTACAAGATAGTATTGTTAATTATGGAAATGGTGGTATGATTTATTCTTGTGGTTTGAATTGTGTGGTCTTGAACTGTGTTGTTGATATTGTTGTGTGTGGATATTGTTGTGCTTGTTGCTTGTGAGGATAATTCCTCAATTGTGCTTAATACTAAAATAAAACACACCTGACAACAAAAAGGAAATTAAGGTCATGAATTAAAAATGATATTAATAAATTATTCTCCTTCTCTAAATTCTCTATTTCCTCCAAATAAATATCCTTTCTATGGAAATATAAATTATTTGGAGTTAACATATTTGTCAAGGAAGATCCAAAAGTTCAAAACAATATCTCACACTTGATTTAAAAATATTAAAGGAGTAACAAATTTTATTTACCAAAAATAACATATTGAAACCCTATGAACAAAAATGTTTCAAAACATTTTATTTTCAAATACCAATTTTTGTGGAGCTTCTAAATGTACATGGGAGGCAACCTGAATTTTCTCAAAATATTTGAAAATGATTAAGTGCCCCAATTAAATCACTGAAAGTGCTGGTTTTAAAAGAGAATAAAAAGAAAAAGGAGAAAAGGACCTATCTGTGCTAGAAAAGAAATTGCCAGGGGGTTTTCCGCGAAAACTCCATCCCCTTCCTGTGGCTACAGTAGCCGTGCGGCAGGGAGCCGTGCTCCCCGCGCCATGTCGACGCCGTCCACCGGACCCCCCCTCTCCCCTGTCCCCTGTGTAGTGGATAAAGAGAGCACCACGCCGCCCCCTTTCCTCCCCTGCTCCCTCACTCGCTCTCTCGCCCTCTCTCTCTCTGGTTCCTTCCCGAGCTCCACCCTAGCCGCCACTGCCGTCGCACATCGCCGGCGATTGGAGCCGCCCCGCCCCATTCAAAGACCGCCATCGTCACCGCCGTGCCCTGTTCTCCTTCCCTGCGCAAGGAATCGCAGAGGGAAGCCCGGGATCGCCGTCGCCGTCTTCATCCCCTTCCTCTCCGCCGCCGCCTTGCCGGCAAGCTCACGGGTGACACGGTCCTCCATTCCCCGCCATTTTCGTGTCTATGTGCTCCCCTCATCGCGCTCTACCTCACGAGCATCCCCTTTTCTTTTTAGGGTCACCGGAGCCGCCACGCCATCCTCGCCGGAGCTCCGGCTCTCCTCGCCTATGTTCGTGTCGACGAAGAAGAAGCGGGCCGCGTAACGCTTCGCCGACGCAAGCTGGGCCGCTGGCTGGGCCGCTCTCTGCGCTGCTCCGTTGGATCTGGGCCAGATCTGGCCCATTTCCCTTTTTCTTTTAATAGATCTAATCTCTGTTTTATTTCCTGTTTAAATTTTGCAGTGCAGCTTTAATTCATTTGTGGTAAATCTGTGATAGATAATTGATTGATTTAAATTTTGTTGTGTGCCTATGTGTTTTCTTAGACATGTAGCACTGGTGCATTTCAAAAATATGATTTGAGGAGTGGTCTAGATTAAATCTTGTAGAAAGTATATTTTTCACTAAATATTCAATATCTAGAGTTTTATAACTCCAAATATTGCAAACTAAAATTCTATGGAAAGCCTGAAGTGACACCTTTCTATATCTGTTGGTCTTGTATGCAAATGAAGCCTAAAACAAAAGTTCTATTCATTCTTGTAAACACATCAGTGGCTCTTTAGTGATTTTTGTAGATTTTTGTGAGATGGATTTTGGAATGAATCCAATTGGTATGTCTTCTATATGTGTAGGAGAACATATCCCTAAATTGGTTTGAATTTAGGAGTCAGTGATTGACTGTGGTGCTAATTATAAGGTTTAGGCATTTTCTGCCTATTTTTATTAAGCTTTTATTTAATTGTTGTGTTATAATTTTAGTATTACAAATGTGTTTCCTGGCATATGTAGGGTGGTAACCCACTGTTGTGGTGTGCTTCCTTATTTTGCTAGCATGTTAGGAGAGCTACTTGGGAGTTATGTATTTGTTAGGGATTTAGTCCCTATATAACTTTCCCCTAGTAATTAGGAAGTGGTTAAGCTTGTTTATTTTGATGTTGGATTATTGTGTGGGATTAAATGTATGCCTTGCTAGTTAATGATTGTTGTGGTACTGTTGCTTGCGTGTTATTATTGTATAGCAGGTTATGATATGTTAGTACTGTTAGTGGCATTTGTTAGATATGTTGGTGTGAGAAAGATGTTTGCCTTGCTTGTTAAACTTGGTTGTCTCTAAGTTAAGTAATAGCTTGAGTGTCTTGTTAATGTCTCCACCTTAACTTGGTGAGATATTTTGAATTACCAAGATTAATTGGTAGTTTAACTTTTGTCTGAAGTATTTCCTGATTAAAGAAAAGTGGTTGTTAATTACCTCTAATTGAGGATGTCTTGGTGCTCTATGTTTTTAGCATGTTTGTGGTGTTATACTCCTGATTAGTATAATGCCCTTGTAAATGTAGAACTTAGTTTGTGGCTTGAGTGATTAGTTTGATACTTGTGGTTTGTTCCTTGTTTGTATACCACTTGTGGTTTGGTTTGCTTATTGCGTGTTGTTTTATTTTCATGTTGCGACGCTAGAGATAAACGATACCGGGGTGGTATTTGGAAAGGATTTATCGGAGAACGATGAGAGTTTATTTCTTTGATCAATGAGGAGAAGTCCAGGAACATCATGCTGAAATCAGGCAAGCTATCCTCTGAGTTTGCATTTATATACATCTATTTTGGTTCACATGTTTTACTTATAAAGAGCAAAAGTGATTTATGTGGTGTTTGCCACAAAAGCTATGATTTTGAAAACCCTTTTCCAAAATATAAGTATATTATTTTTGACACCCTATATGGAGATATTAGATGGAAATTCTTTTTCAAACTATAGGATGGGAAAAATATTGTTTACTCAAAACTCCTTTGAAAATACTTGTGTGGACATGGAATACCGAGATGTTGGTGTGGAAGTGGAGAAATGGTGAATGGTGATGTTTATGAAAAATGCACATGACGTCTTTGTACTATGACAACCAATCTTAATCTGTGCGACCACATCTACCCACATATGGGAAAGGGCGTAGTCATATAATTTGCTCATATTAGTATGGGATGCCTCAACAACGAGGATGACCTCGTTCCATGAGGGGATGGTTTGGTGACCTACCCCTGACCTGGGTCCTAACACGATGGTGGGAGGATTGAAGGGTTCGCTCGCCGGGCAGAACTACGAGTCCTCACACTTAGGTTTCCCGACGGGGAATCTGGACTGGGTGTTGATGGAAAGGATGATAAATTCGTAGCGGTAGGGTCCTATACTAGCATGAGCAAAGGACAGGCTATGGTCGGCGGCTCAACTTCGCATACACCTTGTATGGCGGGACGTGGCTGACACGATGAGTTACCGGATGGGTGTGGGAAAAGCGTGCTACCTCTGCAGAGGGTTAAAACTATTCGAATAACCGAGTCCTCGGATATGGACAGTTGGGAGGCTGTCCTCTGACCATGTGCAAGTTTTGGAAATGTTTAAGATTTAAAAAGGAAAATGGAGATGTTGTTTATGTGCAACTATACCGATGAGTCGGTATGAGGTTGCTGGAAAAGAGGAGGACCCTGTGGGGCTTTGGTCGAGAAGTGCAAAGTTTTGTGTCTTGAAAGTGGAAATGTTTTATGCAACTATACAAAAGGGTTGGTAAAAGGTTGTTGGAAAAAAATGATTTGACCAGGAATGGTTCTGGTCGGAAAAGGAGGAGTTTTGGAGAAATAAACCAATGGTGATTTTCTGGGAAAAATGTTTATTAAAGAGACTTCTTACCTTTTTCAAAAAGGATGTATTTACGGGAAAAAGTTTTAAAAGCGACTTCTTACAAAGACAGATTTATGGGAAAAACTTCTAAAAGCCTTCTTTTCTTTTTCAAATAAAGATATAGAGATTTCAAACAAAGTTTTATTTAAACAATAAAAAGAGTAGTGCATGCTCATTCCGGGGGTAGTTTGCGAGTACATTCAAATGTACTCATATTGGTTTCGTCCCTGGCTATTGTCTTAGCCAGATTCTGAAGAGGAGCAGTTCGAAGAAGAAGTGGTTAATGACGTCAATGCGAACTAGGACGCTTCCCAGTCAGTTGCCTGTGTGGTTGTGGTAAATTGACTTGGGCTCCACGCTGTTTGGTGATTTCCGCTGCAAGTACCTGTTGAAGTTATGACTTCAATCAAGTAAGTAAATTTATTCGGTATTTATGGGTGTTCTGTGATACCAATTCGAGTTATGTGCAACAACAGACTGATCACGGGATTGTTGCAGGAAACATAACGAGTATCTCGGATACCTAATCCGGGGTCCTCACAGGGTTGATGTTAGGATGTGTTTGTCTACTACGCCGTAGCTTCCGCTGAATAATCTGGTTTGACCCATGAAGGCACCTATATAAGACTTGGTCTAACTGACCGTGTGTGTAAGACTTTAATTCGGTATTGTAATGGATGTAAACTTTGGTATTCAGTTCGAATTATGTGCAACGACAGACTAATCATGAGATCGTTGTGTTAAGCATAATCGGGTTTTTCGGACAGCTAGTCTGGGGTCCCCACAGCTACCAAACGCCCACAGCGATGCTGCGCGCCGGGGCCTGTGCTACCTCGACGCCGGCGAGGTCTCTCACCGGTGCCGAACGGGGACGGCGGGGTACGACTGCAGGCGTGCTTTCTCGCGGGCTTCGATGCGATCCCGCGTTGCTTTTTTTCTTTTCACCTGGCGTTGCTTTTTTCTGTGGTCGGGAAGGTTTGCGGGAGACGCAAGGAAACAGAGAAAAACGTGTACAAGACACGTGTCGACCGGTGGAGGCGGGGGATCAGGGAGTTCCGATCCCAGGGACGCTTAGCACTGCCCATAATGAATTGCACACATGGAGACTTCAACAATATGTAAGTGATGACGATGGCTCCCGTCCGCTCTGTTAAACAATATATGTATATACGTGCCTATCACGTGTAGTATCTTTATTAGTTGGCTAACGATCAGGTTTCTGATCCTGGATTGATACGGCATCAGTTAGGCTGATTTGATTTGATTTATCTGTTGTAATCTGTACCTAACCCTTCTATATATATGAGGCAAAGTCGCGGGCCACAGTTGTGCTGACTGCTGAGCGCCGTCCAAACGATTAGTCACCGGAGTAGAATTTCTCGACCGATCGATTGGCCACACGCGGCGGTTACTATGAATAATTTTTGGAAAATGCTATTTAACAGCCGGCTGCAGCTACAGCTGGTCGGGCGCGACGCGGGCTTGGTCCGATTCGTCCTGTCACGTAAAACCATCGTCCCACCTCTACTCGCGCCTCCTCGTGGCCCATGCCACCCGGTCGGTCGCAGGCTAGCTAGCTACGGAGTAGTACGTAGCGCATGCGCGATCTCTCAGCTAGCTAGCTCCCCTCCCTTTTCTCACGCATGTCATGTCGACATCCAGATCTTTGACTCTTCCGCATTTTGGCTAGGTGGCATGTGAGAGAAAGCACATGCGCCTTGGTCCGTGGCACGCACACATGCTTCTTTCTTTTGCATGCATGCATGTAACACAATAGCTGCTTGCTTAATTAGGTAGGATATGTGTGAGTGCTTGTCCCGGCTCGGCCGTGTTACTGTCTTGCCGACCTAAATTTCTTGTCGATGTGCCAAGATACGTTCCGATCGTGTCCGCGCGTCGCCCTGCTGCTTGCGTCTCGTCGCTTCGCACGTCTCCATGGATGTATCCAAAATGCTACATTTGATTTTTGGCACGTCGCAAGTTTTTTACATATTTCTAGAAAAATGTTGCAAAATAATTTTGCATTTTGTTACATATATTATTAGTTTTTGCTACATGGTCATGTCCAAAATGCTACATTTGATTTTTGGCACGTCGCAAGTTTTTTACATGATTATACAGAATATAATTACAGCCATGTTTCATATCCACGAAAATGTTGTGTTCACGTATTTTTAGCAAGAGGGTGTGCTAGTCTGTTTAGCTACTATAAGCTATTACATAGCAGCAAAGATGCGTATAGAACTTTAGGTAATCTCGTGGTGGGCACCACTAGAAAAGAGCAGCATAGAGAGAAGCGGTTGTGGTTGCTTTTGGTGGGTTCCACCCACGTGAGGTGCAGCTAGCTTTTTGTACTGTGCCGAGAACGTGTGCTGCGAAAAAGTTAAGGGATGATGGTTTTCTCTCGCGCATGAAAGCGACCCGACGTGGGAAAGGGCTGATTTCCCTCGCGCGCAGACCGGCTGTAGCTACAGCCGGCTGACGCGTAGCGCGCGCCATAATTTTTACGAGATATTTGGAAGTATCAAGTGAGGTACAACCAGTCGTCGTAAGGTTCGTCAAGAAAATCTCAAGAAAATATTACTCCCTCCGTTCCAAATTAATTGACTTCCATTTGTCCACATGTGGATGTATCTATACGTGTAACATGTCTAGATACATCTATGTGTGGACAAATGGAAGTCAATTAATTTAGAACGGAGGGAGTACGATACAGTCATATACGTCAGAAACTGAGCTCACGAACACGAGAGAGTGGTTTGGTGCTGCGTAAAACTTGCAGCTTTTCCGTTGCGTTCTCCTCTTATTTAACAAAACCATAAACGATCCATGAAAATCGCTAAGAAACAATCAACGCTGACTGGGCTTACAGGTCGTGCCATCCCACGACGCCCTCATTCAAACACGATCCTACTGTCGTAAAGCTCGTCATCTCCATGCCATCCCATGGTGCGCACCGTGCGGCCTAATCTACTTAACTGAAACAAACGAGCTAAGTATCCTATGACATGCCGTGAACAAGTCTCATGATCATGTCGTTCTTATTTCTGCTAAACTGTCGAACCTGACGAAACTGACGAACATACACTGTCAGGGTTATGATCAACACATGCAAGTTTTTTTTAACAAGAAACCACTGAACAGGAGTAGATTACAATACAACAACGTTCACCATTTAGGAATTTCTCAACAGTTCCATCCACGTCCCGTATCCCGGCCCTAGCATGTGACGGAGTCGTTTAATGTTTTGTCCTGTTTCACCTCTCATGTTAGCCTGAAATGAGAAAAAAAATTGAGAGTGCACAAATTGCGCACCTTATTTTTATAGAAGGCAGCAAGATAGTTACAAGATTACAGCTCCTCTGCTAGCAGAGGCTCAGTACACACCCGGAAACAACACCGAAACTAAAACTCTACTCTCTCGCGATATCGTTTTGATCACCAACACCAGCACCTACACCTATCCTGACTCTCATCCAAGTCTGAAATTCTTCAAGGATTTTCCCTGCCAACACATGAGGAGAAACTTGTTGGCTTGGGTTGTTGAACGCGCGTGCATTTCGTTGCTTCCAGATCGACCAGCACCCCAAAATGACCAGCGTGTCGAACAATTGTTTTTCCTTCTTCTGAAACCTCCTCCTTAATTTCTCTAAGCCACCAGGGCTCCAGCAGCTCGCCATGGGTAGGCACCTGGACACCAATGCCTATCCTCCTGAAGCATTCAAACCATGTCTCCCTAGCAAAAACGCAACCCATGAGCACATGCTCAATGGTGTGTTCCTCCTGCGAGCAGTTCGCACAGTCTGACGGATCGTCCTGGAGACCGTGTCGAACTCTTCTATCCGAGGTCCACAATCTGTGCTGAAGTGCTAACCAGATGAAGATTTTGCATTTTAGCGTTGCCTTCGATTTCCAAACATAGCCAGCAGTCGAGATCTGATACGTCCATTTTGCATCACTATTTTATATCATAATTTACTGCTATTCATCGATATATTTCATATTTAGAAGTGCTACTTATGTTATTTTACCTATTTCGCATGTTTGATGAATAATGGAGAATTGGACACCGGAGTCAGGATTCTGCTGGAAAAAGCACCGTCGAGATGCACTATTTCTGAAGATCAATAAATCGAAGGAGACATATGGAAGTTCCTATTTTACCAGAAGATGGAGGAGGCCAAAAGGGGGAGCTGAGATGGGCCATGGTGGGCCCTCCTCACCCCTTGGCGCGGTGGGGCCCCCTGCCGCGCCGAGAGGTGGTTTGGGGGCCCTGGCCCACCTCAGCCGTCCCCCCTTCACGTACTTGACCTCCTCGGAACCCTAACACAGGGAGGAGGACCATCAAAATATTCCGCCGCCTCCACGAGGCGGAAAACACCAGAGAGCGAAAAGCTCCCCTGCAGGAAGAAATCTGCCGGGGGAAATTCCCTCCCGGAGGGGGAAATCGACGCCATCATCACCGTCATCGAGCTGGACTTCATCGGGATCATCATCATCATCATCTCCACCACCAATACCATCATCACCTCCGCTGCACTCCGTCTCCGCTATAACATCTAGGGCTGAATCTTGTCTATTTCATAGGGGAAACTCTCCCGGTGTTGATTACTCTTGTTATTGATGCTATTGGGTGAAACCATTGGACTAAGGTTTATGTTCAGATTGTTATTCATCATCATATCACCTCTGATCATGTTCCGTATGATGTCTTGTGAGTAGTTCGTTTAGTTCTTGAGGACATGGGAGAAGTCTTGATGTTAGTAGTGAACTATGTTGAGTAATATTTAATGGTTTGATGCTTAAGTTGTGGTGTTATTCTTCTAGTGGTGTCATGTGAACGTCGACCACATGATACTTCACCTTTATGGGCCTAGGGGAATGCATTGTGTATTCGATGCATGAGAGATAGCAGGATCTCAAAGTTTAAGTCTGTGGTTAGTTTAACTTAATTACTTTCTTGTATTTGCGGATGCTTGCAAGGGGTATAATCACAAGTATGTATTAGTCCTAGGAAGGGCGGTGCATTAGCATAGGTTCACCCACACAACACTTATCAAAACAATGAAGATTAATCAACTATATGAAGCGAAAGCACTTGACAATACTCCCGTGTGTCCTCAAGAACGTTTGGTCATTATAAGTACAACAACCGGCTTGTCCTTTGCTGTAGAAAGGATTGGGCCACTCGCTGCAACTATTACTACTGCATTTTATTTACTTGTACTTTATTTATCTGTCATATCAAAAACTCCTAAAAACTTGTCTGTGAGCATTTACAGTGAATCCTTCATCAAAACCGCTTGTCAACACCTTCTGCTCCTCGTTGGGTTCGACACTCTTATTTATCGAAAGTACTACGATACACCCCCTATACTTGTGGGTTATCAAGACTATTTTCTGGCGCCGTTGCCGGGGAGTGTAGCGCTATTGGTAAGTGGAATTGGTAAGGGAAACATTTATTGTACGTGCTGTTTTTATTTTTGCCTGCTGCTATATCTCATTATGGAGGGGTCTTCTCTTGAATTCCTATTTGGGAAAACAACTACCACTGCTAAGGTAGTAGAGGAGGCGCAGATGAGCAGGTAATACCGTTCAAAATTCCTATGAAAATTGTTGAACGTGTCACAAATAACCGCTATGCAGGAGATGGAACTGTCCATCCTGGAGATCATTTGTTATTTCTGCATGAATTGTGCGAGTTATTTAAGTGTGCAGGTATCTCGATGGGAGAAGTTAAGAAGAAATTATTCTCTCTATCACTGTCTGGTAAAGCTGCACATTGGTATAAACTGCTGAAGAATGGGTATTCTCTTGGATGGGAGGAAATTGTACCTCTCTTTTACTCCAAATTCTATCCTCCAAGTGAGATTCATAAGGATCGGAACCTCATATATAACTTCTGGCCCTATGATGGAGAGAGTATCGCTCAAGCGTGGGGGAGATTGAAGGCATTAATGCTCAAATGTCCCATTCATGAGCTTCCTGGTAATATTGTTATTGATAACTTTTATGCAAGACTCTCCTTTCAAGATAAAACTCTATTGGATACCACTTGTGCTGGATCGTTCACTCGTAATAAAGAAGAGTTTAAGTGGGACCTTCTTGATCGGATTCAGGAGAACACTGAAGGATGGGAGAATGACAAAGGTAGGGAGTCAGGTATAAACTATGACTTTGAGTGTGTTAAAAATTTTATGGATACTGATGATTATCGCAAAATTAGCACTACTTATGGTCTTGACTCTCAAATTGTTGCAAACTTTTATAAAGCCTTTGCTTCCTATTTCGGTTTGCCGAAGGAGGGTTTTAAAAATTATCATGAACCATATAAAGATGAATCTGTTTCTCATATATCTAAAGGTGTTGAGGTTAATGTTGCTGATCGCATTATTCCAGAACCTTATATTGAAAAAGTTCCTTTTCCTAATAAGATTAAGGAACATACTATCATAACTGGTGTTGTTAGTAAAAGTAATAAGAAAACTACCAAACCTGATGAGCAAATAACTGTTGAACCTGTTGTAGCATTGGTTAAAGATCTTGTCACTGAAAATTTAGAAGATAGACACATTATCTTTTGTGAGGATGCTTCTAATATTGTCTCACATCCTAAAAGTTCTAGGAAGTCTAGTGTTCCTGTGCTTTCTGTTGGATAGGTGATCATTGCTATTATGGTTTATGTGATATTGGTGCAAGTTCTAGTGCTATTCCTTATGAGCTTTACAGGGAAATTATGCACGAAATTGCTCCTTGTAAACTTGAAGAGATTGATGTGGTTATTCAGCTTGCTAATAGGGAAACTATCTCTCCAATTGGTATCATTAGAGATGTCGAAGTCCTTTGTGGTAAGACTAAATACCCTGCTGATTTTCTTGTACTTGGGTCGGCTGCCAATGATAGTTGTCCTATTATTTTTGGTAGACCTTTTCTGAATACTTGTGGTGCTGTTATAGATTGTAAGAAAGAGAAAATCTTTACTAAATTTGCTGGTGAATCTTATGAATTCAATTTCTCTAAATTTGCTAAAGCACCTTATGAAACTGAATTGCCTAGTGAGGATTTTGAAATTGCTCAACTTGCATCTATTGTTCTTGCTCCTAACAATGCTTTGCAGCAACATATGGAGAATCATGAAAGTGAGAACTTCAGGGAAGAAAGGAATGAGCTTGATGAAGTATTCCTTCGTCAACCTATGCTCAAACACAATTTACCTGTGGAAGATTTGGGTACCACAATGCCACCCAAGGAGGATCCTGTTTTTGATTTGAAACCTCTGCCTGATAATCTTAAATATGCTTATATTGATGATAAGAAAATATATCCTGTTATTATCAGCTCTAAACTTTCAGGTACAGAGGAGGAAAGGTTATTGGGAGTGTTGAGGAAACACCGCGGAGCTATGGGATATACTCTTGATGACCTGAAGGGAATTTCTCCTACTATATGTCAGCACGCCATCAACATGGAACCTGATGCAAAGCCTGTTGTTGAGCATCAGCGTCGTTTAATACCCAAGATGAAAGAAGTGGTAAGAAATGAGGTATTAAAACTTCTTGAAGCTGGTATTATTTATCCTATTGCTGATAGTAGATGGGTAAGTCCTGTGCATTGTGTTCCTAAGAAAGGAGGAATTACCGTTGTTCCTAATGAAAATGATGAACTAATTCCTCAAAGAGTAGTAGTTGGTTATAGATGTGCATTGATTTTAGAAAGGTTAACAAAGTAACTAAGAAAGATCATTATCCTTTGCCTTTTATTGATCAAATGCTTGAGAGGTTGTCCAAGAAAACTCACTTTTGTTTCCTTGATGGGTATTCTGGGTTTTCTCAAATTGCTGTGAGAGCGCAAGATCAAGAGAAAACTACTTTTACTTGTCCTTATGGAACTTATGCTTATAGACGTATGCCTTTTGGTTTATGTAATGCTCCTGCTACTTTTCAAAGATGCATGTCTGCTATTTTTCATGGCTTTTGTGAGGAAATTGTGGAAGTCTTCATGGACGATTTCTCCGTCTATGGAACTTCCTTTGATAATTGTTTGCACAACCTTGACAAAGTTTTGCAGAGATGTGAAGAAACTAGCCTTGTTCTTAATTGGGAGAAATGCCACTTTATGGTTAATGAAGGAATTGTTCTTGGACAAAATTTCTGAAAGAGGTATTGAAGTTGATCGAGCTAAAGTGGAGGCAATTGAAAAGATGCCTTGTCCCAAAGATGTTAAAGGTATTCGTAGTATTCTTGGTCATGCTGGTTTTTATAGGAGGTTTATTAAAGATTTCTCTAAAATTTCCAAGCCTCTTACTAATCTTCTTCAAAAAGATGTACCCTTTGTTTTTGATGATGATTGTAAGGAAGCTTTTGAAACTTTGAAAAAGGCTTTAATCACCGCTCCTGTAGTTGAACCACCTGATTGGAATTTACCTTTTGAAATTATGTGTGATGCTAGTGATTATGCTGTAGGCGCTGTTCTTGGGCAGCGAGTAGATAAAAAGTTAAATGTTATTCATTATGCTAGTAAAACTCTTGATTCTGCTCAAAAGAATTATGCCACTACTGAAAAAGAATTTCTAGCTGTAGTTTTTGCTTGTGACAAATTTCGACCCTACATAGTTGATTCGAAAGTCACTATTCATACTGATCATGCTGCAATTAGATACCTTATGGAAAAGAAAGATGCTAAGCCAAGGCTTATTAGATGGGTACTTCTTTTGCAAGAATTTGATTTGCATATCATAGATAGAAAAGGTGCTGAAAATCCTGTTGCTGATAATTTGTCTAGATTGGAAAGCATTCCTTATGATCCTATTCCTGTTAATGATAGCTTTCCAAATGAACAATTGGCTGCAATAAGTGTAAGTTCGCGAGATAGTCCTTGGTATGCTGATTATGCTAACTTTATTGTTTCCAAGTACTTGCCTCCAACCTTTTCAGCTCAGCAAAGAAGGAAATTCTTTTATGACTTGCGGCATTACTTTTGGGATGACCCACACTTATATAAAGAAGGAGTCGATGGTATTATGCGAAGATGTGTTCCTGAATATGAACAACAGGAAATACTGAGGAAATGCCATGGAAGTGCTTATGGAGGGCATCACGCTGGAGATAGAACTGCGCAGAAAGTTCTACAATCAGGTTTTTATTGGCCTACCCTCTTTAAGGATGCAAGAAAGTTTATTTTATCTTGTGATGAATGTCAAAGGGTTGGTAATATCTCTAGACGCAATGAAATGCCTATGAGTTATTCTCTTGTTATTGAACCATTTGATTGTTGGGGATTCGACTTCATGGGTCCTTTTCCTTCTTCACAAGGTAATACTCATATACTTGTTGCTGTTGATTATGTCACTAAATGGGTAGAAGCTATACCTACTAAAAGTGCTGATGGTGAGACCTCTTTAAAAATGCTTCAAGATGTCATTTTTCCTAGGTTTGGTGTACCTAGATATCTTATGACTGATGGAGGTTCTCATTTTATCCATGGTGGTTTTAGAAAGACTCTTGCTAAATATGGTGTTAATCATAGAATTGCTTCAGCCTATCATCCTCAAACTAGTGGACAAGTAGAATTGTCAAATAGGGAGATTAAATCTATCTTGCAAAAGACTGTTAATAAATCTAGAAAAAATTGGGCTAGTAAGTTAAATGATGCTTTATGGGCTTATAGAACTGCTTATAAGAACCCCATGGGCATGTCTCCTTATAAAATGGTTTATGGTAAAGCTTGTCACTTGCCTTTAGAATTAGAACACAAAGCTTATTGGGCAGTGAGAGAACTTAATAGAGATTTTAAACTTGCCGGTGAGAAAAGGTTGTTGCACTTAAGTTCTTTAGATGAATGGAGAAGTGAGGCTTATGAAAATGCTAGACTCTTTAAAGAAAAAGTTAAGAGATGGCATGATAGGAGAATTCTTAAAAGAGAATTTAATGTTGGTGAGAAAGTTCTATTGTATAGGTCTCGTCTCAGATTTTTTGCAGGAAAGTTACTCTCAAAATGGGAAGGACCATTTGTTATTGTGGAGGTGTATCGTTCAGGTGCAATAAAAATTGCTTCATTGAAAGATAACTCTACACAAGTGGTAAATGGTCAAAGACTCAAGCATTATATTTCTGGAGATTCTATTAATGAAGAGGTTGATACAATTAAAGTGGTGACTCCGGAAACTTTCATTGAAGAACATTTTTCTGGGACTGCAGAATTCGATTCGAATAGGTAACAGTTTCGGTAAGAAAAGTTTCGCGAATAACTTTCTAGAAGATATTTTCGTCGTTTTTATTAAATATGGAAAAATAAGAGACCGAACCGGATGGGAGACGGCACCCGTGGTGCCCAAACCATAGGTCGGCGCGGTGGGCCCCCAGCCGCGCCGCCTGGTGGTTTGAGCACCCCGGAGCTCGTCTCCGATCAGGTTTCCTCCTGTACCTTCCTTATGTTGTAAAACTTTTTGCTATATAACTCACCCGAACCCCCGAGGTTCGTATCTCGCCTTTTCATCGTGTTTCGTTTCGAGCTGTTTCTGTCCAGATATTGTTTTCAGATCTAGAGCTGCCATGTCTTCATCGAAGCCTCCAAAGGACAGTTTCTTTGTGAACGTCGTCACCCCATACATGGATGAGCTGAAGATGCATCCCAAGGAGTCGCAGATGGTTGATGGAAAGCTGCAGACGGAAGACGTGCGAGGACCCAAAGGAGAAGGGAGCCTGGAAGCCAGGATGGAGAAGCTGGAGCAAGAGGTCTTCACATACAAAAAGCTGGCGGAACGTGAAGTGGGAGTCTTCCACTCAATGGTGTCCGCGCTGGTCGCTGAACATAAGAAGGAGACTGCACAACTCTGGGAAGACATATTTCACCTCATCAACACCACCAACAAACTGCAGGCGCAACTCTATGATGTCCAGAATCAAAACTGTGAGTATGAAACTCGGTTTAAAAACATAAGCGCTGCTGCTAGTTTCAGGATAATCGAATCCAAGTCGTCCTTTGTTGATGGGAAACCCCTTCCCTGGAAGTCTGATGATGAGGACAATTCACCACCACCACCGAAGGAGTAATTCATCATAAGTATTGGCATCCCCTTGGTTTGTTCCAAGCTTGGGGGAGTGCCGCGGTATCACATCATTATCTTTACCTTTTACTTTTCCATAAAGTCATATCGTGAGTAGGGAAGTTATCTTATATGATGGTTTGCAATGTGGAAGTATCTCTCTTTTAGTTGGTTATCTATGTATCCCTTGGTGTGAGTTGCCGTTATGAAATATTAATGAGAAGTTTTATCATTTACTTTCTGCATACTTTATTTTAGCTTGCAATTCTCTTTCATATTGATAACCTTGTTGTTAGTATAGGGATCACTTTTTAGAGCACCAAGTTAATCTTTTTGGTTTTGGCAAACTTAGCATTGGTCAGTAGTAGACAATACTTTGAGACTTAAGTAGAAGAGGGAGTGCATGCAAATATATTATTCCATGATCTTTCTTTCTTTGTGCTCATAAGCTTAGTATTCTTAAGTTAAACTATTTGTGCTTCTAAGGAAGATTGCATGATTATTCTTATCACTTGTATAATTGTTTGTATCCCTCAACTCTTATGCTTGCTACATAACCTTGCTAGCCAAAGACCTGTATCGAGAGGGAATGCTTCTCATACATCCAAACCTTGAGCCAAACCATTGCCATTCGAGTCCACCATAACTTCCTACTATATGGTATTTTGCGCCATTCCAAGTAAATACTTCATGTGCTACCTTTAAATTATTCAAAACTTATTACTCCTAGTTTTGTGTCACTGTTTATTAGCTCATGAGGGTTCTGTAGAGTTTCTCTAGCACTTTTGTCAAACAGACTTTCACCAATGGACTAGTGGCATATACACCGCTTATCCAACAATTTGCAAAAAGAGCTGGCAAATGGGGTGCCCAGTCCCAATTAACTACAACTTTCATTAATAATTCTCTTCACATGTTTTGCCCTGATTTATCAGTAAGCAACTTAATTTGCAAATAGACACTCCTCCATGGTATGTGAATGTTGGAAGGCACCCGAGGATTCGGTTAGCCATGGCTTGTGTAAGCAAAAGGTTGGGAGGAGTGTCAACTATAAAGAAACTAAAATACATGTGTAAACAAAAGAGAAGAGGGATGATCTACCTTGCTGGTAGAGATAACGTCCTTCATGGGAGCCGCTCTTGAAAGTCTGGTTGACAAGGGGTTAGTGTTCACTTTACTACGATTCGTTGACAACGACATACATAGCTCAAACAACTATTTTCATACTCTCTATATGCTTTGCAAAACTTAAAAGCTCTAGCACATGATTTAATCCCTGCTTCCCTCTGCGAAGGGCCTATCTTTTACATTATTGTTGAGTCAGTAAACCCATTCCTCTCTATCTCAAGCAAGCATTTGAGTTGTTGAGATCCAATTAGTTATATGTGTTGATACTTCTAATCATATCTCTCATTTCCTTGTTTCGCACAATAGCTTTTATCCGAATGAATATAACTTTGAAAGTTATCAATGACTGTAAGGAGACTGTTATGATTAAGGCATGTAAGTTCTGCTATATAAGCTCTGATATAAAGACTCTTCTCGAAAGATAAGTATGATCTGTTAATTGTTCTCTGACCAAGAGTTTAAGTTTGCCTTCACCAATCATGGTTCTCTTTATGCACTTCATCGTGGTTCCCTTTACTTATTTCAAGTTAGATTATATGAAGGGAAGTTGCTGTCTAGAATGACTTGTGTATCAATGAATGTGATGCTTCTTGTCCGTATTTTATTTATCGACACTTTGCTCCATAAACTTGTGGTCATGTTTACTGAGCTCAGTTTTCGCTTGGGGACAAGCGAGGTCTAAGCTTGGGGGGGTTGATACGTCCATTTTGCATCACTATTTTATATCATAATTTACTGCTATTCATCGATATATTTCATATTTAGAAGTGTTACTTATGTTATTTTACCTATTTTGCATGTTTGATGAATAATGGAGAATTGGACACCGGAGTCAGGATTCTGCTGGAAAAAGCACCGTCGAGATGCACTATTTCTGAAGATCAATAAATCGAAGGAGACATATGGAAGTTCCTATTTTACCAGAAGATGGAGGAGGCCAAAAGGGGAGCTGAGATGGGCCATGGTGGGCCCTCCTCACCCTTGGCGCGGTGGGGCCCCCTGCCGCGCCGAGAGGTGGTTTGGGGGCCCTGGCCCACCTCAGCCGTTCCCCCTTCGCGTACTTGACCCCCTCGGAACCCTAACACAGGAGGAGGCCATCGAAATATTCCGCCGCCTCCACGAGGCGGAAAACACCAGAGAGCGAAAAGCTCCCCTGCAGGAAGAAATCTGCCGGGGGAAATTCCCTCCCGGAGGGGGAAATCGTCGCCATCATCACCGTCATCGAGCTGGACTTCATCGGGATCATCATCATCATCATCTCCACCGCCAACACCATCATCACCCCCGCTGCACCCGTCTCCGCTATAACATCTAGGGCTGAATCTTGTCTATTTCATAGGGGAAACTCTCCCGGTGTTGATTACTCTTGTTATTGATGCTATTGGGTGAAACCATTGGACTAAGGTTTATGTTCAGATTGTTATTCATCATCATATCACCTCTGATCATGTTCCGTATGATGTCTTGTGAGTAGTTCGTTTAGTTCTTGAGGACATGGGAGAAGTCTTGATGTTAGTAGTGAACTATGTTGAGTAATATTTAATGGTTTGATGCTTAAGTTGTGGTGTTATTCTTCTAGTGGTGTCATGTGAACGTCGACTACATGATACTTCACCTTTATGGGCCTAGGGGAATGCATTGTGTATTCGTTTGCCAATTGTGGGGTTGCCGGAGTGACAGAAACCTGAACACCCGTTGGTATATCGATGCATGAGGGATAGCAGGATCTCAAAGTTTAAGGCTGTGGTTAGTTTAACTTAATTACTTTCTTGTATTTGCGGATGCTTGCAAGGGGTATAATCACAAGTATGTATTAGTCCTAGGAAGGGCGGTGCATTAGCATAGGTTCACCCACACAACACTTATCAAAACAATGAAGATTAATCAACTATATGAAGCGAAAGCACTTGACAATACTCCCGTGTGTCCTCAAGAACGTTTGGTCATTATAAGTACAACAACCGGCTTGTCCTTTGCTGTAGAAAGGATTGGGCCACTCGCTGCAACTATTACTACTGCATTTTATTTACTTGTACTTTATTTATCTGTCATATCAAAAACTCCTAAAAACTTGTCTGTGAGCATTTACAGTGAATCCTTCATCAAAACCGCTTGTCAACACCTTCTGCTCCTCGTTGGGTTCGACACTCTTATTTATCGAAAGTACTACGATACACCCCCTATACTTGTGGGTTATCAAGATCCTGAGGCTACCCTGACAGAGCATCTTGTAGGTTGCCTGTGCAGAGTACCGGCCTGTCGACGAGCAGGGCCAGGAGAATTCGTTTCGCTCGCCATGTGATGCATGTAAAATGCATACATGAACTTTACATTATATTACTTATATTTCAATCATATTTGCATCATATAAGGGTTATATCATTGATTTATATCGGTTTCGGGAATATTTCATTGTTTCCCTATTTTTCTGGAATTAACACTGCACAAGCAGAAAACCCTATTTTCTATATTTTGATGTTTTAGGGACCCAAACGACGTCCAAATAACCTAATAATTTACGAGCATCAGTTTTTGGAAGGAACAAAGCGTGGGAGCGAAGGAAGCGAACAAACGGAGGCCCGAGGGCCAGAAGAGGGTGGCCCACGGGGCCAGATTCCCTGGCCGCGTGGGACCCACCATCTGGGGCCTCGGAGCTTCGTTGCCGTCGATCTTTTTTCCGAGCCTCCGTCTTGACCTAAAAACGACTATAAAAATAGTCCCCGACGCCTTCGGAAAGGAGCGCCGCCGAAATACAGAAACCACGAAACAGAGATCTGGAGTTGCAGATTGGAGGGGGAAAACTCCGGCGGTGCGCTGCCGACGTGGTCTCCATCTGCTCCAACGACTTCTCCACCGTTTCCATGATAAAGAGGGAGTAGTTCACCCCTGGACTATGGGTTTGTGGAAGTAACTTATGTATCTCTCCTCTCTTCAGCTTCACTAATTAGTAATGTATCAGCTGCTGAACATGATTACGGTCATCTATGTAATACCTTTGTGGTGGATCTTTCTATGAGTTAATATATGTTTGAGATTGCAATAGTTTTGTTTCAATTATGAAAGTAGATGCATATTATGTACCCCGTTCTTGTTTACTTGTTATGATCAAGCATGTGTATGAGAGCGTGTGAGGGGAACGTGTGCATTAGTTGGAGTAACGGGGGGTGGCTAGTGCGGTGAACGTGAGAGAAAGTTCCGCGATCCACTTGGGTTTTACCTTACTTTGTTGCCTCACTAGGGATAAAGAAAAATACCTTGCTACCGAAGATGTGGGTGTGACCATTGCCACTACTCCATGACTAGATCTAGCATGTTCTTATTTTAACTTCATGTCATGAAACTTAATGCTATGCTCTGATTTATCTTAATTACTAAGGTGTTATGATTTAGTTCGCATCTTGGTGGAGTATAAGAGAGATTAATAAACAAAAGATCACTATGTTAGGACGTGATGACCATATAATTAGTAACTTGTCATGAAACCTTTTTGTTGCAATCTCATATGTCAATTCTAGTGTTTCATTGTTTACCACTTTATTAAAGAGAGAGTGCATTTGTGAAACCATGAACCCCGGTCCATTTTTAATCATAAGAAACACCTTTCCAACAACTTTTATCCACTTTACATTTTCTGCCATTTAAAAATCCGAAAATACAAAAACACTTTTATATCTTGCATTCACAATACAAAACCCAAAAATATCATCCATCAATATTTACACCATCCTTGCATATTTATTTATCATCATTGCATATTTATTTACTGTTTTGCATTCATTTTATTTTGATATCATTCTCACACCTTGTGCTTGACAACCACTAGGTGAGGTTGAGGGCACAAACAATTTATTTTGTTTTGTAGGTTTTCAAGAGAAGGATAAGAAGATAAATCTTTCACTACTGATTCCCCGAGAGTTCGATATTAAACCCTCGAGTCACCCCTCGTGGGGAAAACCGTTTTTCCTATACTATACACTCTGCACTTGGAGTCTCAACCTAACCCATATTCTTTTGACGCAGATAACTACGTCAAGGGCCATCAAGACAGTTTTCTATGATTGTAAAATAAATATGCAAGGATGATGGTAGTAATGATAAATGATATTTTGGGTTTTTTATGATGAATGCAAGATGTAAAAGTGTTTTTGTATTTTCGGATTTAATAATGGCAGCAAACAAAAGTGGTGATAAAAGTGTTGGAAAGGTGTTTCTTATGATTAAAAATGGACCGGGGTTCATGGTTTCACAAATGCACTCTCTCTTGATAACGTGGTAGACAATGGAACACTAAAATTAACATGTAAGATGGCAAGACATGGTTTGACAAGTTATTAATAATATGGGAGTATAAGTTGTTCTCTCTCTTATGCTCCACCAAGATGCGAACTAAATCATAACACCTTAGTAATTAAGATAAATCAGAGCATAGCAATAAGTTCAATGACATGAAGTTAAAATAAGAACATGCTAGATCTAGTCATGGAGATAGTGGCCAAGGTCACATCCACTCTCCGGTAGCATGGTATTTTTGTTTATCCCTAGTGAGGCAACAAAGTAAGGTAGAAAACCCAAGTGGATCGCAGAACTTTCTCTCACGTTCACTGCACTAGCCACCCCCCGTTACTCCAACTAATGCACACGTTCCCCCTCACATGCTCTCATAAACATGCTTGATCATGACAAGTAAATAAGAACGGGGTACATAATATGCATCTACTTTCATAACTGAAACAAAACCATTGCAATCTCAAACATGTATTAACTCATAATAAAGATCCACCACAAAGGAATTACATAGATGACCGTAATCATGTTCAGCAGCTCATACGGTACTAATTAGTGAAGCTCATAGAGAGGAGAGATACATAAGTTACTTCCACAAACCCATAGTCCAGGGTGGACTACTCCCTCTTCATCATGGTGTCGGTGGAGATGTTGTTGGAGGGGAAGGAGACCACACCGGCAGCGCCCCGCCGGAGTTTTCCCCCTCCAATCTTCAGCTCCAGGTCTCTGTTTCGTGGTTTCTGTGTTTCGGCGGCGCTCCTTTCGCGAAAGCCCTGGGGGGTCTATATATAGTCGTTTTTAGGTCAAGACGAAGCTTCGGGAAGAAAGATCGACGGCAGCGGAGGCCCGAGGGCCATGGTGGGTCCCACGCGGTCAGGGAATCTGGCCGCGTGGGCCCACCCCTTTCGGCCTTCTGGTCTCCGTTTCTTCGATTCCTTTGCGCCTACGTTTCGTTCCTTCCAAAAAAGTGATCCCCGTAAAATTCAGGTCATTTGGACGTCGTTTGGGTCCCTGAAACATCAAAATATAGAAAAAGGGGTTTTCTGACAGCGCAGGGTTAATTCCAGAAAAATGGGGAAGTTGTTAATTATCCCCAAAACTCAATATAAATCATGAATATAACCCTTATATGATGCAAATAACATGGAATAACATGTAATAAAATGTAAAGTTCATGTATGCATTTTACATGCATCAACATCCCCAAGCTTAACCCATGCTCGTCCCGAGTATGAAGGTGATAAAACTAACATGGACTTTGCATTTTAATACTATCAATGGATATCAAAGGTGATTACTATTGCTACATAGAGTCAAATGATTCATTCTTCAAAGGAATAACAATATGCAAGATAAATTATGAAGTGATATCAAATACTCAATGTAAAGATGTTCAATGATAAATTCACAAAGTGTAATATAGAAGAAAGTACTATGGACCAAATGTATGCATAATGAAAAGTAAAAACATCCTATGGTGGTCATAGAGTACTTCTTATGAAAACTGAATATAAAAGGTGGACACTTTGGATAGATAAATAAGTAGAGGTAAAGCATGAATAAGTTTCATCTAACTTCCAAACACTTCTACTTAAGTTAATGCTTGCAATGTGGTAGTCATTGGTGTGGAGCTCTCATTACCCCTATCATAGCATCTTGAATGATTAATGTTTAAAGTGAAAGCAAATATGAGTGGTGTGCTTGACAATGTATTGGTTGAATGTCTCATGTCCCTTGAATACAAGTACCTACACCATGTGTTACTCACTTTGGTCCACAAAGTAAATTCAAATAAAGGTCATTGCAAGTAATAATAGTATCATCAAGAACTGCACTGGGGTACCTCTTGCCCCTTGACATGAACAAGCCCATGTCAAAACAACAAGACAAACAGACAATGAACAATCTCAGCACTCTTTTATTTACTATGGGTATAGCTTTTTATTATGAGGTGCATCACTGAATGAACATTATGGTTATGCTGTAAATTTCCACCATGAATGATGCATGGCTTAGATTAGCGGCCCAGGCATTTCTCTAACCATTTATACAAACTCTTTGAACTTACTAAGTATCCACATTCATTTCACCCATGATAGGCATCCATAAACAAAAGTACATGACATCAACTAAATATAAATAAGTGCAATGTTGAAAGCTTGCCATGTGACAGCACATATGGGCTAACTCCCAACCAAAAAATTGTCAAGCCCACAACTTCATAATTTTAATCACAATGGTTCATGCTTATTAAATGCAATAAAAGTAAATTGTGCATCAAGTTCGTGAGAGCTTTTAACCAATTTTTCCCATGACAATCAATAACATAAGCATTTAAATTCAGAAATGTAGATAACACAATATAACATGATAAACATACTTGGAATAGCATAAAGCTAATAGGTAGATATGGTGGACTCACTGGAAAAACTTTGGTTGAAGGTGTTGGGAAACAAGCTTTTTACTTGTTGTAATTTTTGGGCTAGCAATAGGGAGAAAGTTGACCATCTAAATGCATGCATAAGTGTCCATAGAACTAATCAATCCATGTTAAACCAAGTAAAGTTAAAATTCAACATCTAAACATGGTAAAAGATAGCTCTTGACAACACACTTGCAAATTAACATTCATTCAAAGCACATGAATTATGCAACTATATGTATCTTTTAAAATCAACTCAAACATCCCTATCCCAATATATTTAATAGCATCCAACATAATTCAACCCAAACTTCCAGTAGCTCTCTCATATATAAATGATAGTGGTGGTCTTAAAAAATCAAACCGAAATAACAAAAGCAAAAAAAACAGACGCTCCAAGTTTATACGATAAAGTGCTTTGATCGAAAAACAGAAGTTAGACGTGTGCAAACCGAGAGTGTGTTGGTCTAGTGGGGTTGTCTTGACATCCCCAAGCTTATGGTCTTCACCATCCTTGGATAGCTCTTGGTGCAGCTCCTCTAATCCCTGTGAAAAAACTTCAAAACACCGTTTCTCCCATTTCTTTTCTGTGGGGTGATATTAGTAGTGATAAACAAATAGGTTCCTTGCTGCATAAAATCCTTAGGCAAAAATTCATATGAATGTCCAGAGAGTATATAATGTTGTATGCCTACTCATAAACTCAATTGAATCAAAAAGATTCAAGCAAAAAGCTCAAAGAATGCATCAAACAATATCAAGACAGAATCTGTCCAGAAAAACAGCAGCAGCAAAACGCATTTTTCTACCCTACTTAAACTCGTCAGAAAAATCTGCAAAAAATCACGTGTGCAGAGGATGAAAAGTTGAAGCTACAGTTCAAATTACAGCTCAATCGGAGTTACAGATAAAAAATGAAAAATCAAACCGTGCACAGACTTCGTGCAGGCAGAAAACTCTCCGAAAATGAATAGCAACTTTTCAAACCCAAAATAGGTAAAACTTGGTTCTTTATTAAAAATCCCAGAAACAAAACTAACACAAACTCTCTTGTTACAGCAAGAGGACTCAAAGAAAATCTCAAAAAAAACAACCGGGTTGCCTCCCGTAAAGCGCTTTCTTTATAGCCATATAGCTAGGCTTCTTACTTGATGTTTATTGGGACGAGCTCATGAGGGAGCTTGAACTTTGGTGTGTCCCTCTTCCTTGGAAGTGTTCATGCATAATACCAGGATCCCATGGTGTTCTCAAACCAATCAAAATAATAGTCAAGTTGAACCCTAGTTGAGAGAAAAACAAAACACAAAAGTAATAACAACGAAGTCTAACTTTCTTTCTATGCATTGGCATTTTGTATATGAATGAATCACCATAAATAGAAGTTTCCCAATGCATATTAACAATATTTACTTGCAGCATATAATTATTAGTAACATAAAGAGGGTCTTATCACCTCCTCTTTCATAATAGTTGCAAGTAGTAAAGTAAATTCAACCATATAACCAGAATCATTCAACTTAGATAATTTAGGCACATAAAGAGGATCATTAAATTTATTATGGAATTCATTAGCATGCTTCCCTCTTTCAAAATAGTTATTAAATATTAAGTTTAATATCATGGTTGCAACAAAGATTTGGAACTAAAGTAATTGCAAACCACATAAGTATTTCTCAACATAAGCAAATTTCTCCTCTATGGTGTAATTAGGAGAATTTAAGAACAAAGTAGGACTCTCATGAGTAAGAGCACTATCACAAACAGCAAGTATATCATTTTTATCCTCACATAATTTAGCAACAACTAAACATGGAGGTTTATCAATAAGCATAGGACCATCATCTAAAGCATTATCATATAGCATATTTAAGCAATACTCCTCATTATCATCAATAAGTTCACTAGTTGCATTAATAGAAAGTAAAAGAGCATTTTTAGTTTCATCATAATAGCATGGATTCTCATAAATAACAAAAGATTTTTGAGTTTGAGTGCTACTATCATTTGTTGATGGTGAACTGGGAGATCCAACTCTTCCCCAAGCTTAGGTTGGAGCACATCCATTTCAATCTTCTCTTCACATTCTTTTCTTCCAAGATTATGTTTTCATCATCCTCTTGGGGTTGCACGGGCATCCCCAAGCTTAGGTTCTTATCCTCCTCTTCCTGCAAAATATTAGTACTTTCCATGGAAGCAAGAATTCTTTCTTTAAGATAAACATTATCACTAAATTCCTTTTTGCAAAGTTGGAGAAGAATAGAAATGTGTCCTTTAATTACACGAGCTTCATGACTAGTTGCAAAAAATTTATCAATAAGAAAGTCTATCTCATGGGTTGCAACATAAGCAATATATTTCTCAACTTGTTCTATATCATGGCATGCAAATTTACACTCTTGATAAGAAGCAATAATAGGATCACTATTATACTTACATTGATAGAGAGAGTGTTTATAGTCTTTTCTAAAGCAGCAAGTTATATTATGTAATTCACAAAACTCAGTAGCCATATCATTGAGATGTTCAAGCAATTCAAGCATTCTATTTCCTTCTTTGGTTGATCGGTATTCATAGTAAGCTCCCATAGTTTTGACATAACCTTTCTCCATAGCTTAGCATACATATTAAAAACGACACTAGTTTTTATGGGTTTTATTAAATTTTTATGCAAATCTAAAAGTAAAATTACACTAATGCAACTCGAAATAACAAATGCAACACAAAAATGCAAAACTGAATATAAATATGCAAACCGAAATATAAAGATGATATGCAAGACAAGAACAAAACAAAATAAAATGATTGTAGGTAAAGATGGATAAGATGATGCTCACGTAGGTGCAACCTCCCCAAGCTTAGGTTGTTACACAAGCTGGTGATGAAGTTGACTTGATGTGAGTGATCCTTGGATAAACCTTTCAGCTATGGTTCCTTGGCAACGGCGCCAGAAAACGTCTTGATGGCCCTTCACGTAGTTACCCCACAACGGCGCCAGAAAAGGTCTTGACGGCCCTTCGTGTGATTACCTGCGTGAAAAGTAAATGGGTTAGGTTGAGACTCCAAGTGCAGAGTGTATGTAGTAGTGGAAGACAGTTTTCCCCACGAGGGGTGACTCGAGCGTTTAATATCAAACTCTCGGGGAAGCAGTATTTCAGGTGTTATCTCCTTATCCTTCTCTTGAGAACCTGCAACAAAATAAATTGTTTTGTGCCCTCAACCACACCAAGTGGTTGTCAAGCACAAGGTGTGAGAATGATAATAAAATAATATGCAATGCAAAAAAGTAGTAAATATGCAATGATGGTAAAATAAATATGCAAGGATGATGGTAGTAATGATAAATGATATTTTTGGGTTTTTTATGATGAATGCAAGATGTAAAAGTGTTTTTGTATTTTCAGATTTAATAATGGCAGCAAACAAAAGTGGTGATTAAAGTGTTGGAAAGGTGTTTCTTATGATTAAAAATGGACCGGGGTTCAAGGTTTCACAAATGCACTCTCTCTTGATAACGTGGTAGACAATGGAACACTAAAATTAACATGTAACATGGCAAGACATGGTTTGACAAGTTATTAATAATATGGGCATCACGTCCTAACATAGAGATCTCAAGTATAAGTTGTTCTCTCTCTTATGCTCCACCAAGATTCGAACTAAATCATAACACCTTAGTAATTAAGATAAATCAGAGCATAGCAATAAGTTCAATGACATGAAATTAAAATTAGAACATGCTAGATCTAGTCATGGAGATAGTGGCCAAGGTCACATCCACTCTCCGGTAGCATGGTATTTTTGTTTATCCCTAGTGAAGCACCAAATTAAGGTAGAAAACCCAAGTGGATCGCAGAACTTTCTCTCACGGTCACTGCACTAGCCACCCCTCGTTACTCCAACTAATGCACACGTTCCCCCTCACATGCTCTCATAAACATGCTTGATCATGACAAGTAAATAAGAACGGGGTACATAATATGCATCTACTTTCATAACAGAAACAAAATCATTGCAATCTCAAACATGTATTAACTCATAATAAAGATCCACCACAAAGGAATTACATAGATGACCGTAATCATGTTCAGCGGCTCATACGGTACTAATTAGTGAAGCTCATAGAGAGGAGAGATACATAAGTTACTTCCACAAACCCATAGTCCAGAGGTGGGCTACTCCCTCTTCATCATGGTGTCGGTGAGATGTTGTTGGAGGGGAAGGAGACCACACCGGCAGCACCCCGCCGGAGTTTTCCCCCTCCAATCTTCAGCTCCAGGTCTCTGTTTCGTGGTTTCTCTGTTTTGACGGCGCTCCCTTTCGCGAAAGCCCTGGGGGGTCTATATATAGTCGTTTTTAGGTCAAGACGAAGCTTCGGGAAGAAAGATCGATGGCAGCGGAGGCCCGAGGGCCAATTTGGTGGGTCCCACGCGGTCAGGGAATCTGGCCGCGTGGGCCCAACCCTTTCGGCCTTCTGGTCTCCGTTTCTTCGATTCCTTTGCGCCTACGTTTCGTTCCTTCCAAAAAAAGTGATCCTCGTAAAATATCAGGTCATTTGGACGTCGTTTGGGTCCCTGAAACATCAAAATATAGAAAAAGGGGTTTTCTGACAGAGCAGGGTTAATTCCAGTAAAATGGGGAAGTTGTTAATTATCCCCAAAACTCAATATAAATCATGAATATAACCCTTATATGATGCGAATAACATGGAATAACATGTAATAAAATGTAAAGTTCATGTATGCATTTTACATGCATCAACCACCACTATCATTTATATATGAGAGAGCTACTAGAAATTTGGCTTGAATTAAGTTGGATGCTATTAAAAAGATTGGGAAAAGGGATGTTTGAGTTGATTCAAAAAGATACATATAGTTGCAGGATTCATGTGCTTTTTAATGAGTATTAATTTGCAAGTGTTTTATCAAGAGCTATATCTTATTCATGTTTTGATGCTGAATGTTACTTTACTTTGTTTAACATGGATTGGTTAGTTCTATGGACACTTATGCATGCATTTAGACGGTCAACTTTCTCCCTCTTGCTAGCCCAAAATTCCAACAAGTAAAAACTTGTTTTCCAACACCTTCAACGAAAGATTTTCCAGTGAGTCCACCATATATACCTATTAGCTTTATGCTATTCCGAGTATGTTTATCAAGTTATTTTGTATTATCTATACTTCTGAATTAAAATGCTTATGTTATTGATTGTTATGGGAAAAGTTGGTTAAAGAACTCTCACGAACTTGATGCACACTTTACTTTTATTGCACTTAATAAACATGACCCATTGTGATTAAAATTATGAAGTTGTGAGCTTGACAAGAGTCTTGGTTGGGAGTTTGCTCATATGTGCTGTCACATGGCAAGCTTTCAACGTGCTCTTTATATTTTGTTGATATCATGTACTTTTGTTTATGGATGCTTATCATGGTGCCAAATAAATGTGGAAACTTAGTAAGTTTAATGAGTTTGTATAAATGGCTAGAGAGACGTCTGGGCCGCTAATCTAAGCTATGCATCATTCATGGTGGAAATTTACTTACATGCTATGGTGAACCTTCAGTGATGCCCCCACAATAAAAAGCTATACCAATAGTAAATAAAAAGGGTGTGGAGATTGTTCATTTTGTGTGTTTGTCTTGTCATTTTGACATGGGCTTGTTCCATGTCCTGAGGCAAGAGGTACCGCAGTTGACGCTCTTGATGACGCTATTATATTACTTACAATGACCTAACTTGAACTTGCTTTTGTGTCCCAAGTTGAGTAACACCGTGGTGTAGGTACTCGTATTCACGGGGCATGAGACATTCAATCCATACTTTGTCAAGCATACTACTCATATTTGCTTTCACTTTAAACTTTAACCATTCAAGATGTTATGATAGGGGTAATGAGAGCTTGACACCAATGAATACCATATTGCAAACATTAAATTAAGTAGCAGCATTTGAAAGTTAGATGAAACTTATGCATGCTTTACCTCTACTCAGTTATATATCTTTCAAAGTGTCCACCTTTTATATTCAGATTTATAAGAATACTCTATGACCATTATAGGATGTTTTTACTTTTCATTGTGCATACATTTGGTCCATAGGACTTTCTTCTATGTTACACTTTGTGAATTATCATTGAACATCCTTACATTAAATATTTGATATCACTTCATAATCTATCTTGTATATTGCTACTCCTTTGAAGAATAAATCATTTGACTCTATGTAGCAATAGTAATCACCTTTGATATCCATTGATAGTATTAAAATGCAAAGTCCATGTTAGTTTTATCACCTTCATACTCGAGGACGAGTATAGGTTAAGCTTGGTGATGTTGATGCATGTAAAATGCATACATGAACTTTGCATTATATTACTTATATTTCAATCATATTTGCATCATATAAGGGTTATATCATTGATTTATATTGATTTTGGGAGTATTTCATTGTTTCCCTATTTTTCTGGAATTAAGCTTGCACAGGCAGAAAACCCTATTTTCTATATTTTGATGTTTCAGGGACCCAAACGACGTCCAAATGACCTAATAATTTACGAGCATCAGTTTTTGGAAGGAACAAAGTGTGGGAGCGAAGGAAGCGAACAAACGGAGGCCCGAGGGCCAGAAGAGGGTGGCCCACGCTGCCAGATTCCCTGGCCGTGTGGGACCCACCATCTGGGGCCTCGGAGCTCCGTTGTCGTCGATCTTTTTTCCCGAGCCTCCGCCTTGACCTAAAAACGAATATAAAAATAGTCCCCGACGCCCTTCGGAAAGGAGCGCCGCCGAAACACAGAAACCACGAAACAGAGACCTGGAGTTGCAGATTGGAGGGGGAAAACTCCGGCGGGGCGCTGCCGGCGTGGTCTCCATCTTCTCGAATGACTTCTCCACCGTTTCCATGATAAAGAGGGAGTAGTCCACCCCTGAACTATGGGTTTGTGGAAGTAACTTATGTATCTCTCCTCTCTTGAGCTTCACTAATTAGTACCGTATGAGCTGCTGAATATTACGGTCATCTATGTAATACCTTTGTGGTATATCTTTGTATGAGTTAATTTATGTTTGAGATTGCAATAGTTTTATTTCAGTTATGAAAGTAGATGCATATTATGTACCCCGTTCTTGTTTACTTGTTATGATCAAGCATGTGTATGAGAGCGTGTGAGGGGGAACGTGTGCATTAGTTGGAGTAACAGGGGGTGGCTAGTGCGGTGAACGTGAGAGAAAGTTCCACGATCCACTTGGATTTTTACCTTACTTTGTTGCCTCACTATAGGGTTAAAGAAAAATACCTTGCTACCGGAGATGTGGGTGTGACCATTGACACTACTCCATGACTAGATCTAGCATGTTCTTATTTTAACTTCATGTCATGAAACTTAATGCTATGCTCTGATTTATATTAATTACTAAGGTGTTATGATTTAGTTCGCATCTTGGTGGAGTATAAGAGATATTAATAAACAAAAGATCTCTATGTTAGGACGTGATGCCCATATAATTCGTAACTTGTCATGAAACCTTTTTGTTGCAATCTCATATGTCAATTCTAATGTTCCATTGTCTACCACTTTATTAAAGAGAGAGTGCATTTATGAAACCATGAACCCGGTCCATTTTTAATCATAAGAAATACCTTTCCAACAACTTTATCCACTTTACATTTTCTGCCATTTAAAAATCCAAAAATACAAAAACACTTTTATATCTTGCATTCACAATACAAAACCCAAAAATATCATCCATCATTATTTACACCATCCTTGCATATTTATTTATCATCATTGCATATTTATTTACTGTTTTGCATTCATTTTATTTTGATATCATTCTCACACCTTGTGCTGGACAACCACTAGGTGAGGTTGAGGGCACAAACAATTTATTTTGTTTTATAGGTTTTCAAGAGAAGGATAAGAAGATAAATCTTTCACTACTGATTCCCCGAGAGTTCGATATTAAACCCTCGAGTCACCCCTCGTGGGGAAAACCGTCTTTCCTATACTATACACTCTGCACTTGGAGTCTCAACCTAACCCATCTTTTGACGCAGGTAACTACGTCAAGGGCCATCACCATCTCTACACTAAATTCATGTCGTCTGCACCCAAAGATTCAGAAGTTGCAGAGCGCCGTCACCAGCAGGGACTTCAGCGACATCAGCCATTCATGCGTTGTCGCGCAGTCCCGCCGCCACGGTTCTGTTGTTCTTCCTCCTAGTGCTCACCGCCTCAAAGATTAGAGGCGCAATTTCCTTAGCGTTCCTCCCTCCGATCCAACGATCAAGCCAGAACATGGTGCTCGTACCGTCGCCAAGTTGGATTTTGGCTAGGCATTGGAACACGTCAGTGGCAGCAGTATCCTTCAGCGGCGGCAATCCTTGCCACGGCCTGCTCCTGTCAGTGCGCCGTAGCCATTCCCAGCGCGTGCGCAACGCCAGCCCTTGCAGCCGTAGATTGATCACACCCAGACCACCGAACTCCACTGGGGTACAGATCCTCTCCCAGGCCACAAGGCATTGGCCGCCGTTCGCCTCTTCTTTGCCGGCCCAAAAAAACGAGCGCATCCAATCGTTGATTTCCTCGAGCGCCCAAAGCGGCGCGTCTGCGACAAGAAGATGGTGGATCGGCCTGGATGCAATCACCGATTTCACCAGTACCAATCTACCCGGCCTCGCCAAGAGCCCTCTCTGCCACGGAGGCATGAAGGCAATGGCCTTATCGATCATCGGTTGCCACTCCGTTCTAGTTAGCGGCCTTAGCGCCAGTTGCAGACCGAGGTATTTGATCGGGAAATCCTCCAATCTGCACTCTAGCGTGTTCTGCACCATAAGTCTCTCCGCGACATTCTTATTGTAGTTCACCTTCAGTCCCGACGCTTCGCCAAAAACCTCCAAAATCCCCCTAACTGCTCGCAGATCAACCACCAGGGGCTTGAAAAAGAGCACGACGTCGTCGGCATAGACAGAGACACGCTGCAGCGCCGTGATTCCAGTGAAGGGGTCGAGCAATTGCTCCTCCGTAGCAGCGGCAATCAGAGTCGTGAACACCTCCATGGCCAGAACGAAGAGCGTAGGTGAGACAGGATCCCCCTGCCTTAGCCCGCGCGCGTGATGAATGCGTTGACCAGGGACACCATTAACCAGAATTTTCGTGCTGGCAGTACGTAGGAGAATTGCCAGCCAGCTCAGGAAGATCTCACCAAAACCCATCTTCCGTAGGACTTCAAAAAGGAAAGACCAGGAGAGGGAGTCGAACGCGCACGAGATGTCTAATTTGAGCAACACACCTGGCACTCTCCTGGAGTTGATTTTTTCTGGCCACCTGTATGACTAGCAAGAAGTTGTCGTGCAGGTTCCTTCCTTTCACGAACGCAGATTGGTTTGAGCTCACGAGATCCCCCAGCTTCGGCCTGATTCTGTTTGCTATGATCTTGGCAAACAGCTTTGATATGTTGTGGACTAAACTTATCGGCCTGTAATCACCGACGCAGTTCGCCTCCGGCTTCTTTGGGATTAGCGTGATAATCGCTCTGTTGAGCTTGCCAAAGTCACGGCCGTCGCCCACATACAGCTTGAGCAGAGCTGCCATAATGTCGTTCTTGATAATCGGCCAAGCTCGTCGAAAGAAAACGCCATTGAATCCGTCCGGGCCAGGCGCACGGTCAGATGGCATCTCCTTGATTGTGTCCCAGACCTCCTCCTCCATGATGATTCGCTCCAGGTCCTGCAGATCGGCGTGGTGGAGCCGCAGCTGCTCGAGGTCAATTGTGTGATCTCTGTTATGCACCGTACCCAGCAAGTCCAGATAGGCTTCGTAGAACGCATCCTCTTTCCGTTTTTGGTCCGTGAGGAGCTCGCCGTTAACCTCAATAGCCGGGATGAAATTCTTTGTCCTCCGCCCGTTTGCCACCGAGTGGGACAGCTTGGTGTTAGCATCCCCTTCCTTGATCCAATTGATGCGAGATCTCTGTCGTCCGTATTGTTTGTTCAAGGGAGGAAAGGCCAAGCACGGCATGTTTCAGTGTACGGCGCAACCAGTGCTCGCCGTCCGTCGGCATGTTTCAGTGTACGGCGCAACCAGTGCTCGCCGTCCGTCAGCGGTCGCCTGTCCTGCGCAGCATCCAGCAGGAGGATCACCGTGTTAGCAATGGCGATTCGAATCTTGACGTTTCCCACCCGTCGCTGGCCCCAGCTTTGCAAATAAGCTGCTGAACGCTTGAAGGGGTCCACGATCCTAGTGTCACACACCCATCCAGCACGGACAGCCTCTTCAAATCCCTCCAATTTGGCCCAGAAAAGCTCGAATTTAAATCAGGAGGATGCAAACTACGCATTCGCCACACATTGATTGAACCATGCAACCGATACAACAACGGATACTGCTAGTACCTACACTGCTGGCAAACAAACTCGAAGCATTTTCCAAACTCTGCAATTTATTCATCGTCATGAGAACACACCACACCACACATCATCCAACATGCAGATCCTCTCGCAACCTCGCCCAGGAAACATAGTACTAGCACTTATATAACACGAGAAATCTAAACACACACTCGATCTGAAAGCACAACGATAGCTGGTAACGAACGCCGCCGACTAGCTAGAGCTAGCGGGGCCACGGCGATTAAACGTGCGTCACACGTCGGCGACGCCTTCACGCACGGTCCAAGCGCGCGCCACTTTCTCAATCTCTAACCCTGCTGCGCCTGATCGATGCGGTTCTGGGTGGCGTCTTTGATGTCGCGGGCCTTGGAGGCGAGCCTCGCCTTGGCGTGGTCCAGCTGGTCGGCGCCCGGCGGGTGCTTGCCGGTGAGGTACTTGTACATCCAGGAGAACACCGACAGCGCCGCGACGCCTAGCGTGCCGGACGTCACGAACCCGGCCGCCATGAGCGCCAGCGCGATGCCCGCCGGCACGATCACCGGGCTGAAGATGACCAGCACGGGCGTGGCCACCGTGAGCGCGATCACGGTGCCAGCCAGGATCAGCCCCGACAGCACCAGAATCGACCCGCCGGCCGTGGCCGCCGTCGCGGCCTTCAGGGCGCACATAATCGCGGGCTGCTTCTGCTGGTGGTGCTGCGCCTGGTCGCCGCCGTAGCCACGGTCGCCGAAGCCGGCGCCTCCCATGACGCCCCTGCTGTCCCTGTGGTGGTCAGCCATGCGTGCGTGCGTGCAAGGGAAGGGGACTACCGGAGCAGTGGGGCACACTACCTGCGAGTGAAGGGAGCGCGGCGAGGGGAGCGGGGTTATAGAGGCGGGCTAGCGGTGCATGGGGTACGTGGACGCCGGGAGCTTGAGCGGCCGCGTGGGAGCCATGCGAGCCCTCGTGTCGGGCTCGCCGCGACACCTGTGCTGCTGTGGCCGCGCGGTGGCAGCCGCTTGCGTCCTCCTGGCGATATGTACGAGGTTCTGGCCGTTCGATTCGGCGCTGTTTTTTTTTTAAGAACAATTCGGCGCTGGTTGAAGGGTCCCGTGTGGCCGTGTAGGGCTGGATTTGTGGTGCACTGGGCTATAGTATGATGCGCTAGTCCATGCAAACCTTGGTTGAGTGAACGTGCACCAAATCTGCCATCGCGCCCCGACGACCGGCAGATCCTATTTGCCCCCTTTTGCGGCAATTTTGACGCCTCAAGCCTCCGCTATCGCGCGGACATGTACCGGTTTCCTTCATCTAGTTCATTTCTGGGTTGGCCCACCATGGTCAGAGATGGCAGCGACGATCTTGTCGAATATGAGGAAGATGACGCGTCGACAATAGGCACGACATCGCCGGAGATGAGAACAACTCGGATGGTCGTGGTGTCGCTGGCGGAGGAGAGCAAGCAACATAGCTTGGGGGTTTAGTGTGGTGCACTTCGTCGTCGATGGAGGGGTCGAGGGTTAGAGGGAAGGCAGCGCAGTGGTGGACCGGCAGCGGCAGTTCGAGCAGGGCAGGGCGCTGACACGACACGGAAGCGACGCCGAGCGTGGGTGGCAGTAGCGGGCGATTACGGCCAGTGTGGGCGGCGGGGGGGGGGGGGGGGGGGAGGGGGTCGACGGTGGTGGAGACGATGGCGAGTGGATTGTTTGTGTTGTTGACAATTATACTTCCGTGGGATGGGCTTCACCCGAGATGGTATATCCTTCAAGTGTATGGTCGTACACGACGTTGAATAGGAGCTCCCCCTTTTGTGGCGCGGGTGAATGGGGCTGCACACCCCAGTGGCTGCAATGGATCGGCCCATTCATTGTTTTCCATTTTTTTATTGATATTTCCATTTTAGTTTATTTTCTTTTTCATTTTTACTTTACTTTTATGATTTTTAGAATGTTAAGATTTGAAAGTTCTTAATTTTTTAAAATGTTCAGATTCGAAAAAGTTCATGGTTTGAAAAAAACAAGATTTGGAAAAAAATTAAATTTTAAAAATTAATATTTTGAAAATGTTCATTTTTAAATATTAGGATATTAAAAAATTAGATTAAAAAAGTGTTCAGATTTTGAAAGTGTTCAAAGTAAATGTACAGATTTGAAAAATGTTTCAAATGTTCACCTTTATAAGTATTAAGACAAAACATATTTTAAATATATCCAGATTTTTAAAAACCTTCAGATTAAAAAAATATTACAAAGAAAACGAAAAATCAAGAAAGGTGAAATACCTCATGGGGCGCAAGCCCAACTCACTCTGTGCAGGTGTGCGGCTGTGCGGCATGCCGGTTCAGCGCCGTAAAACGTGGTAAATAGTAGCTCCCGACGACGTCAGTAAAGAGCTTCGTCAGGGTTTGTAAGCCTGTTCGAAATTTGAATCTAGTGTTATTTTAAATTTGATAACCACTCATAGATTATTTACGATAAAATCATATCAATGGAAGCATCTTTTAAATATGATTTAATTATATAAATTTTCATGTTTATTGTGTATGAACATTATATGATATCGTGTTGGTGCACTAGGCGCAGTAAAAAGAGGCATATGTGCTTAAAAAGAGGCTCGTGTGTTTGTGAGTATGGTTATCATTTACGTGATAAACACGCCAGGACGATGCTCGTGAACAGTTGTCTCCAGATTCAACGCTTGGGGTATGCCAGGGTCAACCCGCGCGGCATGGTGGAGGCAAACACATGGTGACGCCGGTTTAGTACTGCTCTTTGAGTACCGATCTTGAGCTCCGGTTGAAAACTCTAGGCCTTTAGTGGTTGTACTTGGCAATGACATTGTTTATGCTCCGCTTCCTTGTTGAAGGCAATGCATTGATTGCTCGGACTTCCTATTCATGGTGAAAACCCATGATCTGGCATTTGCCGGATCCGGCGACGCCGACGCTCACTCGTCGTTCCCATTAAGAAACCGTCGTTGGTGAAAAACCTTTTCCCGTAGTCACAGTGTTGTCAATTATCGAAAAAACATCCCACGCTACTTTGAGGTAGAAAATCAAATGGTTTGTTTTCTTTCGGGTAAACCAAAAATCCGGGAAAAGATCGAATGGAAAGCACCTCTGTTGCATGCCATAAGAAAGGTGAGCAACCTCAGCCACTGAGAATTCAGATACTTTTTGTTTATAAAGAAAAGAGAAAGACATTGAGGCCTTTTTCTGTTGGCTTCGTCTCAAACGAGCCTAAAGCGGATGCCATGAATTCCTGAGTTCCGACTGCCCCTCCGTATCCAGTGCGCAGCCGCAAAGCAGAACGGATTCATCGACTCCACCACATAACAGCAGAGCACACTCAGCACAGCACAAAAATCTTAAGTGGTGATGAAATATTCATCATCCGTTTGTCCTGTTCTCTTCTTTTGAACTGGCTGCACAGCACAGCACCCTATCTAATGACGAGATATTCATATAAGTGCACGATACTGGTGGAGTACGTGCTTTCCCGCGTGAGCTGGATTCATCAATCAGGCTCTACGCAGATTGGTTAGCAAGCAGGAAAGTATATGTAGAGTTGTTCCTTTTCCACCCATATATACATTCATCAGTCATCGACCGAACCGTCCAGTCCAGCGTAGAACCTTCTCCAAATCCAGCTGTTAAGCAGCATACTACCTATTCCTGCACTGGAACTTACTTAATTAGCAGTTCAATCAGCACAGGGAGCAACTGAATCTAATATTTTTAGAGTCTGCCATCAGCACACACTACTGGATATTTTCCTGGAAGCAGGGCAGTTCTTCAGCGTGCCGTTGTCATCGCAGTTAATTGGATAAGCACGAGCTTGCGATTTTATATCGTGGTTAGTTAAAGCTCGACGAGGATTGCTTCTTGCTCTTACCTCTTGCTTGATGATGGTTTCCAGCGTATTTGCAAAAGCAGATAGCGATTTTTTTTTTTTTTTTGATAAGGAGCAGATAGCGAACTCGCGAGACACCTTCGCGCCTCGCCTTTCCCACTTGCTCCAATCCTGGAAACCCCACCATGACTTTTCCCTAAAAAAAGAGTTTGATTGGTTGGTTTTTATAAAATTAAGCAGTGGAGAAACCTAGCTTCAGAAAAGTATTGCCGCTCTACCTGGGATTGGAAGCCTCGTATTTGTTTAATGCTGGGGGTTTTGGCGGTTTTCAAGGATCATGTCATTTGGCATTGTTCGATCATGTTTGTGTTAGCTGTCCGCTTGAATGTTCTCTGTTTGCAAACCCAAACGCAACACTAGGATCTGGGCGTCAGTACCAGTTTGTGGTGGCATTTGCACTTGACGGTGTCTCATTAGCAACAGTTAACAGAAAATGCAGTGATTCATTCATTCATTGTTGTTTGCTTGCATTGAAATCCAAGTGTTGGGTCGATGACATAACGAAACTAAAAGGATTCTTCTCCATATCTCCTTCACTCTACAGATGTTTGTACAGTTTCATTACCAATTCACCATTACGCTCGATCAAGGGTATGGTGGATACTCACACACCACTCACCCTGACAGTGACACCAGTAACCATACGACTCAAAACGAACCACGATAGAACACACAGCACTCTTGGATCCACTTGGGCGAGCAGAGGAACTATCTCGCATCGCCCAGGCCCAAATTGCAGCACCCAGTTGCTCCGAGCTTATCGATCCATCCAGATATGAGATGTCCATCCAATGGAGCCGTCGCTGCGGTTGCTTTTGCTTTTGCTCCTTGGCTTGCTCGCCGTCTCATTCCGTTGCCATCATCATCTTGCACTAGTGCAACTGGGCAAGGCAGGCTGCTGTCACGGCCATGCACTTGCCGCAAAATCCCATTCCACATTGTCTCGCAATCCAAGCGCGGGCCTAGCTGACGAGCTGCTGCACGACCGGCGTGGCGGGGAACCACGCCTGGGCGGGCCGGCTCAGCTGGCTGGGCGGCGGCACCAGGGCCATGGCCATGGACGCGGCCGCGGCCTCGCCTCGTTTTCTTCTCTTCGGAGAGGACCCGGACGAGGAGGAAGAGGAAGAGTAGGAGGACGAGGTATCCGAGGTGGCCGGCTCGGGCGACGGCCGCTTGTCGCCGGCGGCTGCTGCAGCGGCGTGGGCAGCGGCGATCTCGGAGCCGATGCGGAGCGGGAAGTTGAGGAGCGCGCGGGAGCCGCGCATGCGGTAGGCGGCGCGGTCGTATGCGATGGCGGCGTCCTCGGCGGTGTCGTAGGTGCCGAGCCAGACGCGCGCGCCGTTCTTGGCCGGGTCCCGGATCTCCGCCGCGAACTTGCCCCACGGCCGCTGCCTCACGCCTCTGTAGTGCTTGCCCCTGCTTGCCACCGCGGAGGCCTCCTCCGGCCTCCTGGTCGCGTGGTCGTCCTCCTCCGCGCTCGGCGTCGCGGGGTAGGAGTACAGCTGGTCCAGCTCCGGCTCGAAGGAGAAACCGAAGCACGCTGAGCCGTCGTAGGAGGAGTCCGGGGAGGAAGGCAGGGGCTCGGGCTTGACGGCGGCGAAGGAGCCGTCGGGGAGCCAGCCGCAGGAGAAGGCGTCGCGTAGCGCGCCGTAGACGACCATGTCGTCGGCGTCGTCGGCGCGGAACGGGAGCGACTCGCTCCACTGGTCCGCCACCAGGCTCCCGAAGCTCGTGGTGCGGCGGTACGCCGGCCTCGGCTGCTGCTTCGTGTCGTCCATGAGGTGCTGCCTGATGGTGTCCAGCACCAGCGCCTCCGTCGACGCCGGGTTGAGCAACATGATGCTCCTCTCTGCTTGCTCGCTCGCTCGCTCTGTCTCGTCGCTGATCACTGTGTGGGAACTGGAGGTGGCGGGTGGAATGGTCGGAACGGGTCGGGGTGGCGGTTTATATAGTGGGAGACGTGGTTGGGTCGCGGTTCGTTGAACTTTCTTGCGTCGGATCCACGTGATGGAATGGGTTCCCACGGCTAAAATAATCTAATCTTGGAGAGGCAGCAGAGGGCCAGATAGTACTATCTAGCTGACGCCGATCCTCGTTTTCTTATATTTTTATATATGGGAGCAGAACAAAGTGGGAGGAATATTTTAGGGACTTTTTTTGTTTGATTGCGCTGCGCGGGTGGGGTGACGTCACTGATGAGGTCGTCAAGCTCGCCGGCTTGCGTGGCCCGCCCGTCTCGCTCCGCTCCGCCGCTGTGTGGCGATCGTGTGAGCATCGATATTGAATGGATGAACATTGGAATCGGTATCTGATGATGATGCCTTCTAGATGATCGATCGTCCCTCCCAACCTCTGCGTGCGTCCTTTCGGCATATTCTCCGGTTATTTATTATTCGGATGCAGATGCACTGAGCTGGTGTTCATATACTTTCATTCCGTTAAAGCTCCGGAGAATTGCCTCTCGTGTGGTGTGAACCGTGATTCATCTGGAAAGTGGAAAATCTTACTTAGCTCATTGACTTTGTTAATAAGCTACTAGATTACCTCGTTCTGAAACAATCCCGAAGGATAAAGATCGAGAAAAAAAAAGTGTTTCCTGGCAGCGAAGAAAAACCATGGAAAACTCTGAACCCTGACAAAAACAATGGGTGGGTATTGAATGCAAGTGGCCCTCAAGTTTGCCATCAGAGGAAGAAATAGCGTAGAAGTCCATGCGGTGCATTGCTTCTGGACCGTCTGCTCCTCCTCGCGCTTTCGCGCACATGACGATAAAGACGGTTTTCCGTAGGGCCCAAAGGCCAAAGCCCGTGAGAAAGCATCGTAAAAATTTGCAACTTGTTTCTTTCTAGTGTCACAAGAGTAGGATTTGCTATCGCCACCGAGAATTTGACGATACAAAATTCAGATCGTCTCTTTTGGGTTATACACTGATAACTTTTACACCGGCGTCAAGCCGAGTAAAAGTCTTGACGCCGGTGTAAAAGTCTTGCTTATCACGAGTATGTCGCGAGGTAAAATAAAAATCATCGGCGGGAGCACGTGAGTTTCCTCGGATCTTGACTACGAGGGATGAGTGAGCCAATTTGGCGTGGAAGTCATCAGAGATCAATACAGAAACGGTTTGGTGGCATTGACGGTGTCACGCGTGTCTCTGTCGTGTAGGGTGTCAGCTACTCCAGATAAGATCACCATTTGAGTTTCCCTTTCAGACTTGCATTTCTACGGTGATGCCATGACGAGAGTTCAGCCGCACAGGTCATGAATGATCATGTACTTTGACTGCTTAGAGCATACGTAGCAGAACCAGGATAATCTCGCCCCGCAAAACCAGTGTCGGTGAACCCTAAAACTAGTTTGCGGTATGGCGAGAACTCGATTAGAAAAGATCTCGGAAATTCATACTGCAAATTAAACTGTTCGTGCGAGATTTCACAAGTTCATCTTACTATTTAGAGAACTTAAACTAGCTAGAATTTAAACTAGATAACTTGAAATAGACTAGATCTAGTGGTCTTGTTCTTCACCAGCGTAATCACTCGAAACCGAGGTATTTCAGGGTCATCGACGTGCACAAAGCCCATGCGAGTTCGTGCTCCTCCAGTGAGGTTTCGTGACGGGCCGGAGCACCGGAAGCGCCTTCCTGAACCGCTTTCGTAGCGGCCGGCACCTCCTTGTAGGCGCGGTCGGTCCACCGGAAGCACGACAGAACGTGCTCGAAGGACACATCAAAGATGCACGGCCCGGTTCGCCCGCCGCCCATGGAGATCACCAACTCCTCATCCGGGCTTCTCGTTCGTCACCTCAATTGGTACGCGGAGGATACCCACCTCCCCGTCGTGCGAGGGGGAGGAGAGGGGTTGGGTGCGGCGGCCCGTCCTCCTCGTAGATGTTGCCTCGAGGGAGCAGACCAGCGCACCTACGCCCTCGAAGGCGGCTCCACTTGCTCGCGACTTTCGAGCGGTGGCGGCAGCGCTCGTCCTCCACCTCGCCTGGAGGCGCACGGCCTCCGACGCGCCTGCCACGCCCGGCACTGCCGCGCATGGTCGAGTCTGCCATTGATCTACCGAAACGGGGTGTAATTGGCTAAACATTGCGAGTAATCGCTCGCCGGAGATATTTAACCCTACCGACGGTAGGGAATAATCGCGGCGGAGGGAAAGAGGGGCGAACCCTAAATGTCCCCGATACTGTTGATACAGTGCCGGAGCCACCACTTATCCGGATCCCCGGGCTGGGCCGATATGTGAATGTTCAGGTCGTAAAACCCACATATCGGCTGAAATTTTCCAACCCGTAGGGGTTTTATTGATCTGCTAGAGATGCTCTTATGCAGAGGTTGATTTTCTTTCGAGCAAATAGAAGGGCAACGGTAATGCAACTATGCAAGCTGTTTTCTAGTGGTAGTTCATACCCTCAGTCACCAACGTCAACTATACAAAAGATTAGGCCATGATCAAACCTGTTCCGCAACCACTAAACAGCAAGCGCCTCTGTTTCCAACACAACCTCTACAAACCACAGCCTTCCGATTACAATAACAACTGTTAGACTAGTCAATAGTCAAGACGGACGTTGACCGTGGACTAGTTGAAGATCAATCACAGGTCCCACATGGTGACTCGATCGGCCACAACGATATCAATCAGACGGGTCACGGTCTCATCTCGCACGGACGCAAAGGAGTCGCCAGAAAAGTCTCTGCCTTGTGTTGCGTGCAAGATACTTTCAAAGTCCGCGTCTTTGTTTTTTTTTTTTGATTTTCCATACTTGTATTAAATAGCAGCAAACAGATTACAAAGCGAAATACAAGCTAGAAGAGGAACAGAAAAGAAACAAGAACAGCGAAACTGGCTCCACCGATCTCCATCCTCTACCCACGAAGCAGAAGAACTCCTAGCCCGAAGGCGTTGAAGAACCGCAGGAAACACCACCTCCGAGGAGCTGGCACTGACGACGAAGAAGCAGCATCGGTCGGGGGGCCTCCCCCAGCTCGAACTGCTCCAGATCCGGTCACCGGAGATGCCCAGATTCTCCACCAGCCCACCACAAGCCCGCACAGCCGCCATCTTGAGACTCCTCCGCCGGCCACCAGAAAACTCGCCACCAAACTGCCGTCGGCGCCGGAGAAAGCAACGGCAGAAGGGTGACTCACCTGCAGCAAAGCAGCGCCGTCGACGACGACGCCGGGACGGGGAAGCCGCAGAGCACCAAAAGAACGCCGCCGGCGACCCCACCGCACCGACGCCGCCCACGAACCCTCTATTTACATCGCCGGAACGCAGATCCGGGGATTCCCCACCTTCCCTCCACCGAAGCGGCCGGCGGAGGGGGAGGAATCCCGCGGATACGCCGGCGGCCGCCGGGAAACCCTGAGTCGCCTCCGAGTCGCCTCCAAGCACTGTAGAGAGAGGGAGAGGTCCAGAAATATCGGGCGAGTTCTCGAATGTCTGGTAGTCCACGTCTTTGTTGAGCTCACCTTCTCGGCTCCTTCCTTCCATCCATCTAGAAGTACTTTCAAGCTCCGAGTTTCGACATCAATCGTGGCTAGCACGAGCAGAGCATAGCAGTCTTTCTACTGTGGTATTTCCTCGACAGTTACTTCTTGCCATCCGCCGTAAAACGATGCACATATTACGTTCAGGAGTGAAGAACATTGCCATTTTTCATGCTCCGTGATCAGTAGTATACATTATTCCCAAGCCAAGCCAGGTCTTCACTCTAGGTTGACTTGTTGATGAGCTTATGCGGCGGCAGTAACAGCTGTGTTTGTATAAAGAGTTTTCAGTTTGGTGTACTGGAAACTTCAGTCGTCGTGATTCCTCTAGCCAGACACACTGATATTTAACTCTGATTTCTTAAAGCCAAGAGGGAAGGTATCATGTTAACGGTCTTCTCCTGACTAAACATCTCAATTCTCAAGTTCATGCCACGCAGCAAGAAAAGGGGCCTTCCCTTTAGAATGAACCCAATATGTTCAACTAGTCCAAGTCTGATAATATGTGCGTCGCATTATTGGAGAAAGAGAAGCAATGGCCTAATACATAAGCTTCCGGAACGTCCATGGTGCTTTCCACTCACTTATCAGGACCGATACAACTGATGGGTAGCTTTTCTAATGCGGTCGGTTTATTAAGGAAGTTCAAATGTTAATATTCGGTAGCCAATGATTTTTTGTTTAGATCAAAAGTGCCCTAAAAGGGGAGCCCGGCTCCATTTCATCAACGAAACCAGACAAGGTTCAGTTTTACAGTTCTACTCACTCCGTTTTTTAATATAACATGTTTTAGCTTTTGTCCACATTCACATGCACACAAATGTATGTAGACACATTTTACTTTATATGTTTACTCATTTTAATATGCATATAGATAGCATATGTACCACCTAAAACATCTTATATTAAAAAACGGAGGGAGTAACAGATAATGACTAGGCCTTAGTTGGAAACCAGCCTCTAAAAGTTCCCTGATGCAAACTAAAGGAAAGGAAAACTGGAAGCTACAAGTTCGCGAGGATTTTTAGCAACCGATTACAGATCAAACACAACTGCGAGCCAAACGAAAGAAGCAGCAAGAAGTACTCCAGCTAGGAACTACTCCAGTGCCTCGCGGCGTCCAACTATCTCCATCAGCTTGGCCCTGGTTTCTTGAGGAGGTAGAACATCTGTTGCCAGCAGTGGTCTTCCCCAGTTCGGGTAGCCCATGATTCAATCAAATCTTAGAAGAGATGGAATCAGTAAAAGAAGAAGAATGAGAGATGACCGTGAGGTGGTCTCACCTCGCCCACCACCCCATCGGTGGCCTCTCCGGCGCCCCCGTCCACCTTCAAGTTTTTGTTGACTAGAAACTAGGATTGAACACCCGCGAGCACTAAGAACTCATGGATTCACGCTCTCCAACACGAAAAACGTCGAAAGACGTTATGCATAAAACTAGGGCAACAATTTTTTCCGTAGATTGATTTTGCAATTTTTTTTTGTTGTTTAATCGTCCGTCAATTATCCCTCACGTATATGAGAACAACTCGATTTTTTGTGCAAGAAACGGACTTGGTTTCGCATCCAAACCCTAGTTTGGATCCAATTTGCATGGTTTGATCCGGTCTTCCGGACCCTGTTTGAGGATGTAACAAAAACTCCGATCGATATGAATCAAAAAGCTACATCCATGCAATGTTCGGAGTGTATACAGTTGGGTCGTGGACATAGGGAGGACATAGCACAAACAATCCTCACTTCTTGTTCTTGATGTTTGTTTTGGCTTTAGAAATCATATATTACCTTGGATTAAGACGAGTCAAAATGCAAATTTGTTCATCTCAAAATGGAAAGAACCTTCATATTGTGCACTTACCATTGAGGCCACCTTACGGTTTGTCTGGTGCAAGAAAGCGTTGATTGTCAATGCAAGATTGTTCTTACTTTGTGGCAAGTCTTGCACTTCGAGCTACGATTTGAGTCGTCTTTATATCTATCTTGATCTTATCAGAGAGGACTATCCAGTGGTGGAATTCAATCTTCAATTTGTTTCCATTAAACCCTTCCCACCCATTAATCCTCCTCCTAACTCGTCCCGTCACTTTTGGGTGTCAAACATGAAGAAATACAACATTTCTAATGGTGCAAGCACAATATTTGTACTAGACATCTTCAACGATATAATATATGTACATTACTCTCCGTCCGTTTTTAAATTCTTTTATCCGTATGCTTCCGCTTTGTATTCCCGAGGAGTCCAATGATACTAAACAAAAACTGAACCATGTTCGAACAGGAAAATTTGCGAGTGTCCAATATTGTAAAGTCATTGTGCTGCTCATATGATTTTGAGGTAAACTGAACAAAATTGAAGAAAACTACATTCATCGGCATTAGACTGCACTCACACAGGTTCCATTCGCCACCTCAAAATGGTATCTCCCTAGTTCGATTTCGGCTAGACACATCGGCTAGTCTTGTCAGGATACATCCCCACTTGTAGATCCGGTAATTAAACGGTGGCAAAACTTTTTTAATGTGGTAAAATGTCATCAGTTTTTACAATAGATAGATTTTTTTCCCAATATTGTATAATAAAATATCTCCTTCTACGCAACTCTCCAAACATAAGTGGTATCATCATGTTATTCAGGCGAGGAGTAAAATCAAGTTCCTTGAATCCATAGCCATGAGAAACAAAACGGAGGCGATGTTTTGGCATGTAGAACTGGGTACTCCCATTATGAAAACAATATAGTTTCAAAAAAATTAAAGTGTAAATAGATATCCGACAAAAAAATCAAAGCTAAAAAAAAACATTTTATGTTCACGCACAACGTTTCACGGAAAAAAGACATGTTTTATGACTTTTGTAAAAAAGACAAAATTTGGTGCCACAAAATGACTTATCACCCGATTTTTTTGTCTTTTTTGGCACATGCCACAAGAAAATATCTTTTTTCATGAAATTTTGTGTGCGAACATAAAATGTTGGGATGTATACCCGAAATTGTTTAATTTTTTTGGATATTTTAAAACACGATTTTAAACACCGTGGAAGCATATGCTGCTATTACTCAAGATGGATTTCCGAAATTAGGCCCGTCATATTCGTAACAAAGGCCCATTATTGCTGTTCTTTGACATACTGCCAAAATGTCAAATTCTGAGCTAGAGGAATGGAAGCACTTGCGAGGATTCAGAACCAAATTCGCCCCTAAAACCCCTTTCACGAGATCCATTTACTGTTTATAGCACAGAGCATCGACTAACCATTTTATTTATCATGGATCATGATGTGACATGGCTGGTTCACTCGGCCGGGAGAATTCCTAGTGAGCAGGTCAAACAAGCGTGCAACCTGATGCCGACCGGTTCACTGAACTTATAAAGCGTTCAACCTGACCTAAGAATGCGGCTCGCTAAAGATTACTCGCATGACCAGCAGTGTTTGAAACGAGAAATATACCATCATCCACTTGCGGGCAAAATCCTCACGTGGTCTACTAGAGCCTAGAGGGATGATGTGCGTGAGAATGCGGTTTATTTTGTAGAAGGCCTGTATTCTTACCCTGTGTTACTATTGCGTATTTATAGCATGACAGATGCAGGCTTGTGTAGATAAGACTGTCCAGATAAGATTGTCCCGAATTGTCGGCTGATAAAATTTCCATAAGAGTTACTGTATTAGTGTCCTGGAGCATGTGGCTCTGACGTGGACATGGCATTAGGTTTAGTGTCCTTGGTGCAATGCATTCAGGCCAAAAACCCACAATCGCGCCAGAGTAGAATGGGCTCTGACTCCCGTGTCACTATCCTTTCGCATGTAAGAGACGGCAGTCCCTCGTGAACCTTGAATACTCCGATGTTTATCTCGTAGAATATATAATGTTCGGCAAAGTGGCATCCACCAGAGATTTTTCAGTTCGGATAGCATATATGGCAGCTAGCCGTCCAAATAACACATGTTTTTGGTGAGAGATATGCATAAGTAATGCAGCATTTTTATTGGTATTTAAATATTCCCTGCTGTGATCCAAAGTAGTGGAGTACTGTATCATATATACATACACTCCTGGTCGATAAACTGCTTTTCTTTTTTTTATGGAGAATATCTGCCGATAATTTACCCAACCGATTTTCGTTCAAGATAAAAGCTTGAGCCTCTACGGGTGGCAGCAGTAGGACGGCATGCAACTTGCGATTGAAGTGTCCAGCTGTGTAGCAACTTGGAAAATGTGCACATCCACCTGCACACACACGAAAGAGGCAAATGAGTGCACCTTTCACATAGCAAATAGGGTATTCACAGTATGTTACTCGTCTAGATGCCATGAACCCTCCAACGACAGGTCGACAGCCACGTCGAGACCAGGGATTCCAATGTTCCTTTGTGCTTTCGTGGCCCCGGTAGGCCGGTACTGCCCGACATATTTGCCAAGTGGCCACAGTCGCTTGGTCTGGCTTCTGTCTTTATTTTTACTAGAAAAATTAGCGCGACGACACGCCGCCCGTGTGGTGACAAAATATAAATAAATTGGAGCTAAAAGTACGAAACAACTGTACAAAAGATCTAACTTTCAGATTTATCACGATCGGACAAAAGATATCGTGATTCATTGGACATGAGTGTAAACACAGTTTGGATATTAATGGAAATAAGGTTGGTGTCACAAAAAGCGCTATATATTCTTAAAAATTTCTTGGATTTGATGCTTCATTTGGGTGCAAATATCTAGACTAACTGTCGCCACAAAGCTGAGTTTTTCTTCTAACATCATTTGCATCGTAGGATTAGGTATTGTATAAAAGGTGAAAACAAAACAGGCACTACCTAAGCAGAGAATTAAATAGAGTTAAATAAAAGAAAATCAATAGAAACACAAACCAAAATTTGAGAAGGGTGTTTATGAACACAAAATCCTTTTTTTGTATGTGAACTACTTACAATTTACATAAAGTCACCTATGCTATAGCTGAGTGATATAAATATACGATGTGCAGATATGATATCTGAATTAGTACTTATGATCGTACATGTATGTCACTATATGTGACCAAGTTCATGGCTTCTGGAACAAATTCAGTGCACTTGTCAAGAGATTAATAGAGGGAAAAGGAGAGGGGGATGCACAATTGGTTTTAAAAGGTAGAAAATATTTAGTGTTTTTTGTACGGAGTAAGTGTTGGAAGGTTATTTTATTTGGTGAATTTAGGCATCCAAATGAAATTAATGTAGACCGTTAAGAAGTAGTTAAAAAATATATGGGAAGTAAAAGTTTTTTTTAAAAGTAGGGGTGATTTCAATATAGAGAAGTGGGGAATTAAGATAACAGGATTTGCAAATAAATGAGTAATAAATTTTAAGTTTGCAAAAATAAATTTATGAGGGAAATAAAATAAGAAGTAAAAAAATAGAGTAGGGGAAAATTAAAACGGGGAGAAATCTATTAGAAGCCAAAAAGAAAAAAAATCTATTCATAAGGGACAGGGACTGTTCACGCATGACCGAAAAAATAGATAATGTTCGTGAAAAGAAGTGCGGGAAAAAATAGGTTTAAACTATAAGGGGGACAAATATATTAGGAGGGGAAAAAAATCTTTCAATTGTACTGGAGGGTCGATTTGCATTTTGGGGAAAATGTGGGGACTTTGCTGGAGAAATGTTTTATTCCGGGAGACGGACTCACAATTTTTTGGGAAACGTGAGGACTTTTCTGCAAAAAAAGGCACGTGGGGTTTTTTTTGCAAAAATGTTTTATTCCGGAGCCCGACTTACAATTTTTGAAAAATGCGAGGACTTTGCTGAAAAAAGCGGTGCATTTATATGTCCGTTAAAATAAAAAGGTTAGAACATGGAAGTTGTTTGGTAGGGTGATATACATGTACTCGTGAGAGGAAACTTCAAACGGACGACTGAGTGCGACGAATTTGACAAAATTCGTCAATTGTTTTTGCGAACCTGGATCCAAAATTGAGAAGCTAGAGTCGACCGAACTCGAAACCGATCACGGGAATGGAACCTACTCGTCGGCGCGCATATATTGCATGTACATATTATCGTGAAAAGGCAAAAAAAAAACATATATACTGTAGCTGCTACAGTGCACAGCGTCACTGTAGAAGTGCGAAACTGTTCATGCACAGTGTTTGGCGACGTGGACAGCCTGAGCGGAGGCTGAAACGGTGAGGCTTGATATATAGTATAGATTAAGCGGAACGCCGCGTGTGGGGGTCGCCTCGCCGGGGCGACACATTTGAGCTCTCTCATGCCGCAAGAGTAGTGGACGGGTTCCAAGCCTCTTGGCTCATGTTGTAACCTCAAAAACTCTTCTTCTTAATTAATAAAATAGGTAAAGGTTTTGCCTTGTATCAAAAGAACAGTCGCTTGGTCTGGCTTCTGGCTGGGTGACATGGCAGCCGTTGCTGCTCCAACCTAACTAAACCTTCAGACTATATTCAGCGGCGAGTGGGAAATACTACTCCATACTACTCCCTCATCTTTGAAATACTTGACTCTAAATAGATTATATCTAGACACGTTTTTTTTTGTCTTGGTATACTCATTTGAGAGTCAAATATGAGGTAGTAGATTGTACTTATTTAGCTGAGAGCGTGGCTGTGGAAGCTCCCGGTTCTTGAGAAGTAGTATCAGTTTTCTCTTTTGTGGAAGCACCACATAAATAAGTGTTGAGATAAGTAGCATTATGGGGCCTCTGTTTTTATTTCATGGGAAGTTATTCACAAACGATGGAATGCAGTGCGTTGCCCTGCTTCGCCTGGTTGTACATGTAGTCGCTGATTTCCTCATTGTAGGCCGAACAAGTAAAAAAGGGGCCCTCAGAAACATTGTTGGGAGCAGTAGAGCAAAAACCTGCACAGCTCAACGAGCTTCATTTTTTAAAAGCTGAACAAGCTTCATTTCACCTCGAAGAAATATTCACAAACCAGCTTGTACAGTTCGTACGGCCCATGTAGCCCATCACATATGCCGTGGTCCAGGCTCTATATATGTCTGCGTTCAAGGCCCACTCGGAGATAGCCTCCTACTGGGCCTTTCCCTGAAAAAAAAAAAATCAAAGAAGAAAGCTGAAGGAACGTCAATGACAAACCGATTTTATGGTGTTGGAAAATAGAGGATCGATTCACTAGAACAAGCCTTACAAGAGTTCATATTTACTTGTACGCTTGGAGCTATGGAAATAACGAAATCAGTGAGAAAAGCATATGACCATTGCCTCCCTTAAGGAGGAAGCTGATGTGTCTAGGGAAAGACTAAACCGAACCGGTTGCGAGAAGAGATCATAGCATAAAGTAAGAAGAACTCCAGAGAGCTAAGGTTTTTGTCCCCTCCACTGACCTCACCACAGTTCATCCCGCCTTCAATAACATTTCATGCCTTGGAGGAGCGTCGGATCCATGCCTCTCGCTTCTATTGTATTTTCGTGTTACGTCGGCGTGGTGAGGCGGCGCGGCATCCCGACGTCATAATATGATACTTGAAAGGACACGGATGTCGCCTAGAGGGGGGGGGGGGGGGGGTGAATAGGCGATTAAAATTCTTTGCGGTTTAGGCTTGAATAAATGCGGAATAAAACTAGCGTTTAATTTATCAAGCACGAAAGCTAAACAAGCTAGGTTAACCTATGTGCACCAACAACTTATGCTAAACAAGACAAGCAAATATGTGATAGCAAGATATATTACTTCAAGCTCGATGGCTATCACAAAGTAAATAGCATAAGTAAGAAGCTCGGGTATAGAAATACCGAGGCACTTGGAGACGATGATTTATCCCGAAGTTCACTTCCCAATGGAAGCTACGTCTTCGTTGGAGCGGTGCGGAGTCACAAAGTGATACCCGAATAGCCGTCAAATGGCACACCGTAATCTCCTTCGTGCCTCCACCAATGCGGAGTGCCACGAACCACTATGGGACACTTGAGGGTGGTCACCGAACCCGTACAAGGATGAGGCACACTCCACAACTTAATTGGAGGCTCTCACCGAATTCCCGCGGCTCCCAAAGCCACAAGAATCACAAGGTTGGGGCGCGACTCCACAACTTAATTGGAGGCTCCCAACAATCCCGCGAGCCACCAAAACTCCGAGATCAACAAGGACCGTCTAGGGCACCCCAAGTACCCAAGAGGACAAGCTCTAGGGCACCCCAAGTACCCAAGAGTAACAAGCTTCTCAACTTCGATTTCCACGTATCACCGTGGAGAACTCAAACCGATGCAACCGATGCAATGGGCAAGAACACAAGAAGTGCTCAAAGTCCTTCACTCTCAAATCCCACCAAAGCAACTAATGCTATTGGGGGGAGAAGAGAGGAAGAACAAAGAAGAACACCAAATTCTCCAAGATCTAGATCCAAAAAGCTTCCCCTCACTTAGAGGAGAGATTGATTGGTGGAATGTTAGATCTAGATCTCCTCTCTCTTTTCCCACTAAATGGAGGCAAGAATCATGGAGGGATAGAGAGTTAGCAAAGCTCAAGAAGGTCAACAATGGGGCAATTTTCGAGCTCAAGAGTTAGTCTAACCGTTGGGGAAGAAACCCCCTTAAATAGGTCCTCTCAAAAATCTGCCCGTTGCAGACGAAATAGGCCGCAGCGGTAGTACCGGGCCTCGCCCGGTAGTACCGGCTGATAGGGAACGGACGGCCTGGTGACAGACTGGTCAACGCCACCTCCAAGCGCGCATCGGTAGTACCGGACCTCCTGGTCCGGTAGTGCTTCCCACCCGGTAGTACCGCGCTACTACCGGGGCTACTACCGGATTAAATCGAGCGAGTCCAGAGAGCATTTGGAGATCCGGTACTGGGCCCGTACTGGCCGCGGTAGTTCCGCAAGGGGGTCACCCGGTAGTACCGGGCTAGGGTCGGTACTACCGGCCTAAGAAGAAACTGCAGAACCAGAAAAACAGAACCGCAATAACTTTTGCAAGGAAGCTCCAAACGAGATGAAACCAACGAGGTTGGAAATATTAAGGGTCACAAATATAGAGGGGATACCACACATGGGAAGGTGTGGACCCTATCTCGAAGGTGGACCGATAATATTTCCAACCTGAAAACGCAACAAGTTTTCCATACGAAATCCGTTTTCGGAGAACTTGGGCTTGTCATGAAGATCATAACAAGCACCAAAACCCAACAAGGAGAAAATCCAAATAAGAACCAAGAAAGATGATGAAGGCAAGTATGCAAAGGTTTGAGCTCTCTCCAACTGATACGCTAAAGCTCAATCGAGAGCCCCTCTTGATAGTACGGTATCTATCCTATAACCCGGTCTCCCAACTAGTACCACGAGACCGGTAAAATAGAAACCCTATCATACCTTTGCCTTGCGCATTCCACTTGAGCTAGATGACTTTGATCTTGATCTCTTCAAGTGGACCACCTTTCTTGATTGCGCTTCGCTTGGTGAAGACTCAAACATTGCTCCCCCATACTCCACTATGGGAGAGCCTCTCATAGGCACATCTTCACATGAACATTATCTCTAAATGGGTGGCAAGCTTCAAGCCTAGGATTTCTTCGAGATGCTCCTCTTGAACTTGCGCTTCTTCAACATTGATGACGACCACCACTTGACGTCATCGATCATGGGCCATATGAAATCTTCATTTGATGCAAGCCCATAGAAAGATACCTAACCACACATAGAAATGCAAGAGATACATGATCCCACTTGGTACATCTTGTAGCTTTGTGTGTTGATCAATATCTTGATCAACCTTGTATCTTTTCTTCTCTTTTCAATAGATGATGTCTTGAAGATAACCATGAATGATCACACAATTCTTTTCTTCAAGACATACTTGCAATATGCTCAACTCGCATATGACCAATCATCGGATAACTCCTCGAATAACAACTTGGTCATCACATACTCTTCTTCTTGATCATATCAAATATATCCATACAACTCGATGATCTTGATGCCAAATACTCCATTATATCAATATATTTATGGCATCAACCTTGAATCCAACATATGGAGTTCAAGCATTTGCCTATGGACAAACACTACAAGAATAACTCAATGCAACCATTAGTCCATAGGGATTGTCATTAATTACCAAAACCACACATGGGGGCGCCATGCCCTTTCAATACTCCCATCCATGTCCTCCTCTCCAGTGGTGCATCTAAAATCGGCGGAGGGCGCATGGAGTTGTGTGTCAGGAAAATCTTCTGTGATCCGGTCGGTATTCAAGTTCGTTAGTGCGATTACGCATCTGCCTCTTGCTATCTACGCTTCTCATTTGTGGTGATGATTGCTGCTTGGTATGTTGGTACTTTTGGGTCTTAACACGACGACTTTCCGTCTGTCTACTATGATAAGCTCTACTACGACAAGCTATGCCTGACTATGATGCGGGATGGGCAAGGGCGTCGGCGAGTATTCGGCCCACTTCAATGTTTGTATTCGTTGTTAGGTGGTTTAGTGACCTATTTGTAAGCTTTATCACTCTTGTTTATATCTTACACTAGTATTACTGTAATTCATGATTATTAATAGACCGGTGGATCTTTTCGCAAAATAGAATAATAAGCTAATGTTTGTCGTTTGTCGAGTTCTAGAAGCGCAACAAGGAGGCACACCCTTCCATCCTGGTTGACAAGAAAAGACTATTATTTTTTGTTTCCTTTTTGTTATTCCTTTGAACCATCCTTTCGGTCACGAACAATGTAAAATCATCTTATTAGTGAATACAATTCTCCTGCCGTTTTTCCAAAAAAGAAAGTCCTCCAATTCTCTGTCAATCTCGTCCTCCTCAGCGGCGATGATCTCACCGGTGGCACTGAAGGGGGTTGGGGAGTGGCAGTCGTCTGGTAGTTGTTCCCATGGAGCGGTGGATTTCGTTCAGTCTACGTGAGTTACGGGTTTGGTGTAAGAAAATTCAGATAAATTCATAAGTTTTCAATGGCGAAGAATTTGGCTCTAGGCCATTGATCTTCCAGGGCACATTCACGAATACCTCCCGGCAGCCATCAACAACGCAAGGTATCTCCGGTAGGGGAGTGGAGACAGTGACGCGTCGGCGGCTCGCTCTAGCGGTCGTGGTGATCTTTAGATGGTAATTGTTTGTATGTTTGGATATGGTTTGCACTTCTTGTGAGCTCTCACAAAAACAAATCTCCATCAATCTGTCTCTTACTTATTGTCGGTCTGATCATATAATCCTATCCAGTTACTTGTACTCCCTCTGTTTCTAAATATAAGATTTTTAGGAATTTCACACGTTGAATTCATACGAACTCAAATGAGTGAACATATATAGTAAAACATGTCTAGACACATGTAGGTCTGTAGATACATATAAATACGGAGAAAAGCTAAAACATTTTATATTTAGTAACGGATGGAGTAATAGTTAATCATATTTAGTAACGGATGGAGTAATAGTTAATCCAGTCTCAAGATGCATAATTTGAACACCCCCGCCGAGGCGCCGATGCTCGATCGATAGATTGAGTAGCGAGGAACAAGGTAGTCGTGACCTGTTCAAAAAAAAGAAAGTCGTGCCAGCAGTGTGCGAAGGCTTCATTGTTAGCCGCTCCAGCTGACCTCGTAGCAGCAATCCCGACGACGTGACGCACGTCGTGGTTTTGGAAGCAAGCGACCGGCTCAGTCTTCTGGCGCTGAAGAACATGAACCTCCCCCTGCAACTGCAACGACTGAAGATATGCGAGTGTGTTGGCTGGTTTCAGACTTCTTATCCGGGCTTCATGTAATCGATTTTCCGGCCATCTCTCTTACTTCTCTGCCTCCGAGTTTCAGGCCCTGGCAACATATTTCCCTATCTGGCTCGTAGTAAAAAATAAATCACTTTCTGTTTTGCTGCGAAAAAAAAATCAACCCTGATCAAATTTTGCCGGGAGGCTGGATTAATAGATGACACTCATCAGATCAGTCAGGAACTAAGTTCTATCCTGCATTTCCAACCTCTTCACCAAGGATGTGGACACAATCCATAGGATGCGCGCATTGGAGATCTTTGGCATCGTTAGTGGCAACGCGTTACTGTTGTTAGCATACGCTAATACGATCCTACGGCAGCTTGCGGTGCTGGTTTTGGACGTACGCTGCTGACAGATAGTTTCAGTCGGGGGCGTAGGACATTCCCGGTAAACCCAAGGAACAAATCAAACAAGTACAGCCACTCTGGCTACGTGTTTAAATCCTTTGACTACAGGACGTAGTTGAAGAGGTCGCCCTCGAGTCTGAGGCCGTTACGCCTGAGAGACCGACCCGGCACTCGTCGCTCTCGTTTCGATTTCATCGATGGCGCCGAGGTTTCCCGGATAACTTGGCGCGGGAGTACACGCACGTATTCAGGAGAGTCTCATGGCTAAGGAACTCAGTCGCATGTTCATATTGGTGTCCTCGTCGTTCTCAGCTTTGAATAAGACCAGGACGATGTGATCTCTGACTGATCCATGGTAGACCTGCGTTGGGTTCAAAGCTGTACTGCAGTTTTCTATTCCTGCAACTGTAACGTCGAGGTAGTTTTCGCCTAGATTCGTGGATTGGCACTGACCGGTGTGACACTGAGATGGTGAGATTCTAGCCCCCCACAGCGGCACTAACTCGTTATTACCCAAGAATCGGAGCCCAAATGCCCAATAGACTACGGGATTTATCCTAAACAGATGGCACAGAGCCACGGATCACTGGATTTCTCATATCATAGCCGATGGCGACCCTGAATATTCTTCATAATTTCATAGGCTGAAACTTCCATTCTTATCCATCAATCAATGTTCGAAACTTCTATCGCCATATTTCGGCGCACGGGTCATTCATACGTGCATCACCCCTAGTGAACATCACCACACTTCTCTCACGAAACAGAGATCACGACAGGGACTTGAGCTAAGTTATCATAAACAAACGGTTGTTACCGGAAAGGCTGCCGCAGTGATCTTTTACTAATAGTGGAAAAAGACACTGAACATCGTAGTAGCTATCAACCCGGTAACTTGTTTCAGTATGATATGAGAGAGACTAGTTCATTAATTCCAACGAACTGTGGTAGAAATTCTCGCCAAGCTGCGCGTATTCTAGCCACACCTTCAGGTATATCTGTGTGTTTAGCTTACTAGTGTTACTCCCGAAGGTCCTTTTTTTTAAGAAAAAAAGGGTAGAAGATTCAACTATTTCATCGATTTAGAGGGTTTAGCGTACAAACATAGTCAATCGGCTAGGAAAACAAAAAGCCCACTCTCGCGGAACAATTACACTTAAGTGCTTCACACCGCAGTGCCCCATAGCGAGGGACTCCCTTTAATCGCCGAAATTACAATACATGGCATGGAAGCAACATTCATAAAAAAAACTCGCATTCCGCTCGTTCCAAATTTCACAGGCGAGAGAGCGAGCAAACATGAGAGTCCCTTTCACCGCCGGCCAGTGGCCCCCGTGATCGCACCACCATTGTTTCACCGTTGCAAAGTTGATCCAGTGCGACATGTCGAAGACCGCCGCCACCGTCTTCCGCGAACCCATCTTCAGAAGGTATCAACACATTGATCTTGACCGGCATGCCATCGACATCGCCAACGAGATTTAAGTTGGTAACCCCAAACACTTGATATAAAGCGTGAATTACTTCTGCTTGGAGATGACAAAAATAGAGGGCGCAAAATCTTTTCGCTCTTGAGACCATCTAACAAAGGCGAGTGCCAAAATTTGGTGGTCTTCCCATCCCCAATGGTGATGTTGGTGGAAGAGCAGAAAAGCTCCATGTCCATGTCATGGCAAGGGTGCGCCAATTCAACCCAAGCATGTTCCGGCGCTGTCCATTCATACAACAACCAACAAATGTCTGAACGCATCAACCACAATACGACATTATATGGTGAGCACGCATACATCCCGATACATCGTGTAGGAGACTCTTACGTTTCTGATGTCAGGTTGGAGACCTTTGCCATCCAGCTGGCACAGTTGTGTCCATGCGTCGGTTCGGGCCGTCCTAGGAAGCGGCGCAACAAGGGAATGCTGGATCGGGTCAAGAGGTCAATCCGGCCGTTATATTTTGGGTCGCGCCTGTTGACCTGGCTTAGCTTTTAGGGCTATCTATCCTCTCCTCCCGTAGGACCTCTAGCTTGGACCGTACATGCCAATTCGGAGAGGGATATAGTATTCCGTTTGTCAACACTACTACTCTGTAGTCGAGAAATTATGTTACTAGAATGAGAAATCACGGCACGCTGCACACGTACGCACGACAAACCGCCCAACAGAATGCTCGCTGGATTCTGGATACCTTTCGACTGCTCACTGACTCACATAGCTGCTGGCTAAGGTTTTCAACGAAATCATCACTGCAATACGGACTTTCCAGACCGAATCTAATCCTCCTAAGAACATGCAACTGCATTTCTGATAAAACAGGTGTAGATTAGGTATGTGTGCAACTGCATTTCTGATAAAACAATCGAACGAGATCTGATACAAAAGTTGGTCGATTTCACATAAAAAGATAAGAAGCAAAACACAAAATTTATTTTCTCGATTTTCTTTAACAAATAGAACTGTAGAAGTAGTCCATGCATGGGAGGATGAATGGAGGCCAACCAGTTCATTTAACGCTACGGACGCCAGGTGCCAGTACTGAACCAGTCCGCTTTAAATTGATCTGCATGTCAACGATAAGTTTTGGTTTGCCACCTTGTGCTGTGATGTGCATTCCCTTGAGTTACCCCGGCCTCTGCAACGAAGAATGATCTGTTCATTTATTCAACAATACCAGGCAAAAAGCCTTACAACAATCGTACATAACGATCCCACCAAACAAAGTGACAACTGACAAGGCACCACCCACTAACACAAGATAGATGAAACGGGGCCTTATGCCTTGATCACTGCCATCGGCGGCTCATCGGCTAATTCTAGAGATACCGCCTTGTGCGCACGGTCCGTAAGTCGCCTCCGTCATCTTCCGCCAACCCATTTTCAGAGTGTAGATTGAAGCAAAGACCATTAGCAGTCCTGCCATCGACGCGCCACGGCGACAGATAGTGTCACCACCCTGCACGCTTCCATCATCCCTCGTCTGTTGTCGCCACCCGCTGCGCCACGCTACCAAGACCCGTCGTCGTCGATGCGGTAGATACAACACCGCTCCACCTTTTCGATCACCGCATCTGCCATTGGTCCCACAAGGAAGGTACAACTCCCACCTGTTGCCCCCAAGGGGGAGAACGACGCTAGGCGCCGCCAACGTCCAATCCGAAGATCTGGGGTTCCCCCCGGAGCGATTCCGGCGGGATCGTTGACTGCGTCACCGATGTTAAACAACGTGTTGTGTTGTGTGCATGCCGGTTGTACCGGGTGTTGGTACCGGGTGTTGGTGCCGTGTGTTGTACGAGATATGGTTGTTGGAGATTGCCTGGTTTAGATAGATAACTACTATGTATAGATTTCTTAGCAGCCAAGGCAAATCACAACCGTATCAATCTTGTAATCGTTTGACTATATTAACACGAAGACGTCCCTGCCAGAGGCATACGTTCCACCAAGGTTTCATATGGTATCAGAGCCCCTTCTTCCTAAACACATCTACCGAAAACTCATCTCCACCCATGGCAACCTCGACTTCGACCTCGTCGGATGCGGCGGCTAAGAATCCTCTCAGCCAGACGGTGCAAGAGAAACTCACGAGCAAAAACTACCTCGTGTGGAAGACTGTTGTCCTTCCTGCTGTGCGCGGTGCCCGTCTTATCGGGTATCTCGAGGGCAAGGTCAAGGCGCTGCCGGAAACCCTCTTGGTGGAGGAGGAAGGCACCGATGGGAAGAAGACCACCGTTGAGGTGGAAAACCCTGCCTATGTGGCATGGATCGAGAAGGACCAATCTCTGATGTCCTACCTCGTGAATTCCCTCAGTTTCGAGGTACTGGTGCAGGTCACCGAGTGCCAGACGTCATGCGAGCTCTGGACGGCGATCCAGACCATGTACGCGTCGCAGTCCCGCGCGCGGGTCATGAACCTGCGCCGTCGTCTTCAAGATCTGAAGAAGAGGGAGATGTCCGGAGTCGTCTACTTCAACAGCTGAAGGCGCTGACTGATGAGTTGGCGACGGCTGGGAAGCCGATGGATGACGACGACATCATCAACGCCGTCCTGAACGGCCTCGACGCGGAGTACAATCCGCTCGCCGAAGCCGTCTCGGCTCGGATCGATCATGGTATCACCCTCAGTGAAGTTTATGCAATGTTTCTTGCAGCTGAAGCGCGCATTGAGGCGCAGAACGCCGACACGGGTGGTGGCGTCTTCTCGGCCAACCTTGCCTCTAAAGGTGGGTTCGGCCGTGGCAATGGAGGAGGCTACCGTGGAGGTGGCAATGGCGGTGGTCAAAACCGCGACAACTATGGCCGTGGAGGCGGCCAGAACGGTGGCTATGGCGGAGGCTACGACGGCAACGGTGGTGGTGGCGGCCGCTACAACAATAATGGTGGCGGTGGTGGCGGCAACAACTATCAAGGTAACAAGCCGCGCTACACCGGCCCGCCGTGCCAGATCTGCCGCAAGCCGGGACATCCGGCCGACAAGTGCTTCAAACGCTTCAACAAGTCCTTCGTCACCCCCGAGCAGCCGCAGGTGAACGCGGCAACCACTGAAAGTTCCTATGGGGTAGATCCCCACTGGTACATCGACACCGGTGCCAATGAGCACGTCACCGGCGAGTTGGAGAAGCTCGCCATCCGCGACCGCTACCACGGCAACGAGCAAGTCCACACCGCAAGTGGCCAAGGTATGGAAATTGAACATATTGGTCATGCGTCTATTAATACTTCTGATCGTCCTATTCATCTCAAAAACATCCTTCATGTTCCAAACGCTCACAAAAGTCTAGCATCTGCTTCAAAACTTGTCTCAGATAATCATGCCTTTGTTGAAATTCATCCAACTTTCTTTTCTCTAAAGGACAAGGACACAGGGAGAATCATCCTCCAAGGCGAGAGTAGGAATGGCCTCTACCCCTTGCATGGCGCCTCCACCGACCCATCCAAACAACTTCTTAGTGCAAGTGTGATACGTGCATTTTATATCATCATTTATATAACTTTTAGTATCATACTAGAATGTTATTTGCATGATTATATGATTGTTTCTACATGTTTTAGATGATTTTGGGGACTTTCATACAAAGTCCCTATTTTTGGTATTTAATTTCTGGGAGGCAGAAAACCTCCTTTTTCTTGTCTTTAATGTTTCAGGAGCTACAGGACCTCAAATAATAAAAGAAAAATACTGCGTCAGTTTTTCATCGGGAGAAAGTCAGAGGGAAGAAGACCGAAGAGAGGAGAGCCACGAGGGCCAAATGGGGGTGGCCCACGCGGCCCATGTACCTGGCCGCGTGGGACCCACCAAAAGGTGCCTCGGGCACCTCCTCGCCTGGGGCTTTTTAGCAACGCCTTCGTCTTGCCCGAAAAGTAACGCCCTAATTTTTCCAAGTCCATCCGAGGTCGCGGCGGCGAAACTCCTGATCCCTTCCGAGGGGGGTCAGATCCTGCTGCTCCGGAGCTCCGGAGAAGGGGGAAATCATCGTCATCGTCATCACCTCTCCTCCTTGGCGTGGGAGGAGGCCTCTACATCATCATCCCCATCAAGACCAGCACCATCACCATCATCATCACCGTGATCCACTCCGTTCCCCTCGCAGTTTGAGAGTTGCTATACCCTAGATACTTGTCTTGTGCTACTATTCATGTTTGTGATTGAGTACTTGTCATTATTTGGTGGTGAAGTTATAATTTCAGATTGTGTTGTACCACTTATGCCACTGATTATGATCATGTTCGCACGTTGTGAGTAGTTCCCGTATGTTCCTGAGGGCATAGGATGAATTGGCATTGATTTATATATGACATGTGTTGGTATTTTGTCAAGAGTTTATCTTTTATGTGATTCTATGATGGTGTTGTGTGAACGTCGACTGCACAACACTTCACCTATATGGGCTCATAGGAGAACACCGTAGTGTAATGAATTGATGGAGACTTGGGAGGACACGTAAACTGAGACCGAGTCATGAAGTTATATTATGAGGGTATTAGTATCGGGGACCTTAGAGTGTAATGCTATGGTGGGACTTTAGGTCTTAATAATTCTTGTGCAGTCATTTGCTTGGCCACATGATCCATCATAAGGGGTTGTAGTTTATTTATTTAGCTATACCTAATTATGGCTCCGTCCAAAGAGGATTAAAACTTGACAAGATATTCAACGTGTTGTTTAATAAATCTCTATGCCTAGCATCATCCATGCCGCCCTCGGGAACGTTTGCCACATATAAGTTACACATCACTTGAGCTTGTCCTTTTGCCACATAAGAGGATTGGGCTTTCTCTCTTTGAGAGCTTTCACTTGCTACTATCTGTTATCTGCTTGCAATTATACAACTGAAAATACCAAAAACACCTGCATCTTTTATTGTTTTATTTATCAATCTTACTAACCAATACCTTCAGCTCCTCGTGGGTTCGACAACCTTTTCTAATTGAAAGGTACTACAATTGATCTCCTGCACTTGGGAGCCATCAAGATACTTTTCTGGCGCCGTTGCCGGGGAGCGTAGCGCTATTGGTAAGAAGTTTGGTAAGGAAACTTCAAAGTTGTTTATCTCATTGTTACTATGGCATTTATGAATCGTGCCTCGCTGCATCTTGCTCTATATGAAAGTGCTTATGCCACTACTGCAAAGGTGGTTGAAACTACTGTGTCTGAGGTGCCTGAAGTGGGATTTAAAATTCCCATTGGTCATGTTAAAAGAGTTATGAAAAATCCATTTACAGGAGATGGAACTAAGTCGGCACGCGAGCACATGGAAATAATTGAGGACATATGTGGCTTATTCAGACTACCTGGTATTTCAGAGGATCAGGTAAAAAGGAAGCTATTGTATTTGTCTTTATCTGGTAATGCTCGTGATTGGTACAGGTCTCTGGATGAAGAGGTCCAGAATGAATGGAGTATCTTGAGGAAGGTTTTCTTTCTTAAATATTTTACTCCTAAAGAAGCTTATGATAACCGCTGCTATATATTCAATTTCTGGCCACATCTGGGAGAGAGTATTACTCAAGCTTGGGGGAGGTTAAAGGAATTGATAAACTTTTATGTGAGACTACCTATGAAGCACAAGGAGATTCTGGATAATTCATCTGGTGGAAGTTTTACTAATAACACTGAAGAAGAAGCATGGAATTTATTGGAGACTATTTCTGAAAATACTAGCCACTGGGATCTTGATAAAGGTAATGAGCCATATTTTGATTATGAATATTCATGTGTAGAGAATTTCTCTACTTCTATTCTGTTTAAAAATCTGAGTGATACTTTTGGTCTTGATCCTTATGTTATAATTGAAATAGCTAAAGGTTTTGCTGATCATATCTGTGTTCCAAAAAGTGGATTTGAAGTTTATGTTGAACCTGTTAAACAATCTATTGTTGTTCCTAAAGTTATTAAACAGGTTGAACCAATGTCATCTGTGACAATTGAGGAGTATGTTGAACCACCTCCATTTCCAAACCAAGTTAAGGAGAATTTACTTAAAGCTGTTACTAACAAGAGTAACAAAAGATGTTCTCAGCCTTATGAACAGGTGGAAGTCAACACTCAAATTTCTGTTATCAAGCAACTAAATGAAGAAGACCCAGTGGATGTTTATCTATGTGAAGATGCTACCAAAGTCATCAAAGGTAATTCGGCCAAAGTTGGGAAACCTGTTATATCATGCTCTATTGGGACTTCAAGTTATCATGGTCTATGTGATATTGGAGCAAGTATTAGTGTCATTCCATATTCTCTTTATCTTGAGATCAAGCCTGATATTGATCCCATTGTTATGGAAGAGACAGGTATGACAATTCAACTTGCTAATAAAGATTATATTAGTCCATTTGGAATTGTTAGAGATGTTGAAGTATTGATTGGCAAAATAAAATACCCTGCTGATTTTATTGTGCTTGGTTGTCCTCAAGATTCATTTTGTCCTATCATTTTTGGTAGACCTTTCTTACATACTGTTGGTGCTGAAATTAATTTGCCTAAAGAGAAAGTGTTTATTAAATGTGCTGGTGAGAAACTTGAATTTAACTTTTCCAAATTTGCTGATAAACATGTTGAGAAAGAGCCAATTCCTAATAATTTAATTGAAACTCTTGCTCATATAGCTGTAGCTTCAACTGATGTTGTAGAACGTTATATGCTTAATCAAGATGAACCATTTAATGATGAGGAAAAAGAGGCTTTGGAACAAATATTATGGCAACAACCACCACAATTACAATTGCATATCCCACCTGATAATTTAGGAGTGCTACCACCACCTAAAGGGGATCCTAGTTTTGAATTGAAACCTTTGCCTGCAAATCTGAAATATGCATATTTGGATGAGAAGAGCATATATCCTGTCATTATTAGTGCTAACCTTTCAGCTGAAGAGGAAGAGAAATTACTTGATGTGCTAAAAGCTCACCGACCAGCCATTGGATACTCTCTTGATGATCTTAAAGGTATAAGCCCCGCTCTATGTATGCATAAAATTAATCTGGAGGAAGATGCAAAACCTGTTGTTGATTTTCAACGCCGCCTCCATCCAAAAATGAAAGAAGTGGTAAGAAAGAGGTAATAAGACTTATTGAAGCTGGTATCATTTATCCTATAGCTGACAGTAAGTGGGTTAGTCCTGTTCATTGTGTTCCTAAAAAGGGTGGAATGACTGTTGTTCCAAATGAAAAGGATGAACTTGTGGCTCAACGTACTGTAGTTGGTTATAGGATGGTTATTGATTTCAGAAAATTGAATAAAGCAACTCGAAAAGATCATTATCCATTGCCATTTATTGATCAAATGCTAGAAAGGTTATCTAAACACTCTCACTTTTGCTATCTAGATGGTTATTCAGGTTTCTCGCAAATTCCTGTCCATAAGGATGATCAAGAAAAGACCACTTTTACTTGCCCATATGGTACTTTTGCTTACAGGAGAATGCCATTCGGTTTATGTAATGCTCCTGCTACTTTTCAAAGATGCATGAATGCTATATTTGCTGATTATATTGAAAAGATAATGGAGGTTTTTATGGATGATTTTTCTGTGTATGGTACTTCCTTCGATAATTGCTTGTTCAACCTTAACAAAGTTTTACAGCGTTGTGAAGACCAACACTTGGTTCTTAATTGGGAGAAGTGTCACTTCATGGTTACTGAGGGTATAGTTCTTGGGCATAAGATTTCTGGAGAAGGAATAGAAGTTGATCCAGCAAAGATTGAAGCTATTGAAAAACTACCATATCCAAGGGACCTCAAAGGTATAAGAAGTTTTCTTGGGCATGCAGGTTTTTACCGTAGGTTCATTAAGGATTTCTCCAAAATATCAAAACCTCTAACCAATCTTCTGCAAAAGGATGTTCCTTTCTCTTTTAATGATGATTGCATTGAGTCCTTTAATATTTTGAAGAATGCTTTAATCACTGCTCCCATTATTCAACCTCCTGATTGGAACTTGCCTTTTGAAATTATGTGTGATGCTAGTGATTATGCAGTTGGGGCTGTTTTGGGCCAACGTGTTGATAAGAAACTGAATGTTATTTATTATGCTAGTAGAACACTTGATGCTGCTCAAAAGAATTATGCTACAACTGAGAAAGAATTTTTAGCAGTACTGTTTGCTTGTGACAAGTTTAGACCTTATATTACTGATTCAAAAGTCACAATACATACTGATCATTCTGCTATTAAATACTTGATGAATAAGAAAGATGCTAAGCCTAGACTAATAAGATGGGTACTTCTATTGCAAGAATTTGATTTACACATTGTTGATAGGAAAGGGGAGGATAATCAAGTTGCTGATCATCTCTCTAGGATGGAAAGCATACCTGATGATCCTATTCCTATTAATGATAGCTTTGTTAATGAACAACTTGCAATTGTTAATGTTTCTAGTGCTAAAGTTGCATCTCCTTGGTTTGCCAACTATGCAAATTTTATTGTTGGTAAAGTTTTGCCTCCACACTTCACTTCTCAACAAAGAAAGAAATTCTTTTATGATCTTAGACATTATTTTTGGGATGATCCTTTCCTCTATAAGAAAAGTGTGGATGGTATTATTAGACGTTGTGTACCTGAGCATGAACAACAGGCTATTATAAGAGATTGTCATGACAGTCCCTATGGAGGGCATCATGCAGGAGATCGCACAGGAGCAAAGGTATTACAATCTGGTTTCTATTGGCCTACTTTATTTAAGGACTGTGCTGAATATGTTAAATCTTGTGATAAATGTCAAAGAGTAGGAAACATTGGTAGGAGGAATGAAATGCCTATGAATTATTCATTGCCACTTGAACCATTTGATGTGTGGGGTTTTGACTTTATGGGTCCTTTCCCAGAATCAAAGACAAAGCATACTCACATTTTGGTTGCAGTTGACTATGTTACAAAGTGGGTGGAAGCAATTCCAACCAAAAGTGCAGATCATGCCACAGCAATGAAGATGCTCAAGGACATCATTTTCCCCAGGTTTGGTGTTCCTAGGTTCTTAATTACTGATGGTGGTTCTCATTTCTTGCATGGTGTTCTTAGAAAAACTTTGGCAAAATATGATGTTAACCATAGAATTGCATCTCCTTATCATCCTCAAACAAGTGGGCAAGTTGAATTAAGCAATAGGGAAATTAAACTCATTTTGGAAAAGACAGTGAATAAGTCTAGATCTGATTGGCCAATTAAGATTAATGATGCTTTGTGGGCTTATAGAACTGCTTTTAAAAATCCTATGGGAATGTCTCCTTATAAAATGGTTTATGGAAAAGCTTGTCACTTACCTGTTGAACTAGAACATAAAGCTAGATGGGCTATTAAACAACTGAACTTTGATTTTAAAACTGCGGGAGAAAAGAGAATTCTTGACCTAAACCTACTTGACGAATGGAGAAATGAAGCTTATGAAAGTGCCAGGATGTTTAAAGAAAAAGTTAAGATTTGGCATGACAAGAAAATTAAGAAAAAGGAATTCAAAGTAGGTGATCAAGTTTTATTGTACAACTCTCGTTTCAAGTTTTCTGCAGGGAAGCTAGCTTCAAAGTGGCAGGGACCATTAGTGATACAGGAGGTGTACCGTTCAGGAGCTATCCGTCTTCACGGTGACATGAAAGGTAAACCTCATGTAGTCAATGGACAACGCCTTAAACCTTATATTGCAGGAAAGAGCTTCATCGGAAGGGTGGAGGAGTTGAATTTACAAACACCGGAAGAGGTAATTGAGAGAAACCGTGCAGTTCAGAAACCCTAAATCAATAGAAGGTAACTTTTGTGTTGGAAAGTTTCTCGGAATTGCATAAAATTTTACGGAGGTCAATTTTTATGGAAATCATCGTATGGGACAAGAAAACTGGACGAAACGGAGACCCGAGGGAGAAAAGAGAGGGGCCCACGCGGCCCAAGTACCTGGCCGCGTGGGGCTATCCCTTTTCCACCTCGGAGTCCTTTTTCGTCTCGTTTTCGATCCCGACGCTTCGTCTTGACCTAAAAACCCTCAATATATACCCCTCTCTGCCGATCTGATCTCGCACCGAGCGTTCTCGAGCGATCTTTGTTTCTGTTGTTTCTGCCTGTCAGGTTTTAGCCATGTCTTGCTCCGGATCCAACCAAGAGGGGGAGAGCTCTCCCAAGGAGGGTGTTGTGAACCGCTACCTCAACTCCGTGATGACACCACCGAAGACCGTGTGCTTCAAGGAGGGCGTGATGCTCGTGGAGGAGGTGAAGGCTCCCAAGGCCACCGGCACGGTAGAGGCAAGGCTGGATGAGTTGGAGGACAAGACCTTCAGGTATGGCACTGTGGTTTACCGCAGCCTTGATGCTCACCACTTCATGAACCTGGAGCTGGAAAGAAGGTTGAAGAGTACAAGAAAAGGCTTGAAGATCTGGAAGATAGATACAAGGACGTCATCGACAAGTGGGAAAGTTCCAATGCTTCATGTGGGATTTGGAGAACCAGAACTGTGAATATGAAGAACGCTTCAAGAAGATTGCAGCAGCTGCCACCCTCAGGTATAATGATCCACCTACATCTTTCCGTGATGGAAGCCTTTCCATGGAAGATGGCTGAGTGGGAGAAAGAATATGAGAAGGAGGAAGCTGCAGCAAAGAAAGACCTTGCAAAACGTCAAGCTTGGGGGAGTTCCACCTAGTCTTTATCTCCACTAGTTTATCATATCTATCTAGTCATGGTGTGTTTTGCTTTTATCGTTTAGTTATCAATATCTCTTAGGCGTGTGTGAGCTCATGGAGCATTATCATGTATCCCTATCTATGGTTTATCAATGAATATTAAAGTATGGTGTCATCCATATTCTCTTGTTTGGGATTTATGGGTAACACTCATGCAAATGAGCGTGGCATATTTAGAATTTCAATCACATCTTGCCTTGAAATTAATTAACTTGAGTATGTTGGACAATTATAGAATTATCTCAATATAGAAGAAGTAAAAAGACTTGTGAATTAATAGTTTGAGGTTAAGATATAGTCTTGTAGGATAAGAAGTTGAGAAGACTTAATGAAAAGGATATAAAACACTCTTGTTACAACCTAGTATCTTTTGAGCAAATTAATGATCATGGATATTTCAATACTTATGCTCTTGAATGTGAATGAAAGGAAGGCACCTGAAATTTCAGCTAGCCATGGAAAGTGTAAGAAAAGGGTTGTGTAGAGCATGGGAACTTGATTGAGATATCCATGACTAAAGTTTGCACTAGTTACTAGTCAAGCAAGAGTGATAACAATTTTTATATCTATCTGTCTTTTCATTTGTCTTCTTTTGAACTTGTTATCCAATGAGAGTTTATCTTGTCTTTGAATTTCAGCAAAGTATAAAAGATTATAATGCTTGCCATGAAGAGCAAAAGCATGTGAAAAACAATATGATTCGATTGTCCAACATACAATGGTTATTTGCTTTCAAAAGTAAGGGGTGATTGCTAGAGTTCTACTTATGTTGCCCTCATATGTATGAGTTTTAGATCATTAATCTTATCTTGCAATTGAATATGATGATGATACAATGCCCGTATTTATTTATCAACCATAAGTCCATTGATGCATGTAATGATCTATGTCCTTACTTACTCGAGGACGAGTAAAGGTTTAAGCTTGGGGGAGTTGATACGTGCATTTTATATCATCATTTATATAACTTTTAGTATCATACTAGAATGTTATTTGCATGATTATATGATTGTTTCTACATGTTTTAGATGATTTTGGGGACTTTCATACAAAGTCCCTATTTTTGGTATTTAATTTCTGGGAGGCAGAAAACCTCCTTTTTCTTGTCTTTAATGTTTCAGGAGCTACAGGACCTCAAATAATAAAAGGAAAAATACTGCGTCAGTTTTTCATCGGGAGAAAGGCAGAGGGAAGAAGACCGAAGAGAGGAGAGCCACGAGGGCCAAATGGGGGTGGCCCACGCGGCCCATGTACCTGGCCGCGTGGGACCCACCAAAAGGTGCCTCGGGCACCTCCTCGCCTGGGGCTTTTTAGCAACGCCTTCGTCTGCCCGAAAAGTAACGCCCTAATTTTTCCAAGTCCATCCGAGGTCGCGGCGGCGGCGAAACTCCTGATCCCTTCCGAGGGGGGTCAGATCCTGCTGCTCCGGAACTCCGGAGAAGGGGGAAATCATCGTCATCGTCATCACCTCTCCTCCTTGGCGTGGGAGGAGGCCTCTACATCATCACCCCATCAAGACCAGCACCATCACCATCATCATCACCGTGATCCACTCCGTTCCCCTCGCAGTTTGAGAGTTGCTATACCCTAGATACTTGTCTTGTGCTACTATTCATGTTTGTGATTGAGTACTTGTCATTATTTGGTGGTGAAGTTATAATTTCAGATTGTGTTGTACCACTTATGCCACTGATTATGATCATGTTCGCACGTTGTGAGTAGTTCCCGTATGTTCCTGAGGGCATAGGATGAATTGGCATTGATTTATATATGACATGTGTTGGTATTTTGTCAAGAGTTTATCTTTTATGTGATTCTATGATGGTGTTGTGCGAACGTCGACTGCACAACACTTCACCTATATGGGCTCATAGGAGAACACCGTAGTGTAATGAATTGATGGAGACTTGGGAGGACACGTAAACCTGAGACCGAGTCATGAAGTTATATTATGAGGGTATTAGTATCGGGGACCTTAGAGTGTAATGCTATGGTGGGACTTTAGGTCTTAATAATTCTTGTGCAGTCATTTGCTTGGCCACATGATCCATCATAAGGGGTTGTAGTTTATTTATTTAGCTATACCTAATTATGGCTCCGTCCAAAGAGGATTAAAACTTGACAAGATATTCAACGTGTTGTTTAATAAATCTCTATGCCTAGCATCATCCATGCCGCCCTCGGGAACGTTTGCCACATATAAGTTACACATCACTTGAGCTTGTCCTTTTGCCACATAAGAGGATTGGGCTTTCTCTCTTTGAGAGCTTTCACTTGCTACTATCTGTTATCTGCTTGCAATTATACAACTGAAAATACCAAAAACACCTGCATCTTTTATTGTTTTATTTATCAATCTTACTAACCAATACCTTCAGCTCCTCGTGGGTTCGACAACCTTTTCTAATTGAAAGGTACTACAATTGATCTCCTGCACTTGGGAGCCATCAAAGTGCGAGCAAACCATCCTCTACGCGGTGGCATGGGCGTCTTGGACACCCATCTTTTTCAGTTGTTGAGCAAGTCCTTAGGACTAATAAACTCCCTGTGTCAAATAAGCATGATGAGTCAATTTGTGATGCCTGTCAAAAAGGAAAAAGTCATCAATTGCCTTATCTTAAGTCTACAAGTGTGTCTAGTGCTCCTTTGGAGCTTATTTTCTCGGATGTTTGGGGGCCTGCCCCTATTTCTGTTGGTCGCTACAAATATTATGTGAGCTTTATTGATGATTTCAGCAAATTCACTTGGATCTACTTGCTTAAGAATAAATCTGATGTTTTTCAGAAATTCCGTGATTTTCAACAACATGTTGAGAGGTTGTTTGACAGAAAAATTCTTGCTGTTCAATCCGACTGGGGTGGTGAATATAAAAAACTAAGCCCTTTCTTTTCCCGTGTTGGTATATCTCATCATGTATCATGCCCTTATGCTCATCAGCAAAACGGTTCCGCGGAACGAAAACATAGACACATAGTTGAAGTTGGTCTTTGTTTACTAGCACATGCTTCTATGCCTCTTAAATATTGGGACGAAGCTTTTCTCACGGCGGTGTATCTCATTAATCGCCTCCTAGCAAAGTCATTCAAAATCTATCACCCACCGAAAAATTATTCAAAGAACCACCCAATTATTCTTTTCTTCGTGTTTTTGGCTGTGCTGTTTGGCCAAACCTTCGTCCCTATAATCAACGAAAATTACAGTTCCGGTCTAAGCAATGTGTTTTCTTGGGCTATAGTGGTCTGCACAAAGGTTATAAGTGCTTAGATATTCCCACGGGGAGAGTCTATATATCACGTGATGTCACTTTTGACGAATCCGTTTTTCCGTTTTCCACACTTAACCCAAACGCTGGTGCACAACTTCGTGCTGAACTTCTTTTGTTGCCTTCGGTTCTTTTGAATCCTTCTATCTCTGATCAGGAGAATAATATGCGTCATGATCATATGTCAGTTTCTGCTAATTTTTCTGATGAAAATAGCTCCTAGGAGATTTCTGTTGGAAATCATGCAGGTGGTGATCCCGAAGCTAATCTCTCTGCGACAGACTCTGGGGAATCTTCCCCGGGATCTGCACCTGGCGGCACGTCCGGCACGGACGCCTTCCCGCCCGGCCAGCCTGGTCCCGCGTCGTCATCTGGGCGCTCCTCTCCGAGTGCGCCACGTGGTGACGGTCCGGAGTCGACCGCGTCGTCGTCTGGACAGACGCTGATGTCTCCGCCACGTGGACGAAGCTCGTCCACAACTTCTCCTGCATCGCGCGCCTCGTCCGCGCACACGGAGTCTTCAACGCCTGCTGGTCTTGATCCCGAGCGATCCGGGTCAGGATCTTCTGCCACTTCCGACCAGCCTGGATCTTCTATGTCGGCAACGTCTGCTGACCAACCTGTGCCCGTTCCGTCGCGTGCACATACCAGGTCTCAAAGTGGTATTTTCCGTCCTAAAGAATTTCTGACGGTCATATACGATGGTGTAATTTATGCAGCACTGGTGAACCTGAATATCTGGAAGAAGCTCTTCGCCATGATCAATGGCGTGGGGCTATGGATGAAGAAATATCTGCGTTGAAAGCAAATAACACTTGGCATCTTGTTCCAGACCACAAGGCACCAATGTAATTGACTGTAAGTGGGTATATAAAATCAAGAGAAGATCTGATGGTACAGTTGATCGGTACAAGGCCCGTCTCGTAGCAAAAGGGTTCAAGAACGGTATGGGATTGATTATGAGGACACTTTTAGTCCAGTGGTTAAACCTGCAACTATTCGCTTAATTTTGTCTTTAGCTGTCTCTCAAGATTGGGAGATGCGACAGTTAGATGTGAAGAATGTGTTCCTTCATGGCGTTCTGGAAGAAGAGGTATATATGAAACAACCTCCTGGGTATGAGACCTCTCAAACTCCTCATTTAGTATGCAAATTGGATAAAGCTATTTATGGTCTAAAGCAAGCTCCGCGTGCTTGGTACTCTCGGTTGTCTTCAAAGCTTCATAGTATTGGCTTTCTTCCATCCAAAGCTGACACTTCTTTGTTCTTCTATCGGAAAAATAGTGTCACTATATTTATGCTCATCTATGTTGATGATATAATTATCACTAGTTCTTCTAAGGAGGCAGTCACTGCAGTTTTAGCAGATTTGCGTATGGATTTTGCGCTCAAGGACTTGGGATCTCTTCATTACTTTCTTGGTATGAAGTCAACAAGATAGTCAATGGTATTTCTTTATCTCAAGCAAAATATATTTCGGATGTTTTAAAGCGTGTTGGTATGGGGGAGTGCAAAGCTGTTACCACCCCTCTTTCTACATCCGAAAAACTGTCTGTCTCTGAAGGGGAGCTTGTTAGTGATGTTGATGCTACTCGATATAGAAGTGTTGTTGGAGCACTTCAGTATGTCACTTTGACTAGGCCTGCTATTTCCTTCTCTGTTAACAAAGTTTGTCAGTTCTTGCATGCACCTACAACTCTGCATTGGACAGCTGTGAAGAGAATTCTTCGATATCTGAAGTTCACTATTTCTCTTGGGCTGAAACTTGTAAAATCTGAGTCCACATTGGTCAGTGCCTTTTCTGATGCAGACTGGGCAGGATGACCAGATGATAGAAGGTCTACAGGTGGATTTGCAGTATTTCTTGGCTGCAATCTCATCTCATGGAGTGCACGCAAATAAGCCACAGTGTCAAGGTCAAGTACTGAGGCTGAATATAAGGCTTTAGCTAATGCTACAGCTAAAGTAATATGGATTCAAACTTTGTTAACAGAACTTGGTGTGAGTCACCCTAAGGCAGCATCTTTGTGGTGTGATAATCTTGGTGCCACATACTTATCAGCTAATCCAGTATTTCATGCCAGGACTAAGCATATTGAGGTGGATTATCATTTTGTTCGTGAAAGAGTTGCTAATAAGCAACTAAATATCAGGTTTATACCCACAGGTGATCAAGTGGCTGATGGGTTTACAAAGCCGTTGTCTGTTCGGCAGCTACAAGTTTTTTGTCACAATCTCAACTTAGATAAGTTGTGATTGAGGGAGAGTGTTAAACAACGTGTTGTGTTGTGTGCATGCCGGTTGTACCGGGTGTTGGTACCAGGTGTTGGTGCCGTGTGTTGTACGAGATATGGTTGTTGGAGATTGCCTGGTTTAGATAGATAACTACTATGTATAGATTTCTTAGCAGCCAAGGCAAATCACAACCGTATCAATCTTGTAATCGTTTGACTATATTAACACGAAGACGTCCCTACTAGAGGCATACGTTCCACCAAGGTTTCATAACCGACGCCTTCATCAAGGTGACGACGCTCGCGGGCGCCGCCGCCGATAACTCCAACCACAGCCAGAGCCTTCCGCCAGTCCCACGTAGCCACCTTAAAGACAACTGGCCGGATCGGGCCCATGGCCATCACCGCAGCGAGCCGAGCCATTGGTGAGAGAGCGCCGTTTCTTTTGAGCGCCCATGACCCTGCGAGAAAGGATGCCCACCGAAGGTCGCCGCATCTCCAGGTCATCGTCCCCGCTGATCCAGATTGAGACGCCCTTGATCCTCCTCCAATCAATGAACGCCATGGATACCAGGAAGAGAAGATGGGCCAAAGGACGCCCCGCCACCAACATCACCGGAGCCCACCCAGGCTTCGCCGGAGGCGCCTCAGGCGGCGGCGAGACGAGGACGATGGGGGACGTGGCGGCGGCTGGTTTAGGAGTCGCCCCCGTGTCGCAACTCGCAAGAGTGCCATCTGACATGCAGATTAACTCGTACGTGGGGCAATTAATAAATTGCATCTGCATATGCACCTGTCTAGGATTATCGATCGACCAAGATCACTTCATCAGGGACCGAGAAGAGATAAAACTGTTGTTCATCTTCTATGGGGGCTGCGTAGTGAGAAACGATACTACTTACTAAATACGATTCATCTTTTAGGGGAATGATGTTTTTGACTTGTAGGTGTACCTATTGTGAAATATAAATTTAATTATTTTTTAAAATGTCGGGTGTACATCCGGACATTCAAAATTTGTACACAAAAATCCATGTAGAAACGACATTTTTTGTGGCTTGTGTAAAAAGACAAATAAAGTTTCGTGAAAATTCATTTTGGAGCATCGGAATTTGTTTATTTACACATGACACAAATTTTTTCAACTTTTCACGTAACTTTTTGTGCGAACATAGAATATCCGGGTGTAGACCCGAAATTTTGTTTAGATTTTTTTGACATTTTAAAATGCAATTTTTATGTAGTGGTTGCATATACACTTATGAGCCAAAGATAATGTCCCTATTTTACGTATTTGTGTAGTAAAGAGAAGGACAGAAAAACACGCAATGGTTCATGACTTCATGCAATCTACAGTAGTACGCGTGGCCAGCGAATAGCTAGCTTTGCTCCATGTCGTATTAAATTTCTGGTAAAGTAAGCGGACTGGTCGAAGCTCTCTCGGTATGGATGCCGGGTCTCCTGTTCTCCGGCCGTTGACACGACCGGAAAAATGTCCCGATTCAGAAATCATGAAATGCGTGAGCAAGTTCCAGATATCGGTTTCCCATGTTTGACAACATCAGAAACACGAAATTCAGGGTAACTAGCTAATTACTAAGTTTAAGTAACTGTAAACGTCTCAGCCAGCAATTTTGAACTATATATATTTTTAAAGATCACATAAAAAAGTAATCAATTTGAGTGAAAGGGATCAAATGCTGAATCCTATAGATTCCTCTATTGTGCTTGGCGGTACAGCATTCCCAATCAAGGTTACATGACGAGATTACGACCACAAATAGATCCAAATTGCGGCCCGGCCTACGTATATACGGCTGAGGGTGGTCAAATCAAATGGCGGGTCGCCGGACATCGTATAAATACGTGCACCACCACCCTCGTTTTGTCATCCGAACAGAACACACCTGCAAACAAACAGGCAAACCACTGGCAACCACCGAGTTCGATCGACAGCTTGGCTGTAGCGAAGGGCGAACCAGAACCACCGTAAGCAACATGGAGTTCGCCGGAGATCAAGTCGACCACTTCGCTCTCGACATCATCCGCGAGCACCTCCTCGGCGCCGACGGCAGTTGCCCGGCTACGACGGATAACCATCAGCTGCAGGGCCCATTTTGCGACGGCGTCACCTTCCCCGTGCTGCGGTCACCTTCCATGGCGGCGTACCAGCCTATGTTCTTCCCGCAGCAGGAGCAGCATATGCAAGGTTACGTAAACCTGCCACATGAATACGTGAACTCCTCTGCTCCAGCCGACGTCGGCGGCGAGGCAGCGTTCCGGGTGCCAGATCCGGCGGCGCCGGCGCCCATGATGATGATACAGTTCGGTGGCGAGCCGTCACCTGTTGCCGTGAGGGTGCCGACCTCGGCGTCGCTGACCATCTCCGTGCCTGCCGGGCCGGGCTCGTTCGAGTGGACTGCCGCGACAGCGGCACCACCGGCGGCGGCCGAGGACTTCCGCAAGTACCGTGGCGTGCGGCAGCGTCCGTGGGGCAAGTACGCGGCGGAGATACGCGACCCCAAGCGCCGGGGCTCCCGCGTGTGGCTCGGCACCTACGACACCTCCAAGGAGGCCGCGCGCGCATACGACCGCGCAGCCTTCCGGATGCGCGGCGCGAAAGCCATTCTTAACTTCCCCAACGAGGTGGGCACGCGCGGCGCAGAGTTGTGGGCGCCGCCGGCTCCCGCTCCCACCTCGCAGGCCGCCGCCGGCGCGACGAACAAACGGAAGAGAGAGCAGGAGGAGGAGGAGCCCGATGTGGAGGTGATGGGAGTGGTAATAAACAAGGCCGTGAAGACCGAGGAGCCATCGCCGTCGTCCGCCCAGGTGTCGTGGGACACGCCCTCGTCCATGTCGACGGGGACAGCATCATCGACGTTGACGTCGGCTGCTACGACGCCGGAGGGAGGGTTTCCTCCGATGCCGTCGAGCTCCAGCTGGGACCAGTACTGGGAGGCCTTGCTCGGGGGCATGCCGCTGCTGTCGCCCCTGTCGCCGCATCCGGCGTTGGGGTTCCCGCAGCTGACCGTAAGTTAAGAGAAAGTTTACTGTGGTTCAGGTGGGGTTAACCAATAAGCAGGTTTTAGTTGACAACGGCATAGTTCTGCCGGGTCACACTTCTGTCTTCTTTGGAGCTTTATGATCAGGTTATGTGTGCGTTTGCAAAGTGATATGCAAAGTGATATCAATGCTTGTAAAGAATAAGCAAAAGGGAGATATATTGAGTTTGGTATGTTCTTTTTTTTTGAAAGGATCCGATTCATATATTAAGGTAGCTAATACACTTTACAGAAAAGTCCAACAAAGAAACAGAAAACACAAAAGGACCCCCACAAAGTGCAGAAACCACCCTAAGCTACCAAGAAGACCACAATCAGATCCGCCACCGACGATCCCCAAATTCCTAGTCAACGCCGGAGCCGCCGTACCGCCACCCGCCGGAAAGGCGTCGCCACCACCAGAAGTAGAAAGCCGCAGAATCCATCCGCCGCCTCGCGACGAAGTCTAAGCTCGTTGAACGAATTCGGCCACAACCTCGTCTCCCCAGCTCCGCCCAGCATCCAGCCGTCTCCACGTCGCCCAGGACCACCGCCATCAACACCATCTTCAACTGGCCACTCCCCTCGCCACCACGGCCGGCCGGAGAAGAACCACCGAAGAAAAGAACCACCTGCAACACCACCACCAAAAACCGGATCGCCCGCCACCACCTCCTCCTCCCCTCACCACCACGGTCGGCCAGAGAAGCAAAGGTGGAAGAAAGCACCCAACGCACCACCCCAACTTCGGCCAGCCAAAGAAAGGGGACACAAACCTCACAAACTCCCCGGTGAAGCTTCCACTGGCTCAGCTTCACCAGGTTCGTTGATGTAAATTGATTAAAGTTAGGTTTGTTTCGATGAGATTATGTGGATTAATTGTTCATTGGTTCTTCTCTTTTTTATACCATTTATCGAATACTAGACAATTATCGGTGCGTTGCTAGGGTGAGCACCTTCTTCATGCCCACTTTTGTGCTAACTTGCTCGTTGTATCCGTGTGCGTGCGTTTTTCGTCAGCTGAGTTTTTCATTTATAGTGTTAAAAAAGGTAAATGATTGTGAATTAGTAGCAAAATAAGTATAATTATGATGATATATTGGCAGCGTGAAAATAAATGTAATTATGGTGATGATTGATCACGGGTGGCATGAAATGCATCTTGGCAGATACCGGCTTGTAAGGATTACATTGGCTAAATTTATTCCTCATATATTATCCTAAAACAGATGGCACATATCACTGGATCTCTCTTTTGATCGCCGAACGCGACCCATTATATTCTACTCCCTCCGTTCATAAATATAAGATGTTTTAGCATTTGTCCACATTTGCATGTGTCAATATGTATGTAGACATGTTTTAGTGTGTATGTATACTTATTTGGATGTGCACCTAGTCAACATGTGAGCTAGCTAAAATATCTTATATTAAAAAACGGAAGAAATAGGTAGTTTTCTTACTGTCTAACTTGCCGTGTTTTTGTATCGATTTTCGTCTGTCAATTCAGCTCAGTGGTCATGCATGCCTAGTGAATATCGTAATTTACTAATTTAGCTCTCGTGATAGACAATGATATATTGATTCATGCTGAGGACTTGAGCTCACTTATAAACAAAGTATGATACCGGAAAGGCTGCCGCAACAATCTTTTACTACTAACTAATGAGGGATAAGGACAGTGAGTATCAAAGTTTGCTATCAATCTGGTAAGTGTTGCAGCAAGTTAGGAATTTTCCAAGTTTCATGTAGTCCTATATATATTGGGGTATCCGGACTCCGGAGCAGCGGAGCTTCAACCAGAAAAAAATGCAAAAAACACAAAGCAGCAATTTTGTGAAATAAATTACCCAACGAACAAAATTAAAAGAAGATTCTGTAAAGGCCAAATGTCATATAATAAGTATAAAAATCACTTAGAAAAACACCAGTATACAAATTGAAAAGTAACCGAACTCTTGACTGGTATCGAAGCCTTCTTTCTCTTGCATCCACCTGCGCGCACTATGAGCCGAACTCGGTGACGTCTCTGAACATTGTTGTGGCGGGCCGAGAAGTCGTCAATGCAAACCAGAAGACGTTCGCGTCTGTGATTTACGGAGCAGTCGTTGCCCCAACAAAGAAAACATCAGAAAGGGCCAGAACGACGCCCAAGTCCATCCATACGGAAGAGAGGAACACAAACCTCACATGCTCTATTAAAAGGCCAAGGCTGGCAACCATCATCGGTCCAAAGTGGGGCGAAATGACCAAGATGCACAACCATGCCATCTTCTCCGTGGATAGCGCCACCGAAACAAACATGCACCACATATAGATAAAATGAAATGCACCACTCCAACAGTCTAGCGACCATACGATTCCCCACCCTCCTAAACGGCACCGAGAGACCGGTGACGATGAGGTGAACCAAGAGACGGAGAAACAGTTTTCTTGTTCTGCAAAGCATCGCAATCGCTACCATAGCTCTGTTGCCGGTTGAACAAACCCTAACTTTAGGAATCTAAAAACAACTCCGAGTGTAGGTCTGAGTCCTCCACCCCCTTCAGCCGCGAACACTGCTTATTTCAATTGGGGACATATAGGGTTTAGAAAGACTCTTTCTCTACGGGCCAGCATATTTCAAAGTATAAGTGTATAACTACTCCCCCCACCCCCCAATTTTTAAAAGTAAGCCTTTTTTTCTTCTTAATTCTTATTTATCTAGATGTAGTTTAGTGTGTTGATTCACTCATTTTTAGTTTGTTTTTAGTCCATATTGAAGTGGTCAAAACATCTTATAATCTATCTATTATATACTAAAAGCAAAATGAGTTAGCTTTTCGAGCCACCACGTTAATCCACATTATCTTAATTAATTTTAGTAGTTAGATCTAAAATATACGGCTAGGATTTAATGAAATATCATGTAACGTTTTTTGTTATCATTGTCCTACACGGTTCTGTTGTCACGTATTTAATGGGCCAAAGCCAAACGAGCGATCTACATAAAAAAAAAGCAGATGCACCGATAGGAAAAAAAAGGAACAGGGTAGCTAGGAGCCTACGATCGATCTGAGCTGGTACTCAGCTTAATCGTATCAGGGCATGACTCTTCTATTTCCTGCGCCCCGTAGAAAAAGGTGCACACCCTACCTTGAACATGGTGACAAAAGTGTACTAATTTATACTTTCTTCGTTCAGAAATAATTGACAAATATTTGTCCAAAATACAAAGTACACACTACGACATGTCTAGATACATCCATTTTTAGATAAATCTATGTCAGGTATTTCAGGACAGAGGTAGTATATATCAATATCTGGGCATGATTCAGAAGCACAAGTTAAATACAATTTTTAGAAAGATTGAGTACAGTGTGGATATATTCATGAGTACACTACGACCCATCTATATGGACATACTTACACTACACCGCCTTGCGTGTCTCTTATATTAGAAGAAAAGGGCGGAGCCCGAAGTACAGTGTTTCCGGCATCAGAGATGCGGGTACATAGCCATGCTAGGATGCTGGGCATACAAACGTGCACATGGCTCAGAGAGAACAACGCCCAAGACCGCCTTATAGCGTTATCTCCACAGGGATGCCAGCCCTACAGCGCCGGAGAGCTTCCAAAGCTCGATCTCATCGGTGATCTTGAGACACACAGTGGGGGATGTCTCCGCAATATGCTCAAAAACCTAGGCGTTCCGTTCTTTCCACAGGGCCCAGACCATCAAGAGGACGAGGGAGTCGAATCCTTTCCTGTGCTGCTTCGGTACCCGCTGTCTCGCATCCGGCCACCAGTCAATCAGACGCGCATCCGCAGGCGGGACTAGGGCGTGCAGATTGCAGCGCCGCAGCAAGCTGAACCAGACCTCTCTGACGTAGACACATCCCATGGCAATGTGGTCTGCCGTCTCGAGCTCCTGGTCACAAAGAGGGCAGACGGAGTGAGAGGTTAGTCCATGCCGTAACCTCCGATCAGCAGTCCATAGCCGGCATTGCATAGCAAGCCATATGTGTATCTTGCACTTTGCGGGAGCCCAAGTGCGCCAGATAGCCTTTCCTCAAGGGAACAGCTCGAGCCCTGCGTGGAGGATCTTGTAAGCAGAGCTCGAAGAATATGCGCCTGATGCCGTCAGTTTCCACTCTACGCGGTCTGGAGTTCTGTGAGTCAGAGAGATGGGTTGCAGCATATCTATAAGATCAAGGAACTGCACAAGTACGGGAACGGTCAGGGGGCCTGTTGTCATAGATTGGTAGGTTTGATCGTCAACTGCAGCGAACAGATAGGGGGCGATCTGCCTGATGGACCGGCCATCGATCCACGAATCCGACCAGAACAGTGCCAGGCGGCCATCGCCCACCACGATGCGCACACAGGCCTCAAACAAGCCACGACCTCCAGCTCTGTCTGCAGTTTGAGCCCATGCCAACCCCCTTCTCTCCTTTTCTGAAGCCACAGCCAGCGGGCACGCAAAGCAAACCCCAGAAGTTTAAGGTTCAGTATGCCTAGGCCGCCATACTCGACAGGGCGGCAGACGTTCTCCCAGGCCACTAAGCATTGGCCTCCATGTACAGCATCAGTACCCTTCCAGAAAAAAGCTCGAATCCTTTTGTCCAAAAACTGCAGCAGCCAGGCGGGAAGACACAACGCGATGGACAAGTAGATGGGTATGGATGTTACCACAGATTTGATGATCACGAGGTGCCCAGCGGAGGTGTAGAAGCCTGCCATCCCAGGGGCAAGTCTTTTGCAGATTTTGTGAATAATAGGTTGCATTGAAGATCTAGGCAGTCTCTTGTATGACAAAGGCATCCCCAAGTAAGTGCACGGGAATGTCCTGATCGCGCACGGGAACTGTTGCGTGGCGAGGTCGATGTGCTCAGGAGTGCATCTGATTGGCGAGAGTGAGCACTTGTCGAAATTTGTAAGAAGCCCGGTTGCGCTGCCAAACATCTCCAGCACCGCCCTTACAACCTCAAGATCCCTTGCTACCGGAGAGACGAAGACCACGACATCGTCGGCATATATGGATGTGCGGAATCACACTCCCCAGCAAGGCAGCGGCGACAGCACCCCTAACTCCTCGGCACGGCGCAACGCAACATTGAGAACTTCCATGACAAAAAGGAAGAGAATGGGGAATAGGGGATCCCCCTGCCTCAACCCCCTCTGATGCAAAATTGGGCGTCCGGGAATCTTGTTGAGAACAACACGCGAGGATGCTGACGATAAGATGATGCAGATCCACTCGATGAACAGGCGACCAAAGCCCAAGTGTTGTAGAATGCGAAGTAGACAGGGCCAGGCCACCGAATCGAATGCTTTGGTAATGTCAACCTTGAGCAACATGGAGGGAGATCGGCTGATATGCAGAGCCCGCGTTGTGAGTTGGACCATCTTGAAGTTTTCTTGGATCGAGCGCCCCTTGACAAAAGCGGTTTGATTATCCTGGATCAGTGCCGAGAGCCTAGGTGCTAGGCGTCGCGCGAGGATTTTGGAGAATAGCTTCCGGAAACTGTGTGTAAGGCTGATAGGACGGTAATCTTTCACGTCAGTCGAACCTTCCTTCTTAGGCAGCAGCACAATTAGTGCCTCATTCAGCCGGCGCATGCCATTAGAGCGCAGGGAGTGCAGATACATCACCGCGCGGTGAACATCGTCCTTGATGATAGGCCAGGCAACCTGATAAAACCTCCCTGAGAACCCATCTGGGCCAGGGCCTTGTCAGCCGGTAAATCTTTCACAGCGGCCCATAGTTCATCCGGTGTGAAAGGAGCGTCGAGATCCTGTAGGTCAAGCGATGGCAGCCCCAAAAAATCTAGGTCAATATCACGCTCGCGGTTGAACTCTGTGCCAATCAACTGGTTGTAGAAGCCAAACAACATGTCCTCCTTGTTTTGATGATCAACAGCCACTGTACCCTCATGCGACAGCGCCAAGATGTGATTACTACGATGGCGGAGGCGGGAACACATGTGGAAATACTTTGTATTCGCGTCACCTTCCGCCAACCACAATATCCAGGATCTCTGCCGGGCAATGGTGCGATCCAGAGACGCCAGGCCCAAAACCTTCATCTTCAGCTCGCTGCGGAAAGAGTGCTCAGCATCAGACAACCGCTGCGTTTCCTGTGCTACGTCAAAGCGGAGGATCAACTCCTTTGCCAGTAGCAACTGCATGCGGACGCTTCCGATGCACCGATCGTTCCAAGACTGCAGTGCGCGAGCGGTACGCGTCAGAAGAAGGTGCAGCCTGCGTAAGGGGTTCAGGTTTACAGGTGCGTCCCAAGCCTCAGTTACGACCTGCAGGAAACCGGCGAATTTGGGCCAAAAGGGCTCAAATTGGAAGCGGTGACAGCGCGGCGCTTGGATGTCGGTATGCAAGATGACTGGGCAATGATCTGAGGCTGCTGACGAGCCAGCCCACAGCAAGCAGTTGGGATGCCGCTCCTCCCAGTCTGCAGAATAGAACCAGCGGTCCAACCTCATGATACGTCTCAAACGTATCTATAATTTTTGATGTTTCATGCATGTTTTATATCAATTGCCACATGTTTTATATGCACTTTATATCGTTTTTATACATTTTCTGGGACTAACCTATTAACAAGATGCCACAGTGACAGTTCCTGTTTTCTGCTGTTTTTATATTCCAGAAAAGCTAGTCTGGAAATATTCTCGGAATTGGACGAAAATTTACGGAGGCCCCTATTTTACAGAAGACTCCATGGGCCAGAAGGACAAGTCCGGGGGAGGCCCGAGGGCCCCACACGTGGGCCGGCGCGGCCAAGGATCTCCCGGCGCCTGAGGTGGTGTGCCTCCTCGTGCACCGCCTCGCGACGCCCTTTGGACTATATATTGCCCCTGACCTAAAACTCACGGAACAATCGACGATTTCCCAGAAAAGTTCCAGAGCTCCGCCGCCATCCGAAACCAAGTTTCGGGGGTCAGAAGTTCCTGTTCTGGCACCCTGCCGGGACGGGGATTGACCCCCGGAGCCTTCTCCATCGACGCCGCCGCCTCCATCATGCTCCGTGAGTAGTTCCCCCATGGACTACGGGTTCTAGCTGTAGCTAGTTGGTACTCTCTCTCCCATGTACTTCAATACAATGATCTCATGAGCTGCCTTACATGATTGAGATCCATATGATGTAATCGGTGTTGTGTTTGTTGGGATCCGATGAATATTGAATACTATGTCAAGTTGATTATCAATCTATCTTATATGTTATTTAAGATCTTGCATGCTCTCCGGTACTTGTGGTTACCTTGATCAAGTAGTTGCCTGTATCTCCAGAGAGAGTATTTATGCTAGATAGTGGGTTCATGCCTCCATTTAACCTGGGACAGTGACAGAAAGTTCTAAGGTTGCGGATGTGCTGTTGCCACTAGGGATAACCTAACAATGCTATGTCCACGGTCATATGTATTTGTTTACATTACGCACTTTACTTAATGCAATTATCCGTTGCTTGCAACTTAATACCAACGGGGACTCGGATGACAACCCGGCGGTGGATTATTAGTCATAGATGCTGTTGGATAACGGTCTATGTATTTGTCGTAATGCCCAATTAAATATCATAGTAGTCATCATGTCATATATATGCATTGTCATGCGCTCAATATTCTGTCAATTGCCCAACTGTAATTTGTTCACCCAACACTTGTTATTGGAGAGTTACCACTAGTGTAGATAGCTGGGAACCCCGGTCCATCTGTAATCATCATTGCTTTCCGTCAACTCCACGCAAGCAACTATTTTCTGGTGCCATTGCTTCTGTGTTACTGCTACTGTTGCTCTCATATTACTGCTGCTTTCACATCACGTTTGTTACTAGTGCTTTCTCAGGTGTGGTGGAATTGACAACTCCGCTGCTAAGGCTTATAAGTATTCTTTGTCTCCCCTTGTGTCGAATCAATAAATTTGGGTTTTACTTCCCTCGAAGACTGTTGCGATCCCCTATACTTGTGGGTTATCAAGACTATTTTCTGGCGCCGTTGCCGGGGAGCATAGCTCTACTCATAAGTTCACCTGGGGAGTACACTCTACCTCTCTCTCTGTTTTTATTTTATTTTGTTTTGTCTAGTTTACTTTTGTCTAGTTTTATTTTGCTTAGTTTATTTCTGTTTAGTTGTGTTTTGTTTAGTTTACTTTTGTTTAGTTTATTTTTGTCTAGTTTTATTTTTCTTATATACCCGAAAATCCATAAAAATTTAAAAACCGAAAATCTAAAAAAAATGTTGCTATGGAAGAACATGCTAGAACCTCTATGTTTATGGAAGTAAAGAATTATATATAAAGTATAGAGAATCAAGAGAGGGTAAAATCATGAGAGGCATGTTAAAAAAGTTAAATCAAATTGCTGAAATTTTGCTGGAACGCCATGATATAAATTGTTGCTCTGAACAAGATACTAAACATCTTAAATTCCAATGTGGCTTTAGTGAAGAAGTTTTAATTATGAACTATCATTGGAATAACTATATTCATTTGGGAGCTGAACAAGTAGAACAATTTGTTACATTTGTGGCAGCTTCTGAAATAGATTCCTTCATGGCTAAAAATTATGAAACCTGTGTTGCTTGTAATAAACTTAAAGAAACGGTCTCTTTTATTCTTGATTATTGCCTAGAAAATTTCAGCAATAATTGTTATATCATTGATTATAAAGAGAGACTCATTAATGCACAAGAATGCACTCACAATTTGCAGGAACCTGTAGAAGAAGAAACTATGCTGAAACTGAAAGCTCATTGGATGAAAAAGAGGAGGAGAGTGATGAACAAAAGGAGGAAGAATGGAGTAGCTACCCATGCCTACCTTCTAATGAGAGTAACTCTTTATCTCTTACACTATTTGATTGCCCTCCATGCTTACCAAAGGAGGATGAATGTTATGTTCCTGTGGATTCTCTTGAAATATTCCCTATGAGTAAAACTTGTGGAAATGATTATGCTACTGATATTTATGATAATCCATGCTATTTTGATAAATCTTATGATAATCCTTTATTTGTGCCTAATTTCGAAATGCATGGTAATGAGAAAGTTTGCTTAGAAAATGTTTATGATAAAGCTCTAGATGATGGTCCTATATTGGTTGATAATATTAATTGTACTACTAATGAAAATGGGATTGGAGAGGTCTTGACTTTATCTAGATGGAGTCCCATACCTCTTGAGAATGATCAATCATCTTGTTATAAAATTGTTAAAAGTGGGTTTGAAAGTTTTAATCCCACTATTTTTGAGCTTGATAAGAATTATGTGTTTGTAGATCATGAAAAGCATGCTTTATGTGATAGTTATATTGTTGAGTTTGTTCATGATGCTACTGAAAATTATTATGAGAGAGGAAAATATGGTTGTAGAAATTTTCATGGTACTAAAGCACCTCTCTATATGCTGAAAGTTTGAAGTTACTCTTGTTTTATCTTCCTATGCTTGTCACTTTGTTCTTCATGAATTTATTTGTGTACAAGATTCCTATGCATAGGAAGTGGGTTAGACTTAAATGTGTTTCGAATTTGCTTCTTGATGCTCCTTTTGCTTCATTTTCTATTTTTATGTGAGCATCTTTAAAACTATCAAGCCTAGCTAAAAGGCATTAAAGAAAAGCGCTTATGGGAGGCAACCCATTTTATTTTTCTGCAATTTTTCTTTTATTGAGTCAAGGTGCTTGTTTACTTCTGTAGCAACTCCTTTGTATCTTTACTTTCTTGCATTGTTGTGCCAAGAGTAGTCTCTAATGATAAGATGATGCTAATTTTGATTGCTGCGCAGGAACAGATTTCTGCTGTTCACTGTACGAAATTCCTAAAATCACCAGATTGTGAATTAAATCTGAAATTTTTGTGCGTAATCCTGATATATGTATGCATCTTTCGTTAGTTCAACGTTTTTCGATTTGAGTCCCGTAAGTGCCTCGAAAAAATTCATCTTTACTGGCTGTTCTGTTTTGACAGATTCTGTCTCTGTTTTTTGCATTGTCTCTTGTGGGCTTTAAGCAAGGTTCTCTAGACGTGGAGGGCTGTAGCTAATGTTTTATTGAGTTCTTGCAATGTGTCACAACAGAACCAGTGGATTAAAGTTTTTGAGTACTAACCCCTCTAATGAGAATTACGTTGAGTTTGGTGTGGCGGAAGTTTTCAAGGGTCAAGAGGGAAGAGTGATATAATAGGATGAAGAAGAGTGAAGAGCTCAAGCTTGGGGAGGCTCCCATGGATCTCCCCAGCATATTTCAAGAAGACTCAAGCGTCTAAGCTTGGGGATGCCCAAGGCATCCCCTTCTTCATCGGCAAAATTATCAGGTCATCTCTAGTGAAACTATATTTTAATTCTTTCACATCATATGTGCTTTTCTTGGAGCGTCTGTGTGCTTTTATTTTCAGTATTGCACTTTTATTTTCAATAAAGCTTGACTGGACCCTAGCATTCTTGATTGGGAGAGAGACACGCTCCGCTTTTTCATGAGAATACTCCTATTCTTCACTTATATTTGTTGAGTATTCATATCTAGCGCTGTTCAGCTTTTAGCTCTTGTTTTCATGTATCTCTTGTCAGAGCTATTAGCTTTCTTTTGTAGAAAGTACTCTCTTGCTTCACTTATATTTGTTTGGAGAGTTGATTAAATAAATTGATTGGTGTTTGGTTGGTTCAGAAAATGTTGCATGTGGTAATTGGTATAAGGAAAAACTTGCTTAATCTTGTAGATCACTAATTTGGATAACTTGATGCTTGTCAATTGTTTTGAGTTAACAAGTAGATCATGATTAAATTTGTGCATCACATGAGTTAAGCCTATTAGTGAAGAACTACCGTAAAGCTTGTTGAAAATTTGGTTTGCATCGGTGGTATCTCTAAGGTCTAGATATTTTCTAATAACAGGGTTTGGTTAACAAGGAAGACGGTATGAAGTCTTATAACGTTTGCAATATGTTTGTCATATAAAACTTGGTGTACGGGTTGATATTCTTGTTTGCTTACATAAACCTTGCTAGCCTAAACTCTGTACTGAGAGGGAATGCTTCTCGTGCATCCAAATCCTTGAGCCAAAATCCATGCCATTTGTGTCCACCATAACTACCTATATGTGGTATTTCCTTGCCACTCCAAGTAAATTTTTCATGTGCTACCTTTAAATTATTCAAAATGTTATTATTCCCTTTTTGTGTCAATGTTTACTAGCTCATGAGGAATTAGTGTGGTTATTCTTTATTCTATTTGTCAAATGGACTTTTACACCTGGACTAGTGGCATATACATCCGCTTATCCAATAACTTGCAAAAAGAGCTGGCAACGGGGTGCCCAGTCCCAATTAATTACAACTTTAACCATTAATTCTCTTCACACTTTTGCCCTGATTCATCAGTAAGCAATGACAAACAGTGAAATACCTGCATGTGTGTAAACCAAAGAGAAAGAGGGATGATCTGCCTTGCTGGTAGAAATAACGTCCTTCATGGGAGCCGCTCTTAAAAGTCCGTTTGACAGGTAGAATACTGTTCTCACCCGCTACCATTCGTTGACAATTAACAAACACCTCTCAAAAATAGATACTCCTCCATGGTATGTGATTGATGGAAGGCACCCGAGGATTCGGTTAGCCATGGCTTGTGTTAGCAAGGTTGGGAGGAGTATCAAATATTTTATGCAATCTCTATATGCTTTCAAAAACCTAAAAGCTCTAGCACATGACTTAATCCCTGCTTCCCTCTGCGAAGGGCCTTTCTTTTACTTTTATGTTGAGTCAGTTTTCCTATTCTTTCTGTCTTCCACAAGCAAACACTAGTGTCAACTTTGTTACAACATGCGTTATATGCTACGTATTGGACTTGTTATACTACTTTGTGTTGACGATATCCATGAGATAAATATGTTGAAAGTTGAAGCAAATGCTGAAACTTAATTCTTCCTTTGTGTTGATTAAATACCTTTTATTAGAAACTATTGCTTTATGAGTTAACACTTATGCAAAACTTTGATGCTTGTCTCGAAAGTACTATTCATGAAAACGTTTAGCTTGTGTGATTCATTGTTTACTCATTATCTATTTGGTAGCAAATTATAGACCATTGACTTGGATCACTTCATTCATTTACATGTGCCTTGCAATATTATATGATCAAGATTATGATGGTAGCATGTCACCTCAAAAATTATTTTGTTTTTATCGTTTACCTACTCGAGGACGAGTAGGAACTAAGCTTGGGGATGCTGATACGTCTCAAACGTATCTATAATTTTTGATGTTCCATGCTTGTTTTATACCAATTGCCACATGTTTTATACACTTTATATCATTTTTATACATTTTCTGGGACTAACCTATTAACAAGATGCCACAGTGCCAGTTCCTGTTTTCTGCTGTTTTTGTATTCCAGAAAAGCTAGTCTGGAAATATTCTCGGAATTGGACGAAAATTTACGGAGGCCCCTATTTTACCAGAAGACTCCATGGGCCAGAAGGACAAGTCCGGGGGAGGCCCGAGGGCCCCACACGTGGGCTCGGCGCGGCCAGGATCTCCCGGCGCCCTGGGGTGGTGTCGCCTCCTCGTGCACCGCCTCGCGACGCCCTTTGGACTATATATTGCCCCTGACCTAAAACTCACGGAACAATCGACGATTTCCCAGAAAAGTTCCGAGCTCCGCCGCCATCCGAAACCAAGTTTCGGGGGTCAGAAGTTCCTGTTCTGGCACCCTGCCGGGACGGGGATTGACCCCCGGAGCCTTCTCCATCGACGCCGCCGCCTCCATCATGCTCCGTGAGTAGTTCCCCCATGGACTACGGGTTCTAGCTGTAGCTAGTTGGTACTCTCTCTCCCATGTACTTCAATACAATGATCTCATGAGCTGCCTTACATGATTGAGATCCATATGATGTAATCGGTGTTGTGTTTGTTGGGATCCGATGAATATTGAATACTATGTCAAGTTGATTATCAATCTATCTTATATGTTATTTAAGATCTTGCATGCTCTCCGGTACTTGTGGTTACCTTGATCAAGTAGTTGCCTGTATCTCCAAGAGAGAGTATTTATGCTAGATAGTGGGTTCATGCCTCCATTTAACCTGGGACAGTGACAGAAAGTTCTAAGGTTGCGGATGTGCTGTTGCCACTAGGGATAACCTAACAATGCTATGTCCACGGTCATATGTATTTGTTTACATTACGCACTTTACTTAATGCAATTATCCGTTGCTTGCAACTTAATACCAACGGGGGACTCGGATGACAACCCGGCGGTGGATTATTAGTCATAGATGCTGTTGGATAACGGTCTATGTATCTTGTCGTAATGCCCAATTAAATATCATAGTAGTCATCATGTCATATATATGCATTGTCATGCGCTCAATATTCTGTCAATTGCCCAACTGTAATTTGTTCACCCAACACTTGTTATTGGAGAGTTACCACTAGTGTAGATAGCTGGGAACCCCGGTCCATCTGTCATCATCATTGCTTTCCGTCAACTCCACGCAAGCAACTATTTTCTGGTGCCATTGCTTCTGTGTTACTGCTACTGTTGCTCTCATATTACTGCTGCTTTCACATCACGTTTGTTACTAGTGCTTTCTCAGGTGTGGTGGAATTGACAACTCCGCTGCTAAGGCTTATAAGTATTCTTTGTCTCCCCTTGTGTCGAATCAATAAATTTGGGTTTTACTTCCCTCGAAGACTGTTGCGATCCCCTATACTTGTGGGTTATTACCTCACCAAGGTGGGTTCTCGACGCTGGTTTTGCGGTCCAGCAAGAGCATCTCTAGCAGTACCCCGCAAAACGGCCGAACCCGCAAAATTCCGGCGACTTTGCGGGTTTGGGGCAATTTTTGGGCCAGACCAGCGTCTGCATATTTGCGTCGGCCCGCAAACGTTTTGCGGTGGCCCGTGAATCCGCACCGCGTACCCCTATTTATTTGGCTTCTCACCGCATTTGCGGATTGCGATCCCCAATCCCACACCTCCTCCGGCGAGCAATCCGTCGTGCGCTCCGCCGTCTCCGACGAGCAATCTCGCCTCCCCATCAACAGATCCGGCGACGCCGAGCCATGGCGCCGAAGCGGGAACCAGAGGCGGCGCTCCCCGGCGACGACCGGTTCGGCGGAGACTACTCCGACGTGAAGCGCGCGCAGGTCGTCCGCAGCGATGGCGCACGGAAGCGCGGCGCACGGAAGTACAGTCACGACGGGTCGGTGCGCTGCGACTTGCCGGAGTTTGACCGGCTCCGGAGGGAGCGGGAGCGGGAGATCGACCGCGCCGTCGCGAGAAGTTCCTCCGCGGCGCCAGCAGCTCCTCCGCGGGCGCCAGCAGCTCTTCCGCCGCGCCAGGTGCTCCTCCGCCGGAGGGCTACGACCCCGCGCACTACGGCGTCACGCTCGGGCCGGAGGACTTCATCCCCGACGAGCACCTCGAGCGCACGCTGGCGGCGACGGTGCTGCGGTCTCAGCACGAGGCGGTGGAGTTCGCCGCCAAGATCAAGCGCGACGAGGTGCTCGACGACGTCCTCATGGAGCAGACGCTGATCATCAGCCAGCTCCCGCCCGTCATCGACCTTGTCTCCGACGAGGAGTGAAGATCCTCCACCGCTGCGTCGCCGCCGCGCCCGTGGCTCCGGTGAGGAGCAAATTTTGTGTAGTTCTAGGGTTTGGGCGGCGACGTGTAGTTCTAGGCTAGTATCTAGGGTTTGCATTTTGTGTAGAAACAACGTTGAAATCTATCTGTAGCGAAGAACATCTATCTAGTATGAACTGAACTTTGTTCCCGCGAAAATCTGCATGTTGAAATTCAGATTTGCAGTTTCGTTTGCGGGCTCTGTTCTTCGCGGCCCGATTTCTCGCGCAAGAACACGAAAAACCCGACCCTTAAAATTGTTTTGCGGTTCGAGTTTTGCGGGTACTGCTAGAGATGCTCTTACTCCAGTTATATCGACGGCCGTGCAGATTCAGTTCAGCAAGCTCCAGATCATCCAGGAAGCGTCGAAAGCGAGCAATCCAGCTCCGATCAAGGTTCTGGTTATTCTTTTTTTTTTGCGAAACACAGTACAACGCAAGCGCTCATATACACGCGCACACACTCACCCCTATGAACGCACGCACGCACACCCTACCCCTATGAGCACCTCCGAGAGACTGAGTCGGCGGATCGAGTCTTGAGATTGACGAAGTCACCACGGGCGCCTCGCTGTCGACGGGAACGTCGCCTCCCACTGAAGAATATTCCGCCTTAAATGAGAAACACCAGCGTCAAACCTGGGGTTTGAACTCTGGTGGGCTAGGGGTACAACCACCCAACTAACCATCTTGCCACAGGCAAGTTCTCAGGTTCTGGTTATTCTTGTCTTCCGCTTTAGGGCATATACAGTGGTGTCCAGTCAGCCGTTTGTAGCGTAGTCCACATAGGAAATAATCTGACGTGGGGGAGAGAGAAAAGGAGGAACTGCCCAGTCCGTCGGTAGAAATAAAGACGGTCGATTAGCGCGAAAATCTCTGCTTAACGACGGCCTTTTCCCATTGTACCGAGGGCGTCGCTTGTCGTGGGCGCGGTGGGATCTCGTCTTCCGCGTTTCCCCTCTCCCGCGAAAATTTGCCTCGTGCGCGCGAAGGAAATCTCCACGACGCGCTCGTTCTCCACCTCTTCTGCACCACGGCTCTCCACAAGACCACAATCTACCAGATGCGCTCATTGCCCAGTCTCGTGCAGTAGTTTTATTTGCAGAGATTGAAAGAATGGGGCGCAAATCGACGCGCGTCCCTGCACCGCCACCGCCTAGGGAGCCTGAGCAGCTCACTGCCGCCGAGCGCACATCGGCTGTTCCCCGCCCCGGGGCGGGCGTTTCGTCGTTTGAAGCTCCGGCGACGGACAAGCAACCATGGAATCCGTCGGCCAACACCTATGAGTTCTTCTCTCCGACCTTGGATTGGTACAATTTGTTCTTCTCAGCTCTCTAATTTGGGCAGTGGCTGTAGCTAGGAGATGATGATGTTTCCTTTTTTTAATTATCCGCATGTCCAGATATTGCGTCCTAAGAGAAGGATCTGAAATCACACCTGATGCTCCCTTTTCTGTAGTGCTTGCGCTGGCTACTTTCCACTCGATTTTCCTTATTCATTATCCTTTGAACGCAATAAGGGATACGAACAGAAGTATTACTTTGATTTCAGATCTGTATTTAGAATAGCATACTGACTAATTAAGAAGATAAATCTGGTGAACAGTCATAACAACAGGTCCACAAGACCATGAGCATTATGCACACTAAATTTGAGAAATCAGCTAACATAATATTTGTTAATGATTTGTGGCCTTGCACCTCTTTCCAGAATCCATTAATGGCTGTAGGGTGTTAGCAAGCCTTGAGTATGGTGAATAATATACAGAGCTTGGCATACAACCTCGTGATTTAATTAAAATATGAATACCTCGTGAATAAAGTCACTTGCCTTTGGCATGTAGATTACATGATGTGTTTCTATTTATTGTTGCTATATGATGTCTCTGTTTTCTCCAGGGGGATGGAACCTCGTCCGCAAGGTGGTTTTCTAAGTTACTTGCGTATCCCATCGGATTTTCCTCTTCCGCAACAACAGCCTAATCAGCAGGCCATGATGCAAAATGTTCATTACGCCGTGGTCCTTCACATTATTCTCCATTCGCTGCACCACGGCCGTCGGTGGTCACAGGGAATCCATCAGTACCACTTCCCAAGCCAAGAATTCCACCTACATCATCTGGTCCACAACGATCCTTCAATGTTGATACTGCTGAGGATAATGGAGATAGTAGAACTGAGAAGCGACTTGCATGGACATCAGACGAGGATGAAAGATTGGTTAGTTTGTTTGCATACTCATGTTTGGTAATCTAAATTTGTATGCCAACAAGAGTACTAATATAATGTTTTCATTATGTAGATGAGTGCATGGTTACGTTGCTCAACTGACCCAATCAATGGCAACAATAAGAAGAGTGATCAGTATTGGGGAGATGTCACTCGTCTCTTCAACAGCACCACTCCAAAAAACCGGGCCAGGCAAGTAAAGCAAGCAAAAGATCACTGGCATACTCTTAATAAGCTAGTCTATCAGTTCCAATTCTCATGGACCAAATAATGATATTAATGTGCTTAATAAGTCACCTTTGTTTATTCGGGATTTGAAAGGGGAAGCTCCGCGGGTACATTTTAATGTGAATGGAAGGCAGTATGATCGGGGTTACTACCTTGCAGATGGAATTTATCTAGAATGGGCTGTATTCGTGAAGACTATACCACTCCCTCAAACCGAGAAGGACAAATTGTTTGCACGCCATCAAGAAGGGCAATAAAAGATGTTGAAAGGCATTTGGAGTATTGCAGTCTCGTTTTAACATCGTGCGACGTCCAGCACGCTTGTGGAAACGTGCTTCAGTTGGTAAAATTATGGAAGCATGCGTCATTCTCCATAACATGATTGTTGAAGACGAGGGAGAAATGATTAACATTCCTTTGGACCTGAATGAGAATGCAAGAACATCTTTCGCTTTACCGTCGGAGGTCAATTCTGGACCTAATATCTGCTTCGCGGAAGTTCTACGAAGAAATTCATCTATCCGCGCTCGGCCAACTCATCAGAAACTGAAAGAGGATTTGGTTGAGCATATCTGGCAAAATTTTGGGACGAGTGAATCAATGCCACTTGTGGAATAATACTAGTGGAATTCGGTGCGGCGACACGCCGCACCCGTTGTGGTCAAATTCGATTTCGTTTTACATTTGTAAAATGGTCATTTTGAAGTTGAAAATGTCCGAATTTTGAATTTGATTATATGCAGTAAATAGGCAGTATTTATTTTTGTGATCATTTTGATATATTTTTCATATTTTGTTGGTGGATGTAGTTAAAGGTCCTGACTTTGCAGCATTTAGTAGTTCCTGGAAATTGTTTAATTACCCTAAAACAATATCTGTAAAGTGTTTTAAATTTTGTAAAGCATGATCTATTTAAAATTTTGCTTTCTGATTCAATTATATTTATTTGGAAAATAAGGTTGAAACAACTATGTCTCAATATTCACATTTTTGGTATTCTTATTTTGATTTTTTAAAGCCCATGATATAAGTTTTTTTTTTGTGCCCATGATATAAGTGGGTAGTTGTATGTAAATGATTTACCAAACTCTAAATTTCGGTACAAAACAACTCATTCAAAAAGAGTTTGGTAATAATTTACCAAACTCTTTTTGAATGAGTTGTTTTGTACCCAAATTTTTTTAATTGGGTTTGTCATTCTGAATGATATTACTGATATTATTTTTTTGGATTTTATTTGAGTTCAGAACAAAATTATGAAATCCATGTTTTATAAAATGACGTGAAGGTGTCAGATGAGTCTTTATTTATTATTAAAAATTTGTGAGTTTTAAAATATTTTTGGAGAAGGTACCAAAGTAGTTGAAATAACTATTTTTGATTTTTTACAATTTTTTGGAAACTGGTCTAAATTGATTTGGAGTTGTATTTCAAAAGTTACAAAAGTTTTGGAAAAACAGAAAAACAAAACAGGAAGAAAAAAATGATTTGGAGTTGTATTTCAAAAGTTACAAAAGTTTTGGAAAAACAGAAAAACAAAACAGGAAGAAAAAAAAAGACCGAAATGTTCAATTTAAGTTCATAATTAGAGAAAGTGCATTATGTGAGCATTTAATAAATTTAACTCCACGTAATTAGAGAAAGTGCATTTGTTTTTTTGTCCAAATATTTACCAATTTAAAATATCTAACCATGTTTGTTTTTTGCCATAAATAGTTAGCATTTATTTTTTCTGAGCATTTTGATGTACTTTCCATATTTTTCCGACGGGTATGGGTATTTATAGAAATATTTCAATTTTCTAAATAAAAAATAAAAAAAATAAAAAAAAAGTTACTGTAGAAGTGCGAGTACTGCACAACGTGGGGAGGGCTAAAGGCCTCAGCTTTGATATATCTATTTGATATATTTTTCATATTTTGTTGGTGGATGTAGTTAAAGGTACTGACTTTGCAGCATTTAGTAGTTCCTGGAAATTGTTTAATTACCCTAAAACAATATATGTAAAGTGTTTTAAATTTTGTAAAGCATGATCTATTTAAATTTTGCTTTCTGATTCAATTATATTTATTTGGAAAATAAGGTTGAAACAACTATGTCTCAATATTCACATTTTTGGTATTCTTATTTTGATTTTTTAAAGACCATGATATAAGTGGGTAGTTGTATGTAAATGATTTACCAAACTCTTTTTGAATGAGTTGTTTTGTACCCAAATTTTTTTAATTGGGCTTGTCATTCTGAATGATATTACTGATATTATTTTCTGCATTTTATTTGAGTTCAGAACAAAATTATGAAATCCATGTTTTATAAAATGATGTGAAGGTGTCAGATGAGTCTTTATTTATTATTTAAAATTTGTGAGTTTTAAAATATTTTGGAGAAGGTACCAAAGTAGTTGAAATAACTATTTTTGATTTTTTACAATTTTTTGGAAACTGGTCTAAATTGATTTGGAGTTGTATTTCAAAAGTTACAAAAGTTTTGGAAAAATAGAAAAACAAAACAGGAAGAAAAAAAATGATTTGGAGTTGTATTTCAAAAGTTACAAAAGTTTTGGAAAAACAGAAAAACAAAACAGGAAAAAAAAAATGATTTGGAGTTGTATTTCAAAAGTTACAAAAGTTTTGGAAAAACAGAAAAACAAAACAGGAAGAAAAAAAAAAAGACCGAAATGTTCAATTTAAGTTCATAATTAGAGAAAGTGCATTATGTGAGCATTTAATAAATTTAACTCCACGTAATTAGATGAAGTGCATTTGTTTTTTTGTCCAAATATTTACCAATTTAAAATATCTAACCATGTTTGTTTTTTGCCATAAATAGTTAGCATTTATTTTTTGTGAGCATTTTGATGTACTTTCCATATTTTTCTGACGAGTATGGGTATTTATAGAAATATTTCAATTTTCTAAAAAAAAATTCAAAAAAAAGTTACTCTAGAGTGGCACAACGTGGGAGGGCTAAAGGCCTCAGCTTTGATATAGGTATCTATTTGATATATTTTTCATATTTTGTTGGTGGATGTAGTTAAAGGTCCTGACTTTGCAGCATTTAGTAGTTCCTGGAAATTGTTTAATTACCCTAAAACAATATCTTTAAAGTGTTTTAAATTTTGTAAAGCATGATCTATTTAAAATTTTGCTTTCTGATTCAATTATATTTATTTGGAAAATAAGGTTGAAACAACTATGTCTCAATATTCACATTTTTGGTATTCTTATTTTGATTTTTTAAAGCCCATGATATAAGTGGGTAGTTGTATGTAAATGATTTACCAAACTCTTTTTGAATGAGTTGTTTTGTACCCAAATTTTTTTAATTGGGTTTGTCATTCTGAATGATATTACTGATATTATTTTTCTAGATTTTATTTGAGTTCAGAACAAAATTATGAAATCCATGTTTTATAAAATGACGTGAAGGTGTCAGATGAGTCTTTATTTATTATTAAAAATTTGTGAGTTTTAAAATATTTTTGGAGAAGGTACCAAAGTAGTTGAAATAACTATTTTTGATTTTTACAATTTTTTGGAAACTGGTCTAAATTGATTTGGAGTTGTATTTCAAAAGTTACAAAAGTTTTGGAAAAACAAAAAAACAAAACAGGAAGAAAAAAAATGATTTGGAGTTGTATTTCAAAAGTTACAAAAGTTTTGGAAAAACAGAAAAACAAAACAGGAAGAAAAAAAAGACCGAAATGTTCAATTTAAGTTCATAATTAGAGAAAGTGCATTATGTGAGCATTTAATAAATTTAACTCCACGTAATTAGAGGAAGTGCATTTGTTTTTTTTGTCCAAATATTTACCAATTTAAAATATCTAACCATGTTTGTTTTTTGCCATAAATAGTTAGCATTTATTTTTTCTGAGCATTTTGATGTACTTTCCATATTTTTCCGACGGTATGGGTATTTATAGAAATATTTCAATTTTCTAAAAAAAATCAAAAAAATCAAAAAAGTTACTGTAGAAGTGCGAGTACTGCACAACGTGGGGAGGGCTAAAGGCCTCAGCTTTGATATATCTATTTGATATATTTTTCATATTTTGTTGGTGGATGTAGTTAAAGGTACTGACTTTGCAGCATTTAGTAGTTCCTGGAAATTGTTTAATTACCCTAAAACAATATATGTAAAGTGTTTTTAAATTTTGTAAAGCATGATCTATTTAAATTTTGCTTTCTGATTCAATTATATTTATTTGGAAAATAAGGTTGAAACAACTATGTCTCAATATTCACGTTTTTGGTATTCTTATTTTGATTTTTTAAAGATCATGATATAAGTGGGTAGTTGTATGTAAATGATTTACCAAACTCTTTTTGAATGAGTTGTTTTGTACCCAAATTTTTTTAATTGGGCTTGTCATTCTGAATGATATTACTGATATTATTTTTCAGCATTTTATTTGAGTTCAGAACAAAATTATGAAATCCATGTTTTATAAAATGATGTGAAGGTGTCAGATGAGTCTTTATTTATTATTTAAAATTTGTGAGTTTTAAAATATTTTTGGAGAAGGTACCAAAGTAGTTGGAATAACTATTTTCGATTCTTTACAATTTTTGGAAACTGGTCTAAATTGATTTGGAGTTGTATTTCAAAAGTTACAAAAGTTTTGGAAAAACAGAAAAACAAAACAGGAAGAAAAAAAAATGGTTTGGAGTTGTATTTCAAAAGTTACAAAAGTTTGGAAAAACAGAAAAACAAAACAGGAAGAAAAAAATGATTTGGAGTTGTATTTCAAAAGTTACAAAAGTTTTGGAAAAACAGAAAAACAAAACAGGAAGAAAAAAAAAGACCGAAATGTTCAATTTAAGTTCATAATTAGAGAAAGTGCATTATGTGAGCATTTAATAAATTTAACTCCACGTAATTAGATGAAGTGCATTTATTTTTTGTCCAAATATTTACCAATTTAAAATATCTAACCATGTTTGTTTTTTGCCATAAATAGTTAGCATTTATTTTTTGTGAGCATTTTGATGTACTTTCCATATTTTTCTGACGGGTATGGGTATTTATAGAAATATTTCAATTTTCTAAAAAAAATTCAGAAAAAGTTACTGTAGAAGTGCGAGTACTGTTCTATGAACAGTACTTGCTGACGTGGCACAACGTGGGGAGGGCTAAAGGCCTCAGCTTTGATATAGGTATCTATTTGATATATTTTTCATATTTTGTTGGTGGATGTAGTTAAAGGTCCTGACTTTGCAGCATTTAGTATTTCCTGGAAATTGTTTAATTACCCTAAAACAATATCTTTAAAGTGTTTTAAATTTTGTAAAGCATGATCTATTTAAAATTTTGCTTTCTGATTCAATTATATTTATTTGAAAAATAAGGTTGAAACAACTATGTCTCAATATTCACATTTTTGGTATTCTTATTTTGATTTTTTAAAGCCCATGATATAAGTGGGTAGTTGTATGTAAATGATTTACCAAACTCTTTTTGAATGAGTTGTTTTGTACCCAAATTTTTTTAATTGGGTTTGTCATTCTGAATGATATTACTGATATTATTTTTCTAGATTTTTTTTGAGTTTAGAACAAAATTATGAAATCCATGTTTTATAAAATGACGTGAAGGTGTCATATGAGTCTTTATTTATTATTTAAAATTTGTGAGTTTTAAAATATTTTTGGAGAAGGTACCAAAGTAGTTGAAATAACTATTTTTGATTTTTTACAATTTTTGGAAACTGGTCTAAATTGATTTGGAGTTGTATTTCAAAAGTTACAAAAGTTTTGGAAAAACCAAAAAAAAAACAGGAAGAAAAAAAATGATTTGGAGTTGTATTTCAAAAGTTACAAAAGTTTTGGAAAAACAGAAAAACAAAAACAGGAAGAAAAAAAAAGACCGAAATGTTCAATTTAAGTTCATAATTAGAGAAAGTGCATTATGTGAGCATTTAATAAATTTAACTCCACGTAATTAGAGGAAGTGCATTTGTTTTTTTGTCCAAATATTTACCAATTTAAAATATCTAACCATGTTTGTTTTTTGCCATAAATAGTTAGAATTTATTTTTTATGAGCATTTTGATGTACTTTCCATATTTTTCCGACGGGTATGGGTATTTATAGAAATATTTCAATTTTCTAAAAAAAAATCAAAAAAAGTTACTGTAGAAATGCGAACAGTACCCGCTGACGTGGCACAACGTGGGGAGGGCTAAAGGCCTCAGCTTAATAATTTTCGTACCAAGCAATTTTGTATGTATCATTTTTTCTCCAAGCTTTATATTAATCAATCATCAGACATGTGCCGTCCTCATGTTTGTCGATAATTTTACAACATCTCATATTTCTGTACTAGCATGTGTTACACGCTAATCTTCTTTCTGCGTCATGTAGTAGTAGTAAGTACGCTGCTTAAGCAAGTGTGATCACACGGCAGACCACAAAGATAGCTTTTCAGCAGATTAGCATCCCCTCAACAAAAAAAAAAAAGCAGATTAGCAAAAAATTACCAGCGGTTGGAGTGTTGTAGACAACCCAATAGACACCGTACTGTAGGTGCCGTCTATAGTATGTCTATTCCTGACGTGGAGATCAGCTTTTTTTTTTTTTTTGACGGAACGACCGAAGCTTTATTGATTAGGGCATAACGTTTACAGGGATTCCCAAATCACTGGGGGTAAAGAAAACCAAACATGCCTACCACTAGCTAGGCTAGTCGATGACCTTGCTAGGCGATGCGCTTCAGTATTTGCTTCGCGTCGTTCAAAGCTGAAAACAGCTTCAGAAAATCTATCCTTGCTTGCCTTGATCTCCTTCATGATCATGCATAAGTGTCCCCTCTCCTCAGCTCCGTTTAAGGCCTTCACCACATTTGGCAGTCAGATGAAATCTGAATTTTATGAACCTGCAGGTCTTGTGCGAGTGCCAGTGCTTCGGCACATGCTAGGGTCTCCAGGACTTCAGGATTTGTGATTCCATCATAACAACCGCAGATGCTCCCAGAAAACGACCCAACTCGTCTCTGCATACTACCCCAACTGCTCCTCGTTTCTGCTGCTTAGCGACAGCACCATCAACGTGCAGCTTAACAAAGCCCGCTACGGAGGGATCCAGGGTAATCGCGCTCGCTCGCACTTGTCGCGGAACCGGCTGCTGAGCCGGTGTCCTCAAGTCTGTGGCATTCAAGTCTGCAATGTAGCGCATGATGAAGGTGTGAGTGGACATCGGCGGCTGTTCTTCGCCTTCATGGATTAATTTCCGCCGTGCCCACCATATCGACCAGAGGGTCACCAAAACCTCGATGAACTGTTCCTGGGATAGCGTGGAGCTGAGCGTGAAGAGCCATAGCCTCGGATCATCTGTCGTCGCCGAACACTGCAGCACAAGGTCGTCGTCCTTCATAGCCATACACTATGCGACATGTTGCACTCGAGGAGAGCATGTCTCCAAGTGTCCGCAGCCCCATTGCATACAGACATACCGCTGTCGTTGCCATGCCTCGGCTAGCTCGCACCACTCCAGGGGAGCGATGATCTGGCCAGGCGCCATGCAAAGATTCTAAGTTTAGATGGCACCTTCACTTTCCAGAGGCCCTTCCAGTTCCTCCTCCCCTTCACTGTTAGAACTGCTAGCTATTCCATCAAAATATCTCTCCCTTCTGTGTTTAGTTTCCATGATCATGTGATAAGCGGATCTCACCGAAAACAGACCACGCCTGTCGTAATGCCACGCCCAAAAATCACTTTGGCGTAAATAGCTGATTGGGATCTCCTTAATTGAGTCGACATCCATAGGAAGAAAATGAGTTGACAGCTTCTGATTGTCCCCACGTACGAGTCGCTGAACAAATGAGCTCGAGACCAACATAGGAGGTTCATCTGATATACAGGCAACTGTCGGAGTTGGAAGTCCCGAGGTATCCAGTTGTCTGACCAAATATTAGTGCCTTCTCCGTCTCCGATCCTCCTAATTAACCCCAGCTTGAGCATGTCACGTCCCTCACATAGGGATCGCCATATCTGGACGGCCTTGATCCAAGTGGAGCTGACAATATATCAGTCCGGGAAAGTAGATGCCTTCAAAATTCTTGCACTTAAGTGTTCCGGGTCAACTAGGATCCGCCAAACCTGACGAGCTAGCATGCAAGGTTAAAAATCTCAATATCTCGAAGCCTAGACCACCTCGATATTTCGGCATAGTCATTGATTCCCAGGATACCCAAGCCACTTTCCGCTCGCCCTTCTTGCTGCCCCACCAAAATTTCCGCACCATCGCCGTGATGTGCTCACACAGCCCCCTCGGTAGCTTGAACAAAGCCATAGAATATTGGTATTGCCTGCACAACAGATTTGATAAGAATTTCTTTACCGCCTCCAGAAAGAGCCTTCTCCATCCAGCCTTGAAGCTTCTTCCATATGCGATCTTTAAGAAATGCAAAGGCACCGTTTTTGGATCTTCCCACATCTGATGGAAGCCCCAAATATTTTTCATTTAGAGACTCATTCTGCACTTCCAACACGGCCTTTATCTCCTCTCTAACAGCAGTCGGACACCCTTTCCCCAAAAAAGATCGAGGACTTGTCATTGTTAACACGCTGCCCCGATGCATTGCAATAGGTCCCCATGATGTCCCTCATCTTTGCAGCATCCCCGGCGCTAGCTACTGAAGAGGATACAGTCATCCGCAAAAAGGAGGTGGTTCACCTTCGGAGCTGAATTTGCAACTTGGATGCCTTCCATCCATTATTGGTCATGCATGCTTTAATAAGCACGACAGCCTTCCGCAGCTAGGAGAAACAGATAGGGGGAATGGGTCCCCTGTCGGATACCACGGCTAGGTTTGAATTCTTCCGGCAGCTCCATTAAACAAAATAGAAAAAGTAACCGATCGCACCCCTCGCATAACCGCCTCAATGAATCTTCGGCAAAACCCAACTTACTCATGATTGCCCCAGATAATTCCATTCTAGCCTGTCATAAGCCTTCCGCATATCCATTTGAGTGCACAAAAGGCTTTCTTCTTGCTCTTCTTTGATTTCATGAAATGCAAACATTCATAGGCAGTGAGACATTGTCAGTGATAAGACGCCCGGCACAAAGGCCGACTGCTCTTCAGACACAATCTCGGGAGAATACTTTTCAAACGGTTAGCGAGTACTTTTGATGCAATTATGCACCACGATGCACAAGCTTATGTCTGAATTGCGAGAGAAAGAGGGTTTTTGTACCTTAGGAATAAAACAATGAACGTCTTGTTAATTTCCTCCGCAGAATCAACCCCGTCAAGGATACGAATAACAATCTTGGTAATCTCTTCACCACAAATACTCCAATGCTTCTGAAAGAAGTGCGCCGGAAAACCATCCGTCCCGTGCTTTAGTTGGAACATTTGGAAAAGTGCCAATTTCACCTCTTCCTGTGTATAAGGGGCAAGGAGAGAACATTCATGCCATTTGTAACTTTACAAGGAACATGTGAGACTTCCTCAATGCCGATGGTACCCTCAGATCCATATAAATCCCCATAAACGCTGTGGCCATTGATTCCAGTTCAGCCTCATTCTCACATACTGTACCATCAGCACGCACTAGTCTCTCAATTCTGTTTCTTCTCCTCCTGTTACTTGCTTTAAGGTGAAAAAACTTGGTGTTTTTATCACCTTCGGCCAACCACTGCACCCGCGCACGCTGCCTCCACATGATCTCCTCACGGTAGCCCAGCTCAGCTATGCGACCTTCCACCTTCTTCTCTTCATACGAGGGTCCGACCCGCAACGGATCAGATCGCAGCACCTTCAGCCGGCTACGCAGCACACGAGCTCAGAGCGGACAGCCCCAAAGGAAGCTCGCCCCCATGATGTAAGAGCGCCCGACGTGGCCTGCAGTTTAGCGTGCAGCTCCTCAACATTTTCAGCTGCACTGCCGCCCCATGCCTCTTGTAAAATGGTTTTAAACTCCTCGTGTCGTTCCCACATGATTTCATATCGAAAAGGTCTCTGAATCGCGATGCGCTGGTTACTCGCCTCCATCTCGTTCATCAACAAAATCGGCTGTGTCAGACTTGACAGCAAAGAGATGTCTAACTGTCGCATAAGGAAACCGAGTACTCCAATCAGCTGATGCGAGTGCTCTGTCTAGCCGGACTCGGCAGTAACTCATTATTGGGTAACTTGCGCTCAAAGTCCATCCAGCCCGATGTATCCCAAGTCACACAGCTGGCAAGTATCCACAACCTCTCGGAAAAGATTTATTTGTGCCATATCTCTCTCGTTAGCCCCATCTGTTCTTCTCTCCGAAGAACTTCGTTAAAATCTCCAATACACAGCCACGGGAGGTCACAGTCCGCCTTAAGGTAGCGCATCATATTCCATGTCATGTAACGTAGGCTTCGGTTGGCCTCTCCATACCATGCTGTCATCCCCACGGCTCCTTCCCCACCTCATGAACCTCCATATCGATGTGATACTTGGAAAAGTTGCGCAAGCTTAAATGCATCGATTGTTTCCAAAATACACATAAACCTCCACTTCTTCCTGAACTATTAACTCCATAAGCATGATCAAAGCCTAGCGTTCGAGCGAGGCCTTCAACTCGGTACTTTCAATTTGTGTCTCCACCACACAAAGGATGGAAGGCGAATATGTGCGAGCAAGGTCGCGAAGCTCATGAACGGTCGCAGGATCGCCCAAACCACGACCGTTCCAGCTTAGGATACTCATTGGGTCTGGCGGTCCTCCTCGAAGGAGGCCGCCAAGGTTCCCGTAACCGTGCTTGAATCGTTCCCCTTCCTTTGCTTCCTCTCCCGTGGTGATACATACGTCGGAGGTGGGGTGGTACTTTGCTGCACCCTCGTCTTGGTTTTCCAGAACCCCTTCCTTCTCCTTCACCTCACCCTCCGATAAACCCTCCATACAAGTTTCCTTCTCGTGTTGCTGCTCTGAACATACTGCATCGGTTCCGAGGCTGCCGGTTTGAGCGGGCTCTCTGCCGTATCGCTCAAATCCTCCTGGTCATCCAGATCAGCGTCGCCGACGACCTTTTGCGAGAGAGGTCTGATCTTCCACCTTCCCGTCCTGTCCTTCCCCCTCTCGAGTAGGGTCTAAACCTTCTAGGCTCTTGGAACGCTGCAGCTCTCTTCGTTTGGCAGCATCCATTCCCCATACTGAAAATCTTTCGCCTCCCAAACACCATCACCACACTCCTCATGGTCATGTCCAAGCAGACCACAATGTTTGCAAAAGAATGGAATCTTCTCATATTTAACAGCCAACATCCTCCTGCCTTCATTCGCAATCGCCAAAGAGACGAAGCGCATAAGTGGTTTAGCTACCATAATTCTCACTCGAAGCCGACATAATTCCTTCAAAAAAAGGTTTAGGGTTCATCTGAACCTCCTTCACCCCCCAATGCGGCGAGCAAGGTCGTCCACCACCTCTATCTTCCGGTATAGCTCCGGGATACCATGAATTTGTGCCCACACCACTAGTCCATCAAAGACAACCTGCTCCGGCTCAGCAACTCCATCATATCCTCGATCAACACTCCCCATCCACGAAACGTCCATGGGCCCTGATGCACGACCTTCTTCCAGTCACCCAAACATGCCATCTGGAATATGAACAGATTCTCCCCTGCCTCCCTGCATATCGTGGTCGTGACAAATTCCAGACAATCTTCATCTTCTCAAACAAAGCCGTGGCACTGAAGGATCTGTTTGTCAGGACTTTCCCGATCGCAAGCCACCTCGCCTCCTTATAGGATTGGATCACCTCCGATCCAACACCACATCATCAAGTTCGTCATCGTTGAGTTGTAGATGCTTGAGCATGTCATCGATCTCCCCTCCTTCCTTGCTCCCAGATCCCGATCGACCATCTCGGCTTTCCGTTGCCATCAAACCTCTCAGGACGAACCAACCAAACCCTAGGGTATCCTCTCCCGAGCACGGAACCCCCCACCCCACGCGCACCAAGGCCGGGAAGACGGCCAGCCGTCCCCTTGGTCAGCCCGAGCGCGAACGCAGGAGGAAAGGATTCACTCGGAAGAACCAAAAATCTCACGGCGGCGAAGGAGATCGCCGTCGGAGCACTAAACCTAATTGACGTGGAGATCAGCTTATAGACACCAGCCGTCTATACCACTGTTAAGCCCAAGGGCCCGGATGTGCGCACGAAAATGCGTCAGCTCCTCGAAGAAAAGGGCAATCCCTATTCGTCGACCAGGTCGACGATAGGGAGCCGTCGCACACCCCCTTCGTGGGCCGGCCCAATAGATAATATTACTGGTTTTTCGGTTTTCTGCACTTTTGGATATTTTGTTTTTTTTCGTTTTTGTTTGTTTCTTTTTTCTTTTTCTTCTATTTCGTTTTTTTTTCCTGTTCTTTTTTCAGATTTGAAATTTTTCCAGTTCTTAAAACATGTTCAAAACGAAAATTGTTCAGTTTTCGAAAAACTTGAAATTTAAAAGTGTTCAGTTTTTAAAAAATGTTCAAAATGAAAATTGTTCAGTTTTCGAAAAACTTAAATTTAAAAGTGTTCAGTTTTAAAAATGTTCAATTTTTGAAAAATGTTCAAAACGAAAAAAAATTCAGTTTTCGAAAAACTTCAAATGTAAAAAGTGTTCAAGTTTTGAAAAATGTTCAAAACGAAAATGTTCAAACTAAAAATTGTTCAGTTTTCAAAAAATGTTCATATTTGAAAAATGTTTACTTTTGAAAAAATTCAGTTTTGGAAAATGTTCAGTTTTTTAAAATGTTCAATTTTTTAAAAATGCTCAGAAATAAAAATTGTTCAAAAAAAAATTTGTTCAAAATTGAAAATGTTCATGATTAAAAATTATTCAGTTTTTAAAAAGACGTTCAAATTTGAACATGGGCCGGTTTCCGGGCGGCCCATGTACAAGCAGTCTAAAGTGGGTCAAGCCCAGTAGCGCGGGAGGGTGTGCGATGCATTCTTAGCATCGCATAGGTCGACGAATAGGGGCACCCAAGAAAAGCAGCCGCTCTGCTGTCGAGAAAGGCCCATACACCGTGGTTAGCCACCACGGGGGCGCTGTGTTGCCGTGCTGTCTGATGCGGACAGACAGGGCGTGGGTATGGAAGGCCACACCCGACACGTCCCAGATCGAGGTGCGCCACGCAACGAGGATCCCTCCCCTGGTACCAATCGCCGGTAAGAAGAAGAATTCGAAACCAGGACCTAGCATCTGCAGGACGAGCTGCACATCAATGACTGCCAACTTGGTTTCCTCGACGCAGATGATCGAAAGACGTTCATCGCGGACCGTGTCCCTAAGGAGATCGCGCCTCGCGGGTGCATTGAGTCCCCGCGGGTTCCAACTACCAATGTTTTCATTCGTGTATCCATATGGAAACAGATTTCGGCGAAGAGTCACAACGCTGACCCTAACAGGCCAACCCCAGCTGCGAGCTGTGCGCCGCAACGTCGACATCTCTCGGGAGTCACTCGAAAAGAGGTCCGAAGGGCCTGAAGCCTATACTCCAGCACCTCGTTCGCGAAGAATGTATGTTGCTGTGAATTGACTGAACTTAATAAATTTGTTTAGTGTGGTTCTGTGGTTATTCCCGTTGTTCTCGTTATTAGTTTCGTCCATTTGCCTACAAAGATATAAAAATGGCAAATGAAACATCAGTGTCGATGCTCAAAACACTGCCTTTTCGTGCATTGCACTCTCCTTGTGTTTGGCCTCTCCGTTTTAACGCTATAATTTATTTCAATTTGCTAAACAATCAGTGTAACAATGTTTTTATGTTTGTTCGAACACCACTCTGTTTTAGACTAATTAGTTTACTTTTAGTAAAATTTGCTAATTAATCGGTATAACGTTTTTTACACTCCTCGTTCTACGAGTTTGAGAATCTATTTGTAAGGGGATATACCCTGTCATTGCATCGACGGATGCACAGTCCATTATTTTTTACAAGGTTTTATCCGTGCAAAATAATCTGAAGAAAAGAGAAGTATATGGCGCTCATGCCCACAACCAGGGTGATGGGACTAAAATATTACATACATGTAACATTGATCTTATTTTTAAGTTGTCTGCATAACCGGTTGTACAACTTCCGAGCGACGATTTTCGAAATATCGCACACGTATAGTTCAGGGAATCACGTTTTCCACAAGCTGAAGCAAGCACCATAAATTAAATATTTGTCTTATTCAAAACAATATGATAACACCCTTTCTACTACATAGCCCAAGGAAAAAAACGAACTCTCCCTCGGATGAGAGGTCTATTTATTTATCTATCCACCGCTCAACCAGTTCCCAAACATATTAGAGGATGTTAATTAAAGAACATACAAAATATATGCCACATAACGCATATACAAAGGGAATCAAAGAAATATGTTGATTGTTCTACTGCGATCACAATGACAACTCATTTTGTCATCATTCCAACTACATTTACCCAGGTTGTGTATTTTTAGATGACTCTCTACACATATACCATATAAAGATCTGGGTCATGAGAGGTAATTAAGTTTCCCAATAAATTTATAGTCTAAGTTATGATTAGTATTTATCATGTCTACGTAAATTGATATGACGACAAAATTCCTAGATTTAGCCAACTTATGTTAGAATACATTTAGCTCACGAGTTTTTTTTAGCATATTTCGCTCACGAGTTAGAGAGACAAACATCAAGTGTAGCCATGATATCCATGTATCTCCTTTTAGCGACCATCGAAACCAAATATTCAACAATATTGCTAACAACACATATGCCACCATAAGATCCTTCCTTGATAAGTATTATAAAGAGACAAAAATTGCTCGCAAAAGGGCAAATTACCCAACCATCTGTCCTCCAATTTTTTTTGTGCATGCAGCTACCCACTTTGAAGCTCCCACAAAAAAAATCATTTTTTACTCATAGGGGTCCTTTTTAAATGGGTGAATCCATTGATTTAACTTTTACTCGAGACAAAGTTTTTGTGTAAGGCACTTATTTTTCGAAGTAGTTTCTCCCAAACTTAGTGTTAACTTTGAATGGTAAATAACCATCCACAAAGTAGACACTTATTTTTATGTCGAGGCTCTCCACATCCATACCCATGATTCATTGGCCTGCAAATGATGCTCCGCATAGTTAACTGTTATTTCAATTTATGCTCATCACACTGCCACAAAAATGGATGTGTAGTAATACATTCTTTCTCCATGCCCCTTTAGGTTCTTCGAAGAGTGATAACCTAAACACCTGTAAACTTGTAAGCACAAAGTTGATAAGAACCACCACTCGTTCGTATGAGAGTTTTGCCCTTCCAACAGATAAATTTATACCGGCGGGGAGCAATCCCCCCCCCGCCGCGCGTCTTCCTAAAAAAACAGCTAAATTTATTTTCAAAATATGTCCTCAACTTGTTTTCCACATTTTATATAGCAACCTTATATATTTGTATGGGAATTCCAAGACAACTGAAGAAGAAAGAACCAGCCTCGCAACAAAATTTTATTTATACAGACTCTTCTCCATCTTTGAATTTCTAAAGCAGAATGTCTCACTCTTATGGAAGTTAATTATAGTGTCAATAATTGCTAAAAACAACTAAGAATAGCATCATGTTAATTGCTTTTCCCATATCATACTCTATATAGTATCATCAACTGGTTAATGGCTAGCCGGCCGGCCGGCCGGACATGTCAAGGATAACACGTCACGAGTCAATAACCGTACTGCCGTGAGACGCGAAATTTGTTAGCTTGCACGTACGTGGACGAAGAAGTTCCATGACGAGACCGATACTGTTGATTTGTTCAACTAGCTGGTGCCGGCCCAGATATAACTGATCAACAAAACAATGAATTGAGCCCGATTAGGGCTAGGACTTATAAGACTGAAACGTACGTTCAGAAGAGAAGGCCGTGGGCACCTACTCACTGAGTCCATTCTCGACTCTAGAATTTTCATACAAAACATTGTAAGATCGTAGTTTTTCGAAAAGTTTCCTCCAATAAACTGCTCCCCCCCCCCCCCCCCCCCCCCCCTCACTCACACACATGCGCATGTCTAAATTTTTTGTATCTATTAACTTTAAGTAATCTTACTAATTAACTTGATATTATCTATTTAATAATTAAAAATGTCTTATCAATTTTTTAATGTAAGTAAAAATGTAATTGTATTAAAAAAAGATGTTCAACAATTTGAAATTATTCATACATATTAAAACAAATGTTCATCTTTTGAAAAAAAAATACACCTTTACAACAAAAAACAGTTAACCAATATTAAAATAAATCATCATACAAGAAACCTTTTCCATGTATTTAGAAAAAATGGTCTTACATTTAAAAAATGTCCATGCATCTCGAAAAAGATGCCCGCAAAACAATGTTTATGAATTTGGAAAAAAAATCTCGTATCCTAAAAAAGGATTCTTGTATTCACCAAAAAAAAGGGAGCCGATAAAAGAAAAAAGTAACAAGATTATATGGGTTGATGCAGATCGCGGGCCAGCGGTACTTCGTGTCACAATAAGTGACATAGAGTGTTTTAGGAAATTAAATGAGCTCTTATACGCTGCCTTAAACAACATTGGCAAGCACCTCAACGCTTCTAAATGGATCGCATTGGCAGCTTGTTAGCATGAAATTTTATTTTTTGTTAAACAAAAAATATTAGTTGATTTAATAATTAGAAAATGTGTTGTAAGATATAAAAATGTTCAATGTTCATGTATATATGAATAAATATTTGGATATGTCCAAAAGATATTTTTTTTAGATGTATGTCCAAAATATGTTCATATGGAATAAAAATGTTTCCTATACATGACAAAAAAATGGTCATATATCATCAAAGCAATGTTCATATATCATGAAAATAATATCCATGCATATTTAAAACAGGCTCATGCATATGGTAGAAAACAGTTGTAGTTTCAGAAATATGCATGTTTTTGGAAGAAAAAAAACAAGGCGAAATAAAAAATAAAAAAGTAGTATAAGTAGAAAAAAAAACCAAAGAAAAACGCTAGTACAGAGTACGTAGCAACAGAAACAAGGATGAGGTTGAGGCGATGTTGTTTTGTGCCTGAGTCCGGCCCGAGACGGCCTAGCGTTCGGTCGGCCAGCCAGGTATATATGCACGCATGCAGCCCTCTGGTCTTGTGCGCCTCCCATCCAGACAGCGCCCCTTCCAGATCTATACCGAGATTAGGGTTTCCGGCGAGCGAGACAAAAAGGCGATCGCCTGCGGCGCAATGGAGGTGGCGGAGAGGCATGCAGCCCTCCGGTCTTGTGCGCCTCCCATTCAGACAGCGCCCCTTCCAGATCTATACCGAGATTAGGGTTTCTGGCGAGCGAGACAAAAAGGCGATCGCCTGCGGCGCAATGGAGGTGGCGGAGAAGCAGCAGGAGACGGTGGCGACGGGGAGGAAGGGGTTACCATTCGTTCACGCTCCCGCCGTCGTTCCGGCGGCGAGTCGGCGTCCAAGTTCCAAAAAGTGGCGGACGGCGACCAGGCAACGAAGGGAAAGGTGAAGATGGCCAGGTGTAACCAGGAGTACATCGACGCGCTGGTACGTCTGGAGGAGAAACCCATCCGCCCCTTGAAGACGGACTACCTCGAGGGGTACACCGGTTCTATCGATGCGCGTGGAATTATACTCCCCTGCAACGCAGTGTGAGGAAGGAGATGGAGGACGCCCACGCCAAGATCCTCCAGCAGTATCGCGCTTCCGGCATAGCCTACACCGAGGTCGTCGATAAACCCAGCATCTGATCATCTGTAGGCGATTTCTGAGTTTATCCCAGCCCTATATATGTCTTCTGGTCTATCTAGTCCCAGCACCTGTTAGTGTCGATCTAGAAAACTTTAATTTGTATCGTTATGATTGTTGTGCCTCTGCTCTCTTCTGGTAATCGACATGATTGTTGCACTCGTGGTACAGTAATCGATATCATAACGCTTGATTTCTATAGTTGTTCTTTTTGTGTAATTTTCATCTTACTCCAATCCACGGCACTTGCCACCTAGTTTTTTTCCTGATTTTGCTAGACTTCTTTGGCTGGTTGGCCCAATGAAATAGGATGGGGTTGAGCCGTTGAGGAGACGTTGTGCCTGAGTCCGGCCGAAGGCGGCCTAGGTTTGGAGAAATGAATTAGTTTCGACATGTTCTAAGGATTATAGAGATATTTTATTCGAAATTTTTGGATGAACAGAAGATATAGGGACTTCTCTACAAAAGTACCAATTAATTACATTCAAAAATAATTCCAGAAAATAGACATGACACCGGCAAGCTCTGATTGGTTGGTACCGGTTATATAGATTTAACGGCCGAGATCTACTAGCTAGTCAGGATCTAGTGGCGCTAGGTCTTCGTAACAGCTCCTATGGCCCATTCTACGTCGGCGCCACGATCGGCATCACATGTTCCGGCAATTCCAGTGGGTTCTAAGATGTGTGTCGGTTATACCTTTTGACGTGTGGAGTCGGGGCGGATCTTATGGCGAGCTTGGCGGGAGTGGTTTGGTCTGTGGCGATGACAATTGCTTGCGGGAGTTACTCCCGTGGGCGGTGGCCGGTGGCCATCATCCGTTGTTGCGCTGCTCGATCCAGTGCACAAAACGTCACAAAACTTTGTCAAGCATGAGTGCAAGAATGTAATGCCCCGCAGTTATATGACTCGAGAGGGTAGAATTTAGGGATATGCATCTTTACATTAATGCATGTTTGGGAAATTCTCACGAATTCAAATAAATACACCTCAAAAGTTTCATTAGATAAATATAGAGCTAATAACACTAGACATACAACAACTTGCATGGTGCGTGTAAATTGGTACAGAAACTTGAAATTTGGGGTGAATCGGTACAGAAACTTGTTAGTCCCGTGCAAAATTAGTCCAAAACGCCCTGCTGATTACACGTGGCGCTGTTGTCTTGCAAAACTCCCCCTGTGTATATTTTTTATTTTGCAATTAGCTGCGTCGTGTAGCTCGCTAGCATGCACCTGGGCGCCAAAACCGCCGTTCCTTCGCCGCTGGGCCACGCCTCCGTCGTAGGGCTGCACCATGCACCTCCTACTCAAGACGCCCGATATTTCTTGGCTCGGACGTGTCAGCTCCCTGTCACAACGCGCCGCGGCTCCTCATAAGCGAGCCTGCCCATGCCGACGCCGGCGAGCTTGCCCGAGGAGCACCGCTTGTCGTCGGCCAGACGTCGCCATGAACCCACTAGTAGGAAAAGGCCTACCGTTGGCGGACGAAAATCCGCTACCGCTGGCGAACAGGCGCCCCAGCGATACATACGCCAGTGGTAATAGTTACCGCTGGCGGGCGGGCTGTCCGCCAGCGGTAAGGGTGGTTACCGTTGGCGGGCAACACTAGCGCACGCCAGCAGTAGATGTGACAGCGCTGACGGGCACGGAGTCTGCCAGCGGTAAGTGAGCAGGCCCGCCAGCGGTAACTTATTAGGAATTAAAAATATATAAACACTAGTGGCGCACATTATGGAATGCACGCCAGTAGTAACTAATTAGATATTCAAAAAAATAAAACCAATAAATTAATCCTTTTATCCAACAAATTAAAATTAATACAGGTCATTATTCAATAGTTCAAGTATGTCGTTACATCAATCAATATAACTCTATGGACTTTACAAAATGATTGTCGCCGCAGCCACGTGTTGATGCTGTCGCTGCCGCAACTCCTTGTTGATGTCACCACAGCTAGGAGCCCCTTGTCGATGTCGTCATTGTCATTGCCCCTTGTCGACAGCTCCGTGCGCTTGATCGTGTTGCCTGCCTTCTCCTGCTGCTGTACCGGTGGAGCTCGTGCTCCTTCTCCCCTGCTGCCGGTGGTGCTCCTCTCTGAAGAAGAAAAAAGTACAGAGCATTTGATAAGAATCTTGGAGTAAATGAACAGAAAATGTATGGAGTATATGGAGTCAAACTTCAGCTTTGCAACCAATATTAGCTACGGAGAGGAAACCAATGTGTTTAGGCCTCCAGCGGATTCTCCGGCCTCCAGCGGTAGCACCGCTTGGGCCCTCTTCGGCAACAGCAGCTAGGAGAGGCGCTGTCTGGGGCGCATCATTGGCCTGCAAAACACAAGGGATTTAATGTGTGTGCAGGTAACGAAAACTGAAACCAATAATATGAGTATACAAACAAGATGACGTAGAGAACCATGCAATGATATGAGATATATATAAATGCATCGATCAACAAAATGGCATGCAATGTTGTATGTAGACAATCAACAGAATGGTGAGTTTTCTTACACACACTTGGATGAGAAGTTGATTAAACTTGCACAGGGTCGCACTAGACGGTTACATAACAGATAAAGTATGGAGTTCACAGCGGAGGAGCAGCAGCATCCATACCTGCCAAATCGGATATTGTTTCGGCGAATTGAAGAAAAGAACCAGTAGACAGCCATAGAAATCCTATAGCAAGTGAAATCGATCAACAAGGTTTGCAGGGCACATGTGTTATGGTTAGCATGGAAATGGTGAGTTTTAGTAGACAAGTTATTGTTGGGACTTGGATGGGAATTGTGTGAAGGCCGTCTCACTAAACCTGCAGTGGTCACTAGACGGATAAAGTATCAAGTCCTCCAAGTTTAATTTATTGTCCTTGAAACTTCAACTTTGCAACCAATATTTGCAAAATCTCAGCATACTGGACCTTGTACTAGCTATGGCAACTACACATAAACATCAGGATAGTTTTGTGTAAAACAATTTTGTGCAGTGAAAGGCCAAGCTTTATTACAGCAGCAGTATCAATCTAAAGCAGAACTAGTGTTATATTTAAATTGGATGATTATATACAAAGTATATTGCTCCTTGTATGAACATGTATCCAAGGTGACAATCAAAACAACATGGGAGCTGAAGAAAAGAGAAGAGAGAACTCACTAGCAGCTGAAGCTTTTGATGGGCTGGCCCAAACTAAGCAAATGACCACTCTGAACGACTGTGGGAACTAATCCTACAATTCATTCCCTAGAATGAACTTCCAATTCTTCCATCTTGGCCCTCGAAAATGAAGATTGTTGTGTTGTATTAACATATACGGCAGGAGCATCAAGTATAGCATCTCATGGTTCAGATTTTAGCTGAAACTAATGTTCAGATATGGTGTAGTTGTGGTACTGATGGTCAGCTGCATGCTATCCAAATTCAGGCAATGCCAGAGCAGTTTCAGTGTCAGTTACAAACATAACAGCATATGTTGATTAAAAAGGAAGAATGTGTATCGAAACTAAATATGATGAATCTAGAAACGAATACTCGATGTGTACTAAAACCAAATACTTCAGACTGCATAAACATAGATAAGAATGTAGGAATGAAGATGGGGTCTTTTGGGCCGGCAGTTAATTAGCAGGTATGGCGTTGACGGGAAGGAGAAGATGCGATCGAGGGGAGGGTCTCACCTGCGTGGAGGACGACCGGTGTCAGGTCCAGGTGGACGGCGGCAGCATCAGGTCCAGCGCGTGGGTCACCGGAGCCCGTGGCCGGCCGTGGAGGATGGCCGGTGGCAGGTCCGGGTGGACGCCGGCAGCATCAGATCCAGCGCATGGGTTGTCGGAGCCCGTGGCCGGTGGATAGCACCGCCGCCGCAAACCCTAGGCTAGAGCGCGTCGAGGCCGTGGCGGCTGGAGTGCGTGGAGGGTGGTCACGGCGACGGCGCACGAGGCCGTGGCGGATGGAGCGAGTCGAGGCCGTGGCGGCGGCGGTGCACGAGGGCGGCGGGTCGATGGCGGGATCCGGAGGCGCAGGGTGCGGGGTCGATGGAGTCGTGGTGGCGGGTCGATGCATGGACGTTTGGGGTCATGCGTGTGTGGTGTGTCTGTGACTCTGGGTGCGCGAGGTGCAACTGGGGATTAGGGTTTGGGGTCGGGTTGGTGTGGCGGGCTGGCTGGGCCGGTTGTGGCCTGGCTGGCCTCTCCTAAGTTTCTTTGGCTTTATTGTTTTTCGATTTTACAAACCCTTTGACAGATTATTACCAGCATATAAAATAGGAATTGACACTTCGGAGTTTGGTTTTTGATATGTTAACATTCCACCACACTTACCTACACATTTTATGGCACCAAGAAAGATTTAGAGAGATTCCGGTCGTAGCTAAGAGCGGTCGTGTTGTCAATTTTAATCGCATTTTGAAAAAATGGTCAAAATGGTCACCATGGCTATTCGTCGAAAGGGGTCGAATTTTTCAAAACTATCGATGGTTTTGCGATATAACCACTACTTGTGTACCTTAAAATGATTTTTGTAAAATTTCCAGAGCAAATTATCACACACGTAGTTCAAATTTGAATTACTTTCGGAAAATCGGCATAAAGTCGTTTAAATAGGCGAAATTAGGTAGAAACTGAGAAAATTACTAATATTTCTGTATTATCCATCAAATATGGTCTACTTTGTGTGGACATTGGATGTGTGCCATTTTGCACCATATTTGTTGTACTTGCTTCACAAAAAAAGTTATTTTTGATATTTAAAAAATAAAAAATGATATTTATAAAAATAGTTTGCAAAAACTCAGTTCTGCAACATTGTTTGCCATAGCAAGGTACACATGTGTGTCAAATATGGGCACATTATCTCAAACTATGCCACAGGAATGATCATATCTAGATCATTTGAACCGAAACTCATACATGTTTATAGATGATTGATTTTTTTGTGAAGAAGTTTTTTGAAAACTTTGTAAAAACTCAAGTTTATCATTTTTTTTCTATAAACTACTACACATAAGAGGACTCCATGTCAAAGGATTTCATTTTAAAGTATTTTTTTCACTTTATTTGATTTTTTTGAAAAAATGGTCAAAATGGCCACCATGGCTATTCGTCGAAAGGGGTTGAATTTTTCAAAACTATCGATGGTTTTGTGATATAACCACTACTTGTGTACCTTAAAATAATTTTTGTAAAAATTTCAGAGCAAACTATCACACGCTTGTAGTTCAAATTTGAATTACTTTCGAAAAATCGACATAAAGTCGTTTAAATAGGCGAAATTAGGTAGAAACTGAGAAAATTTCTAATATTTCTGTATTATCTATCAAATATGGTCTACTTTGTGTGGACATTTGATGGGTGCCATTTTGCACCATATTTGTTGTACTTGCTTAACAAAAAAAGTCATTTTTGACATTTAAAAAATAAAAAATGATATTTATAAAAATAATTTGAAAAAACTCAGTTCTGCAACATTGTTTGCCATACCAAGGTATACCTATGTGTCAAATATAGGCATATTATCACAAACTATGCCACATGAATGATCATATCTAGGTCATTTTTTCACTTTATTTGATTTTTTTGAAAAAATGGTCAAAATGACGTACTTCCGATACCGCTGGTGCCAGCGGTAATTTCCTGCTTTCTAGGCATGCAGCGGGGATAACTACCGCTGGCGGGCGCGCCAAACCGTCCGCCAGCGGTACTTTAGTTACCGCTGGCAAACATGATCACCGTCCGCCAGCGGTATTTAGTCCCCCTTGCTCGGTTCTGCGTAACGCTACCGCTGGCGTGCTAGTCACTCCGTCCGCCAGCGGTAACCCAAGTACCGCTGGCGTGTGCTCTATACTGTGCGCCAGCGGTAATAGCGCTGGCGGACGGTTCCGCCAGCGGTAGTGTGGTGGCTATAAGCATATTCCTACTAGTGACCATCGCAGTGGAGTGGAGGTATGACATCGCGTCCGTTAGGAGATCCCGCACCGAGCGTGCCACAACAGCGTCGCTGGTGAGGTGGTCTTCCAGTCTCCCGCTGCGTAGAAGTTTGTGGCGTCGTATGCGCCATGGCGCACACGCACCGACGAGCACGACCAGACTGGAGTGCCTCGCCCTGCGCGAGCGAGCCGTGCTACTTTCTCCGGACATCGTCCTTCTGAATGCCAATCTCAGAGTCGCTCAGTCGCCAGTAACATGGAGGATACACACGCGCATGTAAACTGTTCGACGAAACGCAACAAGAACAGAGAGGATCAGAGGACTGAGAGGAGCGCACTGCGCACGTAACATGTATGGATGAAAGTGAATGCAATGCCGAGTATCCAGCTAATGCTTTTTCAGTGACAACCACCAAGAGAAGACAAGCAAAGAGCCAGCTTGTGCTCGCATTGCTACAAAGCTGGTGCCGCAGCCGGCTGGCATGGATGCAGGCGGGCACCTGCCGACAATGCCACACCTCACAGCAACAGCCTAGACCATATGCCGCGCCACCGTCTCGCGTCAGTTCCATAGTACAAGCAACAGTGCTAAGGCTGGAATCGCGGGCGACGCTGCCAAAACGGCCTTGTGAGCTAGCTCGTCGAACGGATTTACACCTGGGCTTCGCTGGCGTTGCTCTTTCGGACCCGCTCGTTATGCTCGACAAAGTCACAAAGATGCTACCGGCAGCTCCCAGGCTGTAGCAGAAAGTGTAGTGGCGGAGCTCAGTGCAAGCCAAACCGGGCCATGGCCCGTCCAGTCCAACCCAAAACATTGAAGAATAGAACTAATTTTGGCCCAACAAAGAAAAAAACCATAGTCTTCTTGGGTTGGCCCGCCCAACTTTCTGGCTGGAGCTCCGCCAGTGAGAAAGTGCACGCCAAAGCGGGCTCAACGGAACGATGCCCGAGTCGTACTCCATGCAACGATGGGAACATCGACGAAAATAACCTGGCGCATGCTATGGAGGATGCGCGCGGCAGGGGAAGGCTCGTAGAGCTGGCTAGCTAGCAGGGACGGGTCGGGACGGAGCTCGCCCTGCCCAGAGGCTCCACGAGCAGTCTAGCTACCCCTCCTCGCGCGCCAGGCTGCATCACGGTCTCTGTGGCGGTCGGCGAGGTCCGTAAAGAAGCGGCGGTGACACACACCGCGCGCCCAGGTAGAAAAAAGGGGATTTGGGAATCTCGAGGGAGTAGCCTTGATTTTTGTTTAGCTAGGTGGGTTTTGGGCAAAAACAATTGTGCCACATGTAAGCACCAGAACGAATTGGACTAGTTTTGCACCCATATAACAAGTTGGTGTACCGGTTCATCCCAATTTTCAAGATTTTGTACCAATTTGCACGCACCACACAAGTTGTTGTATGTCTAGTGTTATTATCTCATAAATATGCAAGTTTATCTCATCTCATTCTCAATCAATTCATTCAAATGCATTTCATATTCCTATTCACTTGGAATAAAATCCAACTAATCGTATGCAATTATAACTCGAATATGGCTCTCCTCCTCCGCTCCCACTTCCCACCTCTCTCCTCCACGAAACTTGGTGATCTCCATGGATCTCTTCAAGCCTAGCGAGCATGGAGGGTCGGCTCCATTGGGATTTCTCGCCCGGCCTTGCGGTCGAGGCGCAGGTGCATCGCCGTTTTGGATCTTCAGTCTCCTTCTCCCCATCCTCCTCGTCCAAGGAATTCTTCCTAGTCGTGGTGTTCTCTTCTGCTTCCTTCCATCTTTCGGAAGAGTCAGTTTCTTTGGTCCTGCAATGCTGTTTGGGTGGTGTAGCTGCTGATTTCAGAGTTTTCATGCTTACGGATCGTCGATTTCATTTTTCGGTGGCATCCAACAAAGTTGGACATTTCATCTATTGTCTCAGGGACCGAGTATGGCTTGATTTCACGTGCCATTTCCGTCTTTTTCATGGTGATATTTCATTCTTCCCGTCTGTGGAGGTTAATGAGGCAGCAAATTCTTGGCTTGATCAGTATTTCACTAAGAAGAGTTCTGCGTCAGGCAGAATAGCTATTCGCACAAATCTTGATTTTTTTAAACAGTCTGCTTCACAAGTTCATGTCTCTGTTGTTCAGCAGTCTACTTCGCAAGCTCATGTCTCTGCTGTTGATCACATTCAGTTTGGTTCCCTGCCTGCAAATTTGATCAAGAAAAATTCAGTTAAGGCACCGTCTTTTCTCATGGTATTGGTTCATACTTTGAGATTCAAATTGGTTCAATCAGCTGTCCGTTGAGCAAGAATTCGGAATTCCCGGTTTTTCAGGCTCCATCACCGCTGTCAGTTGATTCTGATGGCTTTAATTCTCTCTCACGTAAATTACTCCTTGATTTATTGGATGCAAAGACAGCTAATTACTCTGATGAGGAGATTAAATATATGTTTGAGCTGTCGGTTGTCCCGCCGTTGGATACTATTTATAAGCTCCTAAATTATTGCGCTAAATGCGGGCGTGATCATCTGGTGGAAAATTGTCCGGACATCCGCTGCAGGACCTGTCATGATTTGGGCCGCTTGTGCTCAGCCTGTGCTCAAATTCAGTGCTACAACTGTCGTCAAATGGGCCACACTAAGAAACAATGTTCAAATCAGCCCATCTGTGGTTTCTGTGATCGGGCTAGCCATTTACGCAAGAATTTTCCTTCCAAAGCAAGAGTTATTCGTTGCCATCGTTGTGGAGATATTGGACATAACGCTTGGGGCTGCAAGACTAAGCAGGTTGGATTCCTAAAAGTAATAAGCGGATTCTAATCGAGATCGACGATTTGGTTCCCGGTTTAGTTCAGCCTTCTTCCCCTGCTAATACTGTCTCGAGCTCTCCGCCGTCACGGCCGGCCGATGAAACTGCTATGAATGAGAGGTTGTCTGCCGTGGAGTTTAGGGCTACTCCTAATAAAGCTCCACTCATGCTTTATCTGCTAGACCATGATGATTCGCTATTTGGGCTGACTGTATTGGAGTTCACTTCTTTCTGGCACTTTGTTTGCACCCACGTTTACACCTTCATGCCATGCCTTACTGCTCCTTCTTATGAAGATCTTGATATGCTGGCTATTGGTTCTATTGGTTCTCATGCAAGTATGGATGTCGAGTTTGTTGCCAAGCAGATTTTTACTCTTGCCAATGCATCAGTTTACTGTCGTCTTTTCATGGATGTCTCAGTTGAGCATGTTGCAGAAAAGCTTGTTGTTTCTGCTATCCTGGAGAAGGGCATCCCGTCCAAGTGGTTACTCAATCCTACAGGGGATTTTTGCATCTTCGAGCAGCAGGTTTTGGCGCCTCTTTCTCAAAATAGTGGTCTACTCGAGTCGACTGTTATTGGGCCTACTTATTTGGGTCTTGGCTTGGCCCAGCATGGGGATGGTTCTGCTACCAGTTCAGTTGATGGACAGATGATGGTTCAGACTGCTTTGGGTACTCTTGATGATCAGCAAGTTGATGTCTTAAACAACAAGGTCCTTGATCATGCTATTCCTGCATCTCTGATTGGTAAAAAAGACTGCGGCTGTTTCTAATTCAGCACCGGCTCGTCGTCGGAAAGTGGCGCCTCCTCTCTCCTCTGCTGGCAAGCGTCCTGGGCTTCGCAGTGATAAAGCGGAGTTCATGCCTCTAGCTCCGCCCTACCAGTCCACCCGCAAGAAACCTTCATCGGTTCCGTTGGCCCCTGCCCCTGAGGAGATGCAGATCGAGATGATGCAGAAGATAGGCGTGGAGCAGTGCGGCATCGACCCTGAAGATCTCACTGAAGAGATGCTTCGTCGTCCTCGTGCCTAATGCAAGCTGCAAGTTTAAACAAATCCGTGTTTTCGAGTGTTTTCAACTGGAACATTAGGGGGGTCAATGGGGATGCTAAGTGGCCTATTTTGCGCCAAAAAATTGATGAAAGTGGTGCTTCTATAATTTGTTTGCAAGAGACTAAAAAAACCTCGTTTGATAATCCATTTATTCGCAAATTTGCTCCACGTCGTTTTGATCGCTTTGTTTGTGTTCCATCGGTTGGTGCTTCTGGTGGTTTGCTTGTCCTCTGGAACAGTAAGATCTTCTCGGGTACCCTTAGGCTGCAGGAATCCTTGGGGTGGTCATAGATTGTGTATCTACTGCTGATGCTTTTGCTTGGACGTTAGTCAATGTATATGGGCCGTGTTCTGGCCTGAGAGGATGGATTTTATTAGTTGGATGTGGAATCTTGATATGCCCGATAAACAATTCTGGATGTTCATGGGTGACTTTAATTTCTATCGCTCTCCTGAAAATAGAAACAGAGATGGGGCCAACATGAATGACATTTTCATTTTCAATGAGCTGATTAGTCACTTGGGCTTAATGGAACTGCCAATTAAAGGATGATCTTATACATGGAGCAACATGCAGTCTGATCCTTTACTCGTCCAGCTAGATTGGCTTTTCACAACGCCTAATTGGGTCATTTCCTATCCGAATATTCAGGTGCATCCTCTCGCTCGTCCGCTATCTGATCACACTCCTTGTGTGGTTAAAATTGACTCTAAAATTCCGAAGGCATCCATTTTCCGCTTTGAAAATTATTGGGTTAGAAGACCTGGCTTCTTTGAGCTGGTTACAAATATTTGGAATTTGGAGGTTCCTGGTAACAGAGCTAAAGTTATTTCACATAAGCTAAAACTGCTTCGTAAAGCTTTAAAGGGATGAGTGGCAACATCACTGACATGGACAACATTATTGCAAATTGTAATTCGGTAATTTTCTTGCTGGATGAACTTGAGGAACAAAGAAATCTGCATGTAACTGCATGGAATTTCAGGAATATAGTCAAGAATAAGCTAAACCATGTTCTGTTATGCAAGTAGGACCTTTGGAAGAGTAGATGCACCATCCGATGGGCAAAGCTTGGTGATGAGAAGACTAGTTTTTTTCCATGCTATGGACACGGTTCGATATCAACAAAACAATATTGCTCGCTTCACCTTGGAGGATGGTTCTGAAGTTTGTGACCATGATGCAAAAGCTGCAGTTCTTTGGCACTCTTTCAAGGATAGATTAGGTCAATCCATTCCCACGGAGATGCCCATGGAGATCCTCGATCTTGTTCAGCCTGGACATGACCTGCACTCATTATCTGCTCCTTTTACTGAACATGAAATTGACTTAGTGGTGGCTTCTCTTCCTGTTGACAAGGCACCAGGTCCAGACAGATTTAATGGCAAGTTCATTAAGAGTTGTTGGCCCATTATCAAAAAGGATTTTTATAATCTTTGTCATGATTTCCATGCTCAGAACATCTCCTTGCAGTGTATCAATGACTTGATTATCACCTTGATACCCAAAAAACAGTCCCCTGAAACACCCAATGATTTTCGGCCAATTTCTCTCCTCAATTCAGCTTTAAAGCTGCTCACTAAGCTTTTGGCAAACAGACTTCAATCCAGAATTCTTGATATTGTCCATGTGAATCAGTTTGGGTTTTTGAAACCGAGAACGATCCAAGATTGCCTGGTTTGGTCGTTTGAATACCTCCATCACTGTAAACATTCTGAGCGAGGAAGTATTATTATGAAACTTGACTTTGAGAAGGCTTTCGATCTGATTGAACATTCTGCTATTCTTAATATTTTGAGAAAGAAGGTTTCGATGATCGCTGGATTTCTTGGATTGATAACATCTTGTCGTCTGGCACCTCTTCAATTTATCTATCCAAATGATGCCCTGCTTATGAAGCACCTCTTCAAGCTCTTCTCGCATCATGATACTCCGTGGGTTTACATGGTTTGGCAAGCATATTATCAGAACTCTGTACCTCATGCATCTCCCCCAGCTGGTTCTTTTTGGTGGCGTGATGTCTGTAAACTACTCACTACTTTCAGAGGGATAACTTCTTGTCAGCCGGGATCTGGGACTTCTCTGTTATTTTGCAAGGACAAATGGTCACCTCAGCTATTTGCACTACAATTTCCGAGATTGTTCTCTTTCGCCATTGATTCTGATATTTCCTTGAGAGATATGCTTGCTTGTGATCACCTGGAAGACTTCAATCAGCACTTTGTTGTGCCGATCTCTGTGCAAGCTCTTGATGAGCTGCATCTGGTTACTGCTTTGCTCCGGCAAATGAATGACGATGAGGATGGGCGTGCTCATGTTGATACTTGGCAGTGTAGCTTTCAGCAGGGGCCATACACTTCAAAGGGATATTACAAATTCATGTTTCATGGCCTAGTGGTCTCTCCTATCTTCGGCAAACTCTGGAAGTGCAAGATCCTCCATAAGAATAAGGTTTTTGTTTGGCTCTTGCTCGTTGATCGACTGAATACTCGAGATATGATGGATAGACGCCAGTGGCATCTTGATTCAGGAGTCCGCTGTGCTATATGCACTTCCGGCGAGCGTGAAACCAGAGAACATCTCTTTTTCAATTGTGCTTTCGCACAAAGAGTGTGGCATCAATTGAAGATTTCATGGCCGGCTTCACCATCAATAGAGAACATGTTTGAAAGGGCTAAGTCATCTTTTCAAGGCGCAAATTTTATGGAGGTGGCGTGCGGTGCTTTGTGGGGGGGTCTGGAAAGTTCGTAATCAGAAAATTTTTGAAGGACAACGCTAGTCCCTCGAGAGGTGGAAGGTGATCTTCAAACAGGACCTGGGCCTAGTGTCTCATAGAATAAAAGCCTCTCACAAGGAAGCTTTCCTCGGCTGGTTAAACTCCTTTTAGTTGGTTCAGCAAATTTTAGACTGTGCAAACCTTTTCTTCTCTTGAGCTATTGTTTTGTTTTTATTTTGTGGTTGAGTCATGCTTGTTTGACTCCTCCAGCTCCCCTCCTTTGTTCACCCATGTGAACTGCTACTATATGTCTTAATTATATAAAACAACCGTAGGGCTTCCTCTACGGTAGCACGGTCTAAAAAATAAAATCCAACTATGTTACAGGTGGATGAAACCCACCGATTATACATGGGAATACCTACAAGCTTGCATTCGAATTATTAACACTGGGGATCAACTCCTGATCCCAGAACTTATTCCAGATGGCCGAGATGATCACGAAAAGATCTAGAATGCTAGATGTACACCATTCACTGTATTGTCTAGTAGCAGTCTACGGCAGGCAGTGCACATAAACGAAAAGGACAATCATGAGGTTTTATTAGTCCATTGAAGTAACATAAACTGAGAAAATCATGGTTTAACCTAACAGTGAGCCTAATCCTAGCTACGGATAGCTAGTGAGAGAGTATAAAGGGGAGGATGAAGAACTTACCGTGCGCCCTTGACCGTTGCTCCAATGCGACAGGGCCAGTGCTACCTCTTGAGGGTTTCAGAAGGAGGAGAGTGTCACCACGAACCGTAGCCATGGAGGTACCGGGGGCAGAGCCCTGCACCGGCCTTGGAAGGCACCACGAGCACACTCGAACACGACGAAGCCACGTCGTCACCGCAAACCGCAAACCCTAACCCTAGGGAGTTGCGCGGGATTGTGTCGGGCAAGGAAAGGCGAATTGAGAAGGACATAAAGGTAGAGCAGGAGGAGGGAAGCGATTGTGACCAACCGCGGCAGCCGAGGCGGTCGGAGCCCGCCGGAGCAGACTTGCAACGGCAAAGGCGATTTCGGTCGCGAGAGCGAGCGAGGAAGGAGACGAGAGAGAGAGAGATTGGCTCGGTCGGGTTGACCCAGACCCGAGCTGGACTCTTGGTTAGGTTCAACCAAGTAGGGATGGACTAACTAGGGGTATTTTGGTAATTTCAAACCAAATAAATTCAAACTTTAGTCTCAAAAATGAAGTCTCAAAAATCTAATAAACATATGATTTCAAACTCTAATAATTAAAGAATTTGGAATTTTTTAAAATTATTTCTTATATAGAAAAATTCAAAGTTCCTTAAGTGGAATCACTTTGAGAATATTTTTAGAAAAATGAATACTAAGTTCAAGATATTATTTGAACTATTATACATTTTCAAAATTATTTATCAGTTTACTTATAATAAATAAGTATTAAAATAATAAAGAAATTATTATGAAAATCAAAGATATTCAGAACAACTAAATCTCTGGGGGTTTTAGAAAACTAAAAATGATCTCATCTTATACATAATAGCATAAAATTTGGATCTTTAAACATTGTCTTATATAGACAATGATGCTTTCAGAACCTGAGGGTCACGAATCGCCGGAAGCTTTAGATTGCACTACTTGTCATCTCAAGGCAAGTTCAATCTTGTATGTCCTCTGTTTTAGTATTTTTTTAAAAAAAAATTAGTTGCAAGTTATTCTAGTTTATCATCTGCATTGAAATAAATTGTTACTTTCGAATGATGTGAATTGCTATCTATAAATGTTGGCGAACGATGCAACCATGGTATGGGTCTCTTGATGGAGGTTCCATTCGTACAGACGAGTATATATCTTGAATCATTTACCCATGTCACAATGGTCCTTACACCGTATCGATCGCATCGACCAACATATCTACTATGGATGGCAAGTCAGAAGTATTCTCCCTCATTCACATATCCTTGGCAGGCTAAACCTGGTTGGGTCTGTTGTGGCGGCCAACGGCGTGGAAACGCATATACTTCCAACCTGACAGGGTTAATTGAAATAGAAACTCGGGTGTGGCGGCGTGCTAGCTATTGGTCTTTGTTACCCGCTACGTCATAATGGGCGGATAAGTGTTGTGCGGGGAGGAGCTCCACATGACTTGGTGCGCTGAGTCCTCGCTATAACACACATGGTGTGTTGAGAGAGTATAAAGGGCCAGACTGCTGTTGGGTAAAGTGATACAACTCTGCAGAGTCTTCAAAAGGAAAATTGTAGCATCTACGTCCTTGTTTCAGAAGGAACGCCGTGGGAAAGGAATCCCAAGTGATTTCAAAAGACACGTGGAGGCTGTTGACATAGTTTTTTAGAACTAAAACTGGACCTTTTGAATAAACGTTTTCCAAAACTTGCATTTACATCTATGACCTATGACTATGGTCATGGCGGTAGCTAGTGCATATTCTATCAAACACTTATCTAAACATTATGGTGAACCTGCTGAGTAACGATGTTACTTATCTATCCCCCATTTGACCCTTGGTTAGACTTGGAGGAGGCGACTAAGGACGACAATGGAGCCTACCATGAAGACGAATTGTACTTCAAGGAGCCAGATCTATCTGGTGGAGTCGAAGGAGTCGACTACATAATTGCATACGGAGCAGACTTAGACCTCAGCTATAGGAACCGGCTGAGCAATACTAGACTAGTATTATTTAGGTTGTTGATCCTTATTAGGTTGGCACTCCCGTACTTGATACTCCTCCGATGTCGTTGGAGGACGTAGAAGCCTTTGTGCAGTTTTGGCTTGTAATAATTAGCATTGTGTAATAAAGTTGGCCCCGCAATGTTGTTGTAATACTCTGAAGGATGTAAATATTTACGGAATGGTACTTCCGTGTGTGTTACGTCAATTACTTGTACACTACAATATGTAGTGGTGTACTGGGTCATTGCAGATGGTATCAGACCAATTGTTAGACCTTAGGTTGGAAACCTAGTCAAGGGAGAAACCTGTAGGTATAGAAGGCCTTAGAACCTTACAAGTTTTATACTATTGCGATGTATATTCACTTGAGAATAACACTCTCATGCAAATATGACTTTATTCTTGCCCTGATATATTCTCGTTATACAGCTAGGATGGATAGAAGGCTCCCAAAGCGAACCATCAGGGTGAGGGACTCTCCATTAGAAAGAGGTTTTTTCCGAGCAGATGTCCTAGAGCAGATGATCACTTACCTTGGGATACAAACCAAAGTTATTGTGAAAGTCATTAGGACCTATCAGAACTTCAGAAGACGTTCAGCATGGTGGCGGAAGAGTTGGAGACTATGGTGGAGCAGTACACCAGTCCTGAACTTATGCAGGAGCGTTGCGAGGTTATGAACTACGAAGCACGTATGGGGCATACCGAACCACCACCTACACCAGTCACTTATGCCTATGAGAATACGGAGCCAGAAATCCCAACTTACCGTACCCATTGTTAGGTTTTAGCACAATTCGGTCTAACCCCTATTCCTCGATCCTTTTCCGTGGTGCCACTCACAATGATCAATTTGAGGCTAGGGGTTAGGGACTTTTATATATAGTGCTAATTTCCGGCTTTTATTAAAACCGTAATTCCGCAGATGTATTCCAGAAACTCCAGGTTAACCAAACCAACCACGATCATCAGTAACCATCTAGGAGTCTCAATCTGCAATTAGTCCCATGAGCACACGTGTGTGAGTCACGTGCCGAATTCGAATCGTAATTCAAATTCATAGGCTTTAATCAATTCATATAGCCAACATATGAACAACCTAGCTTTCCTGATAATACTGTGCCCGGGCTTTATACATCGTATAATTCCAGTATATATAATACTATGTTCCAGTATATCAGTAACCGGCTTCCTTAACTATATTTCCTTAAATACAATTTCACATCATTGATTCCCTGTTATTTCCATGATGTTTCCACACTGAATTTTAATTCCGGAGAATGTAGTGGATGCATAAAATGTTGCAAGACACAAATTCCAACATCTCCCACTTGACTGAAAACATTTTATTTAAACAAAGTGAATTCCCACACAATTAGCATGGTTAGAAAATAATTCCTTCAATGCATTCATGTTGCATATAAACTTTGTAACTTTAGCACTCATATTATCACAAAGTAACAGGTTATGATGCGCTTTCCATGACCATTCCCGAAGAAATTTCCTTAACCATATACCTTCCTTCAATGCTTGAGATGCATCGAAGTATTCAATTTCGTAAATAACGAGTATCCCAATCATGTTTCCTTTGTACACCACAAAAACATACAAAAGTAAATATATTAACACATAACATGAAAATAAATTACCTTTCAGCGAGATCCCTTTTCCAATTTACATATATAGCGTCAATATATCCGCGCAGTTGAATGTTGAGATCATCAAAGAATAATAAATAATCCATATTTCCTTGACATTGCACGTCAAGTGCATTATGTGATTCCAAAAATCTTTATAAGATTCATATTCCATTGCTAACAATTCCAGCAAATCGATTTCCGTGCTAATCAAAATAGCAACAATTAAAGCATGGCTAAGATCAGGTCGCATGAATAATTTCCCACGATAATTATGGTATGACAATTATTTTTCCTTTTTCCTCATGAGTTTAAACATAATTCCTCATAGAGTATCATTCCCTTTATCAAAGGTTATTGACAGGTTTGCCGTTTTCCATAGAAAAATATATCAAAACATTCTCTATGTAATTCCACTCCCAAAACATTGGAAGATTTGACATACCTTTCATACGAAAGTTAGAACCAAACTAAGCCTTCACTTCCATCAATGTGATATTTCAAAAACAATAACAACATAGTTAGCACATGTAGCAATAAAACAAAACAATTAATACTAACCTTTGTATATGATCGTCTTCCATCATAAATAAAAACATTGACCTGACATACCATTGATGTGAAGCTTTTCCAATAACATGAATTAATATATTCAGTTAGCAAACCATGTCTTCAATTTCTTCCCACCTCTAAATTCTAGAGTTTCCACAAAGTATAATTATTTCCTTTGTGCAATGAATTAAACAACAACACCTTCCTCTAAATTCCAGAGTTTCCACAAGGTATAAATATTTCCTTTGTGTAAATAATTAAGCAACAACACTGACAAAGATATACATCTCGGGTACCCTACTGTGAGGGTACCTGGTGCACGTGATGACTAAAAGCCCAAATAGCGAAGATACGACTCGAAGCCCAAGACGAGAGGCCCAACAAGTTGGAGTACCTTCCAAGTGAGGACATAGGCATAGTCGGTTTATACTTTCCTTATGTGTAAACTAGGTCGGTTACAAACTCCCGAGACCCAGCCTATTTAAAGGCTGGGAGGGGTGCCGATCTAGGACCAAGCCATACTCGAACCACCAAAGCTCTTGCGAGATCGTCATCTCGCCGGAGCCACCTTGTAACCACATAATCTCCAGCGATCAATAACAGACAAGCAGGAAGTAGGGTCTTTACCTCCACCCGAGGGGCCTGAACCTGGGTAAATCTTTGCCTCTGCTTGTCAGCCGACGAAACTACCAGTACTACCACGTTCTCTCCCCATAATCTCAACCCTAGGTCCTTAACCATGGGATTTGATGAGGGTACACCTCGTCAATTGGCGCCGTCTGTGGGAAAGAATAGTGCTGGACTCGCGGTTTCTTCGGTTCCATCGGAAAACGGCGACTCGCCGATCGGATCTACAAACGGCAACTCGCCGGCTGCATCGACAAACCAGAACTCGCCGACTCAGGCGGCACACGGCAACTCGCCGGCTCACTCGACAAACGGCAACACGCCAGCTTCACCCGCAAAAAGCACATCGGATCCTCTGATGGATTTCGAGCCACACTCGCCAGGATTCCAGGAGGCCTTCTCCGATCTCGAGTCAGGTTTGGGTTTAACCGTTGGTTCGTTCAATTTTTTCGTCAACAAGCTTGGTGTGCAGGACTTGACGGATCCACGCCAACTCGCGACTTCGCACCCGAGGCTCCATCGGTTGCGGCTCCTTCGACTGCGGATCCCTCACTGCGTCCATACCATCGTCGACCCTCCAAGCTTGTTCGTCTGCAACAACCATGTCCACACGAGAGATGCGCGAGCTCATTGAAGAGCTCCAGGGCGAGGAGGCCGAATCAGCATACCGCACAAACGATCCCGAGCTGGATCTCCCACTCGAGGATAGTTTCGACTGCGGGATCTCCCTCAGCGACTTCGACGACCTCGAAACTCATATCGACAACCACGTCGACTCCGAGATCTGCGCCAACAACAACCTCGACTTCGAGATCATAACAACCTCGCCGACGCCGAGATGGCATAGGCGACGAAGACGTCGACTGCGAGATCCGTCCAGACGAACCACTCGATGAACATACAGGCTCAGACATGAGCCTCGATGAAGATGTCGAGTCCATGACGGGACTCGAAAGTACATACATATACCCTCGGGTCATACCCCAACAGGTCTATGTGGCCATCGCCGCAGAAACATCAGAAACTGCGGCCAGTCGCAGGCCTACAGAATTCCCGTGCACAGTCACTATGCCGGACGGAGCCACAACCCTCACAATCACTGCTGAGATGGCAGCAAAAGCAGATAAAGTTATCAAGGAGTGCACAATGATGCCAGCAGACGCAACACAAGAAGAGATGTTGACCTTCCAGTACTTCAACTGGCAGGAGTCACTTCGACTGAAGCAGATAAGAGCACACTCGAAGAACGCAAAAAGCAAGCTAGCTTGTCGAGTGCGCGCAGAAGACAGCTCTCCCTGAGCTCCACCGGGCGAGCAGACACAGACCAGATCAAGGTTGTCACACCTCTCGCCAGGCGAGAAGGCGGCACTCACCCGCAACTTAGGCAACTCCTTCATGACATACGACGAGGAAGGACTGCCGGTGCCCAAAACAGCAGCAGGTGCTCTCTACACCGCTGCAGCATACCTGGAGGCAATCAAGCCCCCAGCGGATGACCCCAATGCAAAACTACACCGCCAACAGATCAAATCACTCGCCTTAGCTGCAAAGGCCATACGCCAAGTTCCAAGAACTCCAGGTGGGAGTCGAGACCGTGCCCTAGTCGACGCGCCTCGGGAAGAGCATAATCACAGTGGTCGTCGCCACCACTCGAAGGAAAGAAGCGGCTCGCGAAGGCGCAGGTCCAGGAGCAGATCACGCAGATCATACAGTAGCGACTCATACTCTGATCGAGAGCCTGAGCCACATGGAGCTCTGTGCTTCACTCGACGCGTCCGCGAGACACGGATGCCCAAAGGATTCAAACTCACATCGAACAGCCCAAGTACACGGGTCGACAGGAACCTTCCGGGTGGCTGGAAGATTACAGGCTGGCAGTTGCGTGCCAGCGGGGCACCAACACTACAGCCATGCAGTACATACGACTCATGCTCGAAGGCACAGCTCGCGACTGGCTCAAGGCCCTACCTCCATCAACATACGACTCGTGGGATCACTTCCGCAGGGATTTCGTCAAAAACTTCGAGCCTCTATGTGAGCGCCCGAAAACATTCGAGGAGCTGCGGGCCTGCGTTCAGACGAAACGTTGAGGTCATACATCAGACGATGGACTGAGATACGTAACTCAGTTGGAGTGGTTTCAGAAGATATGGCCATGGATGCTTTCGTCATGGGCCTCGCCAGGCGAGACTTCAAAGAAGCACTTGGCCGCCAAAAGCCAAAATCTGTAGCCCACCTCTTGCAGATCGCGACTGAGTGGGCAGATGGAGAGGATATGGCACGCACCACACGCGGGTCCTCACCCCGTGACAAACATGAGAATAGCAGTCGAAGCCATAGAGACTCGTACAGAGACGACCGAAGGCGCAAACGTTCAAAACGTCATTACGACGATGACAGACCCGAATTCATGGCGGCTGGGTTCTCCACACCCCGCAATGATCAGGACAGAAGCGACCGACGGTCGGAAGATCGGCGAGACAGTCGAGATGATCGGCGAGACAGTCGAGATGATCGTCGAGACAGCCAACGCAGTGATAGCTACAAGAGGAAGGATTGGCGCAAGTCACGGGCACAATCTGAGCGATCATTCGAAGAAAAGATGGACGCTGATTGCAGATTCCACCTGTACAAGGGGGACGATGGAAAACTGCGATCCAACCACTCGATGAGAAACTGCAGGGAGTTCGACCAAATGGCGACTGATTACGTAAATCGCAGAAAGGCAGCAGCCGCACAAGCACCTGCACCCGTGCCTCAGCCAAACAACGTGCCTGTTCTGATGGCACCACCTCCACCACCACAGCCTGCCCCAGGCGGAAATCTCGCGGGTGCCATACAGCCCGTGCCTCGGGTGGACGAACCACAGTACCCTCCGCCCCAAGGGCAGATGTACATGATACAGAAAGGTCGACCTTCCAACAGGGAGCAAAAACTTCGCACTCGACAGGTAAACATGGCGGTCATGTCACCTCCTGCGGTAACAGAATACTTGAAGGAGCCGAAACTACAATAAGCTTCAGCAAAGAGGACCACCCTCCATCGGTTGTTCGACCAGGGCACTCTGCTCTGGTACTCGACGCGCAAATTGGAGGCTACGCCATGTCCAAGGTCTTCATGGATGGTGGGAGCGGCATAAACATCATCTTCGCAGATACGCTCCGCAAAATGAACAGGTCAGTCGAAAACCTGCCAAGATCTTCAAATACCTTCCACGGTATCGTTCCAGGGAAAGCAATAAGCCCAGAGGGCACCATACAACTCGACGTAACGTTCGGGGACAAGCACCACTTCAGGACAGAGTCGATTGAGTTCGAAGTGGTCGACTGGAAGTCACAATACCATGCTATACTTGGACGCCCGACGTTCGCTCGATTCATGGCGGTGCCACATTACGCATACCTCCAGCTGAAGATGCCTGGACCAAAAGGAGTAATCACAGTCAAGGGGAACTTCCAAAAGTCTGACTCTTGCGACCGAGAATTCAGCAAAATCTCTGAGATGTTTGGCATGGAAGCAACACTCGCTGATCTAGCGGTCTCCAACGATCGAACACTTATGCCAGAGCACAAAAAGGTGGCAGTCGACAGAGCATTCAGTGCCACCAACGACACAAGATCGCATCAGGTGCACCCGACTGACCCGACCAAGACAGTCAATGTCTCGTCGAGTCTGCCTATCGCATAGGAAAGCGCGCTCGTCGAATTCCTCCGTGAGAACTGGGATATATTTGCATGGTGTCCAGCAGACATGCCAGGTATTCCCAGGGAATTCGCCGAGCACTCTCTCCAGCTACTTCCAGGTGCTAAACCAGTCAAACAAACAATGCGCCGCATATCCGGCCCAAAAAGAACTGCAGTCGAAGCCGAAGTCGACAGGCTACTCGCAGCAGGATTCATCAGAGAGATCAAGAAATCACAATGGGTGGCCAACCCCGTACTTGTAGAGAAGAAGCATACAGACATCCTTCGGATGTGTAGATTTTACAGCACTCAATAAGTGTTGTCCAAAGGATCACTTTCCACTACCTCGAATCGACCAGATCGTCGACTCCACCGCCGGGTGCGCTCGCTTGTCCTTCCTGGATGCTTACTCGGGTTACCACCAGATAAGGATGAAGAAAAAAAACGGCGTTCATAACCCCACTCGGGGTCTACTGCTACACCACAATGCCTTTCGGGCTCAAGAACGCAGGCGCAACCTATCAGCGCATGATGCAAGATTGCCTCAAGAAGCAGATTGGGCGAAACGTCCAGGTCTATGTAGATGACATCGTCATCACCACAAGAGAGGAAAACACACTACTCGATGACTTGCGAGAGACATTCGCAAACCTCAAACGCTTCCACATCAAGCTCAACCCGAAGAAGTGCACGTTCGGCGTGCCAGCCGGGCAACTCCTCGGGTATCTAGTCTCAGCTCGAGGAATCGAGGCGGACCCGGAGAAAATACAGGCCATCTTGACGATGCAAAGGCCTTCAAAGCTCCATGACGTGCAAAAATTGGGGTCGAGTAGCAGCACTCAGTCGATTCATCAGCAAGCTAGGCGAAAAAGCACTCCCGTTCTATCGACTGATGAAGAAAGCAGATAAGTTCGAGTGGACGCCAGAAGCCGAAGCAGCCTTCACGGACCTCAAGCGAGTCCTCACAAGCCCTCCAATCCTCGTAGCACCAAGGAACGCGAGCCACTATACCTATATGTCTCTGCAACTAACAGGGTGGTGAGCACTGTTCTAGTGGTCGAACGCAGGAGGAGGGACACGCCCAAAGCATACAACGTCCAGTCTATTACTTGAGTGAAGTGCTCTCCACATCAAAGCAGCGGTACCCGCACTATCAGAAGCTGGCATACGCCGTGTTCATGTCCTCAAGGAAGCTGACGCATTACTTCTCCGAGCACCCGATCACTGTAATCAGCACTTCAGGGATCGGGGACATCCTCACAAACCCCAATGCAACTGGGCGAGTAGCAAAATGGCTCATCGAGCTAGCACCAAGAGACATCAAGTATGATTACCCGAAGGCCATCAAAGCACAAGTTTTACCCGACTTCCACACCGAGTGGATTGAAGCTCAGCTCCCAGGAGCACCAGATGTGTCCAATTCCTGGACTATGTACTTTGATGGCTCGAAGAAAAACGAAGGCGCAGGCGCAGGTGTCATCCTCATATCACCAAAAGGCGACAAGCTCCGCTACATCCTGCAAATGGGATTCGAGTTCCCATCCAATAACGAAGCAGAATATGAGGCTCTGATCCATGGCATGAGGATGGCCAAAGCCCTCGGGTGCACTCGACTGATGATCTACGGCGACTCGAATCTGGTGGTGCAGCAAACAATGAAGGCTGCGACGCAATCGCAGATAACATGATCGCCTACCGTGACCTGTACAACATCATGGAGGGCAGCTTCGAAGGCTGCGAGTTGCGGCACATAGGGCGAGAGCAATGAAGAAGCAGATAAGTTAGCCAACATTGGTGCGACCAAAGCACCAGTGCCACCTGGTGTCTTCTTCGAGCGCATAGAGCACAGATCAATCAAAAAGAAGCGGGCAACTCCTGCACCAGCCGCACCAGCCAAGAGCAAAACACCTAGCACAGAGGACCCACCAGTCGAGGTACTCCTCATCGAGCCAACTTGGACTCAACCCTTCCTCGCATACATACTCCGCGGCGAGGTACCCGAAGACTTCACAGAGTCAAGACGCGTCACTCGACGATCTAAAGCATACACTGTCATCAACGGTGAACTTTACAAACGCAGCATATCAGGTATGTTCCAGCGTTGCATAGCATTTGAAGATGGCCAAGCCATCCTTCGTGATATTCATGCAGGTACTTGCGGGCATCACGCCAGCAGTCGATCACTCGTAGCCAAAGCCTTTCGCGCAGGCTTCTACTGGCCCACAACACTCAAAGACGCGGAGGACATAGTCAAAAGGTGCATCGGCTGCCAAAAATTCGCCACAAAGCCGCACGCACCCGCATCGGCGTTGAAGACAATACCATTGGCCTGGCCTTTCGCCCAGTGGGGGCTCGATATGGTTGGGCCACTCAAAAAATCCTCCCATGGAGGGCATACTCACCTTCTGGTGGCGGTCGACAAGTTCACCAAGTGGATTGAAGCAGTACCCATCACAAGTTCGACTGCCACTACAGCAGTCAATTTCATAAAATCCATCATATACCGCTTTGGTGTGCCAAATAGCATCATCACTGACAACGGTACAAACTTCACGGCTGAGGAATTCAAATCCTTCTGCAAAGAGCAAGATATCACGCTCAATTATGCATCTGTGGCGCACCCGCAATCAAACGGCCAAGTCGAAAAGGCCAATGGGCTTGTGACAAGTGGAATCAAGAAGCGCCTCCTGGTGCCACTCAAAAGGGCTGCGGGTGCTTGGGTAGAAGAGCTCCCGTCTGTGCTATGGAGCCTACGCACAACACCCAACGCCTCAACGCAATTCACTCCATTCTTCATGGTCTACGGCGCAGAGGCAATTCTGCCATCAGACGTAAGGTTCAACGCACCAAGAGTCGAAGCATACAATGAAGAAGATGCAGACGAGGCACTCGAAGACGCAGTCGACTTGCTAGAAGAAGCACGTAACACGGCGCTCGCACGCACAGCTGTTTATCAGCAGGACCTCCGCAACTACCACAGCCGTCGACTGCGTACCAGGTCCTTCGAGGTTGGCGACCTGGTACTTCGACTGAAGCAAAAGAAGGTGCACAAACTCGCTTCTCCATGGGAAGGACCCTTCATCATCACCGAGGTCATTGGTGGTGGAGCATACAGACTGAAGCACGCGAAGACAGGAGAACTCTCGCATAATCCTTGGAACGTTGCGCAGCTGCGCCGTTTCTATGCTTAGATTGCTCAGTCGCACAATGTAATAGGCACATATGTCGGATAGCTGCAGGTTTCAGACGCGCTCTTTTCCTTACCAGGGTACCTAAGGGGACTGGAAGGTTTTTAATGAGGCGGCCTGCAGCTTAATATTCAAAATGGAATATAATTCATGATTCCTCATATTTCTCTCTGCTTACTACTCGCATAACTTGGTTCACAAAATTAGCCTCACCCGAGCACTCGGGGGCTGCGCTATCTCAAAAAGCATGTGTTTTGCTCTTGTTCACAACATAATACCCCAGCCGCACTCGAATACTCGGGGGCTGGGTCATAAAAATCATACATAAACACAAAAGTTGCTCAACCCACTCAATTATTTGGGAGTTGAGCCTACAAGCATCAAGTGAAGCTTCAAGTACTGCAAAAATTCATAACCGCACACGAATAGTCGGGGGCTGGACAGTCCTAATTTTACAGCATGTTGCTTCATACACCCCGCTCAACAGGCTCGGGGGCTGCATACATGTAAACAAATAATGTACAATAATAACAAGTGTTGCGTTTTACACTTTGGAGTCACCCCAAATACACATAACCTACTCAACAGGTTCTTCCTTGGGCTCGGTCCATTTTTCTCCTCCTTCAGCACACGATGGATAAGGACAAGTGCGTCCATTCGTGTCTCTTGGTAGTGCTCCTCCATCGGCACAGGACCACCACCTGGTAAGGTGCGGGTCCCATCGCAATCCTTTTCAAATCAAGGTGCGGAAGGTGCGATCGCACAAAGGCAAGAGCAACGTTAGCCCCGCTAATCAGTTGCTCACGCACAAACTTCTTGATCGCCTTGCCTTTTCGAAATTTCTTCAGCAAAGCCACAAGGCCCTGTGGTTGCTCATTCAAAGGAAACAAAGCTTCGTGGACTCGAAATAAAGCCAACCTGCAAGTCTCCAGTCGAATGGCTGTGCGCCAAGCCCGGTCCAGAAGCCTTACCAAAACGGGCTCTTCGCCCTGTCTGACCAGAAGGGGTGGGCGGAGTACTGTGCTACTCGCATGACCATCGAGTCGATCCTGATTCGTGCCTCCTCCTTTATCGGGTCAGAGCAAACACCTGCGCAAAAGCAAAGGGCTCATCATCGCCCAGTCGAGTCACCTTGCAAAGAATAGATCTCGATGATCCAAAAATGTCTTACATTCGAGTTGCAGATTTACTCTCTCCAACTCCTCAAGCAAAAAGGCTTCTCGCTCTGTAGTTGGGGATGGCCTGACTGCAGCTCAGCATACGCATCTTGCGTTTCCTTCAGCTCGCGAGTAACTTCGGAAAGCTTTTGATGAAGAAAGTCCATAATTTTCTGGTCATTAACGCTTCGTGACTTCGAAGAACCACCCACAACAGGGCCAGTCGATGGTTTAGAAGCTCGGTTCTACAGTCAGAATAATTCAATCATAAGGAAGCATAAAAGAGCTCAAACAAAAGGCTCGGGGGCTGCGCCTCCCGATCACTGAAGTTCATGTTTCATAACAACACAGATACGATGTCTGATAATTTACATATAGCAAAAGCAAAGTGACGCAATTCCTAGACCTAGTCAAACAAAGGGGTCACTGGCTAAGTCGTCGACTTCTTGGAGGAAGTTTTCTTCGCCTGGACCTTGGCTGCCCTTTCTTCAACAGTTGTTACCAGCTGTTGGGATATGTTTTGGCGGCTTCCATCCAAGTGCCGAGCCCGACGGTTTTGCCATCAGGACCCCGTGGAAACTTCTTTGTGGCTGCGTCAAAATCTGCCTCGACTCCGTGCGCGAGCAACATGAGAAAAGTAGTCTGAGCACCACTTACCATTTGCTCGCGACAGAAGTCCGCGACGGCAGTCCCTTCAGGCTTGAATAGCTCAACTAGTTCTGCAAAGGAGGATGGTAGCTCCTCGCCGGGGAAGAAGCTGCCATGGAGGGCGCCCAGGGCACTCGCCGCTTGCGTTAGCATCTCCCCTGCTCTGCTACTGGTAGCCTCCGAGACAGTCACACTTTCATCAAGTGAGGTGCCAAGGCTCTGCTTGCCAGTAGCAGTCGGGCCATCCATCACACCTAGCATATGGGCAAAATAATCAGCACCATATATCAGAAACCTCAAACATCTAGGGAACAGAGCAAAAATTCTTACCAGTTAAGCTGGTGCTGGCGGCAGAGAGTCGACCAATCGCCGACTCCTCCCTAACTTCGGCTGCTTTCAGCCTCTTCTCCAGATCAGCCACTCGACGGGTGGCGTTGTTCAAATTTTCTGCCGCTTCAGTGGCGGCCTCTGCAAAAACAGACGCACATGATTAGTAAGCCGCAAGAGAAATCACTCTCAACAAGTGGTGATAGCATAAAAAGATACGCACTCTTTGCAACTTCGAGTTGCTGCTGCAGGGTGGCGGCTTCAGTCTCCTTGTTCACATACTGGGCACCAGCCTTCAGCAACTCTCGCACAAACGTCTAAATACACGACATAGGCAAATTCACAACTCAATAACTGAGTATAGGCAAAATTTCGCATTCATGAGGATTAAAACTATGGCAAGCACAAACTTACGTGTTCCAAGAAGGAAGAAGTCGACGCAGGGACACCTGCAGCCGCAGCTCCACTCTCAATTGCTGCAACCTCCGGCTGGGGTGGCGTAGCTGTGGCTGTAGCGGCAGGAGTCGCCGGGGTAGGCGGCTGCTCTGGTGGCAGCGTCCGTGCAGTGGACGATGCGCTGCTCTTTTCCGCCGTAGGTGGCGGAGGCATATCCTCATCCGAGGAAACACTGTTTCACACATTATAAGTATACAAGGTGGTATTATTCATAACATTACAAAGCATATGCACATGATACTTACTCTTCAGTAAGGTCGCACAATCGACCAGGTGCAAGCACACCCACGCTCAGGCGCGATTTCTTCGGTGGTCGAGGGGGAAGCGAGCGAATCGGGGGAACTCGAGTGGCGCCGTCATCGACTCCGTCCTATCTTCCTCTTTCTCCTCCGAGTCAGCGGTGTCTTCCGTCGCGCGACCGCTTCTGCTTGCCCTGCACCTCAGCATCGCCCTCATCGGCTTCTGGCGTGTGTGCGGGGCGAGTGAAGCCATCTCATCATCAGAATCTGCCTCGAGTGGCTCATTGTCTGGCACTGGGCCGCTCTCCGGCAAGGGAGGCATTGACTCAAACATTTTGTGTCCCTACACACATAAACAACAAAGGATTCAACATCACACATGCATAACATATTAACTGAGATGTAGTATCAACTGTTAGCTCTGGCAGAGGGTTGCTGGTCTCATAAGGAGGCACAGGCGAGTTCATCTCGCAGGGGTCTTCATCAGTAAGCTTGGTAAGGCTCCTTACCAACTTCTCCGCTTCCGCATCAGATAGCTCCACTGCGCGTGAGCGGGTTGGATCAGAAGCCCCACCATATGCCCACAAAGCATGCACTCGGGCTCGGAGAGGCTGCACTCACCTGTGACCTCTCGACCTGCAGTGGTCTGAAGCTTCAGCACCTTCTCCATCAGAATGTCAGCCTCTTCGGCTTCGACTCCGGTCGGCTGGGCAATCCATGATGGCCTCTTCTTCACCAGGGCGTCTGCGTCAAAGGAAGGCAACCCGAAGGTTTGGCCGCCAATGGTCACATCCTTGATGTAGAACAACTTCTGGCGCCATCCTTGCACAGACTCCAGGAAGTTGATCTTGAAGTACTCGACGTCAGGTCGGGCCTGTACTCCAAAACCACCAGGTCCCTTGGTGCTGTGTTGGCGCTTGACGTTGAAGATACGACGGAACATACCAAAGTGGGGTGCCACGCCCAAGAAGCACTCGCACAGGACGAAGTAACACGCAATGTGCAAAAGCCCATTGGGCGTAAAATCGTGCAATTGCACTCCATACACGTGCATCAGTGCACGAAGAAAGTTGTGAACAGGGAAGGAGAATCCCTGTTCACAAAATCAACAAAGCAGACCCGCTCATTGGGGCCTGGGCGCGGGATTACCTCGACGCCGGGGAGGCGAACTTGAGAAGTGTCCTCAGGGATCAGCCCGTCGTTCCGCAGGCCAGCGAGCATCCTCTTGCTGCAGGTGGATTTGGTCCACGCGCCCTTCTCCCGCTTCAAGCCACTGGCAGCGGCTCCCGCGGCGCTGTCCGCCGACGCAGCACTCCTGCCCCTTCGGGTGGTTGGCTTCGTCATCGCGGTGGTGTTTGCACAAGCTTTGCTCTAGGGCAATGGCGATGCGAGAGGAGGAAGAAGAAGTAGCGGCGGCGGAGAGCAAATGGCAAGTAAAAACACTATTTACGCCGCCGTCCCCTTTTTACCTCAAAAGCAAAAGAATCTGCACCGTCAATGCGAGATCGTGGGCACATAAGCAAATCTAACCGTACACGTGGCAGCCACGGAGGGCAACCGTCGCCGGCCACTCCGCCCACTACGCACGGGAATCTAGGAACTACCATCATGGCTCCGGAGAAATCGTGCCTGAACGGTCAAATCCAGTCCAAACGGCTGTACAATGGGCCCACAAGACGTGTCACGTCCCATCTCTCGCAGCATAGCGCACGCCACCGCGTGTCAGGTGGCGCAGTCGCCATAAAACGTCATCCCTGACATCATTGCAGCAAATTTGTTCAGAAAAGATGTCGGGTTCGCCTAAAGCATATTACACACTCGATTGTTTGTCGAGTGTATGGTCACTCGACTGTCTCCTCGATCAAAGACATATTACTCCCATCGGGAGCATATCAAAAATTTCTTCGACTAAAGATGATCAAGACCAGGTGATTTTGAGATTGTCCTCCATTACATGTAATAAAGCACAATCTCGGGGGCTACTCCCATCGGGAGCGCTATCACGCACCCGATAAAATGGTGTCAAAGTATCAGTCGACGAATGTATCGACTACGTTCATATGTAAAATCATACTCAAAATATTCCCGAGTTGCGTCCGTCGCAAATACCTCGGATGTTGCATGCATAGTGCAAAGGTAAGACCCGCCGAACTTTCGAGCTGGGCTAAAGACCGTTCCCGCAACGTCAATCCTTATATTTTCCGTGTCAGCAGACATGATGAAAAATCCTGACGGACGCGTTGGGTAAAATTCAAAGTTATACTGCAGATCGACTCAGTAAGACCTCCGCGGCCTAGTCGAATCTGACCAGTTTGTTCCAGATTCGAGTCCGGGGACTCGAGTTTGATTGAAAGCTAGTAAGGTGTTACCCAAATGTGTAGTTAACCAGTCCCGATCCGTCGAGTGAACTGGGCCTGCTAAGCTATTATCCCTTGATCATCATAAGCAAAAACCACAGTCGATGAAATACTTGACATAGCCAACATGTGCTATTCATACAGGAATTCCAATTATAATATACATAATGCTAAGCATATGACGTGCACTTACGAAAGAGTTCATGCCCGATTCTTCGAGTCAGACAAGTACTCGGGGGCTACTGACAAAGATATACATCTCGGGTACCCTACTGTGAGGGTACCTGGTGCATGTGATGACTAAAAGCCCAAATAGCGAAGATACGACTCGAAGCCCAAGACGAGAGGCCCAACAAGTTGGAGTACCTTCCAAGTGAGGACATAGGCATAGTCGGTTTATACTTTCCTTATGTGTAAACTAGGTCGGTTACAAACTCCCGAGACCCAGCCTATTTAAAGGTTGGGAGGGGTGCCGATCTAGGTCCAAGCCATACTCGAACCACCAAAGCTCTTGCGAGATCGTCATCTCGCCGGAGCCACCTTGTAACCACATAATCTCCAGCGATCAATAACAGACAAGCAGGAAGTAGGGTCTTTACCTCCACCCGAGGGGCCTGAACCTGGGTAAATCTTTGCCTCTGCTTGTCAGCCGACGAAACTAACAGTACTACCACGTTCTCTCCCCATAATCTCAACCCTAGCTCTTTAACCATGGGATTTGATAAGGGTACACCTCGTCAAACACCTTCCTCTAAATTCCAGAGTTTCCACAAAGTATAAATATTTCCTTTGTGTAAATAATTAAACAACAAGCTTAGAATTTTAAATTCCACTAAGCATGTTGGCTTAAACTTCCTTATAAATAAATACATTTACAACCTATAGGCTTGCGGTTATTTGGTACAATAACAAGTTCCCAAAATTTTGTTCCTCATCACTGAGTTTATTTGTTCCCGCAATGATTCCACCCATAGTTAAATTGGTAACAACTTTAACTATTCCATACAAGTTTACAAGTTCCTCTAAAATATAGAGTGACTTCCTCAAAGAACAGACAATAATAGTCAAGATATGATGGTCCATGTTAATTCCTACCACTTTTCCTAAACATGTTAGTGTTGGAACTTTACTTTGAGTTTACTGCTGAGTTTCCCACATATAAAATTCCTACTTTCCACCAATTTACCTTTTCCAGATCAAAAACTGAATACCATTTGATCCACTAGAATATAAACCATAAAATAAAATAAAAATTGGTGTTCTATGTAGTAAATAGTCATCCCAATTCCATACTACCAAAATATAAATAGAATACTTCCTTCCAGTTCACAAAGTATAACAGTGATTGTGCTAAATAATGACTTACTGAACAAATAGTAGTATGTAATGCTTTTCCATATAATCAAGGGAATAACCAATTGTTGTATTCCTCCATTCAACCATGGAGTATATGACATAAAATAGCGGTGAATAATTCCATGTTCATTTCATAGCTTCAATTCCTGAAGTGTACTTCCCCCACCAATCAGTTTTCAAACTTATAAATCCTTTGATGAACTGATTTTCCACTTCAGTATGAGATGTCAATACAACAAAGACCTTCCGACTTGTATTGTAAAAGATATAGATAACCATATCAAGTGCAATCATGAAATAGAATAAATATATTCACCTCAAGTAGGAGTGTCCAAAAAAAACAAATACCGTAAATATATGCCGATGAAGTATCATAATCCTCCAACTTAAGTTCAGAATTCCAGAAATAATAATCCACTAATTTTGTTCCTTGATATGTGACCAAGTCGTAATAATTCAACCTCTAGTGGGAGTGTAAAACCAATATACCACAAATGTCACGTTGAAGGAAAATTCCATAACTGGTAGTCCTCCCACTTAAAATTTATAATTCCAGAATTAACAAGCGTAATTCTGTTTATAGAGTAAGACCAAATCGTCCATCAACAATAAAATTCCGAGCATGTGTTCCTATTACAAGTGTTCCTCCATATGGAGTTTTCTTCACAACCAAATAAACGATTTGATAACCAACTTCCAATGGATTATAATGACACCATTGTGTTAAATTTGATAATGGACTAATTTCCATTGAGCAATATTTACCAACTTCCATTGGATTATCAAGATAAACGAGACCATTGTGTTAAATTCTATAATGCACTCATCTTTCCTTTGAGCAATAATTCCACTCTTCCTTTTCCAAATAGCATGTCATAATAAAACAAATTTCCGATAGAGAAGTATAAAACAAATTCCTTCAATTGTAGGCCAATATCATGTCCTAAAAAAAATACTTTTCCTCCACAAGGAGTATAATGACACAATTTCCAATTCCAAAGTACATAATTTATCAGTAGTGACTAAGTACACACATTTATTTTTCCTTTAGAATTGATCACATGTCAACAAATTTGATATCGTATTCCATCGAATTATGATGTAGAGACAAAGTCCATAATCCAACTATATGGAAAAGTAGCGACAAACAAATATTTAGTACAATCAATAAAATTGGACATACCGTTGAGTAATTACTGATTTGCTTTTCCATTGGAGTATTTCCCATTTTCCTCCAAAAATAAGTGATGGTAATTTAAATATAAACATGCTTCATGACGTCTCATCATCGTCATGCCAGAGAATTCCGATGAATTTATTAAAACACTCTAACAGATTCCGGAGTAATCCAATGAGTCCAATATATTCCGGTGATAATGTCAATCCCGTAGCAATTAAAACAAAATCCTTCTGACAAAGAGTTCAATAATTTCCCTCGGAGTGCAATCCAATTTCCTCTAAAGACTCGAGTGATGTCCAATAAAATATAAGTCCAAAATTCCTTTTCCAGACTATGCATAATTTCCACATTAATCTGTTGACCATAGTAGATTCCAGCAGATGAAAAATTAACGGGACGTACAATTCGGGAGTAGGCTGTCGTTCTGTAACCCCAATCAAAATAACAATTCCGATCCAAATCCAGGAATCGTTGCCTTCAAATCTTGCATGCTCAATACACATCAGCAGCCTTAATTTATCACGTTATTTCCTTAATAAATTGGGGGCAGCAACGATGGAGGTACTCGTGTATACTGCATATCAATTCTGCAAGATTTTCCTTTTCCTCCTTGTCTTGACCACGAGCCATTGTAGAGTTTGTCAAACTGTCCTGGAGACACGCAGCGACTTAATTCCTTGCATCTTCTTCCGCGAAACTGAGAAAACTCCAGGAAAAATATCCTCTCAATTTACTTGTGAATTAGCGACAGCAACAAAGATTAGATGAAACACTTGACACTGCAGCCTGCTTCACTTCCTCGTTTAACCGCGTGCGTGAGATATCTCACGCGAAGGATTTGCAGCGCGATTGCCTGCGTAAACTGATCACTACTTTGCTTCTAGATTCCACGATCCCCGTGCGTGCACACAAAAACAATTCCTCCAGATCGAGTGATTGGCCTCCAGCCTGCATGCCCAAACGCACAATGAAGCACCGCACGGGAACACGTGTGTCGGGGAAACACCGCAGTCGACGAAATCGACAGGACGAGCGCAGCGGATCCGATCCGCGACTAATCAATCTGGCTGGCAGGGGAAGAGTTGAGCCTTGAGCTGGTGCGGCCCGTGGAAGCAGATCGACGACCGGATAGATTCTACGGACAGGAATTAGCAGCGGAATATGGCGGCGACCTTGGCGGCAGAGTTCTAAGCGGAGTCAGATCGGCGAGGCGACCGGAAGTTTGCAGCGGATCCGGTTTCCGCCGGCGAGAGTTTTGCAAGCGGCAGACTTAGCGGGTCGATAGGAGGGGATAGACCGCCGAAGGATGTGAAGCGGAACATGTTGACCATCGCGACGGCCGACAGCTGAGTTGCACAACGGGCGGCAGATCGCGCCGGCGGCGATGGACGATGAACCTTAGGCTCTGATACCAATGTTAGGTTTTAGCACAATTCGGTCTAACCCCTATTTATCGATCCTTTTCTGTGATGCCACTCACAATGATCAATTTGAAGTTAGGAGTTAGGAACTTTTATATATAGTGCTAATTTCCGGCTTTTATTAAAACCGTAATTCCGCAGATGTATTCCAGAAACTTCAGGTTAACCAAACCAACCACGATCATCAGTAACCATCGAGGAGTCTCAATCTGCAATTAGTGCCATGAGCACACGTGTGTGAGTCACGTGCCGAATTCGAATCGTAATTCAAATTCATAGGCTTTAATCAATTCATATAGCCAACATATGAACAACCTAGCTTTCCTGATAATACTGTGCCCGGGCTTTATACATCGTATAATTCCAGTATATATAATACTGTGTTCCAGTATATCAGTAACCGGCTTCATTAAGTATATTTGCTTAAGTACAATTTCACATCATTGATTCCCTGTTATTTCCATGATGTTTCCACACTGAATTTTAATTCCGGAGAATGTAGTGGAGGCATAAAATGTTGCAAGACACAAATTCCTACACCCATCCACCACCACACCCAGACTATATTGTAGTCGAAGATGATGGGTGGCAGATTCCCGAACCAGAAATTCCATATCCCAGTGGTGGGATGAGGAGCCATAAGAGGGTACGAAGACAAACACGGCCCCACGCCGTCGTCGACAACATGGCACGCCGTCTAGCCATGTCCTGGGCCACCCTCACCCAGGCCGCGTGCCGTCGTTTCCCGACGGAAGGGGCAAACCCTCCGCCGTCTGACATCGACGAGGACAGCGAGGAGGATGTAGAGGACGTGTCGGAGCCTGAACCAGCGTTGTGGCCGGAGCAGGTCGCCGCGATGAACTCCATCCTCACCGCGCGCGACAACGAGGTGTACCGCCAGGTGCACGCGGCGTTCGCCTAGGTGAACGCCGCGATAGGCACTTGCGATGCAGCGATCGATCGAGTCCGCGATGAACGAGGAGAATGTCCGCTCCTTCATGGCTGCCGAGAAGGCGACACACGAGGAACTGAACGCCATCCACTGGGCCGACCAAGCACAGGCGTTGGACAGGGCGCGCTGGGAGACCGAGGCGCGGGAGATGGCGGAGTTCAGGGTTCGTGCCCATTAGAGGAGACGCCTGATGGCGGAGGCGATTGCGAGGGAGGAGTTCGTGACGAGGGTGTCTAGATTAGTTGTAGCTAAGTCTAGTTGTAGTTTAAGTTTTAGTTTGAATTTCGTTTGTAATGCATGAAATTTTAATGAAATCGTGTCTTTTGTTTGTAATTTATAAAAGTCAGTCCAATTTGAGTTCTAGTTTCAGTTTCAGGGGTGCTGTTTTGGAGAGTAAACTTTGAATTGGCCGGACACAACTTATGAGGTGCAGGTGAGATGCTCTAATTCCGAGCATCAGAAACTTTTGCTTCTAAAAATAAACAGAAACTTTGGCGAGGACGCGAATGCTCTCGTGACCCATGCATGTGCACCGAAGAGAATACCGATCTGTGGTTCGCAGCGCAGCCGCCCGAGCTCATGGGAACTCGGAGCACGCGCCTGCACTGAGCTGAACTCTGCCAGGCCGGCGAGCGCTCGGCACGTCGCACGCATGGCCGCCGGACACGCCCGCGGGCGACGCGTTTAACGGTGGCTGCTCTCCTCCGTTCCCGGAGCAAGCCCAGGCCGTTCCCACGTGTTGCCGTGTTGGCACACGAGCGCGCGTTCATGCTGTCGGCATCGGCTTCTAGACACGTCCAGTTTTCCGTAGCTTTCGTGTGCCCCGCGCGCGCGGCACGGGCTGTCCCCACGTAATCCGCCCATGATGCAACGCTATCAGAAGTTCAGAACACGAGTTCCCCGCCGTACGCGGGCGCGGGACACGGAGCTATCGTTCCCGCGTGGCTCGATGAGAAAATAAAAATCTTCCAAGACTTTTCAGGTCACTAGATGAAGAAAATGTTTCTGTCACTGACGCAGAAGCGGTTTGTCTGGGCCGCGAGGCAACGAAAACACACCATTGCCATCGCCATTGCCACCGTGATCTATCAACGGCGCTCCGACGCGGAGCACAATCACGCGGCACAGAGATTGACAGGAACCCACTATGGGTTACGTAGCAACATGACCTAATTGCAACCACTAAACCAAATCGACAAAGCTGACAGACACCCAGCAATCTGGGTGGTGGCCCGGCTGACGGGCGAGTAATCAGCAATCACGCGACCCCGCTTATGTTAGTGGTTGATGCGTCCCGCATTGTCTGTCCTTGTCACCCACCATTTTTAGTAGTGGCATGCGTCTGGATTTTCGGATGGCGTTTGGGATAAGTGCACTCCTCGTTGGTAACTGGTGAGAGAGTATAATACACTCCTGTGTGCTATCAGGTTGGTATAGTTTTCTCACATAAGCATTTTCCTTTTTGGCAACTTTCTCACACATTGGTACGCAAACTGTGGATGATGGTAATCGCGCTAAAAGAAATGACGATAGTGATCAGATTAGTTCTTTGCGTTTGTCGTATCCACGGCGGTATTTCACGAGGCGGTGGCCGGGATCTTCGTGCACTCCGGCGCGTGAATATCCCCATGCAGTCGGCGTGGACCCTTATCCCGGTGACTGACGTGGTCTCCCCTTCCGGCCGATATTTTATAAGCTCCTCCGGTGCTGTGTGGAGCTCAACCATTCGCTCCCCGGAGATCGCAAGGCATCGTATCAGTTTCCTACATCCTACGCAGCGCTCGTGATACCACTGCTGTTTCTGTTCCCGCACACAGCAACTTGGGTAGCAGTTGGCTTGATCTCAGATTCTCAGTTCAGATCAAGGATTAGTTAATCAAGAAACTTTGTCAGCGATGGAGAGCTGCAGCCTGGTCGACACGGCCGCGGCCACTCTCTGCTCGTCGACGGCGGGCGGGCGCCGCCGTGGCCGGGCCGGAAGCTGCGCCCCGAGGTTCTTGAAATGCTCCAGCTCCTCCAAAGGTTCGGACTCCTATCACTCCGTCAGTCACCAGAGAGACACCATTGCAATCTGACCGCACCAGCTCATTCACCGTGTGTTTTGTTGACGCACGCAGAGAACGGAGTGAGCGCGTCCCACTCCATCGGCCGGATGCTGAGCGGGGTGAGGGCGGCGGCGCGGAGGAAGCTCTTCAGGAGCGAGCACGAGTGGCTTCAGGGCGGGAGCTGGCCGGAGCTCACCAGCGGCGACGCCGGCGGCCGTTGGTGGACGACGCTGGAGAACAACTTCGTGCTGGAGTCCTCCGAGGACGAGTACGGCGGGGTCCTCGTCGACGCTGACAGGCTGCCCTCCGACGGGGCCGCCTTCGCCCGATCGCTCGCCGCGTCCCTCTCCTACTGGAAATCCGTGGTGAGTGTACATGGATCCAGGATGACATCATTCAGTTGCAGTCATTTACAGAGTGTTGTCTGCAGTACTGGATGAATCATAAGGTCACAAGTTTCAGTTATTTACATCGACCTTGTGATTGATTCTTGTTGCAGGGAAAGAAAGGGGTGTGGCTGAAGTTGCCAGTTGATCGTTCTGAATTTGTTCCGATAGCAGTAAAGGTGCGATTGCTATTACCTTCGTCAGTAGTTCTCGAAGCAAGTATGAAATGTATTCAGTACTTCACTTCACTTATGGTATTTTCTGTCTGCAGGAAGGATTCAAGTACCACCACGCAGAGGAGGCGTACCTGATGCTGACATACTGGATCCCTGACGAGCCATCTCTGCTCCCGGCGAATGCTTCTCACCAGGTTGGCGTTGGGGGATTCGTGATCAATGATCAAATGGAGGTAGGTCTCGCTAATTGTTTCGATGGGAACAGATTACTGAAGAAGTTCGTATGCCTGATTGCATTTCCCTGAACAACTGGATAGGTCCTAGTGTTGCAAGAAAAATATCACGGTTTAGCACTGGATGGTGCTTGGAAAATCCCCACCGGGTTCATTCAGGCGGTAAGAACATACTGAAGATCGTCGACGATATAATCATACATGATGCGTGTCGCTGTTACTGAAGCGATTGTTGTTTCCTTGCAGTCTGAAGAAATATATACGGGAGCTATCAGGGAGGTCAAGGAGGAAACTGGGGTAAGAAAATATGCCCAATCATCTGGAAATTCCTCGTGACGATTAGTTCTGAATGTACTGTTCTTGTTGGTGCTCCGTGCAGGTTGACACTGAATTTGTGGACGTGGTTGCTTTCAGGTAACTAAACTATCTATTTCCATGTGTGATCAGTTATCCTCAAACCGTGTTGCATCTGAACCTTGTCTCACCACTCTCAACGTTCGCAATGACAGGCATGCACACGACGTTGCATTTCACAAGTCCGACCTATTCTTCATGTGTATGCTGAGACCCGTATCGAACGCGATCAAGATCGACGAAACAGAGATTCAGGCGGCAAAGGTAACATCATCACCTGAACTAATTCCGTGGTACAGTATTCAGAGCAACTTGCTTACTGAATCATTTGTTCTGCGTTTTCGTCTTCGTGCAGTGGATGCCGCTGGAGGAGCTTGTGAAGCAGCCGTTCATCCAAGAGGACCACATGTTCCAGAAGATCATGGACATCTGCATCCAGCGTCTGAGGAAGTGCTACTGCGGCCTGACGGCGCACAACGTCGTCTCCAAGTTCGACGGCAGGGCGTCTACGCTCTACTACAACGTCGATGAACCCGTGGATGTGAACTGCGACGCTGCTTGACGGCTCGCCTATTTTGTTTGCTCTGTGCCGACTAGGCAGTGCACAGTGCGAAGTTGCATCAAAGCAGCTTAATTGGCCTCTGTATATATGTGTAGAAAGTGATGTTAAATGGACAATAGGAAGGACGGATCATCTAGCTGTATCGTGTAATATTCACCATCAAGGCATCAACGTAGCGATTTGACGGGCAGTTGCAGACGCAGTTGCACAAGGATGCATCGGAAGTTGGCAATTGTCTAGAAGAAATATTTGTTTCATTTTCAGTATGTTGTGTGGTTACTGCTAGAGAAAATTCAAGGTATCTTTCCCAAAGATGCTGGAAATGAGGGTTCAGCTTATAGACTTGTGTTGCCTAAAAAAGACAAGCTTACACCCTTGTTTGTTCTTTTAATAACGAGCTTCCCTTGTAAATTTTCATTAAAAAAACCGCCATTTAACAATAGAAAAAGAAAATCTGGTGAGCTCACAGTATACAACCAAAGCTCTAGCATTACAGGTTTTACTCAGGAGCATAGCAGTTCAGATAACATAAACAACATCCAAACCACTTACTCAAGGAAGAGTATTGGAGGCAAAGGAGCTGCCTAAACTGGTTACTCAAGGGGGATGCCAACACTGCCTATTTCCATGCTATCGCCAATGGAAGGAGGAGGAAATGCGCTATTTCTAGGCTCAATTCGGATCAGGGGATTCTTACTGAGCCATTAGCCCTCCAAGCCCACATCTACGATTTCTATCGTAAGCTCTTGGGGGAGAGTGGGGATACTGCGGTGTTCACACTGGCAGGTAACTTCTGGCACCCGGAAGCCCGGGTTTCAGAGGAGGAAAATACCTCGCTCATGCTATCCTTCACTCCGGAGGAGTTAGATAGGGTTCTAGCCAGCATGAAGGTGGACACGGCGTCGGGCCCAGATGGGTTACCGGTGTGCTTCTTCAAGAAGTTTTGGGCTCTCACCAAGCCCTACATTCTGGTGATTGCCAACGGGTTTGCCCTTGGGAGGGTGGACCTAGCCCGCCTAAACTTTAGGGTACTCACGCTTATCCCAAAAGTCCAAGGGGCGGAGGACATTCGCCAATTTAGGCCCATTGCTCTTATCAATGTCATCTTCAAATTTGTTGCTAAAGCCTATGCCCTATGTCTCTCTACCATTGCACACCGCACGATTAGCCGTACTCAATCGGCTTTCATCAAAGGGAGGCACATTCACGAAGGGGTGGTTTCACTACAAGAAATTGTACATGAGACAAAGTCTAAGAAACTTCGGGTAGTTTTCTTGAAACTGGACTTTGAAAAAGCATATGATCGGGTCAACTGGAAGTTCCTCAGGGAGGTCCTTTTGAGAAAAGGTTTTGACCCGGGTTGGGTTCACAGAGCCCTAGGTTTGGTCTCGGGGGGCCAAACCTCTATCACCATCAACGGGGAAATGGGGAATTTCTTCCGTAATGGTTGAGGGGTGAGTCAAGGGGACCCCCTCTCCCCGCTACTCTCTGACTTTGTCGTTGAGTCTCTAGCGACGATGCTGGATAAAGCAAGAGTGGCGGGACACATCAGTGGGGTCATTCCCCACATCGTACCGGGGGGATTACCCACCTCCAGTACGCGGATGACACGATCATCATGATCCAGCCCGATGACTTGGCCATTGCCAACCTCAAATTTATGTTACTCTGTTTTGAGAACATGTCGGGTCGGAGGATCCACTTTCACAAGAGTGAAATCCTGGTGGTTGGGGCTAGAGACCAGGAAAAACAGAGGATCGCCCACATGCTTAACTGCAAACAAGGGAACTTCCCTTTCACCTACCTCGACCTCCCATTTCGGAGAGAGCCTTGACGGCAGGGGATTGGAACCCCCTCACCTCGAAGGTGGCCAAACGGGCAGATCCCTGGATTGGCAGGCTGATGTCCTGTGTCTCTCGTGCTTACCCCTACATTCCATGGGGGTCTGCCTGTTGGGGACTTGCGTCCATAGGTCAATGGAGACATCCCGGTCCCGTTTATTTTGGGAAGGAAGCAGGAACAAGCACAAGTACCACTGGGTTCGCTGGTCGGTACTGTGCAAGCCTAAGGCCTTGGGGGGCCTAAGCATCATGGATACCAAACTGATGAATCAATGCCTTATGGTCAGGTGAATTTGGAAACTTTTGTAAGGGGACCAAGGCCTTTGGGCAGAGATCATGAGGAATAATTATCTTAGGGACAAGGACCTTCAGGTGGATTCTCATCAGTCGGGATCCCAGTTCTGGAACGCCGTCCTTCGGTGAGAGACTTGTTTAGCTTGGGGGCGAGACATCATGTCCAAAATGGCACCTCGACTCGGTCCGGGCCCTCTCAAGGGCCGGTTCCCTAGATTATTCACGATAACGGCTGAACCCGGACCGTCCGTCGCGCATGTGCGCCGCCAAGAGGATTGGGATATCCCCTTCCGGCGCACACTGGGTCCGTTGGAGAGGGCAGAGTGGCTCGACCTCCACCGTGCAGTCTCTGCCACTAGTCTATCGTCGGAATCAGACCGCTTTTCTTGGTCCCTTGAACCTTCGGGGAGGTTCTCGGTGCGATCTCTGTATCGCAAGCTCTGTGAGGGCACCCAAAGGAAGCACTATGGAGAGATATGGAAGATCGCCATTCCTCTTAAGGTCAGGGTTTTCCTCTGGCAACTTGCTAGGAAATGCCTCCCTTCGAAGGATAACATCCTTCATAGACATGGACCCTCAAATGGTCTATGCTCGCTGTGTGGTCAGCCACATCTTTTTTCGCATGTCCCCTCGCAAAATTCATGTGGAGTGCAGTTAGGGAACTGCTCTCCTGCTCTTGGAACCCCTCGTGCTTTGCTGACATCCACGGTCTCCTGGGTAGATACTCTGGGCAGGACCGCCGTGTCCTTTGGATTTGTTGTGCAGCTCTTTTGTGGTCTCTTTGGAATATGCACAGTAAATTTACCATCGAGGGTGTTTTTCCTTCACAACTGGCTCACGGCCTATATAATATGCTCATGTACATGCAGGTGTGGAAGCAAGTGGCTAGAAGACAGGACCACGACATGGTGGAAGTGGCGATCGGCAGGATCCGCTCCCTCCACGCTACCACTAGGGATAGACTTGGCTAGTCTCCCCTCCCCTGCCCTATCTATGCATGTGTAACATCCCAATATTTTGGAATGTTCAAAAATCACTAAAAAATTAAAATTTTGTTTTTATTAAAAGAAAACATTCAAATTATAGTAGAAACCAAATAATAGAAGACATTTGACATCTTCAAAAACTCTAATAGTTTAAATACCAAGTAATCTTAAATTTCAAAATTTGAGTTTAGTTTAAATTCTTGTATCCAATGTATTTCAAAGAAACCTTCATTTCATAAAATGTTTTATTCAAATTAGTTGATTTTGAATAAGTAACTTTTGACTATTTATTAAACCCTAAAAACATATTTGCAAAGTGCTTCGGTTATTTAAAAGTATGTCTATTTCTAAAATGGTTTTTGGTTAAACTATATGAATTAAAATTTGGAGTTTTACTAAACCCTAAACCAATATCTATAAAGTGTTTTAAATTATTTAAAGCTTGTTCTAATTTCAAAATTGGTTTGATTCAATTATATTTATGGTATAATAATTTAAATTTTCCCTTATCTTCTATTTTAAAGATTTTGAAGTATAACAATTATTTTGACATTTATAAAGACCATAATAAAAATGAGTATTTGTATTTTAAAATGATTTATCAAACTTAAAACATAAAACTGTTTTTATGACTTTTGTAATATAAAAGTTAGTATTATTATATTTAGTATTTTCAAGAATTGTATTAAGCCATAACGATTTATTAAAACCCTAGTTTTAAAATTGACATAAAGTGTCTAATTTGCATTTAAAATTTGAAATGTTTTGAAAAGTGGGTTTGAAAGTTCTAAAAGATAGGTTTTGATTTTACAAAATTTTAGAAATTGGTTTGAGTTGATTTGGACTCTTAAAACAAAAGTTATAAAAGAAATAAGAAAAACAGAAAAGAAAAAGAAACAAACCTGACAGGTGGGACCCACTGCCACGTCACCTTCTTCAACCTCTGCCCCCAAATCGCGCGTCCAAAAATGGAAGAAACAGCCGGATTGATTCCTCTTCAATACACGAAATTTACTCCACGATTCAACGCGCCCCTCTGCCCTATTTGAAGCGCTCGACCCCCTCCTCCATAGACCTCTCATTCCCCTCCAATTCATGCCGCCAGGCCGCCACAATTTCTCGCCGAAGCTCCGCTCTACCGCCACCATTCTTCCTCGTTTCCGGCGAGATAAGCACGTCCCCAGGCCCGAGATCCCTCCCATCTTCTTCCCTTTTACCTGGCGCACCTCCTAAGCCACTTGTTCGATTTTTGTTCGCAGCCAGGACGTCAAGCATGAGCTCGACAGGAGCTTGCCGGAGCCGCGGAACTCCCTTCGCTCCTCCACGCTGTTCCAAGAAACGATAGTCGACGTCGACCACCCCTTCGTCTTCGCCTCTTCGCGCTGCACGTCGTCGTCGCCTCGTCTGAGCAGGAGCACCACCGGAGCGTCGCCGTCGACCACGACAGAGCTCGCCGGCGCCACCGCATCCGCATCCACGCCGCGTCTTCGTTCCGGGAAGTGATCCACGACGCCGACCACCCCATCAAACTCGCTGTGCCGCGAGGAACCTCCTGGCACCTTCCCGCGCCAGGAGCACCACCGGAGGAGCCACGCCGTCCACGCCCGAAGCGGGGCGCCGCCGTCTTCCTCGTCTCCGGCCACCCCGCGCCGCCCGGTGAGCACCATCACTTCTCCACCGTCCGATCTATCTCCTACGGTCCAGATTAGAATTTTTAATCGAAGAGGTATTCTCGGATCTGAGCCTTTAGATCCAGATCCAACGGCCCAGATCAATTCACTTAAACACGTCAGCAGCCCAGTCAACGCCCAGTCAGCGGCCACGTCAGATCCAGTCAGCACATGCGTGGAAAATGATTTTTCTATTTAGATTAAATTGGCAGTTTTGCAGAAAAGCCCCTGCATATTCAAACCCTTATATCTTTTTATTGGGTTGGCCAAATTTAACAAACTTTATATTTTTGAAAAGCTCTAGACTTGTAGAATATTTGAGCACTGTTAGTTTTCAGTTTTGCAGTAGTTTAAAATATTCAAATTTCAAATGTGTGATTTGAGTATTTTTTGGCATATCTTTAAATCAACTAGTGCAAAATTTACAAATAAAATATTTTTGGAAACCTTTTGTTCTGTAGAATAGATTAGCCACTGTTAAAAATATTTTTGGATACTTTTAAACAGATTTAAAAATCAGAGGCCCAAATTTGAGTAATTCACATTTATTCAGTTTGCAAATAAATGAATTAAGTAAAATGGACAATAGATATAATTTGGTATGTCCAAAATTTGTAAATAAAATATCCTTGGAAAGCCCCTGACATGTAGGGAATTTTGGTTCTGTTGTTTTTCATTTTTGAGTAGTTTAGATTTATTCAAATTTCAAATGTGATCTTTGAGTAAATTTGACATAACTTTAGATTTATAAATTATTTTTGAGTGAATCCAATTGTAGAAAATTTGTTTAATTGCCCTCTGTCCAGTAGTATTATTTTTGAGTTTTGAATAAAATTTTAATTATTGAAAACATTAAAACTTGTGTTAATACCTTTAAAGTGTCTTAATAGTGTTTTGATTTAATTAAAAACTAATTAAAACTTGACCTATATTTTCATGGACATAATAATAATAGAAAACAGTAGTAAATAATTTGTGTTAAATATCTTCACCCAATTAATGTGTGATAAAATTTTGATTAGAGACCGACCCATTAGAACCTATGGAACACCACATTAATTCTTTTTGCATATTGAATTATGTGATAATCCTTGACCATTTATTTTGTGAAGATCTTGTTTTGAATGTTTGCTTTGATATGCTATGAGTTGTTGTTTTGTTTGTTTATTGTTGTGTGATTTCTATGTATAGATTGAACGGAGTGCAACGTTGTTCCTTGTTGAAGAGAGTGTGTGAGCAACTACAACTTCCAAAGGCAAGTGGCACATTCATAAATTTCCTAAGTATTTTGTATATGCATGAGTAGAGTATTTTTCTATAAGCATGTGTTGGATAGTATTGCTATGCAAAACCAGTTTAGAGTAGCACCTCTATACTAGTGGTCTAGAATCCTATTATAACTTAGTAGAAATATTGATATGCTATGCAAAAGATTATTTTGATAAAAGCTAAATTCTACTAAGTAAAATGAAACACCTGGGTGGATTGGTTTTGATAAGAGGAGGTTTATAGTTGAGTGGCTACTCAGGGCCATTTCTATGGTTTTACCTGAGTATGTGCACTTGTGGATGGCCACCCAGGAACAAAGGGATTTGAAGTTAGTCCAAGTGAAGATTGCTTCCAGTGCAGCCACTTGGTACTATGGCTCTGCCTTGACTAAGTAAGTTCTAGGAACCTGATTCCGGCAGTTCTCAGCGATGAATATTTTGTATGGGTCTGCCCAGAGGAACAGGGGACTGTTTCCCAAAGGTCTCGTCTTAATCTTCTCCTTTTCCTTATCACTAATGGAGTGTAGAGGATAGTTTGGGCTGATTGAGTCAAGTGGTGAACGTGCACAACCTCTCGAGAGTGTCAAAACTAAGTACTTAGCCGTGTCCCCGGTTAAGTACTTAGCTGATCAAGGACGTCAACGGAGGATCCCAACATGCCAACTTCTCAAGTAAAAGTTTGAAGGGTGAACAAGGGTTGATTAGAAGAAAAGTTTTTCCAAAGAGTTAGGAAAAAGATGGCTTTATGCAAAATAGCCTTGAACTCCACCAGCCAAATATGCATATAGGTTATTAGAGTTATTCCACTAAGTGTCCACAGAGTGTCACTTGCCAGTTCCATTTTATATGATTCTGACCCACCTTGTTGCAACATTTTTCCTATTGTTGGTTATTCCGAGGATGAGTGAGGTTTCGTTTAAGGATTTCAAGTCTGCAACCAACATGTTTCGCCGGTGGCACATGAAGATGATGGAGACTCACTGCTACTTTTATTTCCGCTGCTTTACTCTTGTGTTATGCAATTTGTAACGAATATTTTTCCTAAGTACTGGATCCGCGTGTAATAATTGATACTTTGTTGTGATATTCATCTTAAACTGTGTGTGCAAATGAATCGATCCAGGGGTTTACACTATACACAGGGATCTTGCCAATTTTTAAGTGCAGTCCGCTACAGCATGCTACTCTCGTTGTCTGTCTATGGGTTGTGTGTTGGGCTACCGTCGTGTAGTCCCAAGACCTTATCTCTGTGTCTCTTGTGTTGTATGGTTGTTGTATGAACTCGGTGTCGTTGTGGCTTTATTAATTTAAAGTTGGGCTCAGCTTGAGCCTTTGGCTAAAAAGTTTGTTAGTGGACATTAAAGTAGCTAGATGGAGTATGACAGGAGGATTTTTCATGCAACAAATGAGATACAAAACACTAAATAAAATCTACTCATCAACTATCCATGGAAACGGTGTAGACAATTTCTATTCGAGCTCTAGGGTAGCTTTCTCTGTTGGCCGACGTTGTGGCTCCCTTCAAAACAGGGCAAAAGGGAAGAGTGTTCTCTTGTGAGTCGGAGATGAATCTTGACATTGCTTATACCATTTGGAGTACACGAGGGAAGAGGCATTCCTCTCATCTCAAGTGTTTCTTCGTTTTGATCAATTTGGGCTTCGACGAAGCTAGATGTGTTGTATGGATTTTCTTTTTTTGATTGTTTGTATCGATGTTTTGTAAGGTGATTCTTGACCATCTCGTATCTTGTAGCCGTCCCGATCTTTATTAATTTAAAACCGTACACACACCATTTGGTGGATTAGTGCTAAATTCTTTGGACGTGTATAGTTGGCGCACGCTACAGAAGAACAGTTGTCGCATGTCGCCTGCCGCCGCACGACCAGGGGCAGAGGCAGGAAATAAGCCCAGGAAGGGCCAAACATGGTAATTATCCATTAAGGGGGGCAAGTGGCCAACCATGGTATTTTTTCTCTAAAAATCCTTTCTAGCTCCCAAGCTTGCCATAGGGGGGACAAGGGACCTGATGGTCCCTCCCTAGCTCCGCCATTGCGCACAACTCTATTCCCCTGACGCCTCGGTACCCACTACGCCCCCTGACACACACCACAACCTTCTCTTCTCCTTGCGCCGGTGAACTAGCCCCGGCCGTAAGACTCGACTCCCCAAGCCCAATACTAAGTGTGTTGCTCACCCCGTGATCAGGTGCGGCGTCGGCATCCCATGCTTCGGTTCGGCCGGTGGGTGGTGGAAGAGAAGTTATAGCATCTCCATCGGCGCTCCTAATAGATCATCCGGCAAGTGTGTCACACATGCTATTGGGAGCGCTGGCACACATTGCCACGCTAGTAGGAGCGCCTCCCCCTACCAACCGCTCCCAATAAATTTTAAACCAGTTTTTTCTCAAATAGAAAACAATTCAATATAAAATATCCAGAAAAAAATCGTATTACATAATTTTTCACACATAAAATTGTTTCATGATAATAATTAAAATAACTCATACAATAATTCAGATTAAACTAAATCACACACTCAATTAGGAGCGTTGGCTGCATGTCTTTTGAGTGCCTACAAATGGGCAACTAGGTCATTTTACAGTTGCTCATGAGTTTCTTCCTCTCGGATTTTGGCGTTTATTGTGAGGAAAGTGACAAACTCTCCAGCCACTTCATGATCAACATGGGCAAGAGGGCCCTGATGGTTGTACGGGTGCTCATCGTGCAGTGGAGGAGCAACGCATTCACTCTCGATGATCATGTTGTGCATGATAACACAAGTCATCATCATCTCCCACATCTGCTTTTTCGACCAGTTTAGAGCAGGGTACCTGACAATGGCAAAGCGAGTTTGGAGCACACAAATTCCCGCTCGACATCCTTCTTGGCACCCTCCTGTTCTGCTGTAAAATGAGATTGGTTAAAGGATTGGAGATGGTCTTGACAAAGGTAGACCATCTTGGATAGTTGCCATCTGCTAGATAGTACCCCTTGTTAAACGCATGGCCATTGATCTCACAGTTGCATGGTGGAGCATGGCCTTCGGCAAGTCGGTTAAAAACCTGTGAGCATTGTAGCATGTTGATGCCATTGTGAGCTCCAACCATACCAAAGAAAGCTTGCAGATCAACAAATCCTTATCTGCCACAACTTCTAGTAGAACACTGCACTCTGCAACATGCCCTTTGTAAATTTCTTGCCAGTGAATGGACAATTCTTGCATGCCCAATGCATGCAATCGATGCATAGCATCACAGGAAATTCTCTAATCACGTTTTGTGCCATGAGCCTAGCAGTGTCAGGTTCATTTGGTTGTCTCAAATAAATTGGCACAAACACTGCCCTGCAAAACTAATAGATGGTCTTGAACTCTTGATGCATGTGGACTCAGCCATGCAGAGGTAATCGTCCACTGTATCTTCAGGAGCTCCATATGCAAGACATCTCAAGGCAGCGGTGCATTTTTTAATAGAAGAGAAACCAACCAGTCCGACGCAATCTTTCTTGAGTTTGAAGTAGTCATCATACTCCTGCAGACCCCACACAATTCGCATGAATAGCCCCTCATTCATCCTAAACCGCCGCTGAAATTCCTTCGTCCCCTGTGTGGCATCATGGGTGAAGTAGTCTTGATACAGCGTATATAACCCTCCATCCGTTTGTGATCTTTGTTCTTCCTCTTCTCCGGCTTCGTACCTCCAATCCGAGGAGTGGCATTGATCTCGGCTAGCAAACCAACAAGGCAAGTGATGATCACCAAGTGCTCATCAAGCTCAGCGGTTGCGGTGGCATGGGCGGTGAGCAATGCGCCAGCCATCTCCAACTCGTCGTCGCTATCCATCTATTGATTAGCTAGGTTAAACAATCACTATGTAATTTTAAAACAAACCAAAAAATCTAGAAAAAGAATGACCTTGGCAATGCGACGAACACCTTGCGGACGAGGTGATCCTGGTAGGCGGCAGCGGCGTAGAGGGCGGCCAATCTTTTGGCCGGAATGAGAAGAGAAGACGACGAGAGAGATGGGGAGAGCGGGGATGGCTGCGCGAGCGTAGCGCGGGGTGGAGCAGCGCCGAAAGGCGGCGATTTGGTAGCCACCGTGTGGTAGTTCAGCATGGAAGAGACGGTGGGGAAGAAAAAAAATGGTTGGGTCGCTACCGTGTGGTGTCCGCCCGTTAGTATCGCGGTTGCCGACGCCCCCGGTTGCCTCCCTATATATGGGGCGCGAAGCGGAGTTGTCGGACGCTATTTTGGTCCGGCAACTTTGCCGCTATTGAGATGACCGGTAGGGCGCGTGGCGCGCCTAATTGGGAGCAATATTGACGCGTCGGAGATGCTCTTCGAGGAGGAAGAGAGAAGTCAGAGGAAGAGAGAAGTCAGAGGAGGAAGACGAAATCCTGCCCGTTCGCGAGGGATCGCACGGCTGGGCTCGTTCTCTCTAAAAAATGCGTAATAAAAAAAGACTTGCTCGATCGAAGACAGGTATGCTCCTCTCTCATCACCTCTTGTTCCCAAATTCCGATAGATTGATCCTCCGCGGAATCCCCTCGCTTCCTGCGGGCTGCCCTATTCCGCGCTACAATCCATCTGTCTTGCCCCTCTTTCCTGCAGAGCATGGAGGACGAGCGGGCTACCGGGCTGCGGAGGCCAGAGGACCACCGCGGCGCCTGGGACGCACTCAGTCCGCCGCCGTCCTACCAGTCCCAGATGGAGATCCTTCCTTCCTCAGGTGGATTCCGTTCCATAAGTTTCTCTTGTTCTTCCGTACTAGTCAACACGGCACAACAACAAAAATTGCTTAATTGTGTCATTCTTGATTTTACCCCTCTGAATTCAGCCACTGCGTGCAAATTAATCTGTGAAACCCGCTTGTTCTCCACGGCCTGAGGCAATAACAATCTTATGAATGTTGCCTAGGGGCTTCGGTTGTTGTATGCTACATGTTTTTACATGTAAAAATATGAATGTTCAACGTCTAGAAATGGTTGCTTAAGTTGTTACTTTAAGGACAAAAAAAAATTAATGGATTTTCCAAAATGTACCCAAACCATAGGTGGCTAGGAGAGAAGAAAAATGGTGTATTATTGTGAAACCTGTACAGTCTTTTGTTTCGTCAATTTATTTTTTACTTCAGGTGGGGTTTTGCCCCACCGCTGACTGCTATAAAAAATGATGAATTTCTTCATGCTGAATGAGATTCTGTACAATTATAACAGTATTCCAGAATACCTGTAAAATCATTACAATAGTGAATGAGCTTACATCAGTAATACGCTGACCCTTAGGCCTTAGCAATCTCAGGCTAAAGTGGCCTTTATAACGATGTGGTAGGCCAAAACAATTGGATGACCTTCTTGCTTTGAAGTTTGGACATGTGAGCGACTGAAGGTAAGAGTAACCGCACATGGAAAGGAATACCTCTGTTTGGAATGAGACCTTTCCTCCGCAAATCTCTGTTCCAGCATTACTCGAAACTTGGGTTAAATGAACGTTAGATATCCTTCAGTTTTTAGTCACTATACAACTATGCAATTGCAACGTAGTTCTCCTGACAACTGAGTTCGGCTGAAATAAATCAAATTGAGTTGTCTTTTTCCACCGAATTCCGGAGTGGGTCTTATGTTCGGAAGGTTTACCCAAACTAGGCACCTTGACCTTAAGGACACAAACAATTTAGATTTTGGAGGGCCTTTGACCTTGAATCTGAAAGTTGGCTGATAGGTGAGGTGCTCAGTAATATATTACCCCTTATCGGAAATATGTGAGGTGTTCTAAACCGGGTTAATGTCAGAGGTGATATGGCTTCAGGTTTTATTGTTTCTTGCCCGTTTCACTATATGATACATCTGCCCTTGACTTTGATACTCCACCTAAGAGTATGTAGTCCACTGAGAAAACAAAACGATGTATCGTCATTGCAACACTTCCACTTTGAAATCCTGTTTAATTAATTTAAATATATGAAAATTTTGTAGTATGTTATCTATACTGACGATATGAAGTTTCTTGGCTTTAGTGTTTTCTTGGTATGTGTGTATGATGGGCCGGCATCACATAGTGAACCATGTGGATAGTAATCAGCAGTTTAGCACAAGGGATGCTATACTTTTAGCCTTGTGTGCTGTTTGTAATACGTTGCCATCATTGGAGAAGTATATAGCGTAACTGGTACAGAGTGATGGACGGTTAGTCGTCCAGCAACAAGTTAACCTAAGCCAGGGTGGATGGCTTCCCTGGATAGCCGGTTTGTCCTGGACATTACAGGCCTGGTTCTTAAAATAAGTATTTATTTGCTTTATCCTATGATAATCACACCCTACGTCCCTACCAGAAGTGTTATGGCCGCTAATCATGGACCAATTTGCTTACATGTTCTGTTCTTGCTCAGCGTTGACCTTAACACCCTTTAATTTGGAGGTGTACGGGTAATTAAGCTGGCTATGTGGTGGTTGCAGTGCCGTTGGGTGAATAGATAATTTACGTGTCAGTTGATCAGGATTTGCTTATTATCATATTGGCTGCATGACTCTCATTGAAGGCTACTTATATGTAAACTAGTCCTACTTCCCTGGAACATGTATTTTTGTCATAGGCACGTCTCCCCGGTGCATATATGGACAGCTTGTGGCATGTCCGCGCACGTTGTCTGGAACTAGCAATCAACACGGATAGCAATGGCGGCCTCGCTGTGGTTGTTCCTGCTCTGCCTCACCGGCGGCGTACTTGTTCATGGCCAGGGCATGCCCGACACCACCGGTACTGAGCTTTACCATCTGTGTACATTGTTATTTAACTCCCCGGTAGACTTGCATGGACATGCATTATGTGTACGGTTTGGGTATGCAGGCTTCATCAGCATCGACTGCGGCCTCCCGGAGCAGAGCAGCTATGTTGACGCCTCGTCCAAGTTGCCCTACAGCTCAGATGATGGATTCATCGAAGACGGCTCCAACTACAACGTTTCTGCAGAGTATACCGACCATGCCTACTCCAGACTTTACCCGCAGGTTCTGAACCTTCGCAGCTTCCCCGGTCCGCCCGGGCGGCGCGGCTGCTATACCCTGTCGACCTTCGTGGCGGGGACGTCGAAGTACGTGATCCGGGCCACCTTCATGTATGGCAACTACGACGGGCTCAACAAGCCCCCAGTCTTTGACCTCTACCTCGGCGTCAACTTCTGGAAGACTGTGAACATCTCCAAGCCGGACATGCTGGACGTCGGCGAGGTCATTGCCTATATCCCGACCGACTCAGTGCAGGTTTGCCTGGTGAACACTGGCTCAGGGACGCCGTTCATCTCGTCCCTGGAGCTGAGGCCTCTCAAGGATACGCTGTATCCGCTGGCGAACTCGACTCAGGGGCTGTCCCTCATCGGCAGGTACAACTTCGGCGGTGGAGATTACGTGATTAGGTGAGTAAGTAGTGAGCATTCATCATGTTTCGGACCATGTATTGTTTTTTTACGCCGAGATTAATTGTTACTCCGTAGGTACCCGAACGATACATACGACCGTGTATGGGCCCCATGGACCAACCCGGAGTGGATTACCATCTCGACAACTTTGAACGTCGACATGCCGGTGGAGGATGGTCGCAAACCCAACTACGATGTACCGTCTGTCGTGATGCAGACTGCCGTCACGCCACGCAACACCACTAGGAACCTCATCTGGTTCCCCTGGGAGGCCCAACAGAATCACGTCTATCCCAAGCCTGGGTACGTATATTATATACTGGATTATCAAAACTGTGCAGTACAACCAATATAGTATACATGATTTTTTGTCATGCAAAATGCTTTCATAAAAGGTTTTTTACAACATATATATCATGACTTCAAATTTCAGTCCAAATCTTGCATTGGGGACTGAAAAATCATACAAGAAAATAATTTATACCCAGATTAATACTACTTGTCTAACAAGTTGCACGTACCCAATGATGTTTGTAGGCTACTCCCTGTTTTGTATTTCGCCGAGGTAGAAATAGTGGACAGCGAGCATGAGCGGATGTTCTTCATCAGCGTTGAACGTAACTCCACGTGGATGCTCCTAGGAAGGTTTGACTACCTCGTCACCGACGTCCAGTACAGGGATGCACCCTTCCCATTTGTCAGCCCTGAGGACAACTACATCATGTTAAAAGCTGCCAACGCTACAAAACTGCGGTCGGTTATCGACATCAATGGTACAGTACTGCCACCGTTCATCAACGCCGCCGAGCTTTTCTCCCCCATTTCCACGGCCGATGTCGGTACTGAAGCTCAAGATGGTAAATATAAAATCATACTCATATTATAAATAGTAAAATTTAGACCTTAATTTAATTTAGAAAAGCAACTGATCGAATTTAAATCATACTCATATGATCTTTGTTCCACACCTTAATTGATAACAGAAGTTTTCCGATATCGAGTGGAGATTTTTTGGCTCCCAAGCTCCAGTGTTCCCTCCAATTAAAAAATTCGAAAATCGTATTTATGAGTTTCAAAAAAAAAAAAAAACCGGATGTAGCCAATAGTATATCCCACAAACGTGGAAAATATTAACTTCCAATACTTTGTATTCTGAGCTACACAAAAATGACAAAAATGTGGATCTGATGCATATTTTCATATCTCTAAATTTTATCAGATTTTTTTATTTTTGTTTAGCCCATAATACAACGTATTTGAATTTGATATTTTGCACGTTTGTGGGATAACCATTTGCTACATCTAAAGTTTTTTTAGAATTTTTTGAAACTCATAAATATGATTTTCGAATTTTTTAAAATGGAGGGAGCACCGGAGCTTGGGAGCCAAACTCATTTTCCGATATAAACCGCCAATTAATGACTAGAATTTTCTTGATATACATACATTCACATGTGCTGAGAACTGCGCTATTTTTCCTTGTGTTACTGACAAAAATAGTATCTGCCATCACTGCAATCAAGACTAAGTATGAGATGAAGAAGAACTGGGTGGGTGACCCGTGCGCCCCAAAGACTCTTGTGTGGGACGGGTTGAACTGTAGCTATCCCATTTCCAGACCTAACAGAATCACAAGTGTGTAAGTTCAAAAAATTCTGGTAGGCGATACAGATCGGTCTACCTATATTGAGAGCATATAATAGTGCTGTCTGAACTCTGAACCACTGTGCGTTTCTACAGAAACATGTCATTTGGCGGTTTGAGTGGTGATATATCATCTTATTTCGCCAATCTCAAAGCTATCCAGTACCTGTGAGTATCATGTTTAAATCATTTTCACAATGAATTTTGTTAGTCCAGTTCTCACATATTACATATGCTATTATTTGTGTTAGGGATTTGTCACATAATAAATTGACTGGATCAATTCCTGATGGTCTTTCACAACTACCTTCTCTCAAACTACTGTAAGTAGTTCCGAACTATTTTATATTTGATATCTAATATTTTTTGTTACAGAAAAATAGTAAGAGTAATACCTGGCTACTGTTCACTTATACGTTTGACTGTACCAAAATAATCCCTTCTATTTTTTAACCAAACTGGTAGCTCCCAAGATTATATGTGTGCCTTTCATGTCAGTGTCTGCTTTTTTTTGTCTATACTTAAGACGCTCTTCTTTTGACATTAACACTGTTTGGTCCCTTCAGAGATTTGACAGGCAACGATCTTAATGGAGTAATTCCGTTCGGCCTGCAGATACGAATTCAAGATGGCAACCTAACGTTAAGGTTAATCCATCATATATGTCTATGTTGCCATATAGTTTTCGAAAACATTGATGCTAATCATTTCTTCTTTCTGACAGATATGACCACAATCCAAACCTTTGTAGCAACAGCAGTTCTTGCCAGCCTATGAAAAGGAACCAAAACTCCGCGTATATTTATATGCTAATAGTTGCCGCTGTGGTGGTAGGAGGACTGGTGGTACTATTGCTTTTCGTAATGAGAGGAAAACGAGGTGAGACTGAGAGAGACTTAGGCATTAACACACAATTGGTTTACCTATGAGCATCTGTAACCCTAGGCATTGGTGATGATGTCCTGATGGGTAATACTCGTGTCGTTCTTAATTTCCTTATGAAGGACCGGCTAATCAACAGAATGAGGAGAGTGACGTGCAATCGCGCAATCGTCGGTTCACATACACTGAATTGAAGGTTATAACGTCCAACTTCCAGCGAGTGCTCGGCGAAGGAGGGTTCGGCCCTGTCTTTGACGGCTTCTTGGAGGATGGTACTCAGGTGGCAGTTAAATTGAGGTCTCAATCTTCCAATCAGGGTGTCAGAGAGTTCTTGACAGAGGTAAATGCTTCATCAAGTATAATCAGTCACCTCGATTTGCAGCTAAACTTGGGAATTAATTTGTTTCCTTCTAGCTCAGGCCCAGAACTTAACAGGGATTCATCACAGGAATCTAGTGACCTTGATTGGTTATTGCAACGATGGCGAGTACATGGCCCTTGTCTATGAGCATATGTCAAAAGGAAATCTCGAAGATAAACTCAGAGGTATGGTGTTACTGCTGCCATTCATCGCTCGGAGCATTTGGAATCTCCATTTTCAAGTTCCGAAATGCTAACACCTGACCATGTTCTGCAGGAAGGGATAACAGTGATGGATGTTTAACCTGGAAACAAAGGCTGCATATTGCACTGGAGTCTGCGCAAGGTATATGCTGTTTTAAATACAAGTGTCGAACGTACGTAAGAATGATATCTGCACGTGTGGTATGGTCAACGTAAATGATATGATATGATGTGCATGCAGGACTCGAGTATCTGCACAAGGCGTGTAGCCCGCCTTTCATACATCGGGATGTGAAGACGTCAAACATCCTACTGGATGCAAGTCTGAAGGCTAAAGTTGCTGATTTTGGTTTGATGAAGGCCTTCAATCGCGATGGTGATACCCATGTTTCCACAGCCAGGGTGGTTGGCACACCTGGCTACCTTGCCCCTGAGTATGTCTCGTTGCTAGCTTCCTCATTTGTTGAGATAAAGATCACTTTAAAGATGCGACCAAACAATCGTAATACAAATGCATGACATAAGTACATACCCCTGCAGGTATGCAACAGCAATGGAGCTCACTGAAAAGAGCGATGTGTACAGCTTTGGCGTTGTGCTGCTGGAGGTGATCACGGGGCAGCCTCCGTTCGTGCAAATCCCACAGGAGCAGCCCAGTCATATCATCAAGTGGGTGAAGCAGCGTCTTTCGTCTGGTGATATCGAGGGCGTGGTGGACGCTCGCATGCAAGGCGAGTACAACGTCAATGGCGTGTGGAAGGTCGCAGACCTCGCGCTGGAGTGCACGGCGCGAGATCCCGAGCAGCGGCCCACGATGACCCGCGTGATGGCGCAGTTGCTGGAGTATCTTGAGCTCGAGGATAGCCGCAGCAGCTTCTACACCGGTTGCAACAGCCTTCCCAGGTCAAGTTCTACTGTGTACGCCACCGACCATAGCAGTATGGGTGCTAATTCTAGCAGGGCGTCAATGGTGACCAGTGGTCCTGCTGCGCGATGAAGACTCTGTTACCCATCGTAGACCCATGCCTTTGTGTGTATCTCTTCGATTTCTAGCTTGTGCAATAACTGTGTTTCAAAGTTTTGATTATGTGATGCTTTTGCATTGAGGGATTTACTATGGAATGTTTAGATGCTTATGTGATGCTTTTGCATTGAGGGATTCATTATGAAATGTTTAGATTCTTATCTGAGTTGTAGCATGTAGTTTTTTTTTTTTTTTTTTTTTTTGCATTTGTTGTCGTTGCTCGACAACGTTAACATGGTTATTTTTCTAGCTTTCAATGCAAAGCTGCATCGTTTTGCGATCTTTTCTTATCCTGATGATGTTGACATACTGGATCCCTGGCGAGCCATCTCTGCTATGGGGTTCATTCAGGCGGTCACCGGTAAGAACATATTGAAGCTCATCGGCGATACAAATCGTACGTGATGTGTGTTCATGTTACTGAAGTAATTGTTTTGTCTTGTAGTCTGAAGAAATATGTACCGAGCTGAGAGGTCTAGAAGTAAACTAGGTTAAGGAATCGAGCACTTTGATGCCAATCATCTGAAAGCATTGTGTTGTGATGCTCTTTGCAGGTTGATACTGGATCTGTGGATGTGATTGCTTTCAGGTAACTAGTTACTCCATGTGGATCAGTTAACCTCAAGCTGCGTTGCATGAATTTTGTCTCACTACTCATACCAATAGCATTCACAATTACACTTGACAGGCTTAGACCCGTGTCGAACCCGATCAAGATTTGACAGATGGTGACAGTTGCGCGTTGCACAAGGCCAGGCTGGTAAACGTGTGGAGGAAAGGCAAGACAAACGTGTGTCAAAGAAACTTAATTTGCCTTTGTATATACGTGTACAGAGTGAAATTAATTAGACAAACATAGATGAGTTATCTAGCTCTGTTTGGACCGATTTGACAGACGTTGGCAGTAGCACGCGAATGCATCGCAAGTTGGCAAATCTAACGGATATGATTTGCTTCCCTCTTACTGCTATGTTGTGCGATGCTAGGCGTGGGCCGGTGCCCGGCGGGGATTCAACGTATTCCCGGATGGTTTGCTGTTCAGCTATCTATTTTCTCATTTAGCAGAATAAACCCCGGAAATCCATTTTAAGTTATAGGTCTAGATGATCCTATGATCCTATTATGAAAAAAAACATGTTTCGCAATGCCCAAAAATTCCAAAAAAAAATCGGATGAACATACAAACATTTTATGTAGGCACACAATTTTTTGTTAAAAAAAAGACATTTTATGTGACCTGTGTAAAAAAGACAAAAACATGCCTAGTAAAAAGTTTTTTTTGAGCACCAAATTTGTCTTGTTTTATACAGAACACAAAAAACATTATTTTTCGTGAAACTTTGTGTGCCAACATGAAATGTTAAGAGGTACCCCCGAAATTTTATTTCAGTATTTTTTGACATTTTAAATATTTTTTAAAATTTTCTTTTCATAATGAGACTAGATGCTCCTATGAGCCAAAACGCTGTGTCCAACCCCGGAAATCCATTTTGAGTTGTAGGTCTGAGCTGAGCTAACAGTGCACAAGAATTAACACTTCCGACGCAGTGGCGGAACTAGAATTTTACTGTAAGGTATGCCGCACCAAAATTCTCGTCCGAACTTCTCAACGTGACAATCAACACATCTCTCTTGGGCTGCAGTACACATGCCTATATACTTGCAACCATTTAAATATGCGTTGCAAAAATTAATTTTAGATACTTATTTGTTGCGGACAACATATGTTTTCTTGTAAATAACCATAGGATGTGTTGCAATGTACACGTTGCAAATTTTTTCCATTGCAACAATATTATAGCTACATAAAAATTATAGATGTTACCTTTTTAAGAAGAAACAACAACCAACGGTTGCTTTATATTGGTAAACTAGAGGCTAACCAAAAAAAAGTTGCACATTTTTATGTACTCTGTTGCGGTTAACCACTTGGAAATTGTATATAATTAATAATTTAGGTGAGTTGTATTTTGTTGTTTCCCGCTAAAATCATGTATCTCTCTCCATTGTTAGAGATGATCAAAGCGAAGTTTCCATCACCTCCGTTGTAACGTTTAAATTTTCAGTGGACAGCTAGTTATGAAAAAACTATTTACAACAATTTTCTTGTGGTTCCCTTTTTTTTTTTAGCAAGTTGAACTTCTGTCTCTGGCCCAAAACGTCGGACAAGCAAGCTTCCATCACTCGGTGTAACATTTATAATTCTTTGCGTTTGTCGTATCCACGGCGGTATTTCACGAGGCGGTGGCCGGGATCTTCGTGCACTCGGCGCGTGAATATCCCCATGCAGTCGGCGTGGACCCTTATCCCGGTGACTGACGTGGTCCCCTTCCGGCCGATATTTTATAAGCTCCTCCGGTGCTGTGTGGAGCTCAACCATTCGCTCCCGGAGATCGCAAGGCATCGTATCAGTTTCCTACATCCTACGCAGCGCTCGTGATACCACTGCTGTTTCTGTTCCCGCACACAGCAACTTGGGTAGCAGTTGGCTTGATCTCAGATTCTCAGTTCAGATCAAGGATTAGTTAATCAAGAAACTTTGTCAGCGATGGAGAGCTGCAGCCTGGTCGACACGGCCGCGGCCACTCTCTGCTCGTCGACGGCGGGCGGGCGCCGCCGTGGCCGGGCCGGAAGCTGCGCCCCGAGGTTCTTGAAATGCTCCAGCTCCTCCAAAGGTTCGGACTCCTATCACTCCGTCAGTCACCAGAGAGACACCATTGCAATCTGACCGCACCAGCTCATTCACCGTGTTTGTTGACGCACGCAGAGAACGGAGTGAGCGCGTCCCACTCCATCGGCCGGATGCTGAGCGGGGTGAGGGCGGCGGCGCGGAGGAAGCTCTTCAGGAGCGAGCACGAGTGGCTGCCAGGGCGGGAGCTGGCCGGAGCTCACCAGCGGCGACGCCGGCGGCCGTTGGTGGACGACGCTGGAGAACAACTTCGTGCTGGAGTCCTCCGAGGACGAGTACGGCGGGGTCCTCGTCGACGCTGACAGGCTGCCCTCCGACGGGGCCGCCTTCGCCCGATCGCTCGCCGCGTCCCTCTCCTACTGGAAATCCGTGGTGAGTGTACATGGATCCAGGATGACATCATTCAGTTGCAGTCATTTACAGAGTGTTGTCTGCAGTACTGGATGAATCATAAGGTCACAAGTTTCAGTTATTTACATCGACCTTGTGATTGATTCTTGTTGCAGGGAAAGAAAGGGGTGTGGCTGAAGTTGCCAGTTGATCGTTCTGAATTTGTTCCGATAGCAGTAAAGGTGCGATTGCTATTACCTTCGTCAGTAGTTCTCGAAGCAAGTATGAAATGTATTCAGTACTTCACTTCACTTATGGTATTTTCTGTCTGCAGGAAGGATTCAAGTACCACCACGCAGAGGAGGCGTACCTGATGCTGACATACTGGATCCCTGACGAGCCATCTCTGCTCCCGGCGAATGCTTCTCACCAGGTTGGCGTTGGGGGATTCGTGATCAATGATCAAATGGAGGTAGGTCTCGCTAATTGTTTCGATGGGAACAGATTACTGAAGAAGTTCGTATGCCTGATTGCATTTCCCTGAACAACTGGATAGGTCCTAGTGTTGCAAGAAAAATATCACGGTTTAGCACTGGATGGTGCTTGGAAAATCCCCACCGGGTTCATTCAGGCGGTAAGAACATACTGAAGATCGTCGACGATATAATCATACATGATGCGTGTCGCTGTTACTGAAGCGATTGTTGTTTCCTTGCAGTCTGAAGAAATATATACGGGAGCTATCAGGGAGGTCAAGGAGGAAACTGGGGTAAGAAAATATGCCCAATCATCTGGAAATTCCTCGTGACGATTAGTTCTGAATGTACTGTTCTTGTTGGTGCTCCGTGCAGGTTGACACTGAATTTGTGGACGTGGTTGCTTTCAGGTAACTAAACTATCTATTTCCATGTGTGATCAGTTATCCTCAAACCGTGTTGCATCTGAACCTTGTCTCACCACTCTCAACGTTCGCAATGACAGGCATGCACACGACGTTGCATTTCACAAGTCCGACCTATTCTTCATGTGTATGCTGAGACCCGTATCGAACGCGATCAAGATCGACGAAACAGAGATTCAGGCGGCAAAGGTAACATCATCACCTGAACTAATTCCGTGGTACAGTATTCAGAGCAACTTGCTTACTGAATCATTTGTTCTGCGTTTTCGTCTTCGTGCAGTGGATGCCGCTGGAGGAGCTTGTGAAGCAGCCGTTCATCCAAGAGGACCACATGTTCCAGAAGATCATGGACATCTGCATCCAGCGTCTGAGGAAGTGCTACTGCGGCCTGACGGCGCACAACGTCGTCTCCAAGTTCGACGGCAGGGCGTCTACGCTCTACTACAACGTCGATGAACCCGTGGATGTGAACTGCGACGCTGCTTGACGGCTCGCCTATTTTGTTTGCTCTGTGCCGACTAGGCAGTGCACAGTGCGAAGTTGCATCAAAGCAGCTTAATTGGCCTCTGTATATATGTGTAGAAAGTGATGTTAAATGGACAATAGGAAGGACGGATCATCTAGCTGTATCGTGTAATATTCACCATCAAGGCATCAACGTAGCGATTTGACGGGCAGTTGCAGACGCAGTTGCACAAGGATGCATCGGAAGTTGGCAATTGTCTAGAAGAAATATTTGTTTCATTTTCAGTATGTTGTGTGGTTACTGCTAGAGAAAATTCAAGGTATCTTTCCCAAAGATGCTGGAAATGAGGGTTCAGCTTATAGACTTGTGTTGCCTAAAAAAGACAAGCTTACACCCTTGTTTGTTCTTTTAATAACGAGCTTCCCTTGTAAATTTTCATTAAAAAAACCGCCATTTAACAATAGAAAAAGAAAATCTGGTGAGCTCACAGTATACAACCAAAGCTCTAGCATTACAGGTTTTACTCAGGAGCATAGCAGTTCAGATAACATAAACAACATCCAAACCACTTACTCAAGGAAGAGTATTGGAGGCAAAGGAGCTGCCTAAACTGGTTACTCAAGGGGGATGCCAACACTGCCTATTTCCATGCTATCGCCAATGGAAGGAGGAGGAAATGCGCTATTTCTAGGCTCAATTCGGATCAGGGGATTCTTACTGAGCCATTAGCCCTCCAAGCCCACATCTACGATTTCTATCGTAAGCTCTTGGGGGAGAGTGGGGATACTGCGGTGTTCACATGGCAGGTAACTTCTGGCACCCGGAAGCCCGGGTTTCAGAGGAGGAAAATACCTCGCTCATGCTATCCTTCACTCCGGAGTTAGATAGGGTTCTAGCCAGCATGAAGGTGGACACGGCGTCGGGCCCAGATGGGTTACCGGTGTGCTTCTTCAAGAAGTTTTGGGCTCTCACCAAGCCCTACATTCTGGTGATTGCCAACGGGTTTGCCCTTGGGAGGGTGGACCTAGCCCGCCTAAACTTTAGGGTACTCACGCTTATCCCAAAAGTCCAAGGGGCGGAGGACATTCGCCAATTTAGGCCCATTGCTCTTATCAATGTCATCTTCAAATTTGTTGCTAAAGCCTATGCCCTATGTCTCTCTACCATTGCACACCGCACGATTAGCCGTACTCAATCGGCTTTCATCAAAGGGAGGCACATTCACGAAGGGGTGGTTTCACTACAAGAAATTGTACATGAGACAAGTCTAAGAAACTTCGGGTAGTTTTCTTGAAACTGGACTTTGAAAAAGCATATGATCGGGTCAACTGGAAGTTCCTCAGGGAGGTCCTTTTGAGAAAAGGTTTTGACCCGGGTTGGGTTCACAGAGCCCTAGGTTTGGTCTCGGGGGGCCAAACCTCTATCACCATCAACGGGGAAATGGGGAATTTCTTCCGTAATGGTTGAGGGGTGAGTCAAGGGGACCCCCTCTCCCGCTACTCTCTGACTTTGTCGTTGAGTCTCTAGCGACGATGCTGGATAAAGCAAGAGTGGCGGGACACATCAGTGGGGTCATTCCCCACATCGTACCGGGGGGATTACCCACCTCCAGTACGCGGATGACACGATCATCATGATCCAGCCCGATGACTTGGCCATTGCCAACCTCAAATTTATGTTACTCTGTTTTGAGAACATGTCGGGTCGGAGGATCCACTTTCACAAGAGTGAAATCCTGGTGGTTGGGGCTAGAGACCAGGAAAAACAGAGGATCGCCCACATGCTTAACTGCAAACAAGGGAACTTCCCTTTCACCTACCTCGACCTCCCATTTCGGAGAGAGCCTTGACGGCAGGGGATTGGAACCCCCTCACCTCGAAGGTGGCCAAACGGGCAGATCCCTGGATTGGCAGGCTGATGTCCTGTGTCTCTCGTGCTTACCCCTACATTCCATGGGGGTCTGCCTGTTGGGGACTTGCGTCCATAGGTCAATGGAGACATCCCGGTCCCGTTTATTTTGGGAAGGAAGCAGGAACAAGCACAAGTACCATGGGTTCGCTGGTCGGTACTGTGCAAGCCAAGGCCTTGGGGGGCCTAAGCATCATGGATACCAAACTGATGAATCAATGCCTTATGGTCAGGTGAATTTGGAAACTTTTGTAAGGGGACCAAGGCCTTTGGGCAGAGATCATGAGGAATAATTATCTTAGGGACAAGGACCTTCAGGTGGATTCTCATCAGTCGGGATCCCAGTTCTGGAACGCCGTCCTTCGGTGAGAGACTTGTTTAGCTTGGGGGCGAGACATCATGTCCAAAATGGCACCTCGACTCGATCTCGGTCCGGGCCCTCTCAAGGGCCGGTTCCCTAGATTATTCACGATAACGGCTGAACCCGGACCGTCCGTCGCGCATGTGCGCCGCCAAGAGGATTGGGATATCCCCTTCCGGCGCACACTGGGTCCGTTGGAGAGGGCAGAGTGGCTCGACCTCCACCGTGCAGTCTCTGCCACTAGTCTATCGTCGGAATCAGACCGCTTTTCTTGGTCCCTTGAACCTTCGGGGAGGTTCTCGGTGCGATCTCTGTATCGCAAGCTCTGTGAGGGCACCCAAAGGAAGCACTATG